>JAKOOJ010000009.1:33319652-34697152 GCA_022577455.1 Arizona elegans | reverse complement strand
ACGCAAATCAAGCAGCTCCCTGATTCAGAGCAAGACAAATGGTATGAAGCAATGCAGGCTGAAATGGACAGTTTAAAGAAACTTAAAGTGTTTACACCTGCAAAACCTCCAGCAAACAAAAAGATCATTGGCACTCGATGGGTCTACAGAATCAAAAAGAAACCAAATGGTGAATCACTGTACAAGGCCAGACTTGTAGCTCAGGGTTTTGCTCAACGTTATCCTGAGGACTACACAAATACTTACTCACTGACAGTTCGAACTGAGAGTGTAAAAATTGCTTTAGCAACTGCAACTATCCTTGGTTTAGAAGTTTTCCAGTTTGATGTTGACACGGCTTATCTACATGCAGACCTAGATGAAGAGATCTACGTGAGAAGTCCTCCAGGATTCCGACAGCAAGAAGGGGATACCTGGTTCCTAAACTAAAGTCTTTATGGTCTGAAACAATCTGGTTTAATGTGGTATTTATGTCTTACTGACAAACTAAATTCAATGGGCTTTATTAAGTCCGAAACTGATGAGTGCGTGTTCACAAAAAGATCTAACAATGCATATGAGATAGTTCTTGTTTATGTTGATGATATTGTTTATATTGGTCCAAATAAGCAAATGAGTGAAATTTTTGCCAAAGCTTTGCAGAGATACTTCACATTGAAATCATTAGGTCATATTAGCACTTATTTAGGTGTTCAGATTGAAAAAACACAGAGGGTTTAGTCTTTCACAAGAAGATAAAATTGATCAAATTTTGCATCATTGCAACATGAAGGATGCTAACATAACAAAGACACCCATGAAAACAGATTTTCACAACCTGACACAAGAAGAAAGTCCTGAGTTCGAGGATCAAACACTTTATCGTTCAGTTATTGGGTCATTATTGTATATTAGTAGTTGGACCAGACCCGACATTGCACTTAGTGTTAATCTCTTATCTCGACACGTAGGTAAGGCAAAACAGTTTGATTGGACATGTATTAAGAAATTATTGAGATACCTAAAATACACCAAACATTTGAAATTATTGTTAGAACCAACACATACTGATTATGCAGAATTAAGTTGTTATGCAGATTCTGATTGGGCAAGTGATAAGAAATCACGTAAAAGTACTTCAGGTTATATGATGTTCTTAAATGGATGTCCTGTTTATTGGCAAGTACGTAAACAGAATTTTGTTTCTTGTTCATCTACTGAAACTGAATGTGCTTGTGTTTCAGATGCATGTAATTCTCTAACTTGGTTTGATGCTTTAGTCACAGATATCTGGACACACCCGATCCGACCGATCACCGTGATGGAAGACAATGAATCGGTGGTTTATATTTCTGAATCACATTTCACAGATTCTAGGTCCAGACACATTGACATCCGTTATCAAAACATAAAACATTTAGTGAAAAAAGGTTTTGTCAAAATGCAATATATATCTACACATGATCAAATTGCTGATATGCTCAACAAACCACTTCCAGCAGCTCAACACAAGTATCTGCATAAGAAGATGTGCCTTATTTGATGATGTACTGATATTCGCTCAACTGGCAAAGAAGGGGAATGTCACAGCGTTTTTTATTTCCCAGCTGAGCTTCATTATTTTTGGACTAATAGACTTTCTGTAGTTTGCCAAGTTCCTTATCAGTATTCTACTACGCATGTCCGCATTTTTTCACATTCCTTCACACTCTTTCCTTTGTTCTCTTTCCAGCAAGGTCCGGCTGAGAAATAGCCGGCAAGAATTATTTCAAAAATGTAGCAATTACTTTTCTTAGTTAGTGAGGTGTTTTATTTTCTTTATAACAAATAAATGAGTTTTATTAGAAACTTTTCTTCGCGTTTCTTTTCAGAATATTGCAACAAGGAGGAGCCACGATCCATCCTCTAATTAACCAGGGTGATTTGTCCCAGAGCCAAACATGGGATTAATCAACACCCTGACAG
This sequence comes from Arizona elegans, assembly GCA_022577455.1. Classification (NCBI taxonomy): domain Eukaryota; kingdom Metazoa; phylum Chordata; class Lepidosauria; order Squamata; family Colubridae; genus Arizona; species Arizona elegans. The sequence continues at coordinate 34,695,208 of JAKOOJ010000009.1, read as the reverse complement.
TAAAGCCCAATGAATGTGTTTGGAGAATCCAAAAAGAGAAATACTGACTGATATATCAGTCGTATGAAATGGTAATTATGAAAAAGGGTAAATAAGAGACCAAAAAATTTATTGCACTCTATCGTAGCCTTACTATACCAAAGGTGTAATGTTGAAATGTTATGACTGCTAAGAAGTCTTATTAAATGGGTATTATACCAGATAAATATTATACAAACTGTTCCCCCTTTCCTAAATGTAGTGCCCTATAACTTTATATTAAAACAATAATTTAATTTTTTTGTCAAAATTATTCTTATTTGTATATTATCTGCACTACAATCTTATACCAGGTTGCAAGGATACAAGACCATTCATTAGGATTTACATCTGTAGAGATACATTGCAAAAGTGAAGAAGTTGTAGCTATCCCAAGTACAACTCCTCGCAGACCAGGCCATTGGCTGAGCTAGCTGAGAATGCTGAGTTATAACTGTGGATAGCCACACAGTGATACATAGGATTTTGTAGTTGGCTTTCTAACAAATAGACCACTTCTAACAGCATCCACAGTGTGTATGGATAGGTGCGAATGTCAAAAAAATGACAACTATAAAAAGAGACATGGCTTTGATCATTTAGCAATAGCTACCATCTTTGTAAATTTACCATGGAAACTGCAGAGACTAGTTCAGGCAGTTGTTAGGAGTCAAAAACTGACTCGAAGGCACACACGCACACACATAAATGCAATTTAGTTGCATGCATTTTGTTTATTAACTCACCATATCAAATATTTTTCATGTCTAATAATTTAGAAGACTAACTTCATGAATTTGTCTAGTCACCTTTAATAGACTGAATGACCTGCCAGTTTTATTGGACAACTTCAAATTCTACTATTTTGAGTGAAGGGCTGTTTCTTCTACTGCTTCCTGCTCTCATGCTTCATTTTTAAAAAAACTTGATTGTGAATCCTCTTTAGCAGGAGAGTTAGGTGTTGTTTGGTGAAAACAACTCTGCAAAGCCAATGAATTTTCCTTTTTCGTATGCAAGGAGAATAGAGGACAAGATCCAATCATTCTTCTAGCCATTCTTCAGGTAGCAAATAACATCCCTCAGACTAATTCCTGAAATCAGAAGCACTGGAAATTTTATTTCCTGCTGTCCAGCAGCTACAATAAATTTCTGAAGGAAGCAATAACATTAACTGCAATTTTTATTTGCCTGGCAGTAGCAAAACTGGTCAAGAACATGGTGGGCTTGTTTGAGTTCAAGTAATTGCTTAAATAGCACATGTTCATTTTTAGGTAAAGCCTTTCAATTAAAGATGATGATTGCTAGGAACGAAAATACTGTTGGTATTTCTACTGCCATGTAAATGCCATGCCTTTCTGAGGGCATCATTAGCATTTCTTTAGATTTTGAAAAGTAAAATGTAATAATAATATTTTGACTTATGAAGACTATGACTTAAAGGAAAGCAGGCTACACTTAATGTGTGAGAAGAAAAAATAACATTAGGAACAGGGCAACTTCCCAAAATCTTAACATTGGAGGGCGCTTTATCTATTTAAAATATTTTTATTTTGCTTCTCAGTTGTAAAGCATTCAAATGATACAATTAAAAAAAGCAAGCTGCCTCTTTTCAGTCAAGTTTTAAAAGTTCCAGTAAATATATTCAACTACAGGTAGTCCTGACTTAACAACCAGATTGAAGTTATGATGATCCCTCCGAAAGATACTTACAATCCAACTTTGAAGTTCCAATGCAATCTCCACCTATGATAACATTATCTCATTTTGAGCACTTGGCTCATCTTTATGACTGTTTGTATCATCCCTTAGTCATATGACCGTTTTTTGTGGTTTCTGGGATTTCCTTCTGATTTCTGGCAAAACATGCCCGTTGAAAAACCTGATTTGCTTAACAACTGTTATGTTTACTTAATGACCACTACATTCACTTACCAACCATCACAGAAAAAGTCATAAAATTGGACAAAATCTCTTGGGGATCTGCTTAATGACCACAATGATTTATGACCAGTGGTGGGATTCAGCCGGTTCACACTGGTTCAGCTGTTGTTACTTTTTTGCGTAGTTCGGCGAACTGGTTGTTTCCACCACTGGTAGGCCCTACCCCACCCACCGGAGTTGCCATTCAGGGTGGGGAGGCTGCAGGGACATGACTGGGAGCCACGTTGATCAGTTAGGAGGTGGCAATGGACTACTGCCCCGATCAGCTGAAAGGCTGATCAGTCAGTTCAGTCAGACCTTCCAACTTTGCAACTTTTTTTCCCTGAGAAGTTGGAAGGTCTGACTGAACTTTTTTTAAATTGGTAGTCACGTGGTCTTCTTTTGTTGCCCTGCATGCAGGAGAACGGAGCTGGAAAGCAGATTAGTGAGGGAATGGTGGTTGCTCTGGAATGGGGTGGAAATGAGGATTTTTCATTATCTTTGCTCTTGGATGTGGTGAAAGTGAGGATTTTGCATTATCTTTGCTCTGAGATGGGGTGGAAATGAGGATTTTGCATTATGATTACTTATAAGTAAGTAAGAACCAGTAAAAGAAGAATGGAAAAGTCCCTATCTGTATATCAGCATTTTTCAGTTTTGTTAAGTTTAAGATGGGCGAACTTCATGCTGCCTTGGGAATTCTGGGAATTGATGCCCCTAAAGTTGCTAAAATTGAGACGCATGGGTCTACACTAGAGCTTAGAATTTTCCATTCCTGTTTGGTGCAATTAAATAAATCAGTTGTGGTTTCCTTAACAAATGGGATTCTTCAGATAGTCCTTGATTTAGGATTTTGTTTTTATATATGATAGCTGCAGTAAGATTATTATGTAAACAAAACTGGAAAGACTTGACATTGTTGTGCAATTAAGGAGTTTTCATCATGACTTCTGATTTCTAGTTCGTATTCATGGATGTGCTCTGCTAGTCTTCTGCCTGTTTGTCTTATATAGCTGTTACATTCCTCACATTCAGTGGTGGGTTCCTCCCAGTTCGGTCCGGTTCGGCCGAGCTGGTAGCAGTGATGATATGATGTCACCGAACCGGTTCTCCTCCCCCCGGCCCTCCCACCCCCCCACCCCCCCACGTTATTCTTACCTTTTATTTGGTCCCACCCCCAATCTATTGCTGCCTCCTGAGTCCCAGCTGATGACTAGAGGGGAAAAAACTCTTGCCACGGGGCTTCAAAGGGCCATCCTACAGCTGATCAGTGTTAAAAGCAAACAGATGAGTCGGGTCATAAGTGCGAGGACTGGTCATAAGAAATGACTCTGACCAGCTAGCCATGCCCACCTAGTCACATGACCTCCAAGCCACACCCACAAAATAAGCCACGCCCACAGAACCGGTAGTAAAAAAATTAGAACCCACCCCTGCTCACATTGTATGACCCAACATATGGACAGACTTCACCATAATTTCAACTGGGAAACTGTAAGTATCCTAGACCAAACTAATGCAAAAATTCTACAGAATTCCTAGAAGCCAGGTATTTACAGTATATAAATCAGCCATCAATGGGCACATGGAGATAAACAACATCTACATACCATTCAAAAGGGACAATCAAAAAGCTGGGGTGGGGGAACCCTGAACCAATTTACCAGCAATTAACACCCATATGATTAACACGAATCTCTTTGTACAACAAGAAGGGGATCTACAAAGTAAAAAAAAAAGTGTCTGTGTAATGAAAATCCGACTCCACTTGTGTGTAGCATAGAAAGCTACAATCTTTGTATTGTCTGACTGCCATCTTGAAGGTTTTTTTTAAACTTCCCTCTCCCATCATGGATGCCCATCTCCAAAAAATGATCTGGCTGCCAATAAGGTGGGAAGCCTTTTTTTATGTTATTACAGACAAAGTCAGTACAGTGTCAAACCCAGTATATTGACCTTTGAAATGTTAATATTCAAAAATATCTTTTTTGCTTTTTTCTACCTTTTGGGCTTCTAAAGAATACATATACAGTATTCATTTTTTTCAAATTACCATGCTTAAAATATAGTACACAGCAAAAATTGTAATAAGGGTAATCATTCCATTTTACTATAGGATTAGGATAATTTTATGTCAGCATATTATGATTTGCTATATTTCTTGCTGTTATTTAATTGGATAATAAATTAATTGCTGACATTTTCCCCAATATGTGCCTTCCTATGGTAATCAGCAAATCTTCATTTTAAATTTCAAAGACTTTGAAATTTATCTACAGAAAGAAACGAAGATATTTAAAAAATAATAACATAATCAGGGACAGGTTATATTCAGGAACAGACAGCGAAAAAAAGCTTTTCCAAAATGAATAGATGCTCAGAGCTGATATAAAATAGGGCAGAGAGCCAATAATGGTAGTGACAGAAAAGAAAACTAGTTTCACAGCCTTTGACAGCTTGAATATTTGATATTTTTTTAAAAGGGGATAGAAGGGAGGAAAGAAGAAAAGGGATGCAAAATTTATGTTGTCTTCTATTTATGATCATTGGTATACATATGCTAGTGAATTGAGTTATAAATGAAGTATTTTCATAAGCAAATAGAATATTGTAGTTTTTAAAAAATGATTTGGCATCTACTCAAAGAAGAAGTCATAGCTACTGATCAACAAAAAAAGAGCAAGGAACAAAATCTTTTGCTTCAATCTGAAACAGGTTTATTTTCTTTGTTGTGCCTTCCAGTCAGACTTGACTCTGGTCAACTGTATGGCCAAGTTCATACAGTTTTCTTCTAAATATCTTTGGAATATAGCTTGTCACTGGCTTATTCTAGGACTTCAAGTTTCCAAACTGGCTTTGTGTCTAAGGAGGGACTTTTCACAATTCACAACCTCCCATTTTGTAGCCTGGTATCTTTAGGTACTACATCAAACTGGCTCTAAGACAATTTAGTGAATAAAAATTTAACAAAATGACTTTCAGATCAGATATGCTTTAGCAATCCCCTTTGGATTCTGAGTAAACATTGCAGGCAATGCTACCGTAGTTGTAGGATTTTTGTAATGTGTTCATTAGAATTAGGAGACTTTTGTAACTGAACATTGATTGCCTTCCTTTGGTTACTTAGAGCGGGCTCTGACATAAAATGTGAGAATTGTGGGAGAATCTCACAGAGATTTTTGATCTCCTATGCCAGCGGTTCTCAACCTGGGGGTCGCGACCCCTTTGGGGGTCGAACGGCCATTTCACGGGGGTCGCCAAAGCCCTCTCTCACCCCCCTCCCCATGCCTTCACTCACCCTCTGCCTCTGCTGGATCGCCCGGTCGCCGTTCACTTACCCCGCCCACTCCCAATCTATTGCTGCCTCCGGAGTCCCAGCTGGTGGCTAGAGGGGAAAAAAACTTTAAATTCTTGCCGTGGGGCTTCAAAGAGCCGCCCTACTCTCAACTGTTTTGCGGAGGGCTCTGTTGCTAGCTAGATGCAAAGATGTAAATTCCTGGAGCAGATTTGCCCCCTAGCTATGCTGAAAAAGTAAAATTGAAAGTAAGCAGGGTCTTGGCTGCAACGTGACAAAATGAGGCAGAGAGATTTCTTTTTCTTTTTCCTCACCAAAAAAGGTAGGTGCAAACTGCAAACAATGGGAAATTTAGGGCAAAAGAGGAGGTTCAAGATTTTAAAACACAGAAGAAAAAAAAGCTCTATTTAACTAGGGAATTGTAATAATTGAGATACTATTAATTGCATATTGTGTTGAAAGCAGAAATGGTTAAGTTGTGGTTTGGAGGAATATGGGGGGAAATTATTTGGTTTATTATTATTGGTAAATATAATTAATTGATTTGTAAGAAATTGGATTGCATGGAAATAATTGGAATATTCATGTTCATATTGATTAATATACAAAAAAGGTAGTTATATAACTAATTGATTTATATTAAAATGTTGAATTTGTATTAAACAACTGTATTATATAATTAACCAATGTGAGGATGGATATAAAAATAGATGACAATGGGAAGGGGTATAATATAGAATAGAAGGGAAAAATTGAATTTGATTAAGATTAGAGATGAGGATGAAGGGTAATATTGGTTTTTTTAAAAAAATAAATGAGGAATAAATATGGTAAAAAGGAAATATAAAAATTGTAAATTTAATTGAAATGACTAAATACTGTGTTGGAAGAAATATCCTTCTGGGTTCTGTTCCAAGTGGGGAAAAAGACACTGGAAACATGGAGACTGCTTGGAAAGATTGTTTAATGGTGGACAGGATCACATGGCTTGATGGGGCCCATTGTGTTAGTTTCTGTTGCTATTGTGTTGCAAATGTCCTTTGACAAAGGATTGAGTTTCTGCCTCTGGCCCATTAACAAAGGGTGGGGGGGCAGGAAGGTGGGAGTTGCTTTGTCTGTAAAATATGCTTCTCCATTTCTCATACAGGAAAATATAATATTCTGCCTTTTTAATATTTCCCAAAATATTTCATTCTTCTAGGAAAGGGGTGGGTGCTAACCTCCTACAACTGTTTAAATTTGTGGACCGGCCAAATACTCTGTTCAAAGAAAATACATTGTATGTTTGTATGTGTGTTTCTAATTATTGCTATTTATTGCTATTTGTTCTCTTTTATTCTTTAAAATTTAACAATTCATTCTTTATCTTAATATCTTAATATTTGTTTGGGGTTGGCTTTCTTCCCTTTCATCATTTTTATTGTACAGCAATCTTTCTCCTCAAACCTACCACCTCTGTCTTTTCTTTCTTACTTACTTTCTCTTCCCCCCCTTCTTCTTCTCCCTACTTCCTCTTTCTTTCTCCTTCTCCTCCTCTCTTCCTCCCTCTCTTACCTTCACTCCTACTCTAATTTCCCTTCCCTTCCTTCATCCCTCTCTATTGCTGTATCCTTTTATGCATATGGACTACTCAGAGGGCTGAAAGGGTTATTTTTGACTGGTCCTCGCACTTTTGACCAGTCCTCGAACTTACGACTGTCTTCACAATTTACATTTTTGCCCTATCTTATACCATGTTGAAGAGAAGCAGTTGTGAAATGAGTGGCATGGTTGTTAAGAATGCTGCACAGGCATAAATGTGAGGATGGTCATAAGTGTGAGGACCAGTCAAAAGTGCGAGGACCTGTCAGAAATGACTTTTTTCAGCCCTCTGAGTAGTCCCTATACACATAGCCATGGCCACTCGGTCACATGACCAGCTAGCCACGCCCACAAAATAAGCCACACCCACAGAACCGGTAGTAAAAAAAATTAGAACCCACCCCTGGTTGGGGGTCACCACAACATGAGGAACTGTATTAAAGGGTCGCGGCATTAGGAAGGTTGAGAACCACTGTCCTATGCCATAAAACAACAGTCTTATCTTGCCTTTGAGTTACCAAGCTATAAAAGGCATGTTAAAGAACAAAAATAAAGTTAGTAGTAAGCATTTATTTATTCAGTCAATGGTCAGCAAAAATCAAAGATAAATAAAAAGCAATAATAAAAAAAATTAAAGGGCTGGAATAACATCCTATGAGAAAAACAATGTTTTAATGTCATGAAAAAAATGGGCTAATGGCTGAGATGAACGTGGCACATTCATTTATTTTTGGTGATGAGAAGTGGGTAAGAATCATTGTCTCAGGAACTGGGTTTCACCTGTAAGTCAGTGAATTCCCAGAATTTCTCAGTCAGCATGTACAGTATGTGTGGACCAGATGGGAATTCTGGAAGTTGAAGTCCATATATCTTAAAGTTCCCAGGGCTGACAAACACTGCTGTAAGTTGCTATGCGCCTGCTTGAATTTACAGGTTACAAACCCAAACAACAAATATATTTAACTCCTTCTTGTAGTAATATTACCATAGTTCCCGTCTGTTCCTGTGAAACAGTATAGGACAGGAAAGGAAAAGGGGAATAAGAAGAAAGGAGAAGAGCAGCACAGAGGAAGAAAAAGATTGCCTGCCCGTAATGTAAATGAAAATTTCTGCAGAGAAAGCTGATTTTAAAGGTTAAAAAGCAGGCTAAGCCATTTGTTTCCTCATCAGTTAGCAACCTCAGTAAGAACATCCCTGCACTCTGATAAGGTTAACAAAGGAACCTGACACAAAAGATTCTTTGCCAGATACTTAAAATGTAGTCACTGTAAAGGCTTGACATATTAAAAATAGGGCCAAGAGGGCCAGTGGAGGGCAGTATTTTGTGATACTTATGTCCTTGTTCTTAAAATGAAGTGCATAATCAACTCCATCCTTGAAGGTGACTTTCTAAGGAAGGAAAGATACTTTACTAAGGTGGCAAAGGGGAGACTTCTGACAAGCATGCTAAGAAAATCATTTTGCATTGCATATTATTAATAGAGCCAAGTTGCCATTTTGACCAAGAACCTGTACTTTTTCTCCTGTACATAGTTTTCCATAGGCTTGCTTCATTTTTCCCCATATCGATCGACATTTTTTAAAGTTAAAATCAAAATTAAAATTTCATATCTTTGTCTCAAAAGTAAAAATCCAGTTGATATCTGTATAAACATGGAAGCAATAAAAAGCCCAGGTTTTTCCAGTAGTGAGCTCAGAGCAAATACAAAGGCTTAACAAAAGAACAATATTGGGTTTTTGGTTTTTTTTGCCAAGGTATAATTTTCTCTGAAATATTAAACAAATATCTAATACTTTTATTATCACTAGCAGAGTGTCTCATATCTTCCAAGGTTGATGGGCACATGAAACTTTCTCTGGGACCATTCCCCCAGTTCTTAACAAAAACAGTGTGCTCTTCTGGAAGTTGAATGAATGCATGGAGGAAGTGAAAGAATAGAATTATGAGGGGAAATGTTTTCTTTTAACTGTTAGTCATCCAGAGTCATGAATCTGAGATGGATGGCGATATAAATGTGATAATAATTAAATGTCAGGAACTATGAACAGTTAACATCTAAACTATTGTGGGTGTGTAGGACAGTCGGAATCCAGGAAACTGATAACAGCATGTTACACTCCAGTGAACAGTAATAATTGGAAGAACAAGATACAAGTTTGCAAATAAATTATGCAGTTTCTGAATGAATATGATGCAGGATAAAATTATGCTATTTGGTGGCGTGAATGACTAAGTGGGAAAAAAGAGAGAGAGAAGTGATTGTGTCATTTAGAGACCTAATAATGAGAAAGAATGGTAGCATTCGTCTAAGATAGATAGATAGATAGATAGATAGATAGATAGATAGATAGATAGATAGATAGGTGTATTTTTCTTCAACCGGGTATTTTCCTACATAACCAAGTTTGCAGCATAGCCCAGTGAAATCACATCCACTATCCTAGGCTTCTTCAGACAGCAAGCAAGCATTTTGCTGCCTATTGGGAGACTAATATAGATCTATCTCAGTCTGATTGGTCCTCATCAGTTAGCCACACCCTTACCATATATTCCCTCCCCGTAGAGGCTAAGTATTTGCTTTCTTCTTTTGTCGTAAGTTTTGTGTATATTTTTCTTCAACCGGGTATTTTCCTACACAACCAAGTTTGCAGCCATAGTGAAATCACATCCACTATCCTAGGCTTCTTCAGACAGCAAGCAAGCATTTTGCTGCCTATTGGGAGACTAATATAGATCTATTTCAGACTGAAATAGATCTATATTAGTCTCCCAATAGGCAGCAAAATGCTTGCTTGCAATATTTAGCCTCTACGGGGAGGGAATATATGGTAAGGGTGTGGTTAACTGATGAGGACCAATCAGTCCAAAATAGATCTATATTAGTCTCCCAATAGGCAACAAAATGCTTGCTTGCTGTCTGAAGAAGCCGGTTCTTAATTTAGGACAGATCATTTTTAGGTACTGTAGAGCAGGGCTCTCCAACCTTGGCAACTTTAAGATTTGTGGACTTCAATTCCCAGAGTTGGCTGAGGAATTCTGGGAGTTGAAGTCCACAAGTCTTAAAGTTGCCAAGGTTGGAGACTGCAGAGTATCTGAATATGGCATAAAAGAAAAGCAATCTAAAAAATGAAAATGAAAGTAGAACATGAAGGTGAAGTACAAGTATTGTGTGAAAAAGCATTAGAAGATAGAATAATGTTCCAGAGAATTAATAATTAAATATAAAAAAGACTATTTGGTGGAATTGTGATGTGAGTCAGTAGTGGGTTCCAATCCTGTCGCTGCTGGTTCGCTCATGGGTGTGCACATGACGCTTATGTGCATGCACAGAAGCATCTGGGTGGGGGGAGGTGGAGCCTCCCGCTGCCACCGGTTTGCCCGATCCAGGGCGAACCGATAGCAACCCACCACTGATGTGAATGATGTAGTGTATAAGAAAAAGTGCATATAAGAAAAACTGTTGGAAAAATGAAAATAAAATACAATATGTACATAGAAAAATATTAAATGGTTTAGGATGGATGAGGAGGACTAAAGGACTTATCTCCTATTGAATGAATGGTATTCAAAATAAAAGTGATGGAATAATTTAGCATTAAACTGAAAGGACGGAATGCTGAAAGCCCCATTTTAGAGATTCATACAGAAATTATAGCTTGTTAAAGTATAGCTTTGAAACAAACACTATATATGTTCATATATAAGAAAAAAATATAAAAAGGAAGTAATAAATGCAGGAAAAGTTAAAAATGTGAGGCTGAAAGTTTAATGGAGTAACCAGAGATGTGGCTTGCTTATGAAGTGGCTGTGTATGTTTAATGTATTTATAAAGACTGTGCCTTGCACTCAGAGGAATGTAGTTATTGTTCGCCTTATATAAAAACCTGGGAAGTATTGATCAGAATTCTGAAAGACTTTCAATCTCAGAATTCAGAAATATCTGAGAGGCGACAATGAATAAACTGCAGTTGTTATTTTAGTTTAGGCTGAGGATGTACAAACCATGCTTATAGTCTTTGGCAGACTATTTAGAAAGTTATGAATGTGAGATTTAGATAAAGCGTTTGATAAAGTGATTAGGTTTAAATTATAACATTATTATTATTATTATTATTATTATTATTATTATTATTATTATTCATAAACCAATGTTTAATTGTGGAATGTTTTACATGAATATGAAGTTTAGTTGCTGAAAGCAATCAGTCGTAAGAGACAGAAGTACCGGTAAATAATATGTGAAAATCAGTGGAATGCTTAGTGAACAGAGCAAGTAAAAATGTTAATATGTTCTTTGTTTAATGTATTTATTCATAAATGAACAAGGAATGTTTGTGGTTATCTCAGAGATGTATCAATTGGGAATATCAGTGTACCTTTTTATGTTCTTGGCTACTTTGCAGTAAACGTTAGATTTTATGAGCAATGAGTAGCAGATATCTGAAAATTAATATGTCAAACATCAAAGTAGCTACTGTATATTTGACAAGGAAAATTTAACTGATTGAAATTTATTAATAAATGGCAGAAAAATTAGATGAAGTAGAATAATTTGTATGCCTTGGTAGAATGTTTATGATAGATAGGAAATAGTTGGAGAAATATTAAGATGTGTAGTCCTTGACTATCATAAAATATAAAGTAAAAAAAACAAACAAATTTAGATGCACACACATTAAAAAAGGTGGTGGGCAGTATTTTGTGAGGAATGAAAGTTTGTTGAAAGTCATAAAAATGGTTATGTGTAAGAGTGTTACCCTGACTATTTTGTTAGATGTAGATGAGATCTAGTTGTCTCAGGTAAAACAAAGAATAAGTTGAATGTTGTGATGACAGGATACTCAAGAAGTAAGCATAGTAACACAAGAAGAAACTCAGTACAAAAATGAATAGGTGCTTAATGAATATGGTCTGAATAGAAAATGTGAGTTATCATTGTGAAATAAATACTGTCAGGTTATTTAATCATATAGCAATTTATTTATTTATTTATTTATTTATTTATTTATTTATTTATTTATTTATTTATTTATTTATTTTTATATGCCGCCCTTCTCCAGAGATTCAGGCTTACAATGTGTTAAGCAATAGCCTTCATACTTTTTGTATATTTTATACAAAGTCAGCTTATTGCCCCCACAAACTGGGTCCTCATTTTACCCACCTTAGAAAGGATGAAGGGCTGAGTCGACCTTGAGCCTGGTAAGAATTGAACTCGCAGTAATTGCAGGCAGCTGGATGTTAAATGCTGCCTTAGTAGGAGGCATTAGCCTCCTACGCCACTCAGCCTTCTATAGCACATATACTGTCCCATAGTTTTTACAGCACTCCCTGGGCAGTTTACAACATCAGCGTATTGCTCCCAACAATCTGGATCCTAATTTTATCAACTTTGAGCCCCATCAAAATCAAACTCCAGGTTTTGGAAAGAGTTTGCCTGAAATACTGCATTCTAACCACTTTGCCATCAGATAAAATAAATGAAGATCAAATTGCAAAGCAGATATATTTATATATTAGATATGTAGATAAAAGAAATTGATCAAGAGGATGACTGAGAAAAGTTTTGGCTGGGAGTGTTGATGACATCTTAACAGCAGTAAGAAAGTTAAAAGCTATGGAACCACCTTTCCCTGAAGATCATAGATGGCTCTGACTGCATTTGTCTTTTGAAAGGCATTTGTTTGTTTGTTTTGTTTGTTTGCTTGTTTGTTTGTAAAGAAAGTGAGTCATGGTTTTCTGGATTGGATAGCTTGTTGCTTTGTTCACCATCCAGATTTTCATTTGCCAAAAGACATATAAATTTGAGAAAGGCAGGCATGCAAGCAATGTATGAAGTCATATATGAAACAGCGATTTACAAAGAAAGAAAAGTTGAATGTGCAGTTGAAAATATCAACTACCCATATATCGCTTTTTTTCTCTTATCTCTCCTGTAATTTAGAAAATAGAAATAAAATCATGGGCTGAAAGGGATCTTGGAGTTCTTTTAGTCCAACCTCCTGTCCAAGGCAAGAGTCCTTGTTCCATCCCAGACAAATGGTTGTCCAGCCTTTTCTTTAAAACTTCGAACAATGGAGCACCCAAACTCCAATAGGCAATTGATTAATTGTTCTCACTTTCAGGAACTTTTTCCTTAGTTCCAAGTTGGATCTCTCTTTAATAAGCTCCTCTCCATTGCTTCTTGTCCTGCCTTCAGATGCTTGGGGGAATAAATTGATCTCTTCTTCCCTGTGACTGCCCTTCAGATATTGGAAGATGGCTATTACATCACTCTTAAGTCTTCTCTTTATTAGGCTAGACATATCTAGTTCCCTTAGCTGTTCCTTGTATGCTTTAGCCTCTAGACCACTAATCATCTTTGTTGCTCTTCTCTGCACTCTTTCTAGGGCCTCAGCATTTTATTTTATTTTATTTTATTTTGTATTGTGATGAATACTGGATACAATATTCCAAATGTGGCTTCACTAGTGCAGTATAGGGGACACTATCATTATCACACCTACCTGCGCATTTGGTTTTTCTTTCCTAAGTGCAGGACCTCACTTTTCTCACAACTGAGCTGCATCTTGTTGGATAGCGCCCAATGCTCATGTCTGTCAAGATTATGAATGTCAGAGTCATCTGCAAATTTGATGTGCACCCCTTCAGTCCCCTCATCTAAGTCATTTATAAGTTACTTCTTTTCTGTACCCCATATCGTTTTGCAATCTATCTAGATACATGTGCTAGCAATTAAATTCCCTCCCGTCTCGCATTTGTGCCTTATTTGTACCTAACCTGGCCTATCACCAGAGTATGATATGAAGTTGTGAGGCTGTGCCATAATATTGACAGCTAGACTAAGATAATTGCCTAACTTGGATAAAAATGCACAAAAGAAATAAACTGCTGTAATATTAGCTTTTTTAAAATATGTGTTTGAAGGCTTCACATTTACAGTCAGGAGGTACATTTCAAATATTACGTGATAAGATGCATAATTTCTTTAATTGGGGGTTTAGATCCACCATAAATTCCCCTTCTTCCCACACATCTCTGATTGATACATTAACACAGTTTAATAGAGGTTTTTTTTTAAGGCAGCAGAGAAAACTCACTTCATTTTTTTTAAAAAAAATGTAATTCGTGTTCCTTCTAACAACCTTGGAATGGCACTTTTAAACCCTTCCACTAATTCATTGGCAGGAACGCTACTCTGCCAGCCTTGATAGAGTTTTCGCTCCTCTGTTTTCTCTACTGTTAGAAGCAGCTAAAACACTGGGGGCCCTGAAAAAATGTCATCCAGGGAGAACTCTTAATCTTTGCTGCTGCAATATTCTAGTTATAAGAAGGGATGCTGGACAAGCTCTTCCTACCAGGAAAGCAGAAAACTTATCCTGTTCATCTAGTGTTTAAGTAGGATTGCTACATCTAAACTATGAAACCTAAGCAACCAGCTTGGTTGCAAAAAGCTAGTTTCTTTTTGCTGCCATCTAATGGTTTGCCAGAGTTTTTTAAGCATTAGTTATCCATAGACACCCCCAAAATATATATTTCAACTAAGGAATTCAAAAGTTTGAGATAGTGTTTCTGTCCCAATGTTGCTTATCTTCCTGAAACTGTTTTATCTTTTTTTTAATTGCTTCCCTCTTTCATAACTCTCTTGATCAGAACAAACTTTTTTTTTTCTCCTGCTGTGCAGTTCCCTTGCAGGAGTTCACACTGAGTTCTCAGGATGAGACAGGATAAAAGCAAGCAGAAGAATGCTGCAAAGCCCAAAATAAGATAATATCGTTTTTGTTCCTTTCTAGTACGCCTGCTCTCACTCTCAGCTGGTGACTTGCATATGAAAAATGTAATACAATTAATGAAAATAGGCTGATGGACTCATTCAATTAGGCTAAACTTTGCAGATTGCCTTAGAGCAGAGGTCTTCAAACTTGGACTTGTGGACTTCAACTCCCAGAATTCTGCCACAAGTTTGAAGACCTCCACCTTAGAGCGTTAGATGTTCTGTTCCTGTTTTAAGTTGAGGTGGTCAATCTTTTGGTAACATAGGGACATGCTTAAAGTAGGAGAAGAGCTATGAACAGTGGTGGGTTGCCCCCAGTTCGCACTGGTTCTATAGAACCGGTAGTAAAACCGGTGGGACGTTCCGCCCACCAAGCCCAACCTCACCAAAACACTTCTGCGCATGCGCAAGCAAAGCAAGAGGCCCCGCTGTGAACCGGTAGTAAAAGTAAGTTGAACTCACCCTGGCTATGAACCATATTATATGGGGATAAGAGCTGATTGTTTTGGAGGAAAAGAATTTGAGCAGTGGGCTTCTTCATATCCTAAAAGTAATATTCTTTGATTAAGACTTTGTGGGGGTTTTTTTTAGTTTTCACCTGTTACCCAAATAAAAGTAAACAAGAAACTTGTTTTCAACAATCACGAACAAAGCAGACTGCAATCAGGTCTCATAGATCACACATCAGTAGCGGGTTTCAATTCCGGTTGCTACCGGTTCACTCGTGGGCGTGCGTGCACTCGCCCCACATGTTTCTCAGCCCCATGGGTCCTCCATCCATTTAACCAAGTGACAGTATGCTTCCTTCTGCTTGGAACAACAACAGGAAAAGCACACTTTTATAAGCCATGACTTAACATAAATAATGAAGTTTTGGTACACAAAGCCATGAACAGTTTCACCATGAAAAATTTACAGGCCCTGAAACTCAGCCAGACAAAGCACAGGCTCTTTGTGGAGGAAAGCATTGTGGATAATATTTATGTTTAATAATATCTCTCCTGAATAGGTCAAATTAAAAGTTACCACTTTTTACTTTCTCCAATGTTTAAAATATGCAGAAAGAACAGTCCACGCATGGTGTTAGTGTGCCACCTGCAGGGGAAATTGGGCTCATGCTGAATTTTATATTTTGTCCAGAAACAAAAGAGTAATTCTGTCCTTTGAAGCTACATAGATTTTGAAACAGGCTGTTGTTGTTTTAATAAGTAGCTTGCAAATATTTTATCAAGTCTTCAGGGAAGCAAAAAGTATTCTCAAAAACGGCTACTCACATGCAGGCAAATTTAACTGATGATTGAGCAAAGTATTTTAACTCAGATCTCCCCCTTGAGATAAGAAGAAAGAAAAGGTACACATTTTGGTTACATTTTGTCGCCAGCAAGTTATAATGTCATCTATTATTCATTACAATTTATAAAGCAGCAGCAGAATTCCATGTTAGTTTATGAAAGGTAAAAAAGGATAAAAGATAGATAAGAGACATGCTTTCTCAACCCAGTATTCTCCATATGGGTCAAGCTTTTCTATAAATACAGTAACCTGACAATATTCACTCTCTTCTTTTCAGATTGGGAAGAATTTAATAAGAATTTAATAACAGAAAAACAAACTTCAATGCATTACAAACTTGAGAGAAAATACATGGTTTAGCTTGGCGTTGCTTGCCAGAATTGGCATCATATTTTTCTGGGAATATATATATCTAAGGCAATGCCCCCACCTCCAACACTTAGCCCCCTCTCCTGCATCATTAATTGATTATCAGAGGCTGGATCAATAAGAAAATTATCTTCTTTATAACGTATGTGATAGCAGAAGTTCTGACAGATACCAAGGGCCAGGCAATAATGGGAAATTTGAAATGGAAAAAAAAACTCTTTAAACTGTATTCATTAAACCATAGAGGAGTCACAATAGTGCTTATTAGATTTCCATTAGTTATCTGGTTGGCCACTATGAGAATAGAAATGCTGAATGTGATAGATTTTTGATCAGATATAAATTGGTTGTTCTGAACTACTCTAACACCGTAACAGGGGTATATTTCAAGTTGTTAATTCCAGTTAATTATCAAGACCCTCTTTTATATCTCTTGAAATCTGTGAATTATATAGAATTTATTAAAGATGTTCACTCCAGTCAAATGCAGCAACAAGGAAACGGGAAGAGAGATAATAAACTTGAAAGGATTTGGTTCAGATTGGAGATTGATGATTTGAAGAGGGCATGAGTTAGTTCAAGTTTAGTGAACTGATTTAATTCAAGCTGCTGTGAAAGTCCATTAAAAGAAGATTTGTCCATACGCTACAATGGGAGAAATATCAAATAGTCTGAAGCTGCCCCATTGTTTGGAGCAGAATAGGATGAAAATTACAGGGATGACAAACCATTTTGCAGGTATTCACCCTGCTGTGTTTCAAATAATGCTTTAAAAAAGTAAGGTCCTACTTTGCCACTTGCTTTTATGGAAGCCAAGAATGAAAAGGCTATTAATAAAAGGATTGCTGCGTTTCCATCACAGAGTGCTAGGCCTCTTCTGATTACTTGCTTTTTGGGGGTGCCAGGAGAGTTGCCAACCAGCATCACTGGTTGTGCCAAACTTTATAGGCCACACATTGGCAAAGCTTGACGTTTCCTTGGCAGGACTTTGAACAATGACTGTTATTGACTTTTCCTTATAGGGAGTGCTTTGCTTCTTCTAATTGCTGAATTTGGGGGATGCCTAAAGGCATGTCTGGTTTGGTAAGCCTCCTGAAAAGAATTTCATCAGTACTGGCAGAACTCAGTGGCCATCAAAGTTGGACCATGTGGCCACTACTATATACCAATTGGTTAAATTAGCAGGTGCAGAAGAAGCATGTTAGCAGAGTGAGATTCACTACCACAAAGACAGGTAGAGCACAGAGAAAGCGGTATTTGTAGTTTGTCCACATACACAACATAATACATTTTTGGAGTAATGTGTGTCAGTTTGGGCTTTTCACCATTCATTTTTACTTTTTTATTTTATTTATTTTGTCAAATACATATTAGATAATATATATAAGTATAAGCATGAATTGAATACATAAAATGAATACAATTAAAGGAAACATTAGGACAAGGATGGTAGGCACACTGGTGCTCTTATGCTCGCCCCTTACAGACTCTTAGGAATGGGGTGAGGTCAACAATAGCCAGTCTCATTGTCAAGAGCTTCAAACATGGCCTTTGAATTTAACTTGACTCCTAGTGAATGAATTTGTATAGTATTTCTGGCAGCATTATGAAAACACCTTGCTTGGAAGAGCTTCCTTCCAAGTTTTTTTTTTACACTTCCCAGTCTAGCCAACACCTATTCAAACACGAATCAGGGCTGAGATAGCTTAAGCTCTGAGAACAGTCAAGGTCAGCTGAGAACAGCCATGCTGAGGCATCAAAACCCTGAAATCTGTTCAAATTGATGTAGAACTCAAAAGTACGGTTTGATCCAAATGGGTGTCCTGGAATTGAACTTTTCTTCAGAATACTGAGAACTGACGTGCACCTCCAGGAGCAGCATAGAAATGTAATATCCCATTAGCACAAGAGAAAGCAGAATGAAGACTTGCAGATGACCCCATTAAAGAAAATCAGAGCAAGGAAGGGATTGAAGTTAAAATGGTATTCACCTTTTTGCCATGCCATTCACAACCTTGCTTTGCAATAAAAGTAAGGAAGAACAAGATTGCTTCCTAAATTAAAACAATTGGCAAATGCCATTCTCTAATGTGAAGAGAGCATCCATTTGCAAACCTGTTCTCTAACTCTAATAGGCTTTGAGAAAGGTCATGTGCCATGTGAGCTTGCCCAATTCGAATGATGTGAACCTGAATGTTAAAACTAACCTACAAATGTCCTGGATTCAACCTCCTGGGGTCAGTGCCTTATATGGACAGGAAGGCAATTTTGCACACCTGGTTGAAATGAGAAGTCTCTCAGGATTTTCCAAAATTAATATTTTAAAATTAGAAATCTACTCCTCCACATCCTACCGTCTTGGCTGTTGGATTAGCCATGTCTTCTTTAAATAGTTCTATATCAGGGGTGTCAAACCCGCGTCATCATGGCATCGTCACATGACATATCATGACTTTTTTTCCCCCTTCACTAAATTGGGCATGGGCGTGGCTTGTGTGATGCATCCAGCCAACAGCCCACAAGTTTGACAGCCCTTTCTATATGAAAAAGACTAAAACGGATGGTCAGGGACATGTTTCAGCCTTTAAGTTCAACTACCAAAGTTGTGACTTGCTGGCAGTAGTCAGTGTTAGTGATGTAAAGGGTTGCCATTCAGAGGACTGCTCCACCTAATAAAACTTATTGCAGATAGAGGCAATGTGGCAGGCTGGCAGGCTTTGGCAAGGTAGGCAGTCTGAAAAGAGTAACGGATAAGAGTTGTGGAAAAATTGAAAGGTTTTACAGGCTGTGGTAATTGGCAGGCAGTTAGCTTGTGACAAAGGTCAGTTAGTGAAGGATTACCGACACAAGGGAAAAAGGACCTTGGGGCCAAAATAGGCTGGCTGGCATAGGAGGAACAGGAAATTTGCTATTAACAGCATTCCTGTACAGTATGTACTGTATAGTTGTACTGCTACAATTATGGTCAACGACCCAGTTAGGCAAACGTGCCATAATGACCACAGAAAGGGGATCTAGCAGGGGTGGCTTAAATGTACTAATTAACAACATGGCTTTATGGTAGTCAGAACTATTAACTAAGCCAGGTTTCCTCATCCAACCCATTAACTTTTATATTTCTAAGTAGTAATTAATTTCCTAAAAGTGGTCTACATTTGATAAAACCATGATCATACTTTGCATTTAAAGACTCAACAGCCATAGTCTTCTAATAGTAATAATTAAGGGTTATTCCCACCTGTTTCCATGTCTCTCCATTAACAGCATCAGTGGACGTTCAGGGTCAATCCCTTTACTCCATGTTGAGATTTAATTTTATATCTTTAGTAGAAATCAAAGAAAAATCAAATGCTAATTGCCAGGTCCCTTGTTCCCAGAAGGAATGAAACAAACCTGTGGGTCAGGCATAATGTTAGCTGTGACCTATTATTTTTAGAAACTGTATAACAAACTAGCTCAATCTTAATTATGTTCCCTATTCCCAAAAGGTGTAAAGCAAGCCATAGTTCCTTATTCCAAAACAGTAACTTTGACTTTTTAAAATCAATGTTCACTTGTCAAGACTCATTATCATACACCCCCCCCCAAAAAAAAAAACCCTTAAATGAGTGCACTAGCAACCAAGGGCCAATCCATTTACTCAGGGTTCATTTAATACCTGCCATGGGTCCTTTGTAGATTCTGTTCTATTTTTAATTTTTAAAAAATGTACAGCTGCAGTGAGCCTCTAAAGACCGACAATCAAAATAGCATGGATGATGAAAGTGCATTTTCAAGTGATTTGGAAAGAAAACCATAATACTAGAAGCCAAGATATGAATAACAGAACAAGGTCCAGGACACATGCCTGTTAAATTAAGAAACAAGCTTGCATAATGAAGAATTGCAAGACTGCACTGCGCCTTCATCCTCTTTAGAACCATCCTCTGCATCCAACCTACTAAGTATGGACATTTTAGCTTTCTATAGATTTAGGGTCAGGTGCCCTTGAGGTCAGAGTTTTTATTTCAAGAGCATCAAGCCTCAGCCAGATATTTTTCCCTAGGAAAATATCTGAATGTTTTTTCAGGCAACAGTGGCCCCATCTCTACCAAGCCATTTCTCCAAGGGAAAAAACAGACTTCTCATTTGTACATTGTTGTTAAAATTGCGTTTTCACAATTCTAGAAACTTTCAGAAAATAATGACCCCAGCTTCTTCCAAGCCTCCCCAAAAATAGTTGAAACAAGTATTTGCATACAAAACCACAAATAGAATAACATTCCTCCTCTCCCCCACATGCACACATTTTTCTCCAGCTCAGACAAGAATGATGGTACCATCTGAAAGGTATCCCTATATGAGAGGGGATAGGCTGATCGCCCAAATATAGAGAAAATTAAGATGAAAATGCTTGAATTGTATTTTTAGTGTGCTCAAATGAGGTCATGGTGGTGAATAATTTAAGACTAAAGTTAGAACAATCACCACCTCTTCTAGAAGCATCATATTCACAACCCATACAACATCTATAAATTACAATAAAAACTCAAACCACTAGATAGCAGTTTTCTGACTCTTTGCTATCTTCAGGTAGTGAAGGTATGAATTCAGACTTTTTCTATCTAGATATGGTAGTCTAAAACCTATGTTCAGCAGCAGTATATTTAAGTTTACCAATTGCTGGAAGTAAGCCATATAGAAAGGCTGTTTTATTCTAGTTCGATGTTTTGCAACTTGGCAACTTTAAAATGTGGAATTCAGTTTCTAGAATATTCCAATCTCACATCTTAAAGTTGACAAGTCTGAAAAACTTTGTCCTAAGCTTTCAGAAATTTCATACCGTACCGTCTCTGACACCTAGAATAATTTATTAGATAGTTAGTATATAATCCTCTCTGGGGCCCTTTTGACTGTTCTTCTTCTGTACCCCTTTATTTCCCAGCTTCAAACTGCAAAATTTGATTTGTCTTTAAGTTTGGCTTTTGCTGTGATTATTTTTAAGGTTTTCTGTTCTGATCTCATAGGCCTATATCTATAACTAGTTCATTATCTATTTGTCAGAAGAGATTATTTTTGGTGAGTCAAGAAACATGCAATTGACTTTTTATATTTCTGTGCTCTTTGATGAAAGGCAACTATTTTATGGTAGAAGAGTTTTAAAAATGTAATTTTATTACATGTATAGGCATATAATTGTAGTAATTATTTTATCTATATAACCCAAAGTAATTCCAAATGGCTTTTGAATTGAAAAGAAATGTCTTGCTAGTGTTAATTGTTGCAGTCAGAATGAACAAAATTCACAATAAATAAATAATATCAAGGCACATTCAGGGTGAAAAGAGTTCCATCAGCCATTCTTAGAACAAAAGAAGAAAAAGATTAAAGCTTTTAGAAATCCTTGCAAGTTAGCCTTGTAAATGCATTAGCTGGCATGCAGATTACACAGCAGTCTGAAAATATTGGACTTAATTATTGGAACATCTGAACTGGATCACTTTATCATATTTTAGGTGGTTATTATGGCCGGTCAAATTCAAATCATATCCATTTGGTATATGAATGCAAGAATTATTTTAGATAATGAATCTGAATCTGAATGCTTTTCATTGCTGAATCTGATAGAGCTTTCACTTAAATGAAAATGTCTGATCTGGCTTCATAAAACTGAAATTAGAAAAAGAGTTTCTCAATAAGAATACATTAATTGCTAAAAGCAGTTGGATTTTTATATCAAGACAACAAGACACATTAACCAGGTATGAGCAGGGAGCATCACATGGCCAACCTTATGTAGATTTGTAAACTGGATCAAAGTTGGGAATACTTAGGAACCCTCTGGGCATCCCAGAGCTATAAACTAGAATAAGATCAAAAAGCATTCCAGAATAGGATAGGACAGAACAGGACAGGACAGGACAGAACAGAACAGAAAACAGAACAGAACAGAACAGAACAGAACAGAACAGAACAGAACAGAACAGAATAGAATTCTTTATTGGCCAAGTGTGATTGGACAGACAAGGAATTTGTCTTGGTGCATATGCTCTCAGTGTAGATAAAAGAAAAGATACATTCGTCAAGAATCATAAGGTACAACACTTAATGATAGTCATAGGGAACAAATAAGCAATCAAATCATATTAAGAAACAGTCAGTATAAATCGTAAGGATACCAGCAACAAGGTTACAGTCATAAGTGGGAGGAGATGGGTGATAGGAATGATGAGAAGATTAATAGCAATGCAGACTTGGTAAATAGTTTGACAGTGTTGAGGGAAATATTTGTTTAGCAGAGTGATGGCGTTCAAGAACTGCCCTTGTGTCTAGTTGTTCTGGTGTACAGTGCTCTATAGCGTCGTTTTGAGGATAGGAGTTGAAACAGTTTATGTCCAGGATGCGAGGGGTCTGTAAATATTTTCATAGCCCTCTTTTTGACTCGTGCAGTATACAGGTCCTCAATGGAAGGCAGGTTGGTAGTAATTGTTTTTTTCTGCAGTTCTAATTATGCTCTGAAGTATGTGTCTGTCTTGTTGGGTTGCAGAACCAAATCAGAAGACAATGGCAGACTACTGTCATACGATTGACAACAACACTGCTTGGGCAGGGAGTCAAATATGGTTTATATATGTGCCTTCACTTGTATATGTTAAATAGGTTAATAGAACATTCCTTTGACTTTAAAAAAATGGAATCAATTTATGTTTTTATTCTCAGACAGCCTGGAGAGCAGTTATGGCAGATTCCCAGCTTTTCCTGATCTCCATTCTGCCAATTTCCTCTCTTGGGCCTCTTAAACTTCTTCAGTGTGTCCAGTCCCTGATGTTGAAGAAATACAGTTCAATGATAGCTTTGTATGGAATAAAGAGAAAAATCAAGTTGCCCTTTGGGGGAAATTATATTGGGATGATTCTGTCTTTTCTTGCTATCATTGATGATGGGATAATGCTGAGCTGAATTATAAATGGGATTAGCTGGAGAACAGGCAATAGGCCAACTGTCCTGAATTAAGACTAACTGAGCTCCAAAGTCAGCAGGACTTGCCCAAAACAGTAGAGACGCAAATGGCCATTGCATTTGAGTCCATAGTTAACTCCAGTTCTTTCCAAAGGAATTGTTTATTTCAAATAATCCCAGACACCATTAAAAATATTAAAATCTTCCTTATATTGAATTGGGGTACTAGATATCTGGATGTTCATTAGCTAAAACAAGAATAAGAAATAAGAAATGCTACTAAAATCATCAGCTAGTGTAGCCAGCAAAGGTGATACAGCAACTACAGGAAAACTCAGAGGCATTCTGAGAGTTAAAATGGAATTTTTTTAATCTACTTACCAATGTTGAGAATTGAACATGGAATCTTTAATGAAGTGTAGGCGCAACCAATTTGTCATCCCAAGCAAAATTGATGAGATGTAGCATAATATCCAAGATGTTGCTTCTACATATACAGTATTTATTTTGTCCCTAAGACAACAACTTTTAGTGGAAGGATTCCTGCTGACATCTCAGGGATATTCATAAGCATCAGTTTGAGCATGGCTGATGCCTGATAATTCAGGGTTACAGGAAAGTTAGCAATGCAGTTGATTAAACTGTGAGCTGAAAGAATTTGGCATTTGGTAGAGTAAAGCCTTTAGGTGGGTTTTAAATTGGACTGGCAGAAACTGTTGCCTTTAGTAAATAAAAATCAATATGGGAAGAAGGAGCTTTATTTGCTATATCCTAGGAGTGATGCCACAGGATGCTTAGGGAGAAAAAGTCATTTTTTTTAGTTTACCTCACAGATACAGAACTGCACTGAATGTTAACTTCACTTTAGATGTTAATATTAACAGTATGTACTGAAAGCAAATTAGATCAGAAAATAAGGTGGAGCATGGTCATTCAGCAAAGCTTTTTATTTACTAATGTAGACTAAACATGAAACTTTTCTTCTTCTACTACTGCTTTTCTAACCCTGGGCTTCTAACAGGATTGCTTCCAGCTTTGTTTCTTGGACCTCCAATACGCTTTAAAGCAGCCTTAGCCCTTCTGAAGTCCTATAAGTGTTTGTCTGCAGCCCTTTGAGACCCTTCTTATCTGATTACAGTAGATCAGAACTGACAATTGTTTTCAACAATTTTGCTTGTTCAGTTGTTAACTATTGTCATATTGTGGCTATGAAAACTACATCAAGAGTTCCATGAATTTATTAGGGGCAGTGGTAAAATTCAATTTTTTTTACTACTGGTTCTGTGCGCTTGGTGGGCATGGTGTGGCTTGTTAGGCGTGGCTTGGTGAGGGGTGAGGGGAAGGATACTGCAAAATCTCCATTCCCACCCCACTCCAGGGGAAGGATGCTGCAAAATCTCCATTCCCTCCCCACTCCTGGGGGAAGGATATTGCAAGATCTCCATTCCCACCCCACTCTGGGGCCAGCCAGAGGTGGTATTTGCTGGTTCTCCAAACTACTCAAAATTTCCGCTACCGGTTCTCCAGAAACTGTCAGAACCTGCTGGATTTCACCCCTGATTAGGTGGCAACATTGATGGAGATCTCATCTTTGAAGAACACTTAATTACTTAAAATAGACTTCCTAAACTGAGGAATTTGATCAACTACCCTGTTTCCCCCAAAATAAGACATCCCCTATAATAAGCCCAATCGTGCTTTTGAGCCCGTGGCAATAAGACCAAGTGCTTATTTCAGGGTTCAAAAAAATATAAGACAGGGTCTTATTTTTGGAGAACACGGTAGGTAGTTGCAAGCAAATTTGATAACTCTTGATTTAAGAGTTAACCAAGCAAAATGGCAAAAGGTAATATTTTGAATAGGTACTTATTAAAGTTTATTTTGTTTAAACATTTTATATATGCATTTCATTCAATCCAGCCACTCCCTACAAAAATTATGTGGACCTGAGTACTATATGTATGGATCAAGAGAGAAAGCCATATATGCTCAACTGAAATATGAATTTGTGTGAAGTGAGAATAAACCCAGGCTAGATTTATTGCTGCAGCTTTAATTTATTTGGGTTGGTACTTGAACAAATTATCTATTTAACTTCAAATCCCCTGATATTAAAAATCCTTATTGGGAGCTCATAGGAAATAGCTTAAGTCTCTGGGAATATTATGTAAGAATGCCTGTTGCATTTACATTCCCATTTTCAAACATAAAAGAGTATTTGGAGACTGATAAGGACAGGTATCATAACCAAATATATCTAGAAGTATGAAGTTAGAGAAACCTTTCGTAAATAATCTAATCTCTTTTAATACATATCTGTGGAGATTCAAGTCGTCCAGGTCATGTTTGTCCCAAAAGTGCTTTTTCAAGAAGCAACTTTTGGGTCTTTTATTACATATTCTCTTTCCATTCCTATCACAACACATAGAATGTGTCTTTTCAAGGTAATTAAAACACATGATCCTATGTAACTAATAAGCATAAATAAGTAGTAGTCATGATGATAGTAATGAATTTAATCCTTCCTTCATTGTGTAATCCTCAGGAAAAACAGCAAGCTGAAAATGTTATCGTGAGAAAGAGTCAAAAGTTTGTTTGTTAATTAGTTCATTTGTTTAGCATATGGCATATCATACATGGACTAGCAATATATATTACCATTTTAACTAGATTAGTAGAATCCAATAAAATATAAACGTTAAAAAGATCTATGTTCAAATATCAATATCTAGATCATCTAACCACTGAAGCACAACATCATTTATATAGTTTAAAGTTAGTTCTAGTTTTGATATAATTAAATATTCAAGGTATCTTTGAAAAAACTTCTTTTGAGGAAACTTTGAAGGATTTCAAGAAATGAAGAAGAATGTTGATGTTATTGGTGGAAGTTCTCAAACTGTCACAAAGCTAAAAGAAGAATTAGCATATGTTCGTTTGAGAGTCATGGTCACCATCATGTATTGTGTCTTAGACCCTATGTAAAAAAGAAAAGAAAAAGAAACGAAGCAAAGTGAAGAAATGTCGCATTCTTAGAAAGATGAGTCATTAATTCCAGAAGCCTGTAATCTTTAATTTTTCTTTTATCTCCTTCAATGTTTTTTATATGTGCAATATATGCTATTGCCATAAGATGTCTCTATTTCTTCAGTCATTTCTTTTTGTCGGCTAGTGTTTGGAATCAAAGGTTTATTTGGTTCAGGGGATTTAAAACTGACTATAAAAAAGAAAAACTGTGGATAAAACATCTTAACTTTTTTGAGCTTTTTTGAGTGGTTCATTTCCAAAACATACATTTCTCTTCCATAACTTTCCTGGCAATTGTCTATTATTCCAGACCACACAATAGCTTCTCCGTTTGTGTTCTGATTGTTGCAACAGATAGTAATCATGTAATTGCTATAAAAACTTATAAAATATTCCCATCAATGTGATTAATGTCGAGCAATAAAAATCTAAGGACCATCATGCCTACCTGATACCCATAACAGGTATTTTGCTTTTAGAAACTAAAAAGTATACCATCCTCTGGTAGCATGGGCACCAGCATTGCCTGTGCAAGCTGATGATAATAAACTAAAGCAGTAGCTGCCCCATTTTGGCAAAGACTGTCCTATGGCATGTTGAAAATAAAGAAGAGATTTAAGCTTTGGAATGAAAGATGGGATATATATTTAACAGATAAATAAGTCCTCCATTAAAAATGAAGAGGTTATAGAGCTTTGCTTTAGAGTAACCTTTTGACCTGGTTTCTACATGAAGCAGAAGAAATAAATAACATGCAGAAGTCATGCTAGTTGGGATAAAGAAAGTTATCTGGAGGTAACCAGATTGGGAAAAGAGAATGGAGTTTCTTTTATGCCTTTTTTCACTAAAAACAAAACAGGAAAGTGTTGCCGATAATTTTTGTTGTAGAAAAATATGATGCAAAGAGAATACACGTGGCAAAAACAACAATTAACAACAATTAACATAGAGCCTTTCCTTCATATGATTTGGTCTTACAGCCTTGTAATTGTTTCAAAATTCAATACAATTTGGGAAGAAATATTATACTTAAATAGCTGTGATGTTAAATTATATTCCTAAAACTCAACAACAGCTTTGAATTTTTAAACATGTAGAATGAAAAAAATACCATAAGTGGACATTAAGCATCTGTACATTAATTCAGCCCTCCAGATATTTTCTGGCCCAGATGATGAGGATAGAATTCATCTCTGAACATACATAAAAAAATAATAATCAGTGATGGGATTCAAATTTTTTTACTACCGGTTCTGTGGGCGAGGCCCCTAAAATCTCCATTCCCTCCCTAGGCCAGGGGAAGGTTACTGCAAAATCCCCATTTCCTCCCGATCAGCTGGGACTTGGGAGGCAGAGAATAGATGGGGGCAGGGCCAATTAGAGGTGATATTTATCGGTTCTCCGAACTACTCAAAATTTCCGCTACCGGTTCTCCAGAACTGGTCAGAACCTGCTGAATACTACCTCTGATAATAATCCTATTACTCTAGAATTTGAGAGACTTTGTACCCTGGATTTATATCTATGAAAGCAGTGCATTATTTCACCCAATTTGGAACTCAAACTGAGAGAGACATTGCTCTTCTTCATAATGATTATGGTCTTCAGCAGAACAGAACACTGAGTATATTTCTTTCCATGAACAATTCACCTATAACTTCGGGAGTCACAGTAGCTGCATTTCGGATCTTTTCTAACAAAAATCATGGTGGCTACAGCTGGTCCTCAGTTTGCGACAACAATTGGGACCAGAATTTCCATTGCTGAGCAAGATGGTTGTTAAGTGAGTCGTGCCTGATTTTATAACCTGTTTTGCCATGGCTGTTAAATGAATCATTCCAGTTGTTAAGTGAGTCATGAGGTCGTTAAGTAAATACAGCTTCATTCATTAACTTTTGTTTGCTGGAAGCCAGCTGGGAAGCTTGCCAACAGTGATCACATGATCCTGGGACACTGCAACCCATCATAAATGCATGCTGGTTGCCGAAAGCCTGAATTTTGAATATGTGATCATGGGGATGTTGCAACAGTTGTAAGTGGGACAACCAGTCAGAAGTCACTTTTTCACCACTGTTGTAATTATGAACAGTCGCTCAATGAAAGTTTGTAAGTCAAGGGCTGCCTTTAATGCTACCAATGCTCTCTCTCTAATAGCTCTGAACAGAATGCTTCTATATGCCTACTGTTGGAGATCAACAAAAAGATCTGATTGGGCATTTAAGGAAATTAAACTTATGGAACAAGACTTCTTTTTTTTTATTGAAAAAGTTTTTCAAATACAAATTTTCCCCCCTTTCCCCCCCTCCCTAACCCCTCCTCACCCTCCCCTCCCCCCATGGCTTCTCCAATATGAAATCCAAATTAATATCACATTATATAATACTTTACCACCCTTATACACCACTCCCTATGTGTTATACATTTCTTCCTAACATTATTATTATATCCCCTGTATACTATACATTTAACAGCATTCGGCTAAAAACTATAATAGATCCTAATTTGGCATTTATTCTACTCATAATTCTACCCATTTCCTCCACCTGGATACTTATATTTCTTTTAAATATATTAATATCTAAACATAACATCCCTTTTCCTAAACTAAGCAATCAGTAACCTAACCTATCCCTTTGTACCATATCAATTTTATATCACCCACTTTCCTACAGGTCTACCATACATAATATATTTAATATCTTTATTCTTCTGCCCATATCACTAAAAGATATTTCCATAAAACCCTCAAATGACTTTAAATTTGTATTCCATATAGTATCTTCTGTAATGTCTTTCAACTAGATTGTTAATTCCATCGACCATGTTAGGGTAACATCAAGTCCTGCTTCCAACAGTGTATTCAGTATCTTCAATTACCATCTGCCCCCATCATTAATAAGTATTTCTGTATATAAAAAAAACCGCCCAAGTGACTTTATATTTATATTCCATATGGTATCTTCTGTAATGTCTTTTGTCTAGATTATTAATTCCAACAACCACGTTAGGGTAACAGCCAGATCATCTGCGTGCCCCAATTCCATAGTTCTCTTGTCTTATAGCTCAGCATATACGTAATCCATTTTTCAGAGAGTCCAAAATAGAAAGTTCCAGTCCGCTCAATCACAGGCCATCTTCCACATCCCCAAAACACCAGCACTGCAGAGATCTGTTATTCTTCTCAAAATAGTATAAGTCTGTAATTTGCCTCAGTTATATTTTCATGTATCAGCCTTCTATAAATCCCGCTTATTATATTTAATTGTCTCTTAAATAACTGGCATTAATCTGTTGGCTAAAAAAGAATTGTTTAGTTTAAAAAATTTTGAGTTTTGTAGAACCTGCTTCTTCTTTTCTTAACTTGTTGTGGTTTAGATCTCCACCCTGGTTGCCTTTCTAGGACTTGTATATCAGCTGATTGAATTACATGCTGGTCTTTAACTTGATAAGACATCAAATCGAGATCCAAAGCTGCGTCTCTTATATTTATAGGTGATCCAGCTATAGCCTCTGAAGGAGAATCCAAAAGCGGCTCATCCAAAAAGCCCTCTATAACTTGTTGTTTTTCCATTACCTCCATCTCCATCTGCTTAGCCTGAGTTTCAATCTCTTGTTCATTTTGCTTTTCTTTATCCCCCTCCTGTATTCCTGACACTGATGATATACGTGGAGATGTTGGGCCCATTTTAAAAACCTTGTAGTAAAATTCTTCCGTTTTTTCAACAGTGTTTAATTGATATCTTTCTCCTTGATATCTCAATATTATACCAACTGGAGCATCCCACCTAAATGGGATGTTTTGTTTCTTTAGCTCAGTCACCAAAAATCCAAAGTCCTTTCTATCTTTTAACATCTTGGACGGCAGCTCTTTATATATCCAGATCTTCATTCCATTCATTTCTAGAGTGGAGTTAAAAGACTTTTGCACAATATCATTTCTTATTCCTTTATCAGAAATCACCACATCTCTAGGCAATTGTCTTTGCTTTGCCACACAAGAATTTACTCTGTAGACCTTATCAATCTTACAGAATATTTCTTCAGAGCTGACCTTTAAAATCACAGCCAGAACTTCAGCAGACATCTTTCTCAAGTCCTCGCTGTTATTTTCTTGTATTCCCCTCATTCTGATCGCAAATTCCATGGATCTGAATTGCATCATTGTAACTTCATTTTCAATCCTTTGCTTTATATTATCTACATTGTAAGTCTTGTGATCAGCTTCCTTCATTTTAGACTCTACTTCTGAGCTATTTTCTTGAATCATTGTCAAATCATTTTTCAATTCTTTGTATTTTATTATCCAGATTATGAATCTTATAATCAGCTTCCTTCATTTTAGACTC
Source organism: Arizona elegans (assembly GCA_022577455.1). Taxonomy (NCBI): domain Eukaryota; kingdom Metazoa; phylum Chordata; class Lepidosauria; order Squamata; family Colubridae; genus Arizona; species Arizona elegans. The sequence goes on along the minus strand of JAKOOJ010000009.1, from coordinate 34,664,645 downwards.
TATTTCTAAATTGATATCTTTATCCATCTTTAGAATTACTTCTGAAAAGCTTTTCAAAGCTGTTACAATATAGCGCTTCAGGTTATCATACTTTTGTTGAACCAACTCTTTAATTTCCTGTCTAAATTTTTCAAAATTCTGGTTCATAATCTCATCATGTCTTGCCAACTCCTCCACAACAAATTCCTTTAAATCTTTAAAACCATTCTTCTGCATCTGCGAACTCAAAAATTGCTCTTGTGATTTATAAATGGGGGAGCCCCCCCCCACAGCTTGGTTGTCTGGCTTTGTCAGTTTTAACGCAATCCTGCCACGCAAACAGACTCTTTTTAAAGAAAAAGTCTTCTCTCCACACAATATCAATATCAAGTCTCTAAGAAGGAAGAAGCATGAAACAGAAATTTTTCTCTTCTCTTCTAGCCAGCACTATTGCTTCAAATACTTTGTAGCATATTAAACCATTCAAACGGAAAGACTTTCGCTTTCAGCTTTCTTCTCAAGCCTCAGCCAGCCGCCATTTTAAACTTTTTTTCCCCTTTCACTCTTTCTTCATTCTTAAAATCAATCATAGGGTTGTTACAAATACTTGCAATTTAGAGTCCCAAATCCGGATTTCATTCTGCTTATTCAAGCAATCTGTTAGTTATCGCTGGTTAGGTTGGTCACATCGTCTAGCTCTGCAAAGCGGAGAGTTCCCCCGAAGCCCGGAGCAGCGGCGAGCTGGATAGGAAGCCTCATCCTGCTTCCTCCCCAAGAGTAAAAAAAAAAAAACTCTGGGGACTTTGCAGAGGGCTCTATCTGTTCTCTCCAGCTCTCCTCACATTTCCTTAAAGAAACGGAGTTTTTCGAGCCGCCTCTCAGCTGTAAAGGCGGCTCTTTACAGGCGGCGGGGGTGGCGGTCCCAAAAGACCGTCTAGCGACAACGGAAGCCAAACCAGAAGCCCAGAACAAGACTTCTTTATCAGAGCTTGCTTCAGAGTGTGTATCAGTTAGAAATGTCAATTGGAGACTGCTTGTGGTGAAGTACACTATGCCTAATGAAATCCCAACTCCTACTCCTCAAAATATCATTACTAATAGAAATGTTAATACCCCTTAAAAACATCAGCACTATATTTAATCAACATTTACAGCCATTCAAAATCCAACAGTAATGTATTAACATGGCTTTTCTCTTGGAAATCTCTTGTTTTCCCTCATTTCTTTAACAATTAGCATTTTACAGATCCTAGGAAATAATTTCAAGCTTTTCTCAGAGCTTTTTAATATTTCTTAAATTCAACTATATATCTGAAAAACTGCCGAAAGCAAAATATGATGCATGCTTGCTCATACCATCTGGCAGAAAGAATAGAGAATTGAAAAAATCTAGAGTCTTATGTGAAAATCAATTTGGCATACACAACCACAAATAAAAAGGCAAAATTAAAATAGCAGATGAATGGACAAATTCCAGATGTCTGCTCGTGGCATAACTATGCTTTAACATCTGTTGCTACACAAATCTTATAAACCTTGATTACAAGCCAAACATAAATATTACACATTTCTTTCTGAAATATAGAATTATCCATTGTTTTATGCCTTTGGTGAGATTGTGGGTTTATATATAAACATGCATCTATATATTCACAACCCTTTCTTTTCAGATCTACTTCAAGCATATGGTAAATTTAATCATCAACTGCTCAACTATACATCATATATAGCATTCATAATTCAATAGATTCAGCAGTAAGTCCAACACATTCAATGGGAAGGATTCCTAAATATGAGTAAATAGAACGTTTCTTAACTGAATTCTGGGAGTTGAACTCTAGATGTCTTAAGGTTGCCAAGTTTGAGAAACACTGGTACAGAGATTGTAGCCAAAGATACAAAAGAGAGGGGGAGGGGAGCATCAATCTGGAAAGCTACTTTTAGAAACAAGTAAATCAATTTGTGAATAGAGTAAGAATCTGGATTTCTTTTCAAAGTTATCCTAAATTGCTATACATTATAGGAATGGACTGTATTACTTTGCATGGATATTTATTTTCCTACCAAGAATCTTTCATTAAAATCATTAAGAAGTCAATACACTTTTTAAATCTTGTGCCCTGAAATTGTGTTCCTCTAGTTTTCTGCAAGGAGTAGAGATCCTGCTTTGTGTGTATAAGCCCCTTCCCAAAGTAAAACTCCACCATATTTGCTATAGATCCACACACACACACACACACACACATAGGTTCCACACACTTAGTCTAGATTCATAAGAAGGAGGGCCTAGGCTAACTCAGAAATCTTCATGAAAAAAATCTTTTTTCTTCATGTAATTAATCTGCCACTTCTATTCAAGTCAAGATCGTATAAAGCACAATCCTCATTGCATTAAGAATCTTTCTCATTTGCATCTCACAATGAGACAAACATGCCAGAAATTGTTTAAATACTGATATACCAATAAAAACACACTCTTGATATTGCTCTAGCCCTTATCTAAGATAGCTTTTTGCAGCATCCTCAGCTATAAAAGAAAAGTTTTCCTTTAATTCTCAATGTTTCTTACAGGATAAATTGTTCTGATTCAATTTGAGCTTGGATCAATTTGAAGAATTCTATTTCTATACATGCAGAAACATCGTCCAGATAGATAGATAGATAGATAGATAGATAGATAGATAGATAGATAGATAGATAAGAAGCATACGACTCAATGATTGTAACAGGACTGTTGTTTTGATTCAGAAGTTCAATCGGATTTAGAAATTCACTATTCATGTTTTGTCAGCTGTACGGATGAAAACCAAGACATTTTGCCATAGGATTTTGCACTTATATTTCCTGTATATAAAGTTCAAACTCTCTTCTCCTTTGTTCAGGAGATCGAACATGCCAAAAATAACCCATCATCTTGAAGATCAAGGTTGTTTTATATATATTGTTTCATTTGAACTGTTACAGTTTTATAAAACTACAAAGGCACCAGATACTTAATTAGGTCTGACACATCACATCAATTCATGAAGTAATCTAGGATAGTTTTAGATTTATAACAATTGTCTGATGATGTGATTTTTGAGTGTGGGTTATTTTTCTATTTCTTGGTATCTTAATACTGGAACTTTCTTTTAAGCATACAAATGCTGTTCTTGCTTTTTTTAGAGACTTCGTTAATTGACTGTTTTTGTAAATTTTATTGAGAAAAATAAACACTGTTCTTTAGGTTAGCTCAGTTTAACCTCTTTTAACCTCTTTTTAACCTCTGTTATTGTTACATTCCAAGGCAGTGGGTTGAAAGGCATGTGAGAGATGAATCTTGGAGTATCAGTGCTACAATCAAAAGTCATCTCAGAATCAAAGTAATAAGTATCATGACATCACACGCTTTTCTCCATAAATAGTATAGAAAGTGATAGTACAATACAAGAGCAAAAGAGGTGGAGCTTAAATTACAATGCATGACTCATTTCATCATTTGTCCCTTCCTAACATATGCCTACAGTTTTCATTGCCAAATTTCCACATTATACATTTATCCTTTAGAAGAAACTTGGCATATTTCTTTTTTTCGGCCACAAACTCTGTAATTCATTTTTATTTTAGAACTTTTCATTTTAAAATCAGTACACCCAAAAATGTATAGACTGACTAAAGTTAACTAGCCAGTAACTAACCTGAACTGCTTTTAAATGAGAAAGAAGAAACTGACAGCAAGTTCAGTGTCTTTTCAGAGTAATTAGGAATGGAACAGTCTGTAACAGATTTAATATAGGAAAAATGATCTCTAGCTGTAATGTTGTTATCTCTTACAGCAATCTGGAAACTAGAAAGAAGTCAAAGGGACAGCTAGACAATAATTTAATACAAGTGCAACCAATATATCACGGATAAAGCTATTTACTACCATTTAGGAGAACAGTAAAATAAAATCTTACATTAGAATTGTACAGTTGATTTTTAAAACTTAGATTATTGGAACTGATCTTTTTAATGGTTTGAGGTGCTGAAAGTAAAGCTCATTAACCTGCCTGAATAATTTGAGAGGGGTTTTTTTGCCCAGAGTAATACAAAGATTATAAAGGTAAAGTTAATATATCTATTCCAGCTATAATAGTCTCATTTAACTTTCAATAGCTAGAGAGATATCATGTTGCTCAGGTGATACCTTACTATTCTGGAATTGGCATTGTATGGGAACATATGAGACATGTTTAGCGTGCAGAAGGGGGAATCTGCAATGACCAGAAGATCAAGATGGCAGGTGCCACAGCATGATTGAAGACTTGTCTTTTGTATGAAATGGCAGGACAGGGCTTTGATCAAGTATTTGTGCCCATCATCTTGGCTGCTTCCCTGCCATGATGGGCAATGAAAAGGACAAGGGCCCTGTTTTGGCAGCTCTTGGAGACACCACTGGCCACAATTCTTGAAAGTGGCTAGTGTAGTTTCCTGTTATTTTGAGCTAGGGAATATATTGACACCTGGAAGTAGAATATAAACTGAGGATTCTCATACACTGTGATGTCATAACCCTCCCATTGACTCCATATAAGAGTGAGCATGATGGGGTTGAGAGATAGGGACAGGGATGATTATAGCATAAAATTGTAGCAGATGAAAGGACATGGGCATTTTGATTTAGGGGTTGTTGTGGGATGTCATTCAGTGCACCTATCTGTTGTTGTTTAGTCACAAGTTATGTCCAACTCTTTTGAGATCCCATGGACCATAACACACCAGACTCCCTGTCCTCCACTATCTCCCTGAGCCTTCCCAAACTCACACCCACTGCATTGATGACACTATCTAACCATCTCATCCTCTGCTGTCCTCTTCGCCTTTTGTGTTCAATAAATGCATCTATAGAAAGATTGATATTGAGGTTATAGTTTTAGTGTCTGTTAGGGAAGATACGATTAGCTTTGAAATGTGCTCTACTAGTAATGGGATGCAGGGAATGGAAAGGAAGCAAACAGAATTAAGATGATGACAGATAATGGGAAGCATGCAATGAGGCTTTACAAGGAACACAAAAGGTTGGTTATTTGAGGACCATCTCCTTTCTGGATCAGTGCTTAATCTCAGGATCCAGAAAGCTGATCATCAAATTCTGGCTCATGCTACAGTATGCCAAGTCTATCTGTAATTGTGGTTAAAAAGATAGACATGCCTTGTATTACCAAAATCTAAGCGGTTGAAATGTTCTCCTTTCTAAAAGACATTCATCTGGGTTCTGAAATTTAAACCAGCAATGACCCCAGATCAAGGAAATATATATTTGGGAAGTTTTATAGGCAGTTAAAAGTAGTTTTCCACTACCAGACATGTAACCTTGGATGAGTGGGTGGCTAGTATAGCCTTTGCACAGTTCCAGTTGTGCTCCAATTTCTTCTGCTTTTGGAGGAAAAGCAGTTTATTGACAGTTTCTCATGCCCTTTATACCTCCTATCCTTAGTTCTCTACAACTGATTCAAAATTCAGCAACTTGTGCTGACAGATTCTATTTTATATTTTATACAGATAATACCTTTGATGTGGGAGCTTCCTTGCCAGTTGGCTTCCAAGTACAATTTAAGGCACTGGTTATTATCTTAAATCTTTATATGATGTGAATCCTAGGTTTCTATCACACATCATTTTCCAAATTTATTTTCTAACTTAATTTATGTCACCTGTCAAAAACAGCAATTTGTTTCACTTTAATTAATCTGATATCCCTATTAAAACTGCAATTATCTAAACAGTCAAGTTTATAATTTTCTACCTTTGAGGTGAACTGAAAATGCTGTAGCTAAAATATACTTTTATGCAATTATTCTGTTTAATACACTAATTGGTAATTTATAATCTCACTGTCACAGTCAAAGTTAAACTCCAACAATAAGTTTATTCCTACTAAAATCAACAGGACACAAGAAAGATGTTCTTAATGTTGGTTTGATTGTGCTCACTGTTATTTATTCATTTCACCATTTATTTAATATGACTCTATGTTGTAGAATAAAATATATTTCCTAGATCTTCAGTTTTATATTCTGCTAAAAAAAAGTCATGCTGTTTCTCTCTTGCTAATTTGCATAAGAGGTATTTTTTTACCCAGAGGCCTTGTGCATAGTGATGTCCATACCAGGAGCTTTAGAAATCAGATAGTATGGAAGAAAATAGTACACTTTTAATAACAATGCCTATAGCTGGAATTTTCTCCCTAGTATCTTTGTTCCTTCCTGCTGAGCTAGAAGCAAGAGCCTTCTTATATTAAAGAATTATTGACAGTTCCTCACATAAATTGAAGCCTATCTCTCTTTTTGACCTAGAGGCACTGATGGACTAGAAGAGAGCTGGCAAATTAAACTTCAATTCAAATACAATAGTGATAGAAGATTGCCCAGCCTAAGAATTAGGACTTGCTTTGAAAGTTAGAATGCTATCTCTGGAGGAATCGATATATAACTTAAGGGGTCTCCCTAATTCCATAGTATGATAACGAGGCCCATTCTCCATTCTCATCTACAACTCTAGCCTAGCCTGAAGAGTATGTATCTTAATAACATTACAAGTGGATTACTTCAATCGGTCTTCACATGCTGTAATTTATGCATTTATATCTGGCAAGATATAAGACAAGAACACCATCATAGAATTTCTGTGATTATCATGATTGGGCATCATTTAAATTTGCTGAAGATGTCACTAACTCTATGGAAGGCTATCCTTGAAAATGTTTTGTAAACATTTACAGAATATTGTTATCTTGTTGTTAATCAGGATAGCCAACCAATAAGCCCGCTCCTAAAAGCACTACATGGTGCTTTTGTTATGAACTGCTAGGCCCAATTCAAGGAGTTTACACTAACCAATAAACTCTGACATGGATTTGACCCAAGTACTTAACAGAAAGCTTTCTCAATGTCTTTCAACTCATGCACTATGATCAGCTGGAGAAATTCTATCTATGGTTTAGCTCACAGTGTAGTGACCCCCACTGTCTTCTCTCAGATCATTTTTAGAACAGGGGCGTCAAACTCGCATCGTCATGGCATCATCACATGATGTATCATGAATTTTTTCCCCTTAGCTAAACCGGGCGTGGGTGTGGCCAGCATGTGGCACATTCGATCCATGGGCTGCAAGTTTGACACCCGTTTTAAAACATTTTTTTCTGAGCAGTCAAGCTCCATTTTACAAACCAGTGAGATACTTACACATACCATTTAGTGTACATGTAGAATGCTTCAATTCTCTTCAAACAATAATTTTGGAGGACTAATACCATGCTTCTCCAAAAAGACGACCCACCTTGAAAAGAAGCCCTATCATGTTTTTGAGCGCATGGATTCAAATTAAGCCCCACCCACAAAATTAGCCCTAATTAAGACCCCGCCCACCCTGGCGTGCAGGGGGTGGGGTGAGGCACACAGGTAAAAAATAAGCTAGGGTGGGGATGGGGGGGTGGAGCTGTCCTACTTACACCCCAACACCTGCCTCGCCTTCTTCTGCAGCCACTTCTTCTGTGGCTGCTCTCCACCACTCATTTGCATCGCCCTGGCCTCCATTTTGTCTTTAGATGCCTGCTGGAAGGCATCTAAAGCTGATAACAGAGCTCCGGAGCGATCTGGAGAAGAAGAAGTGAGCCAGCAGAAAAAGTGGGCCAGCAGCGGGCTCCTGCTGGGCGAGGCTGTCAGTGCCACTGCCACAAGGTGAGTCAATAATTAGAACCCTCCAAAAAGAAGGCGTAGGCATTTTTGGGGGGGTCAAAAGAAAATAAGACCCGGCCTTCTTTTCGGAGAAACAAGGTATAAAAATGTCCCCTATGAACTGAGAACATGTTTCTGTGGACAAGGGGCTGTTGAAACTGCAGCTCATGTTCTGCTATACTGTACCCTCTATAAGGACTTAAGAATCCATCTTATAACTCTTTGCATGGTAAAATACCCAGGAAATTCTGAACATTTTTTGGTACAGTTTTTGTTATCTGGTCAATGATTTAGACTCCCTGATTGTAGCTAAATATTGTTACGCTATCTGTAAAATTAAGCAGAGATTAATTATCCACTGACAAAAACACCGCCAATTGTAATATTTTATCTTGTTTTGTTTTTACTTTATTTTTATGTTTAATGTCTTTTTCTTTGCAATTCTGGTCAGTGATCATTAAAAAAGAATATTATTGAGATCAGTGCTTTCCAAACTTAGCAACTTTAAGATGAGTGAATTCCCAGAATTCCCCAACCATTTCTGAGGAATTCTGTTTGCTCTGCTGTTCATTTCTCATTAGAGTCTATACTTATATAGTGAAAGAAAGGCAGTTTACATAACTTCATTGTCCAAACTTTATCAGTGTCACTGATGTCTTTGGGTCCTGACATCTCTAAGTATATTTCATATTAAAGTCTGCAGGGGGAAGTTGGAAATCTGTTTTGCTGAATACATCTGCAAGCTATCAGACAGGTTTCTAGTTGTGACTTTTACATGAATTCCCTTTTTATTCTCAGTGGGTAGGATTGTTCCACTGATTTGGAAGAAAGGTTTCAGAATTTGCAGGAATGGCACCTCTCCGCTATTTATTAAAGAGTAATAATTTTAACTAGCTTTATTATACGTGTGTATGATTTGAAATAAAATGGTTTGAGTTTGTATGTTTTATGGCAAATATGGTTATTACAAAAGTGATCTATTCTTCAAAATTGCCTATTCCAGGGATCCCGAAACTCTGGGCCACAGACGAGTATTGGACCGTGAATTGTCTGCAATTGGGCTGTGGAAATGGGGTTGAGGATGTGTGTGTGTGCATGCATCCCTATTTGCGCGAACAGTGGTCAAGCACTTGCATACAGACTTCATTTATGTGAGGGGGCCACGCATGCATGCCGTTCGTGCAAATGGAGCTGCACGCAAAACCATCCCCTCTCCCTGCCCCCCATGCCAGTCTGCAAAGCCGGAACGTTTGGGGAACTCTGTCCTATTCCAAATATCAATGAATATTATATAATTTGTATGTAATTTTCAACTGGCTAACCTTTTCAGAATTCTAGTTTGAGGTGACAATCAAATATTTTTTGATTGTCAGTTAAGTAATGGACTGAGCATCCAGTTTCTTTCTAAGAAAGTAAATGAGTTTAAGTTTAATGAGCTAATGGCATAGCAGCATTTGCAAAATTGAGACCCACCTAATCAGCAAAGTGACAAATGAATAAACTGTAATCTTCAGAATAAAAAGTTAAGTGATTGAGCAGACTTCTTTTTATATCTGCTCCTACATTCCTAATAGATACCTTCATTTCAATCTTCTTTAAAGCAATAGATACTCATTGTTAATTTAAAGTTACTATGTTTTTCAACCATTTTCTTTTAGCTGGGGCAAAGGTCTCAGGTGTTTATATTTTGGAGATTAGAATGGTCAATATGATGCATAAAGCATATATTTATAACTGTAAATATACTTACTAACCTGTACTTGGAATTGCAATGATATTCATGAACTAGAAACATTAACTAAAATTCAAGAACAAGTTGAACAGCATTTTTAGTTCCATTTTTAAATTTTCAATATGCATTATGTACAGTAAAAACGAAGCACTAAAAACAGCCAGATAGCTTCTTTCAAAGAACAAAAATATGGCATTGTTTCACATTAATGAAATGATAACATTTTGAAGTTGAAGTTAGGAACACTCGTGTTCAAAAATCTCCTCAGTTGATTTTGGATTAGATGAACTATCTCTCCAGAATATTATAAAGATAAAGTATCTATAAAAAGTATATCACCATAAGCACATTATACTTAAGAAACAAAAAAGGGCATAAATGTAATAATACTTACTATAAAAGGCATCTAAAGTTAAATATTTCTACATTCTATTTATTTCAGTGAATGAAAAATTCTGGTATTGAAATCAGCAAGTTTGGTTTTAGCTCATTCAATGAATTATCCTTTAATCCCTCAGAATTTTAAGGATATAATAAAAGTCTGACACATATACAATATAGCACTGCCTTTGATCTAACAGCTGGGACTGAAATGTATGGAAGTCCCTTAATACAACAATGAACAGTATGGAGACTTAGTCTACAGGCCAGACAGACATAATAATGCTGGGATGATAAATGGATCAACCTTCTACTAAGGATCCAGATCTGAAATCATTACCATCAGCAGAATTCCTATTTCCATTAATCCATTTCCTGCAATGATACCATGAAGAAGAAGAAAAGACAAATAAATGGAGGTAATTTGAAACAAATTTCATTTCCCCAGGATGGATGAGCTAGTTTGCTAGAAAGCTATTCTTTTCTGATGCTCCGTGAAAATCCATTCCTAATACACTTCACCAGAGCTCTGCCTGTAAGACTAAAACCAGAAAAATGGTTTATGCAAACCGGCTCTTTCCGCTGTGACCTTAAAACATGGTTATTTCGCCTGGCTGGTTTGGACTGAAGGGGTTTTAAAGGGGATTTTCATGGTCTTTTTATAATCTTATTGGGTATTTTTAACATTGATTTTGCTTGTTTTTATTCTTGTGAACTGCCCTGAGTCCTTTTGGAGATAGGGTGGCATACAAGTTTAAATAATAAATAAATAAATAAATAATGAATTCATGTCCCAATTACAGTATTGGGAAGGGCAAGGAAAGTAGTAAAACAGATAGGTCTTTGGGATGGAGAGAAATACTTACTTTTTTAATACTGTATCATCACTTACTATCTTGTTCTAATAGATGTATGATATTAATTTGTTAGTTGCTTTACCCAGCTATTCTAGCCTTGAAACTCCTTTATTTCATAGAGAACTTTAAATTGTATTTCTATTTCAATCCCAACACTTAGAAAAGGAATGCCATCATTTTTACAAACATCCAATTCACAAAAATCTTTTAACCTATATATCAGAAGTTAGTCCTGGTGTTTGTGTATGTGTAAATATATAAAATACATGCATACAAACATATACATATGGTATATACATATACATCACCTAAAAAAGAAAAAAAGTGTGTTTTCCAGTGATTTTGCCATCACATGTGTTCAAGATATTGAAGCTTTCGCTTCTGTCAGACTTGCCTCAGCTTGAACCGCTAAGTAAGACTGATCCTTAACTCCATTTATCAAGAAAGGTGTAGTTTACTAGAAGTCAAGTGAATTACAATAATGCATAGCCAGAACTGGCAAACACATGCCAAAATCTCCAAGTCTAACTTTTCTCTCTCTTAGTTGCCTCCCATCACTGAGACCCCATGTCCAATTAAATTCAAACAAGATGTTTTCAGAACAGTCGTTTTGGTGTATGTTTTGTATGCAGCTGCATTCCATTCCCAGCTTCTTGTCCTTGAAACCTATCTTGAGAGATACGTTTTAGTGCTTCCATGAATAGTGTGGTTTTACTTCATTTTCATCTAATCTTGGAATGTATTTACCTTTGGTATTCATGTATTAAAACCATTTCTGATCCAAATTTTCCTTTTAGTTGTGTAAAGAAATAATAAGGACGTTTTTGTCTTTCTTCTACTAAAAGGAAAACCAATTTGTTTGATAAGTCTGTATCTCACGTCCCGCTCCACCCAAGAGTTAAGATAATTTGGCACAAACCCAAGGAAGCCGTTGCCCAAGAATTCCTGGGATAGTTCTTCCTGGAATTATCAGTATGGGTTTTTTTTTCCCTGCTTCTCACATCAACAACAAAGAAAGTTGTTACCTAGATACAACTTTTAATTATTAATAAATACAATATTCAATACTTGGAGCTAACCTAACCTTCTAAGAATACGGTTTATTATGAAAATGCTAGACAAGTATTCATGGCAAGCTTCCAGAAATTCTGATCTCTCTGTGCCAAATATTTTTTGTTTCCCACTGAATCCAGTTTAAAAAAATGTTCTATGTCAGTTTTATTTTGGTATCTAGGATTTCAAGGAATAACTGCTTAAGAGAAAAAAAATATCCCATAACAATTAAAAACAACATTTTGAGCAAGGAGGACATGGAATTCATTGTGCCTAATCTATTGGATATGAGGAATAGAACTGTTTTATAGTTTGTTATATGTTTATCTGAAACTTATTGTTCCAAGTAAAGAGAGAAGGTTGGAAGTGTATTGAAACTAAGTTTTAATCCAGTTGAAATTAATGGAATATAAATATAGCCAATATTCTTTGAAAAAAGTCCATGTTATCTAAAATTTCGACATGGGAATAAACAATAGCTGGACTGATTTTGACAGTCTAATCAGCTTTTTTTATAAATATAAGATGAAGATTACCATTTTCTCTGAAATGTGAATGAAACATCAAATTGAAGCACTATTTAAAAAAATCACTGCATTGGATGATCCAAAATAGTTGCTTTACTTTTTGGTTCAATAGCCTTTTGGGAACAGCACATTTCTTCAATAAAGAAAGTGACATAAATGCATTATACATATGTCCCCTAACATAAAATTCATTATTGGGACATACAGTAGGATCTTAAAGATAAAGGTTCCCCTCGCACATATGTGCTAGTCGTTCCCAACTCTAGGGGGCGGTGCTCATCTCCATTTCAAAGCCGAAGAGCCAGCGCTGTCCAAAGACGTCTCTATGATCATGTGGCTGGCATAACTAAATGCCAAGGGTGCACGGAACACTGTTACCATCCCACCAAAGGTGCTCCCTATTTTTCTACTTGCATTTTTACATGCTTTCGAACTGCTAGGTTGGCAGAAGCTGGGACAAGTAACAGGACCTCACTGTTACGTGGCGCTAGGGATTCAAACCACTGAACTGCCGACCTTTCTGATCAACAAGCTCAGTGTCTTAGCCACTGAGCCACCGCGTCCTTACGGTAGGAACTTACAGCAAGCCAAACTGAACAGTGTTTTAAATTCCAGAGTGGAATCCCAAAGCTTTAATTAGGGATCTTCTTCTTGCAAAACTGATTGGTTAGTGCTAAATCTGTATAGGCAACTATACAGACTTAGACCTTGTGCAGGTTAAGAGACTTATATTGTAATGAAAAACAATATAAGTCTCTTATGCAGTGTAAAGAATTTACACTACCAAGATGTAAGTGCTTTGCACCAAAAGCTTTATGCAGATGAATCGGATTGAATTAGGATTACAGGGTGGATAGAATTGTTCATCCATATCTGTTCTTGCATTCACACACCCACATAGAAATACATTGGTTATGTATGCAAATGCACAGCCATTTAATTTATTAGAATCATTTTCAATGAAAAGCAAATAGGTAATGGGATGAAAAAAATCCTAGGTGTCACATCTGTAATGTTAAAACTGAAAGCCTATTGTTGCCATATAAGACCACTTTGCCTACATTAGTTCTACCAGATACAAAGGCTATGAATGATTTTTTTTAACTTAAATCTCCACCATATTATTTTTCAAATATGCAGCTGCTGTGAAATTCCCAACATTCTTGGTAGCCAGCATAAAAAATGTTGGGGTAGGAAGGTGGAGGGGAGGGGGTCATGTGAAAGAGAGAGAAAAAACTTGGTAAGCAAAATATGAGGGAAGCTATCCCATTTAAAAATACCAAATGAAGACTAAGGATTGCCAAGAAAAATATTAATTTTTTTTCATTAGAGAAAGAACACTGCTAAGCAATAAGTAGGAGGTTTATTCTTCAATTGTAGGTAGCAGAGTTGTTTGAGATGAGAAGCCACATTCGATCCTCTTTTCAACATAAAATCAACAGGACATTTCAGCAAAGAAATTTTATTTTGGAGAGCACAGCATTATTTCGATAACATAACACCAGCAAATAACTAGATCTTTGTTCCTCAATATTTTTCTCTTCATTTGCTAATATAAACTTCCTTTTATTACTCTAGCTGCTACCTGGTTTGGGGGGGGGGTCAAGAAAAGTTTAAGAGCATAACAACACAAAAAAGTTTTGCTAGATATACCGTAGGGGAAGATTTTGTGTCACATAATGGCCATCTTCCATCTGGATTGGAAGATGACAAATCCCTTCCATTGTTAGTTCTCAGAAATCAGAATAGAATGCATACGGCTTGTGATTCAAGAGATGGTAAACAACCAATAATATAAGTAGCCACTGATAACCTCATTCTCAATGACCCTCTACAATCTCTTTTTAAAAACAATCCAAGTTTGTGGCCATTACCACCATTCTACTGTTATGCACCATGGGGGGGAGGGACAGATTTCCTTATCCTGGTCCTGAATCCCCCCACATTTAGTTCCAAACAATGGCTTAATTGTACAAGTGTGAGTTGAGAAGAAAAACTATCTCCTGGTATCTATGATGTGCAGAGTTTTATATACCTTTTTATGCCTCCTCCTTTGTTTTAAGCTAAAAAAATCATTCATATGCTGTAAACTCACTGTCTCCTAATTTTGGTTCCTCATATTTTGATATCTTTCCCATCAGAACATTACACAACACTCCAAATGTAATCTTAACCATAGATTAATATAAGTATGTTGTTATATCAACAATTTAGTTCTGAATTGCTTTCCTAATGATTAGCGAATTTGCTTCTTCGACAGTTAGATTGCTTTTACTAGAATTTATTTGCAACTCAATAAACTGCTGATATATCTAATCTGTATTTGCACTAACACAGAATTGCTGTCCTCTTTATACTATATAACAATTTAAATGAAACGTATCTATTTATACTTATTATATCCTTTTTTTGGCACACTCTAGAGTAATGGATTGGTAACTTTAGTAGGCATCAGATAAACTAATATTTTTAACCTTTCATAGATAATATACAAGCAAACTGAAATAAATAAAAATAGAAATAAGGGGATTATGAAGCATTGTATTGTACCTACCTTCTTGTACCAAGGGGGAAAATATCTATAATCTCTGTTTGCATGGTTTTATTTTATTTCTTTATTTTTTGTATTTTTTAACCAGCCATCTCCCTTGGAGAGGGGGTCTGAGCCATGTACAAAACTATATGTATTATCCATCCTCAAAAAGTGGACAGGATCCTGGGGCTTGCTAACCCAGTCAGCTGTTTATTAGATCCTACCGGTATTACCACTTTATAATACCACATTTGGAATACTGCATCCAGTTTTGTTCACACAACTCAAAAAAATGTGTTGAATTTAAGAGTGCAGAGAAGAGCAATGAAGATGATTAGGGTTCTGGAGGCTATGTCACATGATGAATGACTGCAGGAACTAGGTATGACTAGTCTAAGAGAAAAACTAGCAGTGACATTATAGCACTCTTCCAATATTTGAGAGGCTGTCATAGAGAAGAGGGGGTCAACCTATTCTCCAAAGTACCTGAGGGCAGGATAAAAAGTAATGGAGATAAATTTATTAAGGAGAGATTCAACTTAGAACAAAGGAGGCTTGCTTCCAGAAGTTGTGAGTGCTCCATCACTGGACATTTTTATGAAGAGATTGGATAGCCATTTATCCAGAATGTTATAAGGTGTCCTGCTTGAGCAGGGGGTTGGACTAGAAGATCTCTAAGGTCTCTTCCAATTCTGTTATTCTGTATTCTGTAAAGGAGTTAACTCTAAAGAAATCTGGGGGGGGGAATTCAAATTTTCTCTATGAGATGTTGATAGAGAACTGCAACTCTCAAAATTCCCTAGAGAAAATGAATTCACATTTTCACAGTGATATTGCAAGAAGCAGATAGATATTTGGCACCCTATGTTAACTTCACTATACCTTTAAGAATCTACATATAGTCTTAGGAATCATCTACTCATTCTGTGACTTTATTACAAGACACAAAATATTCATGCAAATCAGATGGTGTGTTTTTCATCTGTGCAAGTGTAAAATATGTTGAAAATGTTTTAAATATACTCACTCTCATTATATTTAACCCATTTCTTGGGCCGAGTAGATGTTGTGATTTGAATCAGTTTCCATAGCCTTTAATACTTTTGATTCTTTTTAAAACTATTTAAACCATTTTTTAAAAAAAATAGATTTTAATATGAAATACTTACCGTATTTTTCGGAGTATAAGACACACTTTTTTCCCACCTAAGAGGATGAAAATTTGGGTACGTCTTATACACCAAATGTAGCCCCGCCCACCCACCTTTCAAGCAGAATTTTTTTTTCTTATTTTCTTCCCCCCAAAATAAGGTGCGTCTTATACTCCGGAGCGTCTTATACTCCAAAAAATATGTCAGATACTTTATAACACTATACTTAGTGAAATAACAGTTAAATATATGTCAGTTAATCCCACTAAATCATTAATGTTTATGTATAGCCGATTCTATTTATTTGATTGAAGCTGTACCAAATTAATAATATTTTGTCCTCAAATGGGTCAGCTACCAATTTCAGTAAACGATAATATATCTCTGACTTTTTAATGATCTTGGATATAAATTGCTAACTAGTCATATACTTCCTTTATAAACACTCATCTCAATATATTCTCCCAAAATACTCCATCAAACCACTAACTTCAACAGATCTGAGCTTAAAAAGTAAAATTATAAACAATTTTTGCAATGTAAGATTGACAGACTATGGATGCAAAAGTGCCATTTTAGGAGCCCTTATGCATGAGAATTTACGCTTCTCTTTCTCTGAGGAAAAGGGGGAAAAGTTCTCCTCAGCCTTTCCCTTGAGAGGACCTAATGCACAGGATCCATGAATTTTTCTGAGTTTATACAAAAGAACATCCACTTAACAGCAAGTCTGTTTACATGCATTCATTATTATAGTAAAGACTTATTGGTGAAATACTAAGACTATGTTTTCAGTGGATGGTGAACCTGTGGCAATTAATCCCAGCACTACTATAATCTTTATGAGAAGAATGCCCTTCATTCACATAAGTCATGGATCCTTCTAGGGACAGCAGACAGAAACCCAACATTTCATCTGTCCCAAATCTGTACAGGTAGCCCTTGACTTACAGCCACAGTTGGGACCACAATTGTTATTACTACGCGAGATGGCTGTTCAATTATTTTTAACCCTTTTTGCTACAATTCTTAAGTGAATCACTGCAGTTAAGTGAATCACTAAGTGGTTAAGCAATCACAAGGGTTAAGGTTAAGGTTAAACTTCCTCATTAATTTTGCTTGTCAAAAACCAGCATTTTATCAGCTTTAAGTATATGCAATTAATGTATGAAGGCTATTGCTTAATGCATTGTAAGTCGCCCTGAGTCTCCGGAGAAGGGCGGCATATAAATCAAACCAAAAAAAAAAAGGTTGCAAATGGAAATCACAAGGTCCCTGGGACATTGCAACCATTGTAAATACATGCCGGTTGTCAAGCACCCAAATTTTGATCATGTGGAAATACTACTATGGTCATACATATGAGGACTTGTCATAAATCACTTTTTTCAGTGCCACTGCAACTTTAAACAGTCTCTAAACAAATGGTTGTAAATCAAGTATTACCTGTAAATCCTTGAGATTCTAGAGTTCTCAACTTTATAATCTATATAAAAGAGCTTAACCTGTTAAATTCAGGATTTAAATTAAGAGCTTTCATATGAAGATTTTTTTAAAACTACATTTTTTTCAATGTTATGCATCATGTTTTCATGTATGTACTTTTCTGGTTCATATAATTGGTTAAGGGTTCTTGGGCAACTGAACTATAGGAAAGGCCAGTGGGTGTAATCTTGCTCATCCTTCTGCATGATAAATTTCTCCTTTAGAAGTAAATATACCTAAATGTTTATTGTTGATGAGGAGGTGCCTAAGAACATAACTGCCTTTTCTCAACATGGTACTAATCTTAGGCACAGTCAATTAGCAGAATAGTACAACTGTGGTAATCAGGATCTTCTTACTCCTAGAAATATGTCTTGGACATTTATAAAAAAATGAAACTTAATGTCATTACTGAAGGCATTTCAATTATAACTGCAAAGAATCCAGAGGCTGTACTGCAATAAAGTCTGAAATAAAGGCAGAAATATGATGAGACAAAATTTGACTTCAAAAATCCATAATGGCTAGTGGTAGCAAAAACTAAGTAAAAAACTGTGTAATTGTTAATGCCCCTTAGTGGTCAGTCACTATACAACACTGAATATTTTATTTACACGTTGCAATATATTTTTATTATATATTAATGTGAAATATAACAAAGCTAAAAATGTAAGTGGTTTAAATTAATAAATATAATAAAAAATATGAAATACTTTGAATCACTTTTTAAATTCAATAATTGTCAAAATTTGATTATTTAATATCTCATTCCTGGCAAATTTATAAACATTACAGAATGAAAATCAAGGCCAAGTGATAACTTTATTTGTGTATGAAGCCAATTTCCTCTTGTGATCAAAAGCTTTAAATTCAATTGTTAAACATTTGAAGCAGTGTTGTGGATCATTTAAATTAGTTAGGAGCGTATGTAAAGCTGAGAAGGAGAGAGAAAAGGAATACCAGGAGGATTTGCAAAAGTACAATAAATAAGAGGAAAATTGGCAGGGTACTAAACCAAGGATTACCAGTTTTGGGAAAGAAAGAGCAGAAACCAACTGCCGTACCGTAAAGGTGACGCATAGAATGGTAGTTGGAGCAAGTCACGTGGTCGCAGTGAGAACGCTAGCAAGCACCTGCAGCGCCGCCCTCTTTCCGCCGCGCCCCTTGATGGGCGTGGCTTCTCTTCAAGGATAAAAGGGCGAGGACAGCGGTTGGCGCGTTCTTTTCGATCGTAGGAAGAGTTTGGCGTGTGGTTGCTGTTGGGGGGGGGGGGGGGGATGAAGGCCCAGGAGGAGTAAGTTTTAGACTGGTAAGGTTGTTAGTTTCAGCATTTGAATAAGTGGCGCGCTCTGTAGTAACATACCAGCCATTTGGTGGAACTTTACTAAGGCGGGGAAAGCTGAACTGTTGCGGCGCATGCGCCCTGCCGGTTCTTGAATTTCTGAGGTTGAGCTTCAGCGAGGAAAGCGGGTTAGAGTGGGAGAAGGCGGCGAAATCCTTGATAAAATGGCGGGCGATTATGAAGAATCCCTTGCCAACGGACGGATGAGGAAGGGTAAAGTGAAGAATGGAGAGGCCCCCGAGGACGGTCACGAGAGAGCGGAGACGGGGGGCTGGAGGACGGTGAAGGAATTGGGAGGAGCCGCTTGATTTTGTACTGGCAAAGCAGATTAACGGTCCGGTTCCTCAGGAAGCGGCGAAGGCCGCACGTTTCCTCGTAAATTGTGAAGAGCGGGAGTCTCCGCTCCCCCCCCCCTTTTGCGGGCGCGTGTCTCGGGACGCCATGCTTCCATGGGACCTGCCAGAGTGGCAGCCTCCCTTCCTACTCATGGCAGAGCAACCGGCGCCTTGCTTTTGGCATAGCTCCCCTCATTTCATTGGCGGGAGACTCTGACTTGGGCAAGTCACATTCTTGCGTGTCATCCTATGCAGCTTCGCTCTGTGTGTTCACACGCGCTTTGGAAACGACGTGGTGGCCTGCATGAGAGGTTGCCTGTGGAGAGACGGGAGATGGTCGTTGCAAATACCTTACAAAGCTGCCTTTTCTGTTCTTTTAAAATTGAAAAGTGGTGGTAAAAATATCATTAAATCGTATGAGGTTAAACTTGGGCAAAGGGGAGTTTAATGTTTCCAGAGGCCTGCAGATCTGTAATGCGATAAAAACGAGTTTTAAAACGAGTTTTGGGAAATTTAAATTGGCAGTTTGTCAAGAGTTTGGCATTTGAAAAGCAGTTTAACCATTGGGAAAGGTACTTAGCATCTTGAGTTTATGAAAAATAATTTTAATCTGTAAATTAAACAGATTAAATCACTGTAAAAGTGATTTTCCCTCCATTTTGCGGGATAGGTATACATGCTGCTCTGATTCTAAAGATACCAATTTGTATGAGGGATTCCCAATAATGACTCCTAGAAATAAGAGCTTGCTGTATATAGTTAAAGCAATGTATCAGAGCCCAGTTAGGCATGATTAATCTTATGCGTGAGTGGTTTTTTGTTTTTTTGCTTTTCCCAGCATAATAGATTTATCAAGGGAGCTGGCTTGATTTGTTCAGCAATCTGTTTGTTCTTTGGCTCTAGGGTACTCTCAAGAATAAGAGAGTAACCTAGAGCCATAAGAACAAGATTCTATATGATTTTGTTACAAGATGCGCTGTTATATAAATGTTACAAATAAATGGATGACAACATTGACATTTTGAGTATCAGAATTGAAATTACTGGAACTGTTTCAGCCTTGATTACACTATTAATCGGGATGTAAAAAATATAGCTACGTTGGTATTTGGGTTCAGTGCACCCAGTAACTAGTATCTATTAGACTTCTTGGACAACCTGTTATTACTTTACAGGTGGTACTTGACCTATGACCACAATTGAGCCCAAAATTTATATTGTTAAGCAAGACATTTGTTAAGTGAGTTTTGCTCCATTTTACTATCTTTCTTGCCACAATTGTTAAGTGAATCATTGCAGTTAAGCGAGTCTGTTTATCCATTGACTCTGCTTGTCAGAAGGTTGCAAAAGATGATCACATGATCCCAGGATACTGCAACCATCTTAAATGTGAGTTGGTTGCCAAATGTCCAAATTTTGATCATGTCACCATGGGGATACTACAATAATCAGAAGTGTGAAAAATGATCATAAGTCACTTTTTTCAGTGATGGTGTAACTTTGAATGATCACTAAATGAACTGTTGTAAATTGAGGACTACCTGTTAGATCAAGTCTACCACAACCACTGATGCACATTGAGTATATCATTGGTAGACAATGAAGAAATCTATCTCAGTAGCAAAGTAAAGTTGGGGGGGACCCCATATATATCCTTTAGGGTGGTTTCATTTCTCATCTAATCTGAATAGGTTTGTTCAGTGTGGGCAAAGAGTGGAGAATTATTCCTAAATCTTTTCTCTTAGATAGGTAGTGGGACTTCCCAGGTGAACCTGTAAAGTTGTCTTGATCTTTCTGGGAACTGTATACAGAAAATAAAATCCAGTATTCCAATAGATCATGTTATGAGGGACTTGTGAAGAGAAAGTAATAAGTTTGCTAAAGGTATGTATGGGTTTGATGCCTCCCAGATTTTTTTAGGGCAAAATTTTCAACTTTCAATTTGTAAAGGTATTTTTGTTACTTTAATATAATTTAGATGTTCTTGGTAAATAACTACATAAATATAATAACTTTTTAACATTTTATTTGTTTCATTTCACAGGTTCAGCTGCTTTCTCTTTGTTAAACGTTATTTTGTGAGTTAATACTGCTGTCCTTGTTTCCTATGAGTGTGATAACTGATCTGTAATGGCATCTAAAAAAAGAACAAGACTGGGAACATTCACTCATATGAGCAACCTAATTGGGACTGGCAGAGACTTGTTGCCATCTGAACTCCTAACACTGCGAGACATTCTCAGATATGGCCTACTGTTAAGAGAACAAAGTAGTGATGATGCTAGAAACTACCCAGCAGCCAGTCTTGCAAGAGACATATATTCAAAAGTGCTTGAAAAGTGGGAATAAGCAAACAGTTCTTTTGTGACCTCTGTTGTAAAATCACGAGTGACAATCTTGAACAAGATTCGAGAAAGCTGGGATTGAGCCAAAAATATATCTTTTGGTAGGGGAAAGCTAGATGTTAAAGAGACTTTCATTGTGAAACTTGACAAACTGTTTGACATCTTCAACTGCAAGTGTCAAATTGTTGTGTGTGCCGAATTTGGCTGCCCTGCTGACTGTAAAAAAGAAGGTCGCATTAACTGTACTTGCCCTAAGGAGATGAAGATACCATTGAAGGAACTTGCTTTCATTAAAGGTCAGAGAGACAAGATTGGTTCTTTTGGATCACACAAGATTGGTTTGCCAGATGTGCCTGAGCAGAAACAACTAGTCAAGGCAAAAGCGGCAAGAGAATGAGAGACAAAGGCTTGCTAAATAAAAGCAGAGAAGTATTCCAGACATTTGAATTCTTGGTAGAAAACATATATTTTTAGAACTGAAAAAAATTGCAAAAATTAATTTTCACCCCAGAGTCTCCTTGTAGGGGAGATAAAAAAAAAGATTTAATGTTGAGCCAAAATTTTGCAAGTCTTAATGAATTAGAAAAGTCTCAGATGTTTTCAAATAGCTGAAAACAAAGGAAAGCTACTGATGGCATAAGTAAAATGAGAAGCTGTAAATTTCTTTGCATTGTTACATTCTTTATCGCAATGTATTAATATGGAAGCTCCATTTGGCAGCATCCAGCCAACACTGGCTAATTGTGAAAAATTAGAGAATGAGAAAAAGACAGGAAATCCAAAATAAATGCCAGAAGTAGATGAGGAAGCACTTGGTTTGTTGCCAAAAAAAAACATGGTATTTTTTCAAAGATTACACTTCATTAATGCTAGAAATATTACTGTAATTTACAAACTCATTAAGGAAAGAGATTAACATCTTAATTTTTCTAATTATTTAGAGGGTATTAAATTGAAGTTTTGTCTGCCCATATTTTTATCTGACAAGCAGAAAACAGGTTACCCTGACACAATCTGAATTGGTCTTCACACGTCATCCTTAGTGAAGTGTGTAAACCAGCATCTGCATTTCCTGCGTCAGATGAGAACACATCTTTTTCCTTTTATCCTGCCTATTTTTTACAGAGCTATTGAGAGCATTTTGATAAACTGCATCACTGGTTTGATGGCAGCAGTGCCTCAGATTCAGAGTCCATTCAGAGAGTGGTAAGGACAGCTGAAAAGATTATAGGAAACTCGCTTCCTGTTATTCAGGATACTGCTTATAAGCACTATGTGCTTAGAGCTCAAAGCATTTGAGACCCCACAGACCCATTTTACCGTCTGTTTTGGTAGCTCCCCTTTGGGAGGAGGTTTCAAAGTATTTCTGTAGCAGTTTCTGTAACAGCATTGTTCCCTATGCCATTCATCTGGTAAACTAGCAAGATTCATATACATTTATTTATTTAATTTATTATGTCATGTTTCTGTAGTGTATATTGGAGGTGGTGGCCCTTTGAGAGCTGTATGCAATGAAATTTCATTTTATAATGTATGCCAATTAGTGTACATTCAAAGTGACAATAAAGTTATTTTATTTTATTCTACGCCTAATGTTTCTCAATGAAAAAGATAGGAAAAGTCCCTTAAATCAAAATGCATGCTATAGTCACCCTGTTTTCTGCTTATCAATATTGATACATTTCAAGACAAAAACATTTGAATCGTCGTCTAAGACCAGATTTTGGTATAAAGTAAAACTGAAAAATTAATTATAAATTGTCTTCTACTATGAATAGATTTCTGTATATAAAAGCTGTGTGATAGAACAGCTAAACGGTTAAAAGAAATATGTCCTTGGTTTTATTATGTCTTATAAATACATAAATTCTGACTTAGTCAAGTTCACAAATTGTCTCAACTATTTTCATGAACATCTACTGAAAAACTATCCCTACCATTGCACTGATTTCCTTGTTGCATATAGCATTAAGATAATTCAGTAATATTGAGATACAGAAAACTCAGTTTCTACAGAAAACTGACAGAAAGAACTCAAAAAATCCATAAATTGCACATTTCATTACATTGAATATTTTATATCTTAACCAAATAATATAAACAAACAATTCTGTCAGCAAATAGAAAAAAATTGAAATATGGTTTCGAAATCCCTTTATGATATATTACATTCAGTAGTAGTATAAACTAAATATCATTTGGCGTATTTACCGTAAGTCAAAACTGTTAACAGCTTTTTCCTAACAATGCAGCATATGAATGGCAAACTTTCATAATATCATGTACTTATTGAAGTACTTCCTATCTTAGCAGAAATTACTTTTTGCTGTCTAGTTTTTTTTAAGGCCTTATTTAGTTTAGACAATATTTGACAAATTAATCATACTTGCACAATCCATGAACTGCAAGGTTAAATGTACTTTCTAAAATTAATTTGTAGATATGTTAAATACCTGATACATCTAATTTGGGCATAGTTCTGGTCATTAAAAATTGGCCAAGTAATTTACGATTGCAAAAAGTTGAGGTAGTGGAATGCCACTATTAATAAAACTTAACCATGTATTTGTTAGCATATTGAGAAATAACTAGAAAGAGTGGCTGAAAAGTCTAGGATTTTTATTCCAACAGCAGAGAACAAGTTATGGAAAGCTATAGGATGACAGCATAAAAGTAAAGTCTGCTATATGATAATAAAATTTTAGTAGATACTTTAAAATGAATTGTCAAAAAGGACATATTTAAGACTGTTTACCCATCGCATTAAAAACCATAATTTAATACATAAAATATTACACAATCTTGACATTTTACAAGATATTTTATTCAACTGTTTCATGTACAATGAAATGAGGGCAGGATAATTTCACCATAAAAATAAAACACAGTATAAAATCAGTTAAAAAATCATTATTTGAAACTAGTAGAGGATACAATGCATTGTAGAAAATTTGTTACAATACAAAAAGATAATACTACATGAGAGGATCTTATATATAGAACGAGCTGATTTGTGCAGCTGTAATCAGTACTGTTTTGTCTTGGTAGATCACATGTTCGATCAAAATTACTTCTAGGATGAACTATTTCAATGTCCAAAAAGTTTTACATCCATGAAAAAAATGTATTTTCCTAGTGCAACAAGGGACATTCATAGTTTGGTTATGCTTCTTATCCAAGGTATAAAAAAGGAAACTTTGGTATAGACACCTGGAGAGTCTTTGACGCCACACCCATACCCCCAGGAAGTCACACCATACACAACCCAAATATTTCCTGGCCGTTCACACATTAATGGTCCACCACTGTCTCCCTGACAGCTGTCTACCTGTTTTTGTCCATGGAGGCTACCAGCACAAAGCATTCTCCCTGTGAATTTTGTGTGATACCGTTCTTCACAAATTCTTTTAGGAATAAGGGGAATAGCAGCTTGTTGTAATGTTCTTGAATAGGCTCTACCTGATGGGAAAATATTGAAATTAAAATACGGAGTATTAAGCAAATTCTTAAAACTTTGTTTTATCAAATAACTGAAATATTAGCAAAACAGATCAGATATCAGTCATTCAGTAAGGTCTTTGTTTATATCAAGAACATACTAATATACAATCCTGCAAAAACAAATCTATGTTTACTGAACATTTAAAAATGGCTTGAAAGGTGAAGTTTTTCTGGTGTTCCTTATTTGCTACAATAACAAATAAACTTCATAGGAAGTTGTACTTTTATAGTCTTGTATTCAAACTTAGCATGCCTTTTGAGTAGGTAGAGGTATCTTCACAATTTAGGAAATATTTCCATTTGCAGTTTCTTATATAGGTTACTTCGATTCCGATTCAGTTTGAGTTGGAATTCTGCAATTGAGGGTGAGGTGATTCAAGTTTCTGATTCAGTGTTCAATGGAAATGTTCCATTTCAAGTGTTAATTTGAAGAATTCATGGATTATAAAGAAGTTTCAAAATATATGATGATGTTTAATTTTGTGGCAGAATGCAATGAAGCAGAGGTGGTAGAGAAAAATAAGTAATTTTAAGCTAGCCAGGTTTCAGTTTGACCATACAGGAAATCATTGATTAATGACAGTAATTCAGACTGGAATTTCTATCACTATGCAATGTCATAAAGTGTGGTGTTATATGAACACATTGCTTAGCAATTACAATCTTACCAGTTCTTCATTAACCAAATCCCAACTGTCATTAAGTGAGGACTCGTTCCGATCCAAACCATTCCAACTTTGTCTTTCCCAGCTCTGAGCTTGCAAGGCAAGGGACTGCCCCCTCTGCAACTCACTCCACCTGCTTATCCCCCTTCTGTCTCTGCCCTTTTGTCTGCCCTGAACTATACTGGCCCTGCTGTTCCCCCTTTCACAAGTCTTTCAAATCGGACAAGGGGAAGGCGGCCTGTTAGCAGCTGCCTTGCAAAGTGCAAGATTAAATGTGTCTCATCAACTCAGGAGGAAGAAGATGATGGTCAGCTGGGGATGGCAGGGACTGCAGAAGCGGCCAAAAAAGCAGAATTGAAGTTGGCAATAGGTGGATGGAGTTGGTTCTCTTGTAGTAGTAAATGCAGGAAGGCTGCTAAGAATAGTTGACCATTGAGATGCTGCAACAGCAGTAACTTCAAGAATCTGGCGGAACTACCATTAAATCAGCACTGTCATAATTTCAAACAGCTGCTGAACAAATGATTGTTAAGCAAGGATTATCTGTAATAAATTTTTAGTTATCCTATGGATGTCAACCCTGAAGCTGACCTGGCCGAAGCCATCTTGGAGCTGCAGTGTTGCCACACTGGAGTGAGGGATAGGGAGGGGGAATTAGAGATACCTGGGGTTATGTAGTCAAAATACTTTCTTGGGAACCAAGGAACCTCACACCTGGCCAGAGGAAGGAGTGATGTCACCAGACCAGCGGATGCTGACTTGATTGGATCTGGACTGACTGGTTAGGGTTGAGAGAAAAACTTTTAATTAGGTGAAAACCAAGGGGCTACTCAGAGTTGGGTTTTATCAGATATGTGCCAATTTGATATTTCCAATAAAGTTATCCTTGGAGTTTTTCCTTGCAATGGATTTATTACTTGGAACCCTGTCATCAGAATTATTTGAGACAGCAACAATGAAGAAATGGCAGCAGAACAATTTCAAAGTAGTTTAGCAACTCACCCATGAAGACTTTGGATGAACCAATTTATAACTATTGTCTTCCATTTTAAGTTTACAAAAACTATATTTCTTATACTGCCTTGCTGCCTAAGATTGCTAGATGTTACAGATTCCAGGAGATCCTGTACAAAGTTTGATTTCGTACTAGGAAGGATCTCATAGCTGGCTTTAGTAGGGGGCTAGGCTAGGTAGATAAAAATGTGATTCAGCAGAACAACCACTCTCCTGCCCTGCCTCCTTTAAATCATGTTTTTCCAGGGTACCAGAAATGTTATATATTTATTGAGCCGAGGTGGTGCAGTGGTTAGAGTGCAGTACTTAAGCTACTTCAGCTGACTGCTAGTTCAGCAGATCAGTGGATCAAATCTCACCAGCTCAAGGCTGACTCAGCCTTCCATCCTTCCGAGGTGAGTAAAATGAGGACCCAGATTGTTGGGGGCAATATGCTATTTAGTATACTGTCTTTGGTGTAAGCCACCCAGAGTCCTCGGAGAGTGGGAGGCATAGAAATATAAATAATAAATAAATAAATTGTACTTAGCATATCACCTAGTACAGGGGTCACCAATCTTCCAGATCTCAGGGACCACTAAATTCGTAATTTTAAATCCCGTGAACCACTAATATGAATTTTTTAAAAAGATAAATAGTATTTACTGCAATATAAAAAATGCAAATAATTTTTCTGCGGACCACCAAAATATTCTCATGGATCACCAAGAGACCACTAACTGACCACTGACCTACTGCAGTAAGCAATTAAAAGTAAAAAAAACAAAAACCATGATCTTACCTGTATCACCCCAACCAGTGATGTAACAATTAGAAGCTTTCTGCGGCCTCTCCCGCCTGAATGGCAAACAGGCAGGTAAAACATGAGCACTAAAGCGAGTACACTGTTTGTGAGGCCCTTGCAATCTCACTAGTGCAATGTCATAGTCACTGTTATCAGGCCTATATTCTGGGTGTTGCACAATTTCTTGTACTCCAATTTCTTCTTCATACTCCTCAGGTACCAATGTGTGGTAGTCTCCAACACGTACCACATAGTTTCGAGTATTGTTGCCATACCTAAAAGAAAGGGGAATAATAGATGTAGGGTTCTGCTTTTATTATAACACTGGTGAAAGAACACTGGAAAATGAACAAGCGAGAAAGTTTTAGATTTCCAGTTCAGTTACAAATCAGGAACTCGGTAAAATATAATGGTGCTTAAATGTTTATAAATATTTTTGAATTTTCAATGTTTTGGCAAAAATATGGCCTAAATGCGGTATTGTTCTTCACACAAATTCTAAGAGTAAAGACAACTCAATTAAATGAATCAAAATATAATACTTGTCCATTTACTTATTCAGGAAAATATTGTAGTGTATCAATGATAGACTAAGACAATTGATCACTGAAAAAAGCAGGGGTGCAATATATGAAAGGAGACTGGGTTAATTTTCTGATTCTTTGTTTGGCTTTATTGCCATTCATTTCTGGATTTTTGCCCTAATTTTGGAAAGCTTTTCATTATTTGTTCTCAGTATGGGCCCTCTGATCAGGCCCAAATTAAATTTGATATTAAAAGCCTCTCATGATCTATTACATGTCTTCTGTGTTATTTGGTGACTAAGATGAAGGATGTGAAACTAATACATATTCTGCTAAATATTAGCATGTTCAAATTGCTTCAGCCTGACCATCCTGCAATATGGTAGAGAGATACTATCTAGGTAGAATTAGCATATGGAATATTAACACTTTGAAAAGGGAGATATGCCTGTAGCAGTAAAGGGAGGGAAAAGCACACATAAACATATTCTTTCTCTGAGTTTTTGGAATAAATATAAAAATAACAAACATTTCAATAACTTACATTTTAAAAATGTCCTTGTATAGTATGAATATATGCAATCCATATTAAATAATATCTTCCTTTTTAATTACGGTATGTTGAAATATAAACAGATCCTCATACTATTGAAGAAGTCATGAATTTAACCAAAAAAGCAATGTCAGTGTAATAAATTAAATTGGCTGTTTACAGCTGTTTAATGGACAGATTTTTTTCCATAATACTTGTTCCACATTTCCTCATAAAGCATCTTCCCATAAAATAAAATTATTTTATACATAGGCTAGACTACAGCATCATGTGGGAAAGATCTCAAAAACTGACCATTTGTGCTGGACAATTATTCAATACAGTATATCCGATACAATTATTTCTTTAACACCTGCTTGTCACATGTAGAAAGTGTCAGGTTTATTTGCCTTTTGCTAACAGTTCTTAGATCCAACTGATTAAATGGAAGCATAATTCTGCAAGGGATCATCAATGGCTTGACTATATATATTCAGTTTTTGGAAACTTAAATGTATGTTTAGAAATAAAAACCACTGCAGCACTAAGCAACATATTGTCCTTCAGGTTCAGGAACAAGTAACATAGCTTGAGAAAGCTTGGGTGCTTCTCTTTTTTCTGCTTGTTTACAAATTGATCCTATACACTGACTTAGTTATAGATTTGTATATCATATATTTGTTCATTCCAGGCTAGGTCTTCCTTTACACATCTTTCTTTAAAAGTTTTCCATTAAATTCTGGGAGTTGTATTCCCAAGACATCCAGAGAGTGCCTAGATGGGGAAAGCTGATTTATATCTAAGGACAAACTTATTGATTTGCCTTTCAATTTCCATTCCTTCGTTTTCATATATTTAAGTCAATCCAAGCTTTTCAGAATAATAAAGGCCTTCCAGATTACAGAAGCAATGTAAAAAATATGTGAAATACTAATAAATTGTGTGTGTTTTAAGAATGCAGCTGTTGTTTCTTACAGTACAATTTCAGAGCAAATCCAGAATCATCCATATATTTTATTATCTTTTGTCTTTCTGCATTATTATGCTATAACACACTCCTCTGTAAATTTTGCATCAATACCTCTTAAAACAATGTGCTGCAGTAAGCACCCAGCAACTGCTGATAAGAGTGGCACCACATAGAAGTCTTCCATCTCCATGGGATGATTTAATGCGCAATGCTACTTGCCAGGGCCAACCACCCCTAGACAACATATATATATATATATATATCATTAGTATGAAAGTTCCAAAGTTAAAAATAAAAATATGTCTATGTATTTGTCTGAGTGCAAAAAAATAAGTGTTGTAAGGCATCTCTTGGCAAACAGGACAAACTTGTCCAAACACTTTATTCTGAATTTATCCAAGAATTCTTTCTACGCATCCATTTAAGCATTTTAGCAAATTAGGTTTGCAATGTTATGGACATTTGGGGATTTAGATCTGTGGAAATAATGAGTGATAGATACTGAGGCATATGAGAAAACTCTTGCTAATTTAACAAATAAATTAAAATATTATTTTTAATATATGATACATTCATTTAATTTTTTTTAGAATAGAATATAATAGAATTCTTTATTGGTCAAGTATGATTGTTCACAAAAGGAATTTGAGAACGATCCACATAGAAAAGTAACAGCTATACAGGTTTCCATCATCATTAATATAATGTATAAGAATAGACATTGATAAGCACAGCTGTCATCATATTCAAGGTAAACCTTGTTAATTTTAGCTTCTTCTCTGTGCCCCACCTTTTTGTTTTTATCAAAGGTGTACTGAAGGATTTGCATTTTAAAAAAAACCAAAAACACTTTATTGAATACTCTGCTTACACAACAGAGACTTCATATCTGTTTTGCCTCTGCAATTCTTCCATTGCACTTAATGTTTTATCAAAAATTGGGGACTCTCTGCAGTCATGTGTTAGAGAAATTGTAACCCAACATACCATTGCAAAATTAAATTAAGACACTACATACATGACTGTTTCTTCCAAATATAAAAATTTCATTTTTAGCTATTATAAAAGATGCCTAGTAATTTTAAGTATTTAGTATTTAGCAATGGTATGTTCTGACTCCACAGACTCAGATTTTCACATATAAGCCAGGTGCATCTTCTATTAATGAATTAGATTCTTCTTTTATATTTGATTGATTTTGTATCACCAAGTTGGTGTCAACACATCATATAGATTTTCTCTGGGATCATCTGTCCCTAACCTGATCCTTCTGGTCTCCCAACAGTGCATCCATCACTGATGTACATGTAGTCTTTGAGTTTCAATTGGTTGTTTAACAACTATTCGAAGTTATGGCCACCTCAGAAACATTTCTTATGGCTTATAAGCACTTTTGGCCATTGCAAAATGTAAAGCCACACACACTTGTGGTCATTTAGGAGCATTGCAACCTGTTCACGTTTAAGACTTATTCCTGAGTGCCCTGCAATCATATGATAGACATTTGCAACCTACTCTGCTGACTTCTCCAGAAAGTCAGTGGGACCAGAAACCAGCAAGAAAGATTGTACTGTGCCGCTACCTGCTGAGAGGATTGTCTCTCATCTCTAGGGACAGGCTGAAAAGAATTGTCTCTTGAGGGGGGAGATGCACTCTTTCAACTGGGTAGAGAAACAGAGCTCAAATCCTGATCGTTTCAACACATTTTCTGCACTCCATGGAAAGCATGCCGTTTAACCAGGCAACAATGAAATGCCATGGGAATCTGCCATAGGCAGGCCTGGTGCAATCTGTGTACAAGCGAAGGGAAGCAGGGGAAAACATAGTGTGGTGCTATACAAATGCAGCAGAGCCAGGGGAAGGGAAGCCTTGTGATTTTAAATTTGTATCTGTAATTTACCTTAAGGAGTTTTTTCCACCAATAATCCTTTTTTGGCGACGGTGCAATATTCTTAAACCACATACAGAAGAAAGAGAATCTGAATAGGGCTCAAAGCAGAGAAGTTAAATTTTCCAACCAGTAGATACAAAGAGTACTTCAAATGGCAAGCAAAATGATCAAACAATTCCTTCCCAAAAACAACCCAAATACTTCCTGATATTTTTTTACAATTTACAGAAAAGAGAATTATTGAACTTTATATTCATTTCACCTTTACTACTGGATGCTTTCTTGGTAAGGTAGTCACAGATGACACCGGCATCTTCACTGTGACGACAATTATGTTTACCAATATCCTGTTTAATGCAATCAGCAAGGGATCTTTCATTTCCTGTGCATTTCACATTATCCACATGAATGGGACCTTTTCCTTCCCCAAAGTATGCCATAGTCCTTGCTCGTGATAAACCTCTGGAGGGAAAAGAATTGAGAAACTTTTAAAATAAATCATAATGGCAACAACAGATACGGAATTCTTATTTCACATGAATCAATAAACATTTGCAATTTTCTTCCACCGTCTCTGCTAGCACTGTCCATTAGATGGAGAAAGGTTTATTACAGCATTGTTTTTCAAATGGTTACTTTATTTAGTATATTAATCATTTTCAAAGACTATAGGTAACCATATAATGTTTCTATAAAGAATTTTTTCACCGGATTAATTTAATACTAGAGAATAATATAATGATTTCTTTTGTTATTTGGGTGATAAAACAAAGTTTTACTTAATAGTTAATTTTTAATAATTTTGTTGCTAATAACTTCATTTTAAAAGTAATCTAAGAATATCAAAAGTAGTGGCAATTTTCACTGAGAACAATCAGCTATTTCCATCCATCAGAAATAAAGCAAACCATATTATATACTAACCCAAACAAAAGTTCAGAATTCTTCATCTGACAAAATCAGGGAGAAACCTGACAGATATAATAATTAATAAATATATCTTCTATATGTCCCATCTCAAGACTCAGTTTGTACTACATACCTCAAAACTCTGATCTAATAAGGGTAGATGAATGGGAAAGAGAAAGAAGCGAATCCTTGCACTTTCCCATTCATTTATTTATTCAATAATATCAAGTCAGTAATACTACTTGTAAAAGAAAGATATGTGGCATAACTGGAAAGATAATAAGGCCTGCTTTATCACTAGTTTCTCAGGTACTATTATGAAATAATACTACCTATCTTTTATAAACTAAGCACATCTCATGAGAACCATTGTATAAATGTATAAAGCATTTTAATTGAGGATTTTTCAAAGAAATCTTTTAAGCATATAGCTGCAGCATGCAAAGTACATTATTAAAATAAAAAGGAATAAGCATCCCATAGCTTTAGCCCTTCTATTGTGCCTTAACACCAGTGAAGAAAATGAAGATGCCACAGTAAAATAGAAAGTAAAAGTAATTAGTAACCTAAGTATTATAATGTTAATGTCAGATTTCGAGGTCGTCTCAAATAAATTGCATTTCAAACAAAGTCTTTGATGGAAAACTCCCATTTATTAAGCACGACATTCTAACTCCGACTCCATCGCAGCCAACACTGACTTCCAGACCCAAAACCCTCCCTTTCCGTTCCCCACTCCTCTGCACTCATTGGCCATCTTCCAAATCACTCTACCCCTAATCTACTGCTCCAGCTCAAAGGAATTTCCCCCCTCCCATCCTATCTCCTAGGGGATATCTCCAGGGAAAATAAGTAGGTGAAAAGTCAAACGTCCCTTTCCAGAGGCCTCTGCTTCTCCTTCTTATGTCAGCACTAGAGTAAATGCAGCTTGAAGTGCTGACAGTTAACATTTTAGGCACTAAAATGTTTTATCATTCAAATATTTTTAGTAATATGGTTATTTTATGCAATTTAGTCAACTATGTTTATTTAAGGCTGATGTTATAGAAGCAATAAAGAAAAAAGTCAAATTCTAGTAGTCCAGTGCCCAGAACTAAATTGCCCACAAGTGTTGATCTGTATGATCTGCATTTATAGACTAAGACAGATACACAGCAGATCTTTTCTTGTTTGGAAAATTCTCCCTTCACATTTAACCTGTTTGCAGATATTTGAAGAATTGTATAATTGAATACAAGTGTATAATTAACTGTTCAATTTTTTAAATTTTGTATATAAAATAGATTTTAAAAAGATGTTGATGAAATACAGGCATCAATGTAAAAGTTTGTGTGTGTTTGTGTTAAAGTAAATAATTTTATTATGCATTTATAAACTTCAATTACTCAGTTTTCTAAAGGGAGGTTATTCATTCTGAACAGGCATTGGTTATGTTACTTTTAAATACTTAATATAAGCAAAATAGATTCACAGGTCCCCCACTTTCCTTTCTTTCATTCATTGTTTCAATATTTTTCAATAAGCAATAAACAAATGATACAAAAATCTATCTTTTAAAATTAATTTTCTTGAACTTCCACCTGGTTTCTCATGTGGCTTAGTTAATATGCAACAGAAATCTCATACTTGGCCATAAGCCTCAATCCGCTATTCCCCCAAAAATTTCAAAATCACAAACTCTGCAATATATCTTTAACTCTTAAAATTATGGTTAGTAAGCTATGTGAATTTTCATGAATAGAATTATCATATACACAACATCTCTGAAGGAAGTACATTTAATCATTTTGTTTAGACATTATGTGTATTTCTTCTGTCTCTGTTATTGGATCATATATGGCTAATTTTTCCTACTTGTAACTAAACATTTTTCTCATGACACACTGCCCCCTTTTTCAATTGTCTGAACATACCGTATTTTCCGGCGTATAAGATGACTTTTTAACACATGAAAATCTTCTCAAAAGTCGGGGATCGTCTTATACGCCGGGTGTTGTTCTCCTGTAACCAGGCAGACCAGCCCAAAAGACTCTAACAAGCCTTAAATGGCTCTGGCGATCGAAGCTCTGACGATCCCAGCTTTGCCTGCTAATTAGGCAACTCAGCTGGGATGCCAGAGCCATGTTAAAGGAAAAAACTTTTTTCCTTTTACATGACTCTGCAAGCTCTGACGATCCCAGCTGAGTTGCCTGCCAATTGGGCATCGCAGCTGGGATCGCCAGAGCCATCGATCCAAGCTCTGACGATCCCAGCTGCGTTGCCTGCTAATCAGGCAACTCAGCTGGGATCGCCAGAGCCCAGAGCCCTGTAAAAAGAAAAAAGTTTTTCCCCTCCAGCTTGCTTACCTTAGCTGGTAATCGCCACGCTTGCCTTGCTTCGCTTGCCTGAATCCATTCCATCAGCAAGCCACTTTCTGCCTGCAATCATGCAGGCAGGAGTTGTGGACTTCAACTCCCAGAATTCCTCAGCCAGTAAAAACAAAGCTGGCTGAGGAATTCTGGGAGTTGAAGTCTACAAGTCTTAAAGTTGCCAAGGTTGGAGACCCCTGTTCTATTGGGTAAGTTTTTTTCCCCTTTGGGAGCTTTAAAAAAATAGTTAATTGGGGTTTTTTTAGTTGTTCTTTTTTAGACCTAGCCATTTAAAGTTTAGGAAGTTTTAAATTTATTTTTCATATAAAAATAAAAATAAAATAATATTTGTGCAGCTTTCTGAGATGTGGTGTGTTTCTGTAGTGTTTCACTCTAACTACACAAACACACAAAATCTCACAAAGCTGTATGTGGAATTTTGTGTGTGTAAAGTGTGAAGGTTGATTTTTTTGGGCTTTTTGTGGCTGTGTGAGGTTCCTGCTTGTTGCAGGGGCCATTTTGGGTCTAGCACAGCTGCTTTTACATTGTGGGTGAGCCAGTTGTGTTGTGTTGTGTGTGTGTGTGTAAAGTGTGAAAGTTGTTTTTTTGGGCTTTTTGTGGCTGTGTGAGGTTCCTGCTAGTTGCAGGGGCCATTTTGGGTCTAGCACAGCTGCTTTTACATTGTGTTGAGGCAGTTGATGTTTTTTAATTTTTATTTGGTGTGTGTTGGAAGAGGGGTAGTCTTATATGGCGAGTATAGCCCAAACCCTATATTTTAACAGGAAAAGTTGGGGGTCGTCTTATACGCCCAGTCGTCTTATACGCCGGAAAATACGGTAGTTACCTCAAAGGCCTAATGCACTGAGAAGCAAAGCTTTCAGCAGGTTATGTGACCAGGATTAGCTTCTACATGAAATATTTATCTATCCTGGCCATCTGGCTCAATTTGTCTAAAACTCAACTGTGATTGCAAAACCATGTGCAATTGTTGTTGCCTGCTAGCAATAAATGGTTCTTCTTTAGCCAGCTGGACATACAACAAAAAGTCTGCAAATAAAATATTTTTGTTTTATTTCAACATAGATTATACTATGTTGACAATAGTGTCTTGAAATTAAATGACACTTTTAGAAACAGGAGAAGCTATTGTTTTAAAAAATGATTAAAACACTTTGGGAAGAAAGTTGTATTCAGTTTTGAGTCAGCCCAATCACATTTAAGAAATCATTACAGTGTGAAATTAGTACAGTAAGGAATTAATTTTACAGATCAACAACAGAAACCAAGCAACATTATTGTTGCTTAACGCAACAATAATGTTTGCTTAACGCATTGTAAACCGCCCTGAGTCTCCAGAGAAGAGTGGCATATAAATCAAATTAAAAAAAACAAACAAACATAGTTTGGAAGAAGTCTTTTTTTAAAAAAAATAGACGTTTATTTGCATAATTGTTTTTGTCTTGTTTCATTTAGATATCTTTTCTACTTTCTTAATAGAAAGAACCTTTAACACAAAGAAATATTATTTATTAATTTAATTTATATGCTGCCCATCTCTCTATC
The DNA here is from genome assembly GCA_022577455.1 of Arizona elegans. Taxonomy (NCBI): domain Eukaryota; kingdom Metazoa; phylum Chordata; class Lepidosauria; order Squamata; family Colubridae; genus Arizona; species Arizona elegans. The sequence continues at coordinate 34,628,530 of JAKOOJ010000009.1, read as the reverse complement.
AAACCATTTATTATAGGAGCTTATAAAAATATTCAGAGGGTTAAATAACATTGATATGGTGTGTGGGTGTGTAATCCTTGCTGTAGCAATCCCTTTAAAATAACATTTTCATGAAATTAATGCATAATATATCAGTTAAAGAAATTACAAATTGATAGATTAGAAGCCATTTGGACCACCCTCTTTGGGAATACCAATTGACCGAACTGTAATTAAGTTCCTCTGTGTATATGGATGTTCTTGCTAACTTCATTTAATTCTGGACACACACACATAATAAATGTATGTATGTACAAATGTGAAGGGCATAAATGGGTGAGAGATAAAAGGATTGCTGATGATAGGCAGAGTAGACATACATACATACATTTAAGCAATCTCTATTTCTTATTATTAAGACAATATTAAAATGACAAAACAGTAAAGGGGAAACACAACAGTTATCTTAATATATGAAAATATAAATATGTTAAGCTATTAATGTGGCACAAATAATAGATTATACTCTGATCTCTGAAAACTGATCTCTTACTTGTAGCCTAATTGTCGACATACCACAGCTGCATCCTTATCAGACCATCCATCATCACAAATTGTACCCCATTGGCCATTAATATAGATCTCAACTCGGCCCTCTTTCTTATTCTCACCATCCATCAATCTGATAGGAGGCCCTGGGAATAGATTAAAAGCTATTGACATAGCAGCACCAGTAGCAACACTCTCAAAACATTCAAGGAAAGTTGTTAACTAGGAATAAACATTCCAATTTATACAGCCATATGAGAAAAAGATGTTCTCTGAATCTGTGGGAAAAAAACTTGAAATCTGTTGTGGCCCGCCAGTAGCCTGCACAGATTGTGGCTGATCTCGATGACGAGGAGGCTGGTGTGGTGTCGCGCCAGTAGCCTGTGCAGCCGGCGCTCGGGTCGGACAGCGAGGAGGCTAAAGGGGATGTGGTGCCAGAGGCAGAGATTCAGTCAGGGCCTTCAAAACCTCCAGAAGCTCCTTCAAGTGAAAAGAGTGAAGTGGAGGAGCCTCTTCTCAATGCTCGAGCACGCAGGGCTGCCAAAAGGCAGGAGTGGCTACTCAGGAGGAGGTGTCCTCGAGAGTAAGGCTTGGGGCTAATTTGCCACTCCCTTAGCCTATTTAAGTTCACTCACAGATAGCACACGCTGCTGGAAACAATGTTTAATTACTACACAGAGCATTTTGAGAGTGAGTTTCTTGTACATCTTGGTTTCTGGGCTGGTTGCCAACCCTTGTCGGACTTTGTTTATTCTCTGTTATTCATAGCAGGCTGATAAGAACATTTGCACTGGAAGCCTGCATTTTGTATTAAACTGAGTTTTTGGAGCTTTGTGTGTGTCACACTCCTTGGGATCCGGAGCTGAGGCAGAACAAAATCTGACAAATGAATTAATGTTCATTTTTTTTAAAAAAAAACATCAAGGTTGCAAATTAGAGTGCACAAAGAAAACATTTTAAATGTAAAGACTTGGGAAACCTAAACAAAAAAAATCATAATATATGATCAGCAATTGCACAGATAAAATTTATTTTTCAGATAACACATATCAAAACTTTGTTCCCAGTTAATCACAATGTCAGGCAAATATGAGCATGTTGTGATCATTTACTCTAACCAGAAACTTTCATATCTATGATTTGGTGAAGTTGTTTTATTTTGCACTTTGCCTCATCATATAAGTGACCTTGAACATTCACTCACAAAGGTTTTCAACGTTCAATGGGAATTTTACAAAATGGGCTCCATTATATTTTCTCTTTCAGAAATGTATTACTTCTTTACTATTCTTTCAGAGAACTTTAATAGTCAAAGTTATCAACGTTATACAAGGATCTATTAAACATAATGAATGCATTAAACTATACTATACTTTTCCTCCAAAATCTAGCAGAAGTATTATAGGAAAAACCTCCACTACTAAGATTTTATTATATTTAGAAAATTAAAAATTCAACTTTTTAAACAGAACATTAGCAAACAAAACAACCAAGATTTTTCTATTTACAGGGTTTCCAAGGATATACAGTTCTCACCTTTTAATGTTTTCCTTTTTCTCTGAAACCTGTTACATATATTTTATAATTGTATACACATCTACTAAAAATGATTCCTAGTGAGTATTCTCTGATAAATACATATAGCCGAGACTGTAAATACATTTCAGAGGCTGCTGGATTTCAGCTCTCCTAAACATTATTTCTAATTTTGATCATGATCCTGCTGACCAATTTGATATTTGGACTCCAATAATCTTTGAGTGTCCAAGCTCCTCACTTCCGGAATATTAAAATGTCTGTACTGACTGCTCATGATGCTACTACACTGTTTATAGTGTAGTATTACTATGTTCTTGATATAAACAACATATGGCACCATGAAGCGAATGTGGTCTCAGTTATGGTTATACATAACTTTTTAATGCAAAAATATACTTGCAATCATAACATACTAAAGTGACCATGTTAATCAGTTCTAATAAGTAAGTAACTGTTTATCTAGTTCATAAGTTAAGTCAGAGCAAAACTGACCAGCCTTTATGGAAGAGTGAAGTAGTGGGTGAATATTCTCAATTTAATTCTGCTCTTATAAATGTTTTATTTACTTTTACCCAACTGAATTCTGTTTAATGGGGCTATTTCTAGAAAACCTGATTCAGAAAAAGAAGAAACAATGTGACAATATATGTCAAGGTTTAATTCATTTAAAACATTTGTAATAAAAATCAAATTAAATGAGCCTCTGATTTCTGCAAACTTTGTTAATTTGTTTGCACATCAGTAAAAGGCTCGCTTTAGAAAAATCTTGCTCTATAATGTAAATATAAGTTCATATTTCTTGTTAAACCACACAGGGCATAAAATATAGAAAAATTCATTTTTAGTGAACTTACTTTTACTACTTGGAATATTGTTTGAAAACTATAAAAGTAGTATAAGTCTCAGTACTGAAAAAGGAATTTTACCATATGGATCTATTTAACCAAAAGACAGCATACCATTTTGATTTCCAGACAGATTCAGTTTTATGTATTATGAACACTGCAACACAAATCCATATGTTTATGTAAACTGGCACCAAAATGTGAATTCCTGTATTCTGAGTTTAAATTTTCCATTCCTAGAAATATACTTTGTCTCGCCTACATAGACATGTTATTGGATAATAACACATTTGGGATATTAGAAAGTTTAAAAAGAAAGCAGTGAAGAGATTCAGGAACAGACAAAGAAACACAGCTATGGAAATGAATTGGAAGCTTTAGTTCAGGTTTTTAATCTTATAGTAGACTTAATTCTTTAACAATATGCTTGAAGATATTAGCTGTGGGATTAAGAAATATCCAACAGATGTTTTGTTAGGATAAGAGAAGCTCACACTAAATTGCCCTAACTGTTTAAAAATGTTTGTGTACATTTTTAAATTCTAGTCTTTTGCTACATTTCAGGGTAGTTAAAATAAACTAGAAAACCTACTCTATATTGTATTTGATTCATATCAGATGTTTAATTCAGGGGTTCAATATCCAATACACAGTACTCTCTCCTCATTTTTCCCAAAATAACTACTCTGAGACATAGGCTGGGTTCAGTTACAATGACTGCTTAAAGTCATCAAGATAATATATATTGCAATGCCTGGCCATTGAAGTTTGTCAGGTCTCATTACTGCCAGCTTTTTAAAAAGACTAAAAATAAACATTTTTATAAAAACGTTTCTCTAATAGTGTAATTGTTCTGTCCAGAAGTCATGTTAGGATTAGAGCTTCTTATTTTGAAGGAAGATTCTGATGTTTTTGCTTGCATGTAATATTTTTTTAATACCTGCTAATGCAAGGACAACATATATTCTTTTTATCAAACCCAGGCTGTTGAATCCATTCTGCCCCAGATTATTTTATCAAATAATATCTCCAATGAACTAGATAAGGACTCTCTTGTTTAACTGGAAAATCCAGCAATAGAAATGGAGATCTCTACTTGCTAATCATTTGCTTCTCCAACTAGTGCTCTCCAAATGCAATAGGACAAGAAACTCTGTGATGAATGAGAATTCCAAGGCCAATAATTTAAATACAATTGGGGGATATCTGATTTTCAGACTAATTTTCCAGTCTCTCCTTGCAACCACTACAAAACGCCCTTTAATGTTTTGGAACCAGACATCCATGTAAAAAAAAAATCCTTTCTTGTGAGATGGGCAGCTCTACATATATGATGAATAAATAAATACAATAAAAGGTAATTTACCTAACAAGGCTTTGTGGCTGTCATTGTCTCGATAGCAATTTATACTAATATCTTCCTGGTGGCTGCAATCATGTTGTCCCCAGTCCCCCTTAGAACATTGTAGAATGTTAAGCTCTTTTCCAGAGCAGGTAATGTCATCCAGCCAGATGGGTCTTGTATTTTCTTCTAAGAAATGTTCTGAAACAATTTTCCCATTCCTGTTTACATAGACATTAGCACTTACAGAGTTATAATACATACTATAAATATATTCCATGATTAGTCTTGATTTCATTGAAATCTATTGTATTTTGAATAAATATTTTTTTCTCCCCCCCCAACTTTTAAATTAGGCTCGTTGGTAGAATCCATGGCTATATTTATTAAGGCTCAAAATCAATATATTATTCTGACATATTTCACGATTGATATCTTCTATAAATGTAATGCTTAACTACTCCTTTAAACTATGTTCATAAATGTAATACATTAACCCCATATATATTCTCTCCTCATTCCTTTCTTCTGCACTGTGAATTTTCTCTGCAGGGTCTAATAAGACACAAGCATTAAATCAGTGACCTTAGCTAGCCAGAAGTCAAACTGCTAACAACAATCTATTGAATAAACTGCAGTTGGCTGGGATCATACATCATGCAAAGCCATAAACCAGGACTTTCAAATGAAAATAGCTGGGACTGCACACTATGCTTTTAAGCCAAAATGAAATAAATCAAATTATGCTTTAGAGCAATGTATGAATACAGTGACTGGGTGAATGAGAGTTCAACATTTTGGAATATATTTAATATGAAGTCTGGATTGTAGGAATTTTATTTCCAGGTTCAAGTCAAGGTGCTGGTATTGACCTTTAAAGACTTACATGGCATGGGACCAGGTTATTCGAAGTTATTTGTCTCTTTTTGATTCAATCTGCCCAGTCCACCAGATCCAATAGAATGGGCATGTTAGGGGTTCCAAGCTTCATTTGGCAATGGGCCTTTTCTGCTATGGTGCCCACACTGTGGAATCTTTTCTCCCCAAAGTCAGCCTCATCACTATGGATGATCATTTTGAAGATCATCAAGACCTGGTTATGCCAGCAGGCCTGGGAACCCCAAGGGATGGGTGAATTATTGAGGTAGCTCCTTTATTGTTAATATTCCTCTGCCTATTAATTTCTTTCTTAGTTTTGTCCTTATTGGTTTTTAATGGTTTTATATGACTGTTTTATTTTTCTACTGTTTTACTAGATTGCTGTAGGCCACCCAGAGTCACTTTCTGTGAAATGGATTGCCATATAAAGTTGATTAATAATTACATAAAAATAATATGATCTTACAAATGTTCAGGCATAGCAGTCCTCAGCTCTGTATTTCCTCAATTATGGTCTCAATTTCTGTGTTAATATTAGAATCTGAGTATTCTCATAACAAATTGTTCGTTAATTACAATTCCCAATACAGAAAAGTCAAGTTGAATTACAGTTCATGCTGCAAAAATAAGTAAATAAAGATAATAATTCTTGCCCTTTTTCCCAACCAGGGTTAGCATTTTTTAAAAATTAATTTTCGCTCTTCTTCGTTGTATTATTCCAAGGCCACAGTATTAAACAAATAGATTTTGATTAGAAAGCAAAGAAGCAAAGCAGGTGCAATTCACTGAACTGTTATCAGCATTGCTCTGCATAATCATTAGTAGCTTCACATAAATGGAGCTTACTTAAAGCCCAGTTGTCGACAAACCACCTGCGTATTCCATTCAGTCCATCCATCATCACAGACCGTGCCCCATTGTCCATTATAAAGCACCTCCAGCCGTCCTTCATGATTGCTTTTTCCAGCAACTAGTCGAACTGCACCATCTGTGGCATTCAAAATAAGAGTGTATTTTAGTATGTAGCTATGGCAGAAAAGAAACTGCACTACAAAATAGAACAATTATAGGCTAGATAATAACTTTTTGCATCATTTAAATGGAAAACAGAATGTTAGAGGAACACTGATATTGAATTTCCTGCTATAAATATTTTAATAAAATTGGAGTGAATTGGTTTTATTTGTATTGTGTCTACCCAAGCACTTCTGCATGGTGTTGCTATTATTATTATTGTTGTTGTTGTTGTATAAAATGTGTAATTTATGAGACAAAACTGTATAGACAAAAGTAAAAGAGAGGATAAATTATATCCTTAACTTGTACCTTTCTGTTAAATCCCACACAAACAAATGTCCTTTCACTCCCTAATCTACACTGCCTAAGGACTGTAATTGGTTTAAATAAGACACAAAACAGTCAGGGAAAACCAGAATATTTTTAGAATAAATGGCAGAAACATCTTCATGTGGAATCTGGACTTTCTGAATTGTTGACATTCTTCATAGTTCACAGAACCAGAACTACTCTATTACTAAGTCATTTCAATTTTCAAGTCATGGAAACCTTCTAGGGAAGCAAATTATCCTTTTAAAAAAATCAACAGGTACTTGAAAATGTTTAAGTTAAATACAGGATATGCTAAAGAGAAAATAAACAGAAGTTGCACAGCTGTTTATAGATGTTGATACTTAACTTCCATTCGTCTTCCCTGCAGTTATGTTGCATGGCAAGTTCTTCCCTCATCAGTCATAGGCATTTCCTTTCACCCTTGTTTTTAAATGTGACCAATACATTCTGGAAGCCAGAATGTGGCCTTTGGTCTACATCAAGAAATGTTATCTTCTTTATTGTTGAAAGATGTCAAAAAAATATTCAACCACTTTGTGTCAATTAATCATAATCCATGCAGTGATTCTGGTTCAGAAAAGTGATTCCTTTGTTGCATACCTGCCAGAGGTGTGCATGAAACCCCTGCATCTTCTTTATGGCCACAATTGTGTTCTTGCCAGGAACTCTTTAGGCACTGTTCTATAGACAATTCATTTCCTGTACAACGTACTTCATCCAGTAGCACAGGGCCCAAGCCCTCTCCAAAATAAGCCTGGCTCCATGACTTGGCAATTCCACTGTCCAAACATAATAAACAGAGGAAAACTGATGGCAAGACAAGCACTCTGCAATTTAACTGTGTAAATGATCTATACTACTTGTGCAAATCCTACCATTCAAAACGATATTAAGGCCATACATCAATGAAGAGACCTTCTGCTGATTTTCTATAGCCTTTTAAGTAAATATATTTCATCTGGGAAATACAATATATAATCCTTAAACTAGAGAACCTGTTATTTTTTATTTAAATGAACATATTAAAATAGCTCAGGAGAGAAAAATATAAATTGAAATGCTATTTGTTTTCAAAATGAAATAAACTGGCACAAGAGATATGGTGAGGGGGGGGGACCCTCAAGAGAAAATAGAAATATAAGTAGAAGGAAGGGGGAGTAAAATTTGAAACAAGAGCCCATTTTGGATACAAAGCCAGACAGTTATAGTATATACAATTGAAAAATTCAGGCTTACATTTAAAATGATTTATGCATCCTGGTTTATTTTCAACACATTTTCCCAAGATAAATCTCAGTGTCCTTCATGACTAATAAAATATTTTTTTAAAAAAATGTTTCTTTGTCTAGAGCAATGTGAATTTATAACTGAATCTTATAATCAGGATGGCTGCCGTCTATGAAGAAACATAACCAGTGAAAAAGAAATATATTATAGACTATGGTGAGAAAGGAATGTTTTTCCTATGATAGTTACTTATAAATAACATATAAAAGTCTCTTGACAATTGACCAAGAAGAAATGATAGAAGCATGGGCTAGTGTTTTAGGACATGATTTCTTTAAGAAATCAATCAAATTCAGGAATATTTGTCTTTTTTTGTCACCCAAGACATCATCAGGAATAAATAGCCTTTATCAGCAAAGAGATAAATTGGCATTTAGACACACATATCAGGGACATATCCCAGCAGGGAACATTGTAGGCATTCAACTGCCTGTTGCCGAGGTACATACTTACTGGTCACTCAGGCAGTCAACTATGTTTTCACGCTATGTTCCACCTTAGAACCATCTTCCCATGAACCCTAGCCCTCTGCCCGTGTTCAACAATTCATTCAACTGATTAAAAATTCAATTTAGCAAAGGAAAAAGTGATCTTGAAGAAATAAAGACAGTGGACTGGATTTGGTTTACAGAAGGTGATTCTTCATGCTTGTTCTGTTTCACATTGTGTTCTGTGCAAATCTCCACATGCAATACCAGTCACCAGCCAATTCTTATGGCTGTCTAACTGGTTTTAAGTCTAATCATTGAAAACAGAATTTTCAGTTAAACTTGTTGGAACTATGTAAATGGTTAATAGTTCATATGTAACCATATGTTTTATATGGTTTAATATGCATATGTTTATTTTTTTTTTATAAATACTTTATTGGTTTTTAAAAAGTTTTTTTTTACAAAATAAAAAGAGAAAATATCGAATGTCAGATGACATCTGAGGTGTCGTGTAGTTACATATATACAGTGCATATACAGTAAGTATCTTCAAAGCTATCACTATTAAGAAATAAGTATATCCTTATAGTCATGTTCTATTATTCCACCATATATACCACCTTTCCCATACTGCCTTAAATTTTGAGTTCTCCTCATCTTTAAGCATACTGGTTAATTTCACCATCTCTGCACATTCCAAGATTTTACTTATTATTGTCGTCTCCGGAGGTATTTGTTTATCCTTCCAATATTTTGCAAAAATTAATCTGGCCGCTGTTATGATGTGAATCGTTAATTGTATTTTGTCTTTGTGGAGCCCTTCTCCCGTCATTCCCAGTAAGAAGATATCTGGGGATAATTTTATATCCTCTTCCACTATTTCCTGTAGCCAAGTTTGTATTTTTGTCCAGAACTTCTTTGTCTCTGAGCAGGACCACCATGGGAGGAACTTGGTGTGCAGAGCGGCTTTTGTGCTGTTTCCATGGTGGAAGCAGCAGCTGGCAGATAATCTTAAAGACCCGGACTTCCGGTTGGTGACTTGAGGCGACAGGGTGTCGGGTGAGTGATCGCTGCTCCCTTACACCCTTTACCACCGCGTTTTGGGGACCCCTTAGGGGCGCAGGTCCCGGAGAGACCTGCGGACAAGAGAGAGAGCTGGGCGAGCGAGAGTGTGGGACGCAACCCCCCCCCCGCTGGACCCGGCAGCTCTGTCAAACCAACGCGGCGAGCCGGCCTTTTAATGGCGGGCCTGAAGCCGCAATAGCCAGCAAAAAGACGGGAGCTAAGAGGAAGATCTGAGGTGACGTGCCAGATCGGTTACCACCGTTCCATACCTGGAAGCGTTTGGCGTGGAGAGAGGGGCCGGCGGAGTCGGGTGAGGAGAGATCGATCGAGTGAGGCGGCGACGAGAGAGGGAGCGGATTGTATTGGTGGAGACCCGACAAGCCGACCAGGAATACGCAAAGAGCAGTTTTACCATTATAAAGAGCTCTGGAGATCGTGCCGAGAGGGAGAGGAGGGCGAGAGCTAATGCGGCTGGCGCAGTGATTGGAAGCGGAGTGGAAAGCAAATAAGAGCTTGAGTCTCGATTCTTCTAAATCTTTTTTTATTCCTGTGAGCACCGTAAAGAAACAGGAAGCGCGGCCATTATTGAGTGGAAGGAGGGAGTTGGCAGAAGATTGACAGGAGGACGATCTAGCAGAAGGATCCACCATAGAGAACTGCCGGAACGCATTGGAAACAGGGGGTGAGCGGAGAGAAGAAGATTGAATTGCCTTTCATCACTCCTCAAAAACTAAGATACATACAATTGGTGACATTTTGACTTTCACTGCCTACGTTTTAAGATTAATTGATTATTTATTTCCAGTATTGGAACTTTGATTGCGCTCTGAATAATAGTATTAATGGGAATTAATGATAAATGGTTAAGGAATATAGAGTATAGAATTTAAACACTGATCTTATCTTATTGCGATTGAATATATTTCTAGGTCTATATATGTATATATAAGGGTTTAGACTTAAAATTAGCAAATTAATTATATAACTATAATTATTATATTTATATTTCCATATATAGTCAGTTAAAGCTATCTAGATATATTTATTTACATTTATTTATTATATAACATTTACTTCTATAGACAATATTAATTAATTTATTTATCTATTAATCTATTTATATTAACGGCATATATTAGCTTCGAACATTGATATTTAAGACTCATATTAATTGCTATATTAAGATTGGAATCTAGCTATATAAATTACGATATCTATATCTATAAGGTTGGATTTAAGGAAGATAGTTTACCGAAGTGAGGAATTGATTCCAATTAAATAAGATAGCAAACCTCTCAATAGACTTAAGAAGAGGAATTGCTAAAGCAAGTAAGGTAATACCATTGAATGGTCATTTGGAAAAATATTGAGAAAATTATAAAAGAACAAAAGTTAACGCTGAAAGAAATGGCAACAATGACATCGACAGTCCTAAAATCAGTTTAAAAAGTTCCATCTAACCCTGCATTAACAACACTATCCCCGGTAATTCAGAAACCCCTGGAAGGCTTACAAAAGACAGATAAGCCACCGCAAACCCCAACCCTCCAAACAGTACAATCCTCTCTATTCCTGATTCAAGAGACCATGCTTGCAATGCAGGAGAAATTATTAAATAGTCACTCCGAGCTAAAAACAGATATTCATGTCTTGGACGCAAAAATGACTGAGATCCAGGCCTCTATCGCAAATAATGAAAGGAGAATACAAGATGTAGAACAGAGGATGGATCAAAGCGAGAAAAAACTAGACATGGTAGACCGGACTTACGCGTTACAACATAAAGAAATTGAAGAGTCCCTGCTACAGTTGGAAATGGATAAGGCCTCATACTATATCCGTCTCCAAAATATTTCAGAGGAGAAGGAGGAGGACTTAAGTGATAAAATAGCCGGGCTGATAGCTGATGTCCTCCAGCAGGACAAACAAGATATTATTAAAGAACTTGATGAGGTCTACAGGGTCCAAACGAATTATGTTAGAAGAAACAGACTACCCAGGGAGGTCCATGTGAAGTTCGCCAGAAAGAAAGTGAGGGATATTCTCCTCAATATAGCGAGAGAAGAAAAGATTGAATTCCAAGGAAAGGAGGTGAATATCCTAAAGCAGATTCCTAGGAGAGTGAGGGAGGTGAGGAAAAACTATAGGTTCCTGGCGAGCTATTTAAACAGAAGAAATCTCGTATTCCGGTGGATTCTACCAGAGGGGATGATTGTATCATGGCAAGGAAGAAAAGTTAAAATCGGCAGCCTGTCTGAAGCACAAGATTTTCTAGATCAAATAAGAGGAGGAGAAGAAGAACAGACCAGCAAACGAGAGCTTGATACAGTAAACACAGAAGAAGAGACCTCGCAAGAGCAAATCACAAAAGAAGATATAGAGGAGGAGAAGAAAAAAGAAGAAGCGGAAGGACAAGGAAAAAAGACCAGACCAGTAAGAGCGGTTACTCTAAAGACAAACAAGAACTAGAACCCGGACACGAAATAAGAAATGGACGGCCTAAAAATCCTATCATTAAATGTCAATGGCTTGAATGATCATAAAAAGAGAAAAATAATCCTATCAAAACTGGCAAAACAGAATCCAGATATAATCTGTTTACAGGAGGTCCATATAAAAGAAAATGAGGCAAACTTCTTAGAATTCACTAAATTTGGCAAGCTATTTGTGTCACTAGCGCAGAAAAAGAAAAGGGGTGTGGCGATTTATGTAAAAAAGGGAATCGAGGCAGAATTAAAGCATAAGGATTCTAAAGGGAGAATCTTAATGGTAGAAATTAGGAGGGCCGATGCAAAAATGTTGTTGGTGGGAGTATACGCTCCAAACGAGAAACAGGGGCAATTTTATAAAAAACTACACGAACAACTAGGAAAGTGGGCCCAGGTGGAAATATGTATGCTAGGCGATTTCAATGGAATTGTTAATCCCCTGAAAGATTACAAAAGTGGAGAGAAAAAAAGGAATAAAAGGTTACCCCTGCCAAAAAGTTTCTTTGATCTTGTTGATGAAATTAATTTAATAGATATATGGCGTACTCTACATCCTCACGACTCTCAATACACCTTTTTCTCAAATCCACAGAATTCTTGGTCCAGAATTGACATGATTTGGTCTACTAGAAAACTAGGTTTAGAAATCAAGAAAGCAGACATAAACAAACACGTGGACTGACCATAAACTTATGGAAATACATTGGCATTACACCAACAAGAGGCGACAACAAAGATGGAGTCTAAGATCCAATCTCTTGTATGACAAAGAATTTATAACAAAATTAAATGAAGAAATTAAACATTTTTTTATCGAGAATGGCAGGCAAGATACGGCGAAGGAAATTGTTTGGGACACCATGAAGGCGTATTTGAGAGGAGTGGCGATTTCGTACATGGCATATAAAAATAAGGAAGAAAGGAAAGTCAGAGACGACTATATGAAGGACTTAGAGGAAGCAAATAGTAAACTCCAACAAAACCCGGGAGATGAAATGGCCAAACAAAAATGGATGATGGCAAGACATAATCTTAACGTCCTGGACCAAAAAGAGCTGGCACAAAAAATTAAGAGGATAAAACACTATCACTTTGAAAACGCCAACAAGTCGGGGAGATGGCTAGCTTATAGACTAAAAAAAGAACAGGAAAAAAATCAGATTCTTATATTAGAAGGTATTAATGGGGACATTCTGACAAAAGAAACAGATAAGCTAGAAAGAGCGAGAAAGTTCTACGAAACCTTATATAAAGAGGAAGTGATTGATCCAGACAAAATTGTACAATATTTGATGGAAGCCAAATTGCCACAGATAGCAGAAGAAGAGAGAGAAATGTTAAACAATAAAATTACAATGGAAGAACTCAAATCTGCGCTTGCCAAAATAAAGAAAAATAAAACACCAGGCCCAGATGGCCTCCCGGGGGAAATTTATGTGAAATTTGAGGAAGAACTATTATTAGAATTGTTGGACATATATAATGAGGTGCTAGCGGGTACAAGAATCCCAGATTCCTGGAAGGAAACTTATATTACCCTCATTTTGAAAGAAGGTGCTGACCCAAAGCAGATAGTAAACTACAGGCCGATCTCTCTGTTAAACTCAGATTATAAATTATTCACTAGCATAATTGCGGAGAGACTAAAAAAAATCTTAAATAGCTGGATTCATAGTGATCAGAAAGGATTCCTCCCTGGGAGGCAAATGAGGGATAATGTAAGGACAATAATAGACGTCATAGAATATTATGAACAACACCCGGAAAAACAGCTGGCGCTGGCGTTCCTGGACGCCCAAAAGGCGTTTGATAACTTAAATTGGAAATTTATGATTAATCAAATTGATTTGATGGGATTTGGCACAAATTTTAGAAAGATGATCGAAAATATATACAACAAACAGAGAGCAAGTATATTAATAAATGGGGATAAGACACGGATATTCTGGATACAAAAGGGAGTTAGACAGGGATGTCCCCTGTCCCCCTTACTCTTTATAATGGCGCTGGAAATTCTATTGAGAAAGATTAGAGACAACAAAGAAATTAAAGGATTACAAATTAAGAAGGAAATTTTTAAAACACAAGCCTTTGCGGATGACGTGGCCTTAATAATGGAAGATCCCTTAAAATCTGGTCCCAAGGTGCTCCAGGAAATACAACAGTATGGTGAAGTCGCTGGCTTTAAAATTAACAAAACTAAAACTAAAATCTTAGTAAGAAATATGGCGGAGACGAACAAGAAACAATTAGAGAAGTCCTTGGAACTCCAAATAGCAAAGAAGGTAAAGTATTTGGGAATTTGGATTACTGTAAGATACTCCTCTTTAAAAGAGGATAATTATAGTCCATTACTACAAAAAATAAAACAGGACATAGATAGATGGAAGAAACTAAGACTATCTCTTACAGGTAAGATTTCAGCAATTAAAATGAATATTCTCCCCAAAATCATATTTCTGTTTCAGACTATCCCGGTGAATCTGGATAAAAAATATTTTCTAGAGATGGAAAGGAAGGTGCGAGATTTTTTGTGGGAAGGGAAGAAGGCAAGAATTGCTTATAAAACGCTGCAAGGGAAAAGAAATATGGGCGGCTTCGGATTACTGGATTGGCAATTATACCAGAAAGCGGCCAAGTTAGTATGGATCAAAGACTGGGTCACACTACAAAATAAGAGAATTCTGACATTAGAAGGCCACGATCTACAGGCAGGCTGGCACGCTTATTTATGGAGCCCAAAGAATAAAAAGAAACCATATTTTCACAGACACAAATTAAGGGAGACTCTGATTCAAACATGGGAAGAAATCAGACAAAGGTTTTATACCAAAATTCCGATTTGGCTTTCAATTATGGAGGCGTTGATCGCTACTAACAAAAGAGATATCGAAAAATTTGGCACATACAAAGATATATTGGACAGAAATGGTACTCTTAGATCTCGAGAACTACTAAATAATCAAGGCTTTAATTTGGACTGGTGGAGTTATATGCAGTTAAGCTCTAGATATCAAAAAGATAGGGACCAATTTGGGATAGAGACGAAGTATAGCAATTTGGATAAAATTATGTGGGGGATGGAAAAGAAAATGCTAGCCAGATTCTATAACTTTCTATTAGGAGAAGACAGAGCAGAAGGGATAGCTAGGAACCAACTTAGCATTTGGGAAAAAAATATCGGCCACAAATTAAACTTCAATGATTGGGAGGAGGCTTGGAATAGAAATTATAATTTTACCAAATCAGCAACTTATAGGGAGAATCATTATAAAATATTCCACAGATGGTATCTAGCTCCAGCTAGATTAGCAAAAATATTTCCTAATGCCTCACGAATTTGTTGGAAGTGTGGAAAGGAGATTGGCACCTTCTTTAATATGCATATGTTTAATATACAGTTTTAATAGCTGTTGGGGTTGGGGGTTAATAATCATCAGGAGAATGGCAAGTAGAAAGTAAAATATAAACCTTTCCTTTTGTCGGTTATAATTGTTCTCCTAAGGTGCTATTTATACCATTGTTATTTTTTCAATACAAAGAGCAATCTAGTGAGTCTGGATTGCTTCAAGACTAAGGACTGCAAAAATCAAATGGCAGCAAAAAGGCACAAAACACTCATTCTTCATTGCTGTCCATTGGAAGTTTGGATTTCTGTCACTCTATTTTATTCATTGCTGAAGCTACTGGGGGAGATTAAACTCTTTTCCATACATACTCAGATTCACAAAAGCATAAATATATATTAAATGATTATATATCAAATGCAAATCCATGTTTAATGCTGTATCCATTTTTTGCCCTAGCTATATTCTTTGAACTAGTTACCAAGAAGCTTTCTTGAGGGTTTGGAAGAGATTATACATGAGGGATGCTATTTAAAACTAGAAGTGTCACTCTATTCATACTTTTCATTTCTAATTTATACACTTTTCTAAAATATGTTTCATAACATTAATATCATTCACATCACTGAATTTTTAAGCAAGCACAATTCATAATAAACACAATACTTTTTTAAAATGTTCCTAATCCCTTGATAATTCTTTTATTCATTACCCAGTAAGTAAAAGAGGAACAAAAATAGCAAGGAAATAAATTGGTTTGCAAAAGAGTTATTATACTGCAAAGAATTATATGAAAAGCTCTCTTATAGCTATATTTAGGCTTACAGTGCTGAGACTGCATTTCAAATGCCTGGAGGTTAGGAATTCAAATAAAATAAGACTTTATTTGAAGACTTGAACGGGCACTTCATGTTCTCTGTTTGTGAATCCTGGAAAGCATATTGCATAGTAATACCAAAGACAATCTATGACAAGCAGGAAGGTTATTGCCAAGAGGTTTTAGTTTACAATCTGCAATTGGATTAACTGAGAAGATCCACATAGCTAAGTATCTCTTTCTCGCGTCATCCCATGCCCAGCTACTATATCTCTTATCTCTCCTTTCTTGGTAGATTTCAGTTCTTAGAAAATGAGTCTATTTGCCAAAGCATCGTTCTATGCTTTTTTACATTACAGCTTTGCATATTTTTTTATTAAAAAATGAGTAGTAATATGAGTTTAAGGCAAATGGAACTTCCTTTCAATTTGTGGAATGTTTTTGAAACTGCAAATTTAAGTTGCAATTCAAATTGCAGTTTGCAATTGGGATCAAAAAGATATTTGTATTCCATACAAGTGCTTGCATCTATACTAAGCTTGTATTCCACACCTAGATTTACGAGAGATCCATTCACAACACTGAAACCACTCCCAGTCTCATCCAATATTTGGAGTAACGTGCTGAGCAGCAAATTAAGAAGAAAGGCTTAGAACGGAGATTCAGAAACTTCAGTGAGTTAACCAAAGCTCATAGCCCAAACATTCTGTTTGGACATAAGCTTGGGTTGAAATCCACAGAATTGTAGAGTTTGAAATACTTAGTTTTGGTTCTCATGAGATATGAATATTATAAATGCAAGGAGGAGTAGCATACATATTTTGAATGCACACACATTAAGATTGCTGCAAAGGAAACACCTAGACCAATTTAGTTAAAAACTAATCTCTGAGCATCCATTCTTCAATCTGTGTTTTCTTTTTAACATTATTTGCATGTGTTTCCAATAGCCCAAAATAGTAGCTATATATATATTCTCCTTTGTAATGCTTGATTGCTTGTTTGTTCATTCATTCATTCATTCGATTAATTTGTTTATAACCCATTAGCTGAATATTTTAGAAAGCCAGTTTGATGTAGTGTAGGCTCTAGGCTAGAAACCAGAAAAACATGACTTTCAGTTCTGCCTTTGCTAAGAAATTAAACCAGCCAAATGACTCTGGGGCTGGGCCATTCATTCTCTCTCAGCCCTTAGAAAGAGGCATTGGCAAAACACTTCTGGAAGTGAGCTCTCAAGAATGGAAGGAAATTCCTCATTAGAAATAAATTCCCAAAGAAGAATAAGAAATACTCCATAAGAATAAAAGAAAACCCCCTTCCTGAATTGCTCATCCCTGGTTTTAGCCTGGGACAAGCTGATTATGCAAAGAACTGAAATAGACAGAAGCTGATCGCGCAAGCCGGAACAAATTAAAAAGACAAAAACACTTATGCCCACATTTCCTACACCCCTAAGGGGCAACTACAAAATCCATATGTATAACAAAAAGAGAATTTACAGGTATAGAAAATAAGAATTACTATGTTTCCTCTAGACATGGAAGCAGCAGTCACACAGAGACACACACACACATCTCTACTCCACACATTTACCATAATGGGCTCAAAATCCTATAAAAACTTGATCGATGTACCATCTAATTGCTGCCACCAAGAACAAACCTCTTTGTTGTGGGAAAATAAACAGATCAACCTTCTTTCTACAGCAGCCTGCCTTGTGTCTTATTTGCCTGACTTTCTCCCAATTCTGAGAAAGGGACCTGGAAAATTCTTTTTAACACACTACTAAAGTCAAGACTGAGTCAAAGCCACTCTCCCTAACATGTAAATATTTCTTCTCGCAGGTCTACAAAGCAGCTTCCACTAAAAACAATGTTGAGAGTTAAAGCAAAGTGACTTAAGCAGCCTATTAACCTTATCCTATTTATTACCAATACTCAAGGTTAGTACAGAGAATGCACAACTATCAGACAGAACAGAAAGAAAAAAATTGAGATCAACATTCTCCAACAGTTTTGGGAAACAATGAAAGTAGAACTAGTTTTCTAGTGAGGCCCATCAAAACTTTTTAAATTTAATGTACATATTTTGATGTTAATGCCACTAATATTTCCTATAATGTGTGAAGACAATACTATTTACAGGTGTGGCCTTTCCATAATTGTTTTTTTAATTAAATCTTAAATTGGTTACTTTTATACTGGTATTTTTTACTCTTCAACTGCTGGATTGCAATTTCAAATACAAACTCAGATTAGACCATATAAATAATGCTGTCAGGTTTTCATAAGCCAAGACCCTTAATTAGACAAGTGACCCAAGGGTCATGAGGTAAGGCAGACACCTTCAAAAATGTATTCAGATTACTAGCTAAAAATCATTCAAGAAAAATGAATACTAGCAAGAAATAATAGATGTTTATCACTTCAGGACCTATAAAATCTGTGATGAAATAAATCTTAGTCACTTTGTCCACCAGGGGCATCTCAAGTATTTGATTGGTAAATAGATGATTTCCTGTTACCACAACAATTTGTGTTAACTGAATGGGTCATATACTAGCTCAACTTGCAAGAACACATTGTCGTCACGTGATGTATTGCAACTTTTTTCCCCTTCACTAAAATGGGGGTGGGATGGCCAGCATGTGACGCATCCGGTCCACGGGCCGTGAGTTTGACATCCATGTATTAGCTGATCAGAATAGAAGAAACTTTTGAAAATAAAGGAATGGGCGTAATTTAGGTGCTGGCTGATTCCAAACTGATACATCTACTGAAAGAATTTTAGGATTAATTTTAAGCTTAACCATGCTTGAAATCTTACTGAGTGAGATTAACCCACTCTGAAAGACATAATCAGAACCATGTCTTTTCTTTTCCTTATCATCTATCTCTGGCTCTTCACCCATTTTGTTGTTTCTACTGCAAAGAGGAAAGGGCGAATGTGTATATTTGTATACTCATGTGTTTCCATGTGAGTATGTAGTGTGGAAATAAGACCTCGGGATGATTCAATGATGTAATCATATTTGACTTATGCAAGTATAGCATTACACGTATGTTTATTTCTACTTTCTTTATTGTGTAGCTCTAGAGTCTAGTAGCATACTTAGGAATGGAATTCTTGTATCAGCTTGTGCCTGATAGTGACTAATTGGTTGAGGAGTTCATGGCTTGAGAGGAGGAATGATTCAAAGATACATTCTACTATGACTCTTTATCTCTCTCTTCTTCCATTATCAGCTTCTGGAACAGGAGTTAGCTCAAGCCTTCTGTGTTTCCTTTCTAGTAGTGATTTCGCACTATGAAGCGAAACCTCCATCTACCTTTGTGATGATCTTGCTTCTTTATCAGTGTAAAGCAATTTTGTCTGCATTTGGGACTTTTTGCTAATGGACATGCGTGTTCAAGCTGTCTATGATGAATGTCCTATATGGGAACTGTGTGACCTTGGAACTCTTGCTCTGACTTGTCTGAGTGCAAGAACCAAGTGACTCACTGTAACATGCTATGAAATGATTTGGATCTTCTCCAGATTTTGGGGGGGGGACTTTTCCACCACAGTTTATCTAAATGAGAATGATGATTTGAACATTGGGGAATGTTCTTGTCAAGTAATTTTTATTTGGTCAATGACTAGCACAGTAAACAAAAAACATTAATTTTATAAATTCTGTACCTTATTTTATAAGTAATTAATTTGAATTGGCAGTTATTCAATCTTTTTCTTTATAGTGCAGCTTCTGGCAGAGATGTGTGAGAGGGGGTGGGGGGAGAGAGAGGCAGGCAGGCAGGCAGAGACACTGACAGAGAGGGGTAAATCTACATTTTTATTCAGGAGGAGGAAATACCTGGATTGGTGAACTCTCTGTTGACAGCATGAAAGATCTGGACATTGTGCAGGACTTTATATCTGTGTTTATATTGGGTTGAGTTGGGGAGGTTTCTTTTGTTTTTGGTTTGTTCTTCCTTTTTGTGAAAATTAGCTTCCAGTAAATTCAGGCTCAGCTTCCTTTGGGACAAATACAAGTCACAAGGAGCTTCTGAACTTCCCTGGTTCTAATACGAATGCCTCCAGATCTACTGAGACTATAACTAGCTTGGATTTTTTAAAGCAATGATCTCATAAATTTGGAGAGCACCACTTAGAGAAGAATGACTTATGGACACTTATGGATACTTACGTAACAAAAATGATGTTCATGGTCCAATAACTGTTTTAAAACAGTTTATAACCAAATAGATTATATTCTGCTATATTCAATAATAAACAATAAAATGGTTCCCATTTGAGCACTTTATGTTACATAAAGAAGAAAGCAAAGTCCTTTTCCACTTAAGCATTTCCCAAACTACTGACCCATTTCTAAAACCGTGTTTCTGAAGCTTTGGTATATGTACCAAGTATACAGAAGTAGACAAAGTGGGTTTGACTTTCCTCCTCAAATCAGGCAGAAAATCCACAATAGAAAGAGAGAGGAACAAAGAGGAAGTGCAAAGCCACCAGTCTCCCACCAAGTGTGTTTTGCCAAGGGAGCTAATTATCTGGCGGGGGATAGAAGCTTCTCAAAGCCAAAATAAAATACCTAACATGGCATTTTACAATAGTCAATTCTCTCTATTGTTATTTGAATGCAGTTATTGATTTGGATATATGGAAAACTATTCTCAAAGTGGCAAGTAACACTTGACCTCTAATTAGCTTTAATTTGAAATAGTATCATCAATGTTACTGACCTTTTTATTACTTTAAACATATTGTAACTAACAAATACTATAACAAAATGTCTGAAAAGATATATTCATCCTTCTAAAGAAAAAACCTGCCTTTTGTTTCTATTTTTGGGAAAGCAGATTATTTAACAAAGTGACTGATGACAGTCAAGATATGGAAGACTGAGAACCAATCCTCCAAAATTTTCAGGATGTTTATTTTTAAAAATAATATTATTGGATTTCAAAACTGATTAGCTCTATTCCATGAAGGACAACAAACATTTTGAAGTTTCTTAAGCATTTGGGATGCTTTTAGTTTTTTGAATGAAAATAACATATCTAGTACAAACTAACCCAAAGCCAAGCTGCCTGCAGACTACCTCAGCATCAGCATCATCCCACTGGTCATCACAGATGGTTCCCCATTGGCCAGCATGGTAGACTTCAACTCTTCCTTCATAAGTGCTCCTCCCATCCACCAGCCGGATTGGAATAAAATCAGAGGCTGAAAATAAAAATATGAAGAGAAAAATCAGTTTCCATTACCAAATCATGGAACAGAATAGGAAAAAGGTGTTATTAATTAATTAGCATGTTGCTTTTCTCAATCTAATAACTATTACATTAGGGAGCCCTAATGGCGAGTGGTTAAAATGCAGTATTTTAGACAAATTCTGCCCAGAGCCTGAAGTTCATTCCTAACGGGGCTCAAGGTTGACTCAGCCTTCCACCCTTCTGAGGTCAGTAAAATGAAGACCCAGATTGTTGGTGGCATACCCTGACATTGTAAACTGCCCAGAGAGTGCTGTAAAGCACTTTGAGGCAGTATATAAGTCTAAGTACTATTGCTATTACTATTACTGCAATGATCCTACTTCCTGGCTTGTACTGATCACATCTTAAATAAAATTCTCTTGCCCAGACAAGCTTATCTAGCTGTGTTCAATGTTAGCCAAGAATTAGAAAGCAAATGGGTTGGGACTGCAATACATAGTGTTCCCAGTTGCCACGGCCAATGACAAGCCCAATAAATTGAGAGGGAAAGGTTGGATTAAAATATATACAAGAACATTGTAATTTAGGCATTAGTAATACTGCCATGTACCAAACTATTTTCATGCAATTCCCTCTTCTCACATGCGAGCAGCTCTAATCTCTAATGGGACCCTGTTTTAATATGATGGAATTCAGTGCTAGCTACATCTGAGAACAAGCAAGATTTTAAGATAGCTAACAGGTTGGAAAAAACAACTGAATAAACTTGTCTATAGGGCTCTATCTTTCACTCTAGCCCTCCTCAAGTGACCTTTTAATTCCACTCTATTAAAGGAGCCCTCTTAAAAAGAACAATGAGGCCATTTTGAAATATGTTTTCCCAGCTCTAGATACACATAAAAGGAGCTTTTTTAAAAAGAGCCTTTGTAGCATTATTTTATTAAAAAGGAAAGGAATACAAGCAAAGCCATAACATTCCTAATCTCTGTGCAGCTTCTGTACAAAAATATGATTTAAGCATGAGGGTAATGAAAAGTCGAACTGGGTATTTTAAATATTAATGATCAACTAGCAGACAAAACATGCTCCATTTGGGAGCTAGGAAGAAGCATGGCATGCACTTTTGCAAAAGGTGACAAATTACCACACTAGCAAGTATTTTTGGCCTACGCAAATATATATACATACATACCATATTACATGCTTTGACTATCAAGGCATCACTCTCCAATAGTAGGCATGCCTTTCTAGCAGCTGCTCAGGGAAACATGATCTCATACTTTAATCAGCTTCACAAGAATTCCACCTTCTATTGAATAATAGTGAGTAAATTCAGAATTCTGTGGGAAACCCTACTTCTTTGGAAGTTCTAGGTTTTGTTTCTAACAGATCCCATAGAATTCTGATTTGAACTTCTTTCCCTTAGATATCAAAAAAGAAAAACCAGTAGTAATCACAATTTATTTTTCTTAGTGAAATCCATGGGTAATTAGGAGGTTCATTGTGATCTATACTGAATCACTGTACCTAAGCAATGTCAACTAGTGAGACATTTTTCCCCTAATATGTCATGATAAAAATGTGAGGGAGGAATGCAGGCAATCAAATATGTTGATGGACAGAAAGTGAAAAGCACCAACATCTGCACAATAAGAGGAGGAGTTTTTCAGTAACAATAATAATAAAGTACAAAATTCTCCAGACGGGGAAAACATGAAAAGTAAAAACCATACAAAACATAAAGCCCATTATTTTTTAATAGAGTGGGCACTCAAAATCAAACTGAATACTGAAGTATAAAAATTACTGGGAGAGGAAGCCTGCCTTGAATTTCAAAAACAAGACCACTCCCAAAGAAACTGTTCTTATTCCTTAACCTTTTGCATAAATTCAATGGGAAGTCTTCAAAACCAGTCTGAAGGAGAAAATTTGAGGTAATCCTCCTTAGGGGGGATTTTTTTTTTTTTTTTAAAGAGCGAAGAAAGATATGAGGCAAGAGACAGTAATTCTCAATTTGCTGCTCTTGGAATGCAATTCACAGACAAGGTAAGAATTTCTGATCCCCGAATCACTGTTTATATCACTGTGTAGCAGAACTGTGTTTTAGTATGGAGTGATACCTATGGTATCATTCAGAATTAACTTATTTTAGACTTTCCTGGTGTAGCATTCTCCAAAATTCCATAATTATTAACCCCAAAATATCTAGAGGGCACATACTCAAGAAGACTGACTTAATCATTTTATTATCAATAGTTTTCTACTAAGTAATCCTCCATCTCATCTTCTTGTATGAAACTGCTGGTTGCATGGTGTAAGACTAAATGATGTTTCTTTTTTCTTTTACCATGGGAAAAGCTGCATGTGACAGCAGCTGCCATATTCTGGGGACACATTCGACCTTGCCAAATAGTTTTTTCACACAGCATGATGTTTTCTTCATTGCCATGACAATGCACATTGCTCCAGTGTACAGGAATAAGGCCTGATCCAGAAAATAGGGTGTGTCTTGCTGTACCTCTCTGCCTATGGAAAGAACAACAAATACAGATAATGAAGGAGAAAGCCAAGATAATTACAAACTCTGTTAGTATTTTATTCCATGCTACATATGATATGTTTTTCCCTGATCCACAAAATATCAGAGAAACATCAAGTAGCTATGGGACCAATGCAAAATGCAGGATCAAAGTGCAACTAAATTGTTTTCAGAATTTCACCAAACAGTAATTTCTTTAGTGATCTCCAAAACTGTTTGGTGAAGACCACTATGAAAACAATTGACAGCTGAGAAGACAATCAAATGTATTATTGAACAAACAAATCAAGAATTCTCACTGAAGGCACAAATGATTACACTCAAATTATCCTACTTTGGATACATTATGGTTCTAATGCGTAATGGATACATTATGGTTTCTCTGCGTAGGTTCTAACACAGAGAAAGATGGAAGAAAAGAGATATCACCACAGCAAGGTGGATAGACCCAGTGACAATCTACAACTAATTGCTTTAGAGCCGAGGGGGTGCAGTAGTTAAGAGTGCAGCACTGCAAGCTACTTCAGCTGATTGCTAGCTGCAGTCTGGCAGTTCAAATCTCACCGGCTCAAGGTTGACTCAACCTTCCATCCTTCCGAGGTGGGTAAAATGAGGACCCAGATTGTTGGGGGCAATATGCTGACTCTGTAAACTGCTTAGAGGGGGCTGTAAAGCACTGTAAAGCACTGTAAAGCAGTATAAGTCTAAGTGCTGCTGCTATTGCTATTTAGAGAATTATACAAGAGTAGTAGACCTATCCTCATAACATACTATACATACAAGCATCTGCCTATTACATCCAGCAGTTGTATACTTTTCAAAACTTGCTTTTTGGTAAGCATCTATAACACTAGGATAACAGTGTTTATCTTTTTTTTTAATGCTACAAATTAATTCAGTTTTTAATGTTAAGTAATTGTCTAAAAATTTAAATAGAATTATTCAAAAATGATGGTAGCTAAATATATAAATATAAAAAAATTATGTGAGGAAAAAATAATAAATTTGCTACATAATTGAGGAAGGCTTTAAAACATTCGTAAGTTAAACTAACAAGATTGTGTAACAAAACTGTTACAGGTTAGGTGGATGACAGTAGCTAAATTTCAGTAACAGGAAGTATCTTCATAAAGATTGGATCTGGACTGAGCTTGGCAAGTATTGACACATTCCTTTTAAACAACAGTCCTTAAGAAGTCTAAACATATTTTATTTAATATCCCCTGTGAGATTTTTTGTTCTATTTCATTTCAAAGATTTATAATACACTTTGGTCTTAAGTTTTCTTGTTCTCAAAGCACTGGACTTCTTGATTAAAACAGACATTCTCTATGCAGATAAGGCAAGAATTAGAATTATTCTTGAGATAAGTAGTTTGGCTTTATAACACACAAGCTATTCAAGATAATAAAGGAAAAATTACAGAACTGTGTTTATACTGTTTTGCCTTATTTTATCTCTGACTAGTAACATGAATTAAAATGGGATCTATATATGAACTGTTTTATTTACTAAATTACAAAATTCTTACATGGTAATCATACCCATGCAGAAAATGGCAAGTATATATTGCTGTGCGTCATATAGAACAACATATTTAACTTCATGTGTGTGGACCAAAAAATATTCTGTTGAAGATTAATTTGTACACGATTCATACTATTTCTTAAATAGAAATTTGCACATGTGGGAAATTAGCCAGGCATGCATGATTGCACCTTTTCCCTAACCCCTAAGATCCAGATAAACATTTCAATATTTTTGCTTTAAGAATAATCTATCTTAAAGGGAAATAAAATCAGTGCAATGTAGATAATATGAAAAAGAAATGTGCCAGCATGAAGATCCAGAAAAAAGGAAGGATATTTATAAAGTTCTGAAGATAATTCAAGCATTTGTTTCATCAAAATGCAGAATTCCTTGTCATTCAGTTCCAAGTCACCTCAAGGCTGGATTACTATAATGTGCTCTACATGGATCTACCCTTAAAGAGCATTCAGAAGCTACACCTGGTGCAGAGTGCAACAGCGTGGGTAATTTTGGGGCCCCAAAAATGTCCCTTGTAATACCACTGCTCGTGCTGATTGGTTACCAGTCTGCTTACTGGTATAATTCAAGGTCTTGGTGAAACCTTTAAAGCCCTTCAAGGAATGGGTCCAGATTACTTGAGGAGCCATCTCACCCCACTGGGATTGGCCTGTACCACATGTGCTGGCAGAGGAGATATACTGCGGGCCCTGTCAGTCTGATTATTTTCACTGGCAGGATCCAGTAGGAGGGTCTTCTCTGCTGTTACTCCTGCCATCTGGAACATCTTGCTCCCCAATGTGATGTTGGCCCCAACCCTCCTATCCTTTGATAAGAACCTAAAGACGTAGCTTGAGGCCCTAGTGGGGAAACAGCACAATGGAGGTGGTTGATTCAGTAATAAAAGATCCCACTCCCCCACATTCTACCTCGATCCTCCCCATGTGTCTTTGGATTTAATGTTTGATTTTAACTTTTTATGTTTTAACTTAGATGTAATTGTAAGCTGCCAGGGTTACCCTTTAGTAACATGGGCAGCCAATAAATTTAATTAATTAATTAATGTTGAACTTCATATATGACCAGATTCCTATTGAATTCATTATAGCAGGAAATTTACAATATTGTACTTTCTATAGAATAGCCACAGAAATAGTCTGCATCCTGGATTTCACTGCATCAAATGAATACCTCTCTGTAAATCTTACCAGAACTGGGCTCCAAAAATCTGGAATACCATTTGATGAAAACAAATAGATACAGAAAATGTTAATTTTCTACTTTCATCTAGATAAATATTCCCTTGCCATTCAGGATTAAAATTTAAGCAGTTTATCCCCTTTACCAGAGAAAAAGAAAAGAAGATTAAAAACTGTAAAACATGCTTGCAATCATACTCATTATCTTTAGTAGAACTGCACAGACTAATCTTAACTAAAAAAAGATCATACCTGTTCAAATTAACATTCTGTTTCTGAAGAAATACTAAATCACATTTTAACCTTTCTTTGTAACAATAGTATATAGCATATTATTTTGTTAAAAGTACAGTAATGATTACTTTTAATGAATTTAAAGTAATCAATGTAATTTTAGTCATTAGCATTCTAGAAAAGAAGTAATCCATTTATCCATTAATCCATTTATTTAAAATAATGAAGCAAGCTATATTTCAAGCACTGTAACATGAGAAATTTGGAAGTAACTGCCACTGTATTTACGAATGATATGAAAAACTTCCAAGAATAATGTTATTTAGTCAACATTAATTTACTTACCCAAGTTCAAGTTGTTGACATATCACTGAAGCATCAGCATTATCCCAGTGGTCACTGCAGATTGCTCCCCATATTCCATTTAGATATATTTCAACTGTGCCTTCAAATTCATTTCTGCCACCTTTAAGTCTTACTGATCCTGTTTATTTTTGTCAAAAACGATAAATTTATTTCAGGGATTATATAATGGCAATATAATCATTACAAACTACGAAGAAAAAATTATGCCATATTTTCCATTAGAAAGTAATAGCTTCTGTGTGGCATTTATTTTTGGAATGATCTGAAAGAGGTATGTTGAACCAAGGTATATAAACAATATAAGCCATTCCCTTGCTCTAGAATGGTTTTTGTCACTTTTTGATATGGTCAAACTAGGTTCCTTTTCTGGTCCAGTGGTTTGTCATTAGAACTGCTTGAGCATCAAAGGTTCATCAAGATTCTTCTAGTCCAGGGGTGTCAAACTGGTGGCTCAAGGGCCAGATGCGTCACGCACAGGCCATGCCCCCCAGTTCCACAAAGGCAAAAAAGTCACAATAAGTCACATGATGACTCAATTGAGTTTGACACCCATGTTCTAGTCCATTTCAAAAAAGCACTTTTAACATTTCCTTGTCAGGCCATTGGAATGATACAATCACTTATGGTATGTTTTATAAGCAATCTATCCAATAGAAATATTTTAATACAACTGGAGTTAATGTGTTCACCATGGACAGATTTTTTTCCAAATTTGGGGAGCAGTAACAGTTAGTACCACATCATTGTTATAGGCACTACCAAAAATTATTATTATTATTATTATTATGAAATTTGCCTATTCCACAAATGGATGCCAAGATGAGTAGGTCAATCAAATAATACCAATTTATCAGAAAGCAAACTGATGACACTCCTATACTGATTACCCTTCTAGACTCAAAATTTCCTCATTTCTTTCATTCTTTTGAGCAGATGGATATATGAGAATATAGCACAAGAATATAGCACAGAGCAAAAACTCCAGAAGCATCCTAAAATACAGATGATGGTATTTTTCATTATTATATATCAATTTCTATTTTTTGTTCATTAAGCAGAACCTTTTAAAAAGGTAAAATCCGCTGCAGGAAATAGCTGAGACTGCCAAGGATAGTTCTAAGATTACAAACATCTGACAGGCACAACACTACCTTTCCTAGCGAATCAATTACTTCCTAAAAGCTCAAAATATTCATTACAGTCACTTACACATAAAAACGGCATAACAAAATTACAAGAGACAATACTTAATAAAATTATTAAATGTCTTATGGAATAAAAATATTATATAGTTTTTCCATAAATTAGGTTAATCACTATTGAAATATGGATTTATTGCAGAAAATGTATTGTTTATAATCTAGCTAATTTATTGCTTCCATTAGCTGGACTGAAGTTCAGAAGACTGTAGCCTAGGGATTTCAAATAGTAACGGAGTTATCTTGATGGCATTTCTCTCTAGTCCCTGTCTAGTAATTGTTGTGCTTAAGGTGTACAGGCAAAGAAATAACAACTTCATAAAATTATTCCTTTCTTATAAACATTTTTAAAGTCTGACTGTGTATGATTACTTTGCCTCTCATTTGTTTCCCTTAGATTACAAAGAATTAGAAAACAGTTTACAAAACTTTTTCAGTGACTCAAAATTATACATAACAGATACTAGCAAAACAATGTATTTATTCATGTCTGACCACAAGCAATCACCACTTTACTCAGATCATGTGAATTTATGGAATTTATAAATTCTTGGAATGAAGCAAACAAGTGCTTAACAATGGAAGATTTATATTACTGAATAAACAATTGTCAAATATGGAAAGCTCCAAATACAGTACATTCAAGTAAGAAGTTCTTAATATTTCAGTCTGACATAATGGAATATTTTCTAAATTAACATTTTTTAATTTATGTTTTAAATATGCTTTTCTTGTCAAGATTTTGTCCAGCATAGGCCAGTGTTGTCCACCACTCTCATTTGGAATGGGCATAACTATTATTTTTCAGAATATTGTATGGCAGATAAAATATGAATTACCTCATCTTTAGAAGTTTTAGCTTTATATATCTCTTTATCAATGTTAAAAATTATCAGAGTGAACTGAGAAAAAGGTTGAAGACATTTAGCCTTCTCCCTTTTTATGATAGCTACATCCTGGACACATATAATTGGCTAATGTCATGGCCCAGGACTTAGACTATGACTCTGAAGAAGCTGCTCCAATTGAACAAATAAAATGTCAGACTCAGGAGACGCCAAGTCAGCAGTCAAACTGGCTGATCAAACACAGGCACTTAATAGAACAGTTGAACTAGTCAGATTATGATGTATGGGTTCCAAGCTCTCCTGTGAATACAGTGGAGAGCAAAGCAAGAGCAAAGATGCTCCGTGCTGCTCCTTGCCAAGCAAGGTAGTAAATCTATAGTTGGTGGTAGCCTGCTTTAAGAGGCAGCCCCGACTCATGTTCCTCAATTGGATTTTCTAAATTTCCTGCTCTGGTGTGTTATTTTTGTGAATCATGCTCATGAAACTCTGACCTTGAATTGGCTAAGAAACCTGAGTTATCTCTCTGAATTTTGGCATGGATTTTGACTACTTTTCTGTGTGCTTCTGTTGACAGCAAAACCATCCAGGCAAGCTTTCTTTCCAAGAAACTTTACATTTCTTCCCTTGTCTATTATTTGCTCAGCCTTGATTAAATTGTTTTCCTCACCTAGCAACTGTGTGTGAGAGTGTGAGATCTGAAACAGGACAACTACAGTTTATGTGACTTATGGTTTTCATTAAGATCTTCCTAGCCTTGGGCTATCATAATTGGCACCAATAGAATTATTTTTTTATACCTAAAACATCAAGTATCTCATAGCTAGTACATTTCATTAGCTTTGTTTCTTTTTTGATCCGAAACTAGTACTTTTTTTTCTTTTAAATCCTACACCCATCAATCTATGGCCACGTTTAACTTTTAGCTCTGTTTTGCTCATAATATGCTAATTAGAGGTAGAAGGTGTTTCTAGAAGCAGCATTTTCCTACAGTAAGATGGACCAATGTTGTATTTCCTTTATATAAAATATAGACAAGATGTAGCCTTTCAGATGTTACTAGACAACTGCATTATTTTCATCATTAATGCTGGGTGTGTTGACTAGTACTGGTTCTATCTGATATGTTTTTTAAAAAAGCCATGCTGACACTCAGAATTCGAAGAAAGATACAAATATGATTAAGTTGCAACACAAAAAATTCCAGACTACTTTATTCTAGCCCTTAGGTTTTGCTTGTACAATGAAGATTTAGAGATTATTTTAGGTCATTAGATTAAACTGATTTAACAAGTTCCTAACTATGCAAACAAGAAATTTCAGAATACTTTTTACTACATTTCCTTCCTGACTATGTAAAGAATGTAAGTATACCATATGCAATTGTACATTCTATTCACAACAGATAATTTGTGGATAATATAATCCCTTGATGCCATACTGAAAGTTAGGTAAATAAAAAAATCCTTATGAAAATGTTAATTATTTTTCAGTTGATTTTCAGCTCCATTTTATCTTTTTTAAATGTATAGTTGTGGCAAAATAAGTTTTAAAATATACTCAATTTTACAACTGTGCACTGGACTTGAAGAGGAAAAGGTACTTTGGTGCCTGAAGGCCTGAATTTTGCCTTGACTGCAATTTCTTACACACAAAATGACTTTTAGCTGGGACAGCTGCATGTTCCGTACACAAGATACAGAATGGTACATTCACAGTCCTGCCTGCTGCAATTTACACTTGCCTTCAACTCTTTAAAGGAATTGCACCTTTTGTAAATAGTGCAAAGCATACTTCTATGTGTGCAACCATTTCAAAGCAAAGAATCTATATGTAATATATTGACATGATTTAGAAACATTAGATTTCAGAAGGAACAATGAAATTGCTCAGTGAAATACTTATCAAACTGAACAAAGTTCTATATTTACCATTTACTTCTATCCACAGTATCACCTGAGCATAAGAGACCATTTAACACTAGCACTTTGATTTTCTGATCCACTCATTCCTATTTTCATGTTTTCGTGATACTTTCTTTCTTTGAACTCAGTAGTGATCATGTCTAATCCAGGAACATCCCTCTTGTCTGTGAGAATGGTTTCAAATGTATAGTTTCTGTTTTCCAAAGGCAAAAAAAAAAAAGTCTGCAGATGAGAGAGGATAACAAGAAAATCTAGGTTCTTAATCATGGAAACTCACTGAGTGATGTTGCTCAGCCCAGCCTACCTCATTAGATTGTGGTGATTGGAAAAAAAATTAGAAAATATCATGTTCTTTGGCAAATGCATAGCCTAGAAATAAAATGCCATTTGGAAGGAAATATGCATAACAGTAGTGAAAATTGTTATTATTGTTACTTACATGATACATAGCCACGAATGACCAAGCAATATAGTTTTGAATAATTGAAGTTACCAGTTTTAAAATGAAACTGCAAAGCTATCTCCCACACTTCTACTGCTATGTTGCCACTTGCAGCATTATGTTCATTCTGCAACCCCTGATTATAGAACACATGTCAACTCTATGAATATGTGAACACATATTCCTTAATTATATTACGCATTATAAGCCAATAAAATATTGTACTATATAAATGCATGCTCACCAAGCAGCAGTTATGTTTGAAAAAAATACTAAAAAAGATCTGATGCAAAACAAAGGAAGCCCAGTGAAAATCCTACATAGATCTGACGGAGTTTTTACTTATCAGGTTAATATTCACACAAAATGGGAAAAAACATGAAAAACAAAATGAAGAGGAACAGAATGGATGGGAGGGGACTGAACTAGCTTAGGAAAGAAATGACTTCTGCTTCAGTTTTCTTTCAGCAGAATATTGGAAAAAAGAGTTGTGTTTGTGGAAAGAAATTGCTACAGAAGCTACTTCAAGTAACCATGCTTCTATATATCTGATTTGCATGTGTCTTTCTCTGGACTGCACCCAAACTGAAACTTGAAGTGATTAAGAGCCAATTCATGCAGTATATATATTCAGCCTTGCAATAAGAGCTCTTTTGGATCAATCCCAAATAGAAGCATCTGATGCCTTCTGTTACCTTTTGGAGAAGCTCTTATTACACTTTCCAATGAAAGCTGGAAGGGGAATTCAGACTAGCATAAATGAGATTTATTCTGTTAACACTTAAGTGCCAAGTGTTCTGGATGAGGCAAGATGAGATATTATGTATAGGAAAGAGAAGATGTACAAGAAGAAACTTGCAGTCGGTTCTGATATTTTCTACGTATGCTGAAACCATTGGTGTTTATTTAAGACATAGCTTTTTTTTTTTTTTAATTTGATTTATATGCCACCCTTCTCCGAAGACTCAGGGCGGCTTACAATGTGCTCAGCAATAGCCTTCATCCTTTTGTATATTTATACAAAGTTAGCTTATTGCCCCCACAACTGGGTCCTCATTTCACCTACCTTAGAAAGGATGGAAGGCTGAGTCAACCTTGAGCCTTGGCGAGATTTGAACCCTGCAGTAATTGCAGGCAGCTGGTCTTAATAACCAGCTTAATAACAGGGTGCCTTAAACCCCTGTACTACCAAGGCTCTTATCTATTGATTCCTTCCAGAATGAAAACATCAGAATTATTACGCATTCATTTCTTCTAAAACACAGAAACCTCCAAGCATTACAGATTTCAATTATACCCTTATTTTAAATGGCATCTTCATAGTGTTCACAGGTCATACTTTTGTTGATCAATGAGATTTCTTTGAAATCACAACACATAGACAGGCTCAACCATAATTTCAAGTGGGAAACTGAGCATCCTTTCCAAGGTAAAATAATAAAGGCAAGATATAAATCCAGAAAACTAGAAAATCCCAAAAGCTTGACATTCAGACAAACCAGCCCTCAATAGAACAGAGTGATAAACCACATTTACATACCACTCAAGAGAGGGGGGAAAGACAAAAAGAAAACACATCCTTTCCAGTAGTCAACACTCAGAAAAGTAGGGATTAACACCAGATAAACAAGCAGAAAACAATACCCTAATCAAGGAACTACCAAGGAGAAAACCACATCCCTACCAAAACTGGCAAGGCAAGCTACTATGTATAAACAGAAAGTTAACTCCATGCTAATTAGCACTGATAATGTTACCTAATTGGATAGGTCTGCAAGCAAAGAAGAAGTTCAGAAAGCACCAAGGATACCACTGTTTAATACTGAGCTACATATATTCTTTTTTATTGGAAATGTGTTTGTAAAATATCAGAGATAAGTGATATGAGACCAATAACCTTAGCATTTACTTATGATGTACAATGGAGGTTTACAGGTTTATATCAAAATGCATATGGAGACGCACTTTTCTTCAACCCTGTAAAGAATGAAATGGTCAAGTTTATTAAAAATAATTGAGATGGCACTGAACACAATTCAGCTGACAAAATGTAGAGCTAGTCTATTTGTGTTGAACTCTAAATGCTTAAAGAACTGGCTTTATATGGCAACAGATCACCAGCTGACCATAGTAACTAAAACCAAATAACTGTTGTCCCTCCTGCTCACTCATCCTCCCTCTGGTATCTTATTGTACCAGACGTAATAAATAAACAAGTCTCAACAAGCAATAATTTCAGGGTTTGTTGGTGCTGTTGAAAGACCAAATGAAACCAGATGCTGCCAAGAAGAGGATGGGGGAATAAGCAAATAGTCATTTATATCTTTCAGATATTTCTTGATGCATGGAACCTCATATAAAAGTCTCAATCTGGAATGGGCTTTTTAATCAACAAAGTGTTGATTAGGACCTAGAAGACAAATGTAGAGTGTGGCAAATGACAGATGTGGGCACAACTAGACATCTTGATATTGAACAGAAGGGATCTAACAAACCTGCTGGCCAAAGGAAAAAAGATTTTGGGGTTTCCCAAAGGCCCTATCTAACAAAATGAAATTCAATGTAGAGAAAAGTAAAGTCCTACACTTAGGTAAGAAAAACCAAAAGTATGCATATAAACTGAGTGAAACCAGGCTTAATAGCAGTGACTGTGAGAGGGATCTAGGAATCTTAGTGGACAACCAACTAAATATGAGCCAGCAGTGTGCAGCGGCAGCCAAAAAAGCCAATACAATCCTAAATTGTATTAACAGAGGGATACAATCAAGATCAAGTGAGGTACTAATACCACTCTATAAAGCCACTCTATAGAGTACTGCATCCAGTTTTGGTCACCACACTATAAAAAAGATGTTGAGACTCTAGAAAAAGTGCAGAGGAAAGCAACCAGGATGATTAGGGGACTGGAGACTAAAACATATGAAGAACTGTTATAGGAACTGGGCATGGCTAGTCTAGTGAAGAGAAGGACCAGGGGAGACATGATAGCAGTGTTCCAGTATTTGAGGGGCTGCCACAGAGAGTAAGGGGTCAAGCCATTTTCCAAAGCACTTGAGGGCCAGACAAAGAATAATAGATGGAAACTGATCAAGGAAAGATTCAACCTGGAAATAAGGAGGAACTTTCTGACAGTGAGAACAATCAACCAATGGAACAGCTTCCCTTCGGAAGCTTCACCACTTGAGACTTTCAAGAAAAGATTGGACTGCCGTTTGTCAGAAATGGTGTAGGGTCTCCTGCTTAGGAGGAGGGTTGAACTAGATGGCCTATAAGGTCCCTTCCAACTTTGTTAATCTGTTACCTGTTATTTTTACTCCATCCCAGGCTTCACAGTTTAAAAAATATGGTTGTGTCTATGTGGAATGGCTAATGTTCAACCCATCTTCAAGCTGTGAAATTTTAAACAGATCTACATTGCATCACATAATCTTTGGAAGAATTGGATTCAAACAAGATATATACTCTTGACCCTAGGTAATTAAATACTTTTTTAAAAAAATGTCCCCCAATTCTAGTGACTAAATGTAACTGAAGCAACTGGGAGGGGGGTGTTGGTCACTACCAGATATGTATCTTCTTCCACTATGCAGGAACCAACCAGTTCTCTATTCTCTAGTTTGCATCTTGTGGCATGTTTTAAAGGTTCACAATCTAGCAGCCTTTCTGAAGGAGAGCAAGACTGATTCTAATCATTCCCTGGACAGAGAGTTACTTGATACCGAGAGGAAATGTGTATGTATATCCAAATAACTAAACTGTATAGCCTTATTCTGTGAACACTTAAGTTTGAAATGGGCCATTGAAACTTATATACGCAAACTTTATACGCAAACTCACACATTTTCATACATGCAAGTGGCACTGAACTATAAAATAGTAAACAACTGACATATGAAATAGACAAAAATGTTACTCATATTTACCAAAATACATGATAGTAGAATGTATAACAAGCAAACACTGCCTGTAATTGTCAAATATTGTAAATCAGAGGCCAATTCTACAGATACTGATAAAACAAGTTACAGATATCTTTCACTAATGCCAATCTGGCTGGGAAAACTGTGAGTTATAGTTAAACATTATTTGGCAGGCCATAGTTTCTCTATCCCTGATATACATAATTCATCAGCACAAAGGACATTTCAGAGTCTATGAACAGAGCTTTATATCTTTATATTCACTCATTAGCCAACATACACATGACAGCCAGCGAGATTAAACAGAATCACATTCACATTCATACAGGAAATAAGCAAAAAATTGAAGGAATTACTGTCCTATCCTGGAAATCTTTCCTTGCAGTTTAAATTATTCTAACCCAAGTGTTCTAAACATATTCTTGCACTATTAAGATGGCAAGCAAGTATGATTCTGCTCCTGATAAAACTCATAATCCTGCAACGTTACAAATGAAAAGGACAACATTCCTATGGACTATTGCAGCAAACTTCTGTTTTCACCTCAATGATCAGATCGGGGCTTTAAAACAGTCACGCACACTAAGAGGGTGTCCTCATTTAACGGGTAGGTTTGTGACTGCGTGATTTCTCTTGCTTCGTTTATTTCTAACTATTTTTTTTATAAAGTCTGCAGAATTAATTGCAAGCGTTAACTTTAGACGTGCTAACCTGATAGGTATGGATCACGCCGTATAAAATACATTCGGTAAAATATATCAGGGACAAAGTAGGGGGAGGGGAAGCGTGTGAAATATCGCTTCGCCTGAGCGTCCCTTCGGCGCCCAGATACGTTTGGGCAAGGGCAGTTCACACAGGCGCGTCAACACTCGTCCGAACCCGGCAAGAAATGACAGCAGGCGCGGAGATCCCGCCTCACCTTGTCTGCAGTCACAGTAGCCCCAGTCAACCCTGCCGCGGTTGTTTCGGTAGAAGCACCAGGGCCTGCTCCTGCCGCCCGGGTTTCTGCAAAAGTTGCGCTGCCCGCGCAGTCCTTTGCCCTGCGGCGTCCGGTCCAGGAAAGTGGGCACCTCCACCCAGGGCAAACACCCCGCGCCGAACTCCGTCACGTTGACGAAGCGCCCGCCGTTTCTCGGGCAGCCGCCCCCGCCGGCGGACTGGTGAGGGTGGAAAGGCGGGGAACGCGGCGGCGGCGCCGGGCCCCGAGAGGCGGCCGACAAATAAGGCGTAGAAGCGGAGCGGCTGGCCGCGGAGCTGCCGGCTTCGGGAAGCGGCCCGAGTAGAAGCAGAAGCGCCGCGCCCAGAAAGAGACGGGCGAAAGACATGCTGCCAGCCGCGCGCGGTTTGCTCCATCGCCCCTCAAGTGCGGAGCCCGGCCGGGAAGGCGAAGGGCGGAGCCGCGCGCGGCGCCCGCCAAACCTTTCCCACCTCCCGCCGGGTGAACGCGCAGCTCCTCGCCCCCGCCTTCGCTCCCCCCACCACACCCTCCTCACTCGCAGAGGTCTCGTTTCCCCCCCTCCCCACCGCCCTCTTTTGACTCTGGCTTTTTCGCTGCAGCCGAAAAAGAGGTCACACTTCGTTTTCAGCGCACGGGGTTCTCCATCCTGAGGCGGCTGCGCTTGAGGGGCGTAAGCAGCGCTCTTCCCCCATCACACCCAGACTTGTGCGCCGGGCAAGCTGACACACACACCCCCTCACTCAACGCGCGCCCGCGGGAGGGGGGATACTTTTTAGTCAGATTTTCCGGACTGCTTTAGGACTAAGTTAAATGAACTGTGGGCGAGCTTATCCGGTGAGCTCGGCTTACATTTTTGCTGCCTTTCTCCCCCGCTCTTTTCGTTCTCTTTCGCAGCCCAGTTGAGAAGGAGCTCTTCGCAGCCGCTCAAGACCGGTAGAAATTCGGCTGGCACAGCTGTTGTTTCTCTGTAACTGCTCCTTTGAGCTCAGGGAGGGAAAAAAACCACCAAACCCCGCACATTCACCCGTATCAGGGAAACTGGCATCCTATCGTCTGCTAGCCCAGCCACCCTTCCTCTTAAAATCATACGCGGTTTGGAAATGCGATTGGGGAGAGTTTGTCTGTGGAGATTTTCAGTCCTCCAGATCATGGTTGTCCCAAAGTCCAGACGCAACTGGACTTTTCTGATTTTTCCTTTGAAGACGTTTCGTTTCTCATTCGCACAAGAAGCGGAAGAAGCGGAAGTTGTCTTCAAAGAAAAAACCAGAAAGTCCAGCTGCCTCTTGAAAAAAAGCACCTTTGGGACATTGGGAAACTTGTTTACGGAGCGTACCTAAGAGGGGAAGCAAATGCATTGCACACGCTCACTGACTAGGCACCCTGAGCCCCGCAGCTGAGCAGGAATGAGGTCTTTCTGAGGACTGTGGAGGGTGAAAGACAACAAACACAGAACCCGAGGGGAGGATTTGCGTGGCCTCCGGGGATACCAGCTGGCGCCACACGAACTTTGAATTGGAGCGCTAGCGCGCCGCGAACCGGCAGAAGCAGCGCGTGTTTCAGTTCCTCAGAAGCTGCATTTTTGGCACACGGCAGGGTTAATTCTCTGCTGCACAGAGAGCTTTTTTTAGTGAGGGCGTAGAGAGGACCGCGCGCCAGTTTCCTTTTAGCGGCAACCGACTTAAGAGCACTGCGGGTTTTTGCGAGCGGGGCGTCCGAGGAGCGATACTCGTCCGATGCTTGTCCCAAAGGTGTTTGTTTTTTTTTTCAAGAGGTAACTCGACTTTCTAGTTTTTCTTTGAAGGCGTTTCCCTTCTCATCCAAGAAGCTTCTTCTGCTCTGACTGGATATTGTGGAATGGAAGGATTTATATTCCTTGCAGACAGCTGGTCATTTGCATTCTTTTTAGAGAGCTGTTGAGGCCACTTGTGGGTTTGTCTGTTTCCTCAGAGTCACCTGAGTAGTGCAAATGGGTGTGGGTTCCTTCTTGGAACTGTTGAAAGGACTGTGTTGTAGACTGGAGACAGGTGGTGTCTAACCCTCCCGCTCTGTTGAGACAGGGATCTTCAATTTTGACATAGATGGCCTCTTTGACACCACCCCCTTTCAAACCAGCAGTCCTCTCTGTCTCAAATATGGACTTTTCTGTCTTCAAAAGTGTGTCCTTTGTCTTTTAAAAGCAGATGGACTGCAGAATCTTGTCCTGATAGGTTTGTTCTCCTATGTTGTGCTATGCATTTATGAAGTGGTTGTGCTTGTCACTTACACTCCAACAAGGGAAGACTCGAGTCACCGGCCGTTCATAAGAAACAGTGCCAAACCAAGATTTTGAAAGAAGAACTGTTCTGCTTTTGTCTTTCTGTGGCTGCATTCACAGACCTTGACCCACAAAGCCAGTCAGTGAAGGATGTTGGAGGCACCTTCTGGTGAATCGGGTTTAGTGTGCCCTGGGAACTCATAACAAAGTTGATTCAATAAAATATGGGTACTGATCAGGTGTGCGTTCTACTTACTTTTACTACTGGTTCGCAATGGGGCCACCCAGGTGCACTTCTGCGCAGAAGCTTCCTGATGACATCAGGGTCGGTGGATGGAGCCTCCCGCCAGTTTTACTATTGGTTCTATAGAACCAGTCCGAACCAGGCAACCCACCACTGGTACGGATGAAGTTGGGGAAGTTCATCCATCCAGTCTCCAGGAATTAGAAATAGACAACTTGATCTAAGAGGAGTTAAGTAGCAAAGGTACTGCAATTAATGAAATACTGCCATCTTTCCTCCAAGGCTGAATCAGCAGAAAACAACTGGCCTGACATATGCTGTCTGCACAGCGCTTTGATCCTGCTTCTGTTAACTCTGTTCCCGGTCACATGATTTTCCTCCAGGGTAATGGGCGACATACCTAATAGATTCATAAGCTGGGTATGTGAGAGGAAAGCTACATTGTGAGGACAAAGCAGAAAGATGTTGCCTGGGCATGTTTGTACTGTGTGTAGGTTGAAGTGGGGAAATTCCAAAGAGTTTCATAGCTTTTGCTTTATTCGTGGCTACTTTCACTGGACCAGCAATTACAAAAAATTTAAATATTCATATATAGGCTTCAATTTTTTTTTCTCCATAGAGGAAGTCCTTATTTAGCAACTGTCTCTTTAGCAACTGATCAGTTATGGCAGAGATTAAACATAACTTTAATCACAGTTAATGACCTTCATAGGTCCATTAAGCACAGGGAAACTAAAGTAAGATTATAAGCACAATCATGATTTCACTTAGCAACCTCTTTGCTTAACAATCAAGTTGTCATCCCAATTGTGGTCACTAAACAAGGATTACCTATACTTTCAAACATATTTTCTAACTATGGTAAAGTGGTTATTGCTACCGTCTGCCTCAGTAGTGGGTTTCAAATCCCGTCGCTACCGGTTCGCTCATGAGTGCGCTCGTGCAAGCACAGAAGCTTCTGCGCGTGGGCAGACATCCAGGTGGGTGGGTGGAGCCTCCCGCCACCGCTGCTACTGGTTCGCCCAATTCAGGGCAAACCAGTAGCAACCCCCCACTAGTCTGCTTCCATACTCTTGACAGACATTGCAGCAGAAAAGGCTGCCCCAGTAAATGTTCCTTGTTGTTTCTTCTGTGTCTTTCCTTACATGCTGCTGCAAACTTTCTCTTGTTCCTTGATCATATAGTCCCTAATGGTGTACCGAGAACGGATGCCTTAGAAATCTCAGATCTTCCTGTTTTAACCCTGCAGGCACAGTAAATCACCATGACGTTAACTCATTTATGTCATGAAGAATCTAGTTGACCGTTATCTTTAATTCAGATTGTTTCATATACATATTCCTGAATTATCAATATTTAATTACCTTTTATTTTCACTGCATAAAATATTAATATAATGTCCAGTGGCATCCGGGTCATGCCAGCAGTCTTCCAAATATTTGTTTATGTGTTTGTTCACCTTAAGTTAGTGTTTACTCCTGGCAACTGCCAGGACAAGTCCCTACAGTTTTCTTGGCAATATTTTTCAGAAGTGCCATTTTCTCCTTTCTAGACTGAGACAGAGTGATTGGCCTAATGTCACCAAGCTGTCTTTGTGCTTAAGAACTCAGTCTCCCAGGTTCCAGCCTGGTGCCTTAATTACTGTATCATATTTTCTGAATAAGACCATGATTGATTAGTTGATTTACCAATTTATTTTGAAGATCTTACCCAGAGAATTTATACTCTAAAATATTTAAAATGTGCAACAATTCCAGATTTCTATATGGAAATGAAACTGTCTCAACAAAATCAGATGTGCCAAAAAATGAAAGTAAATCCAGTATATCAGTTTTTAGTCCACAATACCGTTAGTGCACAAAGTCAGGAATAATTTTACAATTAAAAAAAACCTCTGAAGATGCTGTAGTTATTC
Source organism: Arizona elegans (assembly GCA_022577455.1). Classification (NCBI taxonomy): domain Eukaryota; kingdom Metazoa; phylum Chordata; class Lepidosauria; order Squamata; family Colubridae; genus Arizona; species Arizona elegans. Next base: position 34,587,831 of record JAKOOJ010000009.1, on the reverse strand, counting down.
CAAAGATAAGAATAGTTCTAAGAATGGGTTCTTCTGTAGATGGAGCCATCTGAGTTTCTTTTAAGGATTTGTAATAGTTCAAGTATTCAAGTATCGGCATGTCAAAGGTACGTTTCCCTAGGTCAGTAGAGATTGCAATCATTAAAGATTGAAGAATATCTACTGGTATGCAACCTCCATTTCCTTCCTTTCCTTTCTTCTCTTCAAGGAGAAAAACCATAGCACACCAAAAATGGCAGGACAATTTACTATATACATATAAATAGGCAGCAAGTCCCACCCTGATGTTATTTACAGTAGTTATATACTGAAATCTGCAAGCAGATAACAGAGCACCAATAACTCTATATGCTTTCACCCACATGCTAACATTCATTTATGCAAAATTATAACTGATCTATAAAGCTAATTATGAACCAAAAATGCTACAGACATGAGGAAAAGTTGCAATCTATACTAAGTATGTACATTGAATTTATAATGAGAAATGCTTCTTCTGAATATATTTTTGCAGACACGTGTAGGTAAAACATTTTCCTCTTATGCATGCAGAGCACATTTGTTTTCAAATACTTAAAATGAAACAACCATGCTGACCATACTTGGTCTTCCGGGTGCGCTTTAAGGTGTTGGTTCTCATCTTTAAAGCGCTCCATGGCTTAGGGCCAGGGTATTTGTGAGACCGCCTGCTGCTACCGATAACCTCCCACCGGCCAATACGCTCTCACAGAGAGGGCCTCCTCGGGGTGCCCTTGGTCAGGCAATGTCGGCTGGCGGCCCCCAGGGGGCGAGCCTTCTCTGTGGGGGCACCCGCCCTGTGGAATGAGCTGCCTCCCAGAATACAATTGATCCCGGACCTCCAGACCTTCCGTAAAGCCCTGAAGACGTTTTTATTTCATCAAGCTGGCCTAGCCTAAATGGTTTTTAACTGGGATTTTAAATTTTATGGATTTGGGGTTTTAAATTGGGTAGCCAATTATTTAATTCTTTTAATTATCTTAACTTTTGTATTTGTATGTTTTTTAATTTTGGCTGTTCACCGCCCTGAGTCCCTTCTGGGAGAAGGGCGGTATACAAATTAAATAAATAAATAAATAAATAAAATACTTGGAATACTGCATCCAGTGTTGGTCACCACGATATAAAAAAGATGTTGAGACTCTAGAAAGAGTGCAGAGAAGAGCAACAAAGATGATTAGGGGACTGGAGGCTAAAACATATGAAGAACGGTTGCTGGAATTGGGTATATATAGTTTAATGAAAAGAAGATCTAGGGTGATGTGATAGTGTCCCAATATCTGAAGGGCTGCCACAAAGAAAAGGGGATCAACCTTTTCTTCAAAGCATCTGAAAGTAGAACAAGAAGCAATGGATGAAAACTAATCAAAGAAAGAACCTACCTAGCACTTGGAGAATCTCCTCACTGTTAGAACAATTAGTCAGTGGAACGATTTGCCTCCAAAAGTTGTGCTCCAACACTGGTGGTTTTTTAAGAAGAAATTGGTTAACCATTTGTCCAATCTTGAGCAGGGGTTTGGACTAGAAGACCTTCAAGGTCCCTTCCAATTCTGTTATTCTGTTAAATAATTATGTATATGTTAGTGTCTGTAATATATGGGAAGAAAGTTCACTTAAACTAGCATTGCCAAATGCCATAGAACACTTTAAATCCGTGATGACGAACCTATGCACATATGTCACAAGTGGCACGCGGAGCCATCAGTGGGCATGCGAGCTCAGCTCCAGCTGATATTTGAGCCTTCTGGGCCCACTGGAAGTCAGGAGACAGGCTGTTTCCAGCCTCTGGAGGGCCTGGGGGATGGGGAAGGCCCATTTTTCACTCTTCCCCAGGCTCCATAGCCTTTCTAGGAGTCTGGAGAGAGCGAAAATGGCCTTCTCCACCCCCCCCCGGAGGCCTTCCGGAAGCCGGAAGCGGCCTATTTGCCAACATCTCGTGGGACCAGAAGGCATCTTTTTCACTCTCCCCAGGCTTCAGAGCCTTTCTAGGGCCTGGAGAGGGCGAAAACAGCCTTCCCCACCCCCAGAAACGGGCCATTTCTGGCCTCCGGGGGGGGTGAGGAAGGCAATTTTCACCCTGCCCAGGCTCCTACAAAGGCTATGGAGCCTGGGGAGAGTGAAAAACGGGCCTTCCGGTCCCACCGCGAAGGGGTCATGCACGCGCATGTGCAGAGGGCGGGCTGCATAGATTATGGGTGTGGACACGCATGCACGTGACCCCCCCACGTTCCCCACGCTTTTGGCATGCAATGGCAAAAAGGTTAGCCATCACTTTTAAATATTCACAGGGTTAAAAAAGTGAAAAATGAACTATCACTGTTGTAAGTTTAAAACATAATGATTGTTCAATTTTTCTTATTTTCAAGCAATCTCTTTTTGTGCTTTAAATTGCTGACTCCTAAGAGAGGTCTTATAGCTCTAAGTAAAGCCAGTGTCAGTGAACACAATGTACTTCTTACAGTTCCTTTTTTTAAAAAAATGAGACTGTAATCTTCATCAAACAATTCTGTTTTTCATTTAGCAATGATTCCATGTTCCTTTGAAAGCCGCTTCAAAGATCAGTTGACATAAATGGAATCTCTTCTGCCTTTGCAAGCTATCATCATCCATAAAGGAATTTTCACAACTTGCAAGGAACTTTTATGTAGATCTTTTAAGCTGTTCATGTTCATTCAGATACACTTTCAAAACTCTCCAGTCCATCTCCGTTTATTTTTTAATAGAAAGTACTGTCTGTAATAGGTCATCACCATCTTGTGGTCTGAATGGAGCATTGCAGTTCCTCCCCCCCCCCCTTTGAATGTTTGTGTTCTTGGTTTTAATATTTTTTTCTTTTGTAAAATAAAATTTGATTTTGGTAATCACTAAATGAGATTGCTCTACATACCAAGAAAAGTTTGAAGCTATACTATATTAATTTTCATTTTCTAAAGTTTTATGCTTTTATCTACCAGAACGGAAGTACAAATTTTGGGAACTGTCTCTTATAGACAGGAATTAAAAAAAGGTGACAGATGAAACACCTCCTGTAACAGATGGTAGCAAACAGGCAAGGCTAGACCCACAGAATCAGAGACCTCTGGGAGAAGAGACACAACCTTTCTTATTAGACTTGCCATAAAACAAATTTCCATCCTGATAAATGCCAGATTCTTTTTTTAATAATAATTTTATTAAGCATTACAATCAAAATGATAAAACTAATACAAATGAAAAAAATAAAAGTGCAAAAGAAAAATAGAAAAGAAAGAAAACAAGCAACATAGTAAATAAAAAATATACAAAATAATTTACCCCTATCATCACAAATATAAACAATTTTAGTAACATATTACCGTTTCTTAAAATAAATGATCTTCCCATACCTTTTATCTATAAACAAATATCCCATTTTCCCCAAAATAAGACATCCCCTGATAATAAGGCCAATTGGGCTTTTGAGCTCATGGCAATAAGGCCAAGCGCTTATTTCAGGGTTCAAAAAAATATAAAACAGTCTTATTTTCGGGGAAACACAGTAGATAAGAATTCTCTATAAGAATAGATTTGAAACTTCATTGTTCAGTCTTGATCAGCAAAAGACCATTAAAGGTTATCAGAGACAACCTATCTATTTTAATCTTAATCAAATAAACCAACTTCATATTCTTTTTCACTTTTAAACATTTTTATCTTTAATCCCTTCAAATAATGTCTAGAAGTTATTTTTTCATTTTTTTTCTTTGTCCTTTGTTACAAAGTTCTTCAAAACTTTAAGAAATCTCTTTTATAAATCCAATATAGGAAAGTTAGTCAGATCACTTTTTTATTATTTGTATATTCCCTTAATAATTAAAACATTAGCTGGTTTCATTTGTATAACTAGTATAGCATCTTTTTTCCATTTCATTCTTATAGCCTGTAATTTTAAAATCTGCTTTCAACTCAGTCTCAGTCCTGTCCAATAGAAGAGAATTGTTCTTATTCCATAATAACTTCCATAATAAACTCAGTCTGTCTATAATAGCAGACATCCTTAAAATTATATTTTGAGTTCATTGATCACAAACATCCTTCAAAATGTCCAATGTTAAAATATTTTTTTTTCCATTTTGTATTAATAAATGAAATTTAAGTGTTCTGCTTTACTTGTAAAATTTATATTCTTCTGGTTTCCTCAATGTTAAATCTTCAAAAAGTCCCATTTCATCACTTAAAAAAAAGAAAAAGAAAGAAATATGAGGAGCAACTGTCCTGAGCACTTCTGTTCGATTTCATGTCCTCTTCATATCTGTAGAGGTATCACAAAGAACCTGTCCTTTCACTGACTCTTCACTCCACTCTTAACAGAACTGTCTTCAATTCACCAGTTCATAAATCATTGTTCACAAATCAATAAGGAGTCCTGTATGCTATATATTTAGCAATTTAGCAATAATCATGGGAGAGATATATAATTAATCTACCACCATCTAAATCAGAGGTGTCAAACTCACGTCCTCACAGCAGCATCACGTGACATATCGAGATTTTTTTCCTTCACTAAACTGAGTATGGGCGTGGCCAGTGCATGATGCATCCGGCCCATGGGCCAGAAGTTTGACAGCCCTGAATTAAATCCTCTGATATTATAGAAAGTCCTGAAATGCTTAGAGTATACAAAAGAGAATCTATCACATCTAATAGGAAACAACTCATAAAGTCTTTTTGCTTTGGGTACAGAATGTTTTAGTAGTTTCTCTGTGTCTGAACTTTTCGTTAATGCATGTTTACTTTGAAATAAATCCTACCCACCAGTGTTTTTAAGTTTAGACCTTTAAGTGAGAGGGGGACATGGATTTTTTTAAAAATATTTTTGACAAGCAACAAGACACATTCACAGATTTTGTTTCAGTACTTCCATTGAATTCAGCTCATTTTCCACTATTTTCAAGAGAAAAGGAAAATGTTTTTCTTCCCAAAATAAAATTTTCACTCTTTAACACTCAATTATTTAGTATAAAGGATGAAAATAAATGTTAATTTTGGAAGCCTTCTGAATCCCTTTCTACCATTCTCCATCGAGAATTGCTTTTTCTTTCTTCCCAGCAACACTAATGTATAGGTCAGGCTGCTATGAAAGTTACTGAAAGAGACCAGATCTTGTGTTTACAATCCGTAACGTCAAAGTTACAATTATAATTGTGCAATCCTAAACATGTTATACTGGTTTAAATCATACTAAGATAATTTAGGAATGGAATCTTATACTGCAACCCTAGATATTTATCAGAAAATATGTTCCAGGAAACATGATGAAACTTTCTCCTAATATACAAGAAATTAACAACAAGCCTATGGTATGTATGTCTGTTTTCAAAGAATTTTGAACTTTATATGCTCTATTCTTGGAAGTAAAATTAAATCTGGTTAATTTTAAGAAAAGAAAATTAGAATATTTTCATGTCTATTTATGGCTGGGGGGTGGTGGTTAATGTTTATCTGTGCCAAAAATAATTCAGTGCAGATTTGTTAGGTGAAATGCCTTGAGTTCATATTTTCTATTGTTATGAACAATAGTCCTAACAAAGAAGACTTCCACATAAAATCTCTCATCCATTGGTTTATAAAAAAAAGTATGTATTGGAAAATTTGACTATCTAAGAGGAAGTGATTCAAATTACTGCTATTGTGTTTCCACCTTATAAATTACAGCAAAGAGCACAAGCGATGCAGTTTGAAATGAACATTCTCCATATGGTGTTTCAAACTTTTATTGTTAAAAAGTAATACTTCTGTTATGGAGGAAGGATTAAACCATACAATGGTATGTATAAAAATATGAAAATAGAAAAGTTCCATTAGTGTTTGGGATTTTGATCTTAATGGTCTCACAAACAGGAGCATGAATCTATGTCGCTGACAGCAAAAGTAAAAGATTACATTTTTCCTCAGCATTTTCTTCTGCCTCCTTATACTGGTTCTTGAAGACATTTTGGAAGAGTAGGGGAGGGAGAAGGAGAATGACAGAATAGGTTTAGTAGCTTAAAAGCTCCTATTTTGTGAAGAAAGAGTAACACAGTGAGGGGGAAGATGATACAGAATGGCCAGTACAAAATCACTCAGATGGGTTTGATCAGGACTGTCAGGAATATTTTAGTCTGAGAGAAGTTTTTGATTTTGTAATATGTGTTAAGCTTACAATAGGCTTTACACTATCCTGAAAAAGCAGAAAACCATGCTGAAAAATTTTAACATGTCTACAAAAAAAAAAAATGATTGGGATTTGCATGGATCCCTGGAGCCACAGCTTCTCCATCTTTGAGTTAGTTCAAACTTAATTACAGTAGGAGTTGACCAGTGAAATCAGCAAAACCTGAAGGAATAGAAAAGTGTTATTTCATGACTGTGGCATTTCAACTTTTTGAAAACAGTCTTGAGATAACTTTGCTCTATTTCATAAGTCAAATGCATTTGAATAAAAAAAAAGGACAACTTGAACTAAAGTACTTAAAACCAGAGTAGTTTTTCACATAGCAGGAATATCAAGCATTTTCCTGTAGATAAGTAATCAAATACTTATGTGTCTAGCTATTGCTGATATCACTGTACATATTCATTTCTGAAAAAGCTTCATTTTTTCATATTTTATTTTACATAAAATGCTATTGTTTTTGCTATATCTTCAGCTTTTATGTAAACAAATCATTTTCATTTCAGAAAAGCTGTTCTATACTTGCAAAAATATTAATAATTTTATATTTGCTGAAAACATGTTCTGCTAGTCTTCATTAGAATTCCTGATTAAAAGGCATTCTTGCATTATAAATAATGTTATGCAATTTTTAAGAGCTGATTCTGCAGTAACTCTAAAATTAGTACTTTCAAAAACATTATAGTTAAATATTAGTTGAACTGAAATGTTAATCCCTAAAGGTACATATTTATACAGAAAAGTGAAATACCATAAGTTACCTGCAAATGCGCTTATTTTTGTAATCAGTTTGAAAATTAAAGTTAAGAGATTAAGAATAATAATGAAAGCAATGATCCATTTCACTTAAGTAAAAATAAAAATTGCTAGCTTTTGTTGGTTAGAGTTAGGGTGTGAAACTCCACATTAATGTGAGTGCTTACCAAATAAGTTAAAATACAGTTATTCTGTAGACACTCATATAAAACACTACTATAAAACTATGGCAGATATTTTAAGTATATAGAAATAGTTGAACATAGACTTCTAGAACAGTATAATGCTGGTATATATTATATTTTGAATTATGTTTCTAATGGAATTCAGGTCACACTAGTGTTTTAAAATAACTGTTTGTACTTCAGAACAGGGGATTGTATAATCCTTTGATTATACAAAGTGATGAATTCCATAGTGAGTCATTTCCAGTACATGGACTTTTACTCCCCTAAATCTTCTTGAAGATGTATTGCTGTTCTACTCTATGCAGACATTGCAGTAATACTTTCAAGAATACCTACTAGCCTTAAAACAGCACCCAGGGCACTAACACAACACAACTATGGCATTTGTCAAAAACCCCTACAGCCATTCCAGGCGAATAGATAGCCATAACATTGAGCAGGTCTTATGTTTCAACTATCAGGGAGTAGTCCATTATTTTTGCATCATTAGGAAAACTCATTGCTGAAAATGCTGAGGGGCTCATCTGTCATCCTTAAATGCCTTGACAAAATAAGTGGCCACTACATACTCACAGCTCTCAAATTATTTGAAGCTGGGCCATTAACACTAGTTATCTATTGTAGTCAGTGGGGGAGGGGGGCACTTCCCAATTTTGCATAACTAGAGCATGTGCACAGTCCAAATTTTTAACAGCAGCTGTTTAAGTCACTAATTGTTTCTTTCAAGTGCTACCCTGAGACTGGAGACAGGCTCTATTAAATTGAATGCTAGGTTGGCTTCAACTTACATTCAAGCTATTTTATTTTTGCCCCATTAATTAGGAGTGAAGATTTTCAGTCTACATGGAAACAGGCAGTGGCAACTAAAATCTCATTCTTGGGGTTCTCTCAAGGTCTTCTACTCAGCATGGGGTCTGATCAAAATGCTTATTAAACAGCACATAATAGACATAGAGCACCAGTCAGATGCAGCCAAGACCCCAGACTTTCTTGCCAATGAATCCAACAGTTACCCTACTTCCCATACTTGACTAAACTCAAAGAACCTAAATTGAGAAGGGCCTTTACTGTGGCACTGTGTCAGGCCCCTTTCCTTAGCTGTCCTTGAAGGCACTTGTAGGAAGGCTTCATTTGGAGCAACAGTGTCCCCAAGACTATGAATACATAGAAACATAGCCTTCATCAGTATCTGTACTATAAAGACATTTGCAGTAGTTTTTTTTTTACCATTACTACATAAATACCCAGGGCACCCAGGATAATTTTGTACCACCTTATCACCTTCAGATACTAGCCCTGCTGTACATACAGTGACCCCAGGTTTTGTGAAGCAATACTAAAACACATCAGATGATGACCAGTCCTTGGGTCTCACTTTGTAAACTAGATTTAATGTGCACCCAGTATTAGAGTGCTCTGTAATGTGATATATATACCGTATTTTTCGGACCTAGCTTTTGGGGAGGAAAACAAGAAAAAAAAATCTGCCTCTGTCTCCTGGTATTCATCTGGCCTGTTCGCTGCGGCCCGTTTGCCGCTGCGGTCCGTTTGCCGCCATAGTCTGTTCGCTGTGACCTGTTCACCACCACCGCCATGACCCATTCTAGAATAACTGATTGGTGCCGCACCAACCCTCCTCCCCTCGCAATATTCACTGTATAAGACGCACAGACATCTCCACCCACTTTTTTTGGGGGGGGGTGTTCTTATACTCCAAAAAATACGATAATAGTTTTGTACATACTAACTTCTCAAATATTCTTCTACGTATTAACTTCTCAAATATACTCTATTCTCAGATAACACTTGTATATCTTTTTAGATTCACACTTTACATTTATATATACTTCAGCACCAAGCTGTTGCAGATCATAAGGTTGATAGAACAGAACTAACAATCTAAAATTGTAAATTTATGATACCAAAACTTTCTGCTTACAAAAAACAAAACAAAATGGTCTCTTTATACTACTATTGAGAATAGTGGAGACTATATACCACTTCTGAAATTTTGCAGGATGTATCTTTGGTGTAGACCTGGGTGTCAAACTCGTGTCATCAAGGACTTTTTTCCCCTTCACTAAACTGGGTGGGGACAAGGCCAGCACATGATGCATCCAGCCTGTGGGCCGCGAGTTTGACACCCCTGGTGTAGACTATTTACATATAAATTGTCAACTCCCACATCAAATTCATGGAAGTTAATTTTTGAAGATTCCTAAGTAGGATTATCAGACAGCAAAAGGAGGACATATCCTTTTTTGTCTCTATGTCCTCTCTCTGGCAGACATAGCTTTAAAATCAAATATTGTCTGGTTTTTCAAGCATATAACAAGATTACTGAATAGCTTTTCTCCAACATGCAGTGCTTCCCTAATATGTGCTAACCGCAAGTTAATAAATTCAGCTGTGATCTTAATTAGTTGATTAGTATCCTCCTGTCTTGAGCTGCCATCAGATATTGAAAGCACCTTAATTGGTTAAATGCTGGAGGCTTTTGCATCTTAACCAGCTGGCAGCCAGCATGCTAGGCAATCAGTTGGCACTAGCCCATTCCTCTTGTTGTGGTTGCTCCATTATGTGCCTGGGTACTCACTTGTAATCCATTCCTAAACAATGAATGTAGCAAATATTACTAGCCCAATAAGAGTGCCCCTCTTTTTGATTGTCAGTATCCTCCTTTGGACCTGGAAATTCTACTTCTAAAGTACCTTCTTGTGCTCTCCTTTTAAAGCTATTAAATCTTTCTAACAAATATCTCCTTTATTCTAACTATTACCTACAGAGAAGCTTAAAATAATATTCATTTTTAGGACCTCCAAAATAATATTTTTTTTCTTGCACAAGCTTGCTGAAATTGTTATAAATCATACAGTTTATGCAGAGATGTATCACTATATTTTATTTTTCACAATATGTTTACTCTTCTTTTTTTTCCCCCTAATTTTTGCAACATGTAAATGAAAAATTTATTCACTGCAAGCTGAATGACGGAACAAGGCAAATGCCTCAACAGTCATAAATAAATTTAAAACTTTTGTATAACTTTTGTAAAACATCGGTACGGTATGCTAAGAATGTGCAATCCGTCCCCATCCCTTCCGTGTTTAAATAAATACACTGCTCAAAAAACTAAAGGGAACACAAGCAGAAGACATCCGAGATCTGAATGAATGAAATAGCCTTATTAAATACTTTGTTCTTTACATACGGTAGTTTATACACTGCTCAAACAACTAAAGGGATATATTTAACACTACCAAATATTTAGAGTCAAGTTTTTTTGAAAACAGAATGATTAAGAGGCTGATAGAATACAGCCGCAGAGAATACAGTATTAGCCTAGGCTACAATGTAGTCCACCCTCACCTTGGAAAAACGAAGAACGCATGCTCTTTTAATAAATAAAATATCGTTCATAATAGCTTAATTTGCAAGAACCATTTGCAATATTTACATACTTCCTGGGAAGCATTGCTACTTTCCCCAAACACGCGGAAGCAGAACTTCCAGTCTTCCGCCAGAAAGCGCAGAAATGGCGTCATCGCTGGGTTATGACGTTTTCTAAATCTCCGCCTCTTGTTTCCGGTCGGCGATTCTGCAAGCGTCGCGTGAAATAAGCGTCGGCGAGGCGGCGACTTCTCAGCGGACGGCTTTGGCGGAGGAGGATGAACAGCCGCTTGCAGGAGATCAGGGAGCGGCAGAAACTACGCCGGCAACTTCTGGCTCAGCAGGTACCTGACGCCCGGTGACCGAGAGATCGTCCTTGGGAAGAGAGGCCGCTCGTGCGGGTTCCGTGGCTCAGGCTTAAAAGAAGGGCGGGGAATGGAGTCTATTAGTGCAGAGTTGTGATGTAAAGCAGAGGTCTCCAACCTTGGCAACTTTAAACCTGGAGGACTTCAACTCCCAGAATTCCCCAGACAAGCTTTGCTGGCTGGGGAATTCTGGGAGTTGAAGTCCTCCAGGCTTAAAGTTGCCAAGGTTGGGGACCCCTGATGTAAAGACCTACTGGGGCTGCGTGGATATAGTAACCCTGATAGTATAATATAATGCTAATGGTTAGTAGAATTTTGCTCCTGTAATCATCTTCTGATTCCTTTTCTTTTCTTCTCCATATTCTAGCTGGGAGCTGAAAATGCTGATAGTATTGGTGCAGTGCTAAACAGCAAGGATGAGCAAAGGGAAATTGCCGAAACGAGAGAAACATGCAGGTTTGCATCAAGCGATTTTTTTTATTATTATCATGCAAACATGATAAACATGCAGAGAGAATTGGAAGTTCCTGCTAAGAAACTAGTTAATTTTGCTTGTTGTTATTTTAATCCAAATTGAGTTTTCAATTTCCAACCAAATATTTGAAAACAGATTCTATCCTAGAATTTGAATATTTACTTTATTTGGTAAATTTGGGTCTCTTGTAAATGCATAGCGATCTGAATCTTATAATTTTATATAGCAATAGCACTTAGATTTATATACCACTTCACAGCCCTCTCTAACCGGTTTACAGTGTCAGCATATTGCTCCCAACAATCTGGGTCCTCAATAAAATATAAACCTATTTTATCTAAGCTAAATGTTTAGTATATCTGTGATAAGGCTTTATGTTGGTATCATCAGACATGCAATGAAAAGTTACTCAGAAGAGAATTACAATAGTTAATATCATTAATATATAACAACCAGTCGTGGGTTTCAACATTTTTTACTACCAGTTCTATGGGTGTGGCTTGGTGGGCGTAGATTGGTGGGGTATGGCAGGGAAAGGATACTGCAAAATCCTCATTTCCTCCCGATCAGCTGGGACTTGGGAGGCAGAGAATAGATGGGGGCAGGGCCAGTCAGAATTTTTACTACCGGTTCTCCAAACTACTCAAAATTTCCACTACCGGTTCTCCAAAACTGGTCAGAACCTGCTGAAACCCACTTCTGATAACAACACAGAAGAAAAGATTAAGGTAAAGGTTCTCCTCGCAGATATGTGCTAGTCATTCCTGGTTCTAGGGGGCGGTGCTCATTTCCGTTTCAAAGCCAAAGAGCCAGCGCTGTCCAAAGACGTCTCCATGGTCATGTGGCCGGTATGTCTAAATGGCAAAGGCGCACGGAACGCTGTTACCTTCCCACCAAAGGTGGTCCCCATTTTTCTACTTGCATTTTATATGTGCTTTCGAACTGCTAGGTTGGCAGAAGCTGGGACAAGTAATGGGAGCAGCACAAGGGATTCGAACCGCTGAACTGCCAACCTTTCAACAAGCTCAGCGTCTTAGCCACTGAGCCACTGTCCAGCCAAAGATATAGACATGATATAAAGAGTTTAAAATGTCATTTATTTTCAGAGTTATGATTTCAATTCCTGAATGACAATCAATTATCTTGAAATCTTAGTGAAATAAGGGAGAACCTTTTTCAGGACTGAGAGTTCTTTGAAAGGACTGCCTTTCTTCAATTCTTTTTTATTTGCTAAAAGGCTACTGAATCCCAAAAGAATTCTTTTCATAGCAATAGCATTAAGGCTTATATAACACCCCCCATAGTGCTTTACAGCACTCTCCAGGCGGTTTATAATTTTATTTATTTTATTTTATTTATTTGATTTGATTTCTATACTGCCCTACTCCCGAAGGACTCAGGGCGGTGCACAGCCAAACAATAAAACACATACATACAAAATTTAAAAGTAGAATAAAATCAAATTAAATAATTTTGGCCCCGACAAATTTAAAACCCCAAACTTTTAAAACCAATTTAAAATTGAATGTATAAAATACTAAAAGATATTTAAAAATTAAAAATCTTTTGTAAAAGAGGGAGAAAATTAGGCCAGGCCTGCCTGGTGAAATAGTAAGGTCTTTAAAGCGTGGCGGAAGTTGCGCAGATCCGGGATCCTCCGTATCTCTGTGGGGAGCTCGTTCCAGATAGTAGGTGCCCCCACAGAGAAGGATCTCCCCCTGGGGGCCGCCAGTCGGCATTGTTTGGCTGACGGCACCCAGAGGAGCCCCTCTCTATGGGAGCGTACCGGCCTGTGGGAGGCTACTGGTGGTAGTAGGCGGTCCCGCAAGTACCAGGTCCTAAGCCATGGAGCGCTTTAAAGGTGGTAACCAAAACCTTGAAGCGCACCCGGAAGACCGGGAGCACACCGGGAGCCAGTGCAGCTCGCGCAGGAGGGGTGTTACATGGGAACGCCATGTCGCTCCCATTACCACCCGCGCGGCCACACTCTGCGCCAGTTGGAGCCTCCGGGTGCTCCTCAAGGGGAGCCCCATGTAGAGAGCGTTGCAATAGTCCAGGCGGGAGGTGACAAGGGCATGAGTGACCGTGCGTAACGAGTCCCTATCCAGAAAGGGACGCAACTGACGAATCAGCCGAACCTGATGAAAAATCCTCCCGGTCACGGCTGTCAAGTGCTCTTCTAAAGACAGCCGTGAATCTAGGAGGACGCCCAAGTTGTGAACCTTCTCCGTGGGGGCCAGTGATTCGCCCCCAATAGTCAGTGATGGCATCAACTGACTATATCGGGACGTCGGAAACCACAGCCACTCGGTCTTGGATGGGTTGAGCCTGAGCCTGTTCCTCCCCATCCAGATCCGTACGGCCTCCAGGCACCGGGACATCACTTCAAGGGCATCGTTGGGGTGATCCGGGGTGGAGATGTACAGCTGGGTGTCGTCAGCGTACTGATGGTACTCCACCCCGAAACCACGGATCATCTCGCCCAGCGGCTTCACATAAATGTTGAACAGGAGAGGCGAGAGGACCGACCCTTGCGGCACCCCACATATGAGGGGCCTCAGGGTCGACCTCTGTCACCCTGTCAACACAGACTGTGACCGGTCAGAGAGAAAGGAGGAGAACCACCGCAACACAGTGCCTCCCACCCCTAACTCTTCCAACCGGTGCAGCATGATACCATGGTCGATGGTATCAAAAGCCGCTGAGAGATCTAACAGGACCAGGACAGAGGAGCACCCCCTGTCCCGAACCCTCCAGAGATCATCAACCAACGTGACCAATGCCGTTTCCGTGCTGTACCCAGGCCTGAAGCCCGACTGGAACGGATCCAGATACGTCATTTCATCCAGGTGCTGGGGGAGCTGTTGCGCGACCACAACCTTCGCCACACAACCTTCGCCACAAAGCGAAGGTTGGAGTCCGGACGATAATTTACCAACATTGCCGGGTCCAGGGAAGGCTTCTTGAGGAGAGGCCTTACCACCGCCACTTTCAAGGCGGCGGGAAAGTCACCCTCACCCAGCAAAGCGTTTATAATCCCCTGGAGCCAGCCTCGTGTCACTTCCCAGGAAGCCAGTACTAACCAGGAAGGACATGGGTCCAATAAACAAGTGGTCGCGTTCAGTCTACCCAGAATCCTGTCCACGTCCTCAGGGGTCACAGGATCAAACTCATCCCAGATAACATTCTCAAGACCTGCCCCTGTCTCTCCCCCTGAGACTATCCAGTCGGAGTCCAAATCTTCCCGACTCTGAGTGATTTTGTCATACAGATACTGAACAAAATCCTCGGCTCTACCCTCCAAGGGGTCCTCCCGCGCTTCCTGATGGAGCAGGGAGAGGGTCACCCTAAAGAGGGCGGCCAGGCGATTATCTGATGACGCAATAAGAGCAGCAAAATAGCTACATTTCGCTGCTTTTATCGCCACTAAGTAATTCCTAATGTGGGATCTTACTAGTGTCCGGTCAGATTCAGAGAGACTGGCCCTCCAACTACTCTCTAGGTGTCTTTTCTGGCGCTTCAACTCCCTCAGCTCCTTGGTAAACCAAGGAGCCAATTGAGATCGGCGCCGGGTCAGAGGCCGCAAAGGCATGACCCGATCCAGAATTCCAGCAGCCACCCTATCCCAGGCGGCCACCAGGTCTCCAGTCGAGGCGTGTGCCAGAACCTCAGGAAATGGCCCAAGCTCCGTCTGGAATCTGTCAGGTTCCATCAGGCGCCTGCGGCGGAACCATCTTACCGGCTCCACCTCCCTGCGGCGGGGTGCAGCAGTTCGAAAGTCGAGATGAAGGAGAGAGTGATTTGACCATGACAAGGGTTCAGTAACTATATCCCCTATCTCAAGATCCCTCGACCACTGTCCAGAGACAAAAACCAGATCCAGTGTGTTTCCCCCTGTGTGGGTAGGGCCATGAATTAACTGGGTCAGGTCCATAGCTGTCATGGAAGCCATGAACTCCCGAGCCATCTCTGACGTCTCACCCACAGACGGCAGGTTGAAATCCCCCATGACCATAAGCCTAGGGGTATCAACCACCACCACGGCGATGACGTTGAGTAGCTCGGGCAGGGCTGTTGCCACGTGGCAGGGAGCTAGGTACGTGATCAGCAAACCCATCTGAACCCCATGACCCCATTTCACAAAAAGGGATTCACAGCCGGCCGTCTGAGGAACAGTGGCCTCCCTCGGTCTCAGACCTTCTTTAATGATAACCGCTACCCCCCCACCCCTCCCCTGTGACCTCGGCTGATGGAATGCTTGGAAACCTGGCGGGCACATTTCAACGAGGGGAACCCCCCCTCCTGGCCCAACCAGGTCTCTGTAATACCTGCCAGGTCCGCACCCCCTTCCTGAACAAGATCACAGATGAGGGGGGCTTTATTTACTATGGACCTGGCATTGCACAGCATCAGCCGAAGGCCTTAGTCCTGAGGGTCTATGCAACCTGAGGAGCGAGTAGAGCCTTGGGGGCCGGAGCACGCCACCGCTCATAGACAGCAAGTGCGCACTTCCCTAACACGATATGGCCCCCTGCTCCCGCCATATCTACCCCTCCCACCTACAGTACTGATGTTCAAAAAACCATCCGGACAAGCTCTAACCCCCCCCCCTCGACCCCAGGTCCCCTACCCCCCACACCGCGCTTCACTGCCAGACCCGACCCTCCTCCTTGTGGGTATCCCCCATACCCACAACCCGAATTCCAATCTGACCCTCCCCCTCCCTGGACCCCTTAAAAATTTGACTAAAAATTTCAATAGAAAACCCCTCAATCCCCTAGTTTGCACATGCCACCTCTCTGGGTCCCAAAACCCGTCCTTGAGGTGGGCCCTCGGTAGTGAGGAGGGCCACATCTGCGAGAGGAGGGAATCTCGCAGCGCAAGAAGATCCGCTGTCGTGTACATCTCCAAGATACAGCGATGGAGGCACGGAGCTCAAACAGGGGACTTCACAAAAGATGTAACACAGCCATTTGTTCATTGATGTACTATTGGTATCTCTACTGTCCTCCCACGACAGTAGGAGGGTCCTGATTATCTCATCCAATGGGACCGGCCTCCGGCCCGCCCTCTCACAGCAGGGCCCCCAGGGGGCTGTAGATCGAAAAAACTTCTCCGACAGATGAGACTCATGATGTAATAAAGGACCCCTCAACAGTTGCATCAATGCATCAACCCATGGTCAGAGGAAGAGTTTATCAGTCTATCAGTCAGTCAGTGAGTCGCTTCAGGGGTAAAGATGGAAAATCCTTGGCATAGTCTTATACTCAAGATCACATCCGAGTCCCGATAAAAAAAGGGGAGGGAGAAGAGAGGAGGGGGAAGAAGGGAAAAGGGAAAGAAAGGCGGGGGGAGAGAGAGGACTCACTCAGGGCAAATAATGAGCCCATTTAGGCGGACACAGTACCCGGGAGGGGGAGGAAAAAGGGCTGGTATCCAAACGAGGGAAAACCCTTTGTCACCCACCAGCCCTATTTTCCTCAGTTCTTCCAGACCCCAATGTAGAAGCATTACTTACATATTGCCCCCAACAATCTGTGTCTTCGTTTTACCAACCTCAGAAGAATTTAAAGATCTTTGAGTCCTTTCAAGATCGAACTCCAGTCTGTTGGCAGTTTTCCTACAATACTTTTATAAAAAATAGGATGATAGAAGCAGTACAACAAGGATCAGCACATCTTAAATTAACTTTTCACAGCATCTTATGAAATTTGTTTTAAACTGACATACATTCAATATTCATATTTCTAGGGCTGCTTATGGTACATCTGCTCCAAATTCTAAACGTAGATATCCTGATGAGGGAGAAGCTGATGAAGAAGAAATAGAAGAATATAAAGTAAGAAAGTGACTTTAAAAAAGAAAAAAGACAAATCTGTTTCAAAAATAGAAACATATGATTTGAATCTTTCTAATCATTTTACATACCAAAATATTTAACACTTACATTAAAAGATTTTATTATAAATATTTAAAAGTATTTTAGCAATGCTTGTTTATAAACATTTTTGTTTGTTTTGTCTTTAGAAAGGACAATATTTTTGAATCTTATAAATAGATATGATGTATTCTTTATAAGGAGCAAATGTATTGATGTATACATCCATATATACATAAATAGAAAAAAATTAGCACCCCATTCACAATAGAGATTCTAGGTTATTTAAATACAGGAAGTCCCTTGATTTGCAACAGCTCATTTAGTGACCATTCAAAATTACAATAGCACTAAAAAAAAAGTGACTTATGACTGTTTTTCACATTTACAACCATTACAGCATCCCCGTGGTCCCATGATCAAAATTCAGATGTTTGGCAAGTGACTCATTTATGATGATTGCAGTATCCCAGGGTCATGTGATCACCTTTTGCAACCTCCTTATAAGCAAAATCAATGTGGAAGCCAGATTCATGTAACAACTGTGTTGTTAACTTCAGTGAGCAAGCAGGTCGTAAAATGGAGCAAAATTCATTTAACAGATGCTCACTTAGCAGCAGAAATGTTGGGCTCCATTGTGGTCGTAAGTTGAAGACTACCTGTAATAGAACTATGAAGAAAAAAACAAACACCAACCTTCTGATATACTCTCCATGAGATCCAGTGTAGTATTGTGGCTGAGACACTGGATTGTCCCTAGGGAAGCCCACTCTCAGCTACAAAAGTTAAGCAGAGGACTTTAGGCTTGTTATTCTCACTCAGTACTGAGGAATTGTGTGGATAAATAGAATGGCGTGCAATACATGCTGCCTTGAGCTCCTGAAGAAAGGGCAGAGGATGAATCTAAATAAATAAATAAATCCTTCTTAAGTAGCAATAGTTACGTGCATTATGACTTTGAAAGGCATATCTCTGATAGAGTGATTCACCCAAGATAGAAGGTATATGATATTAAAACATTTGGGTTTTTTAAATCATTTTTAAGTTTTATTTTTCTTGGTTAAACAGTGTTTTGGGGGAAATGTAATTGGTTCACTGACTGCTTTCCCAGACTTACACTGGGACTACTCATGATCTGCTGTTTCAGGGAGACAGTATTCATAGACAGCCATCTTCTTTCTTCATTAAGAAGCGGAGTGCTAATGAGAAGAGAAACACCCTGTTTCTACACACACATAAAATGTGCTTTATTCCAAAGGATGAAGTGGAGCTTCCGCAAGATGAAGAGAATCTACCATACGAAGAAGAAATTTACAAAGATTCCAGTACTTTTCTTAAGGTAAATAGCTGTTATGATTTTTAAATCTATTATGTTTTTATATTTACTTTATTGATTTGTATTATGTTATTTGCATTTTATATCTTATTTTTACATTCAGAGGTCTTTAGTTTTTATATGACCAAAAAGGGCTGAAAATAAATTTACAGAATATTTCAACTTTACTGTTCTACCTTCCACTTGAATGTTATTATTGAGATCTCTGGTTACACACATTTAGGATTTGAATACACTTTTAAGATCAACAAAACTGATCACAGGTGCATCTATTTCAATTTAGCTAATTTAAACAATATTTCACAGTTGCCATCAACACAGGAGCATCTGCTATACCAAACGATGTTTTGATGGAAATCAGAGAAAACATTTCACTCAAAAATAGCTATTCCTCATTTTGGGCATTTATATGCTAAAGAAAAATACATTATCTTGAATATATAATTAATGCAGTCTTTGTTGAAAAAGGAGAAATGAAATCTATTGTTCAGATGTCGTTATTAAACTAAATTATATCAGCAGTCTGGAATAATAGCTAAGAGTCTAGGAGACATGGATAACCATATGCAGGTGATAATATCAAATCTGTGTATCGGTGATATGCTTCATTTTGCTAATGTTAATTCTTAGGTGATTTTCTTCCCTTAGGGGACACAGAGCTTAAATCCTCATAATGATTACTGTCAGCATTTTGTGGACACTGGACACAGACCTCAAAATTTCATCAGAGATGTGGGTATGTCAGAGGAATTTATAATAGATTTATAAAAGATTTCTGTGTACAGGCTGTAAGAGGTTTTATTTATTCTGAGAAAAGTACAGGCTTTCCATTTTCTATTCATAGATGTATTTGAACTATCAGTCAAATGAAAAGTAACAGTGGAGTTGGGAATTATGTTTAGATAAATGTGAGTAATAATTGGATAATCAGTAGCCGTGATTATCGATTTCATGGTCAAAAGTTTCCTAGTTTTAGAAGAAAGGTCTGTTCCTGTAATATAGTGGCTATTGGATGCTTAATTTTTTTTTAAATAACCATTTTCTTAAGTTTTCTCATATTTAATGTGGAGGCATCAGTATAAAATATAAAACTCAAGTTGGGAGCAGAAAATAATTATATTTCAGTACAATGGACTTTAATTTACAACCAGTCATTTAGTGGCTGATTTGAAGTTACAATGTGTCCTGAAAAAGCTATGTACGATCCAAATTCAAAGTTCTGATATCCACCCCCCTGGTCACATGACCACATTTTGGAGGCTTGGTTACTGGCGTACATTTATGGCCCTTTGCAACACATATCATGTGATCACACTTTATTGGCAAAAATTGCCCCATAGTGAGCAATGGGTTTTCTTAATAACCATGGTGTTAGCTTTACAACTGCAGCATTTGATTAACAGCCTTCACTCCAGCAAAGGTTGTAAACTTGTAAAATCAGGTCTGGTCACATGATCCACATTACAGCCATCATGACATTTGATTGACAATTTCATAAATTGAGGACTACCTATAATCAGTTCAGTTCAAATAGCAACTTCTAAAAATAAAGTAAACAATTTGTTTTAGATGTTGTTATAATCAAAATTCTTAATCAAAATTATATATAAAAATAAAAAGACAGTAAACAGTCACAGTTAAGGATTTTAAATCTGCAAGTTAGAGATATCAACAGTTGTTTGAGTTGTATGTAGCCAAAATAATACGTCATTCCATAAATAGTTTCAAATAAGTAAGAACTCTTATTACTCTTTAAAAATCCAGAGACACGGACATTAATTTGCATTGAGACAAGTTAAACTCCAAAAACTAATATGAAGAATTTTCTTTTATGTTATGTTGTCTATGCATTGCATTTCATAGTAATTTAAGCACATTGTGCAAAATTATAAATGAGTTTAGAAGATGTGCACTGAAGTGACTAACACTCTGGATAAATATTCTTATTAATGTTCTTATTAGTGTTCAGCTAAATTGCGCTGAGCTCAAATCATAACGAAAAGAAACAATAGAGCTGTGATCTAAATCAAATATGTTAGGGTGCCTATTTTGTGACACATGTATTTGAAAGTTGTTTCTGTAGTATAACATATATGTGTTTTTATCTTAGGTTTAGCAGATAGATTTGAAGAATATCCAAAACTCCGGGAACTCATCAGGCTGAAAGATGAGCTAATATCTAAATCTAACACCCCTCCAATGTAAATACTTCGAATAAACTGGATTCTTTTGTCTAGACAGGATTATCTTTAGTTGACTGCAAATTAAGATTTTTCTGTGAACACCTGTTGACAATGGGAATGTTTTAGATTGTATATATAAACTTCAAAATTATTAATCTATTTTCTTTGGTGTGCTTTCTTAGTGAATTTTTGCTCTTGACCATTTTATCAGATTTTCTTTTTTCTTCTCCTGTTTGCAAATACCTACAGTTCATAAGCCTTAGTTTGAAATGTGTAAATAACACACATTTACTACATCAATGGATTAAAATAAGAATAATTTTCTTGGCGTAAGGGCTCCTTGTTAATAAATCAGAAATAGATAACTTGTGGCACTCCCTCATTCTTTGGGATCAATGCTAATAGATAGGGAGATGTAGTTCAGCAATATCAATTACCCCACAGCTTGCCTACCATAGTCTAAACAACTTTCTTGATGTAAAGCAGCTTTACAAACCATTGGGCTGTCTCCCATATTAAACAGCAAGGTTGCATTTCCATAGCTAGAATTCTTCTTGTGCATCTCTCATTCTTGGTTCCCATTTGTTTTGAAAGTTCCCAACTGCTTCAGAAAATATTTTATCGATGATGGGGCAGAAGTGAAGCAGGAAGAATCTGTTAAACTAATAGATGCTGTTTCAACAGTGATAGATTGCTAAATTATTGGATACAACCCATTTAAATTAATTTTGGAAAGTGAGTTTTTAAATTTACTTTGGTGCTTATTTCAGAAATTGCTTATCCCAAATTAATTTTTATTTAATTAGAATAGTAATTTTATAGCAATATTTGTAAATTTTAATAAGGTAATGATAGCCAGATTAGCTTTCAGAATTTAGTTTCTGAGTATCAACCTAAACAGTTATCAGATTTTATTTACAAATTATTCTACAAATGTGAATTGCTTTCTCAAGAAAACTGCTTTTGTGCACAAAGTACTATGTGTGTTGCATGTGTAAATCGCACATCTCAATCTAAGACAATTGCACAACTTGCTTTAAATATCACAGTTGGAAAATGGACATTGTGAAATTGTCAACCTAGAAAACTAATCAAATAATAACAATGTATTTTTCATTTGTATGATAGGTATTTACAAGCTGAACTGGAAGCTTTTGAACTTCGTGAACTCAAGTCTAAGTTTGATGTGATACTTTTCGAACCACCATTGGAAGAATACTATAGAGAGACTGGCATTACTGCTAATGAGAAATGCTGGACATGGGATGATGTGAGTTTGCTATAGAAAACAAACAAAAGAAAAATTAAGACAGTCTTGTTTTGTTACTGTTTTACATGAATTGGCTTTTGAAATGCCTTTTATCTAGCTGCTTTTCAGATTTCCTGTGAATCATCATCCTTTTAAAATATGAAAGATAAGTAATACCTTCATTTTTAAAACCATGTATCATTAGTAATTCTGTCATGTTAACATTTAGCTCACTTTAAAATTGCAGCTGCAGTAAGCTGTCTACCATCATCTATTTCTAATTGGTAGATTTAGAAACAATTTATACAATATGCAGTTATGAAGCAATAAAGTAAGAACTGTTGCATAAAAATAATATGAGCCATAAGAATCCTTCACTTAGTGTTCTTAGAACAAAATGTGTAAACAAATAAACTTTGAATATTTGGTGGTAGTTATAAGGAGACTTTTCAAAAATCAAGGTTTGCTAAATAACATGTGGCAGATAAATCACTCTGTATGTTGTTACAGAGAACAATTAAGATAATAGGAAAGAAGCAATTAAAATTTTGCATTTGAAGTATTGGTTGAAATTCATAATAAAAACAGCCTTGTAGCCTTTGATCATGAATTTCTTCTATTAAATCTCTGAATTTAATATGTTAAAACCACTGATCTTTAATAATTACAAAAGTATTAAAGAAATAAGTTATAAAGTTATTATTTCTGTATCTTTGCCTCTATAGAGCAATTTATGCACTACTGATATCAAACATGAATGTCTGCATGGTTGTATTTTCTTTGCCTTTATTTTTGACACTTTGACAGGTAGATAAAAACTGGTGTATTATTTAAGAAAGACCATTTATTTATTATATAATTTCTTCCTAGTGCTTTCCCAGAAGTGCAGGGTGTTTGCTGCACTCTGCTTTGCAAATGGTTTTGCTTAAAACATTACACATTTTCTACTTTTTGCAGATTATGAAGTTGGACATAGAAGAAATTGCTGCCCCACGATCGTTTGTCTTTCTTTGGTGTGGTTCTGGTGAGGGCCTGGATCTCGGCAGGGTGGTAAGATGTTGTAATTCTTTGTCATTGAAACAAATAACAACAACTGATTCAAGGGAAGCTTTCAGATAAGGCCAGCATATAAAAAAAAATATCTGTCTAAGAGTCTCTGACTAAGAATCAACTACAGGAAGTCTTGAAAGCCAAATCCTACAAATATTTGTAGGGTCCATTTTTGTCCCTATGGATTTTATTCCACTAATCATTGCTGACTATAGTGGGTGGGGCTCATCTCCGTTTCAAGGACTATTGAGTCAGCACTTTCTGAGTTCATGCGGCCAGGATAATGTCATGGAGTGCTGTTACCTTCCCATCGAACTGGTACCTATTTATCTTCTTGCATTTGCATGCCTTCGAACCAGCTTAGCAGGAGCTAGGGTGAGGACAGGTGCTCATCCCATCACATGATGTTCGGGTCTCAAACCTGGGCTGTTGGCTTTCCAACTGACAAGCCCTGCATCTTAACTGCTGAGCCATTGCACCAACTTCTGTACATTACATGCATGCATACATATATACATAAAATTGTGCCATCAGTATGTTTAATTCCATAGGTAATGTATAAATCACCCATATGAGGTGATATGCAACATATTTTTAAAATGTTGAAGGGATTCAAATAAATATATACTATAACAGAGACATTGCTTGAAAACCTGTTAATTACTTGAAGTTTAGCAATCTGGTCTCTAGGAAAATTACAGAAGAAGTCGGGTTTTTCTTTAAAAACAATTGAATTAATAAATTGGACTGTATCCAGAGTTAAGCCTACTTAGTTGGTTAACAATAGTGGAGCTTCATCCTCCCTGTACTTGTATTTCAGTGCTCCTGTAAAAGAGGATCACAGTTCCTACTGAGTGGAATAGGCTATACTTCAGGAAAAAGGGCATCTCATATTGAGCCCAGAGGTACATTAGTGACACACTACCCCATTCAATAGGATCTGCCAACATTCTCTTCAGAAAAAATTAATGAAAAATGAAAAGAAGGAATTTGTTTTCATCAGCCTTGTTACCTTTGTCTAAACTTGTCTCCAGTGCATTGTTCTTGTTCTTTGCTGTGTTATACAAAAATTCTGTTTTGTTGAATTCTGGTAGTGTTTGCGCAAATGGGGATACAGAAGATGTGAAGATATATGTTGGATTAAAACAAATAAAAATAATCCTGGGAAGACCAAGACTCTGGACCCCAAAGCTGTTTTTCAAAGAACGAAGGTACATCTTTGAATTTCTCATCGTCTTCTCCCTGTGTTATGTCAGCAGATACTTTTTAAGTGCTCTGTTGCTGTTGATAGTAATTTTAGTTTTACGAAAATACTTGCAGAACAAGTAGCTTCACTTACTACTTAAAAATGTGTTTACAAGTGAAAGACATGATGCAGTATTGAACTTCTGTCTACAACATGAAACTCTGGAAAATTCTGGGAAGCACTTACTTATTTTATTGAAATGCAAATCAAAGTATCATGGAAAAATTAGGCTTTTTTCACCTTTCAGAGAGATGATGGAAGAGGTGTAGAATATCTTTTATAGTTTTCTTTTTGCTACAGTTTTGCTGTAGTTAGGAATTCAACATGGTTAGCTTTCATTTTGTTCTATGTTGAGATGTAAATTAAATGGAGGCAAGGGAGAATTATTCTGATTTTCTCTAGAATAATGTGGGGCTGTGTTAACTTCTTTCTAGTATTCAGTACTTCAGCAATATTTGGACTCTTACCTATTGCTTTGACAACTATGCTTATTGCTTGAGTAATTGTTTTGTAAGAAGAGCAGATTTTGAGATATTTCTATATGTTTGACAGAAATTCATGAATCTTCCTCGCCCTTTATCTAAACATGGACCATAAAATAAATAGAGATAGTCCTTGCCATAAGAACATTTGTTTGGCAAATGTTTGAAGTTACAACAGTGCTAAAAAAGTGACTTCTTACTGGTTCTCACATGTATGTACTTTTTCCGTAGTCATATGATCAACATTTGATTACAAACTCTCAAACCCCTCCCACCTATCCTCCCCATCACTGTCTTTTTGGCGATGGCTTCCCAGGGCAGTAGTGCCTGACTTGAGACTGCTGAAGGCCCAGAGCCTCTACTTCAGACCAAGCACTGGTGGCATTGCCAGTGCTGCCAAGGAGTGTCACTGTGCAGGATGGCCAAAAGGGCAGAGATGGAGGAGGGAGAGGTGGATGGAGAAAGTGCTTCTGCAGTTATTAACTGCAGGCAGGCAGCTGAATGCTCAAATTTTGATTCTGTGGACATGAGGGTGTTGCAATGGCTGTAACTTTGGAGACTGGACATAAGTAGCATTTGTTCAGTGCTGACGTAACTACAAACAGTTGCTGATCAGATTGTCATTAAGTAAGGACTACCTATATTTGTGTATGTCTTTTTATTCTGCCTATTTCTAAAGCATTTTCAAACTCTTATCGCAACATTTAATACAAAATTATCAATATTATTTAAAATTTGTATGTACCTTGTGCTATAATAATTCATAAACATAAACCTGCTGGTCAGGTATGTTTAGCACAAAATGCTTGAGCATTAACAAAATGGATGGAAGAGTGAGTTGATCTTTACCCTAATGAAATCCCAATGTTAGACGTTCATCTAAGTTTCTATTTGCACCTTTTTGGGGCACTGCTTGTGTGAAATCCCACTTGGCAGAACACATATGGTCTTGCAGCTGGTTAACTTCATTTGAGACTTGTTTACTATTGTCAGTTTTCTGAATGCTAGTGCTAATGTTTATAGAATTATTTGGACAATGTAAAGATTCATTGTGTAGATTCATGGCTGAGGCAGTTAAGTATGCCGGCTCTTAGTGGCTAAATGTCAGCATTGGTGGGGAGGATTAAGATGGCAAGTGGACTGTGGACCATGAGAAGACTGCAGTAAGTGATCATCCACAACCACACTTAGAAAATCACTGCCCTAGAAAATAGTATCAGTGGGCTATTTGAGCATCTTCCTCAAGACTAATCTAAACTGCCTCCTAAAATACCTCTTCCCTAGAGGAAAAAAGAAAAATTAGGTTCCTGAAATACTCAGTATCATTTGTTGGTAATAGTAAATTCTATGTCACTAAACAAAATGTAACATTTTTAAATATATCATCATTCTCATAGAAATTAAAAAAAAATTCCATAGTGATGAATAATGACTATGTCTTAAAATTATTTGTTACTATTATGGTTTTTTAAGAGACTGCAAGTCTCAAAACATAAAGAAAAAGTAATCACTAGATATTTATGAGCTGTATTCTTTTTTTCTCAATCAGTTACTTCCACAGTGGTTTAGTCTTTTTTTAAAATCAAGGTCTAGAAATATTAGCACTGACATACAGTATCAACGTTCTTTAAATTGGTGATTCCAAATGTATTACCATAATGTTTAGGGATTATGGGAATTGAAGTTCAATCCATCTAGAAGTTGCCAGGTGAGAAAAAGTTGGCTTAAGACAGACTTGCCTAATCCAAGTAGTGTACTTGCCAGAGATAGTAAAAATGAACCGTTTTCTATATCTGAAGGGACATCTTCCCTTACCTGGTTTTTCAGAATTTGGAACTTACACAGCTTTTGGGAGAGTTCTGGAAATTGTTATTCATCTTCACTCATAATTTTGTAAAAACCATCTGGTGGCTTCAGTAAAGCAACATTTAATAATTTGTGGAAAATTGGCCTTTTGGATCATTTTTCTGAAACGAGATAAATCTATCCACCCCAAAGGTAACTATGTAGACTTTCCACATAGAGGCCTTATACAATTGCATTCCAATATTATCTTTAAAAAGAAGATACACAATGTCATTGTCTGTTTCTTTTCCTTTTTATGGGTGTGGGGAGGAGGTGTTAAAACCAGTTTGTTCAAACTTCATGTGGTATCCGTGTTGTGTTCTATAAAACACAATCATACTTCTGGGGATGTTTTAGACTCCGAATGTTGACTTCCCTTAAATTGTGATTTATGAGTCTATACAAGGAATATGCAGAGCTTTGAAAATAGCTTATAAGAAAGTATTAATTATAGTTTGAAAAGCTTATTTGCAAATCAGTATATCAGCATGGAACTGTATTGAATAAGATGGGTTTGAAGTAGCTCATAAAACATTTTGCAGATTTAGTGTGTTTTCTATTGCTTCTGGGGTTGTTAAAGATAATATATACTACACTGAAATTTATATAGACACACACACACACACACAATGCTGAGTATGAGTTGAGTAATGTGATGGGTTCTTTGACAGATACAAGTAATTTGATCAATAAAATTTACCATAGCATTTAACTCAACTCTATTTGGAGCAATAATTTGGGTGGTAAAACAAGCATTACTTTGGATCAATCATTTTCTCTTAACCTGCCACATAGGTTTGTGGTTGTGGGGAAAAATTGTAGAAATGCGGTGTATACTTTCTTGAGCTTTGGAGAAAAGGCAAAATATGTATCTTCCTTAATAACATCAATGTAATGTAGTTCATTGTAGACTTCTTTCTTACCTTGCAGTGTGGCATTACTGGTTTTACAGCAAATATTTTTATTTCAGAACATTTTTTTTAGGGTAATACTTTTCAGATAGGGATTTTCATGTTCTTACTGCTGCTGAATGATTTTAATTGTTTTAATATTTTATGGAGGTGTAAGAAAGCCATAGAACATCTTGGCTCATGATGATTTTTGATGAATTACATAATTGAACTTACAAAAAAGTCACATTCTCTTTCAACTTCTCCTATCCCTCCCATCCTTTTTGATACAAAAGAAAAAAATGTTTCTTCTTCTTCTTTTTTTTTTTTTTAGGAACATTGCCTTATGGGCATTAAAGGAACTGTCCGCCGTAGTACAGATGGGGATTTTATCCATGCTAATGTTGACATTGATTTAATTATCACAGAAGAGCCAGAAATTGGTAACATAGAAAAACCTGTGGAAATATTTCACATTATTGAACATTTTTGTCTTGGAAGAAGGCGGCTTCATCTTTTTGGACGTGACAGCACCATTCGTCCAGGTTATTCTCAGTCTTGCTTTGTATTAAATCATTTCAAAAGCTTTATAGTAAATATGAAAATTTCATAAAATTAATTTGTGTGCTTTAGGAAAATGTAGATTTTAGAGGAGTAGTTATGGCTTCCAGTGCAGTATAGTGGTCCAGTTGCGCATAAAGGACAATTTTACCAAGCTCATTTTCTTACTAAATAACTGTAGACGTAATGAGGATATATGCATTCAGCAGACAGGCACAATTTTTTTTCCCCTCAGAATGTTGCTGAGTGTTCCAAACGTTCTAGAATTTTGCTCTATCCTCAACTGTGTCGTTTTATATAGTAGTAGTTCAGGCATTCTAATCATAGAATACTTGAAACTAGCCACCCCAGAGCTGTTTCATTCAGAACACCAAGCAAAACTAATTTCCCATTTGAATATTACAGTATTTAGATCTTAAAGCAGAAATACGGGTATGAAATTGACATCTAAGTTGAAATAAACAGGAAAGGCAGAAATAAATGTATCACTTCTGGGCGTGATACCTGATTTTCAATAATTTTATTAATAATTAGCGATTACCGTATTTTCCGGCGTATAAGACGACTGGGCGTATAAGAAGACCCCCGAATTTTCTTGTTAAAATATAGGGTTTGGGCTATATTCGCCGTATAAGACTACCCCTCTTCCAACGCACACCAAATAAAAATTAAAAAACATCAAATGGCTCACCCACAATGTAAAAGCAGCTGTGCTAGACCCAAAATGGCCCCTAAAACAAGCAGGAACCTCCACAGCCACAAAAAGCCCCAAAAAACAACTTTCACACTTTACACACACACAACACAACACAACACAACTGGCTCACCCACAATGTAAAAGCAGCTGTGCTAGACCCAAAATGGCCCTGAAACAAGCAGGAACCTCCACAGCCACAAAAAGCCCCAAAAAACAACTTTCACACTTTACACACACACAACACAACACAACACAACTGGCTCACCCACAATGTAAAAGCAGCTGTGCTAGACCCAAAATGGCCCTGAAACAAGCAGGAACCTCACACAGCCACAAAAAGCCCAAAAAACAACTTTCACATTTTACACACATAAAATTCCACATACAGCTTTGTGAGATTTTGTGTGTGTGTGTAGTTAGAGTGAAACACTACAAAAACATACTAAATCTCAGAAAGCTGCACAAATATTATTTTATTTTATTTTATTTTTATTTTTATATGAAAGCTAAATTTAAAACTTCCTAAACATTAAATGGCTAGGTCTAAAAAAGAACAACTAAAAAAAAACCCAATTAACTATTTTTTTAAAGATCCCAAAGGGGAAAAAAACTTACCCAATAGAACAGGGGTCTCCAACCTAGGCAACTTTAAGACTTGTAGACTTCAACTCCCAGAATCCCTCAGCCAGCTTTGTTTTGCTGGCTGAGGAATTCTGGGAGTTGAAGTCCACAACTCCCTGCCTGCTTGATTGCAGGCAGGGAGTTGCTTGCTGATGGAATGGATTCAGGCAAGCGAAGCAAGGTAAGCAAGCTGGAGGGGGAAAACTTTTTTCCTTCTCCATGGCTCTGGCAATCCCAACTGAGTTGCCTGATTAGCAGATCATCAGAGCTTGGATCGTCAGAGCCATGTGAAAGGAGAAAAGTTTTTCCCTTCTCCATGGCTCTGGCGATCCCAACTGAGTTGCCTGATTAGCAGATCGTCAGGGCTTGGATCGTCAGAGCCTTTCAGGCTGGTCTGCCTGGTTACAGGAGAACAACACCCAGCGTATAAGACGACCCCCGACTTTTGAGAAGATTTTCATGTGTTAAAAAGTCGTCTTATACGCGGGAAAATACGGTATGTGTTTTTAAAATGTCTTAATAGCAAGCTAAAGAGGGGAATGTCTCATATCATTGAAATACTGTCCTAGTGGATTAATATTAAGCATCTGTGGTTTTCAAAAATGACAATCAGCTACATCATGTAGAGTTTTATTGCTAATTCTACTTGCTCTTATTTTATGGGAATAGTTGCTTCTGCTAAATTTAAGTAGTATTAAAGAAACAATGAGGAAAGGATTAAGGGGTACAATTTTGTATGTGGCTCACTCTTCCCTTTTGTTCCCTTCCCTCCCCTTAGGCTGGTTAACTGTTGGACCCACACTCACAAATAGTAACTTCAATGCCGAAACATATACATCATATTTCACAGCTCCCAACTCCCACCTGACTGGTTGTACAGAAGAGATTGAGAGACTCAGACCAAAATCACCACCACCAAAAGATCGAGGAGGTGGTGCACCAAGGGGTGGAGGAAGAGGCGGGACTTCAGCTGGTCGAGGAGAAAGAGGCAGAGAGAGAAACCGAACTAATTTCAGGGGGGAAAGAGGTGGATTCAGAGGGGGACGGGGAGGTACTCACCGGGGTGGCTTTCCCCCTCGCTGAGCATGAGAATCTTCATCCTTTTTCCTGCCTTTATCCTACTGAGTTTTTGTTTAAAAAGTACAGCCTTAGTTCTCCAGTTACCTTTATTAGCAGCTCACTCTAGAGCTGCTCACCAAAATATTTTTGTACCTATTATGAACCAGTCTTGTATAATAATCCGGATCTTACAATAAAGCACATTTACAGTGGAATTCTCTGAACTTGGTTGTTTTGTTGCAGTTGTTTCATTACCCACTGGTAGCATCATGAGTGTATTTTACTATTAAGCACATTTACTATCAGAATCGACTTTGAACATGACAGCTTTAGTTTTAATTTTAATCATATGCTTTATCTTCCAATTTTTCTTAAACCCTCTTAATTGGATATTAATAATTCTAGGATAAATT
Source organism: Arizona elegans (assembly GCA_022577455.1). Lineage (NCBI taxonomy): Eukaryota > Metazoa > Chordata > Lepidosauria > Squamata > Colubridae > Arizona > Arizona elegans. The sequence goes on along the minus strand of JAKOOJ010000009.1, from coordinate 34,556,957 downwards.
TCTAAGACAAATATTTCTCTTTCTGTTACTTTTCAGATGATTGAATTATATTGCAACTTAGGTTCCAATAATAGAAAATTAGTGCTCCTATTAAGGGAAATCTCAAATATATATTAGTCTCCTAGTTAGTAATATTCCAAAACCACAAAAAATGCAAAAAAAACCAAACCCCACACACATGTTGTATGTATGTATAAAACATTAAGTAAATCAGATCAATTTCAGTAATGTTATTAAGAGAACATAGGGGTTTTTAAAAAAAAACAAAACAAAACAGGGCTTTAAGTAAAGTACTTTTGTTTTAAAATGGATATTATACTGTAATGCTATATTGCTGCTTGTCTAAGAAACTTATGGTACAAAACCAGAAACCTAGATATGAGATAGATAAAAACATTTAAAATCCTTTAAGCCAGAATTTTAGTCATGATTGATTGAAAGCCCATCCTAATAGATACCCAATATTAAACTGAAAACCAACCAGGGACATATGGGACCACCAGGTAATCCTTGACCGATGACTACAATTAAGCCCAAAATTTCCATTGCTAAGAAAGATAGCTGTTAAGTGAGTTTTGCCCCTTTTACAACCTTTCTTGCCACAGTTGTTAAGGGAAGCAAATTAGTAACATGTTTGTTAACGTGGTGGTGGCTTCGCCATTGACTGTGCTTGTCAGAAAGTTGCAAAAGGTGATCACATGACCCCAGGATACTGCAATAGTCATAAATACATGTCAGTTGCCAAGCATCTGAATTTTGATCACATGACCAGGGGAATGCTACAATGGTGGTGTGTAAGTGTAACTAAAAAACAGTGTAAGTCACTTTTTTCATAACTTCCAGCGGTCACTATATGGTTGTAAGTCAAAACACTATATAATGGCTTAATAAAATGTGAACGCAGCCATTAATCCCCAGATCATGTGATTCCCAAAATGACAGTATAAAACCTGAAAAAAACTGGTCTAATAATTCTAAAGCCGTTAAAAGAGTTGTATATAAACATGTGGTTTTAGTCAAATACAGAACTTTTATTTTAGGAATAAATTTAACAATAGTATCTTTCAAGTAATAGTAAATTTTCCATGTCTGGGAAGTTAATATGTTGAACAGGTTTAAATGTTAATTTACTGCAATAATTATCCTTTAGGTAAATTCCAGTAATAGCAATTGCTACTTAGCTTTTTGCAAGGCATTAAATTTTGCTATGACCTAAACAAAACTATTCCAAATTCCTTAATACTGTCTCATAGAGAAAGTGTTACAATTCAGTTGTGACTCATGTACAGTAACAGGAGTTTGGAGTACGTTAAACAAATCTTTGGCGGAAAGGCCATGTGAATATGTTGAGATTGCACCTGGACATGGTCAACACAAAAATATTTATTTTGTCCTAAATACAAATTGCATGTAAAAGAATTAAATCCCCCCCACCCCCACAAATGACTTCATTCCTCTTTCCCCTTATCAACCCAAGAAATAATTAGTTTTAAAAATATTTACAAAATTAACAGGTGATTGGGAGGCATAGATAGGCCAGCTATATCCGGAGAGCCACAATTTCCATGGCCCCAATCTTTGGATGTTTTGCTGGGGCTGAATAGTCCACTATTTTGAACTGTCACCACACCACAGCATGCAAAATAATAAAAAGTACATTAAATTAAATGTAAGCTAGGAGGGAAAAAAGTTATTGGGTCAAAATGTACAGTAAAAAGGACAAAAAATTATATGAGTAATACAAATCATATATAACAGGGCTTAATGCTTTGCAGTTTATTAAAATGTGTGAAATGAGAATTGCATGTTTTACACAGATTCCAGGATTTCAAACCTTGCCATTAGAAAACTTCCTTTTAAAGAAGGATAAAGGCTCTCCCATAGGAGTTATACCTGAGCAAATATTTGCCTACTTTACATAATTATAGATGGCTACATTATTATGAAACAAAGCACTAATCTACAAAATTAGAAACTGTACAATAAGGTAGCAATATAAAGCACCTTGTGATGGTGGTTGGCCATTCTTGAATAGATTCCGAACAAATGCACAGAGAACAAACATCAAAATCCATTAATTGAGAAGCTGACATATTTCTTTATGAACGCAACATAAGAAGTCCACATAAGAAGCTCCTCCGTACATGTTCTTGTCTTCAATTAAAAACTGCTTGAAAATCATCTCTGGTTGCTCTCGTTGCTTCACAATCAGAATCTTTAAAAAAATAGTTTAAGAATTAACGAAACGTACAAATGCTGCTTTGAGTCTTATTTCTCAGCTTAATTAAAGAGCAAAAAATGTTAAGGTTATTAAAATGTTTTCAAAGGAAGGAATTAGGCAATCATAAGAGCAACCTTTTAAGTAATCTTTTACCTTCATGGAATAAGGCGTTCTGCTTTGGAGCTGATCTATTATGGACCTCAGTTTTGAAGAATAGGGATTATTCAGTTCTGGAAGACGTGACTACATGTAATGAATAAATACACATACAGAATTAGCACACATGAAAATTGCTATTCTGGAAAAACAAAGATTGTATGCCGTATGGATATTTGCAATGGTTTTGAAAGGCTAAAAGTTGTTGACTTGTACAATGAAACAACCAAATTATTTGGTACAGAAAAAATGTCCTTAAAATTCTCTGTGAATGTAATTTCATTGACAAATTCATCAAGATGATTGATAAATATTTTATTCGTGATCAAAGATGAAATAAATTACAAGGAAGATTTGGAAGCTAAAATAGAATTTCATCAAAACAACTATTCAATAGATTCTATTGGCTGATAGGACAATATTCACATACAATTTGACACAGCCATTAATAAAGGTATTATTAGATCAATGTGCCAGGCCAGATAAAAAGGCAAATATAAGACAGATGTTAACAAACAGAAGCAAGTTCAGTGGAAGATCAATTTACCAAGATAATGAAGTAACTAGAAACCAAGTCCTATGAGCATCGTTAAAGGGTTGTTTATTATTCAGATAAGGCTAAGAGAAGATATGATAGCTGTCTTCAGATATCTAAAGAGTCACACAGAGAACTGAATGGCTTTGTTCCCTTTACCTAAGATGCAGCTGTTTGAAATATACAGGGGATTTGTTTCAGGTTAGCTATAAGCAATTTCCTCACATTAATAGATGTCAACCAGTGGGATAAATATCCTTATGAAGTGATATACTTCCCTTTGCTGGAATATTTAGAGGTTGGATACTAGCTGTCTAGAATGTTTCAGCACCTCTTGAAATAAGCAGGTGATAGGACTAGGCAATCTTTGAGGTCCCTTCCAACCCTTATGATTCTATAAAATTTTTTAAAAAATGGAATGATAATGATATGCATCCAATTCACATTACTTTCAGCACTGTAATTTGTGTGCTTTATTCTGAAAACTTACCTATACATTAATCAATCCTGGCATATTGCATCTTTGCAATTCAGACTGGTTTCAGGGAGAAGGTAGTAGAAGCTTTGTTTTTGGAAATCAATAGACTTGCAAAATAATTTAGGTATAGAAACCTACCCACTTTTTCTGTGCATGTTTCTACACATCTGCATTTTCATCTTTATAAAGGAGCAATGATTTCAAGGCTGCATTGTTCATATCATGTCATCTGGCACTTGCATCATAGTTTGGAAATGAAGTACCGTGTTTCCCCCAAAATAAGACCCTGTCTTATATTTTTTTGAACCTTGAAATAAGCGCTTGGCCTTATTTTGAACCCCGAAATAAGTGCTCGGCCTTATTATTATTTTGGGGCATGTGAAACAAGATGGGGTTCCTCTTGCTGTCTTACCTGATTTCCAGCTCCATTGTGTTTCTTGCCATTGTGTGCAGGGAAACAAGTTGTACCATAAAAAAACACTTCTCACGAGTTCAATCAATTAATTCCAACTTCTCGAATTTCCACCCCTTCACTAGGTCTTATTTTCAAGGGGGGGGTATTTTAGCACATGCACTCAAAAGCCCAGTTGGCCTTATTATCCAGGGAGATCTTATTTTTGGGGAAGCAGGGTACATATTAAAAAATAAGCATTCAACTGCTCTTTCTCAAATACATAAGACTATACTCACAGCCTCGGTGTTGACGTGTGCAAAGGAAGGCACATTAAATATCCCTTGGATAAGATCTGGTGGGGCACTGACTCCAAGCCATAGAAACACATGTAGAGAATTTGCCAATAGGAATACTCCTCCTTCAGAGAGACGTTCTTCTGAGCAGCGAACAGCAGGAGGAATTGTGTCTTTACTTACATCCATGGAATGCTGTGGGATAAAATTTAAGTTCTTAAGATTCACTGCATGTTTTTTTTTAAAAAAAATCTGAACAACTATGAGATTAAATTTGATGTGATTTAAAGCATGAGGGTCAAAAGTAGGAAACCATGAGTTCTAATCCTGCCTTATACACAGAACTGGCTGGATGCCTTTAGGCCACTTAATCTCTCAGCCCTTGGAAGCAGGCAATGGCACACCAATTACATTCTATGGACTTGTCCAGATAGTTCATTGAACTGAACTTTCCTTCCTAATAAGCTTGGATACATAGATTCTAAATCAAAGAAATGATGACTATACATCTATGAATTTAGGAGATAATGTTTCTAAAGTTTCTGCATTTTCAAATTCCATTATGACCACAATGCCAGATGACTATTCCTACATTGGCATATTCTACATCTACATATTATGTGGTATATACAAAGAGTAATGCTTTAGGCACAAAAATGAGTGCAATATTCTTAAGATTAACAAATTTTGCAAAATAATTTATTTTTAGATGAAAATATACCTGCAATTATCAGTTTCAGGTTTATGCAAGGGGACCAATTGGAAAAGTTGTTCTGATTTTTCTCTACTCAACAGTCCTGAACAATATTACACAATTTACTATTGTCTGTCTGTTTTTGCCACTGGTAGGGGATGGGAGGGTCACCAACCTATTGGTCACCAACCTAAAGCTATTGGCAATAGCTTTAAATTAATTCAGAGGAAAGTGTGGTTGGGCAACATGAACTGTGCTTCATCAGTGCCATGATGCTATCATACTTATATTGGCTTTTTACAATCTCTGCGGGCTGAAGGAATTATAATGGTAGAACCATTAACTCAGACCAGATGGACTGACTAGCAAGACTATGTTAGAGGTAGCCTTGTACCCTAGCCTACCATATTCTCCATGTCGCAGCAACTGCCCTGTGATATTGCCCAATATCTGCTGATAGCAAAATACTTACAATTGGCAAAAGCTGTGGGTAGAATAAAAGTTGGGTGTTAGCAACATCCATTGACATGACCAGCTGTCTATGAAAAGTTCTTTCATCCGTGGGAATCTCTGACTTGCCCAACAGCACACAGCTTTTCAGAAGGCTATTCATGTAGACAGGAAGTACCTTCATTGAATCAGGAAGAATAAGCTGAAAAAGAAGAAAAGGCATCAGCTAAAATATCTTGCCATTCATGTACTCCAAGTTTTCTCCAGCAGAATTTGCTTCTGATTAGTTCCACAATCAACTGCTTTTGTCTGACAGATTTCTATAAACAAATGGAAGTTTAATTTAAATGGTTTTCCTGTCTTCAAATGTCACAACTTGGTTTATACTTCAATCCATAAATCAGTGTTATGAGAAAAAGTCTATTCAATAATTAAAATAAAACAAATACGAAAACCTCTGAAAATATATTCAATTTCTGATTTGTTTTCTCCTAAATATTCTTATTTTGTATCTATAATATAAAGGTGATATCTGCTTTTTGGTATCATATGCATACATTACAAATCAGGGATCACATGATTTAGGACTTAATCTAGCCTACCCAATCAAAACTGCTCTTATGATCCGATCTTGGTAATTACAAAAGGATAAATTTATCAAGTGATTTGAGCCTGAACAAAGTCTTTCTAATTTTCAAAAGTTGTACTTTTTTAAAAATACAGAAGTATAAGCTAAAAATTGAAGTTCAGTTATAAGACAATAAAATATTTTTATTTTATGAAAGAACATTCTGTTAGCCATATGCCATACAAAGCAAAAATTGTTCTGAGATTTATATACTAAATTGCATGTAGTTAAAAACTGCATTGCATTATTTATAGCACAATGACATTTAGAGATTATCTTATCCTACACATACAGAGATGCCAAGACTGTTGAAGGCCAAGATTTTAAGCAAGCAGTTCCTACAAAATCCAATGAAAATGTAGCACATACGGGAATAATAAATACAACATTTAAATCTTTCCTCATAGTCAGCCTGGGTTAATAATGACCATAAAAGGTGCTAGCTAAAGCTGGAAAATAAAGCTTTAACGCTAAATTCTTTGCTGTGCTTCTTCACTGAATAATTAGGCTTTAGGCAAGTACTATTTTTGTATTGTGGTTTATATTACATAATTTACAGTCCTGGCCACAAAAATAATTGAGTGAAAATGTGAGCGAGGAAAGATGTTTATTTCAAATTGCAATTTGTGTCTTTGTAAGCTTATTAAAAATCAGCATAAGCAAGCATAAACTAACTGTAAATTAGTTAACATTTGGAAAAAACAAAGCACAAAATCTTACAATCTTGACTTAGATTCTAAACATTTTGTTCTTTCAATTGAAAAAAAAAATCCACGAAGCACAAACCATCCATATCTACTAGTTTAAAATCAATAACCAGAATAGAGAGGCTCTGGAGGCTGGTGACAGCAAAAAACGTCACTTCTTGTCCAACTGGCAGTTGGGAAATGGGCCATTTCAGGCCTCCAGAGGGCCTCCGAGGGGGTGGGGAAGGCTGTTTTCACCTTCCCCAGATGCATAGACAGGATCTGGAGCCAGGTGAGAAAAAGAAATGGACCTACTGGGCCATCGTGTACCAGGAGAGGGGGGGGTTGCACACGCATGCGCAGGGCGGCGCGCATAGAATTATGGATATGGGCAGATGTGCACGTGAACCTCCCCCGCCCCCCCTCCTGGCACGATGGCAAAAAGGTTAGCCATTACTGCTATAGTTCATCACATCACTTCCCTCTTTGTAGACACATTCCAACATACGTAGCTATCCTATTTAAGACCAAAGAATGAAAATCCCAGAACTAAGAGATCCAAGGATCTGCTAATACTTGGTCTTGCTAGACTTAAGCCTGAGCCCATTTTCCTCCATTCCAGACTTCAACAAGACTTCAACAAGAGCCTTGATAGTACAGTGGTCTACGCACCCTGTTATTAACACAGCTGCCTGCAATTTACTGCTGGTTCAAATCTCTCCAAGGCTCAAGGTTGACTCAGCCTTCCATCCTTTCTAAGGTAGGTGAAATGAGGACCCAGTTTGTGGGGGCAATAAGCTGACTTTGTATAAATATACAGAAGTATGAAGGCTATTGCTTAACACATTGTAAGCCGCCCTGAGTCTCCGGAGAAGGGCGGAATATAAATCAAATTAAAAAAACAAAACAAAAACCAGCCTCTTTATTTGCTGAGACAAGACTTGACAGTATCATTCTGAAAATTTAGCACCAGATTCTTAAAATAGAGTTTACATTCTATAATAGACTTCTGCAGCATATCGGCTTGCAGTCTCTAAAATAATTTAACTATAGGGAGTGTGGCAGAAAGCTCACTAATTTTCACAAACACCTAGTCTACTTAGAGAAAAAAAATAAAATTTGCATATTAAACCCTATGGACATGCAATATTTCTGAATTTGGTATCACATATTTTTGCTTACATGTTAAAATAAATACCCAAAGAATGCTCAAATAAAACTTCTATAGCTGGAAATATAAAATACCTGGCTCACTGCAGATGGACTAGCACAGTTCTTTCTGTAACATGCCAACATGCGAGCTGTTTGATTCACCAGGATCTCACGAACAGTCTTTAAGGGCTGGCTGAGAATGGCTTTATAAGCTATTATAATATAAAGAAGTGATAAAATATGTTATGTTAACCATTATATCTTTTCACAAGAGAAAAAAAAATCAGATTTCAGATATTAAAAAAAACTTTCATCTAATTTACTCTTTCTAAACAGAGTATAAAATTTCATATATTAGGTTTAAATTATAAACTGTGTGAAAATTATTCACCTTGCATCCATGGTCAACCACAACAAAAAATGGCCAATACTCTTCTTCCAATGCTATCATAATGACTTAACAATAGTGCTCTATTAATATTGCTATGATACATAGAAATTCTGAAGTATGAACTTCATGTATCCAGGAACTTAAATTAGATATATTAAAAGCATTCAGCAACTATTGCCATTTACATCACTGTCTTGTGACAATTTCTTATATATATTTGATAGGAATTGATTATTTTTGATTTTTAATACCGTGTGTTTTATCAGATTTTAAATGTCCACCGTCACTTTCCAGCCTCCCTCCCCACTCCCACATCATGTATTATAAGCTGACCTGATTTTGCAAAGAAATTTACTAGTGCATCAGTCTCACAGCTCTTGTAGATATCAGCTAACTGGGAACTACAACTGAGTCCAATGTTATGTATGCGCAGTCTTCTTTGACCAGTCATGGATGTGTAAAGGACTGCACACTGCAATGACAAAATCAAGATGATAGATAACTTAAAATGGTTAAGTTACTTGCATTTTCTACAAAAGTATTTCAACTTTTTTTAAAACAGTAATTTGAGACACTGACTCAAAAAGTGTAATTTATTTATTTATTATATTTATTTATGCAGCCACCTATCTCACCATTGCAACTTCAAATGGCACACACAGGGTTAAAACCTAGGTTGGCACTGTAACAGAGTAAGATGTGAAATATTACAAGTAGAAAAATTCAGGTAGAGTTTTTTCTTTTGAATATGAGTCCAGATGAACCAAAATAATAATAACATATATAATGAGTTGGACCAAGAACCATTTTAAGGCAGCATTGTTTAAATTGACTTCCAAGGTACCTCACAGAGGTCTTCTCTACCCCTACAATTTGACATGCCAGGGACTTTTCCTTATTCACGTGTACTTTATACTTAAAATTATGTAACTAAAGCCTATGAATTGCAATTATTTGTTCATTGATTTTTTTTGTCATGTAATAGTTTTCCCAGACTTAGAAAATTAAATGTTTCTTTAAAAATTATTATAGATTTTTCTTGACTTACACTCTCTTTCATTTAGTGTACCTGACTCTGTCCTTTATTCCAAAGAAAGGCACTAATCACTTTGGTATGTTGGAGCTTGAAATAAGGGCATACTAAGGAATGGGGCTTTCTTTGCCTAGAATCACTGTTTACCACCCTTACATGAGGATTTCTGATATTTCAAGGTATGTGAATAACTATAATAGTAGCAAAATGTTGAAATAACTTTAGAAATCGCTTATAACCGGCAGGAAAAAAGGAAAGCAGCAGTCTTGACAAATAAGTCTTCATTACCAATTAAGGTTTAGGATTTACCTATATTTTAAAGTAAAGGATGTCTTCATCACTTTTAAAATAAAAAAGCCCATAAACCATAACTATAAAAAAGGCCCACTTACATTTGCTTTCAATGCTGCTGTGTTCCCCTACTATGACAGCAGCTGAAGCAGCAAGTATTGTAAAGATACTAAGAAATAAGCTAAGACAACATGTGCTCATCTGAAGCAGGAGTTTATTGAAGGTGAGTGGGAGTTTCTCTACTGTGATAAAGATTCATAGTCCTGTCGTAAGCAGCTAAGCTTCAGGAAAACAGAAGAGCACTGCATGAACAAAACAGCTAGTTGTGTTAACTGTTGTCAGCAACCCACAATGATCCAATGAAAATTCCAATGCTACATTTGGCATATGTCAATTATGGTAAAGCAGTGGTGGGTTGCTCCTGGTTCAGTTCGGTTCTATAGAACCGGTAGTAAAACCAGCAGGAGACTCCACCCACTGACCCGGATGTCATCAGAAGCAATCTGCGCATGCACAGAAGAGCACGCGGGCATGATGCAAACCGGTAGTAAAGGTAAGTAGAACCCACCCCTGCAGTAAAGGTAGCCAGAATGATGGCATTTTCGCTGAGGTAAATCACTGCTCATATGTTAGGGAAGTCATATGGCAGCGCAGGTTGTGCAATACTGCCTGTATGTACCAATTATGCATAACGGATCTACAGTAATGGTCATCCAGAAAGACACCAAAGAGGCATGTGACCTAGGAACTTCTTACCTGGATTAAAGCCCCATTATCTTCACTCAATTTATCATCATGCTTGAACTCCACAGTCACAGCTTTGTCACAATCTATTGCTGCCAGTTCAACATCTGTGGTATTGTTCATGTAAATAGCTCCCAGGAAATCTGTTGCTCTAAAACCTAAGTCAGGATTAGAAAAGAGTAAGTTGTACAGTTAATAAAAGCAACCAGCATCATTTTTGTAATAGGTAAAATAGCTGATAGCTTTATTTATTTATTTATTTATTTATTTATTTATTTATTTATTTGTTTATTTTTCATATTTGTATACCGCCCTACTCCCGAAGGACTCAGGGCGGTGAACAGCCATAATAAATACAAATACATATAGAAGTTAAAAACTATTAAGAAACAGATTAAGTAATTTAGGCTCAAAGATTAAGAACATCCAAATTTATCTAAAGAGATTTAAAACCCAATTTAAAAGCCAGTTTAAAAGCCAAATTAAAAAGGGAGAGTTAGGCCAGACCAGCTTGTTGGAATAGAAATGTTTTCAGGGCACGGCGGAATATGCATAAGTCTTGGATGTTTCGTATCTCCGGGGGAAGCCCGTTCCAGATGGTAGGTGCCCCCACAGAAAAGGCTCTCCCCCTGGGGGCCGTCAGTCGACATTGTTTGGCCAGCACCCTGAGGAGTCCCTCTCTATGGGAGCGAACTGGTCGGTGAAAGGCTATTGGTGGCAGGAGGCGGTCTCATAAGTACCCTGGTCCTAAGCCATGGAGCGCTCTAAAGATAGTAACCAAAACCTTGAAGCGCACCCGGAAGACCAATGGGAGCCAGTGCAGCTCGCGCAGGAGGGGGGTTACATGAGAACACCACATTGCTCCCATTACCACCCACGCGGCCGCATTCTGGACCAGTTGGAGCCTTCGGGTGCTTCTCAAGGGGAGCCCCATGTAGAGAGCATTACAATAATCCAGGCGTGAGGTGACAAGGGCGTGAGTGACCGTGCGTAACGAGTCCGATCCAGAAAGGGATGCAACTGGCGAATCAGGCGAACCTGATAAAAAGTCCTCCTGGCTACGGCCGTCATATGCTCTTCAAAAGACATCCGTGAGTCCAGGAGGATGCCCAAGTTGCGAACCCCATCTGTGGGGGCCAACGACTTGCCCCCAATAGTCAGAGATGGCACCAACTGACTATATCAGGACGACAGAAACCACAGCCACTCGGTCTTGGATGGGTTGAGTCTGAGTTTGTTCCTCCCCATCCAGATCCGTACGGCCTCCAGGCACCGGGACATCACCTCGAGGGCATCATTGGGGTGGTCTGGGGTGGAGATGTACAGCTGGGTGTCATCAGCGTACTGATGGTACTTCACCCCAAAACCACGGATGATCTCACCCAGCGGCTTCACATAAATGTTGAATAGGAGGGGCAAGAGGACCGATCCTTGTGGCACCCCACATATAAGGGGCCTCGGGGTCGACCTCTGCCCCCCTGTCAACACAGACTGCGACCGGTCAGAGAGAAAGGAGGAGAACCACTGTAGAACAGTGCTCCCCATCCCCAACCCTTCCAACCGGTGCAGCATGATATCATGATCGATGGTATCAAAAGCCGCTGAGAGGTCTAGTAGGACCAGGACAGAGGAGCAACCCCTGTCCCGAGCCCTCCAGAGATCATCAACCAATGCGACCAATGCTGTCTCTGTTCTGTACCCGGGCCTGAATCCCGACTGGAACGGATCTAGATAATTCGATTCATCCAGGTACTGAGGCAGTTGTCGTGCAACCACACTCTCAACAACCTTTGCAACAAAGCGAAGGTTGGAGACAGGATGATAATTTGCTAATACAGCTGGATCCAGGGAGGGCTTCTTGAGGAGGGGCCTCACCACCGCCTCTTTCAAGACGGTGGGAAAGACACCCCCACTCAAAGAAGCATTTATAATCTCCTGGAGCCAGCCTCGCGTCACCTCCCGGGAGGCCAGTACCAACCAGGATGGACACGGGTCCAATAAACATGTGGTCGCATTTAGTCTGTTCAGTATCCTGTCCACGCTTTCGGGAGTCATAGGATCAAACTCTTCCCAAATAATATTCTCAGGACCTGCCCCTGTCATCTCCTCTGGATCAATCCAGTCAGAGTCTAGCTGTTCACGAATCTGAGCAATTTTGTCATACAAATATTGTACAAAATCCTCAGCTCTACCCTCCAAGGGGTCTTCCCGCGTCTCTTGATGGAGCAGAGAGCGGGTCACCCTAAACAGGGCGGCTGGGCGATTATCTGATGACGCAATAAGAGTAGAAAAGTAGTTACTCTTCTCTACTCTTATCGCCACTAGGTAATTCTTAATATGAGATCTTACCAGTGTTCGGTCGGATTCAGAACGACTAGCCCTCCAACTGCTCTCTAGGCGTCTTTTCCGGCGCTTCATCTCCCTCAGCTCCTCAGTATACCAAGAGCCAGGTGAGACCGGCGCCGGGTCAGAGGCCGCAAAGGCACGACTCGGTCTAAAGCATCAGCCGCCGCCCTATCCCAGGCGGCCACTAAGTCCTCAGCTGAGTCATGTGCTAGAACCTCAGGAAATGGCCCAAGCTCCATCTGGAATCTCTCAGGATCCATCAGGCGCCTGGGGTGGAACCACCTGGTCGGTTCCGCCTCCCTGCGGCGGGGTGTGGCGGTTCGAAGGTCCAGGAGAAGGAGGGAGTGATCTGACCATGACAAGGGTTCAATCACTATATCCCCTATCTTGAGATCACTCAACCACTGTCCAGAGACAAAAACAAGGTCCAGTGTGTGTCCCCCCACGTGAGTAGAGCCATAAATTAACTGGGTCAGGTCCATAGCCGTCATGGAAGCCATGAACTCCCGAGCCACCTCAGATGTCTCGCCAACTGATGACAGGTTAAAATCCCCCATGACCATAAGCCTGGGAGTGTCAACAGCCACCGCGGCTATAACATCAAGCAGCTCAGGCAGGGCTGCTTCCACGTGGCAGGGAGCCAGGTACGTGACTAGCAAGCCCAACTGCACCCTATGACCCCACTTCACAAGAAGGGACTCACATCCAGCCGTCTGAGGAACAGTGGCCTCCCTTGGTCCAAGACCTTCGTTAATAACAACCGCCACCCCTCCGCCCCTCCCCTGAGACCTTGGCTGATGGAAAGCACGGAAACCTGGTGGGCACATATCAACAAGGGGGGCTCCCCCTTCCTGGCCCAACCAGGTCTCCGTAATACCTGCCAGGTCCGCACTCCCCTCCTGAATAAGATCACAAATGAGGGGGGCTTTATTTACCACGGACCTGGCGTTGCACAGCATCAGCCGAAGGCCTGGGGCCCGAGGTTCCGTACAACCTGGGGAACGAGAAGAGCTTTGAGGGTCAGAGCGCGCCACCGCTTGTAAACAGCGAGGACGCACTCCCGTAGGATGATGTGGCCCCCTGCTCCCACCATATCTGCCCCTCCCACCTACAGTATCGATGTTATGGGCATCTGTATCGTAAGATCTAATCATCTCCTTGACCCCAGAGTTCACACCTCCCATGCCACGCCCTACAGCTGGCCCAGATACCCTCCCCCGCAGGTCTTCCCCCAAACCCACGTAATCTACCCCCCTCTCAGAATCCCTTAAAATCTTATTAAGAAATTTCCCTAAAAAACCCCAGAACCCTCTTTTTGCTGTGTGCCATCTCTCCGGACTCCAAAGTCCGTCATCGAGATAGGCCCTCGATAAAGAAGAGGGCCAGACCTGCGAGAGGGGGGCATCTCGCAGTTTGAGGAGTTCTCCCAATGAGTACATTTTGTAGCTAGATAGTCTATAGTTGGTAGGCATGTCCTAGTTATCCAGGGTCCTGTGGAGAGAGTATCAATTAGAGGTACAAGTCATTTTAGTCCCGCTGAACTCTCATATCAGCGGTAGAAAGAGCCATTTTGAACTCAGATGTGAACATCGATCACCCTCTCACGGCAACCAGATATAAGGGAGAAAAACAGCAGCTATAGTCCTGTTCTTTCAATGTTGTACCTAGGCATAGATGGAATAGCCAATCCTTGAGATTAGAGATACGGATAGTCTGTGGGAAATATATATAATAGGCAAAAATCCAGGGAGACTCAGATGAAATAAAAGTAAGGAAATTCTCATCCTGATATACAGGAAACAACAGACCTGGATAGCAAATGATTCACAAAAAGCCGAATATCCGGTCATAAAAGGGCGATAGGAGATAAAAATACAGGAGGGGAGATGGAATAAGGCAGTCACTTTGTAGAAGCAAAGCCCCCATGATAGACATAACAATCATTTCTAATCTCCTTAGCTTTAAAGGACATATTCTCCTATTCACCCACCCAGTGCCATTCTTAGTACCAGTCTCTATCCTCTTTAATGTGAGAAGTTGATTTGTTAAAAAAATAAATACTACAGTCACCTTACTCATAAGAAACATTAACCTGAAACCAACAAAAAGTCTCATTATTCGTAGCTGAAGCAGCAATCTGGAACCTTACTTTCAAAAAGAAAAGTGTGCTTGAAATAAAGACTGCTGATCATGACATTTTTTTCAAATGATCCACTATAATTATGCCAACAGTGATGGATTTATTCTGTGCTATGTAATTGAATGTTTCAGGAAGAAACCTGGGTGGTTTCTCATCTAAAAAATCAAGCCAAATCCAGAATGCATTTGGAAAGATTTTACAGATTTTACAGCGAGGTTTACTAATTCCCAATGCTTCAGATTTTGTTCCAGGGGGGGAAAAAAAGACATATTAAAACTATCTCTTAAACAGAGTAAAACAAGCAAATAAAAACCTCTATAGTAATCATTATTACCTGTGCTGGTTCGAACTCTCATAATAGCATCAAAACCCACTTTTTTTTCTATATCCTTTCTCAGGTCATTGAGAAATTGATGGCTGTCAGAATGTATCTAAACAAAAAGAAGAGATTGGGAAAAACTTGACTAAATAATGACTACCACTGGATGGCAGCAGCACAACATAAATTGTTTAAGGATATACTGTAAACTGTTAGGAATGAATAGCACTAAATCACTCCTAAATAAATAATTTAGTTAATACTTGCAGGCCTTTCACATTCTCACATGGTCATGCAGATTAAGAGAAAAATCAAACTGCTTGTTATACATAGAGAAAAAAATACAATATTAGTAAAGAAAACCTATTCTTTTAAAATAGATTGATGAAAATAACAGATATTTATTATTATTAAATAAATTATTATTATTATTAAAAAAACAAGCCAACATTAGAGTAAGCATGTATTTTATGTTAGAAATTTGCTGCATATTATATTCCCAGTTCAATAAAATAATTGTAATTTTTTCATAATTTTACAAGATTATGTTGCGCATTGTCATAAACCTAGGGAATGTATAGGAATGCAAAAAAAAAAGGTGTAATATATAATTATTTAACATCAGGAGAAGGACAGAAATGCCACTAAACATTAATGGTTCCTGTGAGTCTAGCACTAATAAGCAGAGAGGGACATAATCCATATATTTCTTTATCCTATTTGGAATGGAGAAGAAAATCAGATTAAAATTTTAGTTCTAGTCGTACAGAAGGCTGCAAGACAAAAATTTTACTCACTACTTATAGAAATATGTATTGCATTCTTCTTTATTTATCCCTATAAATGCTTGAGATTTCTCCTATTTTTCCACACAATATTGTGAAATAGTTTGGGCACTGACTATGTCCTGTCAAATTTTCAACCCTAATCCTCTGACTGCAGATGAATCTGGACCTTTATCACTTTGGTCCTTGTTCAACACCTTAATTACTGCATCACATTTTCAGAGGTCTTATCATAAGATTTTCCAATGCCCAAACACCACTTTACATTTATCCTACTGTAGGTGAGTTGCTCTCTTGGTAATCTGTACGTCCCATAAGAGTTAGCTAAAATGGTCAGTGCCAAGGACTGTTGGAAGTTAAATAATTCTGCAGCATCTTCATATAGAGGAATTTCACAGGAAATTGGTAAGCATTTGGGGGAGGGGGGGGAAAATCCCTTCACTAACAAGAAAATTTTGTAAGATAAAGATTTACATCCTATAGGCCCTAAACCCTTGCCTTTTCAAATTAATAGCCTGATGCCAGAATTATTATAGTTTTGTTAGATAGCCCTAATTCTACAATATATTTTGAATATAACAATACTGGAATCTGTGTTTAATCTACATGTAGTTAATTAATTTAGTTCAGTTAACTGGACGGAAGTTATCCCCTGCAGTTAAAAAAATTCAGGGCAAAGTGGGTGGGCTAAGATTGGGAGTGGGATATGAAGGCTATTATCCTCTGGGAAGCTTTCCAGAACAATATTTTAAGAAGGATTTTAGGATGTCCCCAGCATATTTCTGTGCCTATTGAAGGTGGAAGTTGCATAACCTGCAATCTTGAACAGAGAATTCGTACTGTATTTAAAAAAAATAGAAACTGATTTTCTATGTATAGATCACTGGGACTACCACATAAACTTGCTGTTGGCAAATTGTCATCAGGTGACACAATAGTGCTTATGACTCTTTTATCTACTATGCATGCATTTCATTTTAATACATACCATACATACCACCATACATACATATATACATACAGTACATACAGTTAAAATGCATTGAAATCTTGAAAACCTGGCAAAATTTAATGACATTGCAAAAAAGAATCAGTTTTTGCTACTTACATTTTTTACTTTATTTTTGCAGCTGTTACATAAACCAGATCGTCAAGGCTGACTCCTAATGTAATTCTACTTGCAACTTGACAACAGAAATGAAGGGAAGGGGGAGGAGAATGCTTGGAATATATTGGCAGCTGGGAGGGAGGTGAGGAATTTATGTGAGCTGTTGGCAGCCTGAGAAGCTCCTGATACTTCAAGGCCGTGCGATGGGAACCTTCTGAAGGTGTAGACTGTTTTCCAAAAATAAAAAAAATGTGGACAATGGGTGGCCCAAATGGGGAAAGGGGCTGTTTTTTGCACGAAAATCTAACTAACTAACTTCACTTCTTCTGTGCCTGTATGAATCTATCAATAAAGTTATACTCTTGGTAAAATAATGTTCCAGGAGTTTCTTTTGCTGCATATGCCAATGGGACAATTGGCTCCATCTACAGTATCATCTGAGTGATCTACAGACCTCAGGTTGCAAACTACTGAGACAAAAAAGAAAGCTTTAGTCAGTTACCTGAAAATTATTGTACTTGTACAATGTTCCTCCAGTATGAAAAGTCACAAAGCCCATGGAAGCAATATCTGCATACTGGATTGGGAAAAGAAACAGATTTACACAGCAACCGCTGGCAACACAGTCTTTGGCCAAGGCCTCATAAATATTTGTCTGGGCCTGAAACAGCATCTGGGGAATATAGAAGAATATAAAAGAATTAAGCATTCTAAGTAACCAGCAAACAAAAAAACAAGATGTTGCGAAAAATAAGGAGGCAAACAAAAATATATATGAAATTAAAATATAGTTTTAAGAGCTAAACAATTTTAACAAGCATAAGCATTAACCAAAAAGCAGGTTTTCTTGACAAGAATATACTATCTATTTCAGATACTAATCAAATATCTAAATGTATTAAGAAAAATTTAAGTACTTTGCACACAACTATGTTCATTAACGGGAATAAGTAGTCTTCGCTTACCAATGGTTACTAATTTGCTTTGCTTACTAATTTTGTTAACTCTGTTGCTAAGCAATGAGATCGTAAAGTACAATGTTATGTGACTACGATGATTTACGACTGCAGTTTGGACAGTCCAAGTTGCCATCATAAAGTGAATCCCATGCGGTCACAGCATTCTGCAATCACACATTCGCCATTTGCAACTTCCGGCCAGTTTCTCTATTAACTTTGCTTGTTGGAAGCTGGCAAATGACAGTTACATGACTGTGAGATGCTGCACTGTTGTAATTGTGAGCTGGTTATCAAGAACCTGAACTGCAATCTAATGACTGCAAGGATGCTGTGACGGGTACAACAATGAGGACCTGTCATAAATCTCCCTCATTCGGTGCCATTGTAACTTTCTTTGCTGAAATGAGTGGATTGTTAAGCGAATATTACCTGTATATATGACTGACACAAATCATTTGAAACAATTTTTTGTGACACTCAAATGCAACTGAAACTCTTCTGTGAGCAGAAGATGCTGCTGGCTAAAGCCCAGAGAAGGTTGAAAGTTCTGCTAAAGTTCCCCCTCTCCTAGTAAACTCCTTATTGCCTTCTTGATGAATTCTCCCAGAGAATTCTTAGTATCCCTAAACAACTAACCCTTGCCCTATCTCAAAGGAGGGCAATCATTTTTAATTGAGATAGCTCAGGCAAATGATCCAAACCTTTATATTACTCATTTTACAGTAGGAGTTTTCCACCCAATATTTACTTTCTTCTGCCTCCCAAGCAAAGGTAATTTAAAAAAAGAGAACCTTACATATCAGTGTCCAAACCGACATGGAGATATTGGTTAAAGAATAGATCTTTAAACTGGTTGATTAGGAAAAAAACCCACTTAAAAAGCCAAAAAAATACCAGTCAATGAGTTAGAGGCAATCCCTAAGAAGGGCCTATTCTGGTGCAAGAATTGAACTGTTGGAATCCATGGCCTAATATGGGAGTTTCCCTCACTTGCCATATTATGAAAGGATCTATATATGTTTCCAAAGGATCTATATATGTTGATCATTAATTGTATGCTACTTTTGGAGTTAGATATCTAAAATTCCTACTACAATGAATAGCTCACTAGGACCTGAATCATAGATTCTTCTATTTCCTCTTAGACTCTAATATATATGCTGTTAGCAGAACAGCAAAGTTGATAGACAAAGCAGTAGAGCTAAGAATTTGTTATATTGAAGGTCATGGTATAATGTAAAGGCGATAAACATTAATTCTTTGTATTTAACCAGATATGTATTTAATTATTGTATTTTCTTTTATCTATTTTATAAATAGGATTTACATTTTATTTTAAATATGGTTATAAACTAATCAATTATCTCTCTATCTATGTAATTCTCTGTCCGTCCATTTCTCTCTCTCTCTCTCTCTCTCTCTCTCTCTCTCTCTCTCTCTCCCTCCCTCCCTCCCTCCCTCCCTCTCTCTCTCGTTATCTAGCTACCTACCTACCTAGCTATCTAGCTATCATCATAGTAAACAGCATACATATAACCTCCTATGCCCAAATAAATAATCCATACTATATCTTAACCTGATAGCCTAGTTCATAAAATGTTGGCCAATGGCTAAATTAATATGACATGCTGAACCACAAATTACTCATCTGCATTTTAATCTACCATAATATTCCCAGCTAAATGAAAAAGCCCAGCACCACCGTAGGAAGTTCTCCAAAATTCTCTTCTTTTTGCTTTTGAAATAATTTCTGCAACTAATTTTATTTGATCAAACTAAATGAAAACTAGTAGAAAAACAATGCAAATTAATTTATATACTTGACAGCAATACATCCTAAAACAGACTTCAAAAATATTAACAATGCTAGAGGTTCATATCACAGTTGTTAAGCTTTATATTTATTACTACTACCTAACTACTACAGTACAATGCAACATTTATCCAGAGCTATTTTCATAGTTTGTTATCATTGCTAACTGGATGAATTGCATACCTTGGAAGCTTCCCTTGGAGTTTGTGTCAGTGCTATTGAGTCAGAATTCAATAGTGAAACCATCTTAATTGCAACTGTCTCTGCTATACTGAGAATTAAACTGACTATATTATGCTAAATTCTATTTGTATGATTTGTATGATGAAATGCAGAAACACGTTTATTCTTTTATACAGCAAGTTGTAGAATTATACCTTCTCTTTTTCTGTATTGACCAATTTCCTATCATCTCTGTTCTTCAGCTTCCCTGGTGCCTCTGCAGTTGGCAATGAAGAGTGGAAGATAAACAGTTTTCCAGCGCACTCTGCTGCCTGTAACAAAAATAGAAAAAAAGTAAGAAACAAAAATGACCTTTATTCTCCTGCAGATATAAACTTCTGAGATAGAGCCTTATACAGTTCTGTTATTTCAGTATAAACTCTCAGCGACTTTGTTAAACTAAATAGTCCATTTGTTTATAGTTTGAACTTCATTTGATACCCTAAAACTTCACCTCTACTACCACAAGAAAAAAAAGAAAGAAAAGAAAAGAAAAGATCTAGTATTCACAAAAAATCAACATAGTAGTATCTGGGTCATGGATGCAGTTATAATGTTGCCTCTGTGTGCATCTGTGTGTAGATACATGTGTCTATACATTAACAGGCACACCAGGAAAGCCAAGACTGTCCAGATGCAAAATTTAATTCAGTTAAACTTGAGTGCCTTAGAATGCACTGATGATACTACCTAGTTTGGGTAATGAAACCAGGGGTGGGTTCTAAATTTTTTTTACTGCCAGTTCTGTGGGCGTGGCTTATTTTGTGGGCGTGGCTTGATGGTCATGTGACAATTATTTAGGATTTAGCAGAGGTACTGGTCTACCCATTTATTTTTGCAGGCACTGGTCTACTCATTTGTTTTCTTTTAACACTGATCAGCTGTAGGGCGGCCCTTTGAAGCCCCACGGCAAGAGTATAAACAGTTTTTTTCCCTCTAACCATCAGCTGGGATTCAGGAGGCAGCAATAGATTAGGGGTGGGGCCAAATAAAAGGTAAGAATAATGCGGGAGCAGGGGGGCACAGGGGGGTGCAGGGGCAAAACCGGTTTGGTGATGTCATATCGTCACCGCTACCGGCTCGGGAGAACCGGGCTGAACCGGAAGGAACCACTGAATGAAACGTCTGCAAAAAAACAACCAACCTCAGAGAGGCCCCAAAGATCCGTCATTTCAACCCTGTGCTGCAAATATTTTCCTTTATTGATTCAGTATAGAACACAGGGTTTACTTGAGCCTGCAAAACCAGTGTGGGTTTATCTTAAAACTGTTAGAGTGGATGTACCAGTTTAAACATGTTTATAATGAAATTAGCTGATGTACATGGCTGTAATAAGTTTATTCAACTGCACTTTACGGGTGCCTGTACAGGCCAGGTCAGGGAAGAAAATTAACAAGAGTTAGTGGGACTCTATTGTTGTAAATGTAATAAAAAGTATCTTGAAAGCTTTCCCAATTTTTCCTCTGTCTTCTCAGTCTTCCTCTGAGTAGTAACTCAGAATTACAGACTTTAAATCAGTTTCTATGCTTCCAACTTTTCCAGGGCTAAGATTTCTTGTACAGTCTCTTTTATCAGTTAATAGCTCGAGTTTCTTCACCAATGTTAACTCTGACTCTCTCTACAGATTGCCACACTTGGATTAAATAAAGAAGCAAAATAAATTCACAACATCTGTTTTACTTCAGAAATATTTTCCTAAAGTACCTGGAATACATAGACATATACTATCCATTACTGATTATTGGGGTTTACTTGGTTTTTTCATGTTATTCACAGAGCAATGAAGAAGCCTGTACTTAAAGAAATCTGTATTTATTTAAACATAAATGTCCACTGAATCTTATCAAGGACTGAAATATTGATTGTTTAAATATGAAAAATCCAAAAAATGTATGATGTCGTATTTTTGCCTAAATCATGATTACATTCTACTGAGTGTGAATGCAATCTTTCAAAGTACACGGTTCATTGGCTGTCCTTTATAAGTAAATTACATACCAAATAATTATTGGGAATCAAGTTAAATTAGCATTAAAAATACTAAGATTTCATAATCGTTTTACCCTAGCACCCAAATCATTCACATTGAAATACTGAACCACACATGATCCCTAGTGTGAAGATGTATAAAGTATGAAAATGTATAAAGTATGAAGTAATAAAAATGTTTCACATCAGAAAAACAAAGAAAAAGAGCTATCATGAAATATATATGATCATATATGGGAAAGAAAGCAGTTAAATTTGCATCAATCCTTCTCATATTTGTTAGATTCAATTCTGCATTTGTCACAGAAGAAGTATGATTATTGTGTGTGTTTGTATACACACAGACCATTAATTTATCCACCCACACATGAATTTCAATATTTTCTTGTGAGAGGAAGCCTATCTGATACTTAGTATTTTTATAAGAAGTTTAAATTGTAGTTTTTCATTCTACCACCCAGCCACACCTTTTCAAACAGACCTTATTATTATTATTCAAACATCAATTTCCTCTTCCTGGGAAGATGGTGAAATACAAAAATGCTTGATCATTTGATTTATGTAGCAAAGCATGTGTTACAGAATTTGTTCACAGTTGGCATTGTGAGCAAAAAAACAAAAGAAAATAAATCGAGAGACTAGAAGTCTGCTGAGCCATTGATATCACTTTCATGGTAAATATATACACATACACACCATTCCAGATGGATTTCCTTTGAAGTTATGATGTATTCAGTGTATGGAATTTGGTTTTAATTATCTTGTGTATAAGCATGTTTTGAAAATGGGTGAAGAGAGCTAAACAAGAGATCTGCATATAAATGGCATTAAAAATAAAAGTGATGAGATAAAGTGGAATATATCTGAAGAGAATGCTGGATGGAATATTTTATAGACTCCCTCTTCTTTGTGGCAACCCCTGAGATATTGGAACACTGCTATCATGTCTCCCCTAGTCCTTCTCTTCATTTAACTAGACATACCCAGTTCCTGGGTCACACTTGGAATACTGCATCCAATTTTGGTCGCCACGATATAAAAAAGATGTGGAGACTAGAAAGAGTGCAGAGAAGAGCAACAAAGATGCTTAGGGGACTGGAGGCTAAAACATATAAAGAACGGTTGCTGTAACTGGGTATGTCTAGTCTGATGAAAAGAAGGACTAGGGGTGACATGATAGCAGTGTTCCAATATCTCAGGGGCTGCCACAGAGAAGAGGGAGTCAAGCTATTCTTCAAAGTACCTGAGGATAGAACAAGAAGCAATGGGTGGAAACTAATCAAGGAGAGAAACAATTTAGTACTAAGGAGAAATTTCCTGACAATTAAAACAATTAATCAGTGGAACAACTTGCCCCAACACTGAACATTTTTAAGAAGATGTTGGATAACCATTTGTCTGAAGTGGTGTAGGGTTTCCTGCCTGGACACGGGGTTGGACTAGAAGACCTCCAAGGTCCCTTCCAACTCTGTTATTCTATTCTATTCTATTCATTGAGTAAAAAATAATATTTCCTTTTGTTTCTCCTGATTCTTTCAGGATTTCATTGGTTGATTTCTGATTCTAGTATTTTGAGAAAGGGAAAATAGCTTCTTCTTGTCTCTTTATCCACATCATGCATAATTTTTATATACTCAGTCACATTTCCTCTTATTTGGTTCTTTCCTAGACTAAAAAGTTCCAAATTTTACAAGCTTTCCTCTTAGGGAAATTACTCCAGCCCTTTTCATCATCTTAGTTGCTGTCCTCTGAATCTTCCTCACGTCCGCTATATCCTTTTTGAGGTGTGACAACTAGAAGTACGTGTGTAAAAAGTATCTTGTCATATCATATGCACTGGAATGCTGAGAATGGTAATGTATATGTGTAAGTGAAACAATTATGGTTTTCTATAGTAGTTTGTCCAGCTATGTGGCAATGCCTAGCCAGCTTTGACTAATCTTGAAAAGCTAATCACGGTCAGACCTGGTTGGTACCTCAGTGGAAGACCACCAGAAAATATCAAGATTGTAGGCTAGACTGAACAGTTGAAGGAAATCTGAATAATTATCTTGACAGGAAATCAATTTCTGTGATCATCAAGAAATACTACAGGGATGAATCCATGAAGTCGCTAGAAACTGTGCTCAACTCAAATAAAATTTTACCCCTTTTCAAATAAATTTTAAACATGTTTACTTTTGGGCTTTGGCTTCTATTAGGAAAAATAGCATGCATGAAGCAGCACCCAGGTACAGTACAAAATTCTACTGACAGAAAACAGCAGTAGGTTTTATGGTGATCAATATTTTTCAAGGAGAGTTTTTCATAGCTTAGTGAGGCTCAATGGTGAAAAGGAGTTTAACCTTGAGTGCTTCCATGCCTGCTTGAATCACAGGAGCAAAGACAGTCTCACTCTCATTTGTATCTCCAAACATCTCAGGAATCTGGTCCAGCAAGCTAGAGAAAGGAAGAAAAAACTGGTTGTTCAAAAGACTGGACTAGAAAGAAGAAACAATCATTCTCCAGGTCTGGTGCTCTTAAACTATAACTCAAATAATAAAAATGTGGCTTGTCTATTATGGGACTTATTTTGAATTAAAGTATTTATGAAATTATGAACATCCATTTTTTCCCATTATCAGTCTTCAAAACTACTGCATGGGTTTTTTTACAAATATAATCCCTGCTTAGATATTAATATGAGAAAAATGTATAAAATATTTCCTTACTTATTTATAACAGATTGTGATTCTTGGAAGTTGACAAGGAAGCCATCCAACAAAGGTACAAATACTTCACTGACGTCAGTGACTACCATCATTTGAGGTTGTGCAAGAGTACTTTTTACATTGAAGAAGTGAAGGATTTTATTGTAAGTGACAAATCCAACCCGAATTGTTGAAACGTCTTGCTCCTCTCTTGAAAAGAAATAGTTTTAGAAAATACAGTTGCAGAAAATTTTTTACCCCTTTATTATGTCATCTTACCCTAACATTTGGATTTTATCTGAACATATAAGATAAAAGACTACATCCACACATATGCATAGAATCTTTCAGTGAATCCATTTCTAGACAGTTTCTAGACATGAGGTAAAATCTGGGTCTGAGTTAAGAAAGAATAAACAAACTATGGAGAAAACTGACCAACCTTTAAAGCAAGCATTGGGTTGCAGACACCCAATGTTTTTGTTTTCTAAGGGTAACTATATAAATCATGTATACCTCAGAAGTATTTTTAATTATTTTGTTTTAATTAAAGCTTAAAAAACTAAGTTAGATAAATAGCCTGGTGGACACCAAAGAGATAAATGCTGGTCCCCCTAGGAACTATTCTGGATCGCTGTTATAATAATCCCAAGGCACTTCTTTCTTCAACCCACTTATCTTACTACCTTCTAAACAATGCTCCTATTCAGTAGAATCTCCTTAATTCAGACTCAAACCCCTGGTGGCTTTATGGGGAGGGCCATGCTATTTTCTTGCTCATAATATGGAAGTTATTTGCTTTTAGACCTGGAATTACTGCTAGCTTCCCACCCAAACTATATTCAGGTGCAACTCTGCTTTGCTTTGGGGTTTGGCAAAGGTGAATTTGATCCTCTTAAATTGGCTTAAGAAAGAGAGAGAGAAGAAGGGGGACAGAATCCAAACAAATTGTAAACGTGGCAGTTTTGGTCTTTTTTATTACATTAAATATCTTCTTAAAACTGAGGGCAGGGGATTGAAGATGACAACATGATGTGCATCATTATGCATCATTACAAAAATGAAAGCAGAAGGAAAGCAAACAGATAATCCATCCATTGATCAAGACTTTTACCCCTTTTCTAAATTAAAAATATCACTAGTTTTGCTGAATATTTATTATACTTTTTTCTTACTTTGGAAGTCTGTTCAGTACAGTTTTTAGTTCTTCACAAATGAGCTTAACAAGACCACTTTTTATGTTATTGTATGACACATCAATCATAAAAATATAGGCTGGTGGCTGAGGCGGCTTGTTGTTCTATGAAGAAGAAGGGGGAAAAACCAATAGTAATATGACAAATTAGATTATTTTTCCAAGGTTCTCAAACCAACCATGAAATACTACATTACTACTATACTACTACTACTACTACTACTACTACTATTACATACAGTATTTATAGCTAATTTAAGACTCAATCTCTTTTGGTATTAAGATTCATTTCAGTGAAAGTATTGCAAAATTATAAAATCCAAGCACTATATATTGGGCTAATTTTCTACTAATAATCTATCTTTTATTTATTATTCTGTTTTCACACTCTTCTTTGGCATGAAATTTATAATTATGCAGCTAGCACATGAAATTATGGTCTAACCATATAACATGATGTAGTCATTTCAAACTGTACTGTGACATCATTAAAAGTCAGGCATATCCTTTGACTGCCAAGTGCCTAATGCAGAAGAAAAAGGAGTGGGAGATTTTCATCAAGATGATGGTGCAAAGTGAAAAGATATAAACACTACGCTGTGTAACATGGGGATGCAGAATACGTGCTTGCTTAAAAAGGGATGTAATTTTCTCTGCATCCCTTCTGTACTTCCCTAATAACACCTTGTTTAAGCTACAAGGCACAAGGGACTGAAGGGTGAAAAATACATTTATAATAATCTCCTGTTCCTCCTCCTACATCTGGAATGTTCTCATATATTCATTCACTTTTATATGTTCTATATGTGCATGTATATATGTTCCCTACATTCTGGAGTTGTGAAATGTTCTCATGTTCCACAATTTTATTTCACTCTGACAGCAGAATGATCAGGTATCTTATGAATTTCAGGTAGTAATAATATTTATCAATAATTTAAACTAGCAAAAATGTGTTTGTCAGATCTCCTCTGAAGAAAATACTCAGCATTAAGGCAATTTATAAGAATACTCTTGAGGATATCAGCTATCCACTGCAAGCACTTATAAGTCATCTTTGCTCCAGAAACATAAAAATGATTAACCAAGCCAAGAACACCAGCCTGAAGATGACGAATGAGACTTCGTCGAAACGTCGCCAAGACACTTCCAATTTTACGTGGGAGAAGACCCGAATAACCAAAGACCTACATATATATATATATATATATATATATATATATATATATATATATATATATATATATATATATATATATATATATTTCTCAAAAGAAATTTCTTAGGGGAAAAATAGGAAAATTGTATTATATTAATATAATTTACCATATATTTATTTGGATTACATTTCATATTGCTCTGGGTGTAGATTTTAATTTTAAACAAACAGATAAATCTGCACTCTTTCTACAATCTGAAAATCTCTGATTTAGCATGTATTACAAGTTTTTCCATGCTCAGACTTACCTTGCAATAATCTAAAGTAGCAACATACTCATATGATCCAAGTGATAGCTCTGGTCTTTCATAGTGGTCTAATCTTCTACCAATGTGATCCAGATGTTGAAAATAAAATGGAGGAACTAAAAAGAGAGAGGGGATTACTTTCTCCTTTTGTTCAACAGAAATAACCACATAAACTCTCAGGATATTGTTCTGAAAGTGATAATACCTGATATGCAATAGATTTTACATGAAAGGAACAGTGTTGCAAGGGATGGAACTCTTTGTATTGGTTTTGCTTTACAACAATTGTTGGCAAAGATGAAACCACTTGTAACATTAAGTTCACATTCCCGACCAAATATATCCACCTTAAAGAGACTTCTTTTACTTGTCTCATCCCTATTCTTTCTGCCAATCTAATCACACATCTTTCAGTTTTAGGATTTAAGAGAGTTTCAGTCTGTTAATATGCTGCCTGTCCAGTGAGGTACACATCACACAAGCAAACCTTTAACTTTGATGTTACTTCTCTTCATACTGTTTTTCCTCTGACCACTTACATGAAGTTTCTTACTGGTTACTCCAGTATTGCAATAGCCATTGCAGAGCTTTCAATATGGTAAGTGCGTTTCCTTTAAAGGTAAAGGTAAAGGTTCCCCTCGCACATATGTACTAGTTGTTCCCGACTCTAGGGGGCGGTGCTCATCTCCGTTTCAAAGCCGAAGAGCCAGCGCTGTCCGAAGACATCTTCGTGGTCATGTGGTCATGACTAAATGCCAAAGGCGCACGGAACGCTGATACCTTCCCACCAAAGGTGGTCCCTATTTTTCTATTTGCATTTTTTACGTGCTTTTGAACTGCTAGGTTGGCAGAAGCTGGGACAAGTAATGGGAGCTCACCCCATTATGCGGCACTAGGGATTCGAACTACTGAACTCCCGACTTTTCGATTGACAACCTCAGAGACTTAGCCACTGAGCCATCACATCCCTGCATTTAATTTAGTGTATGCTAAAATGCAAAGGGAGGCAAGAAGAAAAGAACTGGGTAGGGCTTGGGTTGCCTCTAAAAGTATTGGAAAAGGACTGATCCTGGACCTCAAAAGAACCCAAGAGATTTTTGTTCTCTGTGGGAAAAGCAAAGAGGGGCTGCCTCTACATTTTTGCTTATCTGGTGCAATTAGAGTTTAAGGATTTGAAAAGAAAAAGGGCTTTCCTTAGATCTGTCCTTGAGGAAAAGCAGCTTGTTGGTAATAGACAGCAATTGAAAAAAAAATCAGCATACCAGCCAAGATGCAAAAAATATACTGGAACAATATATCTTACACTGCATTATTTCATATGTGTAAATAACATAGATAAATAATGGCTGTGAAAATGCAGCAGCTCGCAGATCTCAAACAACTGTTCACTGTGGGAACATCTGACCTCTTCTAACATTCAAACAATACATATTAGTGCACAATCTATCTTTCTGTTATGAACCCAGCAAACATTTTGCACATGCAAAGTTTCAGTTTTAACCATACTTTAGACTACAAATACAAATGTATCACCTGTATCACACTTCTTAGCTGCTGAGTGGGAGGCTACTGTGAACCTGGAACTAAAATCACTATTATTTTACTATGGCCATCATTTTCTCCACAAGATTGGACATTGTTCTCCTGCTTATGATGAAAATCAGAGTGCAAAAAAAAAAAAATAAAATAGCACAATAAAAAGAATATTGCAGGCATGCAAACGAATGTTTGTAAATGGCAATATCAGTCTAAATGTTTGATAGTTCACTGCTACATACATTTGTGAGAACTTTCTGCTGAATAAACAGTCCCAGCAGCCAACTGCCTTCTCTTTCTTTCCACAGATTAAGCTTTGAGGCAAATAAGAGTTGGCATAAGTCTTTTAAGGTTCATGTTTCATAGCTGAAAAGATTACTGTATTAGGGAAAGCTCTGTGACACTTTGATCCAGCTGAGGAAATCCAACTAGATGCAAGCATCTTGAAAAAGGCATTCTGGCAAAGCTTTGGGACTCAGCCAGAAGTTTAGGAACTTGTATTTATGAGTCACATGCAGTTATACTTGGACAAATATGGCATGGCATCTACTGTTCAAAGCAACTCCAAGTCTAGTAAAATTAATGGATGTTTTAACCATGGTAGTCCTCTGACATAAAGTAAGGCAAAGGCCTTAATATTTATTCTTTTCTAAGTGGTTCAAAAATGTATTTAAATCTATATACTGTAGAAAACAGTTTGATTTAATTATAATATATTTCCTTCCCTGCTTGCCTATTTTACACAGTATAAAATTCACAGCTATTATTTAAGGAAGTGGTTTTACAGAAAAATTCAAGTATTTTTCTAAAGAAAGATTAACTGTTCTTATATAAAAAACAACAGATAAGCATTTTGTCTTTTCAATATGAAATATTTCCACATAATTCCTAAAGCAAAGATTGAGCGACTCTATTGCACATTTTCAACTGCCAGAATAATACAAGGCTTTGAGAAGTCTACTTTCAATCAGGCAATGCATGAAGGAGCACGCTGGAATCTTTTCAATGGACAAATTCAAAATTTCAGTTCATATGAAGTAAAATGTATAAGCAAAATACCAATTCATCCTGGCCAGATGCAGATTCTTATTTCAAGATTGCAATTTTATACCTACATGTCTTGTGGTAATCCACAAAAAATACACATTTGAAAATCAGGCATAAGATTTGACTGTAATGTGAATTTTCATATTAGAATAGAAATAAAAAGATGCTGAGAAGAGAATAGGGCAGAGATTGAAGAAAGTTCAGCAGAGTTTTCCAATGGCTCTTACATGAGTAGAAGATTAGCATGATCATCTAATCTTCATTTCCTTTGGTCTTTTTAAATTGATCATTCCTTCATTCTCTGGAACAGGGGTATCAATCTCAATTTCATTGAGGGCCACTACAGGGTTGTGGTTGACCTCGGAGGCTGGGCAGGCATGGCTGACTGGGTGGGCATGGCCAGCTTGACGCCAGTCACTGGGCATGGCCAACTGGATGGGCATGCCAGCTTGACGCCACTCCCCAAACTGCTGGCATGTTTCCTCTTTGCATTGGTAGACCAGGCCGTAGCAATGCGGGTAAACCGGTCCGTAGCAATGTGGGTAGATTGGGCCCCTTAAGAAAGTGTAAGGGGCCAACGCAGGATGGCCCCTTACACTTTCCAGGGCAGCCCCATGGGCTGGATCCAACCACATCGTGGGCCAGATTTAACCCGCAGGCCTTGAGTTTGACACACCTTGTCTGGAACCATAGAGTTGAAAAGGGCCTATTATGTCATCATGTCCAAACCTGTACTCAATTCATGAATCCAAATTAAGAATCCCTGTAATATATTGTCCAGCCTATATTTGAACAAATAATAAATGCAAATCAATTCTTTGGTCAGGGATGCTCCTTTTTAACAACTATTGCAAAACTCAGAAATAGTCATAATTTGCAAGCAATAGCTTTATTCAAAAGACAAGAACTGCATTAAAATATATTTTACCTTCTTTGCTCTTCAGCATTGTCTCTGGAAACAGAACTGAGATACATACATTCATCTACACTACTAGATGAAATTTCCACATAAGTGACACATTTTCTAAGAAACAGTATTTCCAGTTGGAATAAAGTGAAAGAAAAAGGTTCTACGTGTCTTTTTTTTTTTAAATTAACTCAACTATTTTAAAATTTCTTTGGAGAATGAGTTTTCTATCATTTCAAAAACAACCAGAAAAGCAATGCTACTTACCATCATTCACACAGTTACAAAAGCCACATTGATATTTTCTTCCTCCCTCAATGAACTGCATGAAAGGACACATGTAAGCTTTGCATCGATTGCATCGAATTGGTCCATTTTCCCCATGGTTTACCAAATAAAGTGGTGTCTGCAAAGATTTAAAAAAAATAGTGATGCAACTTGAATACGTCAGTGCCTAGCTATAGATAGTTACACCTGAAAGATCACTTGTTTCCCATTGATATGAGGAGCTTTTAAACTACCAATGTTCTTAATGAATTTGAATCCTGTGGGCCTTCTTTTGCATAATACTTTTAATATTTTGTAATTTACCGTATTGTTCTTGCTGATTAATTGAATCAATATGAAATATAACTGCATGCTTCAATATTTCACAATGTAAAAGTAGCTTTTAAAAATTACATTATCCTTAACTAACACAAACTAGTTTACTAATCATATATCACTCAAGCTTTTCTTATGGGAGAGTTCAGTACAAATCTTTCCCACTAAAGTGAATGGGATTTGAAAGTACTTAATTTTGGGCTGAATCTATCCACTGTAAACAAAAATTAGAGCAACTAATTGTATATAATTGCATAGTATAGCATAGTGACATTTATTCGGAAATAATTATCATTGTAATGACAAGGTTTCTACTAAGAATCTGCAATGTATTTATGAATATATAAATAGCAATAGCCATTGCACTTACATTTATATACCACTTCATAAGAGTTTTACAACACTCTCTGAGAAGTTTACAAATCTCAGCATATTGTCCCTACAAATTTGGGTCTTTTTACCTTGGAAGGATGGAAAGCTGAGTCAACCTTGAACCAGTCAGGATTGAACTCCTGGCAGTGGGCAGAGTTAGCCTGCAATACTGCATTCTAACCTCTGTATCACAATGGCTCCTAAATATTTTGTCAATATGAACATTACATGCACAAGGAACACTAAAAAATTTACTTCAATAGATTAATTTGAGTCAGCCAAGGGGTGGATTATTAAAATTCATTTTCTCCCTCATTTAGACTGTTAATCACTAGACATACAACACATTTCTGTATGAAGGAGATGTGTGTCTCTCTCACAACTGAGTTGATCACAATAGATAACTGATGCAACTACAAGTTATTATCTCAAAGCAGGAGATATAAAGTTGATTTTTAAATTGGTTTGAATAGTCAATTTTGAACATTTTCCACTTCAAAATCTATAGCATTTAATAAAAGAGATAAATATGCATAATTCCTTCTACTGAAACTCACAGGGTAAGGAATAAAGTCTTCTAAACTCAGCAAGAATTATTTTGAATAAAAATATATGAAACTGGACTGTTTGAGCTGGATTGTGTCCAATAAGCCAGTAGTTTGGTCACAGCATATTAAATGGTGTTGTCATTATCACAATTATTTATTTGCTTTGATTTATGAACATTATATTATTTAATCTACCTTTTCTTTCAATGAGATTGTTTTGCATTGAAACATGGCTATGTTAAGAAAAATAATTTGTGAACAATTTATCTTCCATGAATTATTTTTTCAAATCAGCAAGTTCAAAAGAAATGCTCATAAAAGTCATTGGTTGAGGTTAACAGGCTGCAGATATATTAATCTGCTTGCTTTTATCTAATATGCCACTAGAGACAGATTGAATAAATCAAAACAAAATAGATTTTTCTAATGATTTCTTATTAGAAGTGGAAAGGTTATCTTTATACTTATTCTGATGCCCATAAAAAACTCAAATTAGCAACATAACGTTTTGGTTTTACACTGAATGTTTTTAAGAATGGTCTTGCCTTTTTAATTGTCAGCAGTACTGAATTTAAATACAGTTATTGCAAAGAAATATTACAACTGAAATATAATTAAAACTAATACTTTGGGGGGAGCCTCTTACATTATCAGAACTATCAGAACTACTTCATCAACTATTTTATTTACTTTATATATACAAATTACCTAAAATACGAAAAATTGCAGAAATCATCTATTTATCCCAAGAACAATAAATTTCAAAGGAAATACATGTTGTTGCATACTGTTTCCTCTGGAATTCTCCTATTCATATCAAATCCACATTCTTCAAAAAATTACTATAGTTGTTAGAGAAAATTCTTGTTGCCTGAAATGTCATTCCTTTCTAAAAAAATTTCCAGTGCCTCTATAATTTTAAATTAGCACTGTTTACTATAATTTTTCCAACAATTTCACTTATTTATATTTATGGCCATTCATTTTCTAAACATGCTTATTAATTCATTTCAAAGTGAAAACAACACAGAGCTTGGGGTTTTTTCTTACCTGGTCTAACATTATATGCACTAAATTTATTATTTTTAAATGCAATATTTTATTTCATTTATTTAAAATAAAACTGAGAAGTTCATATAAGTATGATTTCATCTATAATTGCCTACAATAAGAAAGGACAATGAAGAGACTTCCGGTTTGGCGTCACGGCGAGACAGCCGGGGAATTAGCGGGCTCCGATGAACTCCCTGAAAACCCTGGCTGATGAACCGCCGCCGATGGGTCTGCAGACCAGAACCATCCTGTAGGGACGGGGAAGAAAGAGAGGCATCTCGGACGACTAAGAGGTACAGGCAAGTTCCTCAAAGGTCGGAGGGAACTCTGTGACTCAGCGGCAGGGGATGGCAGCCATGGCGGCTGCCATGAAGCTGAGACAACCGGACTAAGTATAGAGCTGGAGAGAAGAGAGGAACAGAATGGAGTCTTTTTGAAGCCGGGTGAGTGGCAGCCAACCCAGGCTTGAAATAACAACAAGGGAATCATCTTTCAATTATAAGACCCCTAATGAGGAAATAGTGGCTAAGGAGCACGGGGGCAAAGAAGATTTTGAAATGTAACTTTAAAGAGATAAAAACCCGATGGAAAAGTGATTTCTGAACAAACTATTTGGAAACTTTAAACAACTAGATATGGTCAAAGGATTGGAAAGAAATGAAGAGATCCTTTTTTTTCCCCTTTCTTTTTTAAAATTCAAGAAAAACAAAGAGAATGGACAATAAGCTTTAAAAAAGAAGTGGTGTATAAATAAAGAAAAAAGGGGGAAAAGAAATGAGAAGAGCTATTTAAATTTGGACTGGACTTTAAATATGATTTGATACTTTTAAAACTAAAAAGAAAAAGAGAAGCTAAGTAAGAACGTTATGTAATTGAAATAAAATGGATAGTTGTTAAACAATTGGAAATTGTGGATTACAGAGAGATACCTTCTGTAGTAAAAAGGAATATTGCAACTTGGTTTTTGTTTTGGAAAATTGTGAACTTCACAGATAACAACCGTGAGAGCTTTGGAGGGGGAGGGAAAAAAATTAGAAAGAAGGGAACACAACGGAACTCTTATAATTGGAACAATATTAACTTAAAAAGAAAAATGGTGCAGGAATTAGAGAAGGAACAAATTGACTTGGAAAATGGAAATAAGAGAATTAATTATAAATGTTGCACAGAGGACAAAAATTTGAGGATACAGAAGCTGAAATGGAGTACATGCAAGCGGACAAGAAAATGAAGATGGAGAAATAAGACACAGAGATGGAAAATAAAGAAGATAAAAACGATGTGATTAAAATATGAATAAGTAACTGAATATGTGAATAGTAATAATAAAAAGGAGGTTTATATAGATTCTATTGAGATTAGCAATAATATAATGATGATTACATTGGGATTAACAGTGATATGAAAAGAATAAAGGTTGGAAAATATTAAGGAAAATAAAAAAGTCCAGGACTTGGATTTATAAAATAACTATATTGAGATTAACAATGGTAATAGAAATGTGAGAAGAAATATGTTACAGATACTTAGAAATGAAATATGGATTGAAGCTAATAACATATGAGAAATAGACTATGTTAAAAGAAAATATACCAATGGACATAATGAATCAATTTTTATTAAGATGTTAGATGGTATTATTTGAGAAAATTGATGATATTGTTTATATACTTATAATAATTGTAATAATTTGAACATTTTCTACTTAAGCAAAAAAGAAAAGAAAATTGAAACAATATAGGATTATGATTTACAAACAAGAATTATTTAATTAGTGTTTATATAAATGGTATGGTTAAATAGATAGAATTTAGGGAAATAATTGGGAAATTGTATTATGTAGCATTATTTGAATTAAGAACTATGTTTAAATGATAAATTGCTATATTTTTAAGATTAGAGATAAGATTTAAATTTGATAAAGTAATAATGGAATAAAGATTCAATGAACATTATATGAAGTAATAAATAAATGTAAGGGAGTTTTTAGAAATGGAAATAATTTTGAAATATAACCATGTTTGAACTGTATTGTTAATAATGAGGATTTAGGGTAAGAATTGTGAAATTATGAGGTATTAATTGAATTAAGATTTAAGGTGGGTTAATAGAAGGGTAATTGTTTTGATTAGGTAAATATGAGTAAACTTTTTCTAAGATGGTATTAGTTGAGATATGTGATTTAAGATTAAGAAATAAGTGTTATGGCACAATAGAATGTATAAAATTTTGTTAAAGATGACAAAAAATTGAACAAATTGATGATCGGATCAAAGCTCTGTTCCCAAAAGATGTATTTGTGTGTTTGGGAAAAAAATAAAAAAACTTTTTTACAAAAAAAGAAAAGAAAGGACAATGAGTTAGCTGAGCAAAACCTTATTTGTGCTCTGTGCTATCTGTAGAGGTCACTGTGCCCCAAAGAGATACAATACCCATAATAAGCAACAGATTTGTGCTGATTACAGTACCAGAACAATTGCCATAAATCCAATGAGACTGAGAAAGATCAAACAAATGTTATTCATTTGCCTTATGATAAAATAATGTGCTAAGGTTAATAACTGAAAAACACATTCAGTATGAACATTAATTCAAATTTGTTCCTAATGAAGACCAAAACTACTAACAAAGCAACTGGCAATTAAATGCTATGATATATAATGTTGCTATCCCAGATTTTCCATGTTGACCATATTGTGATTTCTCTAGACTGTTTTTAGAGAGAAAGTGTTTAGAGAGAAGGTGATGTCGGTGTTTCATGAAGTTATTTAGTATATCGTTTACAATGTTGACACATTAATTAGAATGATCTAGTGGAAGCAAATATTTTGTTAACTCTGGGGCAAATAAGTAGTGTTTGACTCTTGGCAGACCAAGATCTGAGCTGCTTTTTGATGCATTATTTATCAAATATCATTCTTTTGATAGAGTTGTTAACAGATTATGGGAATTTAAGATATCTTCTGTGGCTTTTCAGCAGTTGAATAAACAGAATAAGTGTCTTATTAGTGTGATATATATTAAGCAAATCAAATGAAATTTGTGAAAATTGTATCAGGAATCAGGTACTATATGTAGCACATAATATATATGTGTGCTATATACAATATATATATATATATATATATATATATATATATATATATATATATATATATATATATATATATATATATATGATAGGTACAGTATATATCTATGTGTCTGTGTGTGTATTAAGACCAGTGATAATGTTATACATTATTAAACAAATTTCTTCCTATGAATAGTATATGTTCGCTCTCTGCTTTTGTATCATTCAACAAGTAACAAGGTACAAACCAGGGAAGTCAATACATTTGCAGTTGTCAAGGAGTGCAACATTTACCGACATATCATAAAATCAGAAAGGTAGAAAAAACAGGTTCGAAAGCCACACAACAAAGCCAAATCAATCAAGACATTAGCCATTAACTAAAATGAAACTTTTATACATTCCATTACCAGTTAACACTATTTGACTGTAGTTAAATGCTATTAATTGCTTCAAATTAATGCTAGAGGAACAAAATACACCTGTGAATGTGAATGTATTGACAGTCACTTTCAGCAGTGGTCCATTTGTAATACTCTGCCTAAATAGGTAACCCACCCAATATCATAAAGGGGATGCACAGCATAGAAATTAGACAGACAGACGATAGATAGATAGATAGATAGATAGATGATAACAATGCCATTATTTTTTAAGATTTTCACTGTAAAATACCAAATTCTGAATTCAGCAAGTTCTAGATAATAGAGCCAAATAATAGAGTTAAGTAATTAATGGCTGCTTTATTTTGTGACAAAGCAAGGAATGTGCTTGGTTCTAGTCAATAGCAATACTCTTATATCACAAGGCTGGTCTTTATTGGTAGATTGCTAATGCGCAGTATATTTACATGACCAAAAATTATATTGGCATTGTTAATTTAGTTAACAAAATTTGTGGCATGAAACAGATAATACTAAAGCATGACCACAACTAACCTTAATCTAAACTTAAAAATAAAAGTCCAGCCCTGCCCCTGCATGGATTATCTGGCCTCTGAGATTCTGAAAGACTACATTGCCCACTTCTGTCTTTTCTAGAACTCCTCTTTGCAAATCATGATGGCCAAAGAATTCTACAAATTGCATGTAGCTTGTTTACCTTGTAGGGAAGATGGACACATAGACATTTAATAAATAAATAATAAAGTTCATTTTCAACTATTATCCTGACATCTTATAGGGATTCATTAATTTCAAGAGTACTAGTTCTAGTTCCAGTCTCCTTCAGCCAAAGAATGACATATTCAGAGTCCCACCCATTCTAATCACTGTAGTAACTAAGCAAGGTGGGCTCATATTAGAATACCAATGACTCTCTTTACTTTGAAAGTGTTGGTTGTTATATGGAAGTTGGGTGGTGCTGTTTATCAAGGGAAGGTCAGTAGTCAGGATTAACCAATGATAAAAATACAAATATCAAAATCAGAACACATCATGGTAATCAAAAGCCTCTACTAGACAATGGATCTCCAAAATGTCAGGGAGCAGAAGCAATCAGAACAAAGGAAATGAAAAGAAAAAATTAACAAGCTAATATGCAAAATATATGGTAAATTGCCATAACATCAGAACAGCAGTTTCAACTTTGTTGCTAGAAGGTCATGAAAATAATTGACTGCAAAGTGCTTTTTTTCATGCTAGTCTTCTGCCTTTCATAGCTTTCACTTAGCACTGAACTGACATTTAGATTATTTGACATTTAGAAGACCATACATAGAGATAGTATCTGATGTGTCTGGGCATTGCTTCTTTTATAAACTGCTCTTGTGAGCCCTGGAAAATAAGTATTTAGTTTCTGCTGAATGCACCATATTGGTTAATTTCCAAGAATGAAAGAAGAGAAAAGGGAAACTTTTATGTGCTTCATTGATCCATTCTAGAAATCATAGTAGTAATCATCTAGTATCATTTTTAGACTACAAAACTTTAAAATTCTACAATCATATTCTCCTTTGTTCCTTGTTAGTAAAAAGAGGACAGTAATATGATTTATGGAAGATGATTAAGATTTATCCAAGTCAAGCTGACAAGTTAACTAAGAAGTGAGGGAAAATCTGTGATTTACTGCCAAGCTCCAATGAGGAACCTAACAGTGACATGTTGTGAATTGCATTTTCTGCCCAGCAATAAAGAGCAGATACAATGTATTTTGCCCTCACTGGAAATGTAAATACTATTATTTTTACTAATAACAATGCCAATTTAGTGATGTAACAGAGTAACAGAATCGGAAGGGACCTTGGAGGTCTTCTAGTCCAAATGATAGAGACCCTCTATCATTTCAGATAAGTGGTTAGTTCATACACATTATAAATTTCTATGGCAAGATGACACTTAATAGAGCATCAAGACATGCTAAGGACTGCATGAGACTTGTGAAATGCCCAATCCTGGCATAACAAGAAGGAATCAATTTTCTTAAAAATTATTGGTTTTTTAAAAAGTATCACTTCCACAGAATCAGTTTAAGTTTTATAGAAATTCATTAAAATGGCTTTTTAAGCCAAACTATTGAAATAGCGAGAGTTAATTTAAAATTTTAATATATACACAGTATAGACAGTTTTCCTTTATTAAAACAACATTGTCTTGATTTCTCAAAAAATCAAAACATTCAATTTTATTCAAACTCAATGAACTCTACTTAAGAAATTGCATCACATCCCTTAAGGTTGTAAGTCAAAGTTTGCACTGTGCCATGTTCTTGAATTCGTAACAATTATGATTACTGAATTTTGGCAACTAGAAAATGATATGCTGCTCCATTTCCACAGAAAGAAGCCAAGTTCTCTCCTGCTGACAGTTGCTACAAGGCAATCAATAGAATTTCTTGCCAAGTCGCTTGGAAATTCCCCACAGCAAACTATCCAGATCCATGAGAAGCCTGGTACAGACTATCCTAATTAAGTGTCTATTGGACAGTTACTGTCTTTTAAAAGTGCTTGCCAGAGTTGCAAGATGGCTAATCTCATTGTTTCTGGTGCTTAAACTTGACGAAAACTATAGTCTTGCATCTCCTCATGGTAGCACCATCTGAGCACCTGTGTGTGTGATCTCCCATTCTCTCCCTTTCCAGAGCGGTTCCCAGGAACCAGTCTGCTCACCAGTTCCATGGTCTTGGCTGAGGCTATTGGCTCCACTTTTGCAGAGCCAATTTTAGTTTGTCATACTTCCATCAGAAGTCTGCACTGTTCATCTAAAATGTAAGGCTAAGGTCACCAGCAACTTGACAATAAGGATGCAGGGTTGGATCCACCACATGGAAATAGGAACTGACAGTATAATATTGAGCCTCCTTTCCCTAGGACAGTCTGCCTGGTATCCCACACTGTGTCAACTCTGACCCATAATAACAGTGATCTGTCCAGTTTCCCCAGTTAGATGGAAACTATCTCAAAATGCTTCTCAATTGCTATTATAATTCTCAATAATATTAATTCTTCTTGCCAACCAAATCTAGCCAACCCAAAAAACCTCCCATTGTCTAACATATTTAGAACAAAGCATAACCCATTTAAAACCAGGTATTTCTACTCCATGTATTTAACTTTTCATTTTTTCAGTGGGAAATTTGACAGTTCCTTGCCAGTTCCCACTGAAAAAAAGTTAAAAGTTAACAATGGCTGCACACCTCCAACTGCAACCACATTCTTACTATAGCCACATTTCTAAAGAGGCTTTTAAAAATCAAGCATCTGCTTAAATTTTCTACAATCAATATTAGTAATTTTTAGAACTATTAGAGTATTACAATATATATATATATATTAATTTACTATAGAACACTTATTGAAATAACCTAATTTCTTTTAGACACTGCAAAGATTAAAAAGATGGAGAAGACAGGGAAACTTCTAAAGCTATAAAAAGAGATCATATATCCAAGATAATAATAACAAGCAGCATTAAATGTTAAACAAAGTTCACCTAGTTTATCCAACTCTGGCTATTATTAATACATTCTAAAAAGCAACGTGCAAAGTGCTTGGACAAACATGTTAGCTGTTGGCTTTTGTTTCTATGATCTGTTGCTAAAGCAATAGTTTGCTAAAAATATATTCTGTCAAACAATTACATTGCTTTAAGGAGAGGAGAGGAGAGGAGAGGGGAGGGAAGGGAAGGGAAAGGAAAGGAAAGGAAAGGAAAGGAAAGGAAAGGAAAGGAAAGGAAAGGAAAGGAAAGGAAAGGAAAGGAAAGGAAAGGAAAGGAAAGGAAAGGAAAGGAAAGGAAAGGAAAGGAACTTCTGAATATTCCTCCCAGATCACAGAAAAGAAAAACAACTTGAATTGCCAAACTGGAGAAGAAAATCGACAGGGACAAAACAATGAAATATAAAATTACAAACTTCAATTTCTCCCTAGAATTCTATACATTATTTCTACCCAATTCAAGGAAGAGTCTCTACATGCCTGGGTGCACGAATTTATAATGGTACTTGATGACTGTTAGATCACATGTATCTCTTAATATGCATTCTATTGTCTTATGTTTGCTTCGTATTACCAATAAAATTGATTTGTATTTTGTCCTGAACATATCACAACTGAGAGACAGTGCAACTGTTAATACTAAAGGTTTTGATTACTATTTCATGGTTCTGTTGGTATAATATGTTTAAGCTAATCAGCCATTATCCTGGTGACAGTTCCTTCTTAGTAGATTCTAGTAACAAACAATTTTGATAACTGCTTTGAAACCTGCTGTTTTGGGGAATAGAATGCTCACTTATCTCCCCCAGGGTATGCATGTATCCTAAAGCCATTGTCCCAAGGTGAGGTTTATTGCATCAGTAGTCAAACAGGCAGCAGAGGGTAAAGCTTGGAAATGCAGTCACCCAACAGGAAAAAGGTGTGTTCATTGGCTACCAGGACTCTACAGTAAATTCTGTAATAGACAGCTTCATTTTTTTTTCAGTTTCCCCTGCTCTTCATAAACTGCCCTATGGTTTCTAGTTAAGCAACATTTAGTTTATTTACAGTGACATATATAAATTGCATCCAATTCTCAGTCTGCTTTTCCTAATTAGAAGGCTGTATTTCACAGCTCTTACTTTCCTTTAAGACACAAATTATATGTAACCCTCCCCCCCAAAAAAATCTTAATGCTTTCTCTAATGCTGTACAGATCTCCAATCACCTCTAACAGTATTTGAGCAGCATTATGACCTAATAAATAATATACATAAACTAGTTTCTACAATGTATAGAGTTTCAGATCATTCTGTTCTAGAATTCACTTGAGAACAATAACTGTTCTAGGGGGTGGAGGTATAACTCAGTCTTAGAATTTTTGTCAGTTGGTTAGCTTATCTCACAACTCATCTCTAGAAGTTCTTGTGGACTAGGCACAAATGTCTTCTATCCCTCAGAATAGTTTCATCCACTTATTGTTTAAATGTTTATTTTTATATTTCCATTATTTTTATTCTTGTTCATTGCCTATAGTTCTGGTTTTTAAACCTGCTGGTTCTTGCAATCTATAAATACATGAAAAATACAGCCCATGACAACTAAATAATTACAACCTCCTTATCAAAAACATCAGCTCTAATTATCTTCCAGGTTCTATCTGGCATTGTTGTAATTATCATATTTTTCTTCTGATGAGAAAGTTAGTTTTGTGGGGGGAAAACAAAACCTACTATAATCTGTTCAAGATTTTGACTCATCTATGGCCAAAAACAGATATTCTTGCCCATTCTGTGCATTTGGAGCTGCCTAAATGATTTCTTTTTCAGTATTTCTTGTTGCATCTCAGCTGGAATAACAACTCTGTTACCATAGAGAATTAGTCCCTGTGATACCATAAATCTTCCCTCTTCAAAGAAACAGTAATAGATTGAGTGTGGTAGGCAAGATGTTTGCATGTGACAGCCAACTAATGTGTATAAAGTTGAACATTGTTTATAGTCCTGGATAAGAAACAATAATGTGTGTACACACTGAAGAAATCTATTAGAAACATGGTAAAGCCTACAATATTTTTTAATGTTTAGTACCTTTCCACTTCTTCTAAAGCAGTGTTTTTCAAACTTTCCACAATCATGGATTACTTAAAAAAACTTTAACAAATGTGGGACTATCCAATTAAACTAACATCTCCACCCTACATGTTTATTTTTAAAAGCATTAACATTCCTGTTTGTTTTCCTTAGAGCAAATAATATAACTATATTAAATGACAATTATGTGTGCATGCCTTCTCATACCATTTCATTTCAAAAGGTCTTTTTAATATTTCTTAGAAAAAACACATTTATTTAACAATTGTAGTCAGTACTGAATAAATAAATAAGGTTTGATCTAACCAGCTGATTGATGATGAATGAGAAGAAAAGCAGCTAAGATACTGAGCAGGCACTGAGCAATTAATGTAAGGAGACTCCAGTTCTAAATTTTTGGTGGACTCTGAGGACTACCAGATGCCAGTCTGAAACTTACAATTTTAAGATTAAATGTTTTACCTGGATGATATTAATTGTGAAGGTTGTTTTTAATCATTTTATGTCTCTACATTTTATTACTGCATAGTCCAAACTTCTACAATGTTACCTGGAAAGGATGGTTGGTATATTGTGGCTACTATTCCCGTTCATTAAGATACTTTCAGAATTGTTTACACACAACACTATACTCTCTAAGAGCTTGGGAATATTATATATCTGGATCTTGGACTATTCTGAAACTGTGAACTATTGGCATCAACATCCCTTCATGATCCTGAAGCAAAACTCTGCCTTTTTTATACTTGCTACCATCAGCAGTCACAACAGTATACCGTATCACTGACATCACTGGCAGCACCAGTGGTTTGATACTCCTGAAAAATTCTTCTTTAAAAAAAGATTTAAAATAAAAAATAAAAGAGATACAGAATACTACTCAACATGGGATAGGTTTTATCAATGGTTAGACGTAACAGGTAGAGGTTAGATGAAGAAAGATTATTGTTATGTGCATGTAAAACATGAACTTGTCTATGACTATAAGTATGCTAGTATAATGAACATGACTATAAATAAGCTAATATAACTATTAATATTGCTATAATTATTATTATTATAATTATTATTATTATTACTATATCTATTTTTTTGGTAAAATAAAATGTCTGGACAATACACTGTTTTCAAAATATTTATATATAAATAAAGAATTTTTTTTTTTAAAAGACACAAGACCTCTATCAGTTCATAGAATAAAGCTTGTGTTATTCCAAGCCCAAAAAATACCTTTGGTCAACTACAGATTTGAGAAAGTGAATTTCTAAAATAAGCTCCACTGAGGTTGGTTCTGGACTCATTCCACATCCATTTATGGGGGTCCCAAGATATCTGAACTCTTGGAAATAAGAGTCCTTTCCACAGCTAATAGATCTTGAGGCTTGATACCAAACTTTTTTTTTCCTGCTTGGATTTTCCATCTGTATCTCTTCAATAGGTTCCTTTGGATGACCTTACTATGTGTGGAGTTGTCCCATTAAGGTGCTCTTGTCTTGAATCTGGCTATTGATTAAATTTGTTATCATTCGCATAGCCCCTCCAAAGGTTGAAACCATCTGCATAAGTAACACCTGGGACAAAATCTTGTCCAAAATATCCAGAACTAATCAGTTCCTGGTTTTTTTTCTTCATATACTTATAAAAACCTAGCAGTCCCTAGACTTTTATATCCTTGGATGGAAACAAGCAATATCATAGATCACATTTCCTAAGGGCAAAATATTTACAAACAGTTTCCCAAACTACAGAGTTATATATCTTTATGTGTGGCAGCTCTGATGGTTGTCATAACATCTTCTCCTAAAAAATTATTTCTGTTTAGCTTGCCTACTCCAACCTATGCTCAAATATTTATCATTAGTTTGTAAACCCACATGTAAAAAGAAAGAGCATTATGTTCACTGATTTCTGTATACACTGAAAATCTTAATATTTCAGTAAAACATTCCTTTTCCGTTTCTTCTGAATGTGAGGATGTTTTAACGGTTATTCAATGCTTATGAATTTTTAATGAATTTATTTCATGCTAAATTGTGATAACAACTTCCAATATAATACCAAAATATTTAACCCTTTGGAATACATTTCACATAACAGTGAAATGATTCTTTAGACCAGTTGTGGATTATGCATGTATCTGCCTAAACTCACAAGGATGTGAATATGAAGAATTTCTGCCAAAACATCCTAACTGTCTCCACTGAAATTAATGGAATAGCATATGCAATCTGGATTTTCTTGAACTCACAACTCCTGCTCACACAGCAGATAGCTGCTGTAGTGAGGAGAATCTTTGCACAACTTTGTATTGTGTGCCAGTTTGTGCCCATTCCTGGATTAGGAGGCCCTGCTCATATTCACTCTTATCCTGATCAACTCTTGAATTAATGTAATGCATGGTGCTGCCCTTAGTGAGCATCCAAATGCTGCAACTAGCATAAAATGTGGCAGTGTTGGCATTATGTGTACTCTTTAATCAGTGCACATTACACCTTTGTTCTCATGCTGAATTATCTGTCATTATGCTTCCTGGTTCAGTTCAAGATATTGGTAATATATGGCATTGTGTGATGTGGGACCGATTTATTTGAGGGATCGCTCTTTCCATTTACATCTACTCATTCCATCAAGATAGCCAGGAGAAGTTATGGACCCTGT
The DNA here is from genome assembly GCA_022577455.1 of Arizona elegans. Lineage (NCBI taxonomy): Eukaryota > Metazoa > Chordata > Lepidosauria > Squamata > Colubridae > Arizona > Arizona elegans. The sequence continues at coordinate 34,511,978 of JAKOOJ010000009.1, read as the reverse complement.
CTATGAAACAGTGGCGGAGGGAAGGGGCAGACATGCAGGAAGTATTTTCTTCCATGGTACTCATGTAAGATATCCTCCCCTTGGCTGTAGATTGGTCCCAACCAGGAGTGGGTTCTACTTACCTTTACTACCGGTTCGCAACGGGCTGCGCATGCGCAGAAGCATTTTGATGACATCGGGGTCAGTGGGCGAAGCCTCCTGCTGGTTTTACTACCGGTTCTATAGAACTGGTGCAAACCGGGGGCAACCCACCACTGGTCCCAACCCTCCCAGCCTTTAGGAACACATGGCTCTGTAGATGTGCCTGGGGATCTGGCATTTTACAGTTTACAGTTTTTGCAATATTGTGAGACACAATGATGGATTTTGCCACTGATCATGATTATTTTTGTACAATGTGGATATTGATGATTTTTATATGCTTGTTTAACTTGATCTGATTGTTGTTTTTAATAGCTTTGAGCCACCCAGAATCACTTAGGTGAGATGTGTGTCCATTCAAATTGAATAAATAAAACAACATAACTCATCAAAAATCTTCATGAACATCTGTAGCAACCTAAATACTTATGCATTGTCTAATTTATTAAAAATGGAATTTAAAAACCTAAAAATTCTATATCTTTGGACTAAAGATATAGAACTTTCATATCATTCTAATAATGTAGACTTTTCTACAAATGATAAACATATTGTATTATTTCACATATGTAAGATTCATGCTGAATATTAATCAGCTAAATAAAAACTTAACGGTTGGTAAAACAGCTCTTTTAGTACATGCCAGATTGATCAGATTATACAAAAGAACCAAGAACTATGCATAAAAGAAGTAACTCTTATGGATGTTCACTCCTTTGCTTTAGTGATGTAATCAGAAAGGTAGCTCTCAGTTTTATCCAGTACTTGAAATATATATAAAAATTATAAAAGAAAGGTTATAGATATAAAGCTTTACTTTAAAGGTTTCTATTCACACCATCAGTATGTTGGAATCCTGAATAGTGAATTAACTTCACAGTGATAATGGGAGAATTCATGAGATTTTCACGAACTCCTGCAGCTGCTCCATGATAATTGAGCAATCACTGAACTTGACAACTGATTTTATTGATTCATTCCTATAACACTGCTTTGCTATAAACAGATGCATTATATTCTGCTCTGCTATAAACAGATGCATACTCTTTACATGTAAAATCACTAAAAATGTAATTTATGAACAAATGTATTTTTTGTCAGTTTTCTCACTTACCTCATTTGCTGGAATATTTGCAAAAGGCTTGATGATAGCAGCTAATGGAATTTGAGCCTGTTTTGCTAGGTCTGAAGTTGAAGGAAAGCAATAAGAGGTACATCGGATATAACGAGGACTGCAATTACCTGAATAATTCCAAATAGTGACAATGTTAGTTGATTAAAAACAGATATGTTTTGACCTTAAAATCAGAGAATATTCCTTCACAAAGAATGCAAAATAAATATATTTTGACTGAGTTCAACCTAATGATAAAACCACATAGGCTCTGTTCCTCTCATTGAAATCTCTAATGCTTCTCTAGAAAAAAAAAAAACCCTAAGAGGGTGAAACTCAGAACTATGTAAGTAAAAAAATTTTTTTTCTTTCAGTGTGGTTTCTCCCCCTTTCCAAGCCGGGTACAATTTCTCCCAATAAGCTACAGAAATTTTTCAGTCCCACAGAGAAGATTTGAAATCTCATAGGAATAAAAAATTGCCCAAGAGCTCCTTTCCAAGATAGAAGCAACCAAGAAAATATTAAGTTTTGTACCAAGAAGTTTGGAATCAGTTGCAAAAATATTAAACCCCTAAAGGAATGTAAAAAAATTGAATTCTCTCCCACTAACGCTTAGTTTTAACCAAGTTACTGTGCAACTACATAAGTTATTTCCAGAAGAAGCTACATTAACATGAGTTCACCAATTAAAAAAAAACTTTAACATGTTGTACTCCTGTCCTTTTGACTTCTAGATCAATTTAACAAATATTAGAGAAATTAAATATGAATATTCAAATCAATACAAATTGTAATTCAAGTTCACTGATATTATCTATTTACCTTGATCTTGGATCAGACAATCTGTTGTAACAAGAGGAGGGACTTGTCCTCTGATATTGGTAACATAGGTCTGACCTCCTCTGGAAACTTTATCATTTTCAATTACTTGAATCTTATGGATAAAAGTAAATAAACAATATAAGCATTGGAGGCAGACTTTATTTTTTTTTTAAATTAATGTTTACAGACATGTTACCACAGTTCAAAAATCAAGGCAGGTTTTATGGATCAAGAAAGCAATGGGTTTTGATGCTGCTTGGAAGAAACTTTAGAATGCAATTTCAAAAAAATGAAGACCCTTATATACTTCAAAAATGTCTTTAAGCATTATAATAGTACAGTAATTGATTCAAACTCCCACTCATCTTTCACCCATGATACTAACATTCAAGCATATGTTCAAGAACAGTTATTGTTATTCTCCTCAGCTCTACAAAGTATGGACAATCTTAGGGATTTTCTTCAGCTAATCATAAAATTACAATAAACAAAATAAAATGAGCAGTTAAAAAAAAAATTAACACAAGCTAAAAGAGGAAAGTTGGAACTTTGTTTTGTTTTTTTAAAGGATAATAAGAATTACACTTCCAAATTTAGAAAGAAATAAACCAAGAAAATTCTTTTAGATTAATGCAAACATCTCATCTGAACATTTTAAGTTGAGTGGGAGCATGCCAACAGAACAAAACTCCACTATTTTAAATGTCTTATCTCAGAAGCAAAGGAAACTAGTAAAAATGCTTTCTGCTTTATTTTTCATTCATATGTCTTGAAAGTAAATGGGAATTATACCAACCGATTTCCAGAGAAATTTAGCAATGTTTTTTGTAGTCTGCCTGCATAGTTGTTTGAATTATTTATTTATTTATTCATTCATTCATTCATTCATTCAATTACCCCATGCTTTTTAAAATATAGTGGTCAGTTGGTAAGTATCAGCACTTAAATTACATTCTGTGGTCCTAGGATTAAAAATAAAACAAGGAAGCAAGAGCAGAATATTGTTGAGCAGAATATTCAAAATAATATGGAATTTTGTATTTCAACTACTTCGTTTTTACTTTAAGCCACTAGTGTCAAACTCGCTGTGTCATGCTGCTGTCATGTGATGTTTGGCGACGCTTTTCCTCTTCACGGAGCTTGGGTGGGTGTGGCCTGTGCATGACACATCCAGCCCGCGGGCCACTAGTTTGGCACCCCTGCTTTAAACACTTCAATGAAAATCTCAGGCTCAGAAGAATTGGGACATGATACAGTGATACAGCTTGCATGCCACATCCAGGGAACCAAAAGGATGAAATTCTTACTCACTGGGCTTGGAATGGAATCTGGATCAAGTTTTCTTTGCTGTGGTCCAGCTAATTGTGCTGGACCTGAGGGAAGGCCACCTGGATAAGACAATTGTGCCCCTGCCATTGGAGGACCATAATTTCCTGCAAAAAAAGGTAAAAATGTAATAATCTCACCAATGTTCACAACTTTATTTTATAACCCATGTTTTCTATCTGTTTTTATTTTTATTAAAGAGGTGTTTTTTTTTAAAAAAAAAAAAGCAGAAGTGAAAAAGCTATTTCCTGTTTAAAATCCATACTCCAAACAAGACATAACTATTTTCTCTCATATGATGGGGAAGGATAAAGAGTGCTCTCTATAAATAAAGATCTCCTGGGAATATTTCATGGGAAATGGTGAAAAACAAAGGAAAGAATGGTTTAACATATGTAAAATAAAATGCTTTCCAACATTTCTATTGTTTTCTTTAAAAACGGTGAGGAGTAAATGTTATCCAAATATGAAGACATGGGGTAATCCTGCTGACTATTGAATTTTCTATTTCAAAGTTGTTTTTTCTCCTTTGTGCTGGTGAGTGTGTTTGCTAAACATGCATGCTACCTATCAGTAAGCTATCCATCCTATGGAAACCTGATTTAGATAATCCAGCAAACAAAGGTCATTTTCTTAGTGTATGATCAGCAATATTCTGATAACTGGCCAACTGCTATATCCCTAACAATTATTTTTACTGTAATACTGTTAAAATATTATTTTAACCAATTTATATGGGGGTTCATCTTGCAAGAGCAACTCTAGGTGGGTCACGTAAATATAGTAACCGGTAACTGGTGTAAATACAGTAACTGGTAACTGGTAACACATGTAAATGGTGGCATTCAAAGTCAGCATAAATTATTTGCAGATAGCACATCCATTTTACAGACCCAATTTAAACAGTTCTACATGTTCTGTGATGGTCCAGTTAGACCTGGGATACATATACTTATTTTTTTATTCCTCTTCTGTCAGGCTTATAAAAAGGTGAAAAAAAATAATGTCCTATTTTGCATCACTCAAGCATTTTGTCTCTGGGTTCAGAACTCATAAAAGGTTCCAATGTTTCAAGAGAAAAACATATCAAGTAAAACAGCAATAGGGATGTTTTGTAACAATAAAAGTTTGATCTATAGTGCAGTCTAGTCAACACGTTAGGTCTAGAGTTAGTTCTACAGATCATACTGAGCCAATTTCTGTTCACTATGCCACATAAAGCAAGGAATCTATGGACAGAAAAAACCATATTTAAATCTTGTCTGTTCTAAATTACAGCATTAGATGCTTCTCTCATTTCTCATTAGACACTACTCCCTTCTCTATATTCAAAGCAGAAATTACAGCCTGCTAATCCTGTGTCAGGGGGATCTGGTGGCTCAGTGGCTAAGACACTGAGCTTGTCGATCGAAAGGTAGGCAGTTCAGCGGTTCGAATCCCTAGTGCTGTGTAATGGGGTGAGCTCCTGTTACTTTCCCAGCTTCTGCCAACCTAGCAGTTTGAAAGCACCTAAAAAATGCAAGTAGAAAAATAGGGACCACCTTTGATGGGAAGGAAACAGCGTTCCTTGCACCTTTGGCGTTTAGTCATGCCGGCCACCCACATGACCACGGAGACATCTTCGGACAGTGCTGACTCTTCGGCTTTGAAACGGAGATGAGCACCGCCCCCTAGAGTCGGGAACGACTAGCACATATGTGCGAGGGGAACCTTTATCTTTACCTTTAATCCTATGCTGCTTAGGTGAGATGGACAGTGTACAAATTTAATAATAAATAAATGAAATGAAATGAAATGAAATGTAGGCATCTACATTTACCATACTGAGGAGGAAACCCAGGACCTGGGGGTTCACCTGCAAATTGCTGTGGCAAGTTGGTGTTCAATGGATTTGGGCCAGGGATCCCCTCCTGCCTGGCCATTGAAGGAGGTAAAGATGAAGTGCAGTGACTATTCAAGTTATTTGGTGGAGAAACAGGAGGACTTGTTGGCAAAGCCATTTGATGTGGCTGAAGCAGTGGACCTTGCAAACGTGATGGTAGGCCCGAAAGTCCAGAAGAAGGTGGATTCTGAGCATTACTGGGACCTATGCAAGAATACAATTATGAAGTATGCATCTAAAACTCAAAATTGTCATGCAGTCACATCTGAGTAATTTAGTCTTCTAGACATTTACAATACATATGTTTGTTAATGATTATATATTACTTATATTATTACTTGTAATGATTATATATTACAATAAATTACATACCGTACATGTTTGAGTATATTTAAAGTCTACACAGAGGCATGCTGCACCTCAAGTCAAACTAGAGTCCTGGTGATTTCATGGACATATTTATATAGTACTATTGGCAACAATAAAGAAGTGGTTTGCCACTGCTTTCTTCTAGGTTTTTTTTTTTTCCATCCTTAGACTAGACTTTAGATCCACAGAAGTTATTCAATTATGATTATTTTATTTTCAATAGTTAATCTGCTCCAGACATGATTAGAACTAAATCCAATCCATTAATAATTGTTAGATTTTAAACCAAAATTACCCCACAAGCACAGCTATAAAGACATTTATCTAAATTTATTGTTGAAATTTAATACATAAATAAATTTTACTTAAATTTATATAAATTACTTAGATCATATTCCTAGAAGTAATTATTTTATTCCATTTCATGATAAAAAGAAGCATACTTTGGGATATTTAAATACTATGATACTGATGAAAGATGGCAGCTATAAAGATTTTTAATCAATACATTTATTACCTATAGAAAACAGGGCATAAAATATGAGGATCCTTTGCTGAAATGTTAAGCCTAATCCGTAAGTGTCCATGGTATGTATAATATTTCAGAGATCATGTCTGAATACATACAACTTCCAAATTACACAGGAACTCTAGGATAAACTGATTTTCACATGTCAAATTGTATGCTGTACAATATGTGTGAGCAAATATGGCAATCATTATTTTGTAGATGGCTGCCATTCTTGCATTCTCTTCAATAAAGTCAGATTTATTAACTCAGAGTTTGTATAAACCAATAATTGTTTGCTTCTTACACATAAAAGAAAACAGAGGGGAGATATTTTTCTAGTATTATTAACTTTATGAAGTTTGTAAAAATGAACACCCTTCTATCCAATGAATACATAACCGTGATTTTGACAAAATTGCTTAAAATAGATTTACAATTGATTAAAATTTGCATTAGGAATCTTTATCAAAGTAAGATTATGAAGGTAACTTTAAAAGTCATGATCCAGGTATTTATTCATTTACTCATATTGCATATCCGATTAGTACGGGGATTTGATATTATTTGGAAGCATCCAGTAAGCTTTCGAACTATCAGGTCTTTGCCTTCACTAAAAATACGTTTAAAAGAATAGTACAATCTATCATTCTAATTCTTTTAAGTATTTTTAAGAAAGGAAAATCTCAGAAAAACTATATTGACTTAAACATACTATATGGTTTGTCTCCCTTAAGTATTTTTATACCACCTTTAGATGACATGTATATGATAACCAGCCGATGTGAAGTCTGTGCAATGTAAAATGCTCATTTCCAGGCTTCTGATGACAAATTCCCCCATGTTATTATACACTTATCCCATCCCCTTGCTCTAATACTTTTTGTGATGGTGCAGGAATCTCCAATTGAAAGCCCTTAATATAAGCAAAAATCCACTTGGAACAATTGGACCCAATGATTAGATCCAGATTGAATTAACTTTGTTTCTAGCCAATTCAATCTGGATCTAACCGTTGAGATCTATGGAATTCTATGGAATTTAAATTAGTGTTTCTATGCTAATCTTATTTAAATCCAATTCATATTAAAACAAACCAATGCATAGTTAAAATTCTAATCTGTCAGAAACTATCCAGTGATTTGCAAAATTGATGTTTTAGCAATTTATAAAGGAACAGATAGATTATGGATTCTTATAATGAAATATTGTTATTCACTGAAATGCTAATATAGAACGTTTTATATATGTATAAATATAAATAAATACATGTAATGTATGCTTTTTAAAAGTTTTTATTTTATTTTGACTTTCTGCCTTTACTTTTCCTCCCTTTTGTTTTTATACAATAAAAAAGAAAGAAAGAAAAGGAAAAACCTTTAATAGATCATACCATAACTACTTATCTGCATGTTGCCAAGCTGATTTGTCAGCTGTACTGCAGGCAAAGAGGGGCTGTTAGGACCAGACTGTAAAGAATGATGGTAGGAAGGATAAGAAGCTGGAGGACCTGGCAATCTGAAAACAAAAAATAACATTATACAAACTCAGGAAATCATCATACAGTATATTATTTTGTTCATAAAACATATCAGCCAAGATGCACATGAATCATTCCTGTAGACTCTGCAGAGAAAATACCACACCTAAAATGTCTAGGAAACTAAAAAGAAGCTTTGTCTGTAGCAGGTTTACTCATCACATGCTGTACAGCAACTTCCTGATTAATTATTATTTATAGGGGAACAATTCTAGGTGAGCCATCCTCAGATAAATTATTTATCCCTTGTATTTTTTTTTCAGGCACTTTCTCTTCTACTAATAACAGTTTATCATTATGACTAAACCCATATAAACTATGGTTAGCTTTCACTGTGGAAAAAAAAATTAGATATAGCCGGGTTGTTTCAGTAAAGCACTAATTGACATTAACCAGGTTTTAAAAATCATTTAATACTAAGCTGCAGTTAATCAAATGTCAAAGTTTCCAATCTCTTCTTCATATGACTACTCAGCAGTAATAGAGTTTAAGTCCTAAGTTCACCAAGGCTCATTCTCCTGATAAAAACACAGGCACTGTCAATTGTTAGAATCATTTTGCACAATTGAAATTTCTCTTCAAAAAAAAGAGGCTTCCATTGTGACATTATGCTTTACAAACACAATAGAGATGAGCTGAAATGATTAGAAGTATTTTTATTAGGAGCTCTGTAGGGATTCTCAGTCATCCAGGTCACGGTTGTCCCAAAGGTGCTTCTTCAGGAGGCAACTGGACTTTGTTTTTTTCTTTTGAAGACATTTCGCTTCTCATCCAAGAAGCTTCTTCAGCTCTGACAGGTTGTGAGGAATGGAAGGATTTATATTCTTTGCAGACAGCTGGTAATCTGCATCCTTTTAGAGGGTCGTTGAAGCACTTGGAGGTTTATCTGTCTCCTCAGGGTCAATTGATCTTTTTTCACATTGCAAAAAACTTAAGTGGAAATAGGTGCTTTGCAATTAAATCCAATCTAATGCAAATGATCTGAGTTTGCAAAAAGTTTATATTCCCTATGAAACACAACCATGAATTACAAACAACACTATGAATAATTCTGTATTTAAGTTTTTTTTTTCTTGCCTTCTTCTTTCTGCTCCTTCATTTTTGGTCATCATTTTCCTTTGCAATTTTTTTTCTAATTTATAATGGCAATATAGACAACCCTGTGTATACAGAACGCAGTAGACTGTGCAAAGTGAGAACTATTTCACATAGGTCAGGCACAATTTGGCTGGTTTGAGACTGGACTAAGCCCTAAGCCCGTGATGGCGAACCTATGGCACACGTGCCAGAAGTGGCACACAGACCCCTCTTTGTGGGCATGTGCACTATCGCCAGCTACTCTTCTGGTTTCCAGTGCGCACATGTACACTGGCAAGCTGGTCTTCGCACACGCTGGAGTACCGATACGCATGCACACGCCGGCCACTGGTCTTTAGGTTTCTGGCGCTCCAGCATGCGTGAAGACCAGCTGGCCAGCACACGGGCACACAGACGCATTCCAGTTTGGGCACTCGGTGCTGAAAAGGTTCGCCATCACTGCCCTAAGCTATGGTTTGCAAACCATAATGACAGGATTTATAGAATTTACTAAGATAAGACCAAACATTCACATTTTAACTTTGCATGATGCAGAAGCCCAATATCTGAGTAATCATGAAGAACACTGTGCTTAGCGTGGATTTTACTTTCTAAAAAGTATGACTGAAATCTAAAAACCTTTCCTTCTCTCTTTTAATCCACATTAGCAAACGTGTTTTATTAAGTTCTCTTAATAAAGAGAATTTTCTCTCCCTTTCTCTTCAAATCTTGAAACAAAAATAGATGAAATAATTAATAATGAAATGCAATGTATCTACTGAGCATATTTTTTCCTTAAAACTGGCTTAAATAAAGCAAAATTTAATAGGGTCAGAGAAGAATAATTTCAATTAGTAGGCAGCTCAATTTGAATAATTTTCCCTTATTCAAAAATGATTTCTCAAAGTCATGCATAAGTAATTTAACAACTTTTACAAAATATGACATTATTAATTCTTGCATACACTGCTCATTTAATAACTAAGAAACAAAGAGAAGCTGAAATAGATTAAATCTCATCTCATGGCTCACAGACCTTCAGCTTTGATCTTTTAAATTGGACATAAAGGTCAAAGGCGATTCTCTGCCCACAGAATATGTTCTGCATTATGGCTGCTCAAAACATATGGATTAAATTAGACCTTGGATTCTGATTAAAATAACTGCTTGATACAATAGTAAAAGAATTAGGCTTTTCCTTTTGGTTAATCCAATTTATAGAGACACTTCTTTATCAATATTCTAGAACTCAGTACAAAAATGATTTATTTTTCAAAAAGACTATGTAACTGTGTGTCCTTAGCATATGCAATATAATAAAAATCTGATTTTAGTAAACTGATTGGGGAGGAGAATATCTGTTTTTCCCCAAAGTCCAGTAAATCAAAGGGTATGTCATTATAGTGATGCAGATTACATTATTCGCATTACATTATCATTATGCAAATGATACCAATTGGCACAAATGTTGTATGTATATTGACTTTACCATATATATATGTCAGATACATAATAATATTACACATATAACATAAATTCTGACACAATATGACTGTTATATTCAAATTTCATTGCATTAAAGTTTGTAAAATCAAAGTTTAGTGACACTCAATATAAGTATGCTTCCAATTGACAGAAAGTATTGGTTCCATTGTGTTCTCATCAGTCAGATATCACTTCAAGTGTTCTATTCCATTTGGGTCATCGTACTTTAAGACTGATATAAACTGAGCACAGCCTACTGAATTTGCAAAACAAGTTTGTGATAAATATTAACAAAATGCTTTCAGGAATGGATGTATCATAGAACTCCAATATTTTAAAAGTATTTTTGAATCTACCGTGCAAAAACATAAAGCTACCACAAGCCCTTTGAAAGCTTAGTGTACCCTACTCTGCAGCCCAACTACTCCAAAATTTTCTGAGCATGTATGTGTTTGCACAAAAGAGATTTCTGGAAGGACAGCTGGCATAAACCAAAACTCTAATGAAGAGCCATCCTGGAACTTCTGAGCCTGCTTTATGTCCCATGAGCAAAGAATTCATCAAAGGGTCTGCGCAGTCCTCAAAAGTATAAAAAATATTCTGAATGTCTATGGAGATTCTCAGTCATCCAGGTTCATGATTGTCCCAAAGGTGCTTTTTCAAGAGGCAAGTGGACTTTCTTGTTTTTCTTTGAAGATGTTTCGCTTATCATCCAAGAAACTTCGTCAGTTCAGTACTGAAAAAGCTTCTTGGATGAGAAGTAAAACATCTTCAAAGAAAAACAAGAAAGTCCACTTGCCTCTTGAAAAAGCACCTTTGGGAATATTTCTAATGCTTTATTCTGCTTTGTTTCAAATCTCACCTGTGTGGCTGTTGAGCTGCTGCAGTGCTGGGTCCATTCTGGAAATTACTCTGCTTAGGTGAGTGGAGGTTCTGAGGTGGAGATCCCATGACGGGAGGAACTCCAAAAGGCACATTTGTTTTCAATATACCTAAAGGAAAAGTAAGCATATTGATATCAATGGAAAACCATTACATTTAAAGGAGTACACCATAAAAGTCAAAGCGTAAATAATGTATGTTAAAGAAATACACTAATAAACTAAATTAAATAAATTCCAAATTATTCAGTGTCTTCCATTTATATCAGTATCAGGAAAGAAGAGAAAGCAATAAGCTTTTTAAAACTTTACAGCCATACTAAAAAAGGACAAAGACCTCAGTGAAAGAAGTCCATAAGTAGTGGGTTTTTTCCCAGGGTTTAAATGCTGAATCACATACATCCTGAGTCCACAGGCCATGATAAACCTTTATTTGTTCTAATTGTAGTTAGTTTTATGATAGAACTCTTTTTCCCCAACTCATACGTCCAGAATTCTCCTCAAACATTGTCCTGGCTGAGAATCTGGAAAATACAACCCATTATTTCTAGAAAGAACCAGAATACAACATGAAGTAACTGTACCTGACTGAGATGTAAAAGGTGTTGGATTTGGATCATTATAATATCCATGCAGAGGTGAAGAAACTGTTTGTCCAAAGCCAGAAGAAAATCCTCCCATTCCTGGCTGGGCCTGGGAATATGGAGGTGCTGCAACATATCCTTGGTGATTCATTTCAGCGGTATTTTTTCCTTATAAAAATGTGAATAAATAGGAAGATTATAATTTTCACCCACTAAAAATGTGAATTGAATTATTACTATTACATTATAATAGTAAGAAACAGAATCAGCATTTTGGCAGATCAGATCCAAGGAAGTGGTCCATAGTCTGATAATTCTCTTAGGAATGAGGATTTTGATATGGACAAAGCACATGGTAGTTTTTCTATATCAGGGATACAGATGTAAATGGTTTTATCGCATAACTGGATAATATATATTTTCTTTTATAAAATATAGAATTTTGCCAGAACGCCTTCATGGAAGTTCTTTTCAAAATCTACTTTTTCTGGATAAAGTTGAGGAGCAGACATCTCTTTGGTGCCTGGAGATACCCATTTTCTTACGAGGGAGAGAAAACAGTGACATTATCTGAAAGAGTAGGAATTAAATTTTCAGTTTTACACTCTCTCTGCAATGGGTTAAAGAAATTGGTAAGTTAAGCCACTGCAGATAATGCACCTTCAAACATGTTTCTTTTGAATATGTAAAACTATGTGACTACAGTTCAGGAGCACAGTCTTAGGATACCCCAAGAGTATAAAGAAAAAGATTGGAGGCCACCTGTTGCTTACAGGACACAAGCGATTTATCTTCACTTAAACTCTACACCTTATTTAAGTAGGACAATCTATGTACAGCTGAAATAATATCCATTCCTCTTATGACCCATTCCTCAATTTCTTCTGCCCTTCCACTATTTCCTTGTCTCGTTGAAGTATTAAACCTACTTTTTTATACCTACTTTTGTCAAATGACACAAATATGGTAGATCTAAATATATATGTAGATCTTTGGTTATTCGGGTCTTCTCCCACGTAAAATTGGAAGTGTCTTGGCGACGTTTCGACGAAGTCTCATTCGTCATCTTCAGGCTGGTGTTCTCGGCTTCGTGCTTCCAGGAGCAATGTGAGATCGCAGCTGTCTCTTCCTTTTAACTGCTAGTGGGGCTGTGAGCTGATTGGGTGGGAACTTGGCTGTGTTCTGATTGGGTGGAGGTGTGTTCTGATTGGTTAGGGGCTTGGCTGTGCTCTGATTGGATGGGGGGTTGGTTGTGCTCTGATTGGCTGGGGGTGTGTTCTGTTTGGGTGGGGGCTTGGTTGTGCTCAGCTTAGTCTGAGTTGCAGGGGGATTTGAGCTGGTGAGCTGCGTTGTTGTTGTTTGGCTTCGTGTTTGTGGCCGTGCGAGCTCTTCATGGTGGGTGTCAGTCTGCTTCATGTATGGATTGGAGGGGTTTAAAGTGGCTAATGATGCAGCTGCAGTCTGGCTTCTGGTCCTTGGTCGTGGCTCATTATCAGTGTGGGTTTGAGTCTGCTTTCTGCGTGGATGTGTGGTGGTGACATCCTGTGTGGCTCTCGTGAGTATGGGTCTGGTGTCATTCGTCGTGTTAGGGACTCGTTTGTCAATAAGGGCGGGTTTCCAAATGGCTGGTAGGCGGGAGGTATCGTCTCGTTTGTTCATGCTGTGTGGGCGTTTTTCTATCTCGATGGCTTCTCTGATTATTCTGTTGTTAAAGTATTCAGTTTTGGTGATAGTTCTGGTCTTTTTAAAGTCAATATCATGTCCTGTGGCTTTAAGGTGTTGGACCAGGGAAGAAGTTGGTTCTTCTTTTCTGACTGAGTTCTTGTGTTCTTCTATGCGTGCACTTATTCGTCTGTTGGTTTGTCCGATGTATGTGGTGGGGCAGGCGGTGCATGGGATTTCATATACTCCTTGATTTTCTAACTCAATTTTGTCTTTGGGGTTCCTTAGGATGGTGGATATTTTTCGGTTTGTGCAGAATGCTGTCTTGATGTTATGTTTGTGGAGGATTTTGCTTATTCTGTCTGTGGTGCCTTTTATGTATGGGAGGAGGGCTTTGCCGTTTTTCTTGTTCTCTGTCTTGGATTTTAGTGGGGGTTTCTTTTTGGATTAGGTTGGTGATCTTATTTCTTTGGAATCCATTGGATGTTAGTACGTTAGTGAGGGTGTGTAGTTCGGTTTTTAGGTGTTGTTCGTCAGCTAAGCGTTTTGTTCTGGAAATGAGTGTCTTGGCTACAGAGTTGATCTGTAGAGAAGCCATCGAGATAGAAAAACGCCCACACAGCATGAACAAATGAGACGATACCTCCCGCCTACCAGCCATTTGGAAACCCGCCCTTATTGACAAACGAGTCCCTAACACGACGAATGACACCAGACCCACACTCACGAGAGCCACACAGGATGTCACCACCACACATCCACGCAGAAAGCAGACTCAAACCCACACTGATAATGAGCCATGACCAAGGACCAGAAGCCAGACCGCAGCTGCATCATTAGCCACTTTAAACCCCTCCAATCCATACATGAAGCAGACTGACACCCACCATGAAGAGCTCGCATGGCCACAAACACGAAGCCAAACAACAACAATGCAGCTCACCAGCTCAAATCCCCCTGCAACTCAGACTAAGCTGAGCACAACCAAGCCCCCACCCAAACAGAACACACCCCCAGCCAATCAGAGCACAACCAACCCCCCATCCAATCAGAGCACAGCCAAGCCCCTAACCAATCAGAACACACCTCCACCCAATCAGAACACAGCCAAGTTCCCACCCAATCAGCTCACACCCCCACTAGCAGTTAAAAGGAAGAGACAGCTGCGATCTCACATTGCTCCTGGAAGCATGAAGCCGAGAACACCAGCCTGAAGATGACGAATGAGACTTCGTCGAAACGTCGCCAAGACACTTCCAATTTTATGTGGGAGAAGACCCGAATAACCAAAGACCTACATACAAACACCCGCGAAAACCTGAGAAAATATATATATTAGGTCTTTGGTTATTCGGGTCTTCTCCCACATAAAATTGGAAGTGTCTTGGCGACGTTTCGACGAAGTCTCATTCGTCATCTTCAGGCTGGTGTTCTCGGCTTCGTGCTTCCAGGACACACACGACCCGAATAACCAAAGACCTACATACAAACACCCGCAAAAACCTGAGAAAACATATATATATATATATATATATGTATATATATATATATATGTATGTATGTATGTATGTATGTATGTATGTATGTATGTATGTATAATGATATATAATATATATATATATATAATTTTGTATTCATATATACATATACCACACGAAAACACTATCTATATCTATATCTCTCTGTACAGTATCTCTATCTCTATAGTGTTGCAACACTATAATTGAAATGCATATCCTTTCCAAGAAGGCAAGAATTCCCCAACGTCCCCTCACCTGCCACAATAGAGGAGTCTGTGGCAACAAATAAGTATTTAAACAGCAAAGCAGCTTCCCAAAAAGACCTTAAGACCCAATCACTACTTGCCCTTAACACAGTACTATCATCCCATGAACATAATTTTTACTCTGTTCACCTAATATTATCTCATTCCCACTCCATGAATGAGAAAGACATTAATCATTAGCTGTTCCACTCTAATAGCTTTTTCCACCTTATTCCAATATCATCCCAAGACATCTGCAAGATGAATAAAACATATTATGTTGCTCACCATTACTTTGGAAGGAGTCAGGTGTCCTGATGTGGGGTATTTTGGGAAGTACTGGGAGATGCAGACTTGGCCTCTTCACTCTCTGTTTATAAATCAACCTCCACCTTATTCATTCCCTTCTAGCCTCTGTCCTTCCATTCAAGTTCTTTTTACATCCGCTGTTTTTGACCATAACATCTCTATAGACTTTCAACCAATTCCCAGAATACTGGCTAGTTCAGTGATGGCGAACCTTTTAGACACCGAGTGCCCAAACTGCGCGTGCTCATGCCCAAACTGAAAGGTGCACATGCATGCGCATGTGTAGACATACACAGACATGTGTGTTTGTGTGCAAAGACATGCACATGTGCAGACTTGCACATGCACAGAGATGCGCGCATGCGCAGCCGAGACCCGAAGACCAGCTGGCCGGCGGGAGGCGGGGCATCCCAACACCGGCAGTGTGGCAAGAGGTAAGAACTTTTTTTTGGTGAGCTTCTATTTCGTCGTTTGCAGGGAAACAGAAGCTCACGAAAGAAACGCCGTGGAGATCTGACCTGGGACGATGATGCGCATGCCAGCAGAGAGGGCTCTGCGTGCCACCTGTGGCACACGTGCCATAGGTTTGCCATCACGGGGCTAGGACTTCTGGGAGTTGAAATTCAGACACCTTAAAGTTGCAAAGACTGAGAAACATATTCAGCATAAAGAAAGAAAAGCATCCCAATTTTATTTAAGATGAATGCTTATTTGTCCCTTTCCTGGTATTTATCAGTTTCAACCCTAATTTTAGTGTTTCTTGCTTTTAAAATATGAATGCCCAGAGTTGGGTAGCTTCTAAATAAGTCCTCTCAATTCCATTGGGGGGAAAAACCCTAAATTATTTAGCAGCTAGTTTTCTTAGTGCTCCTGCTCTACAAGAACCTCACTAACTGTGAAGGGGTCTGCCTCCGTTCTCTATAAGGTTATTGGTGCACAGCATATTTCCATATTTCTGTATTTCATATTCTTTTAATTGGAGGGATGCCCAAATATAGTTGGGCAAAGAAGCAGATAAACCAGTCTAGAGAAAACAAAACCAAAAATGGGAATTCCTCAAATCCTGCTGCAGAGCCCTCACTGGTAGATGTTTTCCCTGCTGTTTGGTGTTATATTGGAAAAGGATGGCATCAAAGCCAGAAGGACACAGCAATCATTTTGCCCAAGCAATGAATGGTGCAAAATAATGCCCAACCAAATCTTGGAATAGTAGTAGTAGTAGTAGTAGTAGTAGTAGTAGTAATAATAATAATAATAATAATAATAATAATAATAATAATAATAATAATAATAATTTTGTTTTGGTAAAACAAAAGCTGAACTGAATTTATTAATTGAAAACACAAAAGAATTCAGCCAAGACATCGGTATGCAGTTTGGAATTGACAAATGTGCAACAATAGCAACCAAAGCAAGCAAGATCATAGAAGAGGATGGAATAGATCTAGAGAATGAAGAAATGATAAAGACAGTAAAATCAGAAGAAGGCTACAAGTACTTGGGGATTTTAGAAGCCTCTGACTTAATGCATAATAAAGTCAAGGAATTAACTTCAGCCAAGTACATTCGGCGAATTCGTAAGATATTAATGTCCAAATTGAGTGGAGGAAACATCATAAAAGCCTGGGCTATACCTGTGATTAGATACTCTGCAGGAATAATTGACTGGACCCAGATGGAGTTAGACAATTTGGACAGAAAAACAAGGAAGCTTATGACAATGAATCATGCCTTGCACCCTAAAAGTGATGTTGACCGATTATATTTACCAAGAGCAGAGGGTGGTCGAGAACTCCTACAAGTAAAGCAGACTGTGGAAGAAGAAAAATGCAGCTTGAATGATTTCATCCAGAAAAATGAAGAACCAATGATTAAGGAAGTAAATAAAGGAGGCCTTTTAAAGACAACTAAAACAAAAGCAGAATATAAGAAAGAAGTAATTGAGCAGCGAGCTGAAAATTGGAAAAGCAAAACTCTGCATTGCCAATACTTGAAAAGTATTGAAGGCAAAGCTGACCAGAAACTAACTTGGAACTGGTTAAGATCAGGAGTACTGAAAAAAGAAACAGAAAGCTTTATTTTGGCAGCTCAAGAACAAGCCCTAGCCACAAACTGCATGAAGGCAAAAATTCAACATGTTACCACCAACAGCAAATGCCGCCTCTGCAATGAGAAAGATGAGACAGTCGACCACCTGATCAGTGGGTGCAGCAAAATTTCACAAACTGACTACCTACAACGCCATGACTGTGTTGCTAAGATCATTCACTGGAAATTGTGCCAGAAGTTTGGATTTGAATACAGCAAAAACCATTGGGAACATCAGGTTGAGAAAGTTTTAGAGAATGAGAAACTCAAGATCTTGTGGGACTTTAGGATTCAGACTGACAGGCACTTGGTCCACAACACACCTGACATAACAATAGTTGAAAAGAAAAAAGTATGGTTCATTGACATTGCAATACCTGGTGATACATGGATTGAAGATAAGCAGCAAGAAAAAATCACAAAGTACCGGGACTTGCAAATTGAAGTTGAGCAACTGTGGAAAAAGAAATTGTGTGCTATCCCGATTGTAATTGGAGCCCTTGGAGCAATACCCAAAGGGCTACCCCACTATTTAGAAATTCTAAATTTGCCAGACTTGAACATTTTGACTCTACAAAAAACCACCTTACTCGGAACAGTTTACATCCTCCGACGATACCTTAACAGTTCCTAGGTCCTTGGTTAGGACTCGAGCTGCTGAGCTATTAACCAGCCTCAAAGGCTGTGAATCTCACTAAAGGTTTAATAATAATAATAATAATAATAATAATAATAATAATAATAATAATAATAATAATAATAATGGTAAGAATTGGTAAAGGAGAAAACAAATGTTATAAGTTTTGCGCCAACTCAAAGGTAGCATTACTTCAACTCATAGATAAGCAAAGACCCTAATTTGTAAGCCACCCAGACTTGCTTAAGAAGGGGGCAGGAGCTTCTAAATTTTTTTAAACAAATAAATAAGTCTCTGACACGGGTAAAATTCACAGGTGTATTTTTCCTATTTGTACAACCAAAATGTCAACTTCTGCAGTTCTATGGCCCACTACTTGCAAGAAAATCCTATTTGCTTGCATCACATTACTTATTCATTAGAAGAAACATATGATTTGATTGGCTTAACACTTATAACTGATGAGGATGTTATTTAAAGTGGCAATTACAGTTGAAAATAATAATTGGGTTCACATTTAGGAACACGTTCTTTGAGAGAGGGAAGTTTCCAATTCACAAGATTTCCCAAATTTCTGTGCAGTATGTTTTTCTGTTTATTAGATTTATAATACCATCCAAATCAAACAATGTGACTTTGGGAGTCATACGACAAACAAAACCACTACATATATCTACCAGTAACATTAAAAGCTATGTGATATAAAATACAAAACATAAACTACCATCAAGCACCAAAAAAAAAAAAAAAAATCAAGGCTCCACTAATGCCTGGGGGAAAAGCCAAGTCTTAATGGTTTTCCTAAAGTCAAGCAAAACCGGGGCCTATTATACAGCATACGGAGGTAGGTTTCATTCCAGAGAACAGAAGCAACTGCAGAAAAGGCACACTTCCTAGGTCCAGAAAATAACAAGAAGCCTTCTGCCGCCCTCTGGGAGCATGTGGGACAGGCAGATGTTCTTGGAAGAAGGTGTCCTTCAAAACAACTTGGCCCTGTGCCATGTAAGGCTTTAAAGACAGTAAGCAGCACCTTGAATCACATCCAGAAGTCTAACGGAAGCCAGTGCATTCTGGACCAACTCTATAGCAGTGTTACAGGACTTACTGAAGTGCACCCATAGCACTGCATTCTGCACCAACTGAACCTTTCCTATGCTCTCTGAAGGCAGCCCCACACAGAGTGTGTTGCAGTGGTACAATTAGGAGGTGACTAGGTGTGAGCAAACATGAGCTGCTACTTGTATGGGAACAATTATTGCACAAGAAACAGTTGTAAAGAGCCCCTCTGGCTACAGCTGCCACCTGTTCTTCAAGCAGAAAGTGTGAGTCCAGGAGAGACAACTAGAATGAAAGGGAAAAGATAAAAATTAGTATCTACCACTCTGCCTTCACAAATGCAACTTTGGATTCTATAAAAGTTAACCAAGAAGCAAGCCCCACAAATTTCAAAGAGGCTAATGCCTAAGTAAATATGTACAAAAATGCAGTCAAAGGATCAGCTGTCTCAAAATTTCTTCCAGTCATTTCTCAACTTTTCAGTGCCAAATCGAAACAACAGGAGAAAGAAAGTAAGTACTCTGGATGAAGTGAGAGAAAAAATTACAGTAGACCTGGTCAGTTATAATAATTACAAGTTTTTTTTTCTTTACCATTAATTGGTATGTGCAAAATTACTAAGGAAAGGCTCACACAGACCTTACTCTTTTCTCTGACAGACCACTGTGGGCCCTACATCACCATGTCTAGCAAAATAGTATATTTGTAGTTTGCAATAAGTGGATGTACTAAATAAAGTTATCAAATTTCTAGAAATGAATTTATGCAAAAATATGAAATGCATCAAAGGTATATAAAAATCAAAGAAATTGTATACCTTGTATGTCATAAGAACAAACATGGATTACACACACACACACACACACAAACCCCATAAGCTTTGTTGATTAAATGACATTTGTAGAGAAGGAAAGGTATTCATGGCTATTTACTCACAAGTTATTGCTTACTAAAACTGTAGGCACTGAAAAAATAATAACCAATCAGCAGTATTTTAAATTATGAATGCCAACATGTACATCTGATCTGTATCGTTAATTGATTTTCCTGTTATTTCCTTTCATATTTTGAAGACAAATATTTTTGTAAATTAGAACTTTTAAAATTGTGATTTTTCAAGTGCTATGCACATAAAATGAAAAAAATTGTTTTTGGTGAAGTGGCACTAGTTAATTAAATACATTCTATGAAAGAATCAGATTGCTGCCAGTGATTATCGTCTCCCCCCCCCCAAACAGACTCATAATTCCTTTTTCTTTCAGGATCGAAACGTGGCAGTTTAGAGCTGTAATCATCTCAACAGGTGCATTTAACTGCTTGATAAGCCATGCTGATAGTCCCTATAAAGAATTCCATTCTAGCCAGTTACAGTTGATAATATTCTGAGCCAATAAAACTACTACCTGCACAGTTGAGACAGGAAAAAAATGTGCCACGTCAGAACATCCTAAGCAAACCAAAGGCCAAGAAAGAAATAAAAACATAACTGTGCTTAAATGACTTCAATCTACTTTCAGTTTCATGATAAACAAAGTAACCTAACAAATATGTCTCCCTTCCTTCTTTCCTTCCCTTCCAACAATGTGTATCAACAAGGTGCAAATTAAAACCATTTTATAAATCATTTCAATACTAAGAAGGTAATCCATCAATCATAATTACGTTATATCAAAAAAAAAATAGCTTTCATAGTAGTAGTTTACATATTAGTTTAAAAACATCCCTGCAATCAGGCTTTCCAACAAGACAACAAAGAAAACATTTTTTTAGGTTAAGAAGCAAAAAAAGTAATTCAGATTTGAAGGCTTAGTTATATAGTTATTAGTTACTATCTATATAGAAAACTATCCAAACAACAAACACTTTCTTAACTAAGTCAGCAGAATGCCTCCCTATTTTTCCTTTTTACACTCTATTATATAGCCAAATCAGATGGTTGATGATAGGTATCAACAGATGGAGGAGGCAGCTTAATTTCTCTACAGAGCTGATGACTTCCTCTTCTGTCTTGCTATAACCTCTTTGTGTCTCATTATGCAGTACTCTTGACCTCTTCATGTTTAAGGTTCCCATATTAATGATGAAGAGAATCATAACTAACAGTAAACACGCACATTTTATGTACCTGGTTATTAAAAACCAAAGAAGATATAAAATATAAATAATGACTAAATTACACTGAATCGACAGAGAAAGAAAATGCTTCTGTAATGATAGCAGATAAAACAGTATTGAAATGTCAAGATCCCATATACCTATAGCTGAGAAAATACGTTGCAATTGTCCCCTATATTCTTTAATGTAGGAAGACATAAGAGCGTACTCAAAATATACTCAGCTCATAATTAAAGGGTGACTACTGGGATGCAAGTTAAGGACAAAAGATGCATGCCACCACTGCAGCACATATGTCAAAATAACTATTTCCCCATTCTTGTTATACAATATGGCAGGGTCAGTCTCCCGCTCCCACAACACAATGTGGGTTCAGGTAGCTTGTGTATGGTGAAGATTAATCCCAATCAAGAAAGCAATGCCAATATCTTTATTATATAGCATTTACAGAAAACCCCTTTGAAAATTACTATTTCAACATTAAGTATGTAAAAGCTTGCATGGCATGCAATCAGCCCATTTTTCAGAGTTTTTGACTACGTTACAAATCTTTCAGTCTTGCAATAAAATTAGGGCTAGTTGCACCCAAGCTGGGGGAATGGGGCTTGAATGGGCTTTTTAATTGTTTTGAGTATAACTTTCTAAAAGAATTAAGCTTATTTAGAACCTGAACAGCTTCAAGACATCTGAGCAGGTTGCAGACTAAATCAGCGGATGCCTTGAAAGCAAATCCTGCCAGCCCGCCTAAGGCTAGACAGATTGGCCAGATGTGGATCAGGTACTGCATTCGCAATGTTCCCTATGAGACACCCAATTTGATAACGGAGAGGCTTCTCTGCATCTCTTGCGCTGAGATAAATCTTCTCTCTCTCCTCTTCTATGCAAATTCAAAAGTTTTTCCCCCCAAGCCCTAGATGCCCCTTGGTTCAAAGGGATGCTATCATCTCTGACTGCCCTACCGATTGCTTTCAAAGGCGCTCTCGGGTCCAGACTGCCTGTCCCCAGAGCCTTCTAATTTCTCTTGGCCCCCCAATATCTGCCCAAGGTCATTCCCCTTACCTGGCCGTCCCCAGCTTTCAATTCGCTACCTCGCCCTGCTTCTAAGCCGGTCCTGCTGCAGGCGCTTGTTAGAGAGCCGCGCGACGAGCCGGCTGCCTTCAGGCTTTCCCTACCCGGGAGCGCTCAGAGAACTGCCACGTGTAACAGTGCTCGCGGGAGCGCGCGCCGAGGCCACAGCTGGCCTCGAAGCGCGCATTGCCGCCGCCACGCAAGCTGTGTTCTGCTCTAAGCTGCCAGTCGGGCTGCGAGCATTACACTCCCCCCCCCCCAAAAAAAACACCCGAAAGAGACAGGAAGGAGGAGCGCATGCGTATTGCCTGTAGTGAAGCATTTCGCCCTTAGGTTGCGTTCCAGTAATCGGATCTTGTGAAAATAGCATGCAAGAGAGAAAAAGGTTAAAGCACCTAGGTTTTAACAAGGAAGGAAAGATCGACAGGGAAATTAAACTCCACCATTTGAAGCCAGTAATGGTGGTTGACTTCATAGTACGTGTTTAATTCACCATGATTTACCCAATTTTTATGGATTTACATCAGTGGTGAAATCTAATTTTTTTACTATCGGTTCTGTGGGCGTGGCTTGATGGGCGTGGCAGGGAAAGCATACTGCAAAATCTCTATTCCCACCCCACTCCAGGGGAAGGATACTGCAAAATTTCCATTCCCACCCACTCCAGGGGAAGGATACTGCAAAATCTCCATTCCCACCCCACTCTAGGCCTGGTGGCTCAGCAGACTGATAGCATTGTGATTAACACCAGCTGCCTGCAATTACTGTAAGTTCGAATCTCACCAGGCTCAAGGTTGACTCAGCCTTCCATCCTTTCTAAGGTAGGTAAATTGAGGACCCAGTTTGTGGGGGCAATAAGCTGACTTTGTATAAAATATACAAAAGTATGAAGGCTATTGCTTAACACATTGTAAGCCGCCCTGAGTCTCCGGAGAAGGGCGGCATATAAATCAATTTTTTTTAAAAAACAACAACTCTGGGGCCAGCCAGAGGTGGTATTTGCCAGTTCTCTGAACTACTCATAATTTCCGCTACCAGTTCTCCAGAACCTGTCAGAACCTGCTGGATTTCACCCCTGATTTACATGTCACATGGAACTATATCTTAATCACATCTGTTAAATGTGGTTGAGTGTTTTCTGTTTCAATGGAGTGAA
Organism: Arizona elegans; assembly: GCA_022577455.1. Lineage (NCBI taxonomy): Eukaryota > Metazoa > Chordata > Lepidosauria > Squamata > Colubridae > Arizona > Arizona elegans. Next base: position 34,488,393 of record JAKOOJ010000009.1, on the reverse strand, counting down.
CAAATGTACCATCCTTTAGAGAGCATTCAATTGACATAACATTGGACCAAATATTGTCTGCCTTTTTAATAGACTAATGTGTATCTTTGGAGCTTGCTTTGCAGGAGGAATACTTGTTGAATTAGAATGCAGGTAATGAATGGAAATGGGACAGTTGGTACCAGAAAAAGATACAAACACTTAGGATTACTGTCTGATTTACTACGTAATCAAGTAAAATAATACTTGATCCAATTATATAAAATTAGTCTGGTATAGTTTAAAAACAAAATTAAATTCAACTAAAGTTGAAATACTTCAACTGTTCTAATTATTAGATATACTGCAGCTTTCATTGATTGGTCGCAAGCTGGATTGGATATACTAGACAAAATTAGAAATTAAGGCCCATCAATCATGTTTTTTTAATACTGAAGAAGCAGTTCAGAAGTTCATCTTTGCTAGAAGAAAGGTGGGATTCAATTTCTTCAAATCAAGCAAGCAAGAGGTATAGTCTGAACCGTTATATGAATCGAAATAGAAATAATAGAAATAGAAATAGAAATAGAACAGAACAGTTGGAAGGGCCTTGGAGATCTTCTAGTCCAACCCCTGCTTAGGCAGGATACCCTACACCACTTCAGACAAAAGGTTATCCAATCTCTTCTTAAAAACTTCCAGTGTTGGAGCATTTACAACTTCTGGAGGCAAGTTGTTCCACTGATTAATTGTTCTGCTATCATGTCACCCCTAGTTCTTCTTTTCATCAGAATAGACATACCCAGTTCCAGTAATCATTCTTTATATGTTTTAGCCTCCAGTCCCCTAATCATCTTTGTTGCTCTTCTCTGCACTCCTTCTAGTCTCCACATCTTTTTTACATTGTGGCGACCAAAATTGGATGCAGTATTCCAAGTGACCTTACCAAGGCATTATAAAGTGGTATTAACACTTCACATGATCTTGATTCTATTCCTCTTTTTAAGCAGCCTAGAACTGTGTTGGCTTTTTGGGCAGCTGCAGCATACTGCTGGCTCATATTTAAAGATTGTCCACTAGGACTCCAAGATCCCTCTCACAGATACCACTATTGAGCAAGGTACCACATATACTGTACCTGTGCATTTGGTTTTTCTTGCCTAAATTTAGAACCTTACTTTTTTAGTAGCATCAAAATAATTCATATTTCTACAATGATATTATGAAGATGTTCATGATATTATGTTTCAGATACCTACCATAGCCATGAACTAAGACTGAAGCAAATAAACAATATAATGGCCGATTATGATGTGTGACTTTGGCCACAGTTCAACTGACAATAAAATCAGGTGTGACTTCATTTTAGTTGTTAAACTTCTATTATGTGGTTCCCAGAAAGCTCTTATATCTCCAATTATTCATGTGTATGGGTTTCATTTGATGTGGGACTTGTTTCTTTCTTGGCACTTAATCATAATGTGATTTGATAGGTTTTGGCTTAGTGTATTGCTTAAACCTAGCCAGTTCTGTCTGATTCAACAAAGCACATGAACTAAACTATAATTTGGTGTAATATGTAAACTCAATCTATATATTTCTACTTCTTTTATTGTTTTGTTTGTTCAGTGTTTTAAGTTGCTATACCAAGAAGAGATTTAAAAATGCTGAAAATAAAACCTTCGCACTTACCATACTGGTATTGTTAGGCTGAGCTTTCAGAACCAGAAAAAGGGGCAGTACTGATAAAGTCTGATAATAATAGTAAATGGTGTGCTGAATGCATTGATTGTCAACCCAGTGATTGTATAGAATCCCAAATTAGAATAGAGGTGTAAAAAAGAAGGGGAGAAAAACTGATGTACCTCTCCTATTATTCAGGCCCTGCAATCTATTACTGATAGCTATAACGCTTTATTTTATTTATTTATTTATTTATTTATTTATTTATTTATTTATTTATTTATTCAGTTTATATGCCGCCCCTCTCTGAAGACCCAGGGTGGCTCACAATACACTCAAAAAATCACTATAAAAACACTTAAAAATTAAAAACATTAAAAACATTAAAACCCATTCACACCATTCATGGCTGGATCTCATCAGATAACAAAGCAAGATTAACAGCCCCAGGCCTGCCGGAAAAGCTAGGCCTTCACCGCTTTTCAGAAGGCCAATAGGGTGGGGATGGTCCGGACCTCAGGAGGTAACTGGTTCCAGAGAGCTGGGGCAGCCACAGAGAAGGCCCTCCCCTGTGGGCCCGTCAGCCGGCATTGTTTAGCTGACGGGACCTGGAGCAGACCAACTCTGTGGGATCTTACCGGTTGCTGGGAGCTATGCGGTAGAAGGTGGTCTCGAAGCTTCCTGGGGAGATATGATGCAGCTGTTAAATATCTTCCTTTGAGAAAAGGAATTGGGATTATAACACAATTGGCATTGGAAGAAATATACTAGGACAAAAGAAAATTTATTAGAAGTCCTACAATAGCTGGGACAAAAACCTTTAAAATGGTCTGGATTCCATCATACAATCCAAAGAGAAGAGAAATTCTGGATACCTTTTGAGTCCGCCTCCTTAAAACTGGAGCGGCCTCTGTGCACCTAAATATTAATAATCAGAAAGACCACAGAATCTTAGCATCTGCTTTTATAAACTAATCTGCCTGTGACATTAAAAATCATTTTCAGACAGTATCCAACTGGTCATCTTTAGAAATCCCTGAATTATGGCAGATTGTCAACTTTATATATGGCCAAAGAAAAAAAGAAAGAGGAAGAAAGAGGGGAGGAAAAGGAAAGAGGATTTAAAACTATTTGCAGCCCTTCACCAAGACCAAAGGACGTGGGGAGAAAGACGGCACTCTGTTACTTGCTATCAATGTGGGAAGGGAGACATAGGCAGGACTGCAGAACTAATTTCCATAGAAAATGCTGCCAAATTCCAAGGGCACCATTAACTTTATCCATTGACAAACAGTATTTAATTAGCTTAATGCTTTAGCCAATTAACAGCAAAAGATATTCCTGAGCCTAATAGATACTAACATCAGTGGTGGGTTGCTCCCGGTTCGGTCCGGTTCTATAGAACCGGTAGTAGAAACGGTGGGAGGCTCTGCCCACTCGCCATGATGTTATCATGGGCAATCTGCGCATGCGCACACATGCTCCCGCTGTGAACCAGTAGTAAAGGTAAGTGGAACCCACCCCTGATTAACATGCATTTGATAAAATAAAGCAAACTTTAGTCTCAGCCCCAGCTCTGCAGCTACTGGACTATAAAAACTCCTTTATTTAGTGATAAGAGATTCTAATCAACCTGCGGCTTTTTCACTTAGTAAACATTGAAGACAAATTTTTTCCATCATGAAGTTTATTTCCATCATCATCAATTTCAAGTCTTAAGATCAAAATATGCATCTGTCTTTGGGCGTACATGGGCTCTCAGTACCATTCTGAAGAATCCAAAGTCAAGCCAGGAAATAAACCTGGTTTGGATTTACATTTATTAAAATTAAATTTCATTATACAGAAATAATTGAAATGATTTTTCTGTGTGTTTTAATATTTCCCCCTCTGACATTAAAACCTACAATTTGGTGGCAATTTCTTGCATTCTCATAGCTGCACCTCTTGCCTCTGGCTTTTATACTGTAATGCAGGGATGTCAAACTCCTGGCCCATTGGCCAGATGTGTCACATGCTGGCCACACCCACACCCAGTTCAACGAAGGGGGTGGAAAGTCCCAATACATCACGTGACATCACCATGACGTGAGTTTGACACTCCTGCTGTAATGTATGGAATTTTAAGGAATTACCTTATTCAAGTGGCCAGTTTGGAATTTCTATTAAATATCAGTTTGGAATCTCTATTTGGAATTTCTATTAAATCTAAACTGATTTTTTCAATCTGCATCAATTAAACAGAAAGGGCTACAAAAATCCAGACGGTCACTAGATGGCAGCAGAAAGTTTCTAGATGCTGTAGTTCAGATCTGGTAGTGCTATTTGTACCTAGAGCAGTGAGCTGCATAGTGGTTCTCAACCATTTTAATTTAGATGTTATTTTTATCTACATCATGATATTTATTATTTTGAAATGCATATCCTGGTCTTTTGCCTATGTAAGGTGGCTTACTATTAATTTTTCAAGCACATTTATAAAGAAAAATAAGTAAATGGATTTAAATCAATGTAGTAAGCATGTATTCTAAACAATCCCTTTATTTGCTTTGCATGTGAGCTCCTTTAACAAAGGAATACCATAAGTACGGGTAATGGTCATTATGCTAAAGTAAGTGTGGCCAGAATTCTAGCCAGGATCTCTAATTCGATGCAGATACACTTGGATGTAAGTCCTATTAAAAGTAGAATCTAATCCAAATTAGTTTAATGTTTTAAAAGTTTTACCTTTTAGCGTGCTTGAAAAATACAGCCACATAGTTACAATTATTTAATCTACAGAGGTGCTGTTTCTTTAATAATGTCTTTTGCCATAAATCTATAAAAAAAGAATGTTAATTATGGAAGCTGGCTGCTTAAACTGAATATTTAAAAGGGATCCAGCGACAATTAATCTCCACCTTTAAATGATAATTGAAAAGAGCAGAATGAGAAAGTATGTAAATATAACAGTCTGTGTATGTGTAGAATAGAGACAAATCAATGTGGTGTGGTGGTTAAGATAGGAGGGTAAGGTAGGAAACAATGGTTCCAGTGACTCTGGGTTAGTCACCCTCTCTCAGCTCTAGACTGGGATGTTGAAAAACATCTACCTACCAAGTTGCACTGAATTAGTATGATAGATTTTATTTAACCTGTGAACCAGGTAAGTGTCTATTAATTTTACTGCCTAGATTAAAGTTTAAGAGGAATCTAACTGAATCAGGAAAAGAATTTATCTAATTCAACATTTTGTTTAACAGTAGCCAATACATCTAGAAAACTCACAAGAAGCATATGGGATAATTGTTTCTCAGTAATTGCTTACGGTATATTTCAAGAGGTAACTATCAAACATGACTACTAGCCTTTTTTCAAGGTTTATAATGCCATCCAACTCAAACAATGTATTTATATGCATTAAAAAATTATTATTCCTGGAATTGCCTAGTTTCCAACAAAAACATCTAAGTTGGTGCTATTACTATCAGGGGACATCATAACTGTTTTAATTATTTTAGCTTCATTTTCCAGCTTTTTCAGAAAGTATGGAATCCTTCTGAAGTGATCATAACTATTGCAAATATGAACATACCATAGGGTTATCCAAGGCCATATTATGTTGGCATTTTTATTTTGAAACATTTTCTTAAATATTTCAAGCAAGCATGGAATTCACTTTTGGTTTTTGCAGCAGTGGCATTTTGATTTGATATTTTCACTAGGCCATTCATTGTGATTTCAAGATCCCATTCCTCATCAATTTCTAGTAGCCTCCTTGAGTAAATCTTGAATTTCTCCATGAAAACTTCAGAAAAAAACCAAATGGTTGGATTCTCTTCCATTGGACTTTGCCATATTAAAACTGATTCATCCAATTTTGGAATGTCCCATCTCTGCCGCAGGTCTTCATAATCTCTTTTTCTATGTTTATATTGATGTCTTCAGCAAAGTTGGCTTTTCTCTAACTTCAAGTCGGCCCCGTTGCAAATCGGTAGTAAAGGTAAGTAGAACCTACCCCTGGTACAAATTCTTATATGATTCCATTTTATGTTACATCTTTCCTAAGTGAAAAAAATTCTATTTATTTTGTTCTTTTTATTAATCAACTACCAGTTCATGAGAGCATTCAATCTCTTATTCTACAACTAAGCCTTATTAAAGATTTTTTCTCAAAAGCAATGTGAAAGTCTAAGTATGATTTCTATGTTTAATATTTTATGGAGCAGGGGAGATACGTAGTCATAATAACATTCCTTTCTCAGAGAGTCAAGGACATCTTGCCCTGCACCTGAAGGGGTGTGATTGGAAGGCATCTCCAGATGGGATGGTGCTTTGATCGGACCATGTGATGGACATGTGGGTGCTGGGCAGGGACCTGGACTTTCCTTTGGGTGGGGAAAACCTGGAAGCTTTCAAATTCAGGTTTTCCCAGATGTGCCAATATGACATCTCTAATAAAATGGAACTTTGAGGAACTTCAAGCCTCAGAGTCTTCTTTAGTTGGGGATGTTACTTGGAACCCTGACACTATGAGGGGCATAGATGTCTTTTTCTAACAGAGATAATGCTAGAGAAGGGGTGTCACGGTGGCATCACATGATGTATCAGGACTTTTTTCCCCTTCTCTAAACTGGGCGTGGGCGTGGCCAGCGCATGATGCATCCGGCCTGCGAGTCACGAGTTTGACAGCCCTGTGCTAGAGGGTGGTTTGGAAAATTCCTGGTTTCTATATTATTTTACTTTAAAACAATATAAGAAAAACAATATTAAAGGAGCTAGGAGCAAAATGAGCTCTAAGGAAAAGATGTGTAGCCTACACCCATCCTATTTTAATACTATATTAAACTACATCATATTAATTTAGTTAGCACACATTTTGGCCTTACTCATTTTCATAAAAAGACAAATGACGATTTATTATTATAATGCAAAAATCCCCAAACATGCAAAGATATATGAAAATTTAAGCTAAGCTTTAAAAGCAAGCATCACTACTGTGAATGGAGCCTCAGATATGTGGCAGATTCAGACATTCCTCATACACCCTCTGAAGCTGATTTCCCCAATTTACATTTTCACAAGTGACAGTTGCATGTCCTGGGTCACATACAAATCAGATTATCCTACCCCGTTCCCTTGTGCTAGAGAAGAAGAGTTTGTTTTTGAAAAAGACTGCAGAACACCTGGAGAAAAGGAGCAAGAAATTGTATGCCAAGGCTGTCATGAAGGGTATGATCTTTTTCAGATCATTTTTCTTTTTCTGAGTAAATTAAAACAAAACCCAAAAAGGGATCCTGGAGAAAAAGAGCTTGATGTTGTCATGATCTCTTTAGGGCTTTTACATTTTCTTATATATTTTGTTATTTGAACTTGTATTTTTTAGATGATCCCTGTGTTTTGAACAGTTCTTTATTTTAATCCCAGAATATAACACTGGCTCCCGGTGGTCTTCCGGGTGCGATTCAAGGTGTTAATTATCACCTTTAAAGCGCTCCATGGGTTAGGACCTGGGTACCTACGAGACTGTCTTTTGCCACCAATAGCCTCCCACCGACCAGTTCGTTCTCACAGGGAGGGACTACTCAGGTTACCGTCAGTCAAATTATGCCGATTGGTGACTCCCAGGGGGAGGGCCTTCTCTGTGAGGGCTCCAACCCTTTGGAATGAACTGCCCCCTGAGATACGAAATATCCCTGATCTCCGTGCTTTCCGCCGTGCCCTCAAAACCTTGATGTTCCAACAAGCGGGGCTAAACATATGAACATGTGAATGTTTTTTAAATGTTATCTAATTTTAGATTCTATTTAATTGGGCCAAATTATTATTATGTTATAATAATAATTTTAATTAGCAATTTTATGATGTTTGTGTATCTATATTTTTCTTGACTGTACACCGCCTTGAGTCCTACGGGAGAAAGGCGGTATAGAAATATAATAAATAAATAAACAAATAAATAAATAAATAAATAAATAAATAAATAATAAGTTACGTAACTAAAATTATGGAAGCTTTTTATGTAGAAAGTATAATTATGAACAATATTTTAAAAAAATACTGGATGCAGACAGATTTTTGTAGCAGTTCTCACTGAAATCATTGGGATTTAAATGATACTTTATTTCACTACCTGTTGGGCTAACACCAGTAATGGGTTCCACTTACCATTGCTATCATCTTACCATCGGTTCCACTTACCATCGCTACAAGTTCGCTTTGCTCGCGCTTGGCACTTCTGCACATGTGCAGAGCATTCATGATGATGTCCAGGCAGGTGGGCAGAGCCTCCTGCCACCACCATTACCGGTTGGTAGAAACCCACCACTGGCCAACACAGTTACTACATTGATACAACATGCTTAATCTAGTTGCTGACTTAACCAGAAGTCACATAATATATTGAATCATATATTAATTGAGCTAGATGCATATGATGTATCCATGTGCCAGGGCAAGAAATTGATTATATGCAAAAAGTCATTTCCCACTTCCAGTAACCTCATACTATAGATTCATCCCTAACCTAAACTTCAAAGTATCCCAGTTGTAAACTCATCACTACTATAGGTTCCATACACTTTGCCGCTGTTGTTCTCTTTTTCTCTTTCCTTCTATCTTTCCCAGTACTATACTCTTCTCTAGAGCGAGCTAAGTCTTTGCATATATCTGAAGCAGGATAATTTGGGCCTGGTCATTTGTACCTCAACTGAAAACTCTGAACTCATTGAACTTGTCAATGAATGGTTTGTTTGGGTGGGGTTTTTTTGCCTGCCCAAGTGGTCTTCAAAACCAACATTCAAAAGCATCAGTACTTGCATGGGCTTTTAATGTTTTTAAATGTTTTTATAATGTTTTTAATAATTTTTCTATGTTCATTGTTCGCATTATTTTTGCTGTAAGCCACCCAGAGTCTCTTGGGGAGTTGGGCAGCATAGAAATGTGATAAATTAAATTAAATTAAATTAAATACTTTTCCTACCCTACTTCTTTAAAGAGCATCACAAGGAATCTCATGCCATACATGATTTTGATCTTTATAATATAGACAACTCACAACATTTGAACATCTTTTCCAAGGCAGTCATAACTGTTCTACCAAGTTTCTTTGGTTTATTTCTTGACTCCTTGTTTCTTTACTGTTTATGGTTGATCATAAAAGACAGAAACTGACCATAACTTTGATAACTTTACTGCCAATTCTAAGATTGGTTGTTCTTGTCATTAGTTTGGTCTTCTTTATATTTAATTGCAGTCCCATTTTTTCATTCTGCTCCTTGACTTTTATTACTAGCGCTTGCAATTCCTTTTCCACTATCAGGGTACTATCATTAGCATAGTACAGGTTAATGATGCTTCGTCCTCCAGTTTTAAAATCACAGACATTTTCCTAATCCAGCCTACATGCCCTACTTAAGAAGATGTGCAGCTGGCCACCTGCCCATTCTGTCTGGTTGCTCGTGGTGCCGCAGCCACGAGGCAAGGTGGGAGGGTTGAAGCTACCTCACATGCCCCACACAGGCTTACCTCAGGGCCCCCACAGCCAGGCCATCCTGGCCGGACAGCTGCCTCATGGCGGCACCACTAACAGCCATGTGCAGCACATGGCAGGAGCCCACATGGCTGCTGGCCCACTTCTTCTCCTTGCTCACAGCTACAATGGACCAGGAGGCTGAGTGGTGTATTGGTGCCACAGCCGTGAGGTGAGGCAGGTGTCAGGGCATGGATGGCCTAGCTGCAGGGACCCTGAGATAAGCCGATATGGGGTTTATGGGCAGGTCCACCCCACTCCACCCAGGGGTGAAATCTAAATTTTTTGGCTACCGGTTCTGTGGGTGTGGCTTAATTAGTGGGCGGGGCTTGGTGGTAAGGTGATTGGGTGGGCGTGGCCAAGTCAATGTCACTTCTTTGCCCTTTTTTAACCTACACAACACAACACAACACAACTGGCTCACCCACAATGTAAAAGCAGCTGTGCTAGACTCAAAATGGCCGCAACAAGCAGGAACCTCACACAGCCACAAAAAAACCAAAAAAACCAACTTTCACACTTTACACGCACACAACACAACACAACACAACTGGCTCACCCACAATGTAAAAGCAGCTGTGCTAGACCCAAAATGGCCCCTGCAACAAGCAGGAACCTCAGACAGCCACAAAAAGCCAAAAAAAACAACTTTCACACTTTACACACACAAAATTCCACATACAGCTTTATGAGATTTTGTATGTTTGTGTAGTTAGAATGAAACACTACAGAAACACACTAAATCTCAGAAAGCTGCACAAATATTATTTTATTTTATTTTATTTTTATTTTTATATAAAAGCAGCTAAATTTAAAACTTCCTAAACTTTAAATGGCTAGGTCTAAAAAAAGAACAACTAAAAAAAAACCCAATTAACTATTTTTTTAAAGCTCTCAAAGGGGGAAAAACTTACCCAATAGAACAGGGCTCTCCAACCTTGACAACTTTAAGACTTGTGGACGTCAACTCCCAGAATTCCTCAGCCAGCTTTGCTGGAAGTTGAAGTCCACAAGTCTAGGCAGGAAGGCAGGCAGGCAGAAAGAGCTGCTCACCGATGAGCTTGATTGCAGGCAGGGAGATTCAGTTGCTTGCTGATGCATGGATTGCGATTGTCATGCGATCAGCAGCTAAGGTAAGCAAGCTGGAGGCTGGGAGAGGGGGGAGAGAAAAAAAGAAACTTTTTTTTTCTTTTACATGGCGCTGGTGATCCAAGCTGAGTTGCCTGATTAGCAGGCAACTCAGCTGGGATGTCAGAGCTTGGCTGGTCAGAGCCATTTAAAAGGAAAAAAAGGCTCTGATGATCGCAGGGCTCAGCTGGGCATGGGGGCGGGGGCAGGGATTTTTGCTACCGGTTCTCCGAACTGCCCACCGCCATCGCTACTTACTCGCCCGAGCCGGTCCGAACCGGGAGCATTTCACCCCTGTCTCCACCTCACAGCAGTGGCATTGACATGCTGCATGACTTCCTGCCCCGCCAGGAGCAAACAGAAGAAGTGGGCCTCCCATGGAGGGTGGGAAGACCCCCCCCCAAAAAAATAATCCCTAGTGTTTATTTTGGGGCCGAAAAGAAAATAAGACCCAGTCTTATTTTCAGGGAAACATGGTTTCTCATGAAAACAATAAGATGTTCTGGGATTCCCATTTTTTCTGAGCATATTTTGCAGCTTGATGCAATTGACACTGTCAGAGGCTTTTCTACAATCAATGAAGTGCATTATTTTGGACATTATCTTGGCCTTCTTAATTAACCAGCATGCATCTGCTGAACATATCTATGTTCCTCTGCCATTTCTAAAGCCAGCTGAAACATCTGGCATCTCTTTTCCATGTAGGGCTCTAAACTGTGTTAGATGGGCTAAGCATTATTTTGCTAGCATTTGAAATTAAGGATATTTTATGATAATTTGCACAATATGTTAAGACTCTCTGTCTTCCTTCTTTCTTTCTTTCTTTCTTTCTTTCTTTCTTTCTTTCTTTCTTTCTTTCTTTCTTTCTTTCTTTTTTGTATTGGTAACATAGATTGACCTCTTCCAATCTGCTGATCACTGTGCCATTCTACAGATTTGCTAACTTGGTTAGAATCTCTACTGACTTTTTTTTCTGTTGCTTGTCATATTTCAGAGGTCATTTCTTCAGTTCCTGTAGTTTTCTGACTTGGTAATGACCAATAAGGTAAAGGTAAAGGTTCCCCTCGCACATATGTGCTAGTTGTTCCTGACTCTAGGGGGTGGTGCTCATCTCCCTTTCAAAGCCAAAAAACCAGCGCTGTCCGAAGATGTCTCCGTGGTCATGTGGCCGGCATGACTAAATGCCAAAAGCACATGGAATGCTGTTACCTTCCCACTAAAGGTGGTCCCTATTTTTCTATTTGCATTTTTTATGCTTTTGAACTGCTAGGTTGGCAGAAGCTGGGACAAGTAACGAGAGCTCACCCCATTATGCGGCACTAGGGATTTGAACCGCTGAACTGCCGACCTTTCAATCAACAAGCTCAGCATCTTAGCCACTGAGCCACCACTCAGCCACTGTGACTAAGTGACTTAGCCACTGAGTCCCTTTGGTAATTATCAGAATTCTAGCTTAATTTAGTACTAGAGGTTCTTTTAAGGTAGGGAATATCTTCTAAGATAAGATGTTGATGTTGTTATGTTCAGTATTTCAGTTTTCTCCCATTTTACGTATATGAACAGCAGGAAGCAGCAGCTGTCTAGAATCATAGAGTGGGAAGAAGTCATTTAGGCCCCCTTGAATCCAAACTTCTGTTCAGTGCAGAAATCCAAATTACAGTCTCCTCAGCATATTTGTCTAGCTTCCCCTTCAGTATATCCACTGAATTTGTACCCACAGTTTGTACCCATCACTTGTTAGGATGTTTTTTTCTAATATTTATCAGAATTGCCTACCTGTAACTTGAAACAATTATTTTATGTCCTCCGTTATGAAATAATAGAAGCCAGGTCTTGATTTTCTAATATGACATTTCTTCAGATATTTATATTTTCTCTCTTCTTTTCTCAAGACTGAGAAAGTTTGACATTCCCATTTTTTTCCTTCTGTTTTCACAGGCTTTAGTTTCTGGTCCTGTCATCATCCTCATTACTCTTCTCTGAAACTATTCCACTTTATCTGAAACTTTTTAAAAATTGATGCTGAGAACTGGAGAAAATAACCAAGGTCAGGTTTGACCATTGTAGAATAAACTGGAAGCATTACTTAATGTGATTTGGAAACTATACTTGTGTTCAAGTTTTTGGAATCAGCTATACTGCTGAATTGCTGACTTCACAACCCCACAAATATTCCAAGACTTTTTCAGGAATATATACCTAGCCAGGATCAGGTCCCCACTCCCATTCTATATCTGTGAATTTCATTTTATTGCTTTTGTTCCTCTTAAATACCTTTGTCTTATTTCTTAATTAAGATTGGGGTTTTTTTAATCTTCTAAGGTATTGTCTATCTTATCCAATGTTGTGTCATTGGCAGATTTGGTAAATAGTCCATCTCTTGACTCATGCCATTAATAAAAATAGTGAAGAGCAGAGGATTTAGCTTGCAGGGCCTACTCAGCATCTCCATTTAATATGGAACCACTGATATCTTTATATGATTCTTGAGCCAACTACGTAGCAATTTCATGATTATGCCATCCAGGCCTTTTATTTTGAACATAGCATTTTTTGTAACTGTTTTCAGTCTCTGCCATTCTGAGCTTTCCTTACATCATATTTGTTGTTCTTCATTAACTGTATAGGGTAATATGTCCACCTTTTCAAGTTACATATGTGCCTGGAGGCCGTGCAGATCTGAATGGTGAGAAAAAGACTCAGGCTCAACCCGGCCAAGACCGAGTGGATGTGGTTTCCGGCGTCCCGATATAGTCAGTTGGTGCCATCACTAACTATTGGGGGCAAGTCATTGGCCCCCACGGAGAAGGCTCGCAACTTGGATGTCCTACTGGATACACGGCTGTCTTTAGAAGAGCATCTGACGGCTGTGGCCAGGGGGACTTTCTATCAGGTTCATCTGATTCACCAGTTGTGTCCCTTTCTAGATCGGGACTCCTTATGCACGGTCACTCACACCCTCGTCACTTCCCACCTGGACTACTGTAATGCTCTCTACATGGGGCTCCCCTTGAGGAGCATCTGGAGGCTCCAACTGGTCCAGAATGTGGCCGCGCAGGTGGTTATGGGAGCGACATGGCGTTCCCATGTAACACCTCTCCTGCACAAGCTGCACTGGCTCCCAGTGCTCTTCAAGGTATTGGTTACCACCTTTAGAGCGTTCCATGGCTTAGGACCTAGGTACTTACGAGACTGCCTTCTGCCACCAGTAGCCTCTCACCGGCCAGTACGCTCCCACAGAGAGGGGCTCCTCAGGGTGCCATCGGCCAAACAGTGTTGACTGGCGGCCCCCAGGGGGAGAGCCTTCTCTGTGGGGGCACCTGCCCTTTGGAATGAGCTCCCCCCCGAAGATACGGAGGATCCCGGATTTACGCACTTTCCGCCGTGCCCTCAAGAGTTTTTTATTCCAACAAGTGGGGCTGGCCTAACTCTTTTTAATTGTTTAATTTTAATTTTAATTTGTTTTTTAAAAACAGGGGTGTTTTAATTGGTATGGGCCAAATTTATTTAATATGTTTTTAAATTATTTTTTAAATTTTATATTGTATCTGTTTTATCTTCAGCCGTTTACCGCCCTGAGTCCTTCAGGAGTAGGGCGGTATATAAATCTAAATAAACTCAAACTCAAACTCAAACTTTTAAAAATAAGTATTTTAAAAAAGATCTTCGTTTTAATTTTCCAACCATATTGGTTTTTCCTGTTGTTTTCCACCTTTTCTTTCATTCAGTTTGTTTACAGTTGTAGTTTTAGCATCTCTTTCTCTTCTTCCTCCTCATCCTCCACCATTTTTTGTAATTTATTCATCTCAACCAGGATTTCAACTGATTTGTGGACTTCAACTCCCAGAATTCTCCAGCCAGCATAGGTGGCTGGAGAATTCTGGGAGTTGAAGTCCACAAGTCTTAAAGCTGCCAAGTTTGAAGATCTCTGATCTTGACCTTCTTTTTACATTCTTTTTAGCATTACATAACAAGTTTCTTACAAAATTCCTGCTACTTCTACTTCCTCAACGAAGTCTTTGCTATTGATTATTATCAAATCAAGTGATTCCCCTGTTACTTCCTTTTTCCTCCAAAGGAAAAAACTTGTCAGTAACATAAGTTAAGAATTTCCTGGCATGATCATGCTTGGCCGTTTGTCTTCCAATAAATATTGAAGCAATTCAAGTCTCCAAAAAGAAATGTCCATTAGTAACTGTGTTTGTTTAAAAAAACACAAAATGTGCATGGTGACATCACAGTTTATGTATTTGCATTAGGTGGGAATATGGACTTGCCACAAGAATTGAGGAATGGGTATAAATTCCTGTCCATTAATCTTAATTTCAATCTTGAGGTTCCCCCAGATTTTATTTCATCCTTATTAAATTATGAACCAAGATTTCCAGCATAATTCACCGTATCTACTTCTCTCTCATGCTGCTATGAGTGGCAGAACTGAATGGCCATAGGTATGATCTTCAGTCATTTGAATCATTACCTCCTTTAATATGAAAGTGATCTTCCTCCATTTGCATTAAAATGTAAAAATTAAGTCTTGCTGCTTGCTTTTTAATTTTTTTTTTTAAGGGAGCAAATACAAAATGTAGCTTTTACACATAACAATGGGAAAAAGAACATACATGCCCGACTCATACAACATACTGCTTTGGTTTTGATTTACTAGATTGAATTGAGTTTTGTAAAACATGAGTTATTGTTTAGTTCATAGTTCAAAACCAGCCAATCGCTTGAACATACCATGGCTTAACATGTGGGGTGTGAATCCAGGCACTGGGAAATTTATGCCAGAAAGAACCAGGCATATGTCAAAAACTCAGGCTATCATTTGATAATTGTAAACATCCTATCACAGTGGGTCTGTGGGTAATTCTCAGTGGGATGCTTCATGCTAGTATCTGATGAAGAACTGGGGAGGAAGACAATTTTTTTCCTCTTCTCCTCCTACACTTTGTTTGGGTTATAAGAACACAGAATGTGTTGCAACTATAGCTTAACAAGTCTGGTACCACTTACAAAAGTAAACTCTCTGTCTTAAATCATTGCAGGGAGATTAACAAGTCCTTTGACCTAGCTGTTTTGATTTAGCTGTCACAGGCAAATGCTCGTAGATTTAAATATAGCCTTTTTTTGCCTCACAGCCGAGTGCTTTTCATTTGTGTTCCTCTGACATTACCACAAAGGTGGGCTGAACACAGCAAATCTGACGAAAAAGTGGGCTGATCCCTTGGACTGGGAGCGCTTCCTTGCTCTCAGTCAATGATTGTGTTAACCAAGTGCAGAACGCAGGCAGTGCCAACAGCAGTGATCCTGTCTCTCCTCTCTAACACCATCTAGAAGGCAAAGTCCAGCTGCAAATCTCCAGCTGCAGGATTTTTTAGAGATACTTTTTTTTTAATGAACATTGACTGATTTTCCCAGAAAGATAATGGGTGTACAGGATTATATTTGCATCACTATGACTGGAGGGGCACCTTGGGGTTTCAGACTTCAGGGTGGCAAAGAAGAAAAACAGCCTTTGAAGATTGCCAAGGTAAGAAAATAAGAGTATCTCCCTTTCTGTTTTAATCAGAGTATGTATTTGTACATGTGTGTAGAGAAAGAGAAGGAAATAAAAGTTAAGTTTAGTATATTTGAGAGAACACTTGGAGTACTTACAGAACTTCCTCAAATGTATTATCAGATGCAGTTTTTAAGAAAATTATCATTTTAAAATATTCCTACCTTGATACCTTGGAAAGTACAAAGAGATTCCCCTTATATGTGTGCGTGTGTATCTTGTGAAATGATGATTAATTTTAACTTCTGTTGAACTTGTTGAATGGCATTGAAAGGACACTCTGCAGTAAGCACTAGGTTTTGAATGAGCAGAACCTCATTTGATGAGAGATTTGTGATACTTTTTCTTCCAGTTTTGACAAAGAAGTAAACTTACGGCTGCAAGGGGAAAATTGCACCTAACCTTTCACTTAGTTTGGACAACTCAGTCATGAGGCTATTGTCTCATTTTATGCAAACTGGCAATGTTAAAATATTGTTGATGACAAATTGGTATGTATTTTATAGGTGGAAGCAAAATAATAAGTATATGAGTATTCTAACTAATTGCTTTAAAATCCTCCAATAGCATAACCAAAACCAATAGTATTGTTTTTTTAAAAAAATATTGACAATAAGTAGCTAATGAAATCAGTGTACTAATATCAAAAGAATGGAACAACAACAGATTTTAATGAATATCTTACCTTTCTAAAATATAACCTTTGCAAAGCTTTTGAGATGTGACTAACATTGGATATGTCAAGTCTAGGTCATAATGCAGGATCATTCTACATTTAAAAAAAGCCATAATTTTGAATATAGGAATCAACAGCTCTGCATTTTGCACAACCAAGTAAAACTCAGAATATTAGTTCTGCATATTCAAGCAAAAGATGCATATATCTCCTGTACATATATACAGATCCAAATACTTTGATTCGGTGAAATTTATTTTTATTATACAGCTTGATTTTATTAAGAAACAAATAACGAATAAGGAGACGTTTTCATTGTCTTTTCATTGATTCATGAATATGATATATTATAGTAGTTGGAGGACTGCCAAAGTTTACTGTAATATTTTGTTGAACCATTTTATATCAGTATTTAGTATTGAAAATAAAATAAAATAAAGTTTATAGCAACTACCTTTTTTCAGTCAAGGACCAGTTGTCTTTCATGTTCTTCCTCTATCTTTAAAGACCAACAGCAAATTCTGTTGGTACTTTGACAATAAGTGGTTAATGAAATCAATATCAAAAGAATGTTATCATTAATTATTTCATACTCTGGAAGTAAATTTTCTTTTGAAAAACCAATATAAAAGAGCTTTCTATTTTGAATGTAATTATAGTTTGAACACAGCTGTGATAATGGAATTCTGCCACCTAGTGACACAGGAAAATGCACTATAGAAATTAACAGAATGAGCACAGTTGTAAGACGAAAGCAATGCAAAGCTGATAGCGTGCATTAAAAGTATTGAAAGACATTGCTGGCTGAAATCCAGTGGATTAAAAAAAAGAAAAAGCAGTGTCTCTTTCAACATGGATTTAATGATGCATTCTTATCAGAGTGGAAGCTACATTCATTGTATGCAAAGATTAGGAATGGTTGGTTAGTAGATATCTATAGTCGATATCGCTGCAAATATAAAAACTGTCCTGCTGACTCAAACTGAATCTATATAGTCTAGCAGGACATAAGGAGTTGCCTATCATTTATGCTCGCTCTTTTTCTTTTTTCTTTTCTTTTTTTTTTTTGCAAGTGATTTTTAATGATATAGTGCCTCTGCATATGGTGGTTCCTTTTAAGTCTCACATCAGCTTCCTTTGTTAGCCCTTTCTTGCTTTCATTGATTGTTCAGTAATATTTCACCTTTCCTCCAAGAGCTCCTATACAGTTATCATTGCTTCTTTCAGTTTTATCTGCACAAGAGCACATGTGGTGTTCAAGCTAAGAAACTGGACAGTGAATTTTTGTGACAGAAGGTAGACTTGAAGTTGAGGTTCTTGATAGAACCTCATAACCCTTCCATCACACCAGTTTCATGAACTCAAGTAATCGTTTAACAGCAATCATGATCATTTCTGACAAAGTATCAGCAGGATTAGCAGAAGAAGAACTGAGTATCCGAAATCCACAAGAGGCTGATGAGTAGGAAATGTATCCAAATGTGTAAAACAAAGGATTAGTTAAAGGACTGCATTACACAAGTAGAAAGAACAAAAAAATATGTACAGCAACTTCAAGCAAATAGCTAGTCACTGAACAGATTTAGTTATAATTGATATAATTGCATTTTCTTCCCAAATTATTAATGATGATGCTTTCAAATGAATAACTGCTTATGTAGTGATTTGATAATATTCAAGTTCTTGGT
Source organism: Arizona elegans (assembly GCA_022577455.1). Classification (NCBI taxonomy): domain Eukaryota; kingdom Metazoa; phylum Chordata; class Lepidosauria; order Squamata; family Colubridae; genus Arizona; species Arizona elegans. The sequence continues at coordinate 34,470,190 of JAKOOJ010000009.1, read as the reverse complement.
GCTGAGTCTACTGAACAAACTGCTGAAATGAATGTTTCAATGCTTATCTATGGTGGCTATTTGAAGTGAAAATGGAGACATAAAGTTGGGGATGAAGGAAATCCTATTCCATGAAAATGTAGGCAGTTATTATTTTCTGTCAGTCTGTAAGATATCTCAAGATTCTGTAATTTTTGGAAGAATGGTTATAAAAACAAAGAGCGAAAAGCACAATAAAATAGCTGTTTTTGATAAAGTCTAATGCCTGTTCCAGTAACTTTCCTTCTGCTTAATGTGAAACGTTGCTTACTATAATATATTTACTTTTGCATGGATGAGAAAAAACTGGAATAAGATATTTTCAATTTTTTTATTTAAAGATAGCAAGCTTTGAAACAAATCCTTATAAAACTTTTCATGACAGTCATGAGACTGCATCTGCTTAGAATCTTTCCCAGCACACTGTTGGCCTGTGTGAGAAGGAAAGTTGCCAAATCTCCAGCATGTTCTCTTATCTAAATTTCCCAAGAGAACTGGTGATTCAGCAGATCTCCTAAGCATCCTGCTTGGACATCTATGCTCTCTGAAAAAATCTGGGGTTTCAGGCATGACTGGTACTGAAAGCTTCTTGAACTACTTCTATCTATTTTGCTCTGCAGTTTTAAGCTTAGATTGATGTGACTATTCTCCATTTATTTTGGGAATGTGACCCCCGAAGCTTGTTATAGCCTTTGATCTGTATAAGATGTTCCCTATGAATGTATATTTAAGAGCCTGCCAGTATCCAATGGGATTCTGACTAATCTGCTTAGACGCTTTCAGGTGGTTTTCCACTTCTGCTATCAAACCCTGTTGAAGAAGAAGTATAGTTGAGATTATATTGCCAGGCCTAAGTTTCTATTGGCTGGATTCACACACTGTGGGAAGTTATGCTTTCTTTTAGACATAATTAAGGTTATAATCCCAACTGACTGAATTTATGCATTAAACTAAGCGATATGCCATCATTTTATGCTTGCCTTCACATAATCAAACAAACTACATAGCATTTGTCACAGTCTGTGAATCCAATTATTTATTATAACTGTAAGTAGAGAGTTCACTTATATATATAAAATCTCTATGTATAAAGATACTATATATAGGATTAAGGATCCAAATTCTTGATCCTGGATATGAAAAATATGGTATTGCAATATTGGCGTACCAGTTGAAAAACTCTTCTGCTGTCTTCAGACTAAACATTGCTGAATAGACATTGTTGCAGTGGACAACGTAGTTACCTGCTACAAAAAGATCACACAGACTGACTACAAGTAAGGGCATGTCGAAGTATCAACAATGATACATTGAAATATCAGCAAGCAAGAACTGATAGGATTATAAATTACACAAAAGTAATAGACAATGAAAAGCGCTCTGGGACTTTAGAATTCAGACAGATAAGCACCTGGAACATTACACCCCAGACTTAACAATTGCCAATAAGAAACATAAAGAAATTTGGATAGTGGACATTGCAGTTCCTGGAGAAAGCAGAATAAAAGAAAAAGAGAAACAGAAAATACAATGACCTGCAAATAGAAATGGAACAACTGTGGCAAGAGAAAGCTCTGTGTGTGGGGGGGTGGGGGTGGGGGTGTAACACACACACTATATACATCCACAAACACATATACACACATATGCATAAACATACATATGTGCCTTGGCTGCAATCTCATAACATCTGCAACACTTCTTGAACACCATCAGCAATGACAAAATCACCATGAGTCAATTGCAAAAGGCAGCTTTATTTGCAACAGCTTACACCCTTGACAATATGTTTAACACTATCAGACAACATATGCTTATCCCGGGTTGATAGATGGATAAAAATGCCAGATCGAATCAAAACATCTGGCTGCCCGTGCAACCAAAAATCACTTCACTTAATATGGATAACTCAGTCATGAGGCCATATTATACAAACTAACAGTTTTAAAATACAGTTATTTTTGAATGTCTACTGAAGTAAGCTAAAGGACTAGAAGAGGGAATATGGGAGTGTATGAGTTAAATGTCTTGTGTTTTAGTTTAACATTTCCTGTCTGAATATTTTTGCCAAATATTTTCTGTTTGCTACACTCTTGTGAACAAAAAATTATACAATAGGAATAAGGCAGATCTGAACACATGGTGTGAACTTCTGAACTTGTTTTTTTAGTGATATCATGACATATAAACCACAACAGAAAGAAATTATCAATAAAACATTTCAAGAAAGATCCTGTAAAGTATTTAGATATGAAGAGCAAAAAAACACTTTGATCCAAACTTAGAATAAACAACTGAACTTCAATTAACTATGACTCTTCTAAGTCCATTAATTTTAATAAACCTACTCTAAAGATATTAAGTTGTATCCAATCCATTGCTTAGACATTTTCATTTTGTCAAAGATTTTGATGTTTTCATCACTTTTTTTTCAGTTACTAAAAGAACTTTATTTTCATCATTTTTAGCAAATCAATATTTAAAATTATTAAGACCATAAGAGGCTGTCTTAAAGATAAGACAGGATTTTATTTTATTATAGAAAATATGAAAAAATTATCCAACAAAAAACTGTGAAGGACTTTCCTTCATGGTTCTTCTGAGGTCTACTGATTACTTGTAACATGTCTTGATATTTTGGATGATACAGTTAATCTGGGAAATGTTTATGTGATCAACCCAGGAGAAGGATTAGAATCTCTCATGCTTCCTCGGCATTATGGGATGAGTTTATTTTATAGAGAGATTTATATATCACTGTCAGTCATGGTTTAAGTTTGGGCACTGATCCAGTGGTTGTACTAGATTAACTATATGGCATATCAAAGAAATTACATATTTGTATTCAAGTAGAGAAGAAGGTGGTGAGCCTATGGATTTCTTAACATCTAAAAACATAGCACTATTAACATTTAAAAACATAGCACTATTACAACCTTTTCATATTCACAATACAATGCTAGAATCATTTTTCACAGCAAATATGACTACAGATTTGAAATATAAGGATTCCTATTCTTTTCCATAGGAAAACCCATTGTTCACACAGCAGATATGTACTGAGGTTTCATTTTAATAAATGGTTTCACTGCATGTTTATGTTCTATTAAATAATACTTGGCTGATACAACTATTATGATTTGTGATTTCCTTTAACATTGAATACTAGATATTCTTTGTGATTTCAAAATCTTTGTTTGTTGGCCAAACAAATATATATGGCTGCCCCTCTACCAAGGAAACTTTGAGTAGCAAACAGGGGGAAAAAATTAAAAGACCAAGTCAAAGCACCATAAAAATTTCATACCCATAGCTCAAATAACTTCCTGACTACAATGCTTAGGCAAAAAGCCAGGTCTTCACTATGTTCATGAAAGCAATAAGATTGGGATCATCTGTATCTCTGGAGGGGGGCTGCTCCATGAGGTAGGTGCTATGAAAGAGAGCACTTTCAGAAGATGCTATGAAAGAGAAGTCACACTTTTGAGGCCTCATCAGGTGTCACTGTTTCACTAAGGAAACTCAGACTGTGCCCATGCTGCCAGACATAGTAGGGTATGCAGAAATCACCAGAACTTAGTGGTGCTGCAAATAACTTTGCTCTACACCATGGGTCAGCAACCTGTGGCTCCGGAGTCACATGTGGCTCTTTCACCCCTCTGCTGCGGCTCCCTGTCACTCAAAATATACGTCACAATCACCAATGTGCAATACCTGCCAGTACACGATTTATTGAGTTTTTCAACCTCCAGTAGGCCAACCATGGATAATAATAATAATAATAATAATAATAATAATAATAATAATAATAATAATAATAATAATAATAATAATAATAATAATATAAAAGTAATAATAATAATAATAATAATAATAATAATAATAATAATAATAATAATAATAATAATAATAATAATAATAATTTTATTTCTATACCGCCCTTCTCCGGAAGGACTCAGGGCGGTGTACAGCCAATTTAAAAACACAAGACAAAACAATGATTAAAAATTAAAATAATTAAATAGATTTGGCCGGTTTAAAACTCCAAAAATTTAAAATACCCCAATTTAAAATTATTGTGTTGATAGCCCGGCCTGGCGGAACAACAGGGTCTTCAGTGCGCAGCGAAACACCCGGAGGTCGGAGATCTTATGTATTTCCGGGGGCAGTTCATTCCACAGGGCTGGGGCTCCCACAGAGAAGGCCCTCCCCCTGGGTGTCGCCAGCCGACATAACTTGGCTGATGGCACCCTGAGGAGACCCTTTCTGTGGGAGCGAACTGGCCGGTGGGAGGCTATTGGTGGCAGAAGTCAGTCTCACGCAGGAGCCAGTGCAGCTCGCGCAGGAGGGGTGTCACGCGGGCACAACGAGTTGCGCCCATAACCACCCACACGGCCGCATTCTGGACCAGTTGGAGCCTCCGAATGCTCTTCAAGGGGAGCCCTATGTAAAGAGCATTACAATAGTCCAGCCGGGAGGTGACAAGGGCGTGAGTGACTGTGCACAAGGCGTCCCGGTCCAGAAAGGGCTGCAACTGGCGGATCAGGCGAACCTGATAAAAGGCCCCCCTGACCACGGCCGTCATATGCTCTTCTAAAGACAGCCGTGCATCCAGGAGGATACCCAGATTGTGAGCCCTCTCTGTGGGGGGGCAAAGATTCACCTTCAATAGTCAGCGATGGCACCTGCTGACTATAATGGGTTGAGTCTGAGCCTGTTCCTCCCCATCCAGACCCGCAGGCCTCCAGGCAGCGAGACATCACATCAAGGGCATCGTTGGGGTGGTCTGGGGTGGAGATATACAGCTGAGTATCATCAGCGTACAGATGACACTTCACCCCAAAACCACAGATGATCTCACCCAGTGGCTTCACATAAATGTTGAACAGAAAGGGCGAGAGGACTGACCCTTGTGGCACTCCCCATGTGAGACGCCTCGAGGTCGACCTCTGCCGCCCTGCCAACACAAACTGCAAGCGGTCGGAGAGGAAGGAGGAGAACCACCACAGAACGGTGCCCCCTATTCCTAGCCCTCTCAACTGCTGCAGCATGATACCATGGTCGATGGTATCAAAAGCCACTGAGAGATCTAATAGGACTAGGACAGAGGAGCAACCCCTGTCCTGAGCCCTCCAGAGATCATCCACCAACGCGACCAATGCCGTTTCTGTGCTGTGCCCCTGCCTGAAGCCCGACCGATAAATCCAAGAAAAGAAAAGTTTCAGAAGAAAACAGAATGTTTAATTCAACTACATATGCTAGTTTTGTGGCCGCTCAAGAAATAGTCAGGCACGGAAGGGTTTTGTGGCTCCCGGTGTTTTCTTTTCTGTGGGAAATGGGTACAAATGGTTCTTTGAGTGTTTAAGGTTGCAGACCCCTGCTCTACACCATGTGATGACCAGTATCTTGATTTGTACTAGGAAGCCTACTGTAAGTCAGTGCAATTCATATAGCAATGATGTTATAATGGGTATATTATATTGCATTCTGGACCAGCTGAAGCTTCAAGGGCAGCTCCAAGTGGAGGTCATTGCAGTTATCTAATTGTGACTAACATATGAGCGAGAGCAGTGACTCCTAACCTAGGAATGGGTGCAACCAATGTACTTTTTGCAAGGGCTTTCTTGCCTGCAGCTGCAAACTTGAGCAGGAGTTGAGAGTCTAGGAGGAACCAAGATTGTTCACAAAGTCTGCTGGGGAAGTATAATTGCAGCCAGAACTAAAGCTGGCAAATCATTAGGTGAGGGTAACTCTAAAATTTACAGGCCCTTAGTCTTGTCAGCAGGTTCTTACTCATCCAGATCATCTAGTTTTCAGACACTGAACAAGCACCTCGACACCATCATTTGGGCCACCCAAGACAGAGATGTAAAACTGAGCATCACCATTATGTTGATGATAATTAACCCTGTGCCGATAGATGACCTCAGTCAGGGGTTTCATATAAACATGGATGCTAAATAGGAGTAGGAAGAGAGCGACTCCTATAACATCTTGGAAAATGGAGATTACTACAGCACCAGTAATATTTCTAAACATTTAGAACATGTCAATTGGAGACTATCCATTTTCTATTGCAGTTATCTATTATTAAAGACAGAAAGAGAGATTACTTTTTTACTCTTATATTTTGACAGAAATATGTAAATCATTGCTTAAACATAAATCTGAAACGGCCTCTGCGGCCTCTGACCCGGCACCGAACTCACTTAGCTCCTTGGTTCTCTGAGGAGCTGAGGGAGATGAAGTGCCAGAAAAGATGCCTAGAGAGCGGTTGGAGGGCCAGCCAATCCGAATCTGACTTGACACTGGTAAGGTCTCACATTAAGACCTACCTAGTGGCTATAAAAGCGGCAAAATCTAGTTATTTTGCCGCTCTTATCGCGTCATCAGATAACCACCCAGCCGCCCTGTTTAGGGTGACCCGCTTCCTTCTCCATCTGGAAGCGCGGGACGACCCCTTGCAGAGTCGAGCTGAGGATTTTGTACAATATCTGTATGATAAAATAACTCAGATTCGGGAAGACTTGGCCGCTGACTGGGTTAGTTCAGATGAGATAACTGAGGCTGGCCTTGAGAGTGTTATCTGGGAGGAATTCGATCCTGTGGCTCCCGATGACGTGGACAGGATCTTGGGACGGCTGAATGCGGCCACATGTTTATTGGACCCATGTCCCTACTGGTTGGTGCTGGCTTCCCGGGAGGTTACACGAGGCTGGCTTTCCAGGGGATTATTAAGGATTCTTTGAGTGAGGGTGTCCTGCCGGCTACCTTGAAAGAGGAAGTTGTGAGGCCCCTCCTCAAGAAGCCCTCCCTGGACCCGGCTGTTTTGGCTAACTATCCAGTTTCCAACCTTCGTTTTATTGCGAAGGTTGTTGAGAGTGTGGTGGCGCGACAGCTTCCCCAGTACCTGGATGAAGCTGTCTATTTAGATCCCCTCCAGTCCGGCTTCAGACCTGGGAACAGCACGGAAACGGCATTGGTCGCATTGGTGAATGATCTCTGGAGGGCTCAGGGTAGGGTTATTCCTCTATCCTGGTCCTGTTAGATCTCTCAGTGCTTTTGATACCATCGGCCATGGTATCATGTTGTGCCGGCTGGAGGGACTGGGAGTGGGGGGCACTGTCTTGCAGTGGTTCTCCTCCTATCTCTACGACTGGTCACAATCTGTGTTGACAGGGGGGCAGCGGTCGACCCCGAGGTGCCTTGTTTGTGGGGTGCCACAAGGGTCAGTCCTCTCGCCCCTCCTGTTCAACATTTAGGTGAAGCCGCTGGGCGAGATCATCTGTGGTTTTGGGGTGGAGTTCCATGAGTACGCTGATGATACTCAGCTGTACATCTCCACCCCAGGCCATCCCAACAATGCCTTGGAAGTGATGTCCCAGTGACTGGAGGCCGTGCAGGTCTGGATGGGGAGAAACAGGCTTTGACTCAACCCTTCCAAGACCGAGTGGCTGTGGCTGCCAGCGTCCCGGTATAGCCAGTTGGTGCCATCGCTGGTTATTGGGGGCGAATCATTGACCCCCATGGAAAGGGCCTGCAACTTGAGCGTCCTCCTGGACACACGGCTGTCTTTAGAAGAGCATATAATGGCCGTGGCCAGGGGGGCTTTCTATCAGGTTCACCTGATATGCCAGTTGCGCCCCTTTCTGGATCGGGACTCCCTACGCACGGTCACTCCAGCACTCATCACTTCTCGTCTGGACTATTGTAACACTCTCTACATGGGGGTCCCCTTGGGGTGCACCCAGAGGCTCCAACTGGTGCAGAATGTGGCCGCGTGGGGGATTATGGGAGCGATGGGGCGCTCCCATGTGACTCCTCTCCTGCGCAAGCTGCATTGGCTTCCAGTGGACTTCCGGGTGTGCTTCAAGGTGTTGGTGACCACCTTTAAAGCGCTCCATGGCTTAGAGCCGGGGTACTTACAGGACCGCCTTCTGCCACCAATTGCCTCCCACCGGCCAGTTCGCTCCCACAGAGAGGGCCTCCTCAGGGTGCCGTCGGCCAGACAATGTCGGCTGGCGACCCCCAGGGAGAGAGCCTTCTCTGTGGTGTCACCTACCCTCTGGATCAATCTACCCCCAGAGATAGGAGTGACCCCAGACCTCCGGACTTTTTGTCGGGCCCTTAAAACCTACTTTTTTCAGTTAGCTGGGCTGTCCTGATTTTATGGTTGGTTTTAAAATTTGATATTGATTTTAATTGAAATGTTTTAAATTATGGGCCAAATTTTATTTAATTATTTTAAATCTATTTTAACTTTTGTGTACGAATGTTTTATATTTGGCTGTTCACCGCTCTGAGTGAGGAAGGAGAGGGGCGGTATAGAAATCTGAAAAATAAAATAAATAAATAAATAAACATTGTTAAAGATGAGCAATGTGTAGAAATGTTCTACATTTGTTTTACAAGGTTTGCTGAAGATACTTTCTCAGGCATTTGGGCAATTCAGCCCAAAACGTAAAGACAGTTTAGTCACTGTCATTGCCAGATAATACAGAACTGTAAATAACCAATTGGAACAGGAATGTAGGCAGTTTTGCCTACTCTCAAAGAGAATTATTTTCAAAAATAGCACTAAATGGATTTTATTCATATTTTCTCTCTCTCCCCCCTCCCTCCCGCCCTCCCTCCCGCCCTCCCTCCCGCTCTCTCCATATGACAAAGATGTACCAACCAAACTCAATGTTGAACATCATTTCACTATGTAGTTTGTTTAAATAGTTATTTCAAACATCTTTATGTATAAAGTTGGCATACTTGAAACGATCTATATTTAAAAGAAAGTAAAATAAGAGTAATTTACTAGACCATGGGTATCCAATTCTGACAACTTTAAGATTTGTGGACTTGAACCCCCAGAATTCCCCAGCCAGCCTATTCTGGGAATTGAAGTCCACAAGTCTTCAAGTTACCAAAGCTAGACACCCCTGCCCTAAACAATAAAGGGAACATAGTATGAAAAACATGACTACACAGAAATATGATATGAAATATGGTTTGGAGAGGTTTTTATGCACTAATAATTTTAGAGAAATAAATTCTGAGAAGAGTCAGGGCCAATAAACGGAACCATCTTTTTAATAACTGATTGTGGAATTTGCTGGCGTTCAGTATGGGTGAGGGCTATTGTTCATAATGAGGGACAGGAAACATTTATGAATATCAGTGGCTACTAATCTTAATAACTGTTTGGTACTTTCCAGTATCATAGGTGGAATAATGGAAGCCAAATAGAAAAGAATTATGCTCTCCCACCTATTTTTATGAAGTTTCTGAATGTATCTTCTTGATCATTGTAGGAAAATATTAGACTATATAAAAACCATTTGCCTGAACCACCAGAACTCTTCCTCTCTTCTAATGGAGGTGGGGCACCGAGATTTTAGTGTAGAGGTACTTTTTCTAAATGATTCACTGTAATGAGCCATCTCTAAAATAAGAACCATTTTGAACAGATAACTTTCTCTCTGTGACAGTTCTCATCCCATGTTCTCAACATTCTAAATGTGCCCATTTATTCTATAGGATAGTTATAGCCTTGAGAATATGTTATTGCAGGAAGAAGAACCATCTCCTTGGCGAAGAGTCAGGACATATCATAAAAATTATACAGTGAAAATCTTATTCATACAGAAATATCTCCTAATCTGTGAAATTAATAGAGAACTAGTTTGGTATAGTGATTAAGGCATCAGATCAGAAATGGGAGACTGTGAGTCCTAGTCCTGCCTTAGGCACAAAGCCAGCTGGACTTACTCTTAGACCTAGGAAAAATGGCAAACTACTTCTGAAAAACACTTTTGACACATTTTTTAATTAATTTTTTGCAAACATTTTATATGTATTATAAGACCAGTGTAAAGTATTACTGAGATAAGACATAAATCTTATTAAATGTTATCAATTATATTGTAATTTACAGTTTTTAACCATTACTATGTGGTTACATAACTACCTTTTATGTCAACTTGCCAAGACAGCTGTGAAAAAGGGATATTGGTTCTCCAGGCTCCAAACTTAAAATAATTGCATCTATGCTGTGATATTTTAGGAAATATGTAAGATAATCCATGTCTATGTTTCATTACTCTCATAGTATCCCAGTAAAATTGATATTGACCTTGCCCATTTTTTGATACTATTGTGTTTTTCATGTTGTTCCAAAGTTCTCTTTACTTGGTCTATTCTGTGTGCATTTTGGAATGAGAGAGATCTCCACTCTCTCTGTGTTTGCATAGCATATCATTGTATTAATTCAAGGCAGGTATACAATGAATTACCATATTTTTCCATCTATAAGACGCCCCCATGTATAGGATGCCATGTTTCATGTAGAGTAAGTAAGCACACTACAAACCATCACTGTGCAGAAGCCAATTTATTAGAGACTAAGTACTAATTTTTTTCCCTTTTAACTTTTTAAATTGTAAATTTTAAATTTGTCTTAAGTATTGGGGGTGTTTTAATTTGTTCCGGGCCAAATTATCTAATGTGGTTTTATACTGTCTTTTACATTTTGTAATCTATGTGTTTTTATTTTTTAGCTGTTCACCGCCCTGAGTCCTTCGGGAGTAGGGCGGTATATAAATTTAATAAAATAAATAAATAAATAAATAAAATAATACAAGAACAGGAAATGCATCACAGGAACAATAGAGATGAAACCTAGAGTGGCAATGTGATACAGGAAACAACTACAATAGAGAAGAATGATAGAGCTGCATATAAGGAAGATGTTCATCCAGCAGAGCTGGAGGAAGGGGATGGGCCGCGCCTTCTCCTCTCGGCCTCCTGTGTATAAGATCCCCCTCCATTTTTAAGTACATATTTTAAAGAAAGAGTAGTGTCGTATACACGGAAAAATACGGTATATGTAGTCTTGTGGCTCCAGAATAAATGAAAATTTGCCAAGATGGAGAAAATTTTCCCAAGAAAAATTGATAATTTAAATTTTACCTTTGGACCCACATGGAATCTTCATCCTGCCCCACTTTTAATGCACAGCTCTTGAACTTCTGGGTAAATGGTGATTTCTGGAGCTATCAGAAATTCTACACCCTTGATGTAAGCAGCGGTGTCATGTTAGTGTTTGCAGATCAGCATTTGTGTTGGGAAACACTGAACTGAAATGAAACTGTGGGTGTATTTTTCATTAATTATTTTTTATTGACTTCAAAGACTGGAAGCCAGAGTTAACTGGTTCATTTACATAGAAAATCATATAGAAATGCAAAATTAATAAATTGATAGTGAAAGTAAAATACTGGCAACTAAGTAACATTTAATTTAGTTCTCTGTGTAGCTGATTACATCAAAAAATTTGGAAGATTGGTACAAATAATACATTTTAGACAAATATTATGTGAGAATAAATGCATTAAGCAAGCTATAATCATTCTATAGTTCATGTATAAACTAAGGTAACAATGAATCAGGATCGTGATTTATTTTCCATAATAGAATTATTCTGAAAAATTAACAAAGTGCTTAATGGAGTTCTATCTTCAATTTGTTCAGATCACAATATCTACTTTAAAAGTCACTTTGGATAGTGAGATGCCAACATATAAATTTTATAAATAAATAAAATAAACTATTGATGGTTAAGCTTTGAATGTAAATTCTTATTAAATTATCCCTTTAAAGATAATAAAACACAGTTGCATCACTTTACTTACATTTCGGAATAAAATACTGTAATGAATTATCTGTAACAGACTAATACGGACATTTTTCAGTTTTGACTGTTCAAATGCTTAGTGTTTAATTAATTTTCAACAGTAGGCAAAGAAAGTAACTAGAATACCCTCAGGATAATGTATGTTTCAGCATCTTGTGAGAACAATTTTGGCTAAAAGATCAATCTGAAATTCAGACTTCAATTTATCTACAATAAATTTCCTTTCTTGTGATAATGGTTAAAACCACTCTGAGTGAAGAAATTAATAGCATTATTGAATGTGAACTGATAGAATCTTTACTAGAATGCATAAACCTGTTATTAAGTTCTAGATTCTGGGAAGGCTATCACCTTTAGCCTTAAAAAATACAGGAATAAACACAGCACTGAAATATTCACCAAGAAACAACATATATTCATGCATATATGAATATGGGCATATATCAGTGATGTGTTGCTCTTGGTTCTGTCCGGTTCTTGCGAACCGGTAGTAAAAGTGGCAGGAGGCTCCGCCCACCTGCCCAGATATCATAATGGATGATCTGCGCATGCGAACCGGTAGTAAAGGTAAGTAGAACCGACCCCTGGCATATATGATTATAGAGGAGAAAGGTGGCATAACAATTTAATATTAATATAATTAATGTATTAATTTTAAATAATAATTTAAATAACATCTTTTGTTTGCTCTTTCATCAGCTGTTTTCATCAGCTTTTGCTTTGCCTATCTGCTTTAGAAAAAGTTCCAGTGATCACACTGAACAAAAACATACTGGCAATACCATTTGAGGAAACTTAAAATACATTTCAGTAAACTGTTTAAATTAGACCAAGACATTTGGATTTCAGGATTGTTATTTAGCCAGACTGGATGAAAGAAAGATGAGAGACCTGGGCACAACTGAAACTGTGACAGAATTTGGCTAAGAAAACATAAGCAGCTTTAGGTAAATCTTTGTCATTTTAGAAAAACAACATGATGTTTTATGAAGCATCTGTATTTGTAGAATAGTAACTGGGCATATAGCCTATAAAGAAGAGAACAAGACAAAAATAAATTCTATGCTACATAAAAAGTTAATGATGAGATAAACCCACAATTGTCCATATAACTTTGAAGTGAGACCTAAATAAAAATAGGACAGATAGAATTTAAATACTTGACCATTCTTAAACCTTAACCATTTTTAAGTGACCTCAATTTTCACAATTCAGTAGTTTACACATGTGTAAAACAGGTTATTTATTATAAGCAGCCTTTTAGGCATATCCATTAAAATGTTTTGTTTATTTGCTGTGCATGCATATATACTAAGTTGGTGTAAGTAACATCCTGCAAAGTGCAGAAAAGGAATAGGCATTAACAGGCCAAACAAATTAAGAACATGAGGCAATAAAAAGAATGTGAAATATAGCTAACTACAATTTATACCAATACTATTCATATTATGTCTCCACATCTCTCTATCTTTATAAACCATCCTTATCTCCACTATGTGGAAACATTTCATACACCAATTCATATGTTGACCTTTTTAAAAAAAAAAAAAAAAAGTTTGGTGTCTTTCAGAATGTTGGAGTCAGGCAGTACCTAAATTTAATGAAATGAAGAAATAAACAAGTCAGCACTTATTAAAAATCTGCCATTCATCCGTAGTTTCTTTTGGCTTTTTCTTTTACTCTGAGCTCATTTTTTCCCAAGCAACCATTTTGGCAATACCAAATAATAGTTTGTCCCACATTCAGAATATTTCATCACTTTCTGTCTTTCATAGATTAGCATTCCCTATTTATATTAAGGTCAGAACTGCTCTTGCCAGGAGAAAATCTTTCTGTGTGGTTGTTAATGGTTATGACTGACTTGCTGGTATATAAACAGTCAGAGAGGATAGGATAGCATAGCATAGCATAGCATAGCATAGCATAGCATAGCATAGCATAGCATAGCATAGCATAACCTTTATTATCACTTTTTTTTCCGTGAATACACTGGCAAACGTTAAAAAAGGAAATTCTGATACCTGCTCTCAAAAGAAAATGAATATATTCCCATACCCATATACAAAGATTGATATTATACAGTACAAAACTATTACAGAATCTAGTTGTTTTGCTTTGGATACCACAAAGCCTGCTTCCAGAAGGCATCAATGAAAACCGGTCATGGAGAGGATGTGTAGCTTCCCTGCCAATACTGTAGACCTTGGTCAAGGATTATGGTTTATATGCCATGTCCTGAATAGAAAGAAGTGAGCATCCAATAATCTTTTCTGCTGTCTTTTCTGCACAACCTTCCTGTCCAAAACAGAAATACTTCCAAACCAGGGGTGAAATCCAGCAGGTTCTGACAGGTTCTGGAGAACTGGTAGCGGAAATTTTGAGCAGTTCGGAGAACTGGCAAATACCTCCTCTGGCTGGCCCCAGAGTGGGTTGGGAATGGAGATTTTGCAATATCCTTCCCCCAGGAGTGGGCTGAGAATGGAGATTTTGCAGTAACCTTCTCCTGCCACGGCCATTAAATCACGGCCACCAAGCCACACCACGGCCACCAAGCCACGGCCACAGAACTGTTAATAAAAAAATTTGGATTTCACCACTGTTCCAAACCAAACATCAATACAAAACAAAAGGATGCTTTCAATCATTCCTCTATGGAAAGTGGTAAGGACAGGGGAATAATAATACTAATCTATTAATTAGTTAATTAATTAGGTTTAATTATATGGCAAAAACATATGGAATGTTTTTGCCATATTTCTGAGTATATCCCAAGTCCAATCAAGACCAGTTTTTCCACAAGGATGTTCCTATGCTTTTTTTAAGATAGGATCTCTAATCAACAAACTATTTTGAAAGCCAATATATTGTGGCATACATCCTACTGATATACATATTTATCAATTTATTTTAAATTGGAACTAACTGGGAATTCAAAAAGATTGACATTAACTATTGAGAGGAAAATATGGGGACGGGGTATTCCTAATTTCAGTGTAAAGCTCAGAACCTCTAGTGAAAAATCAAAAGGAATGGTTTCCTTATGTGCTAATTCGCACCTGTAAATATATCCCCCTACATTAGTTTTGCTTTGCTTTGTTTTCATTTTCTGAAACAGATGTGTAGAATCAGAAGTAATACCAGTCATGGAAATGGGGGAAGAAAGAAGAATGAATTTGTCAGTGTAGAGCAGTGATGGAAAAGGCTAACCTTTTCTGGACCGAGTTGTCAAAGCAAGTGTGCGTGTGTGCGAATGTGTGCATGCATGCCTGAAACCCCAAAATGCAATGCACATGTGGCCCCCTACATGCGCCCTGACCCCGTGCATGTGTGCGCCCCTGCATGCACCCTACCCCCACACATGCACCCTGCACTCCTGCGCATGCTTGCATGCCCCTACACACGCACGGCAGAGATCCAAAGACCAGCTGGCCAGCAGGAGGCATGTGCAGAGGAGCTGAACTGGGGCGATGGCTCACATGCCATAGGTTCCCCATTCTCTACGGGTGTAGAGGAAAGGCAACTATTTCTCCTAATGAATATTCCTTCTCAATATTTATGTTACTTTTGCAAACTTGAATTCAGGAATGTGTAGGTCCTAATTTCTTTTCTAGGGAGAAAAGGATATATTAGTTTTAAATCTATTAAATGCAGCATAGAATACAATAAAATCAAGTGAATTCATTGTCCCACTCAAATTGGTCAAACCCCAATTGCAATAGTGTACCCAATGTTGGCCGCTCCAATATAAAAGGGTGATCACAAAATGGAATATATTCAGAAAAGAAATATTATAAAAGTCAGGGTATTATAAATTAAGTCCTATGATGAACATTTAAAAGAGATGGATCTATTTAGTTTGCAAACAAGAATAATAGAAGCCTTGTCATACAGTGAAAGGAATAGACAGCACCAAACATACTGAAACTCAGGAAAACCAGATAATAGAGGTCAACAAAATGCTTTATGTTCACTGTATTGTCATCTAACCACAGTGCTTTACACCAAGCAGAGCTCTGGATTATATGACCTCTGAAGCCACTTCCAACTCTGTAGTTCTTTTTACTTTGAAATTATAAAAGTCCAAACCAAGCAGTTTATATCAAATCTTTTGTATGTAATCAAGAAAAGTAAAAATAGAAACCGGAAGTTTGAGATATCCCTGTTCATAAAAAATGGAAAGATTACAAGAATTAGATAGAATTGACATTGTAGAAACAGAAACTTTGGGGTGGAATTCCCTTTTTAACATTAATTCCATACAGATCCATTAGGTACAGGTAGATTTCAGCTCAGAATTATAAAAGAAACAGGAATCAGCATACATTTTAACTTTTTATCATCATTTACAATGGCAATTACGTCCCACCTTTGTTTAAAGACCTTCCAGTCCTTTAAAGATGTTTTATGGAAAAAACATGAACTATGTTTTGTTTTGTTTTTTTGTAGTTTATACAGTTTATACAGTTATAGTTAACTGTAATAGAAAGGGTTTTTTCTTAGAATTTAATTAATTAAAATGATATCATATTATGTGGCTTGATAATTTAAGAAATAAAAGTGATATAATGAGTTAAACTCTTACTTGGAAATAGTATCCAAATAACTTTATTGCAATAAACTGGAAATTGGTAAATAAACTGTATTTTATTTGTATAGCTTAAAATTAGCTTTTTCAAATATATTCTTTAATAAATAATTTGTCAAATATGAGTTTCAACAAATAATGCTGTCATAATCATGGCTTATTAAGAAATGTTTTTGCAAGGGCGGGGGCAGAGGAAATAATTTTTCTGAAGAATCATATTTGAAATGGCCTCCATTAAATTTCTGTTGCAATCAATTTATTTCATAGTTCCAAAATGATAGGAGATTAGTACATGGCAATGTAAGCAGTGGCAGTTGTGGTAACACTGAAGAATATGCATTTGGATTCTTAAATTCTCATTCATTCATTCATTCATTCATTCATTCTCTAAATCTCTGACTTTTGAACCCTGATACCTTCAGCATCTGCAAGTTGGTTGATATCAGATACACATAGATAAGGATATAATTATGATATTGCAACTACCATATTTTCTGTTTTGTTCTTCTTCCCCCCACTTCTGATACAAAAGAACTTGATGGATGAGCCAAACAGACGCCTTCAGGAATGTGTACAAAATTATAGTGATTTGGTATAATCTTAGTCCAGTGACTATAATCATGTCATATAGTGCCACTGATATTAGCCTTGTGAGAATGAGGACAACTTCCACGTCAAGATGAAGCAAAGCTTTTTTTAAAAAAAATCTAACCTGCACATATAATTTGAACTGTATTTTCTATTCATTAATTGATATTGTGTGTTCTGTTCATTGATGAATACAATCACAATATTGAAGCCACCTGCTCCAGTTAATAACTTTATACACATATTGACAAACTATTTCCCCATCTCATCATGTACATTTTTAATAGATGACGTAGCAGAAGTTTTTGACAAGTCTCTTTGAAAATTATTTCAGGCAAGGAAGAGAGACACTAATAATTACACTTTTTATATTACTTTAAATCAGGGTGGATAAAAATCAATGATTTTTTTAAAAAAAATCAAAAAAATCGGATTTTTTTTATTTAAATCGGATTTTTTTATTTAAATCGGATTTTTTTATTCAAATCAGATTTTTTTGATTTTTATTGAATTTATTTTAATAAAAACCTTTTGGGTTAAAAATCTATCATAAGATAGTTTTCTATTTAAGATACATAAATAATTTAGTTTATTCAGCATGAAATGGAGCTTAGTTATGTAGCACAAGGCTGTATATTCTGCAACACTGGGACTATCGGTGAATCAACAGCGGGTCAAAGGAGTAGCAGAGATGACAGTTGCTCTTTAAAAATTATGATTTAAATTGAGTTGATTTAAATCAAGTCTTTTTACTAGTGATTTAAATCATGATTTAAATCATGATTTAAATCAACTCCATTTAAATCAAATCCACCCTGCTTTAAATTAAAGAAAGCAGACACAAAAGTGGCCTGTTTCCATTGCAAATATTGAAATGAATGATAAATATAAAAATCAGTATGGGACAAAGGAAGAGATCTCTCAGCTTGAGGAGTCTGAGATTCAGCAGCATGGAGATTTCCAACAGTGCCATTTTGGTTTTCCTAGATATAAATGCACCTTCTTTATTTTCACTGGAACTATGCCCAAACCAGATGAATGCTAATGTTGACTATTAACTGGATATGCATCCACCCACCGGGATCAGAGCAGAAAAATTAAAAGCAGTTATAGAGTTCCTTTGTGAGCACTGAAGTTATAAGAAGACTCTTGGTAGAAACCCCCTGCTGGATCCCTGAAATTTATCAAAGCAGCAATGGAGAAAGCCTGAAGAGAAAAATTAGCTACAGGAACCAAAAGTATATAGTGCTAAAGGGGAAGCTCCAGTTCAAATCCATCCTCACTCATCAAAACTCACTGGGTTTCTCTTGAACCAGTCATTCTCTCTTCTGTCATACTACCATTTATGTGAATTAAAATTGGAAGAGGAATATCACCTTGAAGTACTGAGATAAAGAGAGAACTTAGATTTTAAGAATATATAAATATTTGTGGAGTGCCAATTAAAGCCAGAGACAGCACAGAGGATGATTCTTAAGGAACACCAGAAATTAAAAGAAAAAGACAATTTATTAAGGAATACAGTGAGCTTTGTAACTGCTATGCAACAAACTTGGTAAGAACACTGTTTAATATAAGTTGTTACTTATTCTTTCCTGAGCAGAAGAAAGTCAAATGAAATTGTGATATTAATATCCCCAGACTCATTGTGTATTTTATATTAGAAACCACAAACATTCTGGGAAGGCCATAATGAAGGGGACTAGAGATTACATATCAGATTGGTCTAGTGCAGCTATGCTGGCTGGAGAATTCTGGGAGTTGAAGTCCACAAGTCTTAAAGCTGCCAAGTGTGAAGACCTCTGGTCTACTGTTTAAGGCACTAGGCTAGATACCAGGAGGCCTTGAGATCTAGCCCTGCCTTAGCCATGAAAGCCAACTTGGTGACCTTAGGTCAGTCACTGTCTCTCAGCCCAACTCATCTCACTGGGTTATTGTGGGGAAACTAGGAGGAACAAGGAGTATAATTTACTGCATTTACTGCATTGAGTTGTTTATAATAATAATAAAGGTGGGATATAAATAAGACAATAAATAAATAATATTTTGTAATACTTCTTAGAGTATATGGCGCTTTCCCCAAAAATTGGATATTTATTTATTTATTATTTATTTTGATGTCAGCAACAGCTGATCTTCAGTTTTCCTTGGATGCTGTGTTTACTTTCCCTGAAGGCTATGTGCATATACCTATATTTCTTGGAATTGTAATGAAACACCATGATCTTGATCCAAATGTTGATGGAGTTGCACCTAATATTTAAAGTTGATGGTGGAATCTAAATGAACAATAGGTTGGATCAAGTGATATACTTGCAACCTGTAACACTATTCTGCCCCTTTCATAAGTGTAAAGAAGACAAAAACTAAATTTAAAAAGTTACCTGTCTAAAAGTATTTGCAGAGATTAACCATGAGAACTGTTATAACTGTAAGTAAATGTTTGCAAAAAGCTTCTCACAGACTTCTATGCACTAGGGCTTGGCAATTCTTCTTCTTCCAAGTCACAACTATTTGAATCCAGCCTATGAGTAACAAACTCATGATAAGTGCAGATAGCTTGTCACACAGTTTTATAGAACAACATTGCATGCTTATATAAACTAAATATGGGATAATAGAAAACTTAAGACATCTCTAAATAATAATCTAATTTTACCAAAGGAAAAAAACATAAAATTCCAATACAAAGCAAACATGTGTAAGTCATTGCATATACAAATTGAAAAATACTGTAAATCTGTTAAATAAAGCACTATTCTTCTATATCTATATACCTTCCAAATAAAAGTTATATTTTTATCAGTCTTAATTCATAGGCTATGGAGAATGTCTTCAAATAGGACTGGAAAGAAGTTATCACAGCAAACAGATCTGATTCCCTTAAAAGGAAGCAGCTCCGTTTTTCTTCTGCCTCTCTGGAGAACTGGCTACAAACTGGGAATTGTTATTGTATGACTCACTGGAGGACCATAGCTACACAAAGTTCAGATAGGATTTTAATAAAACAGACCCCACATTACTGGAAGGCAGACTTTTTCTTAAGGAGGAAATTTTCAAAAGTTTTTAAGGCAACACAGTAAATTTAACTTTCTGGACAAGAAGCAATAGAGTTAAATTTCAAATATTGATGTTGACTGTGCTGCAAAAATTCTGCTTCTTGTGAAACAAATGTGATGGCCATGTTTTAAAGTTTTGCAAACCACAAAGAATACTGTAAACTGTATTGCATTTAGTAGTCAGCCAACAGTTTAAAGATGCTACAGTTGCTGTTACTGTAATTTCCTTTGCTTGCAATTTTCTTAAGAATATTAGGAGGAGAAGGAGGAGTATCAGCATATTTTTTTCATTCCAAAGCAATGTACAAAAGGAACAATTAAACAATATTATATAAAATACTTATGAAAAAAATAATAAAATTCATCTAAAACAGACAATAAAAGCCTAGTTTCTTTTTTTTAAGTCAGCCTCAAAGAGAAGCTAGTCTTGGAGCAATTGTTACTTTGCAAGTGCCTAAGTGTCGTAAACTTTAAGGACTTCAAAAAGTTTCATAGCATTGAATCAACAAAAATAGTAGATTGAATTAGGCTATTGCATCATTTCAACTTAGCTCATGCAGAATTCAGGGATAATTAGTTCATGAGTGAAATCACAAATTGTATGATTCCTAAGAGTGATTGAATATTTTCTCCAGGGGCCAATTTTGCAGTAGAAAAGAAATAACTGTCCTTAATAGCTAAATTTATTTTCTTGATGCCACTAGATTAGGGAAACCAGATTTAGATTGTAAAAAAATCAGAGCATCTTTAGATAACAGCACAGAACTGCAGAAAACTCTTTGAACTTTGCAGCTCAGATCTAATAATCTTATTTTAAATAAATTTGTGGTTACCTGAAAACAATCTATACAATTGAATCAATTTCTCCTACATCCTCTTTTTTATTGAAAAGCCCCATTTTTCAGAAGTGTGAGAGCTTGAAAACAAGAGTGGTGATCATTTAATTGGACAAAGGCGAATAATTAAGTGATTGTATTTTCTGTTTTGCAGAGGACAATCTTCTTATTGATAGTCTAACTTAACAGAATCCAATTAAGAGAGAGAGTCAAAAGAGAAAGAGTAAAATTGTTCACAAGAATTAGCAACTGGGCAACAGGTTCAGATGGCACCAAAATCATCTGCCAGTTTTCCCTGCTATACTAAAATATATGCTTATTTAAATTATGTCCATTATTTTAAAATGTGTGAATATACTGTATATGAATGAGAATATAAATTATGATCATTATTTTGATTTCAATTCTTCTTTGGTACTATATAACAAACCAAATTATGCATACATTTAGAATTATCTAACATACTATGAATTCAACATCTTTGAATCTGTAGTGTGTTAGATATATTAGAGAGAGAGAATGGAGACTCATATTTTGGCCATTGGAAAAGACAGATATAATTAATCTGTTGTAATTTATTTGCAAGATATTGACTGTAATTATAACTCATTTAAACCACCAATTTACCAACATTTTAACCTAATATGTATAACCCACAGTGGTGGGTTTCTACCGGTTCACCCCGGTTCAGGCAAACAGGTAGTGGCAGTGGCGGGAGGCTCCGCCCACCCACCCGGATGTCATCACGGATGCTCTGAGCATGCACAGAAGTGCCGCATGCGAGTGAAGCGAGCGCGAGCACACTCATAATTCCGAACCGGTAGCGAAGGTAAGTGGAACCCACTACTGGTATAAACCTAGCCAGTCTGCTTAGCTTATCTACTATAGTTAAATTAATTAATGGTGTGTCACACAAACACAGACACAATGTATGGAGAAAATTGGTTGCATCTGTTGTGATTTGAATTTCAATTTGTGGAATTGGTTTGGGACTTTAGATGGACCACAGGCAATGGACACTGATGTTATAATTGCCAAATGGTGGAGCAGTCATCTGAAAAGAAATATAGTGTATTGAAAAAAAATCTACTTGATAGAAACAGCTTGCAAAGCAAAGGTGAAGAGATGTATGGTATATAACTTGCTTAACTTTTGCTATGCGTTCCGATCTATATGTGGTGTTTGTACATTTAAAAATGTGCTTTTGAAATGATTAGTAGAGGTATAAGGTCTGTACTGATGCTTACAGCCAGAAAACCAACCTGCACAAAACCTGGAGAAGAAGATGCTTAATCCTTCTTCATTTAACCAAACCAAGCTGTCCTTTCCACGTTGTTATGGATTATGAATAGGAACATGATGCAAGGGCAATCACCCCATCCTACTACAACCCCCCAGCAGTAATTAAAGTTGTGAGCAAGGCATTTAAACTAAGAAGATATGATCAGTTGACCTCTGGTGTGTTAACAAACTTCAGCTTTAAAGAGGGAGTTGTGCTATTATCTGAAAAAGCAGTCCTGAGGAGGCTTTTTCATGTTTCCTATGAGGGGTGGAATGATTCTATTAACTGTACTTGCATAAATGTTTGCTTTTTTAAAAAAATTGCAAGCTATTCTGAAGACATTTTCAAATTTTTAAGTTATTATCCACAAGCAAGTAGAAAAGAATCTCATCTATTTGTATTATTCAACTTCACTAGAGAGCTAGATGCATAAAGAAGACCATGTTGTTCCTATTTGACATAAAACAACCTTATTATTTGTTTGTTGTAGCTGCTTTTTTCACAATAGAGTGACCTAGATAGCAAACTATCATAAAACAACCAAAATAAATAAAATAAACATGAACTTAAAGTGAAGTCTAAGAACATCTTCAGTCTAATCCAAAGACTGAGACCAAACAGATCAGATCAAAAAGCTCAAAAGGGAGTTGTTTGTATTTTGCTTCATTTCTCTTTCTTCCGCTCATTTCTTCTCTCATTTTCTTTTGTATGCTTGCAAATTACATAGATATACGACTCTAATAATTTATCCCATTGTTACTTCTGAATAGATAAAATTCTTAGCAACATTTTCTCTCAACATGATTTGTCCTCCCTTTCTATCCATTGCATATACAGGTATTCCTTGATTTATGACTACAATTGAGATCAGAATTTCCATTGCTAAGCAAAGCTATTGTTACATGGTCACACCTGATATTATAACATTTTGTCACAGTTGTTAAGCAAATCACTACAGTTAAGTGAATCACACGGTTGCTAAGTGAGTTTGGCTTTGTCTGTCAAAAGCTGCCTCAGAAAGTCACAAATTATGATCATACAGCCCCATGATACTACAACCATTGTAAAAATATGCCAGTTGCCAAGTGCTAGGATTTTGATCAGTGGTGAAATCCAATTTTTTTTACTACCGGTTCTGTGGGCGTGGCTTGGTGGGCATGGTGTGGTTTGGTGGGTGTTGCTTGGTGGGCATGGCAGGGGAAGGATACTGCAAAATCTCCATTCCCACCCAACTCCAGGGAAAGGATATTGCAAAATCTCCATTCCCACCCCACTCTGGGGCCAGCCAGAAGTAGTATTTCCCGGTTCTCCAAACTACTCAAAATTTCCGCTACCAGTTCTCCAAACTACTCAAAATTTCTGCTACCAGTTCTCCAAACTACTCAAAATTTCTGCTACTGGTTCTCCAGAACCTGTCAGAACCTGCTGGATTTCATCCCTGGTTTTGATCATGTGACCATAGGGATACAATAGTGGTCATACTGTAAATATGAGGACTTATTGTAAGTCACTTTTTTTTCTGCGCTATTGTCACTAAATGAATGGTTGTAAATCGAAGACTACCTGTATCAACAGAAATCTGTGGAAAAGGCCATGGGTATTTATCAATGTAATTATTTCAGTCATGTAAAAACAGGTCCCGAAAATGGTTTTCTGTCCTGGAAGATTCCAAAACCTGTAACAATAATTCTTAATTATTTGAAATAACTGGATCCATTTGATAATTTGATAAGAAAAATTGTTTTTCAATTCCTGCCTGCTTTATGTGATAGTCAATTCATGTTTTTACTAAAAAGGATTTTTTTTTCTAAAGTTTATCTGCAATCAGGCATGATGAATGTATATTGGACAGGTATCTGGGATAGTGATATATTCTGAGATCACCGACAGAACTGAGGCGAGGTGTCCACAACAAGAACCCTGTGTTTATTACTTGTAACATGCATAGCAACAACTCCCGTGCTTGACAGCTCCTTTTATACCCTGAGCTGTCATTGTTTCAACCAATCAGTAATTAATACGGCAACCAGCCGGCCACTAGAGGCCGCTATTAACAGAACCAATATGTAATATGTAACACTCCTCCCCACCCAGCTTGCGCCTGCTACCCGTCAGGCGCATGCGTAATCGCGTAGATAGGTAGGCCACCGTCAGACCCACCCTGACCTCCTGGGCTCCACCCCTTCGGGTGGTTCTGGCAGCAGGTTTGAACTGTCAGAGCGAGTTGCTTCAGCCTCCCCGTTTCGTGCGTCTCCGGCGCTAACCTCCCCATCTCCTCCCCCAGGAGCAGGTAAGTCCTCAGACCCGGCGCGGGCCGGGGAGGTTTCTCTGGCCGCTATGTTTTGCCCTGCCTCATTGGCCCTCTGGTGGCTCGGACCCTCACGACTGTCTTCCCCTCCTACCTGCCCGGGACTGAACCCCCGCCGGGATCGAAGCTGGTCCTTGTGGCGCTTCCAGACCCGGGCTCTGTCCACCTCAACATGGTATGAGCATGGGCCCCCAATACCCACGATCCTTCCTGCCAGCCACAATGGGAGACCTGCATAATTACGGGCGTAGACTGGGTCCCCGACATTGAAGGGACGGTATCTGCTATGGGAGTCAAGCGGTTTACTAGGGCAGTAGGAAGGGTGTATGCGGTCAAGTGGCGTGCACAATTTCCGGCCCATTAAGAGCTCGGCAGGGCTTTTATTGGTCACCTGGCAGGGCGTAGTGTGCTAGGCCAGTAAATATTCCTCCAACCGGTCACGCCAACTCCCGTGATCCAATTTCTTTAACGCATCCTTTGCGGATCTCACGGCACGTTCAGCAAACCCATTGCTGGACGGATGGAAAGGAGAGATTAAACAGTGGCGGATACCCTGGTGTGCTAGGAACGCCTCGAACTCTGCAGAAGTAAACTGGGCCCCATTATCGGAGACAACCATATCCGGCAGCCCGTGTGTAACAAAAAGCTGGCGCAATGCTTTAACAACCGCCTCTGAAGTGGTGGAACGCAGGTGAACAACTTCCACCCACTTTGAGAAGGCGCCCGCCACAACCAGAAAGGACTGTCCGTTCATCGGTCCAGCCAGGTCTATGTGCAAGCGCACCCAGGGCCCCCCAGGATCCTCCCACTCCCGAGGGCGGTCCCTTGCAGGCAAAGGCAGGGATTCCTGACACTTAGAACATGATGAAACCCAGTCAGTAATATCCCGATCCAGAAGGGGCCACCACAAATAAGCGCGACCCAAGGCTTTCATGCGAACCACCCCCGGGTGACCCTTATGCAGTTGCTGCAGAAGAGGTTTCCGCAAGGGCGGCGGAATTACGACACAGTGGCCCCACAATAAACAACCGTCCTGGGTGGAGAGTTCAAGACGACATGATGCGTAGGGCTGGAGGTCAGGCGAAAACGGTCCAGGAGGCAACCCCTGGCCATCCAATCGAGAACGACGGCAAGGGTCTTGTCCTTGGCAGAGAGACGGGCGACGTCCAAAGCGGTGAGTGGTAACGGTGAATCCTCAATCAGCAACACCGGGGAGGCAGGAACAAGGTCCTCAAGCAGGGTAGTGACGGGACAGCGACTTAGAGCATCAGCATGTGCGAGGTTACGACCGGGGCGGTAGATCAAGTTGTAGGAATAGGCGGCCAAAAAAACGGAATAATGAGTCATGCGAGGGGATAAGATTTGAGGTGCAATTCGGTCGCCCGCTAATATGCCCAAAAGGGGCTTGTGGTCGGTGTACAGGTCAAAGGAGCGGCCATAGAGGTAATGATGGAACCGTTTCACGCCGGCCACGAGAGCGAGAGCCTCTTTATCCAATTGTGAGTAATTACGCTCTGCAGGAGCCAGGGATCTGGAGAAATACGCGATAGGCAGCTCACGGCCAGATGGCAACCTATGGCTTAATACCCCACCAAACCCATACAGGGAGGTGTCGCAGGCTAAAACCAAAGGGAAGCGGTTGGAATACTGCGTGAGTAAGGCATTAGACGTGAGGAGGCGTTTCACAGCGAGGAACGCAGCATTCTCCCTCGCATCCCATTTCCATGGGGCTCTGCAGTCCAACAGACGGTGCAGTGGTTCTGCCACTGATGCCTTATGGTGAAGGAATACAGCGTAGAAATTTAAAAGGCCGAGAAAGGATTGAAGGTCGGCTTTGCAGGTCGGGGTAGGGGCGTCCAGAATTGCAGAGGTTTTTTCCGGTGTTGGGTGAATGTCGGTGTCATCAACTAAGAACCCAAGAAACTCCACCTGTGGTACTGCAACCTTACATTTGGTTTTGTTGACCTTAAGGCCCGCTCCCTTGAATTTTAGTAATACTTTGCGCAACTGGTCCATTAATTCTGACGTGCAAGACGCTGTGACCAGGACGTCGTCGAAATATGGGATGACCCCGGGAATTCCCAGCAGCAATCACTCCATCATGCTCTGGAAAATTCCCGGGGCAACACTTACACCAAATTGAAGGCGGCGGCATCAGAACGCCCCCCGTGGGTCACAATAGTCTGGGCCTCTGCTGTCTTGTCATCGACCCTCAGTTGTTGATATGCCTGGGCCAGGTCCAGCTTGGCAAAGACTGAACCCTGGCCCAGGGAGTGCAGGAGATGCTGCACTACAGGAACAGGATATGCATGACCCAGAAGTGCCTTGTTTAATGTCGCCCGGTAGTTGGCGCATATTCGGATCAAGCCCTCTGCCTTGATTGGAGTTACGATCGGTGTTTCCCATTGGGCAAACTCCACCGGCTCTAAAACCCCCTGCGATATAAGTTTATCCAATTCAGCGTCAACTCGCGATTGCAATGCAAAGGGGACTCTGCGGGGTTTTAGGCGGCGGGGGGGGATCCGAGGATCCAGGCTAAAGGAAACTGGGGGCCCCTTATAACATCCTAATTTGCCATCAAACACAGATGGAAATTCGTGCACCAGTCTGTCCAACTCAGTTGAGCGGATGGTATTCACCCCTTGAAGGGTGAGACCCAAAGCCTGGAACCAGTTTAATCCTAATATTTATTTATTTATTTATTTATTTATTTATTTATTTATTTATTTATTTATTTATTTATTTATATTTCTATACCGCCTTTCTCCCGTAGGACTCAAGGTGGTGTACAGTCAAGAAAAATATAGACACACAAACATCATAAAATTGCTAATTAAAATTATTATTTAGTTTGGTCAATTAAATAAAACCCAGAATTAGATAACATTTAAAAAATCATTGACATGTTCGTATGTTTAGCCCCACCTGTTGGAACATCAGGGTCTTGAGGGCACGGTGGAAAGCACGGAGATCAGGGATATTCCGTATCTCCGGGGGCAGTTCATTCCAAAGGGTTGGAGCCCCCACAGAGAAGGCCCTCCCCCTGGGAGTCGCCAGTTGACATAATTTGATTGACGGTACCCTGAGTAGTCCCTCCCTGTGAGAACAAACTGGTCGGTGGGAGCTATTGGTGGCAAAAGACGGTCTCGTAGGTACCCAGGTCCTAAGCCATGGAGCGCTTTAAAGGTGATAACTAACACCTTGAATTGCACCCGGAAGACCACCGGGAGCCAGTACAGCTCGCGTAGGAGAGGTGTTACATGGGCGTAACGAGCTGCGCCCATAATCACCCGCGCGGCTACATTCTGGACCAGTTGGAGCCTCCGGGTGCTTTTCAAGGGGAGCCCCATGTAGAGAGCATTACAGTAGTCCATACGGGAGGTAACTAGGGCATGAGTGACCATGCGCAAGGCATCCCGATCCAGAAAGGGACGCAACTGGCGGATCAGGCGAACCTGATAAAATGCACCCCTGGCCACGGCCGTCAAATGATCTTCTAAAGATAACCGTGAATCCAGGAGGACACCCAAGTTGCGGGCCCTCTCTGTGGGGAGCAAGATCTCATCCCCTATTGTCAGTGATGGTACTAGCTGACTATACCAGGACGCCAGAAGCCACAGCCACTCGGTCTTGGAGGGGTTGAGTCTGAGCTTGTTTCTCCCCATCCAGATCCGCACGGCCTCCAGGCAACGGGACATCACAGCAAGGGCATCATTGGGGTGGTCTGGGGTGGAGATGTATAGCTGTGTGTCATCAGCATACTGATGAACACTCACCCCAAAACCACGGATGATCTCGCCTAGCAGTTTTTCATAAATGTTGAACAGAAGGGGTGAGAGGACTGATCCTTGCGGCACCCCACAAATAAGGTGCCTCGAGGTCAACCTCTGCCCCCCTGCCAACACAAACTGTGAACGGTCAGAGAGGAAGGAGGAGAACCACCGAAGCACAGTGCCCCCTATTCCTAACCCCTCCAGCTGGTGCAGTAAGATACCATGGTCGATGGTATCAAAAGCCTCTGAGAGATCTAATAGGACCAGGATAGAGGAGCAACCTCTGTCCCGAGCCCTCCAGAGATCATCCACCAATGCGACCAATGCGGTTTCCGTGCTGTATCGTGACCTGAAGCCCGACTGGAATGGATCCAGATAGACAACTTCATCCAGGTATCGGGGTAGTTGTCGCACCACCACACTCTCAACAACCTTCGCAACAAAGTGAAGATTGGAGACTGGATGATAATTTGATAATATAGCCGGGTCCAGGGAAGGCTTCTTGAGGAGGGGCTTCACAACCGCCTCTTTCAAGGCGGCGGGAAAGACATCCTCACTCAGAGAAGCATTTATAATCCCCTGGAGCCAGCCTCGGGTAACCTCCCGGGAGGCCAGTACCAACCAGGAGGGACACGGGTCCAATAAACATGTGGCAGCGTTAAGCTTGCCCAGAATCCTGTCCACGTCCTCAGGAGCCACAGAGTCAAACTCTTCCCAGATAACGCTCTCAAGATCTGCCCCTGTCTCCTCCCCTGGATCTACCCAATCGGAGTCCAGGCCTTCCCGAATCTGAGTGACTTTATCATGCAGGAATTGTACAAAATCCTCAGCTCGACCCTTTAAGGGATCTTCCCGTACCCCCACCTGAAGTAGGGAGCAGGTCACCCTAAACAGCGCAGCTGGGTGGGTCTCTGCAGATGCAATAAGAGCGGAGAAGTAGCTAGACTTCGCCGCTCTTATCGCCACTAGGTAGGTCTTAATATAAGATCTCACCTGTGTTCGGTCAGATTCAGATCGGCTTGTCCTCCAATTGCTCTCCAGGCATCTTTTCCGACGCTTCATCTCTCTCAGCTCCTCGGAAAACCAAGGAGCTAGACAAGATCGGCATCGGGTCAGAGGCCACAAAGGCACAACGCGGTCCAATGCCCCAGTAGCCGCCCTGTCCCAGGCGACCACCAGGTCCTCAGTCTAGTTGTGAGCCAGAGCCTCAGGAAATGGCCCAAGCTCCATCAGGAACCTTTCGGGGTCCATCAGGCGCCTGGGACGGAACCATTTGGTTGGTTCCGTCTCCCTGCGGTGGGTGGAAGTGACTTGAAAGTCCATGTGAAGGAGAGAATGATCAGACCATGACAAGGGCTTGATGTCTATATCCCCTATTCTTAGATCATTCAGCCACTGATCAGAGACAAAAATCAAGTCCAGAGTGTGATTCCCCAAGTGGGTGGGGCCTTGAACTACCTGGGTCAGGTCCATGGCCGTCATGGAAGCCATGAACTCCCGAGCCATCTCCGACATCTCACCAGTGGATGGCAGGTTAAAATCCCCCATAACAATAAGTCTGGGGGTTTCCACTGCCACCCCGGCTATAATGTTGAGCAGCTCAGGCAGGACCGCTGTTACGTGGCAGGGAGCCAGGTACGCAATCAGTAGGCCCATCTGAATCCCCCGACCCCACTTCACAAGGAGGGACTCACATCCGGCTATCTGAGGAACAGTGGCCTCCCTCGGGCAAAGACTTTCTCTAATGATTGCTGCCACTGCCCCACCCCTTCCCTGAGTCCTTGGCTGATAGAATGCACGGAAACCTGGTGGGCACATTTCCACAAGGGGAACTCCTCCCTCCTGGCCTAACCAGGTCTCCGTAATCCCTGCCAGGTCAGCACCCCCCTCTGAAATAAGATCATGAATGAGGGGGGCTTTATTTACCACTGACCTGGCATTATATAACATCAGCCGTAGACCCAGGGTCTGAGACTCTGAACAACCTGGGAAACGAGCAGTGCTTTGGGGGTCGGAGTGGGCAATCGCTTGTAAACAACGAGTGCGCACTCCCGAAACATAATATGGCCCCCTGCAGCCGTCATATCTGCCCCTCCCACTTACTATACAAATGCCCATCGCTTCATCCCCCTGCATCCTTGTCAGATTTCTGTCCCCATCCTCCCCACCATGATTATCAGACCCATTACCCCTTTCAGTGGATTTATGGATTCCCCCCAGATCCATTCCCACAATCCCTCCCAGAACCCCTTAAAATAGAACTTAAAGATTTATCTAAAAACCCCCAAAGCCTTCGGTTTTTTGCAAACCACCTCTCAGGGTTCCAAAACCCGTCCTCAAGGGCGGCCCTTGATAACTGAGAGGGCCAGACATGCGAGAGGGGGGAATCTCGCAGTGCAAGGAGCTCCGCAGTTGAATGCATCAAAGATAGGAGCGAGTTGAAGGAGATGAAGGATCATTTTCTTCTAAGAGTGTTAGAGATGGTTAAGACAGGTAATTTAAAATAAGGGAGGAAATAGATGTAAAAGGGAGACCAGTATGTTACAAATGTCAATACATCGGAACATCATCGTCCTCTCACGACGATGGGAAGTCTTGTGGTTGTAGTAAGTCCATCCAAAGGAGGTGGGGGTAGAGGTCTCAAAGGGTCGTCCTCTCACAGCGACCAAACCATTTGAAACAAACAAAGAGAAGGTGGTCTATCTCCCCATAATCCAAGACTCTCGATGTCTGTATCTCCTCCTATGGCCGAGGATTAGATCAAAAAAGTAAGGCAGAGCCACTGGACAAAGTATTTAGGGTTAAATAATCAGGGTAATCTTGGGGAATAGGTGGTAAATAAAGCTGCAGATCGATCTAAGATTGCAGGTCAATGCTGAGTGGTCGTAATAGATCTAGATCTGATAAAGGAGAGAGGGACAGTTGAGGGGGAGAGTAAGTCATCATCTCCTGTTTGTAATCCTCAGTCCCTATCCATCACCTTGCTCAGGCTACTTAGTTCAATTAGTTTAATAAGTCCTCAGAGTTTCAAGAAAGAGGAGTGCAACAGATCCCTAGAGGTTGAAGGGATCCTAACATTTATAGCCTTTGCAGCATTGCCCTCTCCTCTATTAAAACGAAGGCTTCCTTGCAGCCTCCTGGTGTTGCCGTCGCTGTCGCTGCCATTAGCGCCATTCCCCTCGCCATTGTGGTAACCTCCCTTGCCATAGACATCATCGCCGCCGTGTTGCTACATGCAGCGCCTATTAGCCCAGGCATCATTATCAACACCCTATCCAGAGTCGCTGTTGCCACCGTCTCGCCAACCATTTCATCAGCTGTATTAGACTCAGTGGTTGACCCGGTCATGACAGCCAGGCTTTGATGTTGACATTCTCTCCACCGCCCTCAGTCTTTTTACTGACAAACAGCTGATCTTCGGGCTCGGCTCGGGTTTTATCCTTGGGCTCCATCCACAGCTCTATTGAGCCGAAAATACCTCAGCATGCTGGGAGGGGGGTCTATGGATGGTTAATTGACCCCCATACTCTTGAAAATGTCGAAACATCTCCCTCCTAGCCTCGGAGTTTCAGCTCTGA
The DNA here is from genome assembly GCA_022577455.1 of Arizona elegans. Classification (NCBI taxonomy): domain Eukaryota; kingdom Metazoa; phylum Chordata; class Lepidosauria; order Squamata; family Colubridae; genus Arizona; species Arizona elegans. The sequence goes on along the minus strand of JAKOOJ010000009.1, from coordinate 34,438,480 downwards.
GCTGCCATTTTGTTTTGCAACTGTCAATGGAATAGACTCGGGAGCGGGGCTTCTACTACGATCAGTGGCAGGCGGCCAGAATAGTTCTTAAATTGGACCTGGAAATGACCGCTCCCCACAATTGCTATTGGATTCCCTTGGAAATCTCGCAGCTGTACTTGACACGGAGCTAGATGGCGTTTGGCAAGACGGGGCATTAACCGCTTCACAGTGCTCCAGGATACGATCGAATTTGCCGATCCTGTATCCACCTCCATACAGCATGGCCGGCCCTCTATATTAACTGACAGGGTAATTTTGTCCCGGGCCGTAACATCGTGGACGGGAGATACCATATACACCCCCCCCCACTCGCGGCTCTGTTGCATTCGGCCACTCTGGTAATTCGGCTGCCTGACAGGACCCCGTCTATCACCTCGGGGGGGGGGAGCAACAGCCGACTCCAACGGGTTGGGTGACCGGCAAACCCGTGTGATGTGGCCCTGGCGCCCACAGCGGTGGCAAATTGCCTCCTTTAAACAGCAATCCGCTCTCAGTGATTCTCCCCACCGCTCTTGCAGTCTCCCTGTGTTTGCCTGGCTGATCTCCCAGGGCGCTGCATCTCTTTGATACGATCAATGGCGTTCTCTCAGCACGGGTCGTCATCGTCGCTCAAGTCCACCTGAGTTTGGTGTATGGAGTCTCCCTTAGGATTACCCTAGGATTTGGCCCTTGGGCAAATCTGCGAGGGACAGTGCGGCCAATTCAGCAGCACAGGCTTCGTCCAGAGCCTCTTGGAAGGAGAGCTCTGAGCCTCTTGGAAGGAGAGCTCTGGCTTGGCAATGAGGCGTCTCTTCAGGTTCTCATCCCTCACGCCGCTGACCAGCCTGTCCAATAAATAGTCATTTAAGTCCACGAATTGGCAATGTCTGGCCGCTTTTCTCAATGCAGCAATATATTGACTGATGGACTCCCCCTCAGCCTGATCGCGGTGATAAAAATGCTGCCTGCCCGCTATGCAAGACGGCGCAGGAGCATAGTGCCTTTTTAATTTGAACATGAATTCTTCCCATGTCCCCGCATGAATGGACTGTGGGGCCATAAGGGTCATCGCAGTCTCGAACATCTCTGGGCCACAGAAACTTAAAAAATACGCCGTCTTCCATTCGCTAGACAACTCCCGATAGTCATTAGCAATTAGAAAACAATCGAATCTGGCCACAAATGCCTCCCAAGACTCTGTTGCTGGGTTGAATGGGGCAAAATTCTGTGAGGAAGCCATTTCCAACTCTCCCCCTCACTGACAATTAGTGCTTTACTCGACCCGTTGCCTCACAATGATCCAGCAGCTCCTACTCTTACTGTTCCTGACAGATGACCACCATTGGACATCCCACCTTTGTCGCCACTGATATATTCTGAGATCACCGACAGAACTGAGGCGAGGCTCCACAACAAGAACCCTGTGTTTATTACTTGTAACATGCATAGCAACAACTCCCGCGCTTGACAGCTCCTTTTATACCCTGAGCTGTCATTGTTTCAACCAATCAGTAATTAATACAGCAACCAGCCAGCCACTAGAGGCTGCTATTAACAGAACCAATATGTAATATGTAACAGATAGCAATTTCTGTGAGGAAATCTTTGCCTACAGATATATTACTAGAGGATAATTTTTCAATAATTTCAATCAGGGATACAGATCCTTATGAAGGCCAGTTCATTACTGAATGGGTTACAGTACTAAAGGTTTTTGCTACGGTAATACTGTGTTTCCCTGAAAATATGACCTATCCTGAAAATAAGCCCCAGCTTGATTTTTACACATGCACCCAATATAAGACCTACCCCCCAAATAAGCCCTAGTTAAGACTCCACCCACTCCATTGCACCTGGTTGCATGGGGTGAGGTGAGGCACATGGGTAAAAATCAAGCTAGGGTGGGAATAGGGGTGGAGCTGCTTACCTTGGACAGTTGCAGCTAGACCTTATACACCTGACTCGCCTTGCCGGCCCACTTGTGCTCATCGCCCCTGGCCTCTATTTCGCTGTCAGAGGCCTTCAGGAAAGGCCTCTGCAGCTGAGAAATGAGCTCCAGATTGGAGCACATGGCAACCTCCAACCTCCATTTCACCAGGTGCTGTCAGAGCTCAGCTGTAGAGGCCTTTCCTGAAGACATCTGATGGCAAAACGAGGCCCGGGGACACCCTGTGCATCAATCCGGAGCTCATTTCTTGGCCACAGAGGCCTTTCCTGAAGGCCTCTGATGGCGAAACAGAGGCTGGGGCGCCTCACACGAGTGACGGCAAGTGGCTGCAGAAGAAGTGTGCCAGCAGTGGCTGCAGAAGAAGTGTGCCAGCAATGGCTACATGGGCTCCTGCTGGGTGGGGCTGTTGGTGCCACCACTGTGAGGTGAGACAGTGGAAGACCTCCCCTGAAAATAAGACCTGGTGCCTCTTTTGGAGGCAAAAAAAAGGAAAAAAAGACCAAGTCTTATTTTTGGAGAAACATGCAATTGATATTTTTTTAACAGTGAATTTTGTTTTAAAATGTTTTATATGTAAGCCACCTAGAGTCTTGACAAGTAGATGGCATACAAATTATTTTAAAAAAGGAAATGATGAATGAAATGAAGACTATCACAGCTGGTCATTAAACCTAGATTTATTAAAACAATACTGTGAAAAAGAGCTATTTTATCACTATTTCATTATTGTTCCTTATGTGGCAGCATTTCTTATTTTCCAGAACATTATTTGGTTTTATTGTTGAAAACATTGAACTCTTGAACCTAATCCTCTGAAACCAGACAGACTTTATCCCCTCAGAAGGGATAACATTCACAGAAACTCATTTCAAATTCTGCCTCCAAATCAAAATGTTATTTGTAGTTCTTTAAAAAAGACATAAATTGGCATGTCTTCTTCTCGCAAGAGGGAATATTTTCTGTAGATACAGCTCAATTCCAGATTTCATTTATGGCTCCTGTTATACAAAATGGGAAAACATGGAGGTTTGGCGATTTGCACCAAGTTTAAGATTTTTGCTAAGACTCACCCAGCTGGTGTGATTGTCACTGGATGAAATCAGCCAACTTGGAGCAAAAACTGGAACAAGCCCTGCCCCTTGGGGATACATGTGTGGGAGTAATTTAGTGTCAGGAAGAAAGTAACTAGTTGTGCTAATCTCCCATATCCATGCACAGATTCTGAGTGATGGGCAAGGAGGATGAGGAGCTTCTTCTCCTTGGCACAATATAGCTTTCTGGGGTCACATCAGAAGGCCTTCCATCTTCCCGCCTCTTGGCACAGTAAAGTTTGCTCCTCTCCCAGCCAGATGTGTTGGTGTTTGCTGAGAGGCATTGCACCTTTACTGCTTCCTGCTTCTGCCTCTGTTCTTGCTGATTTCTTATCCCCTAAGTAATAATACAGAGCCGAAGCAACTCTGAGTACTGCCAATTTCACTTTGTTTATCCATATGGCTGTGTCGAGGGAGGCCTCTGAGCATAGGGAAACCTCTAATAGTGAAAAGTGGCAGTGGAAGCTGGCATTCCCATTTGCCTGCTGCCTGGCACTTTTAAATTCCAAATAATATCTGGAAAGGTAAGAGGAGATAAATGTAAATAACAAAGTGATATGCATTTAACTGAACACAGGAAGAGATCCAGTTTGATCTAGTGGTTAAAGCATCAGGCTAGAGATCAGGAGAGACTGTGAGTTCTGGTCTTGCCTTAATCATAAAAGCAAATTGGGTGACTTTGAGCCAGTCACTCTCTCTCTCTCAGTCCACAATGTCAGGCTCAGGTGACAAGTCAATTCATTAATTCCTGTCACAACCAATGGATCAACACTCAATTGATTTGAAAAAAGGCCTGCATTTGTGAGAAAATGCTAGGAAGGGAAAAAAATTAATTGAAAACAGAAGAGGTCATGAAAGTGCAGTTGCTTCCATATCTTACATTTATTTATTTATTTATTGTGATTATGAAATTTCAGTGCATTTTGCCATAAAGAAGTTCTTCAGATCCAAGTCCCCAAGTCCCCTCTGAATATACTGAGTTAATGCTGCTTTAAACCCCAGAGAGCATAACCCATAGCTAGGATTATGAAAGCTCTAAGTCCAAAACATATGAATACCCCAACTTCCCTAACTCTGTTCAAATCACTTTCATTTGTAGTGTGAATATTCAGAAGACACATACAATACCTCTTTACGATGAACAGGGCAATAAACTATGTCGAACAATATAAGATTAAGATACTGGAGATTCTTAGATGATAAATCACACATTTTAATGTAGTTGGCAACAGTCCCAAGCCTCCAGGTGCAGAGTGTGTTCATTTGAGAGGCAGTTTCTCCAGGAGGCCTGGCTTTGAGTCTTTTAATGTAGTCAATTTTAAGTTGAAGATCATCTATGACTTCATGTTTTAACTGTTTATTTCTGTTTAAACATAGCTATTATCTGAATGGAGAATCCTTCGGGAAACCATAAATTGGTTCAGTTTGCATCTTAAGATGAATATATTTAATTTTGCAGTTTCAGAGTAATACACAATCCGAAACTCAAGTATCCCTTGTAATGTTCATCATACCAAATGTCATGGATCAATTCTCCAATCAAAACATATATCCTCAAAATTTGTAATAGTTAAATAATTGGAATTACCCTTCATTAGGAAAATTGCTCAGGAAAATTCGATGCTAAGCAAATTAATGTACATTTTACAATGTAGACATTCCAAAAAAAGGGAACAGAATATTTTTTTCAACTACAAATGTGAATGATTTTTAATCGTGGCTAGATGTAAAAAGTAAATAGAAAAAAATGCCCCAGACACAACTTTGAATTCCATACTAGACAAAAAGTAAGAAATAAATAATTTAACTACTGTATATTATAAAATGCTACTATGGTTGATTGCAAGCCTCAAACAATATCATCTTTTTAAAGATTTCATTTTAAGGATAGTAGAGAACCCCATATTGCCTTTAAGTTGTATGATTTATCAGGTAACTAAATCCATTGGTTGGGCAAGTAGAAAACAATAATAACAGTACATATTTGCAAGTCACCATAACATCTGGAAAATATGGGAAGGTTAACCCATTACAACCAAATATCTGCTCAAGATATTGTGCCACTGTTTGCTTTTACAACATTTTCAACTTCCAATTATTTTCAAAAGAGCACAATGGACTCAGTTATCATCTGAGAGCATTATTTTGTTAAAACCAGCTGCACAATTCTTACTGAATTTTTACTTGAGGGCAGAGGTGGGGGTAGGACATTTCTGAGGCATGGCTTTGAATATTTAAATAAGTGGCCACATTTTAAACCAGAAAGTAACTACAGGGAGACAAGATTATTGATTTCTGAAAATGAATGATCTGTGATTGCATTCTGGACAGCATTTGCACTAAAATGTGCTTACTTTGATTTATAGTCATTAAATCCCTTAAGAGCTTGAATGTTTTTAACTAGAAAAGCAGAACAAAATTTTAATATATAATTGTGTTTGGTACTGTTGGCATACTTAATACCTTCATTGCCTAGATGAATACTTGATTAAAGCAACATGTCTCCTCAAAATTCTGTAAGTTCCTTTCATGGCCATGCTATGACTTATTTGGGCAAAGATTTTGAGATTAGACAGGGTTATTATTAGTGTCTTTGAGTTCTCTGAACCCTATAGGTTGCTCTCCTTGGTGATTTGTGTTTCCACTCTGATGTATTCAAGATTTAAAAAATAAATCTGTGTGCCTACATTTGGTGATAGCCAGGATTGCATTTCTCTGTTTTTGAAGATGCATTCATATTGAGCTTTAGTATCTGAGTCCCTTATTAATGCCTTTGTTGACTGATCTATGTCTAGGGCCAGTTCAAAACTTCTTAAATCAAACTGCTAATTATATACACATATTCATGTTCCTGGCATCAAAACTGAGCTTTTTGCTATTGTCTTTTCCTGGATTTGTTTTCAACTACAGCACTGAAATTGCTTCCTTCCTTCCTTCCTCCCTTCCTTCCTCCCTCCCTCCCTCCTTCCTTCCTTCCTTTCTTTCTTCCTCCCAATGGACAAGCTTTGTTTTGGGTCCTGCTATCAGCTGTAACATTTGATAATTTGTAATAAAACCCTATCTGTGTCAGCTGCTTTGTTTTAGTGAACTAAAACTAATAATAAATTATTAATAAATCAAACCCCAATTTTGAATCATAGGGAGATGAATCATACTGAGAGCAGGACAGGTAAATATTTAACAAGCTTTATCATATGAAAAATCTTGAGTGTTTCTCTTTTCCACATTACTTTAGCAACAACGAAAGAAACTCTAAACCATGCGACAGCTGGTTCCTTTAAAATCAAATAAATGTTCCTCCTATCAGATAGGAAAAACATTGTTCTAGGTTCCTTGCATATTGTCCAACAACACTCACATCACTAAGGAAACGTCTGGGTAGACCCACAAATAAGAGTCAACAGATGCAACTTATAATCATCAATTTTCCAACTACCAAAAATACGAGTGCCAACATTGACTAAGAGTGGGAGATTTCATTGTCCAAAAATAATATGACTAATTTTGAAGCATGAAGACATTTACCCACCATTTATAAATGGTACAGATGCTGGTCCTCCAGTTCAGGTCATGGCATTTTAAAAATGGTTTGTCTCACAGCAATGTGCATATGTTTATGCACAGGCATACACATTTACCACACAAACTAAGATCACTGTCAAAATGCAAAAAAAACAAATAATGTACATTTCTAGCCTGAAAGAGCACGGCTGATCTGAGCAAGACTCATGTTTTGTCCTATTTAGGACATTTTTATTTTATGCTCATGTTGCATTGAATTTAGCATGAAAAGCGCTGAAAAAATAAACAGCAACAAGTTTTATTCATTATACGAAGAAGCAGACTTTCTCTGTTTAGCTAGATTCAGACTATCCAGATTTTTGAAAGGAGGTTCTGCAGGCATCAACAGTTTGCTAGTTTTAAGCATACATTTTTGCTTCCTTCTTATAGAATGTAGTGATCAAAAATTTAAAAAGGCAGCTGAAGATTGCTACCTGGTCTGTTAATTATGGACAAAACTAAAGGCAAGATACAAGTTATAAAACAGACACGTGACTTAAAGAAAAGAGCCTGTGAGAGACCGAAAGTACAATCCAGGGGGGAAAAACATTTAACCTGTCTTATACTACAGGTAGTCCTCAACCTATGACCACAATTGAGCCTAACATTTCTGTTGTTAAGCGAGACATTTGTTAAGAACATTTTACATTTTACAACCTTTCTTGAGAAGACGATAAACTACAAAAAACTAAGAACGTTCAGCTAGAACTGTTTCCAGCAGAAAGTCAGTAACTAAAATTTTTAATTAGAAAAAAGTAAGAATAAATTTAAAAAGCAATGGGATCAAAAATCAGCATGTCATTTGTAAATTTCTAGTTATTACTAATGGAAGCACAATATATGCATCATCATTCAATGAAAAATTATGAACAGCAGTAATCTTTCCTCCTAGAGCAGTGATGGCGAACCTATGGCACGCATGCCACAGGTGGCACACCGAGCCATATCTATGGGCACACGAGCATTGCGAGCATTGCCCTAGATCAGCTCCAGCCTGCATGCTTGCACTGGCCAGCTGACTTTTGGGCCTTTCAGGCCCACTGGAAGTCAGGAAACAAGCTGTTTCAGGCCTCCAGAGGGCCTCCAGGGGAGTGGGAAGGCCTAGAAAGCCTCTGGAGCCTGGGGAGGGCAAAAAATGGGCCTACCGGGCCATCTGTACCACCTACTGTACCATCATCTGCCAAAAGCGGGGTTGCATGGGGGAGTCGCACGTGCATGCATGGGGGCCGGGGCACATTGAATTATGGGTGTGGGCACGTGCACGCTCGACCCCCCCATTGCTTTTGGCACGCGATGGCAAAAAGGTTAGCCATCACTGTCCTAGAGCCATTCTCACAAAGAGTACTGTAACAAAAAGATCCCAATATTCTCGTCTGTCCCTTTTCCTTCTTTTAAAGCAAATATAGTGTTAATGAGCAGCATCTGTAACTCATAAACTATATTAATGGTCTATATTTCCAGTTCATATAAAGTAGCATGCAGTCCTAGTCCTGGTTGGTGATTAATCCAAAATAATGATGGACTGCCAACTCTTCCATATCTTTCATTTAGTGCGTATGAATAAGCTCCCTAGATATGCTTCGGGGAAGCTGAAGCTGGGATATCTGCTCTGCAGAAGCCAAGATATAGTTGAAGGAATTCATTTCTATACCTAAAGCAGTTTCCCAAAGCTACAAAAAAAAATAATAAAAAAAAATCACATACTCTTGGTGACATTTTTAGCATCTGCTCCCAGCCCCCTTCCCAGCCTCCTCTCCATCTCTTTAGTTTCATGTGTCACTGATGGACTGAGCCTCTTTCATGCTGACATCTCGAACCCTAAATGCAATCCAAGGTTGTAATGTCTAAGGAATTTGCTAAATCATTTTCAGGTGCTTTTAGACCTGTGTGGCCTCCGCAGTGAAACTGAGCACAGGAAAGACGTGTAGGGTTACTGTTGGGTTTTGTCATAAAGAGCCAATCTTTTCTTCCTCGTAGCTTCTCGCCTGCCCTATGGGTTGCTACCCCCAGGAATCTGAATTTAAGGAAGACCAGCTGCACATGCACAGTCGCCTTAGGGATCCTTCTTCCCCCAGTTCTTGGGTTCCCCCCACCCCATAGGGCGAGGGGAGAAGAAAAGCAAAAAAAAAAATGATGGTAGAACATATGGGTATTTTTACTTTAAAAATATTTGGCTTAGAGAATGATTGGCAGATGTGTGTTTAAGCATCTTTGCTTCATGTCACATCAAGAATTGATGCTGCACATGCTTCATTTGAGGAACATTTGAGCAAAAAGAAATAACCATAACATTCACATTCCCATAAACATAGAAGAGGCAGAGACTTGTTTTCAGGTTGTAATTATTCCATGGAGAAGCATTGTTTTTTTAAAAAGCAAGATTTATCTTCTGCTTGGACTAAATTAGGTTCCAAAAACCAAAAAAGACACATTGGTATTCATTTAAGCAGTTTTCTTTATTGTTTCTCAACTATAGACTAAAGTCTTGCCAAACTAAAGCAAGCTACTGGCACCGTAAATATATATACTCTGGGAACTATTAGGGAGGCCCTGTCTTCACTTTCTTTCTCTCACACAACCATCTGGTGGTGGTTCTTAAGAAGGCAGATTACAGATTAACAGAGTTGGAAGGGACCTTGTAGGTCATCTAGTCTAACCCCCTGCCCAAGCATGAGACCCTACACAATTTCTGACAAACGGCAGTCCAATCTCTTCTTGAAAGTGATGAACTGCATTGTCTCTTGCTTCTCTGGAATGCACTTCCTCCCTCCTGGGAATCTGAATAATATTCTAGCACATAAGAAAGACGACTGAAACTGGAGAAAAGGCTAGATTACATATGCATCTTAATGAGCAAGGATGGAAATGTCATTTTTTCCTTAATTGGAATGGTTCATTTTTTTTCAGGACAGCAACAGGAAAGGGAAGGGAATTGAAGTAACTGGGTTCCCAGAAAATTACAAGAAAATATCCAAGCCCAAGGCAGTAGCAATAGCAATAAAACATATTCAAGTCGTGTGGAATTTGCTGCCTATTTATATGCAGTAGCTTGTACTGCCAGTGCTTGTGGACATGTGGCTTCCTCCTTGGTAGAGCATTGAGAACAATGTTTTCTGCCTGTTTGTCTGGTGTTGATCCCAAGCTCAGAAAGAAGCTCCATAACTTAACCCAGAACTATATACAGGTAGTCCTTGACCTATGACCACAGTTGAGCCCAAAATTTGTGTTGCTCGGTGAGACAGTTGTTATATGAACTTTGCCCCATTTTACAACCTTTCTTGCCACAGTTGTTAAGTGAATCACTGCAGTTGTTAAGTTAGTAATACGGTTGTTAAGTGTACCTGGCATCCCTATTGACTTTGCTTGTCAGAAGGTCACACTCGCAATAGGTAATCACATAACCCTCAGACACTGCAATCATCATAAATATGAATAAGTTGTCAAGTATCTGAATTTTGATCATGTGACCATAGGGATGCAGCAATACTCGTAAGCAGGGGTGGGCTGCTGCAGGTTTGCAGGGGTTCGGAAGGACCTCTAGCTAAGATTCTGTGCAGTTTGGAGAACCCCCAAATCCCACTCCTGGTTGGCCCCGCCTACCCCTCCCTGCCCCTCTCAGGAGTCCCCAAGTGGCCCATTTTGGATGCAGGTAAGTGCAGGGCGTGCACGGAGGCTCGGGGAGGGCGAAAAATGGGCCTACTGGAAGTTTGGGAAGGCAAGAAACGGGCCCATTTCCGGGTTCTCGAGGACCTCCAGAGACTGGGAGGCTGTTTTCATCTTCCCGGGGGCTCAAGGAAAGCCTCCAGAGCCCTTGGAGGGCAAAAATGTCTCCCACCACCACCATGGTTCAGGAAGTCGACTAAGCCATGCCCACCATGGCCATGCCCACCCAGCAACCGGGCAGAGAACCCCTTGCTAAAATTTTTGAAGCCCATCCCTGGTTGTAAGTATGAAAAACAGTCATGAGTCACTTGTTTATTACCTTTTTAACTTTGAACAGTCACTAAATGAACTGTTGTAAGTAGAGGACCACCTGTATATATATTATCTTCTATGACACTTCCTTTCTCCTTCTCTGATCCTCTTGTCTTGAGAATGGAAAAGTAGAATATGAAAAGGAATCTTCTAAATTACAAACCTCATGACTGCAATGTATACAATTATATGACAGACACACACAGATTCCTTCTACCATCCACGGCCTTTTCATAACTCTTGTTTGATGAAAAGATAACTTGAGTAAAGAGAGAATAATATCAACATGACATTTCCTATCCCCATTGGTGATCCCTATCCCCCTTCTACTGCTTCCATTTCAAGGCACTCGAATGCTCCTGTAACAAAGCCTAACAAATTTTATTCAAATTAAAGTAGCCTTTTTTAAAACAATGGAATAAAAGTCGAAGTGCCCCCTTAATACTGATTCAGCAAAGGTTAACCTAAGCCTCCACTCATGGGCTGGAGTTAGAGTGAAAGTTACAGCAAAAATTTAAAAAAGGTTTTGCTAGGACATTGTTATGTCATGATATGAACGAGTCAGGAAGGAAACCCAATAAGAGGAGGGAGAGGGAGATAATTTGTTTCTTTTTTATATTGTATAACAAATATACAGGATGTACTTTTTGTATAAGGTAAATATAAATAATCCCTTGAAGCAAACCTAATGAGATAGGAATATCCATGAATTTTTAAAAGCAATAATGAAGAGTTTTGCCACTGCCTTTTTATTTTTGTTTTATTTCCTGCTATAGATTACAATTCTGGGATTTCTTAGTAATCTCCAAGGTCCATCCAGATCCTGTTTTGTTTTCTTCTTTTGTTTGTTTGGTTTTTTAGATGAAATAACATCCACAAGATGCTGCCAGTTGGCTGGGCTTTTACATCAAATGCCTATGGCAGTTTTACAGAGGCCATGGTGCTAAAAAATAGCCGTTTCCTCTTACAGTAACACATGTGCTTATCAAGAATAAACACGATGGATAAGCAGCCTTTCAGATGGTTTGGATTACAACTCCCATAATATATAGGCAGACAGAAACAAAATCTGAGAAAAAACTTTATTGGGAGCTGTAATCCAAAACTTTGGAGAGCATCAGATTGCTTATCTTGTCAAAAAGTTGTAGGCACCGTTTATGAATCACCTTTTATGGCAAAGTTACTGAAGAGTGAGATTTATCAAGACAGGAGGTTTAAAATACCAAAAAGGGTTTTGTTAACTCCCATTAAAGTAAAGGATAGACATAGCAGAAGGACAATGTGTACTTTTGACCTGGCAACAATGATACATTCATAATGCAAGTTAAAATAACTTGTTCTAATCTGCAGTTTCTTGACAACCAGTAAAGAGATAGGTAGCACAATGTTCACAAAAATATTGTGAATGAATGTTCTACATCTAAATCAGAGGTCTTCAAACTTGGCAGCTTTAAGACTTGTGGATTTCAACTCTCAGAATTCATAGCTGGCTGGAGAATTCTGGGAGTTGAAGTCCACAAGTCTTAAAGCTGTCAATTTGAAGACCTCTAATCTAAGTGTTCTAGTTTAATATTCTACTTTGTAATAGCCCCAAAATATCTATATATCTCTGTTTATAAAATAGTCCACAATATTCTACGTATTTCCTAATCTGAGGGTTAACACCACTAAATAAAACAGCTCTGGGTTAGTGCTATTAATTAATTGAACAGTTAGACCAATAAATTAAATATGTTTGTATGCCAAAAGAATTACCTAGACAGTAGATTCTTAACATTATTATAAATTGAATTGTTTATCAAAACTGTAGTTTGAAAACATGATCTTTAAAATAGGCTTTGTATTTTGTAAAGATAGTCCTTTCTTAGCAACCTCTTGAAGTTTCAATAGACCTATCTGGTCTCGCAACCATCCATCTGCCTATGTTTTGACAGTCAGAAACACCCTCCCGGCAGTCACATACTCACACTTTGGGCATCAATAACCTGACCACATTTATGGTTGTTTACAGCATCTAATAGTCACATGACTGCACTTCATGACAGTTTTGCCAAAAACTGGCATTGTTATGCCCCCCATCGGAACCTGAATCCGCGGAGGAGGATGGCTGGGGCCAATGGAAGTCAAGGAGGTGGTCTCATTGGCTTCGGAGGAACACGGGGAGGAGCAGGATCAGGCAGTCCCAGGCCCCTTGGACTTGGGATGGCTTCCAGCAGGGAGGAATGGGGGCAGGACAATCAAGAGAGGGCAGGCAGTGGAGATAAAGAGCAACGAAGCTCAGGCGATGAGCAAGGACCGCCCCCTCCTGATCCCTGAGCACAGAAAATGGAATGAGGTGGGAAGAGCGCAGGCCGACCCAACAACTCAGGACGAGAGCAATTTGCCCCTTTTCCAAGGCACACTTGGGGACTGAGACTTAAGGAGACGCTGTGGGGAGGGGTATTTGTCGGGAACAAATGCTGAATTTGTGAAGTTTGGTATGCCATTGCCGACATCTGGAGTTTGTAGGACTTCTTGCCTTGTTCCTTGCTTCATGGACTCATTGTCTTGTTCCGTCCTTCGTGGACTCTTTGCCTTAATTCTTGGTTTGTGGACTTTGTCTTGTTCCTTGCTTCATGAACTCACTGCTTTCTTCCTTGCTTTGTGGATTTATTGCCTTGTTTTTTTGCCTCGCTGGACTTCTTGCTTTGAAGCCATTGTGCTAACAGTGTTTTGCTGGACTCCTTGCAGCCAGAGGCTGCTGTGTGTGTGTGTGAGCTCTTTGCTCCGGGACTTGCCAGAAATGTGGGATACATACTTGACAAAATAAAATAAATAAATAAATAAATAAATAATAAAATAAAGAGAACTTTTGAACTATCAGTTGGCTGTGTTGCTTTTGTGCCTGGTCCCATGTCGTCACAGGCATTTACTTCTGGTTTTTGGTAAAACTGCACTCACATAAGCCATTGGTTTGCTTAACAACCAACACAATAAAAGCAATAAAATCAGATTAGTTACATGATCAACCATTTAATGCCTGCCACAGGTTACAACTGTGATGGTCAAGCTCCATTATGGTCATACCCCAAGAATTACCTGTATAAGAAACAGGCTCTTCATCCTTAAATGGACATTTCCTGTCTTCAAATGAAAAGCCATATTTCAGAAGACGAGATGGAGAATCCATGACACTGCAGACACTCTTGGACACAGCATTCAACATTTCCAGGCCTACTTTCTTAGGGTAATCCTACTGAAATGAATGGGACTCATTTTAGAAGAGACAAGCACAGGTGAGATTTTAAATGTAATTTTCAATATACAGTATGTTGGTGCATATTTATTTACAATGATTCAGTCGAGTTCATTGGGCCTCACTCTGGAGAAATCCATTGTAGGAGAGGACCAGGCTGTGCCCAAAGGCTGGGTCAAATGGACCATCAGTTTGGAGTTACTATGCACAAGAGATCGAAGTACAGCCCCCTGTGAATTCTGTTCATTCTTTGCCAATTTGCAATGACCGTTAGTAGCATGCACACATAAGTAGCATGAAATAAACTTATGATACTTTTGAACTCTATGCTGGCTCCTGGTTTTTTGTGCCTGACATTAGTTTTTCTATCCACAATGCAATTCCTCTAGACTCTGAGCAAAGAAATCCAAATGTTCTTTCTTTTATAATCAAAAGCATATGCATTACAATGAAGGAAACAGAAAATGACGTTAAGTTAAATAAAAGTACAGTTTTAGCCAAAATCTTTCTCCCTGTCATTATTTTTTCAATTCTCTGTGTTATCTGTAATGAAGATTTCCTTCACAGGCTTAATTTTTGAGCTAGAGAACAGGGGAAAAACTTTATTTGCCGTTTAAATCCAAATGTATGAAAAACAACTTCCCCCTAATAATGAACATGCAGTTGAGATGCAATTTCATCCATACAGTCTAAAAATGCACTGGATTTAATTCAGGCAAGTTAGTCAGTTTGGTCTAGTGCAGTGTTTCCCAAACTTGACCTTTTAAAGATGTATGGACTTCAACTCCCAGAATTCCTCAACCAGGCATACTGGTTGGGGAATTCTGGGAATTGAAGTCCATGCATCTTAAAATAGCCAAGTTTGGGAAACACTGGTCTAGTGGATAAGGCATCAGGCTAGAAACTAGGAGACTATGAGTTGTAGTCCTGGTTAGGCATGAAAGTTGCCTAGTAATCTTTTTTTCATCCCACAGTGTCAGGTCAGGTTATAAGACAGTTAGTCAATTACTTTTGCAACCAATGAATCAATACTTTGTAGATCTGGGAAAAAAGTAGACACTGAATTTACGAAAAAAAATGTTAGGATCAAATAAAAATTCTGAATCAGGAAACATCACGATCAGTAGCGGGATTCAAATCCCAGCACTACCAGTTTGCTATCGGTATCATGCGAGGGTGTGGTGCTTCTGCACATGTACAGAAGCTTCTGCGCATGCGCAGAGTGTTTTTGATGACATCTGGGCAGGTGGGCGGAGCCTCCTACTACTGCCACTACCGGTTCACCCCGGTTCGGGGAGCAACCCACCACTGATCATGATTTTGGTAATGAGATACAGACCTTCTAGTCTAAACCACCTTCTTGGGTTTGTTTTTTTTTTCTTTTTTGGTGATGGAAAAGTGGTGTATTCCTGCATCTTCTCCAACCTGATCTGTTTAGATATAGTTAAGATACAACTCCTAGAATCCCCAGTCAGCACACTCAACTGTATCATCAGTGAGAACGCTGGGATCTATAATCTAAACACAACTGGAATATATCATGTTGGGAAAAGTTACATTAAGGGTAATATAAATGTGTGTATTAAAACAATCCTTCATTAGTTAGATGTCTTAAAACAGTGACTTGATTTAATTTAGATACCTTTTTTTTTTCATTTTTGTACACCTGAATCATTCTAGCACTTTCTTTTTTTTTTCCAAGAGAAAAACCAGCTTGGGACACTTTTCATTCCAATCAAAGCTCTCTCTCAAACACAGAGCAAATCATCTGTTTCTTCTTCACAACACTAGCTTGGATGTCAATTGAATGATTTCATTAAAGGGGGGAGAAAGATGATAGAGAGACATGGGAAGAAATGCTCTGCCAAAAATGTTGAACTGAATCATGCAGGGTGGGGGCTTATCTATTTATTCATTTATGCATATCTCAGCTAGCTGAAATGATCCATCATGTGCCTAAGTAAAAAAGGAATTAAATCAGTATGAAATTGCATTCTTTTCCAATTTCTGCAAGAACTCATAAAGCTAGAAAGCACTACTCATATTCAAAAGGGCAATAAATCTGAAATATTAGACAAGACCAAGGGGTACCCGTAGTATAGAGATATTAGTTGCCTAGGCAGTAACATTTACAAGAAGACATGTGGTTATTGTAGCTAATGAACTGAACATGGATCAAGAGTATAATGCTGACAAATGACACATTAGATACATTAGGACATAGATTTCATCCAAGTCCTAGGAAGTAGTGCTCGATTAAGATCAGGAAAGCCATGTTAGGCTTATAGTTTACAACTGTAAGAAGCAGTAATACAGATAAACAGCAGAAAGCAGTAAGCAGAAAGAGTAGCAATGGTGCCATTTACTCATATATAGGCTATAAAACAATTGGCTTATATTTACAAGAAAATTTGAAGGTGATTTCTGCTTTTTCTAGCTCTTAATTATGTCATTGCCATTCAAATAGTTAGGAAACTCCATATTTATCCCTACACAATACTTTATTTAATCTGATTTAATCTCAGACAGTGAATTCATGTTGGGTAGACATTTTGGAAATTACAAACCTAATAGAGGTAGTTCTCAATTTATGACCACAATTGAGCCCAAAATTGCTGCTGCTGAATGAGGCAGTTGTTGACTTTTGCCCAGTGGTGGGATTCAAGTAATTTAACAACCGGTTCTCTGCCCTAATGATTTCTTCCAACAACCAGTTTGCCAAACTGCTCAGAAAGTTAACAACCGGTTCTCCCAAAGTGGTGCAAACTGGCTGAATCCCATCACTGCTTTTGCCTCATTTTACAATCCTTGACACAGTTGTTAAGTGAATCACTTAACTGCAGCTATTAAGTTGGTAATGTTGTTAAGTGAATCTGGCTTCCCCATTGACTTTGCTCCTCAGAAGGTTGCTAAAGGTGATCACAGGACCCTGGGACACTGCCACCGTTATAAATATGAATCAGTTGCCAAGCATCCAAATTTTGATCAGGTGAGCATAGGGATGCCGCAACGGTTGTAAGTGTGAAAAACAGTCACTTTTTCCAGTGCTGTTGTAACTTTGAACAATCACTAAATGAACTGTTGTAAGTCGAGGACTATATGTACACAAACAGAAGGCAACTGGTTGATAGAAGCTGGTCTAGATGGAAAAAGAATTTGTTCTTGTTAAAGTCTGATTTCTATATTTTTCTTTCATGAGTGAAAAATACATGAAACGTCTTAAAAAGAAGGTATTTTAAACATAACAAAACATTATGTAAATGTTCATTAATTACTACATTTGTTGTTTCCTTACTTAAGAGTGCCACCAATGCACCTGAATACCCTTTAAATCAGTTCTGCTTTATTTTTAAAAGATCAGGCTGATTGCACTGGAAAGCCTGTATATTACTCTTCCTTGATGTTGGCCTCTGATCAAGAGTTGTAATTAGAAGTTTCAGTGGAACTCATACTTTTGAGATTCTTTGACTAATCAGGTTGCTGGTAATTCAAAGTCTATCCAGTTTTCTAAACCGGCCTCCTTAAAGCACAACCCCAGTATTTGGCAGGCTGAGTCATACTCCCACACATCTGAAGACCACCAGGTTGGAAAATGATGGTCTAATCCTTTTCAAAATTACCCAGATTGAACTTTATAAATATCTGCTAAAAAATAAGCCTGTGGAATTTAATGAGATTTATTGCGTATCAAGTTTCTTCATTATTGTAACCTTAGGTGAATTTGTGGCATTCACTGTATCTTGTGCTGCTCATAAGTTTCAGAAATCAGTTGTTGGTGGATGTACTAACCAGTGGTGGGTTGCCCCCGGTTCAGACCGATTCTATAGAACCAGTAGTAAAACCGGAGGGAGGCTCCACCCACTGCCCCGATGTCATCAGAACGCTTCTGCGCATGCGCAGAAGAGCGTGAGCTCTTGCTTTTCTTGCACGCGTGCAGCCCCGTTTTAAACTGGTAGTAAAAGTAAGTAGAACCCACCCCTGGTACTAACCTATGAAGTGTGGCCTACTCGGAACCATCCTTTGAGCTGAACTATATGCTACAAACAACAAGGGGGAATCTGCTTCAAAATGTTGCATTGTGGACCCACTCCTATTAGGAATTTTAGCCACTATGTTCTATGCTATATAGTGGTGGGCTGCAACCGGTTTAATAACTGGTTCAGTGAGTGGGTGCCTAACGCACTTGCGCACAGCGTTCAAAATACTGCAATTTGAGGCTCAACTGCTTACCTTCTAAGGCAGCCCCAATAAGTAGAACAGCAGAGGCGCGGAAATCAGCTGTGCCGCGTGAATCAGCTGAGCCAGAAAGAAGGAAATATAGGATAGGGCAGCAGCTGATCGTCAGAACTACCGGTTCACCCAAACTGGTCTGAACCGGCAGCAGCCCAACATTGACTATATTCCATTTTCTTTCCCTTGTTGCAATTTTTATCTCAGGAGTCCTTTTTTAGGTTATGTGTGGTTCCTATATAAGTTTATGTCTTGGAATCTTGGATTTTGCTGAGGGTTTATCCTCATTCTCAGACACATTAAGCAAAGACCCAACTCTCTTGAAAAGGCACTAACACTGGAAAAGGTGGAGGGAAAGCAAAGAAGAGGATGACCACAAGCAAGATGGACAGTCTCAATTACAGTGGCAATGAGTGTACTAAGGTTTGGGATAGATCGTCAGAGAGAAAATCTACCTATCTAGTTGCTACGAGTTAAAAATGATTTGATGATCATAATAAATCAATAATCCTCATGTTCTTTAACCTTACAAGTGATTTTTCTGTCATAGTGGTGTTGGTGTTGTGTTTGACACCCCTAGCCCGTATACCTGAAGTGGCTAAAATTCATTCTTGGTTGTTTTCCAGTTTTAAAGTAATGTGTTTCATATTCTCCAGCACAATTTCTGCTGTGGATGCAATATGACACACAATTAACTGATCATATAGTTGTTGACACAACCAGGATTGAAATCTGCCCATATGTAGGCTGTTGCAGGCTTCTTTTCCCCAGTCATTGGTATCAGCTCTTCGTGGCCATTTTATTCATTTAATTATTTAGAAGTGTGGATGCCTGCCCATTTTATATAGAATAATCCTACGTTTAGCATAATATTCAAGAAAACTGGAATAAATTTACCCAACTGAACCCCAGAACAACACTATATATCCCAACAACAACACTGCAACATTCCATAAACTCTACATTTACACTGCATTCATTAGGCTCACTTCTATCCTAGCCCAATGTCTGGTTGAAGAACTAGATCTTCATAGCTTCCAGAAGGCTAATAGGATGGGAACCTTTTGAGTCTCATGGGGAAGATTCTGTGTTTCCCCAAAAATAAGACCAGTCTTATTTTTTTGAGACCCCAAAAATAAGCACCAGTCTTTATTTAGGGAGGGTGTTATTATTTTTTTCATGTATAGGAGGCCCATTTCTTCTGCTTGCTCGCAGCAGGGCAAGAGGCTGTGCAGCATGCCAGTGCATTCTGGCTTACCTCAGGGGCCTCACAGCCAGGACACTCACGCCCAACAGCTGCCTCACCTCATGGCGGCAGCTCCAGTAGCCCCATCCAGCAGGACCCTGATGGCCACCTCACTTCTTCTGCTTGCTTGCAACTTCAACGGAGCAGGAGGCTAAGCGATGCATCACTGACACTGCCTTGCCTCACGGTCATGGCACCAGCACACCACTCGGCCTCCTGCTCCATTGCAGCCGCAAGCAAGCAGAAGAAGTGGCTTCTGCTGTACATGGCTGCCGGTGCTGTGGCCACGAGGCAGGTGTCAGGACGTGGATGGCCTGGCTGTGGGAGCCCTGAGATAAGCTGGTGCGAGGTGGGTGAGGCAGCTATACCACTCCTCCTCCTCACCTCGTGGCCGCAGAACAATGGGCAACCAGACAGAATGGGCAGATGGCCAGCTGCTCAGGCTCTTAAGTGTGGCTTATTTTGGGGATCGGGCTTATATTAGGCACAGACATAAAACATGCTAGGGCTTATTTTCAGTATACGTCTTATTTTCGGGAAAACAAAGTTGTTCCAAAAGGTAGGTCAGGCAAACATAGAAAAGATGCCTTCCACTAGATGGCAACATATAAGGGAAGAAACCTGGAGCTTAGATCACCTAGACTAAAGGCAGTCCTGCAAATAACATAGGCCCATAAGATTTAGGGCTTTAAAGGTGATAACACTTGGTAAACAACTGGAAGCTAGTGTAGCTTGAACAATGGTAGCTAAACTCAAAACTCACAGAACTTCATATCCTGCCAAATGCTTGAACAATTGTAACTCCTGGGTGGTCTTCAAGGACAGCCCATGTAGAATGCAATACATTAATCTAACTAAGAGATAACTAAGTCATAAGGCTTCCCAGTCCAGGAAAGGACACAGTTAGTACATTGGCCATACATTTTGGCTTGGGCTGAAAGAATGATATGGCAACTGATTTCCATAGAGTCATCTTCTCATATAATACCTGGTGGCACCTTCTGAAGTGCTTCTGAGACTACAAATATGGATTTAGAATTCTTTTGGTATTCTGCCACTCCTTTGTTAAATAGAAAGTTGACTTAAATTGGGAAGCTGCATATTCTTATTTCAATTCAATGCAAGCAGTGGCTTTCCTGCTGCTTCCGACATCTTGATTTGATTTCATTACATCATTTGATAAAATACTCCATGACTTGGTGAATAATATGGAAGTTGCATAGCACAGGGGTTAATGATATGCAAGTGATTAAAAGAGCTTTCATAGGAAGATACCAAATGAAATGCCAAAAAGTTTAGACCTGAGTCCTAGAATCATCAATATCTTTATTTATTACTTCTATGAAAAAACAAGAGAAAAAAATTGGAGATGACAAAATTCTGTGAGATAACTATTTATTTATTTATTTATTTATTCATTCATTCATTCATTCATTCATTCAATTTGTATAGCCTATTCTATAATGTATTGTCTAGGACAGGGGTGTCAAACCCGTGGGCCGGATGCGTCACATGCTGGCCACCCCCACCCCCAATTTAATAAAGGGAGGAAAAGCCACGATACGTCACGTGACAACAACATGACATCGCAAATTTGACATCCCTGGTCTAGGATGATCTAATATCATAGGCAACAAGAATAAAATTCAAAGTTACGCTGATAGATGAGAGAAGTGGTAAAAATAATCAAATTTAAAAGAAATTTAAACATTTAAAAGAAATAAATGAAAAGTTATGTATTCAGGAAACCAAACTTCAAACCACAGATACCTTGGCAATAGCACTTATAAGAAAAACAATGGAATAATAGTTAATTACATACTGAACATGAGATAGGAGAGTCATGTGCTTGCAAAAAAAGAAATATTTGTATTGACATTTAGATGCAATTTTAGTTGCATCAACAAAAAGATAAACAAGGGAATTATGCTCTGTCCTTCACAGGATAGGTCCAAGTAGAAAATTGACAATTATCTCTTCCTAATGGTTTCATTTGACTCCTGAACAAAGCCTAGAGTCAAACTTAATGGTTTGAATGCCCTCTTTCACCACTGGAATTCTATACATTTATCCTACATTTTAAAAGAAAGTACCATATAATTACACTCATTTTTCATCTCATTGCTACCTTTAATTGCTTCTTTGCCAGAAGCAACTTTCCATATACCCTCTTGCTTTATACTTATTCATCAGGTTACTATAATAGGAAATCTCAAAATATTTTTCAACAGATCTGGAACAATTATTCAAAGAGTAATGATTGAATTCAGACAACAACTGAAGTTTCTAACGAGTGATAAAATGAACATTTATTGAATCAAAGCACACTATTCATCGTGGAGTTTCTCTTGAAAAAACATCTTTTGAGTCATTTTAGTGATAAAACATACCTTCAGGATGATAAATAGATGCCATATGGTGCACATTCGAGTACATATAGTAAGTAGAAGGTAGGCTAATATCCAACAGTCAGCCATATATTTCTTAATATGCTCAATGGTTGTATATGTTCAGAAACCATATACTATCCAGGTGACTTTCTGGGCAATTTCCTCAAAGGTGAAACTTGCTAGCCTCTCACTCTCTCTATGGACGGTTTGGGTACCTCTGAATCAGGGGTGGGTTCTACTTACCTTCACTACCGGTTCACAATGGGATCACGCTTCTGCGCATGCACAGATCACTGATGATGACATCCGGGGTGGTGGGCGGGGCCTCCCACCCATTTTACTACCAGTTCTTGTGAACCGATCCAAACTGGGGGCAACCCACCACTGCTCTGCATGCTGACCAGATTGCTCCTCTGCCTTTGTTAGCTTCAAAAAGTATACCCTTGACCCAGGGGTGGGTTCTACTTACCTTTACTACCAGTTTGCAACGGGGCTGCATGCACGCACATGTGCGGAAGTGTTCTGATGATGACGGGGTCAGTGGGCAGAGCCTCCCACCAATTTTACCACTGGTTCTATAGAACCAGTGTGAACCGGAGGCAACCCACCACTTCCTTGACTGAAGATCAGTACACTCCTTCTATCTGGGATGGTTGTTCTCTTCCACCAAGTGCGCAGCTTTGGAAGGGACACACATGGAGTGGTGAGGGATGAAGGGGAGAGCCGCCTAGCCAGCCAGGTCAGCCTAATCAACCCTGGCGATCAATGGAGTGACAGATGTCGCAGCCAGATCGCCCTCACATCCATAGCTGCAAAAAGTAGAATTTCAACTAGAAAAAAAAAACTGCAGGGAAAAGCATTGGGCTCACTTTCTTATTTCTTGCTTGTTCTTAATTCTCTTTTTGTTTCTGTCAATAGAAGGTTCTGAATACTCTTCCTTTCTTCTTTCTCTTTTTTCTTTATTTTTCTTTTGCCCTGTTATTCTACTTTGGCTAGAATAGTATTTTAGTATTATTTCTGAACAAATTCTGCTTATTTTACATCTTTTTCTCTCTCTTCTATTTCTACCTCTGCAGCTACTTCACCTAACAAGTGATCTAACAACAAGGAAAACCAATTTGAATCTTTATTTTCTAAATTCTTAACGTTTTAATCTTTTCCTGGCTTGTATCAACTTTATTCATTCAACAGAGTTGCAAAAATCATCCTGACTGCCAAACAAAAAATATACATTCTTTCTGACAATACAGTACAGCAAAAGCAAATTAAGAAAAAAAGGTTGCTGTAATAAAATAGAACTCATCTTTACATTTGATTTTAATAATTAATTGTATGCTACATGATTTCATAAATCTACATGCCAGATAGATAGCAGGAAACAGAGCCTGGCCTACAGTCTCTTTATAATCCCAGGGTAGATTGGTAAAGTCTATCCTCCTATTCACCCAAAATGACACTGCTACTGTCAGGCCTGGAAGCCATCTTTTTCGTAGGATCTTCAGGCCTACCACATTTACTACTGTGGGAAACTGGGGGGGGGGGGGGGATTGTATGGAGCATGGTTGATATATAGTCATAATAACATTCCTTTCTCAGACAGTCAAGGACATCTTGCCCTGTACCTGAAGTGGCGTGACTGGGAGGCATCTCCAATTGGGGCGGTGCTTTGATTAAGGTGACCAGACGTCCCGCTTTTGGCGGGACAGTCCCGCTTTTGAGCAATTTGTCCCGCGTCCCGTGGCGTTTTAAAAAAGTCCCGATGTTTCATTCTGCCTCCTGAGTCCCGGCTGCCTCCTGAGTCCCAGCTGATGGCTAGAGGGAAAAAACCCGTTTAAACTCTTGCCGCGGGGCTTCAAAGGGCCGCCCTACGTTGATTAGCTCGGCTTCCCCCTCTCAGCTGATTTGCGCAGGGCTCTGATCTTGCTAAATTGCTCAGCTGTTTTTTTTTTCTCTTTGCAAACCAAGCTCAAAACGAAACTGAAAGTAAAACAGGCTGTTGGCTTTGCTGTTTGCTTGCAACGTTGGAAAATTAGGCAGCAGATTTATTTTCCTTTTCCTCACCAAAAAAGGTAGGTGCAAACAATGGGAAATTATTTAGGGCAAAAGAGGAGAGTTCAAGATTTTAAAACACAAAAGAAAAAAAAGCTCTTTTTAACTAGGGAATTGTAATAATTGAGATATTATTAATTGTATACTGTGTTGAAAGCAGAAATGGTTAAGTTATGGTTTGGAGGAATATATGGGGGAAATTATTTGGTTTATTATTATTGGTAAATATAATTAATTGATTTGTAAGAAATTGGATTGCATGGAAATAATTGGAATATTCATGTTCATATTGATTAATATACAAAAAAGATAGTTATATAACTAATTGATTTATATTAAAATGTTGAATTTGTATTAAACAACTGTATTACATAATTACATAATTAACCAATATGAGGATGGATATAAAAATAGATGACAATGGGAATTGGTATAATATAGAATAGAAGGGAAAATTTGAATTTGATTAAGATTAGAGATGAGGATGAAGGGTAATATTGTTTTTTTAAAAAAATAGATGAGGAATAAATATGGCAAAAAGGAAATATAGAAATTGTAAATTTAATTGAAATGACTAAACACTGTTTAAATTTGTGAACCAGCCAAATATTCTGTTCAAAGAAAATACATTGTATGTTTGTATGTGTGTTTCTAATTATTGCTATTTATTCATATTTGTTCTCTTTTATTCTTTAAAGTTTAATTATTCATTCTTTATCTTAATATCTTTATATTTGTTTGGGGCTAGCTTTCTTCCCTTTCATCTTTTTTATTGTACAGCAATCTTTCTCCTCAAACCTACCACCTCTCTTTTCTTTCCTTCTTACTTTCTCTTCCCCGCACCCTCTTCTTCTCCTCCCTATTTCCTCTTCCTTTCTCCTTCTCCTCCTCTCTTCCTCCCTCTCTTACCCTCACTCCTACTCTAATTTCCCTTCCCTTCCTTCATCCCTCTCTATTACTGTATCCTTTTGTGCATATGGACTACTCAGAGGGCTGAAAAAGTTATTTTTGACTGATCCTCACACTTTTGACCAGTCCTCGAACTTACGACTGTCCTCACATTTTACATTTTTGCCCTATCTTGTCATCATGGTGAAGAGAAGCAGTTGTGAAATGAGTGACATGGTTGTTAAGAATGCTGCACGGGCATAAATGTGAGGATGGTCATAAGTGTGAGGACCAGTCAAAAGTGCAAGGACCTGTCAGAAATGACTTTTTTCAGCCCTCTGGTTAGTCCTTTTGTGCATATGGACTACTCAGAGGGCTGAAAAAGTTATTTTTGACTGGTCCTCGCACTTTTGACCAGTCCTCGAACTTACGACTGTCCTCACATTTTACATTTTTGCCCTATCTTGTCATCATGGTGAAGAGAAGCAGTTGTGAAATGAGTGACATGGTTGTTAAGAATGCTGCATGGGCATAAATGTGAGGATGGTCATAAGTGTGAGGACCAGTCAAAAGTGCGAGGACCTGTCAGAAATGACTTTTCAGCCCTCTGAGTAGTTCCTATACACATAGCCATGGCCACCCGGTCACATGACCAGCTAGCCACGCCCACCCAGTCACATGGCCTCCAAGCCACGTCCACACAATAAGCCACGCCCACAATGGTGTCCTTCTTACCAATGTTAAAATCTGTTCACCTTACCCTATGCACATAGCCATGGCCACCCGGTCACATGACCAGCTAGCCACGCCCACAAAATAAGCCACGCCCACAGTGTCCCTCTTTACCAATGTTAAAATCTGGTCACCTTAGCTTTGATTGGACCATGTGAGGGACATGTGGGTGTTGGGCAGGGACTTGAACTTTCCTTTGGGTGGGGAAAACCTGGAAACTTTCAGATTCAGATGTGCCAATATGACATCTCTAATAAAATGGAACTTTGAGGAAACTCAGGCCTCAGAGTTTTCTTTCGTTGTGGGTGTTACTTGGAACCCTGACATTAGTATGGCAAAACTTTGAAATGGTAAAAGCTTTTGAGAGTTTGAAAAATATAATCTCTCCCTCTCCTGGACTTCAGCGCCCATAAATCCTAGCTGGTATTTCTATTAGTTATTTATTATGACGCTTATGGGCATTAAAGTTTAATTTAGATTGTGAACTTTCTCCTCAAGAAACAATTCTTATTCTCATTAGAAAAACAGCTCCAATTTTCTCACATAGGGGGTCCCTGTTCTGGTAGATAAGCTAAAAAAAAAAATAGCAAGGCACATTAATTCTATTTCAAGGAAAGCTAATCAACATACTTGAATAGTTTCGCAAAGGAACACAATTTGAAAGCAAAAATCTTGGCTGCTGTCCAGTGACCTCTATTAAAGCCTTTACTTTTGATAAAAGAAATGTTCACATTGTAATGAGAACCCCCATTAATTAGAAATGCTGGTGGGCTAGAGTTCAAAAGCTTGAAAGGTACATAGAATAAAGTTTTCTTAAAGATTCTCTATCTAGGCCAGAAATGGTCATATGAACTGATAAAATAAATATCAATTTGTACCTTATTATTTTACATTTGGAATTAAATGGAGCCACAAAAATGAGAGAAGATAAATATATAAACGTCTCTTGAGCCATTGAAACAAATAGGATGCCAACTAGTCAGAACCATTTTGTGGTAATTAATTTCAATGGGACTATGACTAAACCTGGATCCAACTCTTTTTTCATACCTGTTTCACCAATAAGATGGAATAGTTGGATACCAGAGAATCCGTAATGATGTAAAAGCATCACTTACAAAGCAACTCTACTTTGGCAGCATCATTAGAAGAAGAAAAAATAGATCTTAATGAATATAATTGCTAATAGAATGAAAATAATATTACATAATAAAATACATCAGGATCAAAACGGTTTCCTGCCCACAAGACAAATAAAAAACAATTTAAGGATGGTAATGGGTGTTTTAGAGTATTACGAAGTGCATTCAGAAAGACAGGTGGCCCTGATCTTTCTGGATGCACAAAAAGCGTTTAACCAAGTAAACTGGCAATTTATGAAAGAACAAATTAAAAGTATGAATTTTGGCGATAAATTTACAAAAATGATATCATCAATATACCAGGACCAAAAAGCATGTATATTGGTAAATGGGGATCCAACGGGATTTTTTGGAATAAGTAAGGGAGTAAGGCAAGGATGTCTGCTGTCCCCTTTGCTTTTCATTTTAACGCTAGAATGTTTATTAATTAGAATTAGGGCAAACAAAGAGATACAAGGACTAAAGATCAAGAGAGAGGAGTACAGGGTCCAAGCCTTTGCGGACGACCTTGTCTTTTTTATAGAAGACCCAATAGAAACAACCCCCAAATTAATAAAAGAAATTGAAAAATTTGAAAGAGTAGTAGGCCTAAAAATCAACAAAGAAAAAACAAATATGATAACAAAAAATATGACAACAAAGCAGGTAGAGCAATTAGTAAATGAGTCACAATTACAGGCAGTTAAGAAAATTAAGTATTTAGGGATTCATCTGACGGCTAGAACAGCAACAATAAAACAGGACAATTATGAACCTTTGGTTCAGAAAATTAAAGAAGATTTAGATAAATGGGGGAAGCTAAGGCTTTCTCTTCTGGGGAGGATAGCAGTGGTGAAATCAAACATACTACCAAGGCTCCTTTATTTATTCCAAATGATCCCAATAAAATTGGATAAGAAATTTTTTGACAACTTGGATAAAATAACTACAATTTCTGTCTATTCTTATCATATAGATTTTCTTCATATAAATTTCTCCATAAAAAGGTTTTCTGACCCAATCACTCATCCTTCAAATCTTCCTAGGATGCATTTATTTCTGTTGGTCATTCTCTTTCTTTTCACCTTTTGCAAGAGAGGTCTTCACATCATATGTCAAAATATGATGATTTTAATCTGGCTATTTGTACGTTGTGTGAGGACTCTGAATAGATTTGTTCTCTGTTTCATTTGTTCATTTTCTTAGCTATCCATGATAATCTCAGAAGTCTTCTCCAATAACAAAGTTCAAAAGGATCAATTCATTTTTCTGTGTTCTTCCAACATCCAATGCAGTGGTGGGTTGCTATCGGCTTGCCTGGATCAGGTGAACCGGTAGTGGTGGCGGCGGGAGGCTCCGCTCACCTGCCTGGCTGTCTCTGTGCATGCGCAGAAGCTTCTGCACATGCGCAGAAGTGTCACACACACGTGTGCGAACAGGCACATGCCCACGAGCAAACTGAACTGATGGAATTTGAATCCCACTACTGATCCAATGTGTCCTTCCATAGAGTATCATAGAAAAAAACATTGTATGATTCAGATCTTTGTAGAGACAAGTACATCTTCGCACATCAGAATCTTCCCCAACGCCAAATTTTCGTCTATTCTTGACTGTATCTTTGGGAGGGGAAAAAATCGAGAATAAAATTAAACATATTACAAGATGATAAAATTAGAGGTGGTTTCGGTTTCCCGGCGTGGCAAAAATATTACAAAGCTGCCAGTTTACTATGGATCAAGGAATGGATAACTCTGGAGAACCAAAGACTGTTAAATCTGGAAGGACATGAGCTAATGAAGGGATGGCATGCCTTTATTTGGAACTCCGGAAACAAGTCATACAAACATTTTAACAATCATACCATTAGGAAATCTCTAATTAGTACATGGCAACAAATTCAATGTAAACATTATATGAATATCCCTGGTTGGTTGTCGACAATAGAAGCAATCACCCACCCCAATATATTATCAAAACAAAAAATATTACGATACAGAGAAATATTAGATACACAGGGTAAATTAAAGACTAGGGATGAATTAAAAGAACAAGGAATAGTAATAGACTGGTGGCCCTATTCACAAATAAAAATAAGATACAGGAAAGATCAGGAGGAGGGGGGAATAGATTTGAAACAAAATAGATTGGATAAATTATTAGAATCTAAAGAAGGGAAATTAATTTTGAAAATCTACAAATACTTACTTGAATATGATTTGGCAGAAGAATTAGTGAAAGGGCAGATGATAGCGTGGGCGAGAAACATTGGGCATAGCATACAACTAGAAGAATGGGAAAGAGTGTGGGAGACTAACTACAGCATGACAAAATCGGTACCCTACAAAGAAAATCATTATAAGATGTGGTATCGATGGCATCTGGCCCCCGCGAGACTAGCGAAAATGTACCCAAATGTAGATCCGGCCTGTTGGAAGTGCAGAAAAACCACAGGGAACTTTTTACCATGCTTGGTGGCTGTGCCCAATCATTAAGAAATACTGGAACAAGGTAAGAATATGGATAAGAGAAATTACAGATTGTGAAATTGATTTAGAACCTGAGATTTTTTTATTGGGCATGATCAAAAAGAACATCCAAAATGACATAAAATACCTAATACTTCATATAATTACGGCGGAAAGATTAGCGCTAGCACAATTTTGGAAAAGTGATCGACTGCCAACGGACCAGGAATTAATACAAAAAATATATACATGCACAGAGATGGACAGACTAACTTTAGAGTTACAGGATAAGGAGGACTCTAAATATTATGAAACATGGAATAGATGGTACCAATGGATAAACCAGAGGAAAGGAAATGGGTAGAGATGAAATTTAGAAGAAATTAATATAACAAAAAACAGCACTGTCAGAGGTATAGAACATGGAATATTTTATTGTATGTTTGTATATATATACATATAATACATATAATATATTTATATAGAATAATGGAAATTAGTCAATAGGTGAAGTTTATGTACTGCATATGTAAATTTGTTTCTCAATTGAGAGAAACGTGTATATTTTAAAATGTTTTTTCTTTTTTAACAATAAAGTTTAATTAAAAAAAAAGAAGAAGAAATATTTCTTTACTGTTGCCGCAAGACTTTTAAAGCTGAGGAAGAAGGGATTATCTATTTAGGATTTACACAAGCTAAAAGTATATTGAGCTAGTAGTGTGATGATGCATGAAGATCTAGTTTAGTAAAGCATAATACAATTAATATATCATCAACATCTGTTGATATTTCTACAAGAACTTTGAATCTGGAGAAAAGAGTTAAATTAACCATTTAATGCCTTAGCAGAAAGTACAAGAGAATCAAAATTACAGGTATAATAGAAATTTAGCTGAAATAATATCAGTGTTGCTTTCAACAGTACCATGCTAATATATTTACAGCTATGTAATACAAACTTCTTCAGTTTAAAAGTGCTAGGAGTTGCAACTGTTAGAATTCATGACCAGGAACAAGAATGGGAAGGTACAAGAATAGGAAGGCTAATAATAATGTAATAATATTAGAAAGAAAGGGTCAGTATTTGGGGGATGGAGTAAGGGGATGGTAAAGTATTATATAATCTGTTATGAATTTGGATCTTACTATGAAGAAGTCACAGGGGGACGGGTGGTGAGGGGGGGGTAAGGGAGGAGGGGGAGAAAAAGGGGGGGAAAATTTGTATTTGAAAAACTTTTTCAATAAAAAAAAAGAATAGGAAGGCTAATTTATCATTGATATATTCAACACATTTTTAAGGAAGTATAAGCAAAATGATAGTGACAACAGTTCTACCAATAGCATTGATACATGTATACATCTAAACTGCCATGTTCAGATTGTATTACATTATATTATATTACATTATATTCACCCACTAACATTATGTTGCCCATATACTTATAGAAAATAGCAGTCTAAGAGATTTCTTTGCAACTCATTTTAAACAGGATTCTCTTATCTAAAAATCAGTTTTCATATCAGATTATCCAATTAGTTTTAACAAGAATCAGAGAACCATATGAATTACTTAAACTTAAACTGAGAAGACCATATTCAATCTAATGCTGGAGTGGCTCACAAATTGTAGAATCAAGATAACATATAAAATCAAGATAGCAACATAAAAATGCTGTTCCAAAACATTATCTATATAAAACTGGATGGTTGCCTGCAATTTAATAAAAGCAAATCCAGAAAAACATACAGATTTCTTTACAAATAAATAAGAACAGCATCAAATGGCTACTCATCAATTGAAAATAAGAGCCTATGTATTTATAAATTCAATTGCTCTTAATTCATAAATTTATTTTCTCTAAATGAATAATTATAGCTTGGATGAGCTAGGGTTCTGTGATCCCCTCCTCCATAAAATTTCTGTATGTAAGGTAGTCCATGACTTATGACCACAATTGAGCCTAAAATTTCTGTTGCTAAGTAAGATATCTGTTAAGTGAATTTTGCCCCATTTTACGATATTTCTTGCCACAATTTTTAAGTGAATCATTGAAGGTGTTAAGTTAGTAACACAGTTGTTAAGTGAATCAGGCTTTCCCATTGACTTTGCTTTTCATAAGGTCGCAAAATGTGAACACATGACCCTGGGACACTGAAACTATCATAAATATGAGTCAGTTGCCAAGTGTCTGAATAGAGGTGCTGCAACAGTCATAAGTGTAAAAAATAGTCATAAGTCACTTTTTTCAGTGCCTCTGTCTAACCAATTCAAATAGACTCATTGTTTTTCAGGTCTCATGTTTATATTGAGCCTTCCCCACCTTTGGAACCCTCTTTATATTTTATTTTTATTGATTGATTGATTGATTTGTATCCCACCTTTATTATTTTTACAAACAACTCTAAGTGGCCAACCTTCTTCCTCCAATTTTCCCCACAACAACAAATTTCTAACTAAACCAAATTTTTATATAGAAATTTTGTCATCTCTGTCCCTACTGGATTTTCAGAACGCTGTCAATATTTATCCGTAATATCTAGCAGAGGAGGAGGAGGGTCTGATATGATTGTCTGTAACGTTCATAATGACATGATTTTTGTATTTTCTGTATTTTTTTTATTTTACTTTTTTATTCTGATTTTTTTTTCATGTAAGTATTGGGTTGTATTTTCTTCTACATTTTATTATGAGATTGTTAGCCTCCTGGATCATTTAGGATTGAGCAGCAGGCAAATGAAATAAGTGAATTAGTGAATAAATAGATCCAGATGATTTACTAAAATGTAATACCTTGTTTATGTTAGTAAGTAGATAACATGTAATCTATGTAACCTAATTCCTTTCCTGGATATTTCAATTACTACATGCATTGCTGCTAACAACAAAGCTAATGCAGTATCCCATAAGCAAAAGTCCAGTTTTATCTCCAGCTAACTTGCCGTTCTATGCAAGTGAATATTTCTAATCTAGAACATGTTTGTATCTCATTAGCTAGGAGGTATATTCAGCATTCGGGATGATGTTTCATGAAAGGAATCTATAGAAACATAACATTCAAAGAGAACTTCGAATAGAAAGCTTAGCATTCATTGAGAGAGAGGTCTGCAGCAGTAGTGGGTTGCTACTGGCTCGCCCCAGATCGGGCAAACTGGTAGCGGCATGGCGGGGGGCTCCGCCCACCCACCCGGACACTTCTGTGCATGTACAGAAGCTTCGCATGCACACGAGCATGAGCAAACTGGTAGCGACGGGTTTTGAAACCAGCCCCTGGTCTGCAAGCATTTTTGTGTCCATGAGGCGATAATCAGAACTCAAGATGATTGAAACATAACTTTTTTATTGGTTTCCAACACTGTTACTCTATTAATGGCTTAGAATCCTTAGATTCATTTATATGAATCAAATAACAAATGGTAAGGAGCATGAATGAATAAACATGGAATAAAAATAAATGAAGAAGAGATTATTTGTGTGTGTGTGAAACTAAAAGAAAGAAGATTTGTAATAGACTGGAATAAAAGTAATCTGATCCTGAGGATGGGTGGTAATAAATGCTTGTAGGAAATGAAAGTCTATATTTAATAATTACAGGTAGTCCTTGACTTTTAACAGTTTATTTATTGACTGTTCAAAGTTACGACACTGAAAAAAGTGATTTATGACCATTTTTCACACTTAAGACTGTTGCAACATCCTATAGTCACAAGATCAAATTTAGATACATAGCAACTGACTCTTATTTATGATGGTTGCAGTGTCCCAGGGTTATGTGATCGAATCTTGTGGCTTTGTGACAAAGCAAAGTCAATGGGAAGCCAGATTCACTTAAAAATCAGATTACTAACTTAACAATTGCAGGGATTCATTTAACAACAGTGATTAAAAAAAGGTAAAATGGGGCAAAATTCATTTAACAGCTATTTCACTTAGCAACATAATTTTGGGCTCAATTGGAATTGTATGTTGAGGACTATCTGAAAAAAAAAGATCAAGAATATTTTAGATTATACCAATTGGTATCTATGTTGTTGTGGGTGCAAATTAAGAATCCATCTGAGTTGTACATTTACACTCCAATGAATAGTGATAATAGAAGAGCTCAACATCTGGAAAATCTGTGCCATTCTGAATGAATTCAGTCCAGTGAAAATTATTCTGCTGATAATATGAATGCAGGGCCGGATTTAGATGAAAAGAGGCCCTAGGCTATTCCATTTATGAGGCCCTTTCACCTTTAGTGAAAGTGTAATTTTAATTTTGCTAACAATTTGAATGTAGGCCCCTCTTGATCTTGAGGCCCTAGGATGAAGCCTAGTTAGCCTATAGGAAAATCCGGCCCTGTATGAATGGATAGCTGAAAACAAAACTAAGATAGTAAAAAAAAAATCTCAGATCACTAATAGGTTGTCTTGGAAGATCATCTCTGTCTCTGTGTTTTTTTCTTTCTTACTTCTTCTCACACATGTCATCTTCCTTAATGTCAAAGTTGGTGTAAGACCCAAGAGCAAGGGGAACAGATCTCTGCCAGAATTATACTACTCACACCAGTTTCTTAGTAATGCATGCTACTTTGGGCCACCTCTCATCCATTAGGTGGGATGCATTTTATGGAGTTAAAAGAGTTGACAGAGAGCAATCACGTTTAGTAAAGAAGTGCGACCTAGAACACTTGTTCTGTCAACTAATTTTGAATATGCAGCCTCTCAATATCAGTCATTCTTTCTAACCTAACATTATTTTAAAAGTCCCATTTTTAATGAGTATCATAGATATCATACTGTTTTCTCAGGAATATGCTCCATGTATTTGATCAAGAGGACTATCATTGTTGAAAGTTGATGAAATAATACATGATTTGGGGCTTACTTTACTTTACTTTTGATTGATTTAAATTCAAGGCATTAAGAATATTCCTTCTCCCTTTCCACCCCGGGAGAAAGTTTGAATTGAATGACATTGCCACAGGGTGGCAGTATTGTCTTATTTTAAAATGCTTTGGCCTAAATTATAGTTCTGTATTTCAACCTTCATTTTCTCACTTGATGTCTTGCACATGTTACTGAAGACTGATGGCCCCTTGTGTTATGATATTCAGACCCCTCCCCACTCAGAAAACATAAACTTGAAATAATAAAACTTTGGGAGTGGTGGTTGTAATCTTCAAATCATATTAATGGATTTCAGGTCCCCCCCCTTCCAAATGGGTTTTCTTTTTTTTAAGAAAGGAAGAGTTACTCAATTTGGTAAGATCTGGGTAAGAATGAGATAGAAGCAAAATATTCGAATTGTATGTATTTCTTTGATGCAATCTAGTGGCCATCTGGATTTTTGCAGCTTAGGTTTACTAGCCCTAACTTAATGAAAACTTACTGAGAGTTCAGATTGATTGAGGGCCATTTCCTTCATGGTGAAAGAAATTACAACAGCCTGCATTGGGGAAAATCTATGAGATTTTCTGTTTACTACTGTAATCTCAGTTCAATAAATTTTCTTTCCAACACTCACAGTTGCACAGGTACTCACTAAAATAAAAGAGAACAAGTAAAATTCAGCTTTTATTAGAATGAATTCTGATAATTCATGCTTTAATTTGTTACTATCATTTGTTCAGTTCTTCAATTTCTTAAATCATTTTTGGTTTTTATTATTCATGTTTGTACAGCACATTAATCCCAATTTATACAGGGGGACTAGTTAATGCAAATGTTGGGTGTGTTTGCCACTAGCATAGTGTAGTATAACTTAAGTATAACCTTCAGTCCAGCTCATGCTTACAATAGAGCAGTGCACAAATCTCTTTTTTATGGTTGTGCTTAGAATAATTGTTAAATCCAGACAAAGGATGTTAAGATATTAGCTGCAGAGTAAAGAAGATACAGGGGGTGTGATAGCTCAGCAGTTAAAGACGCTGCACTTGTCAGCTGGAAAGCTGCCACCCTGGGTTTGAGACCCGAGCACCGTGCAATGGGGTGAGCTCCCATTACTTGCCCAGATGCTGCCCACTTAGCAGTTTGAAAGCATGCAAATGCAAGTAGATTAATAGCTACCACATTGATGGGAAGGTAACAGTGTCCATGCGCCTTTGGCATATAGCCATGCTGGCCACATGACTGTGGAAATTGTCTTCAGACAATGCTGGCTCCCTCAGCCAAGAAACAGAAATAAGCACTACTCCCTAGAGTCAGACATGACTCGACAAGGAAACCTTTACCTGTAAAGATACAATGGACCAATCTAAACTAAGCTAAATAACACCAATATATATCATTTTGTATGTGTGCATGTTTCAGATCTAATTATACATACTTGTTCTGGTGCTATGAAGATAAGGAATAAAAATGCTATGCATGGGGTTTAATTCAACCCCAATCTACAATATTCAGTGTCATGGTTTTGGAGCCAAATTTTGACTTCTAGGGGTTTGAAATTTTATACATCCCAGTAACTGCCACTAGGCTTAAAATTATTCTTCTTTTACATGTAATTTCTCTGAAGCATCTTCTGATATAACATTCATGGAAAGCATGGAATTTCTGTCCTTAATTCAGCCTTCTTATTCTATCTAACTATGAGTGTTGAAGGCCAGAAGTTTTCTGAAGTCTGCTGTGTGAACTATTGCAAGGGTCTCCAACCTTGGCAATTTTAAGCCTGGTGGACTTCAACTCCCAGAATTCCCCAGCCAGGCGGAGTTGAAGTCCGCCAGGCTTAAAGTTGCCAAGGTTGGAGACCCCTGAACTATTGCTCCTATTGCTGCTGCAAAGGTTTGGGACTGTTCTCTACTTATGTGCAGTGATTAAAAAGCAATCTTACTCCAAGGGACACGGTGGCTTAGTGGGTAAGATGCTGAGCTTGTTGATTGAAAGGTCGGCAGTTCAGCAGTTCAAATCCCTAGTGCCGCGTAACAGGGTGAGCTCCCATTACTTGTCCCAGCTTCTGCCAACCTAGCAGTTTGAAAGCACATAAAAAATGCAACTAGAAAAATAGGGACCACCTTTGGTGGGGAGGTAACAGCGTTCTGTGCACCTTTGGCATTTAGTCATGCCGGCCACATGACCACGGAAACGTCTTTGGACAGCGCTGGATCTTCGGCTTTGAAACAGAGATGAGCATCGCCCCCTAGAGTTGAGAACGACTAGCACATATGTGCAAGGGGGACCTTTACCTTTTTACTCCTTAAAGAATAAGGCAGACAAAGCATCTGAATCAAGCTCCAGTCCAGATGTATTATATTTTTTCAGTGTCAGTGTACTGTATTTTGAGGGAGGGAGGTTTATATCTTTTGCTAGGGCTTATATTATTCAGTACACTGAGAAGTACTTCATTTTGGTAAATATGAAGCTTGGCTCTTGGTGATTACATTTTCATGTCCATGTACTTCTTTTGGTAACAATTTGAATTGGTTTGCCAATGCCATCTTTTTGTTCGACTTTCTAGATACAACCTTGGTATTTTTAAATTGTTTTTTATTCAAATACTAACCAGATCTAGTCTTGCTTAGCTTTTGAGAGATTAGTCAAGATTACTAAACCACTTTAAACTCCATTGCCCTAATCGTGCTTTCTGTAAGATGAACTGAAAAAGCTGTCCCCAGCACAATGCCTTCCAAGTACATTGATCTCCACAGCTTGCCATCCTTCAAATGGTCATTACATTTAATCATGCTATTGTCCAATTGGGACAACATTGGGATGACATTTTTGCTTCATAACTTGATAGGATTTTCTACTGAAAACAAGTCATAATTCTAATTCAGTTCATAGATTATGTTTCTGTATTACCAGAATATAGAATCGTAGCCTCTAAGACACACTTTCAGTAATTTTTTATAAAGCTAAATAAAATACGTGAATAATAGCAAAAAGTCCAGGCCGATTTGCCTGTCAATATCTTTATTTCATCATGTGTCCATAATGTTGCTTTCAGTGCAGTATTAGTACACGAACGAAGCAAATTAAATTGTCCTTAGTTGTTCTGGTTTTAAAGCAGTGTTTTCCCAAAGAAGCCATTGGCAACCTGAGATAGTTTTCTTATTTATGAAACCTGGCTATTCTATCACAGTTGTGCTGTGCAAATTGGTCATTTCAGGATGGTGCAGTCATATCCTGTCCTCTTGAATCCTGGAGAATCTCTTCTATTTTCTCCCCACTTCTAGGTGGAAAAAAAATGATACCCAACTAGTTGATCAATGGCTGGGAGAATTGTAACATGAAGCTGGAGAAATGGCTTTCTAGCCTGCTGAAGATTTGAGATACAGGATGGTTTGGATGGGCTTAAAGTGGGAAATTTGTAGGAGCCATGCTGGGAGCTAGGCCCGGAGTTAGAGATTCTCAGGGCTAAAATGTTGGTTATGTCAGCAACCAACAGCTACTTAGTTCTGAGACTGCACAAGGGAAGGGTTCAATTAAGCAGTAGGATAGGCAGGAAAAAGAAATGTCATAACGAAATCACTGCAGGTAAAGGAAGTGGCTTCATTTCATTTGGGCAGACAACTGCAATCAACTGCCACATAAGTTTTCATCATGGTATTCAATACAGCAAATACTTTAATCATTGGCTTTGCTTAGCACGTCTTCACGGCAGAAATGAGGACACCAGCAACCCATGTAAAATGGAATAGAAGTTATAAAGACTAGATAGGGATCCGGAGTGAGGGCAGCAGCTTTTATGCTGGTTTAGTTTTCTGTTGGCTCAAGTGAGCAGCAGAGAAAGGCCCCAAGTGAGTATTACCTGTTTTCTAAAAATTCTTAGTTTCAGATATTGCAGAGTAAAAAAAAAAGGAAGACACGCTTATATTAAAATTGTTTACCTGTTCCTAAATTTTAAAACAATTAAATAAATCTATGAGAAAAAAATATGTGACACTAGGCAGATAGGAAGGATACATACAGTCTAAAAGAAACAAATATGCAAGTGCATTTGTAAGATTAAAACACTATTATGAATGCTAAATTGTATTGACTGATTTGATATTAATACCAGTAACCTCTCCTCTAATTATGTTCTTGTTCCTAGGAAGAAAACCAGTTTTTTTCTCTGTCAAATAGCTGTCACTTGCATGTATTATACAAAAGCACCAACCGCTCTAGCACAGCCTTATATAGGTGGGTGAATGGGATGCCCATCTAAAAATAGCGTTCTCTTTGGCTTTGAGTTGACAGGCAACATGAAAACTGCTATATTTCATGCTGACATTTGGAACATGTTCCTGGGATTATTTTAATTGTCTGGCAACAGAATAAAATAAACGAGCTAACCCACGAAGCCTTATGAAAATAGGTAACCACAAGTGGAAACATTCTTATTTGATGTGATTCAACAGGGTATGACTTTGATTTGAGGCTCCTCAAGTTACAAATTTGGAGATTAAATCTTTTCTTGCGTACAATTCATAATTCCCAGAAGCCACATCAGTAAAGGCACTGAAATGGATTGTATTGGTTATGGATGCAACTTTTAACCCAAACAGGGCACTGATTTTATTCATGCAAGGTAATTTAAGAAAAAACACCAGGCCAAGCCAAACCTGACCAGGCAAGGCAACTTATTCCTGAAGTTTGCCAAGATGGATTTAACAGCTGCTTCATTCTACAGAAGAGAAATAAAAGAGGATAATCATATTAGCTATGAGAACATTGCCTCAACATTTCTAAAGTTTGGTTTCCAAGTCAGAACAGGTTTTGTATGGATAAAGTAGGCAGAAAATGGATAATGTAAGCAGTTCAGGTAAATTACAAGCAGAGACAGGGCAGGGCAGGGCAGGGCAAAGGCAACCAAAAGAAATAGATTAGAAATACAATCTAGGAATTCTGGATTGAGCTGTTGAGCAATATTCCAGTTCCTTTTTATATATATATATATAATAAAGGCTTCCTGGAAATATACTAAATGAATAAATACAGGGAATTTCAGCTGAGTTTCCAGTTCAAAGCAGGGGCAAGGTCAAATGTTTGGGAAAGCTGAATCCTACCCATGGACCTAAACTACTAAAGACTGACAAACAATGTTGAGTCATGAACAGAAGAATAAGTGCTTAATATTTTGAAGAATTTTCTAAGGGAATCCTGTTCTGGGCCTTCTGCCAACTTTAATCTACTCCTGGAAAGTAAATATTGATTCCTTAATGCACCAAACCAGCATTTGTCAGGTCAAAAGTCCAAAAACAAAGAATGCAAAGAGACAAAATTATTGTGAACTAATGGGCATTTTTTTATGTTCCACTAAACAAGTGTAACTTAAGAGAAACATGTGTCAGGTTGGGATGGAACTTGGGGCTCTAATGTCTTGAACTTAAACTAATGTGTTTATCATACATTTAAAATGAGAGCTATTCTTTTGAAAGATAGTGGGTTTCTTTTTTCTTGATAGCCCCAGGGAATTTAGTAGCATGTTTAGAGTAAAAATATTTCCAACCTGATACTAATAGTATATGGTGATAAAACACCCTACTCCCTACTCTGTATATTTTATTCTTCTTTGTTAAAAACTTGCCTTTAAGAACAACAACTATAGGAAGTGTTGCAAGAAGCAGCAGACAGAGACTAAGTCATTCCCCAGAAATCTGAGCACTGTGTTAATTCCTGCTATAACTGCCTTACTTACAAGCTAGGCACAAACTGGATTTCTGTCTGCTTTGTAGCTCCTGGTGCTAACTGGAAGGCTACTCGAGCAATGAGGCAAGTAGCAAAAAATACCACTTTGAGTGCTCATTTCAGCATTAACAAGTGACATCACCCTGAGTGATAATTGCATACTGACTGAAAAAGATCCTTATAAAATATATTTACTTCTCTTTGTGCTGCTTCCAGTAGTCCCTCTGGGCAAAAGGAAGTATGTCTTCCTGGTTTATTTGTGTCACCATGGACAGGAAAGCAATACCCATTGGAAGAAACAGGCCCAGGGGACTGAAGATACAATGAGCAGCTACTCTGAAGCTTATTTCTGCTGTAATTGTGATCAAGCATAATGGATAATGAACACGTTTCCAACAATTTTGGAACTGATGCTGCATAGAAAGCAAAAATGCATTTAAGTGAAAACAAGCACGTTTGTTTGAGTTGGACAGAGTTTCCAGCACTTCCTTATTACAGGAACCTCCTTTGTGTGGAAGGAGTGTACGAAAGTATACTTTTTTGTACAAAGAAAGTTCTTTAATGATCTCCTTGGTCCCAGTCCTATAGTTAGAGGAGAATCCAAGGACAGTTTTTCATCATATTTTCTTTTCATTATTTGCCTCTTTAAAACCTGTGTGAAAAAACAGGAAGAAAATAATTCCTTTCCATTAGTACTCCAAAATAATGTTTTTCTAAGAGGTTTATTAAGAAGCATATCTTAGTGCATAGATCCAGCAATAATAAAGGCTGTATAGGTAAGTTGATAGTGGTATCTTAAGAGTAGTACTATCTGTAATTCTTTTCCCAGTCATAAACTCTGAAAGCATTAGCAGGGGAGGTGATGTAAATGTTATTTCTATAGAAGATATTTGAGAGTAGAGAAAACAAGAACAAACGCCATTTAAATAGAAATAGAGACTGGCACAATATCGTCTCTTAAAACATGGAGCTCTAGTATGATGCATGGTGCTCACTGTTCAGAAATGTGCTGTATCTTCAGTTTGCCAGATAATATTTTGAGGAATATTACTTCATCCCTCCTCAGTTGCTCACCCTGGCCTCCTGCCAAAGAGCATTCATTAACACAATGATAATAAGTACCCATTTAGATATAACATTTGAAACTCAAGCAAATCTTCAAGCAATTGGTTATTTCTTTGCCCTTGTCAAAAAGACCCCTTTTGGCCTATTCTTGAATACTGATCCATATGTTTAGAATCATAGAGAAGGAAACCAGTAAAGGTAATACTATATAACCATGATGGCAAACCTATGGCACGCATGCCACAGGTGGCACACGTAGCCATATAAGTGGGCACGTGCCGGCCAGCTGATTTTCAGGCCTTCTGGGCCCACCAGAAGTAGGGAAACAGGCTGTTTCCTGCCTCCAGAGGGCCTGGGGTGTGGGGAAGGCCCGTTTTTCTTTCTTACCTGGCTCCACATCCTCTCTATGCATCTGTGGAGGGCAAAAACAGCCTTCCCCACTCCCTCGGAGGCCCTCCGGAGGCCTGAAAGGGCCCATTTCCCAACTCCTGGTGGGACAGGAAGTGACTTTTTTGCTGTCCTCAGCCTCCAGAGACTCCTAGAGAGGCTCT
This sequence comes from Arizona elegans, assembly GCA_022577455.1. NCBI lineage: Eukaryota > Metazoa > Chordata > Lepidosauria > Squamata > Colubridae > Arizona > Arizona elegans. The sequence continues at coordinate 34,397,319 of JAKOOJ010000009.1, read as the reverse complement.
GGAGGCTGGGGGCAGCAAAAAAGGTCACTTCCATGGGCCCTTTCAGGCCTCCGGAGGGCCTCCGGGGGAGTGGGGAAGGCTGTTTTCTCCCTTCCCAGAGCATAGAGAGGATCTGGAGCCAGGTGAGAAAGAAAAATGGGCCTACTAGCCATCGCGTGCCAGGAGCAGGGCGGGAGGGGGGTTGCGCATGCATGCGCAGGGGGGGCATATAGAATTATGAGTGTGGGCATGCGCCCACACAAATCTCACCCACCCACCCCTCTCCTGGCACGCGATGGCAAAAAGGTTAGCCATCACTGCTATATAAAGTACATAGAATAATGGAAAACAAAGTTGCTCAGAAGGCCTAACAATGCATTCATCCCAGGTAATGTTTCTACGGGATCCAGAACTGTCTTAGCCCATTTCACTGCCATATATATAGGTGTGATATTCAGCAATCAGACAGTAATTCATCCTGCAATAGTTATATGGCAGCAATACAATTAAAACCCAGATAAAGAAAAAGGTAGTTAAAGAAACAACATGGCTGTTCAAAATACTAATGAAATTCTGAAATTGGAGATGAAAGAAGAACAAGTCCTGGACTGGGAGACCTTTCTCATAGTCACCCATGCCTTAGACACCTGCTGTTTGGATTACTGCACTGTATTCTACACATTGTAAGCACATTAATGGAAGGATAGTTACTAAATAATAGGAAATTGTTTTGTTTTTTTTTAATTTTGACTCATTCAGTCCCTTTCAGATTCTGGGTACCTCAATTACAATTCAAACTAAATTTATGAAGAGAGAGCAAAGGATCTGGGCATGTTTAGATTTGATTAGACAGCTCATGACCCATTGGGTCATTGTTTCAGAGATATTTTCTTACCAAATTCCATAACTATGGCCTTCAACAATGGGAGAGCTTCTAATGTACTGGAGAAACTCTTACAAATTCAGGAAGATATTCAGATATTTATCTGCCCTGAAAGTAGCCCATGTTGAACAGTGCAGCACAGTCAAACATTAACAATTGACCAAAGGTAACTTTTTATGATATTTTATGTCATAAAATGTTTTATAAAATTTGCCAAATTTTAATTCCACAGGAGTTCTAGATCCAAGCTTTGGGACACAATCTGTAAGTTAGCCCACTTGGTTGAAAATGTTGTGCACTATGATGCACCGTTTTGCCCAACATAAGAGTTTTAGTAACATATAGATAAATCAAAGAATACTTAGGGGAAAAACTCATGTACCTGAAGTCATGTCATATTGATCATTAATCAGTTACCCAGAGAGATGGTGGAGTATATTTCACAGGACCAGTTTATGAAGAGTTGGACCTATATCTGTCTGAAATGTTTTAATTTCTGTCTGCAAAACAGGAACTGAACTCAGTACTTTTAAAAAACCTCTTTTGAATTAGTTACTCCCATACTGTAAATTGGGCTTATGGGACGGATGTTGCTGGTGCAACTATGAGTGGATTTTTGTCTGCAGAATTCCAAACCCATTCATAGTAGTGAAAAATAATCAGAAGTTCAATTCAAATTTCTTTCTTATATTTGAGCCCCGAGATATTATTTTGCATATTGTTTCAGATGTAAAACTAAATTACATGTTTGTTAGAGTTTCCATCACTTTTCACCTGGGACATTAGGGAGAGTTCTGTGAGACAAAATTTACAAGGTGATTTTACATTCACTAGCATACTAGAATGATTGCATAGTTTGAGATTTAGCAATTTGTGAGAAGCCAACCATTGCCTTAGCATATTGTGTGAACTAGGCCAGAGGTCTCCAATCTTGGCAACTTTAAGACTTGTGGACTTCAACTCCCAGAATTCCTCAGCCAGCAAAGCTGGCTAGTTGCCAAGGTTGGAGACCTCTGAACTAGGACATTGTGTTAAGACATTATACGGTTTATTTGTTGGAACATAGCATGTTTTGTATTTTGTAGCCCCATTTAGAACCCAAAGTAACTGAATCATCAAGTCACAAACATTTTAATTAAATACGGAGAGGCAGCTAGAATAGGTGTCAAAAATAGCACGTATTAATGTACTATAATAACTGTAGACATGTATATTCAAATTTCCTCCTTTATGATACATTTGCTATATCACTTCTGCACTGTACTGTTATGTATTAAAGCAAACATCTGTTTTAGCCATAAGCAACTCTCATCTATTCAGGTAACATATAAAAAGTGACCACATTTACAAATATATAGATGGAAGTTTTCACGCAAACTGTAATTTGGTATATTATGATGTGAGTTTAATCTCAAGTGATGCCTTCCTAATTCATTACCAAAGTTCTTATTTTCAGGTTAGAAAATAAGTGACTTCGAATCTGCCACTGATCAGATTTAGTGCAGTATTTCCTGAGGCACCTGAGGCATGCATTATTCAATATTGCAAGCAATTTCTGTTATCATTCAGTATGTTATTGTATTAACAGATTGACAGGTTATCTAGGATGACTTCTGCAGTTTTCCAACATAGGTGAAAAAAAATGATAGTTTGTGCTAAAGAAAATATTTATACAATTAAATTCTAGCACAAACTGTGTAGGTTTATTTATCCTTAATTTTATTTTTCAAATGAAATGGATGAGCATTGAAGCATGTAGGCAGAACAATTTAACTGTTCAATATAAATTCATTTCTAATCTGAAAGTAAGAAGTAGAATTATTTTCCAAAATAAACATTCTACATGGTCTCAGCATATGAAGTTACTAATGAAAACATACAGAAGAACCAAAGCAACTCATCAATTTTTTCCCAAACATCTGTTAGCAGAGCTAGATTTTCATTGTCACTCTAACCCAATGAATTCTTAAATGGTCAAGTCTTACTGCTCTGTTGCTTCTGGTGAATTTTTTATCTTAAATACAATTTAGACCTTTCTACTCAACTGCAAGGCTTTTGGTTAAGAAATTCTTATTTTAAAATATTTATTGGTCCTTTGAAAATATTGCAAGTGAGTGTAATATAGAATACTGGCTCTCAATTGATAGCTGGTGTACCATGTGTAGGAAGTAGACAAGATTTAAGTGGTACTCTTGCTAATTGCCCCAGAATTTCTGGATTTTAGTGACAGAGCCATTTGAGAGAATGACTCCTTTAGTTGCAATAAGACAGAAAGCAATCTCCAGCTGTCTAAATACTTAGGAATGGGCTGAGGAATGAACTGCAAGGAATGATGGGAAGAAGAAAACTGGGCAGATAGGGAAAAGGGAAAGCCTGAGTTCCACTTGCTAATTGTCAATCAGGGAACATATGTGCATTCAGTAGCAACTCTCTGGATTCCCCACTTGGAAATGTGGGAATACGGGGGTGATTACAGTCAGTAATATGTGGAATGGAAGAAAGACATGGAGCATTTTTTGCATGTTTTTTGCATTTGGTCAGTGTTTATTTTCGAAACCCTTAAGACTTGAGATAATGTGTGTTGCGAGATGGAGAAGAGAAATATAAATAACTCTTTTGAGTAATGTTAAGTAAGAAATTCTTGATAAAAGTGGGAATTTTGTTTCAATCATGATAAAATTCAGATTCTTTGATAGAATGGTTGGTAAGGTGAGATGACAACTGTTGATTTGGAAAGCCTTGTTGGAATGCCTATGAGTCAGTGTTTCAGTTCAGTTTTATAAATAAGAGACACCCACTTAAATTGGAACCGAAAGTGAACTGGGAGCCAATACTAGTAAAGGTATCACAAGAATGTAGCCCATTACTCACATGATTTCTAAGGTCTGCTGCAAAATAGTGTTATGCCTGTTGATAGGTCAGGTTCTGACTATAGGATGGACTACAAAAAGATAGAAAGGTAATCTCAAGAAAGATAGACATTATGTTCCAGAAAATTTGGTCATGGGTTAATGGAACATATTCCTGTGCAATACTCTGTGACTGATCGAAGATGCTTAAAAGAAAACTTTATCTTCTGGTACTCACCTTTCACGGGGAACAACATTTTCTGCAACAGAGGAAAAGAAGAGGAAACCTTTGAGACTTCTAGTAGGCAGATGTTGTCTAGACATCAAACATCAGGATATTTTAAGATACGCAAAAAAGTACCCTCTTGTCAGAAGGGATCTAGCATAGAAAGATAATGGTGGGAAATGAAGGGAAATTGTCTTCTCCAGAATTCTATTAAAAAAGAGGCCAAAACAAATTGTTAATATACTGCACCAAAACTGTATTCCTGGCACAGTTAGCGTGATGAATTAAAGATCCTCATCATTATTATGAAAAATTTTGTTTCATCTAGATCCAGAGTCACTGTGGATAAGATATGATATATTTAATAAAAAAATAAAAAAATGTTTTAAAAAAGCCTTCTCAAACCTGGTGACCTTCCAGATGTACGTGAGTTCGACTCCCAGAAATCTCAATGATGCTTATGATAGGTGGGAAATTCTGAGAGTCAAATTTCATAAAACTGGAAGGAAGTCAGTTTGAGGATGTCCTTTTAAAGCATCTTTTCCAGTGGTGGAATTCAATTTTTTTTACTACCAGTTCTGTGGGTGTGGCTTGGTGGACGTGGTAGTGGAAGGATACTACAAAATTTTCATTCCCACCCCACTCCAGGGGAAGGAGATTGCAAAATCCCCATTTCCTCCCCACTCCTGGGGGAAGGAGATTCCAAAATCTCCATTCCCACCCCACTCTCGGGCCAGCCAGAGGTGATATTTGCCAGTTCTCCAAACTACTCAAAATTTCTGCTAGTGGTTCTACAGAACCTGTCAGAATCTGTTGAATAGCACCCCTGATCTTTTCATAAATTGCTGTTTTCAGACAATTCTCTTTAAGTGATGCTATCAAATACAAACTATTGGATCAAGATTTAGTACCCTGAAGTATAAAAGCCATATGAAATTATCCAAATTCTTCCTCCTGAACCTTTGCTTTCTCTGGAGAGAAAGTAAGAAGGGATTAAGTGGAAAATAGAGAATTTAGGGCTGTGGGTTTACCTTTTCAATCACCGTAGAATTTTTGTTTCCAATCCTTTTTGCTGAATATCATTAGAAGCTATAATCCACCAGAGAACACAAGGATGGGGAAATTGCCTAAAACCAGCCTTCCATCATAGTCTTTAATTAAATGGGATATGGAAACTTGCATATTCTCCTTACTTTATTTTTATCTCACTTTTATTATTTTTACAAATAAGACAAGGCAGCAAACATATCCAACATATGTTGTTGGTTTGAGCTCCGAGCTTGGCAATTTGGTTGCAAACATTTCGTCCCCATTCGAGAAGACATCTTCAGTGTGCTTTGGATTGTGCTTATCTGGGAGAGCACTGGCCTTTAAATACCTTTCTGAGTCCTGTTATGATTTTGGTTGTGTGATTGACTGGATGTAGTTGTTGAGTCATAGACCTTGGTTTTAAGTACCTTCTCTGTGATGTAAATTAGTGGTGGTGTTGTTCTTCGGATGTCTCCTGATGATGTCATGGTCTGGTTTCGGGTTGATTTGATCGGCTGCATGTAATGTGGTCTGATTTCTTCTGATCTGTCAAGTTATAACTTTGTTTGCAGCGTGACTGTTTGTTGGTCTTTAAATGCTGCTTTTAGGATGGTGGTTGATATTGTTCTTTCATTCTAAGTGGTTGGTAGTTTGGGTTGATGTCAGTGTGTCTGTTTACAGATTTATTGGTGGAAACTAGGCTTCCAGCAATTCCCTTTCCCTCCTTGACTTTGCCTGGATTACTGTCGTGCCCCCGTTGGAGCCTAATTCTGCGGAGGAAAATGAGCTAGAACTGGAGCCGATAGAGATTGAGGGGGCAGCTTTGTTGGCTTTGGAGGAAAATGGGGAGGAGCAGGCTGAGACAGGCCAGGGCCTTTCAGGATTGGGATGGCTTGTAGGCAGGGAGGAATGGGGGCAGGATGACCAAAAGAGGATAAGCAGTGAACATGAGAGACAGAGCTGAGGTGATGAGCAAAGACCACCCCCTCCTGAACCTCGAGCACGGAGAGTGGAGAGAAGGCGGGAACAGTGCAGGCTGACCTGACTACTCGGTAGGAGAGCACCCGCCCCCCTCCACAAGGCACACACCTGAGACTTAAGGAGACGCTGTGGGGAAGGGCATTTGTTGGGAACAAATGCTGAATTCCTGGAGTGTTGAGTGCCACTGTCGATGTTTGAAGTTTCCTGGATTTCCTGATTTCTTCCTGGTCCTGGATTAATTGCCTTGCTCCTTTGCTTCCTGGACTCATTGACTTGCCCTGCTGGATTTCTTGCTTTGCAGCCGTTATGCTCACAATGTTGGGCTGGACTACTTGCAGCCAGAGGCTGCTGGAGGTGTATGTGTTTGTGTGTGTGGTTTGAACTGCCAACTGCCTGTGTTGCCTCTGTGTCATGCCCTGGATCATCAGTTACAACTGTGTCCAAGCACTATGACTCAGCAACTACATCCAGCCAATCACACAACCAGAAATCATACCAGGACTCAGAAAGGTATTTAAAGACCAGTGCTCCCTCAGACAAGCACAATCCAAAGTGCACTGAAGATGTCCCCTTGAAAGGGGATGAAACGTTTGCAACCAAATTGCCAAGCTCGGAGCTCAAACCAATAACATTACTACCAACCCAAGCTACTAATACTCAAAGACCTATCCAACATACTTTCTTCCTTTTTTCCCCCAAAACAACTCTGTGAGGTGGGTTGGGCTAAGAGAGAGTGACAAGGTCACCCAGCTGGCTTTCATGCCTAAAGCAGGACTAGAAATCACTGTTTCTTGGTTTATAGCCTGGTGTCTTTAACCACTAGACCAAACTGGTTCTACATCATTTGTTCCTTCTTTACATCATGTTATAGAGGGAAATATTCCTTTAATATTCATTATTTTGTAAAGTATACATACTTCTCTGTTGTAAGAAAACAAATACTAGTACATTTGCACATATCTATTATCACATTACCACATATAAGGCTATTTTAAATCATACTGGAATAGTATACAGTGTCTCCAACTATAGTGGATTTGAGTTCAAATGCTATGCTGGCTAGAAATTATCAGTAGTATTACAATGCAATACTACTGAAAGATGCAAAATGGGAACAAATTGTATTGATGTTCCAAGAAACAACCGTTCTATTTAATAGCAACTGGTATCAAACAATTCCAAAGTTTGCTTTTTCCAAGGCAGCATGAATGTTTATGTATTTCCTCAAGGAAACGCATTCACAGCATACCACACCATATTTGTAAATGTTTATCTTTTATGGAAGGAGCAAAAAGCTACAGAGTGTGCTTTGTTATTGTCCCAATCAATGCCTGGTATTTTATACAATTAAGATGAATGGCCCACAATAATGCCAAGGATTTCTAACTTGAAATTGTTCTCAAGAGACTTATGATTTGCAGTTTCTTTGAAGAATGGATTCATACGAGCTTAAAGCATGCTTAGCCAAGCTTTGGCTGCAAAGCAATATGAAGGTGGTAAAATGGTATGGAGGTGAATTGTAGTTTTTAACAAATTGAAATGGATTAAGTATTGATGTGACTCAGCTGCCACAATTTTCACCAAAGGAAAGTTGCACAGTGGAAACAAAAATCTAACAGAATTCAATGTTCTGGAAAGTATACCTGATATCAAAAAATGAGTGATACAATGAACTCTGTGATAATTTTATTTATTTATTTATTTATGTTATTGAATTTGTATACCGCCCTACTCCCGAAGGACTCATTCTTGAACTGATTTATGACTTTTTAGCTTTTTTATGTTCTTCAACATCAAGTTTTTATTTAACCAAATATTAAATGGTGTCAGTTTTTGCTGTTGTGATGCTGTTTACAGACTGCAGGGAAAAGAAGAAAATACTAGTATAAAGCTCTTGTTGAAATACCAATTCCATTGGAGAAAACAACACTTCATTTATGAATTAAGACTGAATCTATACCACATATTGATATTTCTTTTTCTATTATCACTTCATTTAACTTTGTGTGTGGGTGTGGGTGTCTGTGTTCATGTATGTGTGAGTATCAGTGGTGGGTTGCTCCCAGTTCTGCCTGGATCTTTAGAACCGGTAGTAAAAGTGGTGGGAGGCTCCGCCTACCCGCCCGGACGTCATAATTGATGATCTGCACATGCGCAGAAGCATGCACAGTGTCCCGTTGCAAACCGGTAGTAAAGATAAGTAGAACCCACCCCTGGTATGTATGTATGTGTGTGTGCGCGCACACACACACACACACACACACACACACACACACACACACACACACACACAGAGTTGGGACTGGAATGGCAGTCACCAAGCAATATAGTCATAAAGCACTGTGTCACACCACTTAGCAACAGCAGTTTATTAAAGCAGCCCTATCTGATAAAAAAGTTCATCTGGTTGCTTCCTGGAAACAGATATAGTTTTATTATGTCACACTTAGGTGCTGTATCTACACTTCTGCACATTCAAAAGCATCTTCAAAAGCATAACCTTCCCGATGAACCTCTTGTGTGAAATCCAGTGAGTTTTGACAATAATGGACAGGATGAACCAATGGTCTCACTCTGCAGAATGCAATTATTATATGCTTTATTTTTCATTAAGATAATTATAGTGTAATCATTTATGCATATTCATGCACCCCAGCTCCACCGCAGATAGTTTCAGATATGCCATTAAGTGCAATGTGCAATGCAGGGGTGGGTTCTGCTTACCTTTACTACCGGTTCGCAAAGGGGCCGCACGTGCACTTGCTTTGCTCGCACATGCGGTCTTCTGCGCAAGCACAGAAGCTTCTGCACATGCGCAGAAGCGTTCTGATGATGTTGAGATCAGTGGGCGGAGCCTCCTGCCATAAATTGTGCAAACATTTCCATCTTACCTCCATTCCTCAATGTTGTTCTCGCTTGCCTATACATTTATCACCAAATATCATTTTCCAAATTTTCAGGACTGCCTGTATTCATGGAACTGTATGTTCAAAAGTTCCTTCCCTATTAATGTTAATGCCTAAAGCATGATTTACTGAGTAAAGCAGCATCACGTATAGGGTATTAAGAGGGCATAGCAATTCAGGGTTCTTTAATTATTGAAACTATTATTTTTATTATGCCTGGGTTACTGCACTACTGGGTGCTCTTCAGACTATTTTCCAAGTCTTTGCAAATATACATGCCCATATTTGATAATATATCTAGTGCTTATGCAACAGCTAGTGTTGCAGCTCATATCAACATTTTATACTATTTTATTATGCAAACATACAAGAACGTAGATTTTAATATTGGCCTTGCAACCCATAAAACATTTTAGGTGTCATTTAAAGATGGAAACGCTTTGATGAAGACTTGTATCTTTTTAATTGTACTAAAATTCCAATCTATGTCTAACCCAGTCTGTGTAGCAGCTGAGTTTCCAATGAGCCAAGAGTTTGGGTTTTAAAGTTATTTTTAATGCAGTTCAGTATGACTCATGCTTAGTGAATCTTGCAGGAATGTTGAATATTGGTAGGGCAGGAGATGTCACATTTGGAAGAAAGCTCCCCCCCGCTCCTCTAAGGCTCTTAAATTCACATTAATTCCATTGATACCAAATCAGGCCTACATATGCAACAGGATAAAATAGATTAAAGTAAAATATTGCATTTTATCATTTTAGATTGGAATTTCAGAACATACAGAGACACATTACATGATTACAGAAAAAAAAAGAAAGTATTTCCTTAAGAAGGAAAACATTTATATATATTCTGCTCTACAAGTTAATGCAGTATTATCAACACTCAAGTACAATTACTGTTGATTTAATGGCTGCATTTAGAGATAGGAAAAAAAAGCTGGTTGCAGATATTCCCTATTGTATGTTAAAGTGATATTCAAATATTCAGTTATTTCTTTAAATTAACATTTTTATTTCTCTTTATCTTGCAATGGTGAGATTTATATGCTATGTGAATGACTAGTTAGCTTCATAGTCCATCCTCCCAGCCTTCTTATATGTAGCTGAATTTAAATATATATTGAAGTACTATTATACTAATGAACTAATTGAATTATCTCTCGATAAATCTCTCACTAGCATTTTGAATGCAGGACAAAGCAGAGTCCAGTGCTGAAATAGTTTCTGAGATTCTTGGTTGGTTAAAAAAAAATCCTGTACAATTATGTATTGCTAAAATCTAAATTTGAAACTGATGTTACAAAAGTATTTTGATGGTTTAAAAATAAATAAGGAATCTATTTCCTCACTATAAAGAAAAATATCAACTTAGATGTTTTGACACATCTATTTTCTCTAAATAAGCCAAACACACTGGTTGATGAATAATGATTTCATTTTTTTTATTTCAAATCTCTTTTAGATTCGAAATAAGAGCAAAGCATCCAAGGCTGGGTTATGTGAAGGAGATGAAGTGATATCTATCAACGGCAACCCTTGTGCTGAGTTGACTTATTCTGAAGTTCTTCTTCTGATGGAAGGCCTGACTGACACTCTTCAAATGCTTATCAAAAGGTAAAAGGAATTCAGATTTATTTCTTATCCTGATACGGCCTCAACCATTAGCCTATAAATCACATTCTTTTAATTATTTATTTAATTTTATTTATTATGAAACTTATATGCTATCCATCTTGCCTAGAAGTGATTTTTAGATTGTGAACGTAACAGATCTTAATGCCCAGGAAAGTTTACGTATTTGTAAGCCGATTCCTAAGAAGCTGGTCACAATCATTTTGAACTGAATCCACAAACAAACAAACAAACAAACATATGTCAGGTGGTGTGTCATTGCAAGTTGAGCAATGATTAATAAGATTAATGTTTTTCCATATATTACTGTATGCAACTTTATTCTATGTAATGATATTTCAGAGCTACAGTATATAGAATTTAAATCCCTAAAAATCAAGTTTGTAGAGATAGATGGTATTTCTGTTAGGCAACATTATTAATGCAAATATATTAGCTAATCATAAGGTAATGTATCATGATATGAAGTCTTGCTGGTTTTCTCTTCTAAATTACAATTCTTGAATTCCTTCCTTCCTTCCTTCCTTCCTTCCTTCCTTCCTTCCTTCCTCCCTCCCTCCCTCCCTCCCTCCCTCCCTCCCTCCCTCCCTCCCATTGAAGTATTGACTAAATCAGTTCAATAATTGCATCTGAATTGCACCCATCTTAAGTACGGTGCAGATCAGTGGTGGGTTGCCCCCGGTTCGGACCGGTTCTATAGAACTGGTAGTAAAACCAGTGGGAGGTTCCGCCTACTGCCCCTGACATCATCACAAGTGATCTGCGCATGCGCAGAAGCAAGGCACGTGCGCGAGCTCGCTTCGCTCATGCACACGATCCCATTGCGAACCGGTAGTAAAGGTAAGTAGAATTCACCCCTGGTGCAGATACTGTAATTTATATAACAGGGAAGGAGAAATAAGAAGAATCACCCATGTCTTCTTGGCCAATTTAATTCCTACTGCATTGCATAATCAAAGTAATATTAGCAAAATATTAGTACCCATATTATCAGGACAGAGAAAAAGTGCTTAGGGTATCTACACTAAAGTCCTTTCCACAGAACCACTGGCTTTACATAACCTTTTCCCAATTCTAAGCAGAGTTTTATACTACTGCACATTTCTCCTTGTCTTAAAGTATCAAAACAAATTAAAAATGAGCTTCAGGAGAAACCGGAAGTGTCGTGGCAACACTGGCTGGGAAATAGTGAAGCTCCACCAAGATTCGAGAAAACCCAGGCAGACAAACCACTGTCGGGGGGTCTTCGGACCAGAACCTCAGAAGACCAAAGAGGAACAGGCAAGTTCCTCGAATGGTTTGAGGCAGCTCTTTGACCTGGCGGTGGGGGAGGCGGCCATTACGTCTGCTACAAGCTGGAGCAACCGGACTAAGAAATGTGCAGGAGTGGAGTTTTGAACAGAGTATTGTTACCAGGTGATTAATTGGCCAACTCACTGGTAAAAAGAAAAAAAACTTTTAATAGCTTAAAGAAATCCCAGCGATAAATTGGCGGCTACTTGGCACGGAGGAATTTAAGTGGAGGGGGGGGGAAGAGGAACTTTAAAATCAAACCTAAAGCCCTAAAAGGAATCTTCCACCTGGATTTAAAATTGGATTTCGAAAGAAAAAAAAATATAAGACAAGGAAAAAGGAGACAGAAAAGTATTTTTTAAATAACAAAAGGATTTAATTTGGAAAAGAGAAAGTAAGCGTTTTTGTGGATTACAAAATGGATACATTATTACTAGAAGATTTGTGAATCGGAGAAAGACATCTGCTGGCGGAAAGAGCGTGAGAAAGAGACATGGAAGTACATATCTTGCAGCTGAAGCAAGATTAAACAGAAGTGAAGGATAAAGATTGAAATTGTGTTGGCTCAAGTGAATATTTGAATTGGACATTAAAAAAAAGGGACATTATATGGACTTTGAAACCTGAAGTGTATGTAAATGAAAAGAACAAATTTAAAAATCCTACCCTTTTAAATTGAAAATATGGAGAATTGGGAGGATGAATATGAGATACTGAGGGAGATGTTTCAAAAAATAAGAGAAGCATTTAAGGGAAATAAGAAAGCAGAGGATTGGTTAGAATGCAAAAGAAAAAGAAAGAGAAAAGATGAATGAGAAGCAAAAGAAACAAGGAGATAATATTGAAAAGGAAACAATTGAAAATAAAGATAAAGATGATTACACTGAGTTTAACAGTGACAGAATAAAAATAGATAAAGGAAATTACATCTCAAATATGAAAAGAAGAGAAATAAATGGGGAAAGATTGAGAAGGAAAATTAACAGAGTTAAAATTAAAGAAAAGAGGCTGAAGGGGAGAAATAAGAAAAGGAAAAAGAAGAAGGTAAGGGAATGGGAGAAAGGGAGGAAAGCATCAAGAAATGGAACTGTGGAGAGTCTAAGAGAAAATGGTTAAGAGTCAGTGAAAATGTTAATTGGTTAATAAAGAGAAGGATGTTAGTTGTAGAAATTATATGTGAAAATGCTGTTAAATGAAAAATATACTAATAGATGCAATGTGAAAGAAAGAATGATATTGAAGGAAGCACTAAATGGAGAGAAACAAATAGTAACCTAAGGATTAATTGAAACTAAGATGGAAAATTGAAATTGAATGTAAAATTGAATGAAATTGAAATGTTAAAAAAATGATTTAAATGTCATACTTGTAAGGGAGTGGGAGAAAGGGAAAAAGGGAGAAAAGCATCAAAAAATGGGATTGTGGAGAGTTTAAAAGAAAATGGTTAAGAGTCAGTGAAAATATTAATATGTTAATAAAGAGAAGGATGTTAGTTGTAGAAATTATATGTGAAAATACTGTTTAATGTAAAATAGTTCAGTAGATGAAATGTGGAAAAAAATGAACTATGTTTTTGATGTTGAAGGAAGCACTAAGTGGAGAGAAATAAAAGCAATAAAAGAATTAATTGAAATTAAGATGGGAATTGAAATTGAAATGTAAAATTTAATGAAAATGAAATGTTAGTAAATGATGTAAATGACAGATTTGTAAGAAGTAAAATGGAAGAAATACATTGTTAAAGGGAAAAAAGCAAGGATTGGAAGATTATTTTAACAAAGGTTTCAAGGAAAAAATGCACTAAGTTGAAATATTTGTTAATAATTAAAAAGAGGAGAGGAATTTCGAGTAATATTTTTAATAAATGAGAATGATTGGGGTTGCCTGGACACCATAGTGGAAAATATTAAATTGAAAATGAATACAACAGTAGAGAGAGATGAAAGAGGAGTATAGAGATGGTAAGAGAAGGAGAGAAGAGAGAGGGATGGAAGAGAGGGGGAATCAGAGTAGGAGAGAGGGCTAGACAGGGTGGAAGAAAGGAGGAGAAGGAGAAAGGAAGAGGAAGTAGCAAGGCGCAGGAGAGGAGGGGAAAAGAAAGTAAGAAGGAAAGAAAAGAGGGAGATGGCAGGATTGAGAAGAAAGATTGCTGTACAACAAAAAAGATGAAATGAACATATATAAATAATACTAAGATAAAAAATGAATGGTTAAAAAATAAAAGAGAATAAATATGAATAAGCAGGAAAATTAGAATTTGAGGGCGAATGAAGATGTTGTTTATATAAGTAAGCAAAAAAATATTGAGATATGATTAAAAAAAGGGCAAAAAGAAAATTGTGGCAAAAATTGTAATTGAGTAAAATGTATTTGAATTTGATAAATTGTATAAGATAAGATATGGCCAATATTCTGTTCAAAAAAAGATATGGGTGAATGTGTGTGGGGGTGGGGACCAATAAAACTTGATTTTAAAAAAAAATTAAAAATGAGCTTCTGTGGGGACATCACAACAATGATTTTTCAGGGGAGCCAGAAGGTAATGAGAATGGGGGGAGGGGGAAACTGCCCCAGAGCTGCAAAGGAGATCTTGCAAAACTTCAGCATTTTCTCTGCAGAAGGAACTGAACTGGTAGATTTAACTGACTTAATAAATGCCCAGGGCCTCACGGAGACATTCACAAGTGATACCAGTTTTGAATTGGTGCAGACTTCATAATTAGAAGGCTCCAGACCAGAGGTGGGTTTCAGCAGGTTCTGACCAGTTCTGGAGAACTAGTAGTGGAAATTTTGAGTAGTTCGGAGAACTGGTAGTAAAAATTCTGACTGGCCCCGCCCCCATCTATTCTCTGCCTCCCAAGTCCCAGCTGATCGGGAGGAAATGGGGATTTTGCAGTCACCTTCCCCTGGATTGGGGAGGGAATGGAGATTTTACAGTATCCTTTTCTTGCCATGCCCACCAAGCCACGCCCACGAAGCCATGCCACACCCACCAAGCCACACCCACAGAACCGGTAGTAAAAAATGTTGAAACCCACCACTGCTTCAGACACTTTGACACAGAGAGAATAATGAGTGTAAAAGAACATTGAAATGATATCCTGGGTCATCTTTACCAATTAGCAAATATATAATTAATTTGAATTTGTGGAGAATTGAGCAAGAGACTGTAGAGAAAATAAGTATATATATATATATATATATATATATATATATATATATATATATATACACACACACACACACACACATACATATACACATACACATACATATACACATACATACATAAAGGTTTTCAAAATCCAGTCTCTGTCTGTCTCTCGGTCTGTCTCTCCCTCTCTTTCCTCTCTGTCTCTCTCTCTGTCTCTCTCTGTCTCTCTCTCTCTCTTGATATTTCCCTGCACATATGCAACCTAAGAACCCAAGCTACCAATAAAAATTAACAGTTATCTGGCTTAACCCCAGTCTTCCTTCTTACAAGGAAATGTTTATGAATTTATTGTGTATATGTATGAGCACAAGCATTGATTGTCCAAGTAACATAATATGATGAAAACCAGCTACAATCACAGGATTTCATAAATTAATATGTTTGTCTTTCATGCTAGTTCCATAATGTTTGAATAAATGTTATGGATTGGTCCTAAACCAAATTGTATTTCCAGCAACTGGTACATACTAGTTATGAAGTATCACTCAGCAATATATGGTTTTCATTTATCATATATAGCTTTTCGAACGACTGTGCCATATAATATAATAGCTTTAGACTCTCCAGATTTATAGCCCACTTTTCATTTTATTTTACATTCACCTTTGGCAAAAAAAACTATATGGACAGGTAGAAAATGTGCACATTATTATCCAGAATTTTAGCCTTAGATGTATAGTAAAAATAGTATAGCCTGTAATAGGATTTGCAATGACACTTCTTCGATCAGCCATTCTTGTGTCCAGTGCTCATTCCCATACCTCATTATAAGGAAGACTATTGCTCTAACTGCTTTTATATTTATATCAATATATCTGCTTTTCCAGATAATATTTATATTAGCCATTGCAGTGCAGCCTCTCAGGTTTAGGCTGACACTTTAACCACTATACCAAACTGGTGATTTTCTACATATAATACTAATACATAAAATTGCAAGGTCATGAATATAAAATTATGCACACTTTATACAATTTGTTGTGTTACTTGTATACCTGCAGATTCTCCAATGGGACAAATGAAACTTTAAGTCCTGAACTAGAAAATGAAAACCTCGCTGACATTAAAAATAAGGAATATAAAGAAAGCACAACCCTACAAATCAGAACAGCAATGCCAAGTCCCCGTCAGGAATTGCAGATCATAGTTCCAACTGAGGAAACACTTCCAACAAATGCAGAGCAAACTAGTGTGGATTTTTCTGGAGCAAAGCAAGAAATAATCCCCTGCTACAAAATCCCTCCCAAAGTGATCGAAGCCCCTAAAGTACACTGCACGGAGGTGTCTGCCTTCACTGGAGGCAAGCCTGGCTCTACAGTTGAATTACAGTTGTCCTTTCCACCTGACAGGAATAAAAGCGGCAGCACTGGGTCTGGTCTGACTGTTGTGGAGGTCAAAGAGAGCAAGCCCCTGGAGACAGGATCGGTCCTAACACAAGAAGCGACTAGCTGGGTGAAAGAGCCTTCTGCCCAGTGGACAGGCAAGATAGTCCAGATTGTTGGTGGCAAAGAGATCCAAGGGACTCATGAAGGTGAGAGAAAGGAACCCTCTCTAACTAAGGTTGAAGTGATTCTGGACTGTTCTGACCAGGCAAAAGAAGCATCCAGGTTTCTGTCCGGAAAGGGGTGTGTAGAGTCTCAAGTGGAAGGAGGGCAGTCAGAAGCACCTCCTTCTGTAGTCTCCTTTGGAATCTCATCAGAAGGCACAGAGCAGGGGGAAGACGAACAGCCCTCTGAAAAGGAACCCAGCAGACCTCACAAACACCGGGCAAGGCATGCCAGTAAGTAGAGCGTAGCTAAACTGGTTGGCAGAGCATGAGGGTTATACTTTGGGAAAGGCAAACTGGCAGAGAACAGTTGCAACTATCTGCTTACTAGCAATAAATATTTCAAAGAGGAATTACCTAAATATGTCTTCTTTTTCGTCTTTCTTCGCTCTTCTTTAAACAACTGCCGTTTCTTTGTTTATGCTTTGAAACTGTTTTTGCAAATTCCGTTAAAATGAATTATGACAAGCAGGCAATATGCTTTGTAACTCTAACTGCAGAGCACATTTTGTAATAGAAAACCTGTTCATGTCTGAGATATTAATTACTAACTTTTTCCTTCTGGATATGTTTGTATAAAAAGCCTATTAGATAATTTAAGAAGGGCTTAAAAGTTAACTTTTAAAAAATCCCAGAAGGGAAGGGAAGGGAAGGGAAGGGAAGGGAAGGGAAGGGAAGGGAAGGGAAGGGAAGGGAAGGGAAGGGAAGGGAAGGAAAGGAAAGGAAAGGAAAGGAAAGGAAAGGAAAGGAAAGGAAAGGAAAGGAAAGGAAAGGAAAGGAAAGGAGGAAGGGAAGGGAAGGGAAGGGAAGGGAAGGAGAAAGGAAAGGGAAGGGAAGGGAAGGGAAGGGAAGGGAAGGGAAGGGAAGGAAAGGAAAGGAAAGGAAAGGAAAGGAAAGGAAAGGAAAGGAAAGGAAAGGAAAGGAGGAAGGGAAGGGAAGGAAAGGAGAAAGGGAAGGGAAGGAAAGGGAAGGAAAGGAGGAAGGGAAGGGAAGGAAAGGAGAAAGGGAAGGGAAGGGAAGGGAAGGGAAGGGAAGGAGGAAGGGAAGGGAAGGGAAGGAAAGGAAAGGAGGAAGGGAAGGGAAGGGAAGGGAAGAAGGAAAGGAAAGGAAAGGAAAGGAAAGGAAAGGAAAGGAAAGGAAAGGAAAGGAAAGGAAAGGAAAGGAAAGGAAAGGAAAGGAAAGGAAAGGACCAAGTGGTGAGGTTTGATGATGCTTGCTGAAAGTTACTTTGACAGACACCAGCATGTGTATTTTTGGCTAGTTATATGATCCTTTCAGTTTTGCAAGGCTTCCCTAGTTTGTAAAGTGAACTTACTATTCCTTCTGCTTCCTATACCTGAAAATGAGTACAAAATCTAGGCAAAGATTGCAATTGGAAGTAACCTAAGGACCAAACAGTAATAAAATTGGAAAAGACTAACTTGAAAAATATTTTGTCAAAGCATCTGCTTGTTTATTCAATTCTATTGTTGGCATCTGGGCAATCATTTCTGACTATTTCAAGAATTCCATCAAGGGATTTCATTGCAAAATGGCCAAGGCATGATGACATACTCTAGCCCTGAACTATCTTAACAGAGCCTGCCAGGTTAGGCATGTTCGCCCATTGCAAATTCCTCCATGTGTGTATTTTTAGGACAACAGCCATTTGTAGTAACCTGTGGATTAAACTGTTGCTTAGATATAAAGTGTCCATATGTGAGCCACATATTTATATTATATTAAATGATGTATAAAGGAAGAGCACACATCCTTGGCATTTTGGCCCACTTATGCCTGACAGATTACATCATTACTTTAAAGAGAAATGAGTAGAACAAAGTAATCATGCTAATATTTTTCATCTGATACGTGGAGATACTTCAGTTTGAATGCACTTACAAGTCCAAAAACTTAACTTGAAAAGAGAAAAGATAAAGATAGATTTCCCATGTCACAAATTAATTTAGGAAGCACTGACAGTTTCAAGGACATCTTGCAAGCGGTTATGAGAGTACACTTATGTGGCTATACCTACAACATAGCAAGGTAACAATAGAGATGGTTTATGGAGCCTAAGAGGTAAAATAGCAAACTGAGCCAACTGTTAGGATATCTAGGATAACTGGTATTTATTTTTATTTTTGAAGCAACAGCAAATTGTTACCTATAATGTATTATTATTACATTTTCACTACCATGGAAGAGATCTCAAATTCCAAAATAGCCTAACTGGTTGGGATGGAGCTAGTGCCATTTTATACTTCTAACCTTAGTCTAACTCTCGAGCAGCTTACAGTTGAATAAAGCAACAGAGCATCTATGTGTTTTGTGGTATAAAATCAAATAAATAACTACCCCACACTTTATCATTCTGACAGAGCTACTTATGACAAAAATGTGTGCAGTTAGATTAACATTTCTCTAATGTCTCTAATATAAGAATTTCATTACAATTATCTGCTTCCTTTATTTTTTTGCCAAATATATGGGAATTCTATGAGCCAATCCTATGTATGTGTTCTCAAAAGTATGTTCCTATCCATAGAACTGATCCCCAGGTAGTGCACATAAAATTGCAGCTTAGTTTCTATTTCCTAATATTTGGACAAATATCTTTGCATTGCAGAATGAGTGATACTTGCACTAAAATGTGAAAATGTAATACTGTATAACAGGCAACGTAGATTTAAAAAGGGCAATTTATCTTATGATAAACATAACATTAACAACATCTAGCAGTTGTTTCAAGATAAACCCAAGTTTCTATCCTGTTCACTTCTTTAAAAAACCGTTATTAGCAGCCTGATTATATATAAAATTTATGTTCCCTTTAGATTATAAACTCACACTTTCGTTTAGTATTTTTGTTCCATATTAGTTTAGCTTTAAACTTTCTAAGTCAGGTATATTCCCAATCAACAATCGGATTGCATTCATAAAGCATTTGGCCAGATTTGTGTTCTCGTTTAAAAATAAATGTTAGAAAACATGCTAAATATCTGTACAAGTCTCACTTTTAGGGAGCAAAGGGAATCAAAAATAGGTTTTCATAATATTTTAGGATTGTATCTGAAACTGGACTATGGACTCAGCAAGTTACTCGGTTTTATAATGAACTGCTTTTAAAAACAGTTGCAAATACAATTTGTTACATGTTATAAAAAGCTACACAGACTTAAACCCTCTTTGAATGTTCATTCCTACTTGGGTTCCAATAATACATCAACTTATTTTTCACCCTTGGTTTAATTTAAATTACTTTCATGATTACTTTCAGACAGTTTGATAGTAAGATAGCCAATGTTTTCTTGTAGCATGTGCACATCATCAGTAATACATTATATAAGCCAATCTACCTGTTCCCTTTGAATCTGATCTTTTCATTTTAATGAACATCATATCACAACTTGGCCATAATATACATATAGTTTGTAGCCTATATAGTCTATAGCCTGCATCCATGAGACTTTATCCAGCCATCTATATAAATTTGCAACCTGCTTGTCCTGAATGCTCAATATGGACAATGCATTTCAAACCAGATAGCAATTATTAAATAAAAAAGAGGGGGGGGAATAAAATATATCGCTTATGAAAATAAATAATTTTTATGAAAATAAATCATCAATTCATTTACATGTCTTCCAGTTCACCATTGTCAATGATCTGGTATTCCAGAATATATTCCTGACAGGGACATACTGTTCATTCTAAGAATATATGTTGGCAAAAATATTCTCTCTAGAGTCTAAAGAAAATGCCAGACTAAATGGCGAAGGATCCATTGCGTGCTGTCATTTCCCTGCTCTAGGAATGGAGACCTCAACATGTCACCTAGAGACCTAGTATGTAATCTTTGGTGTTAGCAAGCTTCTTTTTCCCTCGTGGCCTTTCAGATGTTTCATACTATTTAAAAATTAAAAGAAGGGAGTATGCAAATATGGCAGTTTCAGAATCATTTGAAGAATGCTTCTATGATATACATCAGGCCCTCAAGAATATTTAAATTGTGGGTGGCCACAGTTCACTCCTCCATAAAAAAAAAAAAAAGTAGCACACTATCCAGAAAATGAGGACAAGTAATTGTATTAGGCCTTCAGACCTGCCACAGAGAGGAGGTGACAGGGAACATTTTGATAACCTGGCACTTTGAGGCTGATTATTCTCACATGACTGAATTTTTATGAATGAACAAACATACATATATATACACACACACACACACACCTACCATCCAGTGGTGGGATTCAAATAATTTAACAACCGGTTCTCTGCCCTAATGTTTTCTTCCAACAACCAGTTCATCAAACTGCTCAGAAAGTTAACAACTGGTTCTCCTGAAGTGGTGCGAACTGGCTGAATCCCACCACTGCTACCTCTTCCCCAAATCCTGCACTCGTGTTCTCAAAATTCCAAATAATCAAGGTTTATTTTTATATTTATTGGTTAGGAATGGCATAAAATATTCCTACTTTATTTTCACACACACACACACACACACACACACACACACACACACACTTTAAGTCCCACTGTTACCACTTCGAATCTAGATATTGTGGTCTGATCTCATAGTATATTGATGTTATTAACTCTGAAGTCTCTGCCTGGATGTGCATTATCTCAAATACTGAGCTAAAAGATATTTATTATATTCTGCTCCCTTTTACTCAGTAATAGATAATAGTTAAACAGTGTAATTTCATGGAGAGTACTGTAGGATTCTCCTCCTTAAAAAAGGACTCCAATAAAACACTTCTGGGTGGGTGACCTTGGGCCAGTCCCTCTCTCTCAGCCCTAGGAAGCAGGCAATGGAAACCACAAATAAAAACTTGTCATAAAACTGCAGGGGCTTGTCCAGGCAGTTTCTAGGAGTCAAAAAACAACACAAAGGCACAAAATAAATAAAAATTAAAAAAATAACTTACATTTTTAAGTTTAAAAAATTAAAATTAAAAATCAAATTCTAATACAGCACAGATCAAGAAAAAACTCATTCATTCTAGAACCTACTAGCCCAAAGTTGGAGGGAAGAAGAACTTGTACTAGATTAAAATTTACTAATAAATTACTTAAATGTGATTATTATATTCCAAAAAGTAGTCCATTATATAAATTACATTGCATATATTTTCATCCAGATAATGTTTCAACAAGAAAATTTCCTGTATGAATTATTTATTATTACAGAAATTAGTCCTGTTTGAATTAGTATATCTAAATCCTAAAACCTCTCAAAGCGCTGCAGATCCAAGTTAATATCCATCATAAAAAATACACCTTAGTTATTTATCTTCTACCTTATTTTGTCCATATATCTGCTTCTTTCTGGGTAGATATTATAACATCAAACATTTGTGTAAGTTGAAATAGCAAAACTGTGAGAAGAAAAGATGAATCAAAGAATGCCACTAATGAAGAAATGCTTGCTATGGAATGGTCATGGTTGCAACTGTGGGAAAAGATTAATCTTAATGCCCTGCCCATACTTCCTTTATAAGGGTGAGGAATCAGACTCTAAAGAAAGAAGGATTTGTATTACAGTCTTATAACCCAAATAGCTATTGTTAAAATTGTTGTCATGTTAGCCACTAAAATATGTTCTTTATTCTTTTGCTTCAGGGCTGAGAAGGAGTGAGAGCCTATCAGAGAAGCAGGTGAAGGAAGCTAAGTCTAAATGTAAAAGTATTGCTCTCTTACTGACAGCAGCTCCAAATCCCAATTCCAAAGGAGTGTTGATGTTTAAGAAGCGTCGCCAAAGGGCCAGAAAATATACGTTAGTTAGCTACGGCACTGGGGAACTAGAACGTTACGAAGACGAAGGTGAAGAAGACGAAAGTGAAGAAGGTGAGAAGGGGAACACTTTTGAAGTAACTTTATTTGGCACAAGTGAGTCAGAAATTGATGAAGATTTCTTCTCTGACCTGGATAAAGAAGAACGGATTGTGACATTTGATTGGGATACTGGACTACTTGAGATTGAAAAAAAAACCAAACGTGGGGACGAGATGTCACAGCTGCTTCCAGAGACCAAGGGCAAAGGGGCACTCATGTTTGCCAAAAGACGTCAAAGGGTAGACCAGGTCACTGCTGAACAAGAAGCAATGAAGATGCAGGGTGTGCACAGAATTGAGGCACACCGAGAGGCCACTTCAACAGAAGCCATCCAAAATATGAGTTCTTCCTTTTATCAAGCCAAA
Source organism: Arizona elegans (assembly GCA_022577455.1). NCBI lineage: Eukaryota > Metazoa > Chordata > Lepidosauria > Squamata > Colubridae > Arizona > Arizona elegans. Next base: position 34,374,597 of record JAKOOJ010000009.1, on the reverse strand, counting down.
CAAGAAGAATCTGCCAGAATGCAGAAAAGCCACATAAGCAAAAGCTATATAGAAATGAACCATAGTCCTAGGACAATAGTTCAGCAAAATGGCATCAGGGTTGTCCCAGAGATAAATATGATACATCCACCTCCAGAAGCTGTTAGCTCACCTACTTCAAACAGAACAGCCAAGCCTTTCCCTGGTGTTCAGAACAGAGCAGCAGTTCCATTTTCACCCCCAAGAAGCATGGTTACTCATCCCTCCGAGCTACCTGCCCCACCTCCTTATACTTCAGTTAGCCCACCACCTGAAGCATTATATAGAACTGTTTTGACTCCAGTGGCCACAAGCATCAGTCAGTCAACATTGTGGTCTCCAACAGAATCAACAGAGCAGATTGCATCCAGGGATGAACGGATTGCTGTGCCTGCAATAAGAACTGGAATATTACAGGAGGCCAAGAGAAGAAGCACTGCAAAGCCTATGTTTACATTTAAAGAAGCACCCAAAATGAGTCCAAATCCTGCTCTTTTGTCCCTCGTACAGAATACAGAAGGCAAAAAAACTGCCACTGGTGGCTTTGAATCAGGTCCTGAAGAAGACTACCTCAGTTTGGGAGCAGAGGCCTGCAATTTCATGCATATCCAGGCTGCCAAACAAAAGATCCCACCCCCAGTTGCTCCCAAACCCTCAGTAAAGGTTTCTCCGACTGCCACAACACCTATTTCACCAGTCTGGTCACCTCCAGTGGTGGCTGTTACTCAAGCTCCCATCTTTCCAGTTCCAAAATCTCCAGAAGTATCAAGCCCAGCAGCCATCAAAGTAGCACAACCAGCTTATCCCCCTCCACAGCCTCCACAACCTCCACAGCCTCCAAGTACTCTTAACCTGGAGTCTTCCTTTAAGGGTGCTCAAGTTTCATCACCCCACCAAAATTATACTCCCAAAACAACACCCATTACTCCATTAGGAAATGCTGTTCTTGCTGGTGGAATGGGGCCAGCTTTTGAGATGCCCCCAGCACTGAGTGGTAAGGGGGCTCAGCTCTTTGCTAAAAGGCAATCACGGATGGAAAAGTATGTAGTAGACTCAGAAACTGTGCAGGCCAATCGGCCCCGGCCTTCATCCCCAACTCCATCATTACCAGCATCTTGGAAATATTCATCAAATGTTCGAGCACCACCCCCTGTTGCTTATAATCCCATCCAATCTCCATCTTATCCTCTTGCTGCTATCAAATCTCAGTCACAGCATCCTGGAGCTACCAAAACTACTAAGAAAAAATCTAAGAAACAATTAAGCTCCTTGGAAGTGATGAAGCATCAGCCATACCAGCTTAATTCATCTTTATTTACTTTTCAACCTCCGTCTGATACTAAGGAAAATCTCCTTCCCAAATATCCTTCAAAGATTGATTCAGTGTCTGCCTTGAAACAAGCTGTACCATCAAGAGTACTCAATGCTGGTTCTCCCTCTAATGTTCAAGCTTCTTCAGTATATTCTGTACCAGCCTACAGCTCACAACCATTCTTCCCAACGAATGCTTCTAGTCCTGTAATTGAGTCCTATACATCAATGGGCTGCCCTACATTTTTGAAGCAAGAACCAGCAGGATCTCCTGTATTTTCTGTTCCCAAGCCAAAATTCTCAGCCAAGAAAGTTGGTGTCACAGCACAGGTGTGGAAACCGGCAGTCATTGAAGAGTAAAACATAGATACAACTCACTGTTCACTTGCCATGAATTCTTTATAATCATAACCTGACACCCAAAATGATCCTCAACTTACTTAATAATTTTCAAATATATCACATAAAATTGGGGTCCAAAAAAGGCTTAAGCCTGAAAATTTATGCACATTTACCATGATGTAATAAATTCAGTGATAATTACTTCAGGTAACTGTGCATACGTTAATTATTTTACATGAATTAAAATGAATATTAATTTGCAAAAATTGTATGCATTTATGTATACAATAATTTTATTACTATTATCCAAGCAGGCACATAGGATATTCTATAACAGTCATGTACTAGTATTAAATGAGTAGTATGTTAGGCGTTAGTGCTTTGATACACACATACTCAGTGGATTCTGTTCCTGCATTTTATCAATTAGAACATGGTTTTCACCAAGTTTTACTGTTAGGGTAGGAAAATATGCTAATCTAACAGCCTGAGTATAGCCACCCAATTATTTCTTGAAAATGGCAATATTATCACTCATGAATACAGCTTTTATACAACACAGATTTGACCCAATTCTGCAACTGAATCCTTATAAAAATTCTGTTAAGCCTCCTCATTATAATGGGGTGAGTCCTACTGTTAACTTTTTGTACTGCATCTATGAGAGTGGGACTGTATTTCTTTCTTTTTATGTTCCCACAATCAAATGTTGAATGTGCAAAATTGTAAAATCAAAGCAGCAATTCCTTGATTCTCAGCTAAGATTACAAACAGGCCAGCAGAAGTACATGATTTTGAGAATATCTCTATGCAAACATTAAGCCTGATGTAGACACTCAGATAATAAGGCTGTGTTTCATATAATTCCTATCCCCATAAGAGGATAATTTGTGTATGTTAAGCACAGATAGGTTGCTCTTTTTTTTTTTTTTGTTCAATTGTGATATTTTCACAGAATGGGGTCTTCAGGGTAGCTTAAATATGACACACTGTCATAAATTACCTCTGATCTCCCACTTCTTGCAACTATAAGTATCCTTTAAGGAAGATTACAACAAGTTTTGGAAAAAGAAAGACATTAGGGAAGGAAGCTTAGGCTGTTTCCCTTTTAAAATAATGTTGATCTCTTCAACATTAGCATAGTTCTTTGACTGTCATATTACATATCATTAGAGAAAAAAAAACAATTAGAACTCTTGAAGAGCCAAGAAAATAAACTGGCTTCTACAGCTTTGGAAACGGTGCAATATGTCGTTGTGAACGCAGAGAAACTAAAATCGGAAAGGAGATATCAGTTTTGCAACCAGAGTAGTGATGTGCCTAAAACATGATTGAAATATGATATGGCTTGACTCCTGATCTCATTGCTGATCTCTGGGGCACATTCTTGTTTTCACTTGGGACTTTCTAATCTTGCTTCTTTCACTTGTATTTCTTTTCACTATATTCTTGTTCTCACTCTGCTTTCAATTAATATGTGGTGGACCAGAAGGATCAAGACACTGTTACCATGCTATCTTCTGTTAAGATTATACCTGCTTATTTCAGTCTGTGGATACAAACGGACAATATTTTTATGTCCAATAATGTTTCGATCCATCAGTGGATATTTACAGATCAATGCACTCAGATGAGTTTAAGTTATTTTCACAAGAAGTATCTCATTGATGGACTTTTCCCCTTCTTTCCCTGAATCTGTTTGCTAATAATTACTTAAACTAGTACAACAAACCAATAGCATAGTCCTATGTCTTTTACAAGGTAATTCCTACTATTGCCTGAGGAATTTACTCTCAGAATATTGTCCATAGGATCGTACCTAAATAGTATGAATTAATTTAAAACTACAAAAATTCTATTCTTAGTTTAAGATAAGCCGCAAAGATGGTGAAACATCTTGAATAATAACATTTTATGTAAAGGCACTTACTACTGACGGACAAAACATATTGAGGTCTGCTTTGGGAACTGCACAGTACCCATCAAGATTAGTGTTGTCTATTTTGACTCTGAAGCTCAGGGTGAGATCTTTGTCAACACCTCTACTTTGTCCTGTTAATTGGAGATGCCAAGGAGCTCTGCTGTCAGAATCTACTGAAAATTCTTGACTCCTTGGATTTCTTTGAAAATGAAATGAACTTGTGCTCTGCCTGTTACTCTGTTCACAGTAATCACTTGGCTAGGGCAACCCCAAAAAATGACATAGTATAGTAATTTGTCCAACCATTAAAAGAATGCTATGAAATTAATTTCAGAAACTTCTGAATCAATATTACTAAAATATAAATGGTTGTGAATCATATACATGCACCTATTCACCTTTACCAATAATCATAATTAAAATGTCTTTATAAACAATTTATGCCCTGACACACAGAAATAAACCAAAGTATAGTTTCCTAGTTTCCATTTCCACCATGGTGGCATGACTTCATGGTTAAAAAGAAAAATGTAAGGGAAGCCATAGAATATGTTATGTGAACAGATTGCTGGAGACTGTGAAATTATGGACACAAGACAAGTGAGAACAACATTTCCTCTTATAGTATAGATGGGCGGGGGTTGTCTTTGTGAGATTGAAGATTTGGGCATGTTGAAGATCAAATTTAAAAAGGAAAAAGTTGCAAAATGTGCCTTATAGTGTTATGCATTTTGAAGAGATTTAAGATTTTATATATGCAGATCAAGCATTCCTTGACAATACATATCTTTATCTATATTGCATAAACAAACTGCTGGACTAGCACTTTGGCCTTAAATATATTGATCAAGTATTTATCTTAATTACCACAGGACCTATGTCTGGTGTTCCAAGTGCTAGTTGGCTTTACATAAATTATTTTATCTGAATTAGCCAATACTGGAAGTCAAGGGTGATTGTTTATCTTTTTAAAATGAATCGACATATTCTGCACAGAAATGTATACAAAGGATTCTTTTCAACACAATCTAAGATTATAAAGTACCAATATTTTAATCCTCTTGAGATCTTTCTGTTCATTTTCCAATTGCAACTTGCTGTATTTTTCTCTAACATTAAAATTGTTCCTTTCTTCTTTGTTTTTATTTTTCTTTCATTTCCCAAATATTCATCTGCAGTTTTAAAATATTAGCTTTCCTTTCTTCCTTATTTGCTTCCTTCCCTAAAATAACTCAGAATACTGCATTAAAGTAGATCAATAACTCCACTGAATTCATATTCTTGAATCTGAATAAACTGTCACTTAACTATATTACCACTAGCAAACTGGCTCTTGGAGTAACATTATATATAGTCTTGTGTCTTTCTGCCAAATGCTGGACCAAGGAATTAATTAGAATAATTTCCCAGTTCTGCTGACTCATAATGTCATTCTGTTTCAGTGGCTTATCCTCCCAAGGGTGGTCATTCTGCTTCTATGTATTTTTTATTATTCTATAATTTCATATTTCTGTTGTTCTTCTCAAGCTCTTCCCTAGAGAATTCCTCAGCTTTGAGTATGGTGATTGGCTCTTATCATATCTGTCAGAATTGGATTATGAATTGAAACTAATAGGGCGAGATTCTGTGAATATGCACATGGAAATTTTAATGCAGACACATGGGTCTGATCTTATTTATTTATTTTAAAAAGGTGCAATGTGTTAGCATGAATTGCTTTCTTATTGAAATCTATGCTTTCTGATGTAGATTAATGAATGCTTTGAGGCCTGAAAGTGTGACTGAACCAAAAAAGTGAAAACAGCAGTCATGATCTTATAACCAAAGCTCCACTCCTTTCTTGTGTGTGATATGAAGAAATATACAAAAGGATTATGACCACTCTCTTGATTTTTTTTTATCCTGGCTCCCATCTCCCACTGCCTACTGACTGACCAAGTTATTGAGAATTACAATTCTGACATGACTTCATTCATAGCATTCATAACCTAGCATGATTTGTCCACAAAAGAAGTGTGCAAAATAAATTTTGTTTTAACTTGCTGAACATAATTGTTTGAATCAAATATTGCTTCTATATAAAGGTGTCTTTTATAGTAATCTCTCTCCAGGTTTTTCCGAAAAAAGAATATTACACTTACAATTATTAAATGCTCTTTTCAAAATAACCAGCCAAATATTTATTTAAGAAGATACTGTGGATGTGTCAGTTCAATGTTTACTTTTAAAGAGCATTTTCTGGAAACACTATTATGGCCTCCTATATATTGCTATGGCCCTGGGAAGGCATGTTCTCTTCCTGAGTTAGAGCTTTAGAATGCTTTTCATATTTTACTTCACAGGGAATGGTTCCCAAAGGGGATTGGTAATAGAATACAGTGCTTCTCGCCTCTTGGTCAAATATGGCCTAGGGATAGGAATGACTGAAAGCCATGACCAGCTGCTGAGTAGTGTGAGTGACTTCAATGAATGGTATCTGTTCCTACTGTTTAAATAAACCAATTACTATCACTCCTAACCAGAACTCCAATAAGCATGAACTGGCATTCTTATTGAAAGGCACAGAAGTATCAAGGAAAAATAGAATCATGACTTAAGGTTTTCTAGAATATTCTCAAACCAGTCTGAATTGTCAAGAAATTGCCATGCTTTGTTTTATTTTTGACGTATCCACGTTTTGGGGCAATTTTGTAATAATTTCACTAGAAAAGAAACAGATTGAGAAACCAGAAAATAAGATAAGGAACACAAAACTTTGGAGAGTTGTGGAAATTATTAAACTTTGTGGAATTTTGCCACTGTTGCTCTGTCAAAAGTATTCTCTACATAATTTTCATGCTCCAAATCATGATTAAGCTTCAAATGTTAAATGCAGAAATATACAGTATATATTTATCCTACTCTTTCAAAAGCTGGTATGACATAAGGACAACCTGTGAAATCGGAGTTGGATATTATTCTGAATGATAAGAATGAATGTTGTGAAAGGACCTTTATAGTCACAAAGCAGTGAGTGTTTTCCAACTAGAGCTCCTTTAGGTGTCTCTCTTTTCTATTTCCCAACTTTATTACACAAAAAGACCCAATTGGCAGAATGGCCTATGGTAAGTGATTGTGGAAGAAATTAATAATTAACATTTAAGCATGCACACATACCAGATAGCCACTCTCATCAAATTCTTGCAGACTCAACATTCATGTTGCAGTCTCTGACAAATACGAGCTTGTGAAATAAGTGCTTTCTATAGGTTCTCACTAAGGAAGGAGGAAAGCTTTAGAGCAAGGACTGAACTGAAGAAGCTTCTTGTATGAGAAGTGAAACATTTTCAAGGAAAAAAACCAAGAAAGTCTAGTTGCCTTTTGAAAAAAACACCTTTGGGTGTAGAGCAAGATATTTTTTCTTGACAAAACAAAAAGTAGGAAAATGCTACTGCATTCAGTGACACTGAACTCAGAAAATTCCTTTATGTGTTAGAAACATATTGTCGTCTTTTTTCAAACTACTTACCGTTCTTTAGCATATAGCATAGGAGGGGGAGCAATGGCTAACCACTGAACTTGTCAACTGGAAAGTTGACAGCCTAGGTTCGAGACCTGAGTGCTATGCAACGGGGTGAGCTCCCATTACTTACCCCAGTTCCTGCCCACCTAGCAATGAGAGTACATAAATAGGTATCACTTTGGTGGGAAGGTAATAGCATTCCATGTGCCTTGGTGTATAGTCATGTTGACCACATGACCATGGAAATGTCTTTGGACAATTCTGGCTCCCTCAGCTAAGGAACAGGTGCGCACTGCCCCTTAGAGCCAGAAATGACTGGATAGGGGAAACATTTACCTTTACCTTCTATAGCAGTAGTCCCCAACCCTTCTGACTCCATGGACTGGTGGCGGCAGTAGGGAGGATGGTATTGTACGGTCAACCTAGATCTTGCGTGTGTGCAAATGAAGCTTCACATGCTCACCTGCTGCTTATGTGGCCCAGTTCCCAACCAGTTCATGGACCAAGGGTTGGAGGCCCCTGTTCTATAACATATTCATTTTTACAATACAATTAGAATATATTCATGGCACACTTTTCCAAAATAATCCTCTCATTGTAAAAGAATAATGGTAATTAACAGAGAAATTAGAGCAATAGAATTCAGAGGGTATTTTTTGGTGCCCTCATAGTCTTTCATACTTTTCCAATCCCTTTAGGATTACCTAAACTACAGAAATCCTAATATACTTTTCTATTGTGAAAGTATAAACAGTCATGAGATATCTATACCCATAATTCAGAACAATGTCACCACATTCCTAATACTTGTGAGTAAATTCAAGGCTACTATTACCACAAGTAATAGTAATAAGAAAAAGATTGCTGTATCCAAAATAGTTGGCTAGAAGCAGGCATAGATATTTAAGACTTCAGTTCTCATTAATCCAAACCAAGGGCAATAATTTATGGTGATGTTGACTAAAATATCTGGAGATCACCAAATATATTTTCCACCAGAAATGAATGAAGCAAAAGAGAAAAGCATTCTAATTGAAATTACAAAGGTAAATGTGTGGACAGACTTGTTTGTTCAAGGACATTCTTTGAAAGGAGATATAGAAGTGATTTATAAAGAAGAGTGAAGCAAAAGAAGATTGAAGTGACATATTTATTTTATTTATATCATGAAAAGTTATGTGTTAATGTGAAGATATAGAGAATACTAATCTAGATTAGAGTTGCAGCACAGAAAAAAAAGGTTAAAATGATCTAATGTGTCATATTAGTGGTGGCGCAGTGGTTAGAATGCAATATTGCAGGCTACTTCTGCTGACTGCCGGCTGACTGCAATTTGGCAGTTCAAATCTCACCAGGCTCAAGGTTGACTCAGCCTTCCATCCTTCTGAGGTCAGTAAAATGAGAACCCAAATTGTTGGGAGCAATATGCTGACTCTGTAAACCACTTAGAGAGGGCTATAAAAGCACAGTGAAGTGGTATATATATCTAAGTGCTATTGCTATATTAGGAGTCTAATTCAAATAGGAAGAACGGGAAGCTATATTAGTTATTTAAAATATATACAATTCCTATCAGTCATCCATCCAGTTTCATGATTTTTAGAAGAGACTTTTGAAGATAGATAATCAGTGGGAAGACAAATTGAAATAAAGCAAAGGTAAACATTAATTTGTTAAATGGAACAATCTGATATATTCAGCTATGTTACCAAAGAAGCCTACTATTACTTACTAAATATTAAGTTATGTAATAAATATATATATATATATATATATATATATATATATATATATATATATATATATATATATATATATATATATATATTAATGATCATTTTTTGTGGTTTGGGTTAGGGCAGTGATGGTGAACCTTTTCGGCACCGAGTACCGAAAAGGGAGGATGCGCGCCAGAGAAACTGCCTAGTGGGCATGCGCGCCAAGAAATGAACTTCCGGTTTCTGGCACGTGAATGCGCACTGGCCAGCTTGTCTTCTGGTTACTTGCGCGCATGCGCACAGAATGATCAGCTGGCCGGTGCGCATGCGCACAACAGAAAATGGAAGACCAGCTCTTCTGGTTTCTGACACTGCCGAACGCACAAAAAATAGCTGATCATCGCGCACGCATGCACGCCAGAAACCCGGAAGAGGACCGGGCAACACTGCACATGCCAGCGGATATGGCTCCATGCCATTCACAGGGTTAGGGGAATTCAAAATAGTTTACCTTCACAACACATTCTGGTTTTAAATGGTATAGGCAAACATTTAGAAAAGAAATTCCATTGTTCTGAATAAATTAGTTACAGATTAAGATGTGCAAAATGTTAGAAATGCCAAATATTCTTGCACAGCAGTATTTATTTTATCCCCTATGATAGTAGCATTTCTACAGGTGTTTTAGATTTAAATCACTATAATTCCTAGGGGGCACAATAAAATCTAGGAGAAATATAGCTCTTTCTACCTGGTAAGCTATATGTGCTTACTGTATGAACATTTCTCCATCAGGTCTTGTAAATACAATGGTGGTTGCTTGCAAGGTCTCTTTGCAGACAAAGGAGTCTCTTTGCAGGCACAGGGAAGAGCACAACTTTGAAAGAGAAAGATGGCCCTCAGAGAGAATTTCTTCCATACAGTATACATTCCCGTACCCTAATGAGCTCTCTGAATTACAGAGATGCTCAGCTGTTCGGGCCTTTCAAAGAAGAATCTCCCAGTATATTCTAAAAACGTTAGAATGCCAGGATATCAGACAATGGTGCGGGTGCTGGCAAGAATACTGCAAGATCATTTTTCCATGAAATGTTTCAAGATTGTTTTGTGCAGTCATTAAAAATCATGTAATTCTAAGAAATATGAGACTGACTCTACTCTCTCAGTGTATGGCTGTGTGTCATGTAAGTCATCATTGCAGAAGATTCTTTTAAAAAATAATAGTGAAAGAATTATGCCAGCCTTAATGTATATATTAATTGACATAATCTGCCAATTAATTTCTGACCAAAAATAATAGTTTCAATAACTGCACCCATTTGCAAAAAAAAGTCTTTAATATCTTGTCCTAAGTAATTCATTCTTGTGGGATATTATTCTTGGTTTCCAGAGGGTGGCAATGCTGAATATCTTTTTATTGTACAACCTAGACTGTTACTTATTTTTAAACAACATAATTCAAGTGAGTAACACTGAACTATTATGAAATGCATTTATTACAAGCAGGAAGCTTGTGGTCTTTTAAATTAGTAATGGCATAATTCGATGTAATTCTAGTGTTAATCCATGTTGGGTTTACATGTATAAGCTTCAAGTTTTGTGTTTCCATTTTCTATCTCCTCCTTTCATTATGTCTAAATGTTTACTCCCATTAATTAGACATCTTTTTTTTTATTCTATCAACCCCTGTGGTTGATAGAATATTCTATAACCCTGTGGTTAACCTTAACTATGGATCATAGAGATCATAGAGAAAATTCTGAATAATAAATCATGGATTGAAATAGATCATTCTTTTTCATTTTATTTAAAAACAGCTTTTGGGTTTGGACTTGATATAGCATTATTATTTTAAGAGAACCATTTTTCAACCATGGAGGAAGAAGCATTGAAAAGCCCAAGATTCTCTCATAGAAAACTACTAAAGTATGGCCACTATTCTATTTTATGACTATGGACTAAACAAAGCTGTGAACGCACCAGCTATCTTAATTGTAATGTATTAGCAATTGCTGCCTTATTTATTTTAATATTCTAAGAATTCATAAGGTTGCCAAATTTTGTCTATTTTGCCTTTTATCATCAGTTTGAACAGGATGAAGAAAGCCATGCAGCTAATTTTTCCAAAACATGCTACTATTTTTGGTTCAGGTGGATACCGCCATGAAAATGTGACTATTCTGGTGCTAGGCCTTTGTTTACCCTTTTGATCCTTTGCTGAGATCTCATTCCAATTACCTGATTACAAGTATTGTTGCCATTATTTATAAGACAATTCTTTCTTTCAAGTATGAATTCCCTGCCAAGAAAATTTTCTACAGTTATTAAAAACTAGATCAGCAATGAAGTTGCAAATCTTGGTATGGGACATCAGACCAGAATGAGAATTGCTTACAGGTTTTCTAGAGCCGGGGTACATGGAGCAAGTGCTTCCATTTCAAGGCTGCTTATCTAACAGTGTAGAAGCAAAGAACATTAGAGCAGATTTTTCAAAGCACTGAGACAAGCACAAAAGGCAAGTTGGATGCAAATTTTTATTTAGAAATAATATATTAGAAAATGATCAGCAGCAGCAGAAAAATACCTAAGAAAATCTTGATATTCTTTTTCAACCTCCTATTGCTCTAGTTTCTTGGTGCTTCTGATTATAAACTGGGTTAACAAGTTACACATTTTGTTTTAAGATCTCATAAACAGTAACTGGCATAATACTGTAGACTTTATTGACCATTTCAGCACAACATCTGCCATTTTCTTAATATTACCTTTAGATCAAGCAATTGTAAAGCCACCCAAGTAAATGAGGGACATTAAAGCAGTCTGGTTAACAATTGTGGTTTTAAGCTGATGCAACAGTGCAACAAAAATATAAGATGATATCATCATGTCTTGACATGATGACCTTGGGTTATGATCTGTTGGCAATGTTGCATCAGAACAGTAATGCTTGCGCAATGTTAAGTTAGAATGTTAGATTGCAGATAGTGTCTACAATTTATTTTTAGATTTTCATAGCTTGATATTTAAAGCAATGATTTTTACCTTCCAGTATTTTCTTTGCTTCCATAAAAAAGGTCACAGAACCAGACAGTGACAACTCTGTAGTTTGTTACACTAATTCATTAATTCATCTTTATTACAAAGACTAGCATAAGAAATGAAACAAAAATCAAACAACAGAAAACATCAATATTGATTTGTTTCCATATATCGGTATATCATAGTAGAATATGCCATTCTAAAGTTAGAATATACTACTGTCAGTGCAACTCTGCTCTTCATTTGTTTCCTGACTGAATGTGACACTGCCATGGACCAGATAGTATAAAACCTTAGGCTATCTCCCAAAATGAACTAGTTGTTGACACTGATATTTGGATTTCTTATTTTAATGCTTTCTTGAATTTGTTAATAATAGCTGATCACAGGTTCTGGAGATAGTTTCATTAAAAAAAAATGGAATTATATTTTCCTTTGAACATATTTTTCAACAAAAATGCACCAGCTTTTAAAAATGTTTTTCAGAATGCTTAATTTTTATAACACTGAAAAGCTACTTAGGTATTTAAACAAGCAATCTTACTACTTCAGATAAATACTGTAAATATATATATGTATATATTTGCTCTACTTTTGGAATCTTTGTCACTAATATTCAAGAATATAATAACTCTAAAATTTTATTGTTTCTAGGAAAGGGCCCATGAACGATCTTTATCAGTTCCTGGATGGCTACCTTCCACTTCTTCCAGTTCCATGTCCCCAGTATCTCCTGTGATGTTCCAATCCACTCCTGATTATATTACCAAAGCACCAGCAGCAGTTGACAAGCCTGGGAAGAGGCTGACCCCTTGGGAAGCAGCAGCTAAGTCTCCCCTTGGATTTGTGGATGATGCTTTTGGTCCCCAAACCATTCAAGAATCTATTGTTGCAAATGTCATGTCAGCGGCTCGTAGGAAAACATTATCTACACCACCTGATGACTGGAAGAGAAAGGTGGTTTATGAGCATCCAGCTCCAAGTGTCCATGCTAAATTAGCTTCACTTGGAAGGAGCTATTCAGTGGCCACATTACCTGCCAAGATCTCAATGTCTGCTCCTAGCTCCATTGGCCATTATGGTTTCCGTCTGCAGCCTGCATATTGTAGCCAACGTGCCCAAACTGATCCTGGTATGATTTCCATGGAATCCAGGTCTGATTACTGTCTATCAATGTCTGACTCCAACTATAATCCACATCCAAAGGGATGGAGGCGTCAAACATGAAAAGCAAATGAGTCTGCTGTAGTTTTCTTCCTTGAAGGTCTAGAATGAGATTGAGAAGTGTGAATAGATGTTTTCTGGCCTGGTAAAATCAAGATTTATCTAGAATGGGACCCAGTGCTCATGATTTGTCAGTATTATAAAAGACATTGATTCCAGATTTTCTTTGCCTTGTATGCGTTTGTGTGTGCGTGTGTGTATGTCCCTGAGAGAAACATGTGTAACAGACATAGAATGAAATCTAGTTTATATAAAAGCAAATCACAACATGGTGTTTTGATGTGCTTCCATATGTTAACTTTTAAACTCGGAAGATTATAATTGTGCAATATCAACACCTGTGAGTTATCCAATTAATCATTATAAAAATGTAATCTTAGGGGACATGAAAAGTTATTTCCTTTTGTTTCTTATACAAGCCTACTTATGGTTAACTAAGTGTCTATTTGTGCCACCGGCTAAGTTGTGATATGTTGTGTTTTGGTCTTTGTTATTGGCTATGCAAATATTATTCCTAACCGAAAGAGTTCAGTTGCATTATTTGTATCTTTCTGAGACTCAACTAGGATTTTTTTTTCTTAACTGGTTAGGGAAAGATACTGTAATAAGGTCTAAAGTTTCATTAGGCTGATACTTTGAAGTTTTCTAGCTTGAGAAACACACTTCAGTAGATGAACACAGATTTTGCTTTCAGAAGCTCCTAGATGAATTCTTAGCATTTCTGGTTAAAAATCTTAGATAGCAGTTGAAGGGAAAGTCTTCTTGCTGAGATTCTGGAAAGAAACTGTCCTCTGAATAGACAATCTTACCTTCTTGAAGGCCTCTACAAACTCATGTTATGCTCACTCATTCCAAGTTGTTCTTGCTTATATTACCAGCTTGGGGAAACATATCAGCACAAATGTTTTCAGCGTCAGAAAATCATTTTTATGACTAGAGGTATAACAACAAAAGGGCAATTAGAAATGAATAACATATAGCAGATGACAAGAAATGGAACATTATAATGGAAATATAAAGACATTATATTTCCCCAATTCAACTTGTGATCAGTCTTTGGAGCATGAGTGAATCAGAATCAAAATAGGCTAGAAGGGACTTTGGAGATCTTCTAATCCAGCCCCTTTCTCAAGCAGGAGATCCTATGCCATTTCAGATAGGTGACTGTCCGGTCTTTTCTTTAAAACTGCCAGTGATAAAGCACCTACAACTTCTGAAGGCAAACTATTTGGTTAATTGTCCTCACTGTTATGAAGGTTCTCCTTAATTCCACATTGCTTCTCTCCTTGATTAGTTTCCATCCATTATTTATTGACTTGCCCTCTGGGGCTTTGGAAAATAAATTGACCCCCTCCTCTTTGAGACAGCCTCTAAAATACTGGAATACTGCTATCATAGCCCTCCTAGTCCAACACAAGTCTATTATATAAATATAAGTGGACAACTTGTATCTTCCATAGAGTGATACACTGCAATCCCAGCTTCTCTCACATTGGTCATGCTAGCTACTCTGAATTATAAGTCATCAATCTCTGTAGGATGACAATTATTTTATCACTGCTTTGGAATATATTATTACTGATTGCACTCTGACTGCAGTACAATATACTACAATCCTGGACATTTAAATTCATTTCATTTTCTTCTTTGTTTTAGACTTTAGCTATGTTGTTTCTAATTTCTTTCTAAAAAAAAATCTAATTAGACATTCCAAAAGCAAATAAAATATGAAGATACCTCTTTTTACATATATTCAAAGGTAAACAAAGCAGATTCTAATATGTTCACTGTTTCCTAAATAAGAGAGGGAGAAATGACTTTTTTTTAAAAAAAAAAGTCCTCGACTTACAACAGGTCAGTTAGTGACCATACACTACAATGGCACTGACCATTTTTCACACTGACGACCACTGTAGCATCCCCATGATCACATGATTTACATTCAGATGCTTGACAACTGACTCATATTTATGATGGTTGCGCTGTCCTGGGGTCATGTGATCACCTTTTGCAACTTTCTGACAAGCAAAGTCAATGGGAAACCAGATTCATTTAACAACTGCGTTACTAATTTAACAACTGCAGCAATTCACTTAACAAATGTGACAAGGAAAGTCATAAAATGGGTCAAAACCCATTAACAAATTAACAAATTTATCACTTAACAACATAATTTGGGCTCAATTGTGGTCATAAGTTGAGGACTACCTATATTAGGTCTTCATTTCTGTAGCTAGAACCTCATGAATGTTAATTCAGGAGCAAATACTATTAAATTCAATGATACTTTCTAGTAAGGATTAAGGTTACAGCCTATCTTTATACTGTCTGGTATAATTTGTTCCTTTCTAAAGAACAATTCAACTTTTCTAAAAGAAGGAAACTTACATTATTGTACATTGGTTATGCAGCTTATCTTTTGGTGCCAACATCACTCTTTTTTTCTAGCTCGGTATCTGAAATACTGTTTCAGTAAAGATATTGGCTTTTTAAACTTTAAAAGTAAAGTTTAAAGGATATTGACTTTTTAAACTTTAAGACACTGAATTGGCTAAACAAACATGCCGGGCTCCTGAAAAACGTTATTCTCATAACCAGCACAAAGAAGGATGAAGCATGAGGGAAAAAGACATTCAGGATGTAGATATAAGCAAGTTACATGCCTTAGTGCAGAGGTCTTCAAACTTGGCAGCTTTAAAACTTGTGGATTTCAACTTCCAGAATTCTCCAGCCAGCACAGCTATGCTGGCTGGAGAATTCTGGGAGTTGAAGTCCACAAGTCTTAAAGCTGCCAAGTTTGAAGACCTCTGCCTTAGTGTATAAGTAAAGTAAAGCTCCTATGTAGGAAAACAAAACAGATTTTTTTTTCCTAGATATTAAGAGTTTCCTACCAGCTTCTGTATGAAGAACCCCAGTTAAATGGGTTTCAAGCCACAGTTTGACGAATATATGAAATGGGCTCTTTATCCTGACTAATCAAAATTCTGTCACCATATCAATTCTGAGAGCAACTGCTTTTGGCCTCAAGGCAATCTTGGGTTACCTCAGGTATACAATATAGAATGTGACAGAATGTCATCCAGGATATATAAAGCTCTCCAAATCCTTCTCTGGAACCTCTTTACATATTCATAACTGAATACACAAAGAGGGATTTTGTTTGAAGAAAAATATGCAGTTCAGAATACAGCAATTTTCTTTATTACAGTAATATAAACCATTTAATTTTGTAAGCCACCCAGAGATTCAGCAATGAGATGGACAGCTATATAAATTTAATGAATAAATAAATAACAAGACCTCACAATATTCAGAAAGGTAAATAAAAATGTTCTTTTTCATGAAATCAACTGAGTTTAAAAACATTTTGCAATGCTTTTAGGGCTAATCTTTCTTTTAATTAGTTTTGTTGTTTTAAATGTGGTTTTATATTCTTTAAGCCGCCTTGAGTCGCCATGGGCGAATAGGCGGCAACATAAATTAAATAAATAAATTAAATAAATAAACTATTGTGACTTACATTTTAATAGCAGAAAAAGAGAAATGATCATTTCAAGTGTAAACATGGTAGGCTATTTTCAGAATGCCACCTGTTTAAGAATGGTATGGAAGATTTGGTATATGAAGAAATTATGTGTAGTCATATGGAGGGAATGACTTGAGGATGTCCTAGTAGGTAATGTAAGAGGAAAGCAATGGTATGGATTTCAGTAAAATGAGTAGGAGACATATGTTGCAATACTTATGAAATATGCAAGCTCTTTGGTGACTAGGGAAGTTGCAAGCTTTTTGTAAAATACTTATGTTGTAATGCAGTGAATCACATTCTCCTGGGTCACTAGTACTGTAGATCAGTGTTTGTCATATCCTGATTTTTTTTGTTGTTGTTTTGTTTTATGAGCAGAGGCTATAGGGCAAGAACAATTTAGCTTATAGGAAATGTGTTTTTGGATAAAAGTAAGTGTTCTGTGGTTTGAGGGTAGTTTAAAGAAACTCTAGAAAAGCATATATAACTTATGGATTAGTTTAAGCAAAAGATTTGATTTTAGCCATCTGAGTCTCTTTGATATTAAGGCAATCATTTTTTAAGTGACAGTGCGATCCCTAGAATTCTGGTAAATTTTCATAAGAATAGAATAGAATAGAATTCTTTATTGGCCAAGTGTGACTGGACACACAAGGAATTTGTCTTTGGTGCATATACTCTCAGTGTTCATAAAAAGAAAAGAACAAAAAATACATTCATCAAGAATCATAAGATACAACACTTAGTGATAGTCATAGGTTACTAATAAGCAATCAAATCATACTAGGAAACAAATAAAACAATATAAATTGTAGAGATACTAACAACAAGGTTATAGTCATACGTGGGAAGAGATAGGTAATAGGAAGGATGAGAAGAAGAATAGTAATGCAGTCTTAGTAAATAGTTTGACAGTGTTGTGCGAATTAGATGTTTAGCAGAGTGATGGCATTCGGGAGAAAAACTATAATAATAAAAAAAAATCAGAAGTTAACATAGAATTTGTGGGATATGTATATCCTAGAGTTTCCAGAAATTTTAATTTGTTTTAATCTCTAATTATACTTTTACCATATAAGTGATCTGTTACTTTTTTATTGACCTGACTGGAATGTCATCAAGTCTGATTGCAATATTTTGCTTTTCTCTTTTCTGCAATTAATCATTTTCTGAAAATAAAAATATTTCTAAATTTAGGTTTCATGGTTCAAAGCACAAAATAATATCTGATCTCAACATAGATTACTATGCTTTCTGATTTGAAGGAAGAAGATAATTATTTTCTTTCTTCATCTGAAAGACAGAAGAACTGCCAAAGAACAACAGATGATGTGGTTTACCTTTCCTAAACTCTCATTTCTTATTTTTGCTAGGAATTAAAGGATCAATGTAGCCTTTGGTTCCGGAATGAGTTTCCGGTTGTGCCTTAAAGGAACACAATGGTGGCTTTATATTTGTTTGCATATGCATTTGATTATTAGATCCATCATCAGAACAATAATTGTGGGTGTTGAAATTTTAAGCCTACAATGACTATAACAGGCCAAAGAATGTCATGCAATAAGTAGAGGATTGAATGTTTCTAAGTATCATGTGACAGGATGAGACTGAGGTTTTGCTTCATTTATTCTAATGAAACTACTCTGATTATTCTGTGGTTTGATTGAAATTGTTCTTCTCTTTCTCTAAGACAGTGGTCTCCAAACATGACAATTTTAACTTCTGGGACTTCAACTCCCAGAATTCCCTTGCCAGCCAAGTTTGGAGACCCCTGCTCTAAAAGAGAACTAGCTATATTCTAAGAAGTTAGTCTGACTATTGCTGTGACAGAAAAGCTTGAGACAGGAATAACCCTTATTAAGACAAACTAAAACAAATGTAAAAGTTTTTTTAAAAAAACTTAAATTTCTGGCTGCAGACTAATGCATTTTTTCATGGCAGTTTTGTTTAAAGTTCAAAGAATAAAAAATGAATATCCAAAGAAGATGACATCACTAAAGCAATATGTAGAAATATGTAGAAATGTACGTAATTATATAAGAGCCCATATATAGAAAACTAAATAAATTAAAGAGCCGTGGTGGAGCAGTGGTTAGAATGCAGAACAGCAGGCTACTTCTGCTGATCGCTGGTTGCCAGCAGTTCAGCAGTTCAATTCTCACTGGCTCAGCCTTCATCCTTCCGAGGTCAGCAAAATGAGGACCCAGATTGTTGGGGGCAATATACTGACTCTGTAAACCGCTTAGAGAGGGCTGTAAAGCACTGTGAAGTGGTATATAAATCTAAGTGCTATTGCTAAATAGAACTCTCTAAGATTGCAGTTCTCAGTGTAATTTAATTCCATGAGGATATGAATATATATATTTCATATAAAAATTCCTACTTTTCATATTGATAGATTCTTACCACTATTCCAGTGCTGGTTTGAGTGTCAATACAGTTCCATTAGCTTTAGAAAAATATTTCTTAGTTTCTTATTATTTCTGTCAGAAAGAGGAAATAATGTCTATTTTTCTTCGTATAAGCGAAAGGTAAATTTGCCCTGCTTCTGAAAATACAAATAAATGAGATGTAAAAACCAGTTGTCTACCCTCTATCCATTTTACTTTTGCACAGATTGAATATTATCTGTGCCAGTCCTTCTCTTAAGAAAAAAAGTAGTATTTTGAGATTTGCATTGATTTATATTTTACTCCTAAAATGTGTGGTAATACATTTGTATAGCATTCAAACAAAAATATGGAGGCACTTTCTACTCCTGTGCTTTATATCTGAAAAATAAACTGATTTAAATATTCTACTGTAGTAAAAGATCTTACCTAGATCTCATCCATCTACTAACAAATATATAAAAATGCAGCTTGTAAGATTCCTATTGTGATTCAGAAGGAATTCCCATCTAAGAAATCACATTAGTAAAAGTTTAACTTGCTTGTTGAGATTTACTGTATATTTTTCTCTGATTAGGAATAGCAGGCTGGACTGCAAAAAGTTAAGATACCATTTGGCAGAAATAGAGTTTATTTGGAATTATGGTATAGCTGCCTAGAATTTCATAGTACAGAGCTAGGCGCCCTAGATCTGATCTGATAAATTTACATCCTCTTAAATTTAGTACTTAGCTGAAGAAAAACATACCTTGCTAGCATTGTCTAAAAAGGTTACGCAAAAGCAAAATATGTAAGATCTAACAGACTTTCTCAATCTGATGCCCTACAGATGAGTTGAAATGCTACTCCCTAAATTCCTGGACCTGGAAAGTACCAGAAAGCTATCTTAAAACAGAAAACAGATGTTTATCTCGAGAGCATATTGATTTCACCTCTCTTTTCTTCCAATGTCCCCATTGTCATATTCCTTCCATGGTCAGTGGGAAGGTACAAGAATCAGAAGGCAGCTGTTCCCACCCCCCACAGCCCTCATTTTTTCCATGCTGAAGATGTTTTAAGTGGGGAAAATGAAATATCCTACCAACCACTGTGTTAGAGAAGGAGCAAATCTGTTGTTGATGCAACTTTGGAAGACAAGAGGGTAATAGTAAGGTGCGTTGGTGATTTCCAGCTAGGGGAAGGGGGAAAATCCTGGGAGCGTAAAGAAGGTGAAAGTTCCTACTAATTTAAAAGCCTTCCACTGCTATTCCAGGGGATCTGCTGTATTTTCAACATTTCTTCTGAAACAGGAACCAGGCTTTGCAAGCCTTAGAAATCCCAATGTTATGGAAAGAAGGGCACCAATCACAGATTAGAGCAGTCCTCACTTGAGAAGAGCCATTCTCACTTAAAGAGCAAACAGGTGTGAATTTTAGTGACATATAGTTTGAATCAATGATACTGTATATTTATTGTGTATGGTATGGAGCCATTGACTGCACATACAATGATTAACTGCATAGCTCCAATATGAGTGGCCATTCAGTCATTTTCAAAATTTGCTAAAGGGTACAACAATGCATAGTTTGACTATCACAGTAAAAGCAACGTTCCCAGAAAAGAGCAAATTAACAACAACAACAATAACAACAACAACATTGTATATTTTAAGAAGATACTTAGTTGATAACTAGGACGCTGGCAGCGACCTGTATCAACCATTAGCACCAGTCAATGGTATTTATGATACATTTTTAAATGTTCAATTGACTGAGTTTCATGTTTAATGAATATAATAATAATAATAATAATAATAATAATAATAATAATAATAATAATTTAAAACTTCTAGGAGCTAGTGGTTACAAAATTGAAAATTACAGTAGTGTACATTCATTACACTTTGTTAAAACAGAAACATAGATTTCTAGAAACAAATTCAAATGAATCTATGGCATTCATTTACTCATTTCTAAGATGACGCTGCAATGGTCTTTAAAAAGACTATCAGAAAAAGTCATCAGGGTTGGAAAACACATGGTTGTAAGACTTCATTACAGATATTTTTTGTTCGTTTTGCACACACATACACTTTCCATCTGTTTTTGAATGAATACCTTTCTACTGAAATAAGCATGAGGTTTATATGAATTTTAAGCCACTCAAAGTATTATTTTTCCTCACTTTGTATCATCAAATATGTCCATCAGTGTTCAGGTATCTGTTACAGACATCCTACTATCTCTGAGATCCCTGTATAACCATCCCATGGATTGTGAGAGTTTATACAAAAACAGAGATATCTGTGTGTTCATTTTTATTAGCTTTGGTGCAAGTTAATACCTATTGCCACTGCCTCTATGTAACAGGAAACTTTTATACTGTTATTAACTAATTGTATCTCAATTTCACAAACTGATAGATTGAATGAGAAGACACTTTATTAGAATGCATGATAGAGATGTAAAACTGTTATCATCTAATAAAAACACTTTTGTCAATCAGGTGAAGGACCTAATTTTATTTTCTCACAATTCATGTTTTTCTCAACATAATTTGAATTCATTATTTTGACCCACATATTTTCCATATGTCTTTAATCCCTTTCTATTTTCAGTCTTCAAATACACCAAGGGTAAGCTATGCACTAGAGAAATTGCACAGTATCATAACGTCCGTATCATTATTAAAACATATTTAAATATTTCTTTCTGCAACTTAAAGGGATTACTTTTGAGATTAGACTCAGTATTTTTCTGAATTGTTCATATGCAATATTTCTACATGAGAGTCAGTGTGGTATAATGGTTAAACTATCAGGGTAGAAAGTATGAGATGTGAATTTTAGTCTCAGCTGAGGCAGAAAAGCCAGCTGGTTGACCTTGAGCCAGTCACTGTTGGCCCTGGGAAGGAGGCCATGGCAAGCCACTTTCAAAATCTTGCCAAGAAAACTGCAGGGAGCAAGTCAAAATGATTCCAGTCAAAAATGACTCAAAGATGAGGGAGGGAGGGAGGGAGGGAGGGAGGGAGGGAGGGAGGGAGGAAGGAAGGAAGGAAGGAAGGAGGAAGGAAGGAAGGAAGGAAGGAAATCTACATAAGCACTTCTGCATTTATTCAAAAGCTCCTGCAGAAACCAAAATATATACATTCACAGAAGTTAGATCTGTGAATCTTACCTACAGTTTTCAGATGCCATTATCTGAGTTATATCATAGATCATTGATACATCTATCTGGAGATTAAACTTGTCCTAACCCTGTTGGAGTTTTTTAAGATTATACATTATTATATCCTCTTTTTTTAAAAAAATATTTACTAACATAGTTCTTTTTAAAGAATTCTTCTTCTTGGAATATTTAAAGAAGTCCCATTACTTTAGGAGTCAAGCCTGTGCACTGATGTTCTCTTTTGGTCCTTGGCAATCTCTAAGGAAGTTTCTGAGGTGAGATAGTGCCACTTATTTAACTTTATCTGCAGATAATTTTTAATGGTACACTTTTGTGTGAACTGGGCAAGACCTTACAATGTATGAATAAAGAATGAGACCCTGCTCCACTCCCCCACTTCCCACTGTCTTATGGAACTTCAAAGAGTTCCACAAACTAGGAATGGACTATGGTTTGAGGGTTACCATTACTCGCAGCATTCTATTTCAAATTCATATGTAAAAGTGGACCAATTGGTTTATGCCCTCAACTTGTTTACTTGGCATCTTATGAAAAAGGGAACAGGGAAAAATACAGACATAACACACGCAAACATATTTAGGTAAAACATTTTGCCTGTCAAAGATTTTTCTTTGATATATCTATTACTGCCCTGTTGTTTGCCTTTTTATGTGCTTTCTCTAGAAGAATATATAAAGTTCCTATGCAACTTTGCAATTTTGAATTTAATTTTCTCTTACATAGAACAGAATCAATTACATATTTTGGGGCTTTATATGAGGAGGGAAAGAACTGGGATGTTGCAGATAATTATTGCAATTTTAGCTACTTCTCAAATGCATAGGTAGCAAATTATTAATTAGTTCTTCATTACATATTTAGTAGAATATTCAAAAACTTCAATTCATTTAATTGAACTGATTTTTTTTCCTGCCAGGATCAAACAAGACATAATTAAATCATCAATCTTGATTAATTTTGGTGAGTCAAATAATATAAACTTCTCCAAAGGAAATGTATGCCGTAAATTAACTAGTTCCTTAATTGTGAATACATTGATTATTTCCATGATTAACACTATGTTTAGAGGACTGCAGATTATATTTAAAGCTGTTCAGTATACTAAGCTCTCTTACATTTAATCAGGTACTCCGTGATATTAACAGTCAGTCTTGGCTTTTCTTTCTCTTGTTATCAACTACTATGTCCATAGGTTGCCTGAATATAAGAGGCAAACTTGATATGCTTAAAATCTGACTCACTGCTTAAGATATATTGGCAAATAAAGAAATCTGTCTTAATAGTTTCTTTTTATTGAGATGCTATGCTTGCAATATGTCACTGGGTTATTACATATTACATATTTTATTTACTAAATCTATTGTTTATATATATATATATATATATATATATATATATATATATATATATATATATTTAATAAATTTATTTTAAATATGAAGGGGAAGCATTCATATTAAGTGGCCAAAATACTGATTGCAAATCTATGTTTGCCCATGAGAGGGCAGCAATACCTTAGTATCATAAACTGTATTCAAACTATTTAAAACATGATTATATTCACACCCAATTCAAGTAATGTAACCTTGTGTCAGCTCTTATATTTATGCTCTTTGATTTTTGCCAAAAAGGATACTTGTAATCTGTCCAACAGGCAAAATATCTGAAGAGACTAAAGTGGAATGGAATCTGGTTGAGATTCATTGTTTCTTTTTCCTTCCTTTCTTCCTTCTCTTTCACAATTGATTAGGTGAAATGCGTTTGCCTCAGAAGAATTTGCTTATTCAAGGATTGCCTTTTTTTATTTAGGCAATCAAACTTATCTTCACTCATGAAAGGCACCCAACTAGTCTTCTCTTAGTTTTCCTGATTGCTAATAATAATAATTTTAATCCAACTTTGTTAGAGTGTGACAGGTTGAAAAAAGGTACAGAAACATACATCTAAAAAGAACACATAGCTTTACTACCTTGAAATGGTGCTAAACAAACATATTTCTATTTTAAATTTTAACAGGGAAACATCTGAGAATTTAAACTAAAAATGCTTATTTTCTAAAGATCCCACAGTAGTTTTATAGTCCTTTGAATTTGTGGTATGAATGCTTCAGTGCTGAAACTTCATATAATTTATGGATGAAACTTACTTTCTTTCATTATCTATTTATCATGAGATATAGGTATTTTTACTATTGTTTTCAGCTACTTCCAATACTGTTGGAGAAGGAGGCAAAGCCTGGTGGGAAATTAAGGGGGGAATCAGTCTGGAGTTCCTACATCCCCACAAGCAATTCAAGTCCAACCCCCCCTTGAATTCCGTTGACTCTTTTCTAGCATCACTTTCTTGTGTGTAGGCATAAGCAATAAATCTTCTTAACTGGAACTTAATGTGTGGTCCTGATTCTTTGCACCTGACAAATCCCGAGTGATCCAATGGAGATCACTTCACCAGATAGTTACTTTGAGTCTGGTAAACTTATGTAAACTCATCAATTATAGCATCCATCCATTTTGTCTCCTGCTGGACGAATGGGTCAGTGGCATCATGCCACAAGTTCTGCCCTTTTAAAACCTAGTTTGATGTAGTGGTTAAGGCATCAGGCTAGAAAGAAGGAGATTGTGAGTTCTAGTCCTATTTTATCCATGAAAACTGGGTGACTTTAAGCCAGTCATTCTCTCTCAGCCCAACCTACCTCATAGGGTAGCTGTTGTAGGGGGAAATAGGAGGAAGGTATGCTAGATATGTTTATTGCCTTGAATTGTTTTTAAAAATAATAAATGTGGGATACAAATAAATGAAATGTGCATGACATTGCCCAGAGTCACTCTATGAGGGAAATGGGCAGTCTTTAAATATGATAAATAAGTAAATAAATGAGACCTCATATTTCACATAGAGAAGGGGTGGGACTTTCATCACAACACTGGTTTTGTCAGGCTGTTCCACTGTGAATGTCACTATATTATCTTTTGTTTTTTGTTCTTTGTCAATTGCCTTCAACAATTCTGAGCGTAGGTATCTACGATAGGCCAAAAAAGCCACTATGAATTAACTATGAGATTATAACTAATTTTCAAAGTTATTTTTGGCATTTATGCATTCTTTAGCCTTGGGCAATCATTTGAAATAGTTTCATCATTATTTCCCTTTGTTTTGATTACAATAGTTACTTGTTAGCTTTATACAGTAAGATTAAATTGTTAATGTGAATCAGATCTGTCTAACATTACACAGAATTCTTGTGACTGTGAATCAGAAGATATAGCTTTTAGTTCAAGGAAGGGCTATGACTAAATAATATTGAAAGAACACATGGGAAAATATGTAGTACAAGCATTGGATTTTTGCATAGGTTTGAAGAAGATTCCCACTGTGGGTTCTCAGTTCATATATTGTTTAACTCTGTCCTAGCTACTCCCTCATTCTACAAAATAAGGAAATGAAGTAAGTGGCATTGGCAAACCTTTTAGGCACTCACGTATGCCACATGCCTGGCTACAGGGCTGTACAAACTAGTTTTTATTACTTTTTTTAAAAAGCAGCTTTAGTTGGCCCACCAGCACCATTCTTACCTGGAGAAAACCCTCTGACAGGAATGGCATTACATTCCCATTCTCTTGATCTTAAGGAAAAAAACCAATAAGATATAAATCTTCATCCAGACCTGTTTTATGAAGTTTTCTGTTTGAAAGTTATGAAGGGTACTTTAAATACATTTTAATGACGTCTTTGTTGATATTTAGTTCACTTTTGTGACTTCAGTTGATTATAGAACTTTCAGAAGAATTTTGTAAAATAATAGATCCTTGTAGCATCTATTTTGTTTGTTGCCTGGTTGCTTGAGATTCCACAAACAAGATGCAATAATGACAGGAGTCAGAGCAAATTAGTCATCTATACTGGAATATTCACAGGTCGAATGAGATATTTTAGAAGTTTCAAGGGTTGCCTGTGGTTATTGCTACTGTTAAGAAGTGGTGGACAAATTCTTGTCTAATAGTATATCAACAACTTGTAGATCATACTTTATCTATTTCCTCTCCCTGGTTAAAACTACATTAGCTGAAATCTTGTTTATTGCTTATATCAGATAGGCACTATTCAGAAGTACTGTATATCTTTCTAAGGTTTAAGATTTAAAACCAAGAAATAGAAATATCAGTAAACACCACAAAATCATTTCAATTAATAACCAGAGAGAACAAAAATCTTTTAAAGACTTTTTAAGGGCAGCCAAATGGAGTCAGGCACATTAAGAGGAAATTCTGTGAGACAGATCCTACTGTGAAGAGGTTGCTATATATAATATTGCAAGCTAACCTATGAAGTGCTTTCAAAGACAATACTGCATATAACCATATACTGCATATACAGATATACTTAATCCTTCAGTGATCAATGTGTAACATTTTTACAAATATTATAAATAACAGACACCAAGACTTAACTGTGAAACAAACCATTCCATATAAGAGCTTTTTTCCATAGACTTGATAATTTCCATAGAGTATTTCTCTTTGTACCTGTTCACATTTTAATCCATTGTATTATGGCATGGACTATTTTTCTGTTACTCAAAGTAACTGGAATATGTGTTGGAATCTAAAACTGAAATTTTTGTTTCTTTGTTTAATTACTTACTTACTTACTTACTTACTTACTTACTTACTTACTTACTTATAGTATTTTTATTTTACTCTGCTGCTTGGCCAGAAAGGATATTCAGATGCTTTATACAATCTGTGGAAAGATTTCTGCTTTTAAATTTACAACTTTAATGTATTCCTCAGGAGAAAAAAAAAGGGAGGGGGCAGAAGAAACAAGGTAATCCAGGTATCCATCTTTATTTTATTTTATCTTGTACTTATTTTTGTATTCTATATTTGATTAGATATTTAAGAAATTGCTGAAGAAAGAAAAGAGTAAGAAAAATAACCAGGAAAGGAATTTACAAGCATTATATGGTTAGATAAAAAGATTTTTTAAAGAAACATTTGCTTTGTCCCACATTTTTTAAAACATTGTATTAGTAAGACTAGTGAGTATGAATTAGGAATCAAATTATACTTTACAGTAATTTGTTTTGGCAAAGCAAACAAAAATTTAGATAATAAAAATTTACAGTATGTTAAACCAAACCTAAATTTTCAGATTTGGCACCAGTTTTTAAAAGTTGTATGACATTTATTAAACATCAGCAGTCAAATAGAATTAAGGATGGTTAGGTGGCCTAGGGGTGAAGACGCTCACCTCCAACTCAGAAGGTTGAAATCCTCCATCCTAGGTAGCAGCAAATGTTTCTCATCTACGATGCAAAGAGAAAATATCTGCTGCAAACTCCATGTAGGCATCAGGAGGGGTATCCAGCCAGTAAACACTCAATTCCATCCAGTCACGCCAACTCTACTCCAAATAGGGACTAGAGGGTCATAAAAGGAAGGTTTTTTTAAAGAGCTGAATGTGTATCAGCAGAGTAGATGGATTGGCCTTCCTTTCATTCTTTTCTTCTTCTACTATGACCTGATCAAATGGTTCCCTATTAGTGACTTTGTTGAGTGTTCATTTTACAAGATAATTTGAAATATGAAAATACAACATAAATATGACATGTTCAAACACATACATACACATAAACTGAATCACCGCAAAATTGCTAAAATCAAGTTTGTATATGTTTTTAAATGGACCATTTCTGATCATACAGGTGATTATTCTCAGGTGGCTGCCCCTAATACATATGAAACCACTGGCTCTTTCTCTGTAGGCAGAGGATATCTCCCCAGGTGCACTTTCTGTCTATTGCCATTATGTATGAATTGTTAAAAAATTAAGACAAGGTGCAATACAGGAAGTGACTAACTGCACAAGTCAGGTGCGAATGTGAGTAGAGTTGTAGTTATGACCAGAGGTGGTATTCACTTACCTTCGCTACTGGTTTGCAAATGTGAGCACCCGCGCACGCGCAGAACCAACTCCATCTGATGACATCCGGGCGGGTGGGCGGAGCCTTCTGCAGCCGCTTCTACCAGTTCACCCAAACTGGATAGAACCAGCTGAATACCACCACTGGTTATGACTTAGGTCAATGTTGGATTATCTCTTTTGCAGCCAAGGGCAAGAGGCTTGCTTAAAGGAGGAGCACTGCCTGTGTAATGTAATGTATATTCAGTTTGGTCTTCCAGCTCCATACTGTTACACTATCTCCTCTAGGATCCTTTTCTTCAAGCACTTTGAGTCATTGTCTCTGAATGAAAATACCTTCCAAGTCAAGCAATGAATTTCCATGGCCAAAGTGCACACTCTATTAGCATTTGTGCTAGACTGTTTTGCTTTTAAGAAAGAGTCATTATAGAGGGTGTGCTTTGCATTCTTTTCCCACTCCCACGTCTTAAGCCACTCCTTGCCTAAAGCATGTACTATTTTATTTCTTACATAATTATTTAAGTTTCGGTCCTGAGAGTACAAGCTGGGTTACAAAGTGTTCCAGAGCTAAAATGTTACAAGCAATCCACCCAAATCTCACAAACTCCAAATGTTATTAAGATTGTAATCTTATCTGCATCTACTTGGGAATAAGCATATTTTTACCAAGGAACCGTTAATTTAAAATGTGCATACTTGTTTTTTCTATGCCAATGTAAGAATGGCCCCCTAAAGCTCAACAGTATACAATGCAATAGTTTCAAAGTATTTTTTCAAATATTCTATCTTAATTACATGGAGACCATGCAAATATTTGGAAGAGCATTCTACAAAGTGAATGAATCACCCTTCCAAATCAGAACATCATGGTGACATACCATCAGAATTCCAGATGAAGTAGAAGTTTTCATATTGTGCAAAAACTTCCACCAGTAGAGGACTGTGTAGCATTTATGGTTCATCATGAGAATGATTTAGAGAACCAGGGACTCCTCACATATCAATTGAACAATGCTGAAAGTATGCAATTTTTGTGGCAGTTGAATTTTGAGTTTTAGTATGTCCTCTGACAGCTCCATGTCAAACAAATAATAATCATGCTAGGACTTAAAGCATATTCTATTAATTTAACTTATTAATTTTAATTATAACTAAAGATACAAACTTACAGTAACATTGTTAATACAAACTGATGAGTGCTCTTCCTTTGTTATCACAAAATGCTGCATGTAATCCAGGTATGACAATAGTTGGTAATGAAGTGAACAATTTTTGTCTCCCTAAAATTAACCAAACCATTATGAAAGGCAGATACAATTATCTGTGGTACTTTGGGTGAGGAATTTGGCAGGTGTACAAGAATTGCACCTTGGAATGTAAAAGGATTAAACAATAAAGAGCATGAAATAACAAATTAAGGAAAAGCATAAATACAGCTGTAACACTAATAGAAAGAGAAAAGATGTTGAGCAATGTGCTGGGAATAAAACAAAAATGCATGATATCCCCTTAGTTATATATACAAACATTATATGGAGTGTTATTGTAATGTTAGTTAGGGGTAAGAATATAATGTGTAGAGAAGTATGCAAGTTGATTCATGTTAACCAGAAATTAACAGCAAATATTAGATCATATGAAGAATGAGCACTATGGATAATGTTTCAAAATAATGTTTCAAAATCATGATAGAAACTCCAAACTCTATAAAGTTTATAGAGATGGAGATAGGGAAATGATGGTGTAAACTACATTTATTATAGCTCTATTTCCTTTTCCCCCTTTATTTCATTTATCTTTTTATTTATTTAGGGAATTTATATTGCCGTCTATTCGCACATGCCAACTCAAAGTGGCTTACAGAATATAAAACCCCGTATAAAAACAATAAAACTAATAAAAGGTAATATAATAAAATCAACCCTCACCCTGGTGACAGCACCTCACATGAGCCATTTAATGGGCTCCATCCTGCTCTGGGTTCCCCAGGCCCATTGGCAGAACCAAGTCTTCAGCATCTGCCGGAAGAGTGCTAGAGTGGGGGCCATTCTAATCTCTGTGGAGATGATGTTCCAGAGAGAAGGGGCCACCATGGAGAAAGTCTTTCTTCTGGGTCCCACCAAGTGTATCTCCCTAGGGGATGGGACCTGCAACATTCCCTGCCTCCTCGCTCTGATGGGTCGGGTAGATGTAACCAGCAAGAGACGGTCCCTGAGATAACCTGGTCCCAAGCCATGAAAGGCTTTAAAGGTGACAACAAGCACCTTGAATTGCACCCGGAAGCAAATCGGCAGCCAATGCAGCTCCCTCAGGAGAGGTGATACATGAGGACACTGGGGTCTGCACAAAACCATGCAGGCCACTGCATTTTGCACCAACTGAAGCTTCTGGATGCTCTTCAAGGGCAGCCCCATGTAGGGCACATTGCAATAGTCAAGACAGGAAGTGACTAGGGAATGAGTGACTGTGAGTAGGGATTGTTGGTCCAGGAAGGGGCATAACTGGTGCACAACCCACAGCTGCGCAAAGGCCCTCCTGGCCACAACAGCCATGCTCCTCGAGCAGGTGTCGTGAATCCAGGAGAACCCCCAGATTACACATAGGGTCTGTTTGGGGTAGTGCCACCTCATCCAAAACCAGAGGTGGCAATTCTCCCTGAGCCAATCCAGGAGAACCCCCAGATTACACATAGGGTCTGTTTGGGGTAGTGCCACCTCATCCAAAACCAGAGGTGGCAATTCTCCCTGAGCCAATGAACCCCAAACCCAGAGCCACTTGGTCTTGCCAGGGTTTAGTTTAAATGGGTTGAAACTAAAGTCAAAGGGTTTAGTTTCAACAGGTTTGCAAGTCAAAGGGTTTAGTTTCAACGGGTTGAAACTAAACCCTTTGATTTACATTTCTTATTCCTTTTCTGAGTTTGTACAATGTTGCTTACCCAAAAACAGAATCAACAAAAGAAGATACAAAGTAATTACCCTGGACTTTCTGGATTGATATAGAGGAGACGGTGGAGAAAAGAGAGAACAATTGCAAAACGGTGACTTTGCTTTAACGGATACTCTTGGTGGATGATTTTGGAATGATCTACCTGATTTGGTTTTGGAAAGGAGATTTTGGACAGAACCAGAGAAGTAAGTAAAACAACTCGATACTGTGGATTTATAAATAACAAGAACGACAACAAAATTTGAGACTGTGTAGGACTAGAAATAAGGAAGAATTGGACAGGGGTGTGAAGGGTGGAGGGAAAAAAATCTGAACTGGACAATCTGATGCAATAAGGAACGGAAGGAGTGGAGGAAGGCGTCTTGGGGAAAAAAAACTCTGGCTTCGAATTTGATTTAAGCCATCTTAAGTAACTATTAAGGAATTATTATTAAGTAATATGTTTGAAAGACTTTTGTAACTGAGGAAAAGGGGGATATGTTTTGCTGATCGTATGAGCAAAAATTATAGGCTTTAAAGAAAGGAGTAAAATTATAGGCTCTATAGGAAGGAGTAAGAATTAAAGGAGATCAGACAGTGGTGAAAAAGGGATTGGTTTAAAAAAATACAGTGAAAAGAGAGGGGAGAAGAGGCATAACAGTTGATAATTGATGTTTGAAAGGTACATTGGAGAGAGGTAGCAATTTTCTAACTGAGTACTAATGTTGCAAAGTAAAGTAATGCCTAAAAAATTATGATATTGTGGAGGAATTGGACTAAAAATATAAATAATGTCAACAACAACGAAAACAGGGGCGGGGAAACCTATAGTAAACCCAGCTGCAATGCCATCACCCACAATGCAGTGATTGATTGAATCCATGCTGGGAAAAGAAAAGGATAAGATGGAACCAACTATGAGCAGCATGCAAAATATGCTACAAACAATTCAAGAAACTTTGTTGAAATCGCAAGAAAAAATGGCAGATCACCAGGAGGAAGCCAGAAGAAATCACCAAGAAATTAAAGATGAACTAGGAGAGCTAAAGGATGATTTGAAAAGTATGAAAGAGAAGATGGAGAATATTCAACAAACAGTAGCAGAGAACGAGCATAAAGTAAAAAAAAATAGAAGATAAAGTATAACATTTGGATTTAAAGTTAGAAATGGCAGAACAGAAATTACAACAACAAAATAAAAAACTGGTTGACTCAATTACTTTCCTAGAAATGGAAAAAGCCTCCTTCTTCCTACGCTTCCAGAATGTCACTGAAGAGAGAGAAGAAGATTTGGAAGAGAAAATGTATGATATAATAGCAGAAATAATACAGAAAGACAAAATAGAAGTAAAAGACTCGATAGATGAAGCATACCAAGTACACAATAACTACATTAGAAGGCACCGATTACTACAGGAAGCACATATCAGATTTTGCAAAAAAACCAATAAGAAATGAAATATATAAAAGATCAAGGGATGGAAAAATAACCTACAATGGGAAAGAGATTATTATCTTAAAGAGAATAGCAATAGCACTTAAGACTTATATACTTTATAGCCCTCTCTAAGCAGTTTTACTGAGTCAGCATATTGCCCCCAACAATTTGGGGCCTCATTTTGCCCACCTCTGAAGGATGGAAGGCTGAGTCAACCTTGAGCCTGGTGAGATTTGAACTGCCAAATTGCAGGCAGCTGGCAGGCAGTGGAAGTAGCCTGCAGTACTGCATTCTAACTACCGCACCACTGCGGCTTGAACAGTGTTGCCGTTATATACATATGCACTTACTTAATACACTTAATACACTTACTTCTATTTCTCACTCAAGAAATTCTGTGTCCAGAAACAAAAATAAGGTACAATATCTCAAGTCCCAGACAAATGTGATAGGACAGCATCTTCCTCTGCACCTCAGGAGACAAAGTAAGCTACATAAAATAGATTATGCTGTTCTTATTAAGAATAGAGAGAGAAAATTGCAACAATAGTTTTCTTTTAATTTCTAATTACAGTTGCACAACTGAACCCCTAATAAAGTAGGTGGTAAACTCTCCTATAATGGGTGACCAATAGGCTTCATTTAGTTTATTAATTACATTAAATTAGATTTATTTATTTATTTAATTTATTTTAAGCTAAAAGTGTACAAACAAGTTTCTGTTTTAATAACAAGCCCTCTATGCAGTTCTTCCTGTGCCTATTATGAGTTTTCCTCACTTTTATTTTGTTTTTCACATTTTTGAACCACCCATCTTTTATTTATCAAGTAAGCCTCTTGACAATTTTAAAAGGACTGGCTTGGCTCACAGGACCAAATTGTTTTCTTCCCATCTGTAAGCAAAAGGAGTTGTTATGTGACAAGTTTGTGTTCTGTAGGAAGAAAGTTCTGTAGCCTTTCATTGCTGGGCTGCCCTTGTAGCTAACATAACAGATTCTTACAGCCTTTCAGTCCCCTGCTAGTTTTCAGGTAAGGTTATTTCAGTTTTTCCGCCATGTCATCTTTCAAAGGAATCAATGTTTTTAATTCAGATAATGGGATTGCTGTTAAAGAGTTGTGCTTGACCAGTGGTGGGTTGCTCCCGGTTTGATCCGGTTCTTGTGAACTGGTAGTAAAAGCGTGGGAGGCTCCGCCCACCTGTCCGACGTCATCATGGATGATCTGCATATGCACAGAAGCGTGCATGCTCCCGTTGCGAACCAGTAGTAAAGGTAAGTAGAACCCACCCCTGTACTTGACCCTTGACCCCGGTAACTTGGAGGAAGGAAAAATGTGTTAAATATATCTTATATATTTATATTTTTAGTTATTTAGCAAAGATAACTAAAGCAGAGGCAAAATCCCACACTTAGTGAATGAAAGATGAATTGCTAGGGAGAAAAAGTCTGCCAATATGTTTCAACAGAAAGTCTTCCACAAGGACAAAATATACCTATCAGTGAAAATACGGATAATTTGGTTAACATTTATGTCAAAAACAGCTAGGAGCTGCCAAGGAATCACTCTGTCCCAAGCTGAGGGACAAAGCGGAGCTGGCCCAAGAGAAGTCACCTTCCCTGACTTCCCCATTTCAGTCAAGATACATTTTAACCATTTTAGCCAATAATGACAAGTGGCATTACTTAAATATGAGGCATAGAATTCCCTACTTATATTCCCTTTCTTGGGTAGTAACAACAAGTGGTTGTTTCCTTTTAGGATATCCTATTAACTTTTCCATAGCAAACAGAGTTTCCTTTTCCAAGTGAAAGGAGACTCTGCTCACATAACATATAGGTAGTAGGTGGAGACTTACAATTGTAATAAATCATATTTTAAATTTTTTATTCTGGTTTAATTTTATCACCGGCAGAAGCAGTTTCTTTTTTACAAGCTATCCCTTGCTGTTGTGATCACCTCTGATTGCCTCTATCTTTTTAATTCCTTGGGACATGCAGTCCAGTGGTGGGTTCTTCCCGGTTCGGTCCGGTTCAGCCGAGTCGGTAGCGGTGACAATATGACATCACCGAACCGGTTCTCCACCCCCCCACCCCCCCACGTTATTCTTACCTTTTATTTGGTCCCACCCCCAATCTATTGCTGCCTCCTGAGTCCCAGCTGATGACTAGAGGGAAAAAAACTGTTTAAACTCTTGCCGCGGGGTTTCAAAGGGCCGTCCTACAGCTGATTAGTGTTAAAAGCAAACAAATGAGTTGGGTCGTAAGTGCGAGGACTGGTCGTAAGTGCGAGGACCTTCCAGAAATGACTCTGACCAGCTAGCCACGCCCACCTAGTCACATGACCTCCAAGCCACACCCACAAAATAAGCCACACCCACAAAACCAGTAGTAAAAAAATTTAGAACCCACCCCTGATGCAGTCAGCAACTATTATAGTAACTTCCTTGCACTTTGCTAAAGAGGCTTATTCTAACAATACTGTGTTGTTGTTTTTTAATTTACAGAGCAATAAAGCTTGAGAGTCTTAAGCATTTTGAGTTAAATCCTTTTTTTTAAAAAAAACATCCAACTATTTAATTAAACAGAATTGAATGTAAGTGCCCTATTTCTTGAACTCTTTACCTATATCTTCCAAACTTTTTTTTTTTTAAAGAACCGGAGAGTGGATATTTAAGATAGCTTTCCTGCCCATTTTCAAAACACAGTCCTTTTGGATAAAAGATCTCTGTAGTGATAACAAAGTTGTTCCCTCTAAGAAATATTTTCTTTATTCTTTCATTGATGCCAGATACCATTGTCATATACCAACACATTTTTAGTAATATAAGATAGCCTTTAAATTATCAATTACATCCTGTTTGCTTTTCAGTTTCTGGTTTCTTTCATTGTTTTGACATCTTATAGTAAAAGACAAGATGTAAAATTATATATATATAAACAGTATAAATAAACAGATGGATGCTGATCTGAATAACAGCACAAATCTAAAGTCTGACACAAACCATGACTTATTTCTGTATAATTTTGATATGTTCACGTTGCCTACCTTTTGTTAGAATTAACATGAAAGAACCATGATTCTTCTAATGGTGACTTAGAATCTGACTCTTTCAGGAGCTGCTCCTAAGCTTTGGAATGCACTTCCTCTTCCTGAACTCCATGGGATTTTACAACATGGTTGGCTTTTAAGCTGTTGAAAAGTTCAATCAAGTTTTAAATTGAAAACTTTGATCATTTTTAATTGCACTATTTCTACTGTATATTAGTGCTGATGGTTGCCAAATATCCTGAGCTATTTGCTGATGCATGCTGGAAAATTGAGAATGTGTGTCTATATGTGTATATCAGTGGTGAAATCCAATTTTTTTTACTACTGGTTCTGTGGACATGCCTTGGTGAGTGTGGTGTGGCTTGGTGGGTGTGGCTTGGTGGGCATGGCAGGGGAAGGATACTGCAAAATCTCCATTCCCTCCTCACTCTGGGGCCAGCCAGAGGTGGTATTTGCTATTTCCGCTACCGGTTCTCCAGAACCTGTCAGAACCTGCTGGATTTCACTCCTGGTGTATATTTATATATAGCAATAGCACTTAGATTTCTATGCCGCTCCATACTTCTTTACAGCACTTTGAGCAGTTTACAAATGTCAACATATTGCCCCAAACAATCTGGTTCCTGCCAAGTTTGAACTAGAGAGAGAGAGAGAGAGAGAGTGAGTGAGAGAGAGAGAGAGAGAGAGAGAGAGAGAGAGACAGAGAGAGACAGAGAGACAGAATCATTATGTGCTTGATTGACAGAAAGGCCTTTGATTGTGTTGATCACGTCTAGTTCTGGAAAGTGCTCAGAAAAAATGGCTCAAATTATTCATTCTGAAAATTTAGGTCTCTGGAGAAGGATTTGATGCTAGTAAATATCAAAGAAAAAAGACAACAAGTAGTAAGGTGGATGAATTCAGCTACGGATGTGATGGGATCATCATGGAAAAAAAATCTATGTTGTCATTGAGTCAACAACTACTTGATGATATGTAATCATCATTGCCATCAAATGTCATGAGATATCTGATTCTGAGAGATGTTTGTGTAAAATGTCCTTTTAATGGTCATATATGGGTACTATTATGATAGTATAAATCAACTTCTTAAGCCAGTGGGGCAAAAAGTAGTTTGGAACCTTTACTCAGCCCAGCAGACTCTGTCTTGAGGACCTCTGTACCTTCCTAGAGTTGGAGACACAAGTCTTTGGCTTATTTTTTTGCACTTTTGTGGTTTCATGGATTACAAAAAATTCTCAAGCCTTACAAATGTTTATATTATGCATTCATCTCCTGTTCTTCTAGCCTCCTGTCTCTAAATGGTTTCTTGACTTATTCACTTTTGAAACAAGGACTTTCACATGTCACACAAAACTCAGTTTGTCTTTGATCCATCTGAAGATGTTTTTCTTAAATCCTTAGGCACCTTCATTGTGCTGAGTGGTTACACTGGCAAAGAGCAGCCTAAGGACACAACCAATTCAGTGGATACTATCTTGCTTCAACAACTGCAAAAGTTAGGTTATTATATTACTTAATTCAGCACAAAAAGTAACGAGCATAAACTTCAAGGTCTTAAGGCAAGTTTAATTATGCAATTGTTGGGGATAGGACCTAAGGATGGAATGCACTTCTGGCATGATCAGGCTGTTGTAAATGGGAAAGCATGTGCTAATGAAATCATTGTTTTCTGTTAATCATTTGAAAAGAACATGGCTTCAGATGGTGAAATACTTAACTAATGCAACATGTTTATCCTTTTCTTTTCTGAGGGAGGATAAAACAGAATTGAAAAAAGGCTAATAAAATGAAGTGCAGGAACATGCTAAGTTTCATATCACCAAAAAGCCTATAAAAATTAAGCATAGCTAGTCAGAAGTAATTCAGGAGTAAAGGATAGCTGCTAAATCTATTTTTCCACATAGGTGGAAGCACTGGAAGAGATGTGATATTTAATTTCTCCTTTGAAGCTTACAAATTAAGCACTTAATAAAATAGATTATTACTGGACGAATGTGTTACTGAAATAATTTTATCAGTTGTGAGCACCTTTGCTTCCCAAAATTGGTAGTACAGTGGTCTAAGGCACCCTGTTATTAAGCTGGTTATTAAGACCAGATGCCTGCAATTACTGCAGTTCGAATCTCGCCAAGGCTCCAGGTTGACTCAGCCTTCCATCCTTTCTAAGGTAGGTAAATTGAGGACCCAGTTGTGGGGGCAATAAGCTGACTTTGTATAAATATACAAAAGAATGAAGGCTATTGCTTAGCGCATTGTAAGCCGCCCTGAGTCTCCGGAGAAGGGCCGCATATAAATCAAATTTAAAAAAAAAAATTGTAAAAGCTTTTTTAAAAAAATGTTTACTGAAATTAAAACATTTTAAAAAAATGTTTACTGAAACTAAAACATTTTTTAAAAATGTTTACTGAAACAGCTAGTCCTAAGAATCTTACATCTACTTTTCTTTTCACAAGAAATTAGGAAATAACACATAGTGGTAAATAATAAAACTAACCATATGTTCCATGTGACTGGACATTGCATGAAAATGTATGTATGGAACACTGTTTATAATGTACGGTCCCAAAATACACTTGAGTCACCAGAATGCCAAAGAGAGAGACTCAAGACGAGGCTTGCAAAAAAACAGATTTTATTTATGGCCAAAAACAAAATACTGGGTGGAACTATATCCAGAACATACAGATACAATGCATGCGAGGAGATAGCCACACCTTGGGGAAGGTATGGCATCCTTTTATACCCTCAGAGACTTCTGCTAGAACCCAACTCTGGCCTCCCAATCCAGGCCCGTGCATTCCTTGTTGCCCTGCAAGGGGGAATTGAAACTTCCCAATTAGTCATCTTGAGCATTTCTTTGTTTACTCAATTGGCCACTTAGGCCCACTGGCCCTGGAAAGCAGGAGTCTATCCAGATCAACATAAATTAAGACTGAGGTGTAAATTATGCCTTGGAGATATGTACCATGCTCTTAGATGGCACAAGAAAAAAACAGGGAGAAGATTGATATGGGTTCAGGTCAAATGGCAGGGACATATGTTTGACAAATACCAGATACATTACAGGCCTAATAACAGAATATGTTTGTTACAGGAGATACAAATATAAAGGCATAATATATGTGATACAAATACAAAGGCATATGTGTATTACAGGAACCTAATGGTTATAGAATCTAGTATACCAGTATATCATATTCTAGTATTATTTATTATATCCTTATTATTGTTTCCCTTCAATAATATTAAAATGGAATAATAGGGGGGGAATCATATACTTTTGGCTCAAAAATGACAGTTAGGTATTTTAATATCTATCAATTTCAAAGCCAAAAAAGAGCCAGTCCATGTTGCTTATTGCATTTTATGTCCGAGGATACTTCTAACATGAACTGAAGGAGAGACACCAAAACACAAGGATGCGTTTCAAAAGATGATTTTGTAGGCAGTGATGGGTTGCCCCCACTTCGCACCGGTTCTATAGAACTGGTAGTAAAACCTGTGGCAGGCTCCGCCCCGCCCCCGATGTCATCTGAACGCTTCTGTGCATGCGCAGAAGAGAGCGCGTGTGAGCGAAGCAAGTGTGCGCACACAGCCCCGTTGCGAACTGGTATTAAAGATAAGTAGAACCCACCCCGGTTAGTAGGTATTTATTTGTGAAGTTAAACTGCAGCTTTATTTGTTGTGGTCTACTGCTTAGTTCAGTTTGTATTCATTACACTCTCCCCAAAGATATGAATTGGCTCTACATTGTTGCTCAATATGTGTGTTTGTGTATATGTGTACACACACACACACACACACATTTCCAGTCAAATTTCATCTCCAGACACTACAGAGAGCTACTGAGAAGTGAATAGATACAGTATTTTGGTAAATTACTCCTGCTGGCAGCACTGCAATTCAACATAGCTTCATATCCCACATAAACCCTGTTGGTCCATTCTATTCTTGTTCTTCAACTTTTCCTTTCCCGTCTCAAGCATAATATTTATTTATTTTAAATCCCACTTGAAAAGTATTATAAATTGTTCACCAAAGATAGAAGAGAGAGAAAGATCAGCATGATGAATGAACATGTATTTCTAAAAAACCATTCATACCCAGAAACAATGTGACAATTCAAAAGGAGATGGCATTTCTTGTTCACTTCTTGCTGGTACAATGTGCAAATGTGCATACCCTTAACACAGTGGGGAAACTGACACATCTAACATAAGCCCCTTCTTTGTTAACTTAAAAGAAATATATAATTAACAATATACTGTATGTGTTTTAAAAATAAGATTGTGTTTCAGCCAGCTCATTGCTTCCAATGTAACCTTGTCCAAATAATTTTGCCAAAGCACAAAGAGCATTCTGCAATTCACTGAGGTCACAGCCCAGCATAGAAAGGATTGAAGTTGATCCCCAGTGCTTTCTCATTCAGTTCTACAAGCAAAGTTATCTCTGATAAGGGCTTGTTCCAAGTTGGGATTAATACAGTAAAACCACACCTATGCTGCTTCATCAATACTGAATTCACTTATTGAGGAATTATTAGTATTTAGTTATTTATATATGTGAATAATAACAAACACATGACACATAGAAGTAGTTTATGAAAAAAATTATTGAAATATTTTTATTACTTTCTCAAGAAAAATATTCCATATGCATCCAAGTTTTCCTCCAAGAAATTCATAGCAATAGATGTGGTAATTTTCCCATTTTATCCCAACCCTAATAGTATTACTATACTATTGGTGGCACAGCAGACTAAAGTGCTGTTAAGTAACACCAGCTGCCTGCAATTACTGCAAGTTCAAATCTCACCAGGCTCAAGGTTGACTCAGCCTTCCATCCTTTCGAGGTAGGTAAAATAAGGACCCAGATTGTGCGGGCAATAAGCTGACTTTGTATTAAAAAAAGAACACCACTTAGGGGGGCCTGAAAGCCCTACTAAGCAGGTATATACAAAAGTATGAAGGCTATTGCTTAACGCATTGTAAGCAACCCTGAGTCT
Organism: Arizona elegans; assembly: GCA_022577455.1. Lineage (NCBI taxonomy): Eukaryota > Metazoa > Chordata > Lepidosauria > Squamata > Colubridae > Arizona > Arizona elegans. The sequence goes on along the minus strand of JAKOOJ010000009.1, from coordinate 34,334,098 downwards.
CTGGAGAAGGGCGGCATATAAATCGAACCAATAAATAAACAATAAATAAATATTACTACTTACATTATTTTTAAATAATGATAAGTAATGGTTTAATATGGGAACTTCTGGGCATTGTCCCCAGGATTGAAGTACAAGAAGTCAGCATATGTAGCCCAAATGCTAAACTGTCAATAATGCAATGTGATAGATAAAAAAGTAATTCCGGATGCAGTGAAAAAGCATCTAGTTATGAAAAGCAAATGTCCAAATGGTTTTCTCTAAGGCCAAACTATCTTATTTTGGGTTTTTTAAAAAAATATGACACACCCTTGATTTTCTGAACTCAATAACACACCCCACGTTCACCAGAAGCCGCACCCCATGCTTTGGCAGCCCAGCAAAATATGAAACTGAGTTACAGGCCATAAATAAAATCCTTGGAGAATTTTTAAATATTAAGCAAAAGATTGTAACATAAGAAATAATTTGTATCTATCATTAGGATCTGCATCTGTTGGATTACCAGGATTATAATCAATATCTCACCCTGACTATTTAAGAATTGCACTTCTTTCAACTTCCTTTGCTCTCAAAAATTAGTACCTCATCTGTGGGATAATATTGTTGTTCTTGGGGTGATGGCCATTCAAATTTTATGTTTATTTCAAGGTATTTTTAAAACTTCTGAAAATCCATTTGTGGCCAATTCAGAAACTATGGGAAATAAATCTGGAGAATAAATTACGTAATAGTTTGTTAATTTATTCTCTATAGAATAAACAGTACAGAATGCAAATAGGAGACTTCCTATTCTGAAGGAAGTAGGAAGGCATGCTTCCTACCGGCATGCTACTGGCATGCTAAGCAGATAGATCCTTGTCTTCTTAAGTAAATTTGATGATGGGAATGGGATAGAGCTGTGCTACATACACTATAGAAGGTATTGCTTCTTCTAAGCTATATGTTTTAATGGCTAGGTTAAAACATTGTAGAAAGTTAGCACCCACCCCTCTCCTAGAAGAATGAAATAGTCTAGGAAATATTAAAAAGGCAGAATATTTCCCCTAAAAGAGAAATAAAAATCTTAAAGGAAACAGAAACCAAAGACCCCAGCTCCCTGGCCCGAGCAGATATTTTGGTGCCAGTTTATCTACAAGACAAAAGACTGGGCCAGTCTATCTACAAAACAAAAGACCTCAGCTCCAGGATGATGGGATTATCCTTCAGGGCAAAGCCATTCAGCCACAATAGGAAATTGCCCTTCATTGCATCACCCGGCAAGATTCAACCAAGTCTGGGCCACAGACAGCCTACAAAGTTAGCTAGGAGTCTGAAATCCAATAGGATACATTTCTTGCACAGGAACAAGAAGCTCAAAGGCAAGGCCCAAGCAGTCTCCATGTTTCCAGTGTCCTTCTCCCCACTTGGAATTGAATCCAGATGGACATTTCTTCCAACAACATCAAGCTAAATATTTTTTGGTTTTGGATCAGCAAGATGGATGAATCTACCCACTCATTACATTCATGTGGCATTACATGTGAGCCCAGCTAGTGTGGTTTATTAAACAGCCATGGTTTAAAGCCTGTGGCTTAACATAATGTATACCGTAACTTATGACTTATATTCAGACTAAAACATTTCTGTAAAATATAGATAACATCAAATCATTAGCAATAATCTAAAACTCCTTGTAGTAACTCTAGTTCAACATCTAAAGAAACATAAACAAGAATAGATTTCAGACCGTATTTTACATCACAATAAAAATCTGTTCATATTGTTTTAAAAAGTTCTTAAAGAAACCTGAAGGTGCTTTGGTCATGCACTTTTATCATGTAACATTTAAGCACATGCACACTGCAACACAATGAGCAATATAAGAACTAATTAAGATAAAGGACAATCCGCTGCTAGCTGATATGGCTTTGTCCACCCTTCCATGTTTTCTTTGAATATGTCTCTGAATGGGTAAAGCAATAATGATGTAAGCATTTCTGTAGAAAATATAAATGCCAGGGGGGAAAAACACACAAAGTAAGTTTATTTTTCATTCCAGTAGCATTCTTCACAAAAATGACCCATCCTGTGTTCTTCAAACCAGCCACTCCAAGGGTCAGAAAACAACCTGCAGTTAATAGTGCCCTTAAAAGCACATTTCAAACAGGATCTTTTCCTGTGACATTTCACCTCCACTGAAAGGCAGAGACTTTGCCAAGTTGAGCTATTTGGTTTTTCTTTCTAAAGAGAAGCATGAATACTTGGCAGAACATGCTGACTCTGAGAAACTTTGCTTTGAACTTCTACTTCCTTGGGGAAAGAGAGCTTAGAAAAACTAACATAAAACGGAAACCATTTTAAAAAATACCACAAAAAAGATGGAATATCAAAAGCTGTTGCATATTAAGCAGGTATTTGATTCCTTCAAAAAGGAATCAAAACAAAAGGGAATTTTTGTTTGGAACAGATTTGCAATAGTCAATATTAAAGGCAAAATAAAAGAGACATTTTAAGAGGACACATTTCTTACAGTGGTAGATTTCAACAGAAAGTGATTTTTCTTTTCACAAGCCAGACACCAGATTTTCATTTCTCTTCACTACTTGTTACAGTTCTGAAAGCAAAAACTGTTTTCTTTTGTCAACTATAAATTTTTAGTATATATTAGCCAAAGTATTCATAACATCCACATATTGCCATCTTTAACTCAATACGGGCCTAAAATGGTTCATAAAATCTCAACTGAAAATAAAAGCAATTTAAATTCATATATTACAAGAAAAGCTAATACATATGGGATGATCAAGTAATATCAGCAATATGTGATATCAAATTATTACAATTACAGCAGGTTTGTTTTTACGTGTACAACTGTTCTTAAAGGGCATGGTGATTCTTTATAAACTTTGAATATTCTTGCATATATTATTACTGAGCAATATAATCATTGTGAAGTTGATATTTATATGTCCTATTTTATTTGATCAGTAAAAAAGCAAATAAATGAAAATTTCCTCTTATGTCACAACTGTTAAAATATAATCATGATTCTAACATTATCCCCACAACAACAACCTTTTAAGGTAAATTGGGGTGAGAGAGAGGAACTGGCCCAAGGTCAGTCAGCCAACTTTCATGGCCAAGGCAGGACTAGAACTCATGGTCTCCAGGTTTCTAGCCTAGTACCTTAACCATTAGATCAAATTGACTCTTGGTTCAAAGAACAATTGAAAGAGGGTGACTATATATATATATATTTAAAATATACTAGTCTGTCTTAAAGTTCTTTTCTACACACAGAGAGAGAAGGGGATATTTATGCTATTCTTTAAATGTTTTAAACAAATTATTAAATTTTTAAAAAGAAAAGAAAAAATATATCAGTATTCCCCCAATGATGCTGATTCCCCAGCTTTCAAAGCAAATTAAACATACTTTCCAGGAAATTCCTATCCAGATACTGACTAGAACAATTTGTAGAAGAGCACCTTGTATCAAATATTGCAGGACAGGGTCATTTCTTATAAAAGGCCATTCATGGATACTGATTGCCTTACAGGTGTTTCCTTTAGCACCTGTCAGGCTTTCTGCCCCACTGAGCTTGCCTTTTTTTTGTTTGTTTTAAAGGAAATGAATGGAATGTGACCCAATCAACCTACATTTACCATTAACGTATATGCAGAAAAAAGAAATTTGAGAGCAGTAGAAGAATTTCTTGCATTTTGAAGACATAAGTTAGACAAGAATGCTTGGGTAAGATTTTTAAGAAGGCAAAAAAAATATCCTAATTAGAAATCAATATATGACAACAGCACACTCTGAGAGACAGTGGAAGACAGGGGCCCTGGCATGCTATGGTCCGTGGAGTTGTGAAGAATCAGACACTACTTAGCGACTGAACTACAACAAATATGACAACAATGACCAAATACCAAACATTTCAAGACTTTGCTGATACAAAGCAAAAAACCTAACTAGTAATTACATGGTGTACATGAAAGGCTGATGTACTTAAGGCACCATTGCATTGTTGTTGATTGAGATGGGAAATCTTCTTAACTACAAAAGTGACTATGCAATAGGATATAGTGCTTGGGACAGTAGGGAAACCTGTTTCCCTGGAGATTTTACAAGTGGAATTACATAAACAAAGAAACTATGGATTACTTATCATGGGTTCTCTGTGTTACATAAGGCTTATCACAGCACTATGGTTGATTAAAGAACCATGTCTGCAACCTGCATTTTATTGATATAGAATTGAGTGTGAAATATAATGATCTGCATTAAGCAAGTGTCTATATTCGTTTTTGTAACAGAGTTAGGAACTGGGCCTCCAAAATCTTCCCAGATTTATAAGACTCATTTTAATAACCACATCTGCTAGTCAGCAAACCCCACAATTGCTAGGTACTAGATTTTCTACAGATATACAGTATTTATGCCTGACAAACTCTCTCCTCTTCTTTACTTTCAAATATTTAAATATTAATTTTATTCAAAATTTATAAAAGAAACCTAATGCAAAACAAGGCTCTGACTCCTAAAATGTTCTTTATTTTCCAAAATGGTTTTGAATGTTATATTTATTAATTCAAATTAATGGCTCATTATACACCTTGGACAATAAAAAGGATATATGACTGAGGGTTAGATAATCTGCTTCATCCAGAGTCCTCTGAAGCTACTGCACGACAACTTTTTAATCACCTTTCCAAAAAATGGGGAGTTAGGTACTGAACTAAAATTGTCCAGCATATGGGTCCACAGATGACTCCTTGAGGAGGGGGAGAACTAAGACTTCTTTGAGGTAAAGGAATAATTTCCATCCTAAAGAAAGAATTCAACACCACTACAACCCACTCACATGACAATTCTTGGATTGCTTTAACAAGCCAGTAGGGTCCTACATCTAAACAGGCTGAATCATAGTCATAAAGACTCTGCCCACTTCCATAAGCCCAACAGGTTCAAACTGTTCCCAGATACCAGGGCAAGACTCCTGTCAAGGCAACTCTCTTGGACCTGCAACAATGCTGTGAGCAAATCTGAATGACTTTGTCCAACAGATGGTGAGCAAACCTTTTTACATGATACTTCAAGGTGATCCTGATCAGGAGCTCTATACCCAAGAAGGTTGTGTTACCTTGAAACGGGGCTGTTGGATAACTGTCCATAGAATTGTTGCTTTGCCTCTCTTACCACAACAAGGTAGGTCTTAATAGTGGCTCTAACCAATGTCTGGCTGAGTTCATCCCCAGTTGATTGCCAGTAAAACTCTAGACCTCTCTTCTCCTATTCTATTCTCTATCAACCTTTGTAAATCATGGGGAATGACAGGATCCACAAGAGAGGAAAGGTTGCATAAGCATGATCCAGTCCAAATCCTCAGTTGCCCTCTTATAGCAATCAGCAACCAAAGCTTCAGATGGCCTGTGCAGCAGACCAGCAAGAATAACCCCAGGTCTCTCTGAAATTCCTCTGAGTCCATTAGTCACCAAGGGCAGCTCAGTCCAAGAAGTTCAGCTTCCCTGCAGTGGATAGTAGTGCTAGAGAATAGTGTACCATAGTAATCAAGGTATGATCTAATTTATTACTGATTTATTACTGAAACTCCCCCACTTCCAGATCACATTGTCGCTCTTTCAATAGGAAGGTACAGTAGGAACAATCCAACTGATCCCTAGAGCCCAACTTAATGAATCCCCTCTTCTGGACCCAGCCAGGTTTTAGGAATACATGCCTGGTCAGCCCTCTCATGAATGATTAAATCATAGATGAGGGAGGCCTTATTACAAGCCCACCTGTAATAACAGGTGGTAACCTGTTCAGCTGCTGTTACGGTAGTAACAGCAGCTGAAAGCTAGGGCCTTTGAAGGTCTGCTGGCTGGGTAAGGGGCTCAGGTCAGGGAGCTAGAATGCAAAACCGATATAAACTGAGCTGCAGTGGCACAGTGGTTAGAATGCAGTACTGCAGATGACTTCTGCTGACTGCCGGCTACCTGCAATCTGGCAGTTCAAATCTCACCAGGCTCAAGGTTGACTCAGCCTTCTATCCTTTTGAAGGTCAGTAAAATGAGAACCCAGATTGTTGGGGGCAATATGCTGATTCTTTAAACTGCTTAGAGAGGGCTGTAAATCACTATGAAGCAGTATATAAGTCTAAGTGCTATTGCTATAAGATATTGTGTTCATGTTCACCAGCACATCTTTCTCCCTGTCTCCTGATGCCCATTATTACCATGATATTCTTGAAAATAATTTTCATAGTTATTTGAATTTAATAGTAGATAAGACAGGAAGTTTTGAGTGCTTATAATCTGCCAAAAGGTAGAGTTGATAAAAACTAAAACAAAAATCAGAAACAATAAAATAACATCCCACCATTCAAGTAAAAATAAGAAATAAAAATAAAAAATGGCCAAGGTTAACTAGAATGCCTTGCAAGGCAGCTTGATTTTCAGTATCTTCCTGAAGGCCATCAGATATGAGAGTTGCTTTAAAAGTTGGACAGTAGATGCATCATTCTCCTAGAATCAATCCTGTAATCAATAAGCAACAATCTTGAAGAATCAAATAAGCACTGAATCTGAACAGTGTGGGCCACAATAATCCTTGCAATACAGAATCAAATAATGCCAAATAGATTTTATTTACAGGCTGACCGCCGGGATTAATGTTGTACTATATGGAGAGCACAAGATTGGAATAAGCAATTCTAGGAAGTTCCATATATGTTTGCAAAGAGAAATGTAGTTGAAAAATGTTGAAAGGAAACTCTTCATCTTCTTGATTCAAAGTCTGTAATATCAGACTGATACTGTTGCATTTACTAAGATAATGTCTAGTGAATGCCAATGAATAAGTTCATTAAATGAATCAGTTTCATTAAATTGTAAGGTGCTGGGGTGGGGATTCAGGCTAAACTTAAAATGAAATTGCATTTATGTGTTTATTTTTATCCCTGAATGTTGATGTTTTACTAAGGCAAGGCTGTGCAGGAGTGGAGGGAGGGAGAGAGGGAGAGAGGGAGGGAGGGAAGAAGAAGGAGGAGGAGGAGGAGGAGGAGGAGGAAGGCTGATTTTGTCCTTGTTTGTCTCTCACCAAGCTTGTTTTTCCTTTCTGACTAATTCTGCAAACTGTGTGATGAAGATCTTCCCATAAGGAGCAGATGTGGAAACTGTTGGCTCATTTAGGCTATAACTTTTCAGAGGAAGAACTGAGGTCAGTATTGCCCTGGCCTCCAGATAGACAGATGTCTGCCATCTAGAAAAGTATTTCCTTTCACAGCAATCCAATTCATTTATGGTTTTTCCTGCTGTGCCAAAAAAACAGAGCTTTTGTAGAGCATGTTAATATGCAACTAGGTCTTGTTAGCAAGTGGAACAAGTTGGCAACTTCTTAAAAGTCAGAATAAAATTAGAAATTGATTAAATTGGTTAAGCATTTAATGTGTCATTTTTATTGCACCCAGCCAGTAACTATTTGCTATTGTGATCAACAATTTACAACAATTGTTGTTGATAGATTACTTTAAGTCCCCTTGAGTGTTTTCTTTAAAAGGAACCTGAAATAAGTTTCATTAAAGAAATGTTAATTGCCAAATAATTTATAATGAACACATTTCCCTGTAATGCAAAAAAAAAAAAAAAAAAAAAGAGGGCTTGATTATTCAGAAGATCAGAAGGTAAGATGGTATGGAGAATATACCAGGACAGACAGAAAATGGATCAGATCACCATATTAATGGTTGTCAGATTCTGAATACTTTAATGTTAGCCAATAATACTATTAGAAAATATCTGCCATAGCTGGTTTACACTGACTACTCTTTCAGTCTTAGCATTACGTGTCTGTATATCTTCACTACACCATAATTAATTAAAACTTGAAAACTGGAGTTATAAATTTTAAGCTTCTTTTCTCGGCTGGTTAACTGTCTCTCTCTCAACCACTGAGCTCATTCTGAACTGGAATAATTCTTTCTGTGACTTTTGAAGACTAGTCCAACAAATTTAGAATTCAGCTCTTGATCAAACACTTAAGTAGGTTTCTTTGGATTCATGAGCACTTTGGTAGAAAATTCCTGGCTGAACGAATCTTGTTTTATTTAAATGTGGCTCCGTTCCCAAGGTTTAAAAAAAGGTTCCTAGAGGCGTTTAACGAGATTGTTTAATGATTAACATTAAGTCTATAGGTAAAAGTTATCTGTGCCTAATGGATATCCCTTTCTTTTTTGAATTAAAGCATGCCAGAGTAGGTAAAAAGATAAGAAAGGGAAGCAAGGCATGGCTTCTAAAATTCTTTCCAATTCTGTTTTGGAGGGAAAGGGATAAGAATAAAGCAGGATCCAGCATTCTGTTCCCACATACAAGGGAAAAATTTTCTGGATATTTTTCCCCTCAGCACAGTTCAGTCCCATCAATCTTGGTGTGCCAGTTTCTTCTGTCAGTCTGAACTTGGCCCCATTCTCTTCTGTTTTCTGAGTGTTATCCAGCTAATGGATAGAAAGAATTCTGAGACACTGAATAAAGTTTATTTCCAGAATTCTATTAAATTTGAAAAGATTAAAAAATAATAATAAGATGAATAGGTTGAGATTTCGAAGAAGAAATATATTTTCAAGAAGAGCGGTCAAGCCCCCCACATTATGCCTGCAATGTGGAGTGCTCCAGGGCTTGGGTCTTACCTTTCTTCTTTTAGCATCAACATGCAATTGCTGGGGTACGTTATCTGACAGCATAGAGTACAGTATAAAAAGTATGCTGATGATGCCTAGCTAGACATCTCCATCTCTAGCCAGACAGATGATGCTGTTGTGGTGCTGACAGAATACCTGCAAGCTTTAAGGGTCTGGATGGAGAAAAACAGGTTTTCATTCAACTCAGGAAAGATGGAGTGACTTTGGGTTTTTGGCCCCACAAGTCTGAATGATATAACATCTTTGAATCAAGATGGGGTAACACTCCCCTTGATAAGCTAGCGTGCAATTTGGGGGTCTTCCTAAGCTCATGGCTCAAGAAATAGGTGGGCAACTGGGGCTAGAGGCTTTGCAGATTCATTTTGTTCACCAACTACATCCATTCCTGGACCCAGATGTTCTGCTGTCAGTCACTCATGCTTTGGTCATTTCCTGTTTGGATTATTGTAATATGTTCTACGTGGGCCTGTTTTTAAGACTACCCAGAAATTACAATTAGTCCTCTAGGTTTGGCCACATTGTTGTTTTATTTTTTAACATATTTTTTAATTAAACTTATGAAAATGATGAATACAAGTGAAAATGGAGTGGGAAAGTGGGGGAGCATAAAAGGGGAAGACAGATGTGTGAGATAAAATGTGGGGAGGGAAGAAAAATGAATTATTTTGTTCAAAGGGATAATAACAGGTCTTTGTTTTAAAAATGATATAACCATTAAAATGCTGAACAATGTACTTTTCTCTTTTTCTTGCCAAGCCATCTTCCTCCTGAAGTAAGGATGGCCCTCACTCTGCTGGCCTCTAGAAAGGCAATCAAAAGCTGGCTCTTTCTCTGGGCCTTTAGCTCATGTTGAGCTGAAGCCACAATCAAGTGATGGTATTATCACTGTTTGGGGACCATTTTGCTGTTTTATTGTTCCATTATTGTCTGTAAGTACAGAATATGCATTGTATTCTTCGGTTGGGTCAAGAGTTATCTTGGTTTGAATTAACCAAAATAAATAAATATAAATATTTATTTAATAAATAAATATAAACATTTTAAATACATAAAAATATTTTAAATTACATTAAAAATGTAAAAATGGATAAGTCCGTTACGCTTATAAGATCACCAGACTCAATGTGGCATAAAAAATTCAAAACATCATAACAACACATAGTCAAATACAGAAATACCAACACATTGAGAAAATATGCAAACAAGACATTTCCAACCACCCCTCATCAGTCAAAAGAACTTACCTGTTTGAAAAGACATTTTTAAAAAGTTTCCTAAAGGACAAATGGATCAGGGTAAATGGACCTTGGGGGATAGAGGGAATGATATTCCAGAGTGCAAGAAAAGCAATTATATAGCAATATCATCAGAGGTGATATTCAGCAGGTTCTGACCAGTTCTGGAGAACCGGTAGCGGAAATTTTGAGTAGTTCGGAGAACCGGTAAATATCACCTCTGACTGGCCCTGCCCCCATCTATTCTTTGCCTCCCAAGTCCCAGCTGATCGGGAGAGAATGGGGATTTTGCAGTAACCTTCCCCTGCCATGCCCACCAAGCCACGTCCACAGAACCGGTAGTAAAAAAATTTGAATCCCACCACTGAATATCATGATGATCCTAATATTTCATTACCTATAAACCCTAAATCAACAGGCTATATCCACCAGCCTTCCTAGTACAACAGATAGGAAACATGACTAGATCAGCTAATTTTATTTTATTGTAAGACTACATTAACAGAATCATGCAAGTCTCACAGCTTTCTCTTTCACCACATAAGAAGTTAAGGATGTTCCTTTCTGAGTCTCTTTCTCTGCCCATTATGCAGCTGCAGGCTTACCTGATCATTCAGCATCTTTTCCCTCTCACTCTCCCAAGGTCATCCCCACATACCATTACAACATCTGATCTGTGCTTTTTCTGTATGTGCTTGAGCCAACACATTGTTATCTTTAGCAATAACATCATGTTCTCTACACCACTGAACACCTCTGATTGTTAAAGGATTATAGCATACTCAGGGGAAAAAATGTAAGTGGCATATGGGAGAGTTCAGTCAACTATAATTAGCTTACTTTTTAAAATGGGACTGGCATATCACACAGGCAGAGAAGGAAACATTTATTTTAGGTTTCTATAGCTTTTCAAATTTTTATATTCTTACATAAAATGTGAAGTTTATCCAGTTTGTTCTAGAACTATAAAGATCTTGGTAGAAATACATATAACTAGCCCAAATAAAGTTATACAGCATAAGGCAAGAATCAATCTCTAAATTATATGTGGCTTCATAAAATAATGTAGAAACTTGGAATTATGTTTACAGGACAGAATATCAGGAATTTGTATAATGGTGCCATAGTAGAGAAGACAATGAATGGTGGTTAGGCTAATCCTAAAGGTCTTGGGCAAATTTTATGAAAGGTGAAGAAAACAATTATGCAACAGATGATTGAATGAAGTTTGGTAAAGCTGTTTTAGATATGTAGCAATTTGTGCACTATTTATACTTATACTTAAATTATATACTTTCCTCTCTCTAGGAAATGATTATATAGCTATCGTAACATTATTGTAATAATATTCTATCCGGTATGAGCATATCTGGATGTTCTGGGTCTATTTATTTATTTATTCAACCTATATGCCACCCTCCTCACCTGGTGGTGATCCAATTCAGTTTTTACAGACCTGAAGCTGATCTGTTAATTTTGAGAACCAGTACTGCATAGTATCAGGACACTATTACATTTCTGGGAGTAACAATCTCCCTTTTTCCACCTGAAGTGAACATGAACATGTCTGGTTGCCCTGTTGAATAACAAAGCTACAAAAGCAAGCCACCCCATTAATGTTGAAGTTGTGGCACAGCTAGCCTTAAAGAAAGGAAAGGATGCTCTGTCAAATACTACTAACATTACAGTTTTCTCTATAACATGTGGGGTCTTAGTTTTAGGTGTGAGAATACTTTTTCGGTACAAGCAACACTGAATAATATCTAGCAAGGTTTTTGTCCAAGTGTTAACTTTAGCTATTACTACAGGAACATTCTATATCTATCAACTAAGAATTACTCCATTTCATTTAGGTCTTGCTATACATTTAGTTGACCTTATTTTTACATGTCTTTCCACCTACTTACAACATAGAGAATAGTATTCTCAAAGGTGATGACAGGATAAGCTGCACATGTATAATTGTTCTATCAAATATTTCAATAACCTGTGGAAGTCATGCATACGCTTTTGTGATGCATGGAGCAGAATCATTTCTGTTCTCTTCTTTCGCCAGGAAGATATGAGTGGCTGGATGTTTGCATCTATAAATAGCTACTTTATGTCAGCTAGATGCCAATCTTTTTGAAGAGGGTCAGTCCCCAGTTTGTCTTGGTACTAGGCATCATGCAAACCCTAGAAGAAGCATAGAAACCTCCCAGGACTGGATAGGTCATCCCCATTCATAGCAAATTCTATAAACCGTGCTCAAAGCATCAAGATCAGTATTTTCTTGAACAATAAGGTAAGTGAGCATATTGTTTCCTGAAATAAATGACATTGATTGTCCTATGAATGCAATGCTTCAGCTTGCAGAAACAAACAGGCAATTTACTGTAGAGAGGTATTGCAGCATTACCAATCTCTGTCTAGATTGTTGCTTATTAATAGAGGCTAATTCAGAGATTGATGCCTTCACTGATTTTTGGGGGGCCCGTAATAGAAATTGCAAAATACTTTATTTTTTAAAAAGCTGAAAACAGGGGGGGAAATCACTGAAATTAATTGAGAATATATCTGTAGCATTGAGGCAACAAATACACTAACTTTATTGGTAACAAAAAAATGAATTACCTATATTTCAGCAAAGATGAACATCTACAGAAAAAATTAGGCCAATCCTCACCCTATCAGATAATTAGTTTAACAAAACAAAGAAACTGTTGATGCTCTGAGGTGTATATGCAGTGTGGTAGAGTATACTTTGTATAATTTGCCAAGAACAGAGATTAAAAATATAGCCGTTGTAAACTTTTGGAGCAGTGGTTCAAAATACAAACTAAAAGCACTTGTTGGTATAACATTTAACTATCTTCTCTTTTTCTAGTAAGAATTTTTTTGCTGATCACAACAATGCTCTCACATTCTGACATGATCAAAGAGAGAAAACAGCAAGCATCAGCCATCATGAAGGAGATCCAGCTAAATGGTACATAGTTAAATACCTGCTACCATGCTAATGTCACATCTAATCTTTCTTTTTAATCTTACAACAATATTTCTCCTATAGCTTTCCCTCTGAATATGTTGCCATAAATAATCTCATGCAGCTATTGCGCTGCCTATGGTAACAAATCCTTTTGTAATGGCTTCTTTTCATTTGAAAGCTATTTTCAGACGAACAACTGTTGTGGAGGAATGAAGTAACTCAACAGCTGATGCATATTCTGCCTAGAATTGACTTTTGGAATATTTTTTGAGGAGAGGCTAATGTCTGGACACTGTATTATAGAATTCCTGGAAAAAAATGTTTCCATCTTTGTACTTAAAAGTATCTTTAAGGGTGTAAACTTATGCAATTTTAAATTAAAAAGCAAATTATATGCAATGTTATCTCTCAGTCTCCACCTCTCCCACTCAAGGAAGTTTGTACTCATATCCAACCCACAAGGCATACTTCCCAGATAATTTATTTTAAGAAATATTTTGCAACAGAATCTTCTTTTTGCCATCAGTAGGATGGGATTCTGAAAGTCTTTGGCTGATCAAGACTGGTCTCCTTTTCTCCCAAAGCAAAGAATGACACAACTGTCAACTGAATGAAATGCTATTTTATATGATTTATGTACCTCAAAATAAATAGTTCAAATATTACCCTTCCTTCTGATGTTAAAAAACAGAACTGAGGTTTGATTTTGGAACTTGTCCTAAAACATATGTGAGCATGCTTAAATAGAAATGAATATACATGTCCATTCAAATTTCAAAAATTCCTTATCTTTCTTCAAGACTGTCCAAGTTTGTTGTTGTTAGTTGCGAAGTCATGTTCGACCTATCACGTCCCTATGGACAATATTCCTCCAGGCCTTCCTGTCCTCTGCCATCCTCTGGAGTCCATTTAAGCTCACACCTACTGCTTCAGTGACTCCATCCAGCCACCTCATTCTCTGTTGGCCCCTTCTTTTTTGCCCTCAATCTTTCCCAGCATTAGGTTCTTCTCCAGTGAGTTCTTCCTTCTCATTAGGTGGCCAAAATATTTGAGTTTCATCTTCAGGATCCGTCCTTCTAAAGAGCAGTCAGGGTTGATTTCCTCTAGGACTGACTTGTTTGTTCACCTTGCAGTCCAAAAGACTCACAGGAGTCTCCTCCATAGTTCAAAGGCCTCAATTTCTCAAAGTCCAAGTTACCTGTTGGAATTTAATCTTTAGACTCAAAACAAAAACATCTGTACTACAAGTCAAATTGAATCTTATAACTTAAAATATTATAATTTATAAACTAAACATAAGTTATCAATATTATATTTCTCTAAAAAAATGAAATAATTTATTGTCTTCAAAGATAAAATTTTATCTAGGGCAACCTGCTCGTGCCTCAACTCCCAAGGTTGTTTTTTTTTTTAATATCAGTGGTAGTTTTTAAACAAATCTGAGGTCCATGCTTGATGTGATATAGAAGATCTGGAATCATATTTTTCAATTCAATATGATAAGATAAAATGATGCTCGTAATGTGATTTTCCATCTTCCCAAATCCCATACTATTTTACATGATAGTATTTAAATGTAATAATTCCATTTATACTTGTAAGATTTAGATTGGTGGGTGGATATATTATAAAAGTTTCCACTGCATCAGATATATTATAATTCAATTTTATAAACAACTCTTTGTCCTGTTCATTTCACTTCACTAGCAGGTTTTTAAGTTGATGAGAAAAAATATACTTTATAACATCCACATTCTAATGTGGAACTTTAATAAATAATCCCACTAGCCAAATTCACCCTTCCAATCCTTTCATTACAGAACAGACATACTACAACAGAAGTAGTACAACTAGAAGGCAGACAAATTCACATATTTTCTGCTAGCGGTCTCTGGATGCAGAATTGTTTTTAAGCCTAATGTAAGAACAATAATGGACATTTAATAAATTTTGGGCCGATTTTGACCCAGGAAAACAGTTTACCAGAGTAAAATCAAGATGTTGCCATTTTCCACATCTTGATTCAGGAGGAAAACAAGAATGAAGGGATATATTAATATCACTTTAAGTCTGTATGCAAAATCTGGTTAAGTCTGAATGCATATTGTGGAAACTGAGGCTCATAATGTTTTCATATTATAAATCCTAAACATCCTTAAAGAGTTTGCATTGTGCAATAAAATACATTACATTAGACAATAGGTCAACCAGTATTAGAAATGGCATATTTTATCTTTAGAATATTAGACATGATAAAGAGAATGCTTTTAAAAATTCATTCATTTCAATATCCACAAATACCCTTGCAGCAGTCTCTGGATATTCAAACAGTCCATTATTCTGCTGATGATTCTAGATGTCTCTAGATATACACAACTATCCTCTTAGACAGTTTGGCCCCAAGAACTGGTTATATACTTCTGAATGTAAAATTCCATAGCATATACATTTTTATAGCCAGTGATGGACCTTTCCTCCATGAAATTCTCGCATCTCTTATACCTCGAATTCTACTGGTATGGATTTATGTAATTATGATTTTGGTGTATATTAGCAATAATTTGATATAATTGAAAAGAACGGATTTCATGAATGTAAGAAGCAGCTTTGTTACTATTTTCTCT
Source organism: Arizona elegans (assembly GCA_022577455.1). Lineage (NCBI taxonomy): Eukaryota > Metazoa > Chordata > Lepidosauria > Squamata > Colubridae > Arizona > Arizona elegans. The sequence continues at coordinate 34,318,588 of JAKOOJ010000009.1, read as the reverse complement.
CTCAAATTACAGGTTCTGGCCTTGCCATAATTGCCTTCTGTACCTTTAACATGGTATATTGTTGCAAAGACAATATCTTATTTTATTCATCTATCTAAAGGTAGTCTTTTGAATTGGGATTTATCTGAAAGTGATCAGACAGCTTTATTAGTGGGAAAAAATAATTACCATTGAAATTGACTTATTACCATATTAATCATACCAATGATTTAGGAGAATTCTCATAGAAATATGTTTTATTTTGTAGAATTCTCTCAAATGGATCTTGGAAAAAAGGTTAGCATCCCCAGGGATATCATGCTGGAAGAACTATCACTACTCAGTAATCGAGGAGCAAGGCTGTTCAAAATGCGGCAAAAGAGATCTGACAAGTACACATATGAAAATCTTCATTTTTTATCTAGCAAACCAAGAAATGTGAGTATTTTATTTAGTTTTCAGTAGTAAGGCAGCATAAGAGTTCTAGCAAAATTCATGAGTTCCTAAACTCAGTAAAGCTGATAGATTATGTACTTAATTTTTCGAAATACTATTGAGTAACTGGTGAGTTTCCAGATTTGGTAATTAGACTTAGCGCCAAGTGTGACAAAGTAGATTGGCTTATAGGCATCACTTACTTTGAAAGGATTTCCTATAGTTTTAGAACATTTAATTCAAAATAATGGTCAACAGCAAAAAAGACTATTCACCATCACCAAACTTGAGTACAGTTACTTGCTAAGTAAACATCTATAACCCTTTGATCCTAGAGTGAATCCTTAGAACTCTATAGATGAATCACAAAAATGCTAGCACATATTTCTGTATACATTCATTATTTTAGGGAAGATCAGCATGGCTGATCTTTCTGTCTGAAGAAAAGAAACATTACCTTTCCTGTTACAAAATATTATTCTTTGCATACTTCGAAATTCAATCTCACTAAGCAGAAGCAAACACTGAAGCAAAAATGTGAGGACTGAGACCACAGATGAGAAACAGATGCACTTTGATTTCATAATAAAATGTAGATAGTCTTACACCTCTGAGCTTCTTTACAAGCATATTCTGGAATTGAATTCTATATTTTGCTGGGATAATCCTTGAATCCAGCATTTACTTTTTTTAAATAGTAATTGTATTAAAAATTACAATTACAAAGATAAAAACTAATACAAACTAAAAGAATAAAAAGAAAAATAGAAAAGCTCATAAAAGAAAAATATAGGAAAATAGAAAGAAAAAATTAAGAATATATAAAGAAATGATTTCCCCCTTCATCACAAGTATAAATAATTTAGTAAATTATTGCCTTATTTTAAAATACAACAAATGATCTCTTGTCATATGCAATCTTTTATCTATAAATCAAGGATTACTGTATATAAAATATTTTTATGTTGCATTAACTTTTTTTAAATTTTTTATTAGAAAGTACAAACAAACAAACAATAACATGTTTCATTAACTTTTTATTTAAGATTAAAATAAAATTAAATATCATTTTAAGTAAACTTTCACTTATTTAAAAAATATGACATTGAACTTTATTATTGCAAATCCAGATAAATAATTAATATCATTTTAATAAAATTACTTCTAATAAAAATGTACTGATGGCCTAGGACCATAACTGATTCTTTCAATATTAATAATTATGGAATTTCAAGCAGTAAAGTGTCAGGTGCAAAAAGTCCATTTAAAAAAAATGCCTTCATTGAATAAATTAAGAAGCAATCATATATTTCAAATTCATTTGATCAAGGCAATATCATTATGAGAGGAATAGCTGACCTGAAGTAGGAATGTACTATTCCTATTATTATAATATATGTGGCTATTATTATTCTTATTGAGATAAACAAAGGAATCAGAATAGAATCCAAAATTCCATTTCTTAAACATCTCAGTTGTTTTACTGACATTGCATTCAATGGAATGGCATTCAATGTGCTTTGTACCATTTCAAAGAATAATCTGGGAGATGCTGGGGGTCAGGTGACATATAAATAATAATTATAAGAAGAAGAAGCATACTAGACTCTCTGTTAATAAAATTCAAACAGCAAAAAAAGTTTCTGACATCTGTAAAACATATCATATACATATTCTATACTCCACTTTGCAGTGTCGTTAATATTTTCAGACTATCAAAAGCAAGACATTCTAAAACCAAATTCAAAATAAAGGGGGTATATTTGAGGTGTACTGTGATACAACTTAAGAAGAAGAAAGAAACTTCTAAAGATCATACATAATCAAGCGATTGGCTAGAACATGTATTTCCAAAATTCTGAACTTTTGGAAAAGTTTTTTAGCCCTCAGACGATAATTTGGGACGGGGTGGGAACCTGTAACCTTACAATCTAAAATCATCTATACTTGGTATGAAGGAATCAGAGAATCAGGGAACAGTTGATCCCAATTATCTCCCTGTGTGTTTTAAAGAAGTAAGTTTTTAGAAGTAAGTTCCAGAGAGTTTAATGATGCTTGTTCCAAACTAATGAGACATATGATTGCAGCAATGCTAATCTTAATGCAGTAGAGGTAGTGTGATTGCCACCGCTCTGTGTGTGTGTCTGTGTGTATACTTTCCCAATGAACTATTGAACTTCAACACTTGCAATGGCGCCATTGAAGAAGCATTTCCTTTACTTTTTAAGACTCTGATGCCTGTATCTTTATACTTTCTCTTAGTCTAGGAACTCTTAAAAAATGAAATAGTTGAATCGGTGTCAGCCTTTCCATAGAAGACTTGTTTTTAAATGTTCTGTTTCTTCATGTTTCAGTTTTTCCCCTTATCCATGGAAAATTGTACTTTAACACAGTCTTGTATGTAACAATCTTTTCATTTCAATGTCATAGCTAAAATTAGCATCTGACGTTTTAGAGAGCTCTAATTCTATATTAACAAAACAATGATTAAGGCTTGGGATGCACTATTGGAACTAATGAGCCAGTAAAAAGAGTGGATAATCCCAGCCTGCCTTTAATCTTCATGCAGTAGCCAGAACTAAGGTTATTATTATGATTGCCAATTCAGACAATGTTGGGAAACTCTTTATGGATATGAATAAAATAAAATCAATAGAAATGTCCTGCTCTTTAAAACCAAATATAAATCTCCAGCTGCATTGGAACTATAATTCTCTAAAGGGTATGGTAACAACTTTTCAGTTTCCATAAGTGTTGACATTTCCTTGCTTAGATCTCTATATGACTTCTCATAAATGGGATATGTGAGATGTCAAATTAAATTTCCCAGTATCTTTTTCTTAGACAAAAGCAAACTCAAGGGACTAATTTTGGATCAGGAGATAACAATGTGAAAGGGGCAGTGCCTGTATGTCTTTTGCCTTTAGTGTTAATATATGTTAACTTCAACAGAGCAATTTCAAACAGGTCCATGGTATACAGAAAACAGATCTATTCCCAATAACCTGGCTCTAAATTAAATCAGACCACTTATGATTGCTTTTAGCAGAATGATATTTTAAGAATCTGTGTCCTTTGAATTATATTTAGTCTGGACTTCAATTGTTGGAAAATGTAAACTCCCTTATGCATAAAAGAGCTAAAGACTTCAGATTAGCTTGAATGGTCTATCCAATACCTCACTAAAACCACTGTGTGGTTCTCCCATTTCATCTATTAGTGATTTTGTAGTTTCTCTATGAAGAAGGTCCTAAAACAGAGCTATTGATTTATGAGAGACATTTCATTCAGAAAATTCTTGATAAACTTATTTGCTTAGAGCACTAGAAGCCTATCACTGTCAACATGTTTGATATTTTCATTGTAGGTTTGAAAGCCAATTTAAAACCTGTGCACCTCCCGCCACACCAGTGGTGAAATCCAAATTTTTTTACTACCAGTTCTGTGGGCGTGGCTTGGTGGGCATGGTGTGGTTTGGTGGGCGTGGCAGGGGAAGGATACTGCAAAATCCCCATTCCCTCCCCACTCCAGGGTAAGGATACTGCAAAATCCCCATTCCCTGCCCACTTCTGGGAGAAAGATATTGCAAAATCTCCATTCCCACCCCACTCTGGGGCCAGCCAGAAGTGGTATTTGCCAGTTCTCTGAACTACTCAAAATTTCTGCTGCTGGTTCTGCAAACTTCTCAAAATTTCCACTACCGGTTCTCTAGAACCTGTCAGAACCTGCTGGATTTCATCCCTGCCCCACACCCCAGCATCCATTAAACATGAGTAGTAATTAACCAATTCATCCAGAGGTTGTGTAGCTTATTTCATAGTCATAGATACAAAAAAACAGAGAGGCAAAAATGGCTAGAAAGCTATTAAAAAGACTGAATAGCCAAGACACATTCTGGCATCTCTCTTAAATGGTATTTGCAGTTAATAGATGTGATTCTTATTCCTATTCAATTATAGCGCAATGAGATCATACAGTGTGTCCAGTTGGATGCTCATGGCATGGAACCTAGTCATCTAAATGCACCAATGACACCTCCTAATACACCTGATCCAAGGGGTCCACCCAATCCTGAAACTATTGCCCCAGGTAAGCTATTGCACAGCTTTTATATTAAACTATCTTTTAAAAAAATCACAAAGAATTAATAAATGTCTAGGAGAATTAATCTTAAATACCACTCCAGAAAGATGATGAAATGTCTATATTCACATCAAAATGATGCCAGTGAATCATAATAGTTACTGTGAGAGGAATGGAATTTTCATATCCAACATTTAAGGATTATTCTACTGAAATAAATAAAACATCCAGATTTTGTTTTTAGGATCATAATCCAGCTAGTTTTCTCAGTGATGCAATTTCTAGTATAGCTGATAATAGAAAAAATAGCAAACTTACAATGTAACTGGGACAGAAACATTCCAATTAGGTGATTTTACAGATATTGTAAGTAAAACCTTTGAACTAGCATTTAAACAAATCACAGTGCTAGAAACTCTGGGAAGAATTGTAGTTCAGTGTGGAATACAGATCTTACATTTAACTTCTAGTGAATGAGATCAGATATCAAGTTCTAATTACTATTAGATTAGATAAATTGTAGTTTTTAAGTCAGTAATAAACAGGTTCCTATTGACTGGTTATATCAAAATAAAGAATTTTGTAGATTATGTAAATTTCTTGGTATTAGATAGAGAAGAGGAGGCAACTAATGTTGTAATTAATTCAGTAAATTAAACTTATAGCTAGGTATGTATTGTGATTCATAAATTGCAATAATAAAGAAAGCAGAATTATAGAAATCCTGTATTGTAAGATAAATTTTCCACTGAATATAATGTTTGAAGCAAGTATGAAGCTGATCCAAACCTAGATAGAAATGTACTAACTTAATATACAAGATAATATATTTCCAAAAGTATACATATAGGCAAAATATATTATATTCCCCCCAAAAAGATGACAGATATTAGATTAATAATAAATACACTAGAATATATTAACAACAAGAAAAAGAAGGCAATAGTAGTATGGATGGAGATGCAGGTTGAATGCAGAAAAAGCCTTTGATAATTTAGAGTGGACTTTTTGTTAGAAGCCCTCAAAAAAATGAATTCAGAACTGAATCTTTATTGGAGATGAATTTACAATTTGATAAAGAGATGGAACAAATCCAACATTTCATGATAAAAGTTGAAGTAAAATGTCAAAAATGTAATTACACTGGAACATAGGAAGAGCTATAGAAAAAAAAATCTGTAAAATAGTCTATAGGTGGTATTTACTAACTATGGCATTTTATCATATGTGGGACTCATGCAAACAACAACTCAAAAGCATTAGAAGAAAATATATTGCAATATTTGAAAAATCTTAAAAATTAAATTTGAATTAAAACCATAACTATATTATTGGGAATAATTTCAGAAAGCATAAATGAAAAGTATCCCAAGTTATATGCTGACCACAGTAAGAATAAACCTGAAACAACATTGGAAAAGTGAAAATCTGCCAAACATAGGGTGTACAAGAGTTGAATATGTAGCAATAGTACACCTGACTGTACATATTTATAACAGAAATATAGCCAAATTTAATCAGGACTTTAATATATTTAATATAAATACAAATATATTGTAAATATACCATGCATAAATAAGGTAGATTTAAATATTTGGAATACAGCTTCTAGGAAAAGAATCAAGAGTCTAATTAAAAATAACAGATGAGGCAACCTAATGAGAGATTATAAGCAACATTTTCCAATGTTTAATATTAAATATTAAAAGCACAGTGTAAATACTTAATGGTTAGTAGCTGGGAGGTAATAATAGAAGGTAAGGGAAGAATATGCCATCAAGTTTTCCTTTATAAAATTTTAAATCTTTTTTTTATAAATAACTCAAGGCAGCAAACATACATAATATACCTTTTTCCTCCTATTTTCACCACAACAGTCCTGTGAGGTTGGTTGGGCTGAGAGGGCATGATTGGCCAATGTCACCCAGCTGGCTTTCATGCCTAAGGCGGACCAGAACTCAGTCTTCTAGTTTCTAAACCAGCATCTAAAAGCAATAAATGGACATGCAGAATGTCAATATGCTTGTCTCCTGGAGTAGTAGGTGCTCCATCACTGAAAGTTTTAAGAAGAAACTGGATAGCCATTTGTCTGAAATGGTATATAGGATCTCCTGCTTGACAGTGGTTGGACGAGAAGACCTCCAAGGTCCCCTCCAACTCTGTTATTCTATTTTCTCTAATATAATAGAAGTGTATAAATAGTCTTCAATTTACAGCCACAATGGAGCCTGGGATTTCAGTTGTAAGTCATTGCAGTTATAAATGGATGCTCATTAGTTAATTAATTTGTTAATTTACACGTACTGAATGCATTCATCTATTATGAAGTCTTCACAGTAGAAAGGGTTATTCTGTGTGGGTGGAAGAGGAGGACACAATAATACTTCAAATAAAAATATTATGCATATTTTAAAAATACAATAGTTCTAAAACAACAGTGATTTGAGGAAAGAGTTCTGACTGTTCCCTTGTATATTTACTGTGGATTGTCTGGAAGATTTTAATTTACTTGGATGTCTATTTTAAGCGTGTTTGGATTAGAATTTAGTATGATGACACTTCATGCAACTTGTCTTGATAAATGTCAGACATTAATTGTCATAATTTTAAAATAAGATTTTTTTTAGGGTTAAGGGAAGTCACAGAGCGCTTTTAGTGAATAAGGAAGCTATATAAAGCTATAATTTTGCTGTTCTTGTTGCTGTTACTGATAGGACCTAACATTTTCTAGATGGATACAGCACCAATGTTATCATGTTTAGCTAGAATATGTAGGTTTTGAATCAAATAAAAAGATTTAAAGGAAGCTTTACATTAGAGTTACTGAGGATAATTTAATTTTCTGGCAGCAAAAACACTTTCTGCTGGCATACTTAAAAACCTCTTCCTGTAAGAAAAGTTGTTTTATTTATTCTGATCAGAGTCTTTTTTTCTTTTATGACTGCCACATAATGGATTTGACTCAAAGGAGATTTATTTAATTAAAGCGGGAACTGTCATCACAATTTCCTGAAATTGTACACTATTGAACACAGCATGACTTACTGCTGAATAAATATTGATAGTGTATGTACATGCACACAATCATGGGACCGACTATATTGTCATGCCAGTTGCAATTTATTGTTGTTCTTAAATGATAACATTTCCATTAAATAGCCAGGAGGCACTTACTTTAAATAATGAGAGGCTACATAAAATATGTTGCCTTGAATCATTGCAGGAATCCAGTTCAGGACAGTGACTCTTGACTCAAAAAAAAATGAGCTACACCACTCCCAGAAGATGAATCAATCCAGTCAGATGCTTCACTCCATTTGGCCATCCTGTTCTAATACTGAGGCACATTGTTGATCCATAGTATTGCTTCACTGAAGCAAAATGCCCCCATACATCTGTACAGCCCTAGTTTTTATTACAAGTTTGTTTCCCTTCCCACGGTTTAACTCTTCACGCATATTTTCTTAAAATAATAAGCTAATAACGTCATCTTGATCTTAACTGGTTCAAGTGGATTATCTTCTAAATTTGCTTGTCACTTTATTATTTTTAAAAGCCTTTTATTTCTTAACCTACTTAAAAACTATGTTGTGAAGGGGAGTGATGTTGCAAAGGCAGCTAATTAGTGCATGTCCGACTTCTGCTGGAAATTAGCCAAGCTGGTTTCTCCTGATCCTTATGGGTCGGTTGCTCATTTGACTGACATGCTGCTCCACAATTCCTTGACTGTTCAAATTATATATAGTCATCTGTACCTCCATTACTGAAGATGTTTAAATTGTTTTATATTATTATAGGGAGGGCACAGCTAAATCTTGCAGGGGGTGGAGAGTTCATGTTTACAAGTTTTGAATCTAACACCTTAACTTTTGTCTTTTTCTACCCATCCTTTCCAAATATGATTTTTCTTCATAATACCCAGTACATAATACATGAAAATGTAAAACCAAATTGTTATTTCCAGAGCAAAGCCACTGATATTCAACAGGAATACTTCAAAGGTACAGGACGCAGAATATGACCTAAAGCTACCTATTTTTAAAATATTATTAAAATATAATTATAATGTTGTGTCGGAGTCACTGGAGATGTAGTAACAATGAATTGTCTAAATGTATTGGGAAACTGCTGTTATCAAATTCAAATGTTTTGGGATCCTTCTTCTCCTAAAGGTTACTCTGGACCTTTGAAGACAATTCCTCCTGAGAAGTTCAACACTACATCTGTACCAAAATACTACCAATCACCTTGGATTGAGGCCATCAGTAATGATCCTGAGCTGCTGGAAGCTTTGTATCCTAAATTGTTTAAGCCAGAAGCAATACCAGAACTACCCAACTTTAAGAGCTTTAACAGGTAATTTTGAACAATCATCAAATTTCATTAAATGCAGAAAACAATAGCATGAAGAAAATGAATGCGGATTTTAAGATGCGAATATAAGGAAGCTTATAAAAGGATTTCAATTATTTGGGTTCCTTTAGATGGATTCATCAGAAGCCTGGAGCCCTTAACAGTAGATTCTAGTTTACATAAGTACTGGACCACCAGAGGCTTTCCCATGCCATACCATGACTAAGCAACTCTTCATAGGAATTTGACAAGGATGTCTAGGAAGGCAATAGAGGGAACAATGTAATTTAATTTAGCCAGCCAGAGTCATTGGGAATTGGGCAGCATATATATTTATTTAATTAATTGTAGTTCATACTGAAGGCAAACTGATCTAACTTTGTCTTTTCAACTCAACACATTAACTGAAACAGTTTTAATTTAAAACTTTATTTCAAAGCTTGCATATAGCTAACTGTACTTTTAAAAAAATACACTGGGCTAAATCTGTACAAAAATGTTTTTCCAGTATTCATAATTATTCAAGAAATCATTGCAAAACCTATGAATATAAAACGTCACCTAAATATATCGGATCGGATCGGACAGAACAGGACAGGACAGGACAAATTTCTTTATTGACCAAGTGTGATTGGACACATAAGGAATTTGTCTCTGATGGATAAGCTCACAGCGTACATATAAAGAGCAAGTAATAGGTCATAGGTCACAATCATAGTTACAATCATAATCAATATATATGCATATTTGGAGAACTAGGCATCAAAGTATACATAAATTTCAGTAGGAGAAATTCAGGAAACTTGAAATCGACATATACAGTACACCATTCTTTAGGTATAAAGGTAGTCCTCACTTACTGTCTGCTCATTTAGTGACTGTTTAAAGTTTTAATAGTGCTGAAAAAAAGATTTGCAACCAGTCATGCTATCGCAGTGTCCTTGCAGTCATGCAATCACAATTCGGGCATTTAACAATTGTTGTGCATTTATGATGGTTCCAGCATTCTTCAATTATGTGATCACCATCTTCAACATTCACAACAGGCTTGTGACAAATGAAGTTAGTGGGGAAGCCAGAAAGTAGTCACAAATCGCTATCATGTAACATTATACTTAACAACTGCAGGTGATTTGCTTCGTGACTGCAGCTGGAACTGATGTTATAAGCTGGTACTGTCATGTGATGTTTCACTTTATGACATCATTTAGCAATAGAGCTTCAGTCCCAATTGAGGTTGGTAAGTGAGGACTACCTTTAATACCTTGTATTCATATTTCAAATACCAACTGCTAGGGAACACCAATTAAAGGAGAAGTAGACTTTTCCATTATTTTTCCCCAGGAGTTATTATATATGATGCTGCCTGAGTTTCATGAGGGACATTACTGCTGCTACAACTACTAAAAAATGACCTCATCTTTAAGGAATTTGTCCAGTCTTTTACATCTGACTAAATTGGTGATCTTCATCACATCTGATGACAGTTAATTCTATAGTTAAACTATTCATTGTGTAAAAAAGTATTTCCTAACTATTTATTGTGTAAATAAATATTTACACAAAAATATTTCCTTTACAAACAATCCCTGGAAGAAACACAAAATCTCAGTCTTGCCCATGTGAATGACATGATTCCCTACTACCATGATTCCCACAGCAGCCTTCACCAAGCAGATGTTAACCTCCATACATTTCATTTCAATGAATGATCCAAATTCTAATCCTACCCACATTTGCTGTACTTGGGTAATTTTATATACTTCTATCATATCATCCCTTATCCAATTCACCTGTTGCCCAAATCCTTTATGTAATTTATGTGCTAATGAATTGCTGCTTATAACTACTTTGGTTGTACTCTTTTTGCATATTTTCTCATTCTGTAATATCCTAAATGAAGCCTCTCCATATATTTATTTCCATATATTCCACAGTTGGCCCTAACACAAGCTAAACATACACTTTGCTCTTCTTAAAAAAACAATCACCCTCCCCATCATCACTTTAATGGAATGGTTAATTTGTTGGACCAGGAAGGAGTGAGACTGAGATTCCAGGTCACCCTCAGCCATGGAAACTTCCTGGTTACCTTTGAGCCAGTCACTCTCTTACACCCTTAAATACTGTACAGAGGAGGGCATGCACTGTTCACCATCTTTAGCTCCAGGAGGAAAAATTGAATGTGAAGTTCTTGGAACTCTGTAATCATGTTATCCAGTTGAAATTGCTTAATGCATTGTAAGCTGCCCTGAGTCTCCGGAGAAGGGAGGCATATAAATCAAATAAAAAAAAAAATGTCTGCAAACAAACAACGAAGCTCAGAAAGCACTAAGACCTCTACAGTTCAACTCAGCTACAGATAATCTCTTCTACTTTTCCCCCAAAAAAATTAAACATAGTTCTCGCAAACAAAAACAAACAACCCAGGAAAAAACACAAAATCTTACCCATATGTATGACATGATCCCCTTCTGACTTTACATCACAATCATGATTCCCAATGCAATCTTTACCATCCACACATTAAATATTGTTCAACCACCAAATGGTTGACCAGGCTTTTTTCTAAAATATATAGGTTACTATTTCTTCTCTCCCACTACTTTTAAAGATGTATAGATTCCATATTAAACCATTTTGAAGTTTAGGGATTGAGATATAATCTTACTTAATTGCCACACATTTTCATATAAACTGGAGACTCAGAATATTGCAATCAGTCTTATTGAGCAGTAGAAGGAACTTTGTGCTTTAGTAATAAACTGGTTCTTTTGTAATTTTTTTAATTAGATGGTTAAGATTTTTAAATAATCAAAATGGATAAATGCATACAAAATAGAATGAAAGTGTCATATAAATGCAGCACATATGTTAAGGAGATTGACCAAAAAAACCCCGCAACCCATCAGTGAAATTCTAAACTGTGGCTTTTAGCAAAAGTTCTAAACATGTTGACATTGACTCAAAATATTTTGGGAGTGTTTTTGTAAAATATCCAGGTTATGGGTCGTGCTTATTCATACTCAATATAGTAATCTCATTTATTGAGACACTGTGTCTGTTTTTAATAGCTTGTAGCTAATGCTGAGTGACTAATACATCATACCCACAAAATACACACAGACAAAATTATCAAAAGGTAGTAGTGCACTGCTACAGAAAACAGGAAACAGACACTACACACTTTTAGCAGCTGGTCAAGACTGGTTTTCTGCTCTGCAAAATAAATCATCGCAAATATCTCTTAAGAAAACTAACCAAAGATGTGATTACGAAAGATGTGATAACACGTCTAGGGTCAACACATCATGCTAAGCTTAAGCAAATCATAAAAAGTTTGAGGACACCTGGTCTACACTGTGAGATCAGTCTCTGAGTGAGTTGGACCCTTACATCTATATGATGTCATTGCAAGAACATCAAGGAAATATAACTCTGAGTTTAATACTGCAGTTGCATGCTCATTGGTATCAAAGAAATATAAAGGTTGACTATATTCCATGCTCCCGATTCAGATTTGGAAATTATCTAAACCAACAAAGCTTTTGTGTTACCTAACTCTTTGTTTGCAACTGTAACAGAACAAGCTCAGATAAAAAGACTGAATACAGCTGCAACATCCGTTTAGTTATCAGGCACAACCACATTGGAATATTTTCACATCTAGCTGTGACAATTCAAAAGGAGCTGGAATGGATTCAGAAGGCAGCTAAAAGGATTTAAAGGGCATAAAAGAAAAGTGCTGCTTGTTATTATTTCATTGCTTTAAATTTTTTTTATGTATGAGTCATTTGCTGTCACAATAAGTCTTACAGCACATTAATTAGAATAAAATTCATCTAACATAAAATTCAGTATTTAAAAAAAATGTACATGCAACAGTAGTTGATAAAAAACAGTATCTGTCCTCCTGTCCATCTTAGATTTAAGCCTAATAAGTGGGATCAAACTAAAGTAAACTAATAATAAATTAATAAGCACATCAAACTGAACTAAACTAAGTAATTCAAGTCTGCAAACATGTTCCTATATCATAATCTGATGATGGCCATGAAACCAGCAGCTATTCTGACAGTACTATGGATATTAAAACCATAGTGGGAGACCCACATACCAAACCCCACACAATCCCCATTACTTCTAATAGTGATGCAGTTCAGCAATGGGTGAGTCCAAACGATCCATAACCTGTTCCAAATGATTCACACAGGATACCAGTCCTGACTGGTAAAAAGCCCTGGAATTCGTACGTGTCCTACTTTCCCAATTCACTTTCTTTTCCAAACTGTCTTTAAAATTGTGTTTCCACCCTACACCCATTTCTTCCTTTGCTAAGAAAAAAATAGAGAACCCCCCCCCCATTCAGGATTTGGGAGAAAATTGGAGGGAGCAGGGAGGAGGGAACAAAACTAGAAATTTCTAGAGAAGGGTGTAATAGCTTGCCTGCAGCTAGTAGACACCATATTATGCACAATATGTCATGTTATATATCACAACAACTCCCAACCTTACTGTCAATCCTTGCTGGTCACTTGAAAAGAATATAGCTTTATTTCTTATAGAAAGGCAAGATGATGATCTACCAAACTCTTCTAATCGTTAATTAAATCTTTAATGAGAGAAAATTTGTACGTCTCTAATCTGATGTTCCACTCAGAGGAAGAGGAGGAGGAAAAGGAGCCTTCATTGGGATTCTCCTGATGTCATGAGGAGAAGGAAATGATTCTGAGACATACTGTATAACTTCATTTCCAAAAGGGATATAATATTTGAAAATATTATTACTTTCTATAGTTCTGCAAACAATAAATTTTCATTGAATATATTATTAAATTAAGACTATTTATTCAGGAAATCTAACTGAATTAAATGCAAGGTTTGTGATTTATCCAGGCAGTCTCTGAGAAATGACAAAATTGAACAGAAACGGGTGGGGGGAGCCATGTAAATAGCATTCACAATGTAACTTGTAAATGGAAATCTTAACTACTTGAAAAATAAACCTCTTTCTTGATGGAAAAAAAATCATTTTAACAACATTCTCCTCTCTGGAAAACTAGCGCTAAATGTCCCTAGAAAGCAAAGGAATATATTCTTTGAGTCCTCTGAGCTCTCTTTGATCATTTTGGACTGCAATTGTGAACTAGCAGCTGCATGGTTTGTTACCATGGTTTGTCAAACTCGCTGTGTCATGTTGCCGTCATGTAACTCTTTTCCCCTCTGTGGAGCTGAGGTGGACATGGCCTGCATGTGATGCATCCAGCCTGTGGGCCGCTAGTTTGACACCCCTGTATGAGGTAGGAAACTGTAAAATAAGCTTAATTAATTTGGGTAAAGGAAAAAAAGGAAAAGAAAAACAACCCCAATATGGATACAATGTCTTCTCACTGACTTTGCATCTTCAGTTTGACTACAGCACTCCCCCACTCCAAATTATAACTACAGATAGTCCTCGATTTATAACAGTTCATTTAGTGACTGTTCAAAGTTACAGCGGCACTGAAAAAAGTGACTTATAACCATTTTTCACATTAAGACCCTTGTAACACCCCTCTGGTTATGTGTTTTACATTGGGATGCTTGACAGCTGGTTTATATTTATGATGGTTGCAATGTCCTGGAGTCATGTCAATGTCCTGGGGTCATCTTTTATGACTTTCTGACAAGCAAAGTCAATGGGGAAGCCAGATTCACTTAACAACTGCAGTATTCATTTAACAAATGTGGCAACAAAAGTCATAAAATGGGATAAAACTCACTTAACAAATTTCTCACTTAGCAACATAAATCCTGGGCTCATTTGTGGTCATAAATTGAGGACTACCTGTATATGTTCCTTGCCATGGAAATGTTCTTAGGATTCCATAAAGAATAAATTGAATCAGCTTGGAAGAATATCACAACACACTTCTGTGATTAATACATTTCAAAACTGCTAGCCTATTTATTTAGGTGGTGGTGATGATGATGAAATTAACTGCAAAACTATTTCCTTTGCCCTGTTTTTTCCCAACGCTAAGCCATTTTTTCCCTTAGTTAATGTAATATCTTAAATAAAAACCTAAATCAGAAGTGAAGCACTGCAGGATGCCTAGACGTAACAATAAACTGGATTGACTGGTTATGCCTCCTATCTTGTTAAAGAAGCCCAATTCCCTTCCTGAAATGGATTGTTTTCAAAGCAGTAAAGGAATCCAGTCCATCTGGATGTAGTTCTGAATTACTAATCTACATATAGCAAGCCTAATCCTGTAACACATGAAGCATCTCCTGCTGACTGCCAGTACCACATTGGAACAATTATTAAACAACTAACAGTATAATAATCCTCTAGCAGCCTGAAAATATTATCCAAGACCCCAGCTCTTCAGCCCCCATTTAAACAAGGTAAACAGCTTTTTGGCGCTGTAATTCTGAGATAGGTTCCCATAAAATGGCTACAATTTTAACAAAACACTTTCTTTAAAAGGTAGCTTGTCCTTTAAATTGAACTGTCTGACGACGCTATTAACATGTCCAGATAAGTCTTCTTGTCAACAACCATAAGAAGTTGCCACTGTTTCTTCTGGGTATATCCATTCAAGGACTAAATAGGACTGATGCTGTTTAATTTTCAAATCCAGATGAGATTGACTGGCTACTGCTTTTGTTCTTTCTTTCTAAACTGAATGTTTTTCTGCTGCTGCTTTTAAACTCTCATTGCCCCAGAATACTCCCTACCAGCTAATCTCAGCCTGTTTGTTTTTCTGGGGAGGTGATATTTCTAAACAAAGGTCTGGACTGCAGCCATGGCCATTTATACATCCTAAGACTCTGTGCCTATGGCGCCTCTGTGGGATCTAGAGACATTCTTGGAAGTAAAGATAATAGTAGAGGCTATCATGTTGCTTTGAAGCATGCCAATTTCATCAGTATTTAATTTTAAACAATTACAATATGGTGGCTTTAACTAATTTTTACTTTAAATACTTTCTATTAAGACGATCAGTGGCTACATACCATAGATGCCCAAAGTATTAAAGTAGTTTTCTCTTTGCAAGTCAATGGCAACAAACTAGATATATTAATTCCTTTCAAACATTTCCTATATATGTAATATATAAATAAACTGGCTTTTTAGATACAATTTCTTATTGAGAAGAAGAAACTAAAAAATAATAGGCCTTTGTTCAGAAGATTATTTAATATCACTTTCCCTCTTCTTTACTGAGTGAAACCTAATTGTTATTCCTCAAATAGCTCTTCCTTCCAGCAGAGTCAAATTTTCCACTCTGGCTATATGTGCCATTTCTGTTAAACCATGCTTTGTATAAAGGTGTCCACTGCTTTCATACTGATGACCCCAGTTTTCTTAAAGTGGTTTGGGACGGGGCCAATCCAAGAAGCAGCTGGGTGAAAACTAAGTTTATTTGCATTTAAAATTAATATTTTGCAGTTTGCAAATAAAAAATTGTCACTTCTAATTTTAATTAACCACAATCTCAGCTCTGGAAATTATGCACACTTCAAAATCCATGATTTCACATGGATTTCTCTGATACTGTTACTATCACTGAGCATGCCAACCTGATAGATCGGACGTTGTGTTCCTGAACGTCAATTTTCGGGGCGCTGCGACTCCAATCCATGGACGGGTAGCTTCTCCTAGTTGCTGGGCAGAACTGAGTGCTAAACCTTCCCATTGTCAGGCCACGCCCACCTCAACCAATCAGCTTCAGTCTTTCCTCACGAAGGCGCAGGAACTAGGCCAACTATGAAAAACATAACAATGTAATCAAGAGAAAAAAACAACATTAACAGGAAGCCGAATGGGTGGGTATGGATTGGAGTCGCAGCGCCCCAAAAATGGACGTTCAGGAACACAACGTCCGTTTTCCATTGCGCTGCTCCTCCAATCCATGGACGGGGATATACCCAAGTTCAGGAGCTCAGGGCGGGAGGCTGACTGGAAACCTCAGCCTGAGGCGTGGCCACTTGTTGTAAAACTCTACGTCCAAACGCTGCATCGGACGAGGCGTACTGATCAATTTTGTAGTGTCGAATAAAGGAAGTGTCAGAAGCCCATGAGGCTGCTCTACAGATTTCGGACACTGAGGCATTCGTTGACCAAGCTGCAGATGCTGCCGCACTGCGTGTTGAATGTGCGTAGATCTTAGCCGGACGAGGGCGTTTTCGTATGTCGTAGGCCGTTGTGATGCAAGCTTTAATCCACCTGGCAATTGTAGTAGATGAGACCTTCTTTCCCATCGATGAAGGGGTGAACGACACCAACAAAGCCTCAGTCTGTCGAAAAGACTCAGTACGTTTGATATAACGCCGGAGGGCACGCCTAACGTCCAAAGTATGCCATAAAGATTCAGTCTGATGACGAGGGTTCGGACAAAAATTAGGCAAAACCAACTCTTGAGAGCGGTGGAATCGTGAGTTTATCTTAGGTAAGAAAGATGGATCCAAGCGCAGGATCACTCTGTCACTATGGAAAATACAAAGGTCCTTGCGGACTGATAGCGCAGTGAGCTCCGATACGCGTCGAGCTGACGTGATGGCTAAAAGAAAGGTGACTTTAAGCGTCAGAAATTTCAGAGACACTGAAGCCAAGGGCTCAAATGGCGATGTTGTAAGCGCTTGAAGGACTAACGGAAGATCCCAAGATGGGTATCTATCTACCACTGGAGGTGAGATGTTGGTGGCACCATGCAGGAAACTCTTAATCCTAGGGTTATGCGAAAGAGTACGGTATTCTTCGCACCTAATGACCGTGGACAAGGCGGCCACCTGGCGACGAAGCGTGGCAGGAGCTAGACCTTTGGCTAAACCCTCATGTAAGAAGTCGAGAACGTCCGGGATATCTGCAGAGGTCGGGTCCACGTGATGGGCAACACACCAGGAAGAAAAGGTACGCCACGTAGACTCATAAATCCTAGTGGTGGAAGGGCGTCTGGCAGCTTGGATCACCTCTATGACATCGGAAGACAGTCTGTCCTTCTGCAGCTGGAGCCGCTCAAGCGCCAAGCGGCCAATCGGAGCCACCCTGGATCGGGGTGGAAGACGGCCCCCTGGCTGAGCATCTCCTCCTCCAGTGGTATTACCCATGGAGGAGAAGCGGACAATCCCACTAGGTCTGCATACCAGGGCCGGCGAGGCCACTGAGGTGCGATTAGAATCAACTCGGCTCTCTCTGCCAACGCCTTCCGAATCAGTCTTGGAATCAGTGGCAAGGGAGGGAAGGCATAGAGAAGCCCTGGAGGCCATTGACAGCGTAGAGCGTCGTAACCCTCTGCAACGATGGTCGGGTAACGCGTGTAGAACCTCGTTAGTTGGGGGTTCTGGGGCGTGGCGAAGAGGTCCACCTGAGGACGGCCAAATTGTTGCACTATCTGATCGAAGAGAGCAGGCTTGAGAGACCACTCTGCAGGGTCCAAGTGCTCCCTGCTGAGCCAGTCCGCCATGATGTTGTCCTGCCCCGAGATGTGGTCTGCCACCAGAGATGCTGTGTGCCTTTCCGCCCACGCCAACAAGCTCTCCGACTCCATCATCAGGGACCTGGAGCGTGTGCCTCCCTCCCGATTTATGTGTGCCTTGGTGGTGACGTTGTCCGTCCGGACCAGCACATGTTGCCCATCCAAGGCGTGAACAAAATGGCGCAAGGCGAGACGAACAGCCCTCAACTCCAGCAAATTGATGCTGTTCGTCCGCTCCCCCGGAGACCACTGACCTTGAATCACTGCACTCTGTAGATGGGCTCCCCAGCCCGATAAACTGGCGTCGGTGACCAGAACCACCCGGTCCGGTTCGAGAAATACACACCCTTTCTGCAGCGCGGGGGACCTCCACCACGTGAGTGACAGTCGAGCTTGTGGAGTCAAGACAATCTGATGGGATGATGAGCTGTGGTTCGTTCTCTGGAAGGGAAGCAACAGCCACTGGAGTGGGCGCGAGTGTCTGCGTGCCCACGGAACAACATGGATGCAGGATATTAACTTCCCCAACAATTGATTCAACAGGAGTAGCGATACTGTCCTCTGGGACTGGACTTTCCGCACCATAGATCTGATGTCGCGAATGCGATCTGGTGAGAGAAACACCTGACCCAGCTGGGAATCGATCACTGCACCCAGGTGTTGGAGTCGAGTCGTAGGCGTCAGATGGCTCTTTTGCCAATTGATAGAGAAACCGTGGCTCTGAAACGCCTGGAGGACCACCTCCATGTCTTTCCGCGCCTGCGACAGGGACGTTGACATCACCAGCAAATCGTCGAGGTAGCAGCTGAGACGTATAGAGCGAGATCGAATGGAGGCCGCGACTACCGTCACCAATTTCGTGAAGGTCCTGGGAGCCGAGGACAGACCGAAGGGCATCGCCCGGTATTGAAAATGCATGTTGTTGTATTCGAAGCGAAGATAGCGACGATGCAATGGGTGGATAGGGACATGCAGATATGCTTCGCGGAGATCTACAGATTGAAGATAGTCCCCTTGCCTGATAGATGCCAGAACTGTCCTGAGGGAATGCATCTTGAACCTGCGATACAGAATATATTGATTGAGGCGCTTTAGGTTCAAGATGCCCCTGTGGCCCCCCGATGACTTGGGCACCAGAAATAAGGTAGCGTAGAATCCAGTTCTCTCCTGACCTTGGGGCACCGGCTCCACGGCGTTGATGGAAAGGAGGTGTGAGATCTCGGCTTCCATGAGCGCTCTCTGGACTCTGCACCGAGGGATGGGGCAGCGACGAAAGGTGTTGGGTGGTAGAGTGTGGAACTCGAGGCGGAGCCCGTGTTGGATAGTCGTGCGGATCCAAGAGTCGGCCGCCGAAAGGTCCCACTGGAGGTAGAATTGCTGGAGTCGACCTCCTATAGGGCCTGGGAGCAATGAGTCACTTTCCTCTGTGTGGGGGACGGTAAGAGGAACCTCTGAAGGGGCGCTTTGTTTGAGATTGGTTCCTAGATCTGTCACGAAATGGCTGTCTGTCCGATGCCTGGTCAGACATCTGGGAATAAGGGCGTTGGTAATATTGCCCGCTCGGCGTCGAGGAAGACCGAAAGGACTGGCGCTGCGTGTAAGGCGTGTATCTCCGCTCTGCACGACGGAAAGAGGACGGTAGCACCTTGCGCTTGTCTTTATCTTCTATCAAGATCGGCTCCAGACAAGGACCGAATAGTGCTGGGGCCGAAAATGGTGCTGATGCCAATTTCCACTTAGCTTTGTTGTCCGTGCGCCAGTTCCGAAGCCAGAAAAGACGTCTGTTGGTCACCGTTGCCGCCATAGCTCGTGAGGCAAATTTTGTCGCCGTCAAGGAGGCATCTGCAGAGTATTCTGTTGCTGCCACAAGTTTATTAATGTCCTGGTGCAGCCTGGTATCAGAGGGGGGCAACCTCTCCTGCAGCTGGCGGAGCCAGATCAGGGAAGCCCTGTTGAAAAATGACGTGGCGGTGGCAGCCTTGATAGCCCAGGCCACAGCTTGGTGCGCTTTCCGGAACCCCAGTTCCATCCTGCGGTCCTCCGCCTTGAGGCCATCCACCACATCTGAAGTCAGCATCGAAGAGGTCGACAAAGCTGCGACTGGGGAGTCCACTGAAGGGACGGCAAGTATCTCCTCCAGGTGTGACTCCGCAGAATAAAGACGTTTGTCCAGGCCACTCGGGGCAGTCAGTGAACCCGGTTGGCCGAAGGCAGATGTAATGACATTGGAAAACAAGGGAGGACAAGGAATCACGTCCCGATCTTTTTTAGAAACGTGGAAAAGAGCCTCGTGTGGGTGTTGAGAATCAGAAGACTTTTCAGTGGCTCCATCCGCAATACCAAACTTAGTGGCGACCTTGGCTTTATGAAGCAAGGATTTGAAGACAGAAGGCCGGAACAAATTGGTAAAGGTGGGCTTCTCGGGAGGGAGATCCTCATCCTCTGAGAATTCGACATCCTCTGGACAAATTTCTCCTTCCTCCAATTCGTCAGAAGAAGACACTACAGGACGTTGTCTACTAGTGCTCGGAACTGCATCATCAACAGGGGCCGGAGCTGAAGAAGGCTGACAGGTGGTAAGAGGCCGGGCCACCTCCTGTTGTATGCCAGCTGCTAAGATTTTCGCCAGCGCGTCTGATAACATGGATTGAAAGGTCACAGGTGTATCAGGCATCTCTGGGCGGAGCCCCGCCGCAGTAGGTGTAAAGGTAGCCTCTGGAAGGCGTTTACGGCCCAATGGAGCATCCGATTGGCTAGAAACATCTGGCAATGAAATTGACACTCCTTTGGAGCGCTGCAAGCTGGAAGAAGCAAGTCTGGCAGCTGATGCAGTAGAAGATTCGGTTTGCAAATTACCAGAATGGCTGGCCCTGTCCTCAGAATTGGCACATTGTCTGGATAGAGTGGCCTGTTGTTGTTGTTGGGCCCTCTCAAATTGTTTTTCTAATGCTTCATGGTGCCTCTGCTCTGCCTTGTTGGTAGTAGAGGACTTAGATGTTGCCTTTGCTTTGCGAGACTTGGATTTAATTTTCTTACTGCCTGCCTTATGTTGAGAGGCAGGGTAATCACAGGTGCCCTCTGAATCCGAAGATAAGGCAATGTCAGCCATGCTGAACTGAGGCAAAAAAGGGCAAACAGTAGGCCAAGTCCACTAGAGAGCCGCAGCACCGAGGCTTCCTCCAAGGAAAAGGCCCACAGTGCAGAGCCAGAAGAGCAGGGGGGCAAAATAGGCCCAGAAGCTGCTGAGCTCAAATCCCCAATATAAAGATCGCTGGCTGAAGCTTGCAAGGAAGGGACAAAGCTGGCAGGCTTTGGTCAGAATTCAGGGCCCAAAGTTAATAAGGGTGGTTAATAACCCTAAGCCACCCCGGCGCTAGCAGGCCAATGTCTCTCCTTTTCTTTTCTTTTTTTTTTTTTTTAAATTTTTGTTCTCAAAATGGCGGCCGCCACGCTGGCAGAGTCCCGAAACAAAATGGCGGCCGTCACAAAAACGAATACTTGCTTGACGAGAAGGCCCTCCGGAGATGAATCAGAGCGATCCGGACCCGATGCACACGGCGCCAAAGGCGTCTGTCCAAAAGCGCTTGTCCCCCGCTCGCGCCGCTCGTCTCCTGCGCTCACCAGCTGATCTACAAACATCGGAGGCCGCCCGATGACAGGGCCGGCACTCCGGAGCCGCTCGAATGAAGGAGCTGAGGCGAGGGCAGCTCTAACGCCTCAGCAGAAGGCTAGCCCCTCGCCAGCGGCAATGGAAGCGCGGATCCGCCCAGCCGGGTCGGAATCCGGTGTGCTGCTGCCCCGATGGGTGTGGGGCTAGGCCAGGCGGCTTGGAGCCCCAAGCACGCTGAAGGCAGACAGCAAAAAAAAATAGCAATCCCATGTGGCAGCTCCTTCGTAAAATTGAAGGTTTGGAAAAGGAAGGGAAAATAAGAAATTAAAATAATAAAGTAAGCAGTTAGGAAGGTAAATTCTAATTAGAGCACTCAAATTGCCAAGTTCTCACAGCAACTGAGTGAGAAAGACTGAAGCTGATTGGTTGAGGTGGGCGTGGCCTGATAATGGGAAGGTTTAGCACTCAGTTCTGCCCAGCAACTAGGAGAAGCTACCCGTCCATGGATTGGAGGAGCAGCGCAATGGAAAAGTTACCTTTACTTAAAATAAAAAGACTTGCCAAGTGCACAGAAGAAATAGAAGGGCAAACATCAGCTCAAGATGTATTGAGGCTTGTTTCTTTTTATTCACAGCTTGTGTTAAACCATTTAGCATGATTTGCAAATCAAATTTTTAGATAGGTCAATAGGCTTTTCAAATCAACTATGTACGTAGGTGGGAATATGTAAACCTGCAATTAAGGTACATGTTGCCTCTGAGTTGTCAGTATCATTAATATTTGGAATTGGGTCCTGCTTACTATAGACAACATTTCTAGTTTGGATGGATTCAGATATTCTGATCTGGTAGTTTTTCAAAAACACTTGCTTGTGGAAAACAGCCAGACCACTCCCAGAATAATTGGATCAGCATGGTCTGGAAGAACAAAATATTCTAGAATTACTCGTAATATTCCCTCTCTAGAATGGATCCTTTTGCACCTATGTATTGATTACTACACCTGAATACATTCATCTTCTAAACAGAAAGTATCACTCTACCACTATCATAAATCACAAAGCTAGAAGGGGGGGGGGCAAGGCCTAGGATAATTTTATGTTGCATAAAATACCTGTACTTCCCTGAACTCAGTTAAGGAGATTTGATTGTCTTTGAGATTTGATTGTACAAAGTGAGTCAGACCTCAAATTATATGTTTAGGTTTCAAGAAATATAGAGCATTACAACTCCTTGACATCATCTGGATGATTAGTTCAAGGAATTTACTTTTGCCATATTGAACTCTGTACTACTCTTTTTTTGTTGATCTAGCATACAAATAATATGTAATATTAATATAGTCAATAACGTTATTTTAATATATTAAAATACAATTTAATGACTTTCATAAATTTGCCAAATTCATTTTATCAGAGATTAGAGATTTTGAATTATTTGGAGCCAGACAACTTATAGACTAGTCCTCAACATATGATCATTTGTTCAGAGAACGATGGTTACAACTGGTCCTTGAAGTTCTGGTTATACCAACACCCCATGGTCATGTGATCACAATATGGGCACTTTGCAACTGGTTCACACTTTTGTTGCAGCGCCCTGTGATCACATGTTCACTATTTGCTTTTTAAATTGTAATTTTATTAAATATTATAACAACAATAAAAACTAATACAATAAAGAAGAATGAGTAAAAGGTACAAAAAAGAAAAAAGAAAAAGAAAAAAGTAGGAATATAGTAAAAAAAATAAATATATAAAGTAATAATTTCCCACCTATATCACAAATATAAACAATTTTAGTAACATATCACCTCCTCTTAAAATATAACAAAATGATTTCTTCTTCCCATATCCCTTTATATAAATAAATATAAAACACATCATAATAGTAGAAAGATTCTAGAATATTCTCTCCTATACACATGGCATCTGATACAGTGTATGGTGAATTTCATTTAAATGCTTTATTTAAGACATCCAAAATTATACATTTTTCTATAACTATAGTTACTCTTTTGACTTCAGTTCAATTTACTATTTGACTAAAAGGAAATGTAAGGTCCCAAAATACACTTGAGTCACCAGAATGCCAAAAAGAGAGACTCAAGACGAGGCTTGCAAAAAACAAAACAAAACCAGATTTTATTTATGGCCAAAAACAAAATACTGGGTGGAACTATATCCAGAACATACAGATACAATGCATGCAAGGAAATAGCCACACCTTGGGGAAGGTATGGCATCCTTTTATACCCTCAGAGACGTCAGCTTAGTACCCAATTCTGGCCTCCTAATTTAGGTTTGTGTATTCCTTGTTGCCCTGCAAGGGGGGATAGAAACTTCCCAATTAGTCATCTTGAGCATTTCTTTGTTTACTCAATTGGCCACTTTGGCCCCCTGGCCCTGGAAAGCAGTAGTTTATCCAGATCAAACATAAATTAGGCCTGAGGTTAAATTATCCCTTGGAGATACGTACCATGCTCTTAGATGGCACAAGAAAAAACAGGGAGAAGATTGATATGGGTTCAGGTCAAATGGCAGGGATATATGTTTGACAAATACCAGATACATTACAGAGGCCTAATAACAGAATATGTTTGTTACAGGAGATACAAATATAAAGGCATGATATATGTGATACAAATACAAAGACATATATGTATTACAGGAACCTAATGGTTACAGAATCTAGTATACCAGTATATCATATTCTAGTATTATTTATTATATCCTTATTATTGTTTCCCTTCAAATTGAAATGAAAAAACAAACTACAATCTAACATTTTATTTCTTGACATGATTTATGGCAGGATTTCAGTATCACTAGTTTTTATGAAAGATCAGTTTCTTTACCAAACCTATTATAAAGTAAGAATTCTAATAATCTATTAGAAATAACTGTTATTCAGCCAATCGTCTTTCCCAAACACATCTTTTAATGTACAATCTATATGCTTTGTTATAGAAATTTTTAATAGATTAACCAGGCAACATTACCATCTTTTTATCAACAATTTTATTTCCATTGTTTCTCTCCCATCCCCTGGTTACCTTAAGAAGGAAACCTGTTTATACAGAATATACTGAAATGGAAATAACTTAATGTGAGGATTTCTCATAGCATGATATTCTCACAGATTTGAGTTAAGAGGGCTTGATGTCAGACATAGTTTTCATCTTGTTCCTTCCCACGTATGTAAGAAGTTGTAAACTAATGTATGAATATTTTTTATATTTGTGCATTGGAATGACAAGCTACCAAAATATAATGTTGTAATCAGCTCCATCATGCCTAACTGTTACCAACTAACAAGCTCCTTATGATCTACCAACAAAAACAAATCACTGCTTTTTAGGAAAAATTATTAATCTCCGACAGTTACCTTCTTGGCTTTTGTTATAAAAGGCTAAATGATGATAATGATAATAATGGCTTCTTTTATTGGTCAAAAACCTTGGAACAACAATATTCTGATATTCGTATAGATAATGGTACAAAATAAATGGATATGGCTACTTTAAGAAGAGTGATAAGAAAGCAACAATCAGTTGGCTATAGAATTTGGCTGTTAAAAAATTAAAGACGTGTACCTAATCCCAAACACATGATCACCATTACCATAGCAGCTAGTATTCAAGAAATCTATAGTTTGTCTCAAATACGATGACCCTCTTTGTTATATGGTGGATGGGATGTTAAGAGTTTTACAAACCACAAAAATGGAATATAAATCACAAAGTTGATTGTTTTTATGTATATACAGTAAGTGAAATTAAGCTTGCGCACTAAGACTGCAGTTTGGTACCCCTTATCTAGAACAAATTTGATGCATTTTAAATTATGCTGAGATCATTCTAAATAGAAGGACAAGGTTTTTATAACGCAGTGGAAAAAAATTGAAAATCCCCTTTACAGATGGAAGAATAAGCATTTATCTTATTTCTCTTTCCCCCCCATCATCTATAGAGTTGCCACTCCTTTTGGTGGTTTTGAAAAAGCATCAAAACTTATCAAGTACAAAGTTCCAGATTTTAATTTTCTGCTGCTAAATGATCCACGATTTATGCTCCTTGCTAACCCACTTTCTACCAGAAGATCATTCAACAGGACTCCTAAAGGTTGGACCACTGAGAATATTCCCATTATGATAACTATACAGCCTACAGAGGTCAATGGTGTTCCAGAAACAGATGATTTGTGAAAAGTAAGTGCATCACACATCAGATTCAGCCTGGCAGTGTTTTAATCTTTTAATACTCCCTACATCTGTTCCAACATCCTATTTTACGTTATACTGAAATGTAATATGATCTGATGATGCAGTTGTATTCTGAGATTAACTAATATTGCTATTGATTGCTAATACAAATAAAACTATGTGGCCAATGCATTCTTTAAAAAAAACTACATTTGACTCATTCAGCCTTTATAGTCTACATATTAAATATAACTGGATTGATTCTCACTGGTCAATTTTTATATTAAGATATCAGATAATGATCAAAATTTCAGTGATATTACAAATGTATCTATCAATTCTAGTTTGTAGACTTGCTACTGAGATATAGTGGCAAATGTTTAGGCACTCTTGGTTAATGAAATCCTAACTGACCCAATCTGTACATGATATAAAATTAAACATGACATCATTTTGTGAATCTGAATGCATACTTACTATTTATGTGCGGATTTGAACTGACCAAAATAAAGAGTATATACACTTTTGTTAAGTAAGTATGCCACTAGGAATCTAGTAAAAAAATCCTTTCTGGAAACAATAGAATTTTTGCATATTGTATTTTCTAGAACATCATAATGAAATTGCAATTTAATATAAGTCTTTCAGTTAGAGGTTGTCCTTAACTTATGACCATTTCTTCTGCAGCTATTGGAAATTACAACGGAGCTGAACAAAGGGACTTACAACTCCTACCTAATTATATCTGCTGAAGTGACCCACCCTGCGGTCATGTGAAAAAGAATTGAATGCTCTTCCCACCCACACTCCTGGTCCTCTTAGGCTTTGGGCTTGCTTCCCACCTTGCTGGATTCCCATAGGCCTTGGGCCTGCTTCTGACTCTGCTTGGTCCTACACCCTCCTCTCCACCCTCATAATGACTCAGTTTCTTACCTTTTCTAAAATCTCCTGGAGGGAGCAGTCGATCTGCCATGTGCCCTTCCTATATGGAAGCCACATTGCATCATCTGGACAGCAGATGCCATCTGGAGAATGGCTACAATGAAGTGTGGCCATTTGGAAATGGTGCCCACTTCCAGAATGGCACTTGAGGTCCCAGTGTTGTATAGGGGGGCTGATGGGCGATCGTGTTTGGGAAGGAGGGCTAGCTCTTTCCATATCAGTCTCCCTCTGCAGTCCCCAAGGCCTGTGGGGTCTCAGCAGAGTGGGAAGCAGAGCACAAGGTGCCGCAGAAGTGTGGGAGACCTTGGGAGGTGGGAGCAGGGCAGGCCATGTTTGAACTAGGAAGGTGCTGCAATGTAGGCCTGGAACTGCATTAGGACTCCCCCACCATGGACCCCATGGTTCATTTGAGCCAGAATGGTTTTTTAACAACCACAATGGTGAGAGCAGGGTCTGAGATTGTTAAGTGAGGCAATCATGTGGGCACCTTGGTTAATAACTGTCACGATTCATGACTGTAATGAGCAGGCTCATTATGGTCATAATTTAAGGACTATCTGTATTAAACTGATTTTAAGTAGGTGTCTATATTTATGCACCTAATTTCAATTCTGAAAGTATATGTAAGACATGATGTCATGTAATGTTTAATAAGTTTTTAAATGTTATGATCACATGTTGCATGACTCTTGTGAATTTATGCACAGAGCTATATTTGCAGTTGTTCATGGCAGGGACCCATTATGTCTTGTATGGCTGTAGATTCACACAAGAAATATCCATTTGTTTATTTATAGGCAATCTCCTTCAAGAACCTAACCCCACTACAAAATGTATCAAATGTAAGATAGATGGAATTAAGCAAATTTTTCACAACCAGCTTTGCTCTGTTTTATTCATTTATCCACAAAAATTAGTCACAAGGCTTTAATATGATAGAGATCATGTATTATAGTATATTGCAAATACTATTTTAAATGTATTTCTGACATGAGCTTTGTTTCATAATCTGCTTATCTAAAACAATCTCCTTCTTGAACCTACCCACATTACAAACATGACCTGGGAATCTCCTTTTAATGTCAAGTCTCTTGGACAACACCTTCATCTCATCCCCAGTCCATTGAGGCAAGCTTGAATCAACCTTAGATGTACTGGTATTAAAATATTGTTTTCCTCCTTATTCTGATACTATCAAAGGATAGCCTCAAGGCATATACATCTATTAACTTTACATTATCTTGGAAGAAAGTCAGGTGACTTGCAGTGATTTGCAGAGGAGCAAGATAGATGTCAACAACCTGTGTGGAGAATGTCGTGCTGTGGCAGTTTTCTCCCAAATAAAGGATAGGTGGATAGTATTCAACAGCAGTGGGAAAAGGTTCTAAGGCAGACATCATGTGATACTAATGTAGGAAACAGAGCTTGTCAAATGAGGACACTTTTAAAGGGAAAGAATATAACTGCTATATATTGGCCATATTTTAATATCTATGTTGTAAAACATGCAATCAACATAATAAAAAATTAAACTTAATCTACAAAGTAAAACTTCTCTGATTAGTCCTAAGAATTGCAGCAGGCTTTGTTTAAAAAGTTTTTCATTTGGGGAATGAAAACATATCACACAGTGGGAAGAGAGAAACAGAATACTCAAGTTAGAACAACTTCCCCAATATCCATATATTCAATGGGAAGCTGCCCTACGGCTGCCTACTTTTGGCAAGAGCTCATTGTCATCTCATAACACCTGATTGCCAGGGCATCAACAGAGCTGCTCTACTGGTTTCCATTAATTCTTTTGATCCTTCTGTAGAGAACAAGTCACTCTGTTCCTTGTAGATCAAGCTATACAAGGTCTTTCAAATTTCTGTTTCCTTTTTGCTAGCATAGTATTTCATATAAATCACTTTTTTTGTCTAGCACTTTGTCAGATATTCAGCCCTAAAGAAGTATTTTTGAGATTTTGAAGATTTCTTTTCCCGCTCCACAAACACTCCATCTTGTTGGTTTGTTAAACTGTCAGTTATATGTTCAACACATTATTATGCTTTTTCAGCAAACCAGTGTGACTCTAGAAATAGATTTGTAGAATAAGCCATAATTGACTGGAATACATAGAACATTAGGCCACAAGTCCTTGATTACAAACCAATATGACTACAATTATACTTTGCACTAAGCCACAATCAAGTTTAATGTTATTGGCTTAGTGCAACGTATGAATTCAAAGTTACAGGACAGAGTGGGTTGGGAAGGGTGATTTCCAAGGAGCATTTAAATGAGACTCACTTTGTAAAATATTGAAGATACAATTATGTGCATATTCATTAGACAGTAATTCTAATACAATATGTTCTAGCAGACTTGCCCAAAATTCTTTATAAAAGATACCCTTAAATATATTATTTTTGATGATAGATAGAAAATTTGAATATAAAACTGAAATTTAATAAACATTTTATGAGACGGCAAGATATGTTTGATAATGAAGCCAAGTGATGAAAAAGTTAAATAACTTTAAAAGTGTGATAAAAAGACTAGAACACCATTTAAAAAATTATTTTCAATCCTGAATGCTTAATGTAATTTATATAGACAATCCAAATGCTTACCTCAGAATGAATCCTATTGATCTCAATGAGTGGAAACCTCACTGTTAAAGTTCACATGTCTATTTTTTTCAGACATATGTTCTGAAAATTGAAATATGTGTAATGAAAGGATCTTACTTTAATGAAAAGAGCCTCCTACATGTCTGCAGAACAAAATTGATGGGATATTTCCTATAACAAAATATTATATGTTCCGCATAATAAGTAATAATACTTTTCAAAAGCATCTCTATATAATCTTCAATAGGTGGATAAAGAAGGCAGCTTCTTTATTTTGCTGTGTTTATAAAATATTGTTCAATAATATTACCTGCAGTGTTGTACTTTGAATAAATTTTCCATTGTATTATTTATAATTTCAATAATCGCATGCACATTTGTGCTTATGTCCCACTTATTTCTATGTAACTATTTCTTCTACACATCTTTGGTGTTTGGTTATGATAATAAAGATATTTTCCCATTCCGCACATAAATTTATTTCATTCAAAGTTGCTAAAACTAAAGTCAGATATTGGAATTGACAAAAGGTTATGAGTATTCCTCCAAAATAATAAGTATTTCAAACTATGATATGAATATTTCCAGACTTTTCTTTATAAAAAATGCTTTTAAAATCTCAAATTGTATATAAACAGAAAGTTCATTTGATTGAATAGGAGACCTCTCTCTGTAGAAGATATTTTGAGATTCATTCTAAAACTAGCCATGACTAGACCACCTCCAGTGTGACATCCCTATTATAAATAAGAATGTTGTGCTATTTCTACATTAGACAATTGACTGAAATTGCAATGATTTGTTCATTCACTATAAGGCTATATAAAATACCATACAATGGTAAATACCAAACTCTTAAGACCTTCCTATTCCAGCAAGCTGGCCTGGCCTAACCTTTTTCCCCTTTTCTTTTAAATTGAAAATTTTAAATCTGTTTTTAAATTATTGGGATGTTTTAAATTTGTCTCGGGCTAAATTGTTTAATCTGGTTTTATTTCTGCTTTTAAATTTTGTATTTATGTATTTTATTTTGTGCCTGTTCACCGCCCTGAGTAGGGCGGTATATAAATCTAATAAAACAAACAAACAAACAAACAAACAATGCAATATAAAACACAATACAGACATATACACAGAGAAAGACACACTTAATCTTCTGTCATTTTAAATACGAAGGATTATATAGCAGGAATTAAAAAAGAACACTATTCAGTATTCATCTATTATAATTTGTAATGGTTATCATTTATGTTCCAATATATTAACGTTTTTAATGTTTTAATATGATCTCTCTCTTTCTCTTTAGATAAATAGATAGATAGATAGATAAAGAGAGAGAGAGAGAGAGAGAGAGAGAGAGAGAGAGAGAGGGAGAGGGAGAGAGAAAGAGAGTTACCATATTTTTCGGAGTATAAGACACATCTTTTCCCCCCAAAAAAAAGGGTGAAAATCTGGGTGCGTCTTATATTCTGAATGTAGCCCCACCCAGCCTCTGAAATAGAGCTTCAGAAAAAAAGTCTCTGAAACAGAGGTTTCAGAGGCAGAAAAAAAAGCCTTTTAAACGGAGGCTTCAGAGGCTGAAAAAAAAAGCAAGGCACAGAGCTCATAACCAATGAAGCTGTTGCTAAAATTCACCTCTGGGAACAGATGATTGGGGGTATTCCAGGAGGCTGATCCACCTGCCAATCAGCTTTTTTCTTATTTTCCTCCCCAAAAACTAAGGTACGTCTTATACTCCGGTGCGTCTTATAGTCAGAAAAATACGGTATATAGAGAGAAGAGCTTGGTGCCCTAGTGCCCACCTCCTGTTCAGAAGATTGAGAGTTCAATCCTAGGTAGTAGCCAATATTTCTCTCGTAAGGCACGAAGAAAAAAAATTTGCTGTGAACTCTGCGTGGTGTCAGGAAATGCTCAGTTCCATCCAGTTGCCTCAACTCTACCCCAGATTAAGGGATTACAGGATCATAAAAAGGGAGCACTATGACATACAGTGTGTGTGTATCATATATTAAGATAAATACACACACACATATACTTTGAGAGAGAATGTGAACATGTTATAGAACTGTAACACCACAATGGTATGTAATTTTTCAATGATTTAAAAATTGCTCTCTGATCACCATTCATCCTGTTGCTAAAATCTCTGCTATAGGATTATGTAAACTACAGTTGTATAATATCATTCTACAATAAATTATAGCATAGTTGTATTTATAGCATAGGAGTATTAAATTGCTTTTCCTGGTTAATATTTACATAAAATTATAATTGGATAAATCATTATTATTCTAATTTTAAAAATATTAAAAGTTTATGATGCCCACTAAACATGGTTACACTAAACATGTGCCAAACTGAAACTGGTCTGTTAATGAAATAGAGCAAGGTAATCTTACAGAAAAAGTAATATTCCCAATAAAGTAAAAAAAAAAAAATTCTTAAAGTTTACATCAAAAAAGAAGGAAAAAACAATTATTGATCAATATTAGGAGTACCTGCCAAGAAGTAATCTTAATGTCATAAGTTAGTGCAGTTGAAGTTAACTGCAAAAATATACAATTATTAGGTGATAAGAGTTAATGAAATTATTCTCTCAAAGCAACAATTTATTTAAACCACATATTGACTCTCGTGCAGGGGGTTTCCTTCTTTCAATTATCTAATTTCATGTACCAAATTTTACATGGAGTGCAGGCATCATCTCCTCTTTGTAACTCTCTTGCATTCTTCACATTTTTCTTCTTTTCTTCTCATCCTTACAGGGGAAAAAAGCTGTTAAAAAACAAGAACAAAATACAGAGTAGCTCAGGTATTTTCATTGGTGACAAGCCAAGTCTTTCATCCGGAAGAACAGTTTGATACTGGACTATGCGCAACACATAAGTGTGAGGACCTACTGTAAATTTTTAATTGTTGTTACTTGAACAGTTGTTAAATGAAGGGTTATAAATCAAGAGCTAACTGTATTGGAATGTGGGGAAAGATACAGGAAAAGGTCCCAAACATTTTTCCATAGAGTTCATAAAGCTTTGACCAACAGAATTAGAGGAGTGTGTGTGTTGTGTTTTATATACATATACATACATATGCATACAATATATAGACATAGTGTATAAGTATACACACAGAGAAACACCATATATCATGATGAAGTCTTGCAAGGCCATTCATCATTATAAAGGGAATTAAATGAAATAATGATAAAAATCTCTGTGTTCCATTAAGTGAGGGCAAGGGCAAAAATCTGCCTCCAGAATTTGTCACTGAACTACAAACTTTAAAGTGCACAGGGAGTAATCCATAATTACCACAAACAGTAATTATGTTTACATTTGATCTTAAATTAATTATAGTATATGACCAGCTTGCATCTTTTGTCTTCCCCACTTTTTGGAGTGCAGGCATGCCGAGCCATAGGTCAAAAATGGCCTTCAGCATTATGAGCTTCCTATATTTTCCTTTCTTAGATATCCCTCCATTAGAGACCTTATTAATTTATGTGCTATGTTGTACACATGCCTTTGTTCAGGGCTCTGATCTATAACTACATGAATCCTGTTTCCTCTACTATAAAACAGTGTACATCTGAGTTTTCTGTATCTTGAATTATCTCCTTGGACTTTTTCCAACTCAGCATTTTTTCCACAGTTCTTTCTGCCAGAGGTCTAGGATTTTTGGCTAAGTCACCCTTTTGTTTTCTTCACAGTGGCTTAATTTTTTAAAAAAACTGATTCATTTACACACCCATTGGAATGTTCATCGAATTTCCATGATGAAATTTGTATTTACTTCACAATGAGTACACATATCTAGACTTGAACCTGTATTTACAAATGAGAAGAGCAAGTTTCCTCACTTTTACTCCATGTTTTGAAAAAGATGTCTAATGAACCTTCCCAAAAAATTGAATTTTTCCACACTGTCCAAAGGGAAAGGAAGGATCATCAGCTGCCTCCAGAACTTACTCACTAACAAGCAACGGATAATGCAGCACCAGGAGGAGCAGCATCCATCTCAGCATTTTGGATGGCATAGTCATGAGTCAATATTCTGTCTGCTGTATCTTTCAAGGAAACAGCTACTTTTTAATGCTGCTGCAGATATGCATTTGTATCATCTAATGGTGGAGAAGGGGGCAGAAAACAATAGTGATATGAAGGTCATGTCTTCTATCCGCCACCATCATGTACAGGACTAGTTTTGGAAACAATGCAGGGTTCCTGTCTCCATCTCGTACAACTGACAAGGCCATGACTGCAATTTTAAATTGGCACTTGTTCTGAACTCAAGAATTCTGAACTCAAAAATTCAGCTGGTCATGCACACGCTGTAGCTTACCTTGATGATACATGGACTCAGATTCTCTGACCAGTGAAGACAGCTCCTATTATTTTGTAACAGTGAATTAGGAATTGATATTTTTTGGTTTTCCCAACACTATTGCACATGGAAATGGCCCTGCTGAATTTTCCTAAGTACAGGCAATGGTGGGGATACAGTACTAGAGCAAAACATTGTGGGACATACAGGAAAACTGTTAGCTTTATCTCAAGTTTTGGCTCCGTTACAAAAGATTAATGGCAAGGAGTAGTTGTCTGGTGGACAATTGTCCCCCCTCCCAAAAAAAAGTTGTTATTGATTCAAACAACACATTGAAGTCAAACTAGCTAAGCTGACTGTGTGAATCCAGGCTGTACAATTTTTGATGTGCCAAAACTCAGAAATCGATATGAATATACCATAATTAGCCATAGGTCAGTAATAGTTCCATGCAAAGTAAGTCAGCAGTAGCAAAACAACTCTGCTCAAAACACTAAAGCAGTTTCATGCTTTGGAAATTCATAAATTTGCTTCTAAAGGTGTTTCACTAGAGTTTCCAATAGAAGTTTTATCTGGGTGGCTCAACAATCAGCCAGGAATTGCCTGTTTAAATGTTTTAAGCTTCGCTGATGTCCCAGAGGTGCTTTTTTCAAGAGGCAAGTCCAGTTGCCTCTTGAAAAAGCACCTTTGGGAAAACCATGACCTGGATGACTGAGAATCTCCAGACATTAAGCTTCACTGATGCCAAATAAATATTTTGTAAAGTATCTTTTTTCAATGCTTTCCAGTTCCATTAAGCACATTGACCAAACATCGGCTACAACCATACCCCTAAATCAGGGAAGGAAGGAAAAGGTCGTTTGGGCTAAGCTTACGCATCATCAAACCCAACCAGAAGTTTGCTTGTTCGTGGGTTTGCAATGTTATTATTACCATATAACTGGCTAGTTGGTTGTTTACAATCATAATGCTTAGGCGCACTGCGGGAATTTAATCCGTTGTGATTCATTTCGGGCAAACCAATTTTAAGCAGAGCAACCACGTTCGTCTATGACCTGTTTGTCAACCTTGGAAGCTTGAAGATGGGTGGACTTCAACTCCCAGAACCCCCCAGCCAGCGCTGCTGGCTGGGGGATTCTGGGAGTTGAAGTCCACCCATCTTCAAGCTACCAAGGTTGACAAACACTGGTCTATGAACACATTCCGACTCCGATTCTCCCCATGTCAAGCGCTCCCCGCGCCAGCCGCCGCGTGCACCAAACTAGCCTACCCGGCGTCAACTTCTGCAGATCCCCGTCGGGCCAGACACAAAACAGAAGCCGGGGGTGGGGGGGTGGGGGCAGGTGCCAGAGATCCGAATTGGCTCTTCCGGCAGGGTCCTCCCAATCCCGCACTTCCAATCACTTCCCGCGTACCTTCCTTGTGGCTTTCCCTCTCCCTCCAATCGGAAGCCGCCCTCTCGCTGTCGTCTGAAGGAGGTCTCACCCCTCCCCGCGAGAGTCAGCTGCTCCTCCGCCCGCCCCCCCCCCCTTCCCCAGCCTGCACCGCCGAGCGCGCGCTCGCCAGCCTCTCGAGCCGCTCCGGGACGGTTGTTTCTCCGCCCCGCCCCTTCCCAGCCGCGGGCGCGCGTGCTTCGCTGGAGGCAGGAGGAAGAAAGTTAACTGAGAGGCGAGGTGGGCGGGAGCAGGGCGATGGGGGCGGGGGAAGGAGCTCGGGCGCTTCGGCCGCAGCCGGATCGTCCGCAGGAGTCGCGATCGGGATGGGGAAGAGCAGCCGTCGAGGCGGCCGGAGGTAAGCCCCTCGCGGGAAAGCGGGGATTGAGCTTTATCTCCAGGCGGGCGGGCGGGAGGATGGACGGCCGAGCAAGTTATTCCCCCGCGGGACTCGGGCGGCTTCTTCTGAAGCGAAGGCGAAGAGCGAGAGGGCAGAGAGTCCGGCCGGGAGAGAGGGCCCCGCCGCTGCTTAGTCTGAGTCGCGAAGTGGGAGCGAGGACGGTTAAGGGGCCTCGGTGTCCTGCCGCCTGCCTGCGTGCTCACACCGACCGGAGCGGAAAGGTTTTCCTTGGGGCGGCAGGTGCGAAAACCTCGGGGAGTGGGGGGTGGGTGGGTGGTTGGGTGGGAAGAGTCGAGGGTGCTTGTTGGGGTAGGTGCGGCTTTTCCTTCTGGCTCGCTTGGACGCAGCCTCCTGGCAGTGCCCGCGGGTTGCGTGGCTGTGTGGGCGTGTGAATGACGAGGGTCAAGCCAAAAAGAGGCTGTAGGACATTCTCCCTTGGCGTTGCTTGATGGAAGTCCCTTGAGGGCTCTGAGAGGAGAAGATGAACGGCAACGAAGAAGCCTTTTCTTTTGTTTATTCCCTCCCTCCCTCCCCACCTTCCCCGTTTCTGGTGGCTGCGCCTTCCCGCCGCCTTCCTTAACTCGGCTCCTTGTTTACCTGCGTGCGCGACTTCTTCCGTCAGGCTCCACAATTAGTGTGTGCGCTCTTAAGCAACGTGGAAAATAACCCCCGCTCTGGCTCTGGCTCTTTAAAAGTAGATGTATACTTTCTCTTGAGGGCAGGCGACACAAGTTCATTTTTAATGGGTGCCAGCCAGTGTGCTCGCCGTAAAAAACATGACAACAAAGGTTATCTTAACCTGGAGGCTTTTGTAAGGGTAGACTGAGGGTTGATAACACAGGAGTTATCCCTCCTAATGCCCATCTCCAAACATTCGCAGTTAAAGTGGCTGCCTCTATAGGGAAAGGAGCAGTGGTGGGATTCAGCCAGTTCGCACCACTTCGGGAGAACCGTTGTTAACTTTCTGAGCAGTTTGGCAAACTGGTTATTGGAAGAAATAATTAGGACAGAGAACCAGGTGTTAAATTACTTGAATCCCACCACTGGGTGCAGTGGGTGTGTGTCTCCCCCCACCCTCACGGCCAGATTTTGCTCCCAGGAGGGTGCAGGAGGCCGAGTGCTGCCTGTCACACCCCCTGGCAACGGCCACCATGGCCACGCCCACCCAGCTGGCCATTAGGGCAGAGAACCGGTTGTTAAATTATTTGAATCCCACCACTAGAAAAGAGGAAGGAAAGTACCGAAAGGTGTAGTTTTTATTTACAGTAAGGAATTGAGGTCTGTCAAAGCGTAGGGCTTGTTGAAATGATAGGATGTTCTACTATTGGTGATTCCGTTCCATTTGTAGAGCTTAAGACGAAGCAGAGATCCTATAGAATAGTCTAGTGAGTGTATGAAAGTTTTCAAGTTAGATACTTAGCACTTTTGAAATTTTATGTGGGCTTTGAAAAATAATAAACTTGGTTTGTGTAAAGACCATTTGGAATATCTGTCCCATTTAAAGGTTTAAAAGATTCAAGTTTCAAAATTAATGGTAATTTTGGAATGTTATATAACGGGATTACATTTTAACCATAGATGTCTATATTCAAGTTCAAGGGAAGTGTATGAAACGTTTTCTATGCATTCCTTAAAAATAGTACATATTAGTACAAGTAGGTATAGATATGTTAGATATCAACTTCTTAAAATGCTGTTGCTTATAACACAGGAACTGACTTTAATGAAATCTAAAAATGTTTTAGTAATTTTAGAACTACCGTATAAATACATTTTTAAGCCTACAACTTAACACAAATTTAATTAAAGTGGCATGTTTTAATTTCATTATCATTATATGTTAGAAATATTTTAGCAAAATATGTTTTTCTCTTAAGAATAGTTAGTTGTGATTGTTATTTGCATTATGTTGATGCCTGATGAAATTTGCATTTGATGTAGTTGCCACATTGTAAATTTAAATTTAACACATCGGTTATCTATGCTTGTTTCTATTCTTATAACCTCCTCTATCCAATTATTAAAAATACAAATTATTAAATAAAACTATTCAGCTACTTCTCAATTATGGATCAGTTTACCCTAGAAACATGTGAGTTGAAATTGGAGTCTGGGGGGGGGGGGGAGAGGATGTTAAATTAAATTAGATTAAATTATCATTTGAAAGATGGATGTGTAATCACTTATTGAATACATTCATATCCTGTATAATGTACAGATACAAATTATTTTAGCAATAACCAAAAGGGCTCATTTTCATTCTCTTTATATGGTTTATAAGATTTATTTGCAAAATCATGTGTGTGAATGTATTGATATTGTGTGTGTGTGTGTGTGCTTGTCTGTATATGTGCTTTCAAAGCATCAGTGTTCCATGTCCATATAAAAAAAATCTTAAAATAAAAAAGCACTTTAAAAATAATAGTAAAATAACCAAGACTTTTCTTAAAATTTTAATAAATATAATATTGCATGTTTATAGATATTTTACTACAATGTAGTAATTAAAGGGAAAAGGGCAGGATCTAAAATTAAAAGGCAGGTTGAAAAAGTAAATATGAGTTGAATGAGTTCATTTCAGTCATTCTTTTAGTGGAAATAGCTAAGATAGTGCTGATACATTTCATACTAGACAAGATGATTTACTCACAATATTATTTATTAAATTTATATGGTGCCCATCTCATTATCAAATGACTGCATGGTTTAAAATGCCATAAATAAGTATAAAACAATTAAAAGGTTAAAACATTGGGCATTGAAAGTTAAAATATTAAAATTATTAATAAAGTGGATAAAAAAGACTAATGTGTAAACAGGGTAGAGGTGAAATCTTTTCTATTCTATTAGAATAGAATTTTCTATTCTATTATCTTTTCTATTCTATTATTATTCCATCTCCAGAATTGGACCCCTCCATCAGAACTGCTTTTATTATTGATAGTGGAATAATGACTGACATGGCAGAGATTACATTAAGGATGGTTTACTCAAGTGGCTTGTTAATACTAAGAACATAAAAGTTATATTAATCACAGAAAGGGTTCTTTATAGGCATGCTGTTTTCAAACGTAATTACCAGGTATTTCCTGGAAGTCTTAACAGTAAAAGCATATAGGCAATAACCTTTCTACAGTGTTCTCCTATTTACAGCTGTGCTATCCTAATGTCTTCACTCATTTTCTGAAGGCTAAGTTTACCCACCTGTTCAATCTTTCTTAATAAGATTTTAATAAGAGGTTGTGCCCTGAACAACCTCTTTTTTTCTTTCCCTGAATCAGTTCCATTTTTTTCTGATCCTTCTTAGAAGGTGATGTTCATAACTGGATCCTAGTCTGACCAAAGGAGGAAAAATGTCTGATTTGGAAATTATACTTCTTAATATTCATGCTGCAATTGTTTTTTTTTTCCTAGCATGTCATTCTGTTAGCTCATACGCATGTAATAGTTTGCACTACACTATCATTCAATGTCTTTTTTACAAATACTACTGTCAGGTTAAGTATTCTACATTTTGAGTTTTGTTTTTTAAACTTCTGCATTTGTCTCTATCAGATACCATGATTACTTTCAGCTGATTGCTCATCAAGATAATTTTGAATTTTATTTCTGTCTTCTACAGTATTAGCTACCATATCCCATTCAATTTTGTATCATTTCCAAATCTCATAAGCTTCCTTTTAACTCTTCATATAACTCATTCATGAAAATATTGAAAAGTAGAGGTCCTAGGACCAGGAAATTCCAGGTTACCTGTTTGATTTTTTTCTTGTTGATCTATCTCTCATTGCATTTGTTTCCTATGATTTTTTTTGTTTCAGATTTTTATAAACACTCTGTGTTTATCTATTTCTGCTATCCCAACTTTTATCACATTGTTTGCAGTTGTATTTTTAGTATCTCTTATTTAGAAACTCTGAAACCTTAAGCCTGGTTTCCCTTAGTTTCTTTTGCAAGGTCTCCTATTTAGCAATGCTCTTGAGTTTATTAAAATCTACTTTCTTGAAGTGTAAGATATGCTTTTGCTTATGCATTCCCACTTAAGCAAGTCAGTATTGATTAGTATCATGTTTAAGGCTAACTGATTCTCTTGTGCCTTCCTCCCTCTAAAGGAGAAGGCTATCAGAAACAAAGTTCACAGATTCCTGTGAACAGTGTGCTGATACTTAGTCTTCCAAGAGATGATAGGGTAGTTAAAGCTTCCTGTATCTACAGTTTTATGTTTGTTTGAAAGATCTACAATTTGCATTATGAAGATTTCAACCATATCTTGTTGTTGACTAGATAAGTAATAGTAGATACCAATAGTACTTTTCTTTATCTCTTTCAGATGACCTTTTTTTTAAGCATATGGCACGTGTTAGCCAGAGATCACCGAGGTAGCTGGCTGCCTCTGTGAAAGAAATTTTTTTGGGCAGTGTTATCTTTACCTGTGGGATGCCTAAATGCCGGTAGGGGCACCTTTCCTGTCCCTATGCAGTTCATTCATTCACAGGAATCGAGCCGCCAACCTCAGCGGTGCTCAGGCCCAGCGTCTTACCATGTGAGCCACTGCTCAAATGACTTTATAGTTTTATCAAGTTTATTAATTTGGATTCCCAAGATATTTTTTAACATGTAGTGCAATTCCTTCTCTATTTCTATTGTTTCTGTTCCTTCTGAACAAATTGTGCCTTTTAGTTGCTATAATCTAGTCATGAAAACAATTCTGCCAGGTTTCCATTATTATATTTATATTCTTTAGCAAAACCTAAAATCATCATATTTTTCATATTGTAAACATTAATGTGTGTGGGGTGTGTGTGTGTGCAGTGGCCTACTGGTGGAGAAGCTGGGCTTCTCCACTGAAAGATTGGCAGTTTGAAACTCAAGTACAGTGTGACAGGGTGAGCTCCCAACTTGCCCCATCTCCTTCTAATTTAGCAATTCAAAAGCATGCAAATGCTAGTAGATAAATTGGTATCTCTTCGGTAGAAAGGTAACGGTGTTCTGTGCGCCTTAGAGTTATAATCATGCTGACCACGTGACTACAGAAGCGTTGTCAGACAATGCTGGATCCTTTGGCTAGGAAATGAAGATGAACACTGCCCCCTAGAGTCAGACATGACTGAAATGTAAGAGCCTTGATAGTACAGTGGTTTGGTGCACACTGTCATTAACACAGCTGCCTGCAATTTCTGCTGGTTCGAATCTCTCCAAGGCTCAAGGTTGACTCAGCCTTCCATCCTTTCTAAGGTAAGTGAAATGAGGACCCAGTTTGTGGGGGCAATAAGCTGACTTTGTATAAAATATACAAAAGAATGAAGGCTATTGCTTAACGCATTGTAAGCCGCCCTGAGTCTCCGGAGAAGGGCGGCATATAAATCAAATAAAAAAAAAAATGAAAAAAAAATGGGGAAACCTTTACCTTTAAGCATTAAATGTATAGACAATAAAGGTTGCATATTTTATCCATCAATATTCCTACAGTATATGTATTTTTTTACTGAGTGGTTTAAGAACTTATACTTCAACACCTTCTGTCCCAAAGGTGCTTTTTCGGGAGGCAACTAGATTTTCTTGTTTTTTCTTTGAAGACATTTCACTTC
Source organism: Arizona elegans (assembly GCA_022577455.1). NCBI lineage: Eukaryota > Metazoa > Chordata > Lepidosauria > Squamata > Colubridae > Arizona > Arizona elegans. The sequence continues at coordinate 34,277,161 of JAKOOJ010000009.1, read as the reverse complement.
TCATCCAAGAAGCTACTTCAGCTTTGGAGCTGAAGAAGCTTCTTGGATCAGAAGTGAAACGTCTTCAAAGAAAAAAACAAGAAAGTCCAATTGCCTGCTGAAAAAGGATCTTTGGGACAATCATGACCTGGATGACTGAGAATCTCTACAGATTTCAACACCTTCTCTTTCTACAGTAAACTGCTCTTTATTCAAGATCCTCATTTGAGGAATTCTCTTTCTGACTTTTCAAGCCTTTCTAATGAAAATTACCATGCTGTGATACAAAATATTTCTTCCAAGCTATCTGAGGAATAGTCTGATTAATATCAATAATATACCATCTGAATAATTCCAGTCATAATTTGGGGAGACACAATTTCTCCATTCACTTCCTTTGTGTACCTAGTTCTTTCATTTCTTGAGTTATGGTATTTTTTCTTTTGTATTCCATGGAATGAAAGAAAGGATGAAAATACAGCCAAAGACTCAAAAGGTATTAAGCTTTTTTCCAAACCATAATGATGTAAGTATAGCAACATAAAAAAATTCTTTGCCATTTACATCTACTCATGTTAGAAAACATTCTATGCCGTGTTTTCCTGAAAATAAGACCGGGTCTTATTTTTTTTTGACCCCCGAAAAATCATGACCCTTTGCGATGTGCCCTTTGCGCTCTCCTTACCTAACGGTGTGATGGTCGCAGCAGGCCATCCTACGTCCACGAAGCAGCTGCTTTGTGGGTGCTGCTCCGGCCACCGCCTCCAGCAAGCATGACTGCTTTTGCAGCCGCAAAAGCGGCAGGACGCCAAGCAATGCACCCCACATATCACTTGGTCTCCTTGTTGCTTGCTGTGCAGACAACATGAGGTGAGGAGGCGAGAGCGGGGAAAAGGGGGGAGGAACACGCCCCACATGCCCTTAGCTAACTGTCACACCTGCCAACCACGCAGAACAGCCTTGCGGCGGTCACTCCCAACAACCCCGCCCACCGGGCCACTTCTTTTGTGGTTGCAAAGAATGGGAGACCGAGCGGCCCGCCCCACGTGCCTTGCACTGCCTAAACTAACGTTTGCACAAGCCAACCACCGTTTTTTAAATGGTGTTTATTTTATCCCAACCCACGTGGCCCGGCGCAGCAAAAAAAAGTGCCTTTTCTTTGCAAAAAAGGTCCCTTGTTGCAGGAGGTTTTGGATTTGGTGCTCTTGGCTGGGATCTTTGCAACCTCCTCTTTCCAAATATCCCACTGAAACAAAAGTGATGTATGCCTGTTTTTCACCCAGATGCTCATGGCAGCATTGCCAGGGTGTCATATGGTCAACATTCGAGAGAGAGAGAGAGCACATTGCCACCAGCCCTCCGAGGTTGGATCGGAGATCTCTCTCTCTCTCTCTCTCTCTCTCACACACACACACACACACACACACACACACACACATACAGAGGTCCCTCACACACGCACATATTCACACACACATCCTCCAAGGCAGCCACATCCCTTCATTAACTTGCTTTCCAGCTCCGTTTTCCGATGCACATGCAGGGCAAGACGTCTGTTGGACTATAGTAGAAAAAAAACCAAAAAAAAAAAACCCCGTAGTTCAGACCTTTCAACTTCTCATGGAAAAAAAAATCTCACAAAGTTGGAAAATCTCAACTATTTTTTTTTTTTACCGGTAGGAAACGGGGGTGGATTTTCTTGCATTCTTGCATTCTTTCTTTGGGATTGCAGCAAAGATTCACATCCCAGGATTGCAAGGCTGAAGCCTTTGGATGGAGCATTTTAGGGATGTGCATCTGTCCTGCAATCCCAAATAAAGAACCATCGGTAGGAAAATGGCTGGAGGGGGGGGGATTTTCCTGCACAATCCTGCACAGGGAAAGAGGAAGTTTTCTCCTAAGCTACGGCAGAGCGTTGCATTGGGAGGCTTTGCATTGGAATTGCAAGAGGTGCACATCTTGCTCCAGTGAGAAGGGTGCAGACGGGGGGCCATGGAAGATGGGGTTTCAGTGTGCAAAGGAGGAGGGGGTAATCTCCCACTCCCTCCTGCTGCAGAGCCACCATGGAGCTTTTGCAGGCAGTGTGACTACTGGTGAAGGGGCCTGGCAGGCTGGCGGTTGGGGAGGTCTGGAGATCTGGGCCGAGTTGACTGGCCCTTGCTGGCTCAGCTGAACTGTGGGCCACAATTAAGGGGCCAAGCCTCTATGAGTCCGAAAGGAGAAGGGCGGTATAGAAACCTGAAAATAAATAAATAAATAAATAAAATAAATGAGGTGACTGGAAAAGGGAAGGCTGCCTCCTGTACTGGCCACTCCCACCCCTTTGTTAGGGCTTATTTTTGGGGTAGGGCTTATATTAGGCCCACCCCTAAAAATCAGGCTAGGGCTTATTTTTGGGGTAGGTCGTATTTTCGGGAAAACATGGTACGTTATAAATAATAGCCTTGCCTTTTCTCCACTGTCTACCATCATGAATATTTTTATCCAAAATGTATATCTGGGGCTGGATTTGTCTCAATTTTATTTTATTCTCAAGAATTTCATTGGACTGATTTTTAATTATTATGATTTTTTTGCTGTTTTTTTATATCATGCTTTGATAAAAGAACATAATAAATACACCATTATCTTTATGTGTTATGGAACAGTCCTCTCCCAATTTCTTCTCTTTAGATATGTAAAATTATAAGCCTCTTTAATTAGAACAATTAACACACTTCAGTTCTAAAAGCTTACCAGCATTTTTTAATTTGTTGATTATAAAAAAGATTCTTAGTATTCTGCACATTTTTTTTTAGATTTCTTCAGTACTACACAGAATTACTTGTATAGTAAATGTTATCCAGAGAAAGGAGGAAGCTGGGCCAGTTCTTTGGATAATTTAATCATTTTATAGACAGCAAACAAGTGTTATGAATAAATATTGGTACAACTGTATATAGGTAAATATATATATATAGTTCAATTACTTCTCTGGATCCTAAATTATATCATGTTAAAACCATTTTTAAAAATTCATTTTTATTATCTATCTGCTAGCTCCCTTCCCCGCAACCCTGCCATGCTTGCTGCCTTCCACATGGCCTTCCGCTTGCCTGCCTTCGCAAGCTTGCCATGGGGACACCGGGAAGGCAGTGTAGAAGGCAGGCAAGCATGGCAGGGCTGTGAGGAAGGGAGTAGGCTGCTAGCTCCCTTCCATGCAGCCCTGCCATGCTTACCTGCCTTCACGTGGCCTTCCGCTTGCCTGCCTTCGCAAGCTAGCCACGGGGATGCCGGGAAGGCCACGTGGAAGGCAGGGAAGCATGGTAGGACTATAGACTGTGGACCGGTTTAGGAGCGTGGCCAGCCAGTGGTTGCTACTGGTTTGGAGAACCAGCCCCAATCTCCGCTACCGGTTCACCCAAACCAGTCTGAACCGGGAGCATTTCACCCCTGGTAGCTCCCCAATAAACAAGTCCTAAGTGATTTGTCTCTAACAAATTTCTCTGAAAGAAAAAAAAAATAACAAACAGGAACTTTTCCAAAATTGCAAAGCTCATTCCCAATAAACCAGTGTTTGTTAAATGATCTACTGAGAGAGAGAGTATGCCATGCCTGTTTGCCAATTAAATCACTGTATGTTATGAAATCACATGACTCTGGCAATTTAGTTACTGTTTCTTATATGAAATCATGTCTCTGTTAATAAAGTCAGTGTCATATGAAAACACAAGGCTCTTTCTGATGAAGCTACAGTATATTTATTAAATGCTAACAGTTTTCTTCTCTAAAGCACTCAAAAAAATTATAAAATTAAACTCTAGCTGCAGTGGTGCTTTTGAAAAATAGTGGTTTCCTATGCCTATTAAATAATATTTAATATTTTTCTCTGAAACAAAATTAAGAATGAAATCACGTCTCTGTTGCTAAACCAACATTTACTATATAGCAGACATTTCATATGAAATCAGTGTTACTTAAATCAATGTGATAAATTATAAGTATCTGTCCCAATAAAGTAGCATTCCTAGCAAACCACAAGTCTTTCAGTAAACAAGGTCTGAAATCAAAAGACTCCCTTTGGAGATTTTTTATACCTAAACCACAGTTTGTGATAGGAACGTATGAAAAGTAAATTAGTATTGGGGGAGGGGGGAGATCTACTTGTGTTTAGGTAATATCCTGTCCTCTGAAACAAACAGTAACACAAAACCTGAAGCATGTTTTTGCCATCTTGTTGCTGGCACCACCTTTATTTATATGCTTACTGGCCACTCCCATTCTTCTTTTGCTTACTAAGTAGGAGATATCAAACAAAGTCTGTCCCAAGGGCTGTAACTGGAAGCATTGCTCATGTGCTTTGTTACTTTGGTGCAGGCCTCCTGATGCTGTTTCCGTCTTGGATATTTTTCTTCTGTGGGTGGAGGCAGAGACTGGTGAAGAAAGTGTATAATTATAATTCCCCCTCCTCTTTCTTTCAGATTTTGAAAGATGATATGAAGTATGCATAGAATTATTTCAACAACAGAAAAGAAGAAATGTGATCTATTGCTAATATTGAAAAAGAAGAATCAGCATAAAATCCCTGCATACAATACGAGCTAAGAACTCCTGATTTTTTATAGTTGCTATTTTATTTTTAAAACTTTGACAAAATGATACTACAGTAGAATGTAAAAGGAAGATGAATATTATCAATAAGTATTTTTACAGTTTTTCAGATTACATCAAATTTATTCACTGGAGTTTCTGATATTCTTATGCTCTATTTTGACCAGATTTTTTTAAAAAATTATTTTCATAAACCAAATAGAGCATAACCACATTATTTAAGTGCAAGCTGAAGACTTGGAAGCATGATCACAGTGCCATAATTTTTTAAAGGCTGTTGTCTGAATTGCCTTGTTTAGCTCAGACTACTTACATCTTCCTTTATATAAATCTATATTTGTTTCCTAAATAATGGCATGGGTAAAATTCTTGAGAAAACCTGGAGGAAATCTTGGAAAAGTGTATCAGCCTGGAAGTGTGATGTCCCTGGCTCCCACCAAAGGCTTGTTAAATGAACCAGGACAAAACAGCTGCTTTCTTAACAGTGCCGTACAGGTAAGGAAGAGCTACACATCAATCCCAAAGAGCTCCATGAGTTGTGAAAGCACTGAAAACATGTTGTATTACAGATACGTTAGTTGACATTCCTGTTACTGCTGGTACTTGTTAAGGATTTTCCATTTCATACTTTTGATTGTTTTGATATCCTTTGTTAAGTGAAAAGTCTTTCTAGTGGCAACAGAGAATAAATGATTACTCTGACTAGTTATAAACTCCAGTACAGTTAATTTTTATTTGGTTGCCTGTTTAAGACGAGATAATAATCAAGCGAAAAATTATAGACCAGACCAAAGATATCAAAATAGGATGGATGAAATACCAGAATGAAAGGACAAATTTTATAGGATGCTAAAAAGATAATTTATTTTGAGGAAAATAATAGTACAATGGATTTTAAAGTTCTTGATCAGTGCAATGCTTAATTTTAATTATGTCCCACCTTTATTATTTTTATAAATAACTCAAGGCGGCACACACATGCAACTCTCCTTCCTCCTATTTTCTCCACAACAACCACCCTATGAGGTTGAGAGAGAATGACTGGTTCCGGTTTTTCATGTCTAAGGCAGGACTACAATTCACAGCCTCCTAGCCTCTAGCCAGATGCTTTAACCCCTAGACCAAACTGGCTCTCATATATAGAGAAAGATTACATAAAATTCAAAATGTATCTTTCCTTCTATACTGGGTTAAAATATGACAATTTGAAATTTGTTCATGGAAAGAATTACATGATATGATCGATGCTTATGAGATATATTTAATAATTGGAATTATTTCTGAAATAATACACAATTAAAATTAAACCTATTTTCTTGTCTTGGAAATTGAAATGACTGCATATATAGTTATTTGATATGAATTATAATTTAGAGTTAATATACCCTCATGTACTCCATATTTGTTCCTAGCAGGAAGTGATGCCAAGTTTTTTTATTAAATGGAATCTAGTTTATTTTTGTCTTACCAAGTGATGTGTTCTTAGTTTAAAAGGCTGATTAACTGCTGTTTCTTCTTCCAAACAGTACAAAATACTGTGTGGAATTATGGGTTTAATTATTTTGAACTTTATGAAGAGATCAAGTAATGCCCATTCTTTTTTAAAATCACAGTTCTGAAGAATGTTGCTTCAATGTGACATATGAATAAAACAATAACTATTATAGTGTTTGTGCTCATTATTGTTATGTTCAGTGAAATGATTATGATTAAATTTATGAATACTATGATATGTCAAATTATATATACACACACATAATATATATATCCATATCCTATATCCTGTATGAATAACCATAACAATGCAAGAAAATTACTAGGTAAAATATTGCGTAAAATTATACATTGGTTTAAACAATAATAGACTGAATGAAAGAAAACAAGTTGGATAGGAAACAATTGATTGTCATTTAATATCTATTCAGAATTATTGCAGGTTCCATTAAAGTTAAGAGCATCCCCTCAAAAGCAATGTAAATGTAGTATTTCATGTTAACATGGTGCATCTGTACCAAAAAATAGTAATTAATTGTAGACATTGACCTTTAGAATAAAAATAAATCTTTGACAAAAATGGATGTTAGTTTTTTCTTTTTTGTAGGTTTTATGGCAACTTGATATATTCCGTCGAAGTTTAAGAGGTCTCACAGGACACGTTTGCCAAGGTGATGCCTGCATATTTTGTGCTTTGAAGGTAACTTCATAATTTTCTTATTTATCTTGTATGAATGAAAAATAATTTTGGCAACTATTCATGAAAATATCTAATTCATTGACACATCAAATAAGTTAAATTATAGGGCGGCTAATAGTTTTAATTGATTTTGATCAATAATCATAAATTCTAAAGCAGGGGTCGACATTTTTTTTCTTTGAAAGGACTTGTTCCTTCTATTATAATTTGTGGATTTCAATATAATAATGTTAGCATTGTGAAATTGATTAGAACCTCTTTATTTTTTTAATGATACTCTTTATTTCCACAAAACTGGAGGACTCAACTTAAAAATAATCAATGGCAGATGTCTGGATTGATTCCTTGTATGGGTGTTTTGAAATTAGATTGAGAGGCGCATGAATTGGTTTAAGGGATACTAATTGTGTGCTCTTCGTCTAAAACAGTTGTATCTTAGTAAAGGAAAAGAAACAAGTGTAATTGTTGGATACCAGTTCTTATTTAATTTACTACTAGCAATATTATATTGCCTCATTTTATTGCTGTGCTTTGTTTAGTTGCATGCTCAGAGTGAGTACACTGGTTGCTAAAGAGAAGGTAAAAAGATACAGCTTTCATGCCATGATTAGCCATTGTGGGTATTGAGTTGCTATAGTATACTGAGTGTTGATCTTTTATCCTTTTATGATTTCCTCATAATTGTAGCAGAAGCAAACTGTTGCCATTCTGGCCCAACTTTTCTGATTTTCAATGAGCTCAAATGTCAAGAAAATTCTTGGTGGATTTTTTAATATATATTTCTAATGATGATAACTATAGTCCATTTCACATATAATTCTCTCTTATTTGAAAGGAATAATATAGCAATAGCACATAGTGCTTTACAGCAGTCTCTAAGTAGTTTACAGAATCAGCATATTGCCCCCAACAATCTGGGTCCTTATTTTACCAACCTTAGAAGGATGGAAGGCTAAGTCAACCTTGAGCCAGTCAGGATAAACTCCTGGCAACGGGCAGAGTTATCCTCCAATACTGCATTCTAACCACTGTGCCCCCATGGGTCATGATTGTGTATTCCATACAGATTGTTCCAAGATTCCAGATTCTTGGCTTATTAATGAGATGGAGAGGAAGCAGCAGGATTCCAATTCAAACATATTGTAAACAGCCAAGGATAACAATTTTGGGTTCTTTTTAGCCTAGTAATTTGTAGGAGGAGCAAAGCAGAAGTGAATTATGGTGTATCATGAGTAAATGGTATTATGTATTGGATACCTGTGTTGTGTTCAAAATGGCCATTGTTACAGGACAGTTTTCTATATCAGATAGGGAACAAGTTGCCTTTTAGTTGCTGAAGGTCAAATTCCAAGAAGTCATAGCCAGCTAATAGTGAAAAATCTTTGTTCTAGTTCAGTAGCATCTGGAGAATCATAAGTTCTCAACACCACCAAATGCTAGACTCTTTGTTTTGATGTATTCAAGTATGCTATACTGTTCCAAATCATTTAATAGATAAAATTATAAATACTGCTGTTGATTTCCAGACAATATTTTCCCAATTCCAACACAGTCGAGAAAAGGCTCTCCCTTCAAATAACATGAGGCATGCCTTGGCTGAAAGTTTTAAAGATGAACAGCGATTTCAGCTTGGTTTTATGGATGATGCAGCAGAATGTTTTGTAAGTATCATGATATTACAGTATTTAATATTTATTTTAGATATTGTTTTGATTTTTGGAATTACTGCAGAAGAGCCATATTTGATATTTCAAAAGATGAATCAGTTTAGGGCAATATGCTTTTGGACTCTGAAAAGGATTATAACAGCAATGATAATCTTTTTTTAAAGACTGAAAATAAAGGTAATTTGTAATATTAAATTGTTTCAGCTATTATATATACCTAGTTAGATAGAATTGGATCATTATTTCACTTGATACAAAGATTATAATTCTGAATACAGTGGGGAGGGATCACTATTTTTTTCCCCAATTGCTATTGTCCCTTTATCCTGGGCATAATGTGTTTCCCTGAAAATAAGACCCTGTCTTATATATTTTTTTTGCCACCAAAAAAGGCACCAGGTCATCCACTGACTCACCTCACTTGCGTGGGTCGCCCCCGGCCTCTTCCTTCCTTCCTCCAGTAAGGCCACCAAGGCTTTCCTGAAGGCCTCTGCAGCCAGTAACAGATCTCCAGATCGATCTGGAGCTCTGTTATCGGCTACAGAGGCCTTCAGGAAAGTCTTGCTGGCTGCAGCAAAAAAAATGGGCCGAGATGTTCGAGGCCTACTGCAACTATCCAGAGGTAAGTAGTAGGGCAGCTCCACCTCCCCTCCCCACACTAGCTTAATTTTTACCTGTGCAACCTGGAGTGGAGGGGGTCTTAATTAGGGCTTATTTGGGAGGGGGGGTAGGGTTTACATTCATTGCACGTGTAAAAATCAAGCTAGGAGTTACTTCTGAGTAGGTCGTATTTTCAGGGAAACATGGTAGGAACCTAGTTTATTTCAGAATGAAAAAAATGTTCTTGTGAGATAAAAATGACTATATTGAAACATATACAAGCCATTTTGAAGCTTCAATTGGTGAAATGTATTACCCAAAAGAGCAGATTGGGGACAGATATTGTTTGCATATGATGCCTCTTATAGTCAACACCAACTTGATTGCATATCATTATCATGATTAATATAAAACATTTACTTGTTCAGGAAAATATCCTTGAGAGAATTCACTATCACATAGTTCCAAGCAATGGAACGGATATGTGCACTTCCAAATCCTGCATAACACATCAAAAGTTTGCTATGACATTATATGAACAGGTAAGATATTTATTCATATTTATTTTATTCCTTTAACATTTTAAAATCTCTAAAAATTACAATAAACCTTTCTTTTATTTACAGTGTGTATGTTGTGCTTGTGGGGCATCTTCAGACCCTTTGCCTTTTACAGAATTTGTACGTTATATTTCAACAACAGCATTATGGTAAGGAAATGTATTTTTGTTGTGCTTTGTCTTTTTTCCTCCTTTGTTCACATAAGTTAACAATTTTAGTGTGAATAGTGAGACACAGCTTAGCAAAATACTAGCTTTGATGAATGACCTAATTACCTCTTTATCATGTTAAAGCTGAACAACATTCACATCTGATAGTGTAATCAGTTCCTAGGAGAGGGATTTATTTATATTCTAAAAATTTCATTGCGTTGTTATTAAATGAGAATGAAATATCTACTGTAAGTAGCCTTGGGTATATTCTATTGATAAAAACACTAATGAACACAACAACATGTACATGCTCAGCTTCTGGTGACTTGATGGAAAAGTCTACATAATTTTCTTCACAGAAAATTGTGCAGAAATGGTTTGCTATTGTTTTCTTGGATGTTTTTCCAATTGTATGGCGTTATAGCATTAGTATTTTCTGGTAGTCCCTCATTGAAGTAGTAACTAAATCTGATTCTGCTTAGCTTTTTATTTAGCATTTATTAATCACACTTAAATAGCCACCCATCTTATAAAAAGAATTCTGGGTGGTGCACAAGAATCAGATAAAAATCACAGATATAAAATGTTTTTAAGGTTCAGAAGTCATGACAGTTGGCAACTTCTGACCTGATCAAATATTTCTTAAGGTTATTAGATCAGCCTTTATTTTCCTTCTTGGGAAATAAAATAACAGCTTGAACTAATAGGAAGTTGCTTCCTCCCAGATGGTGGAAATGAGAATTTAACTAAAGTATTTCACAAGGCACAGCAGAGGAAATTTCTCCTTGGAATAAATTATCCTATTCTCCTACATGGAACGATTTCCCATCAGTCCAAGCTGTAATCCTGCTTCCAAGTAGAATGGACATTTATAGGTAAGCTAGATATATCCATTTAACAAGTATAATCTTGTTATTGTGATGGAATGGAATAACAAACATTTGTTTAGACATTTGTCAAATTTTAAGCCCATAAATAATGCTTTCTACAAATGAAATGTCCAGGGAATGTTGAAATTATAGCAAATGTTTTACTTTGTCAATATAGCCCAATATTTTTAATTACATTGGAGAAGTTTATTTCAGTATATTTGCCTCATATGATCAGAAATGGTCAAACCATGTTTTTTTTTTCCAGAAGCATTTTTTAAGAAATTCCAGTCATAAAAACAATAGCAAACTGTTGTAGTTTTGACCAGAGTTCAGTTCGTAAGCTGTTAAGGCGTCCTGTCTGGTTTTATGGTCCAAGCATCTGATTTATTACATCCTTGAAAATATTTACATTCATATTTACATAATACATTTTATTTTCATGTACCTTTTTGTATTTGTAATATCCTGTAAGATTTACATAGTCCCAAATAGATCTAAATCTGTAAAAGAAATAATGTTTTTTTTTTAAATCTTGCTCACCACTTTTAATGTAAACAGTAAAATGTCTACTTTCAACCATAGAAACTCACTTGGGAAATGCCAGTCATGATCTCATCTCAGTCTACCACACAGGGTTGTTATATGGAAGAATGGGATGAATTAATGTTATTGTGCTATCTGGTACCCCTTAGTACAAGAATATAAATCTTACAAATATAAGAACATTCTGTTAATTGCAATAATAAAATGGACTAAATCGAATTATTTCATTTACAGCAATGAAATTGATAGAATGGTGGAAAGGCATGAAAGACTCAAGCCAGAAATGTTTGCTCAACTGCTTCAGACTGCAAATACTACAGATGACTTCAGGAACTGTCCTGTAAGTTTACCAAAGAAATAGTGCTGTTCTATTTTTTTGGTGGGGGGGTGGGGGGTGGGGGTGTTGTCCCTGATAATGATAAATCCAAATTTTTAACATTAAGTGAATAGTTTGTTTTTAAAACTTTTCTTGGCAGCTCAATGTAGGCTTCAAATACTTAAATCATAAATCAAATTAGTACATATTGTCATAAAAATTTAAACAAGATCCCAGGAAAAGTAACCTCTTAAGCAATTATTTGGTTTTGACTCTCAGATAAAATAATAGTGATTTGAAAAAGGTTAATTGCTTTTAAAATACTGTAATATATCAAAACTTATTGTACAGAAAGTCTTTACATTATCAAGTATAAAAATTATCATTTTGGAGAATTTAAAATAACTGGTGATTTATTTTTAATAAAAATCATATAGCTTATTGATACACAGAACAATTAATTGCAATTAAATACTTCAGTTTTAGAAAACATAGTGGCATACCTTAATAGTTATTAAATTGGATTGTCTTAACAATTAGTTTTCAAAACAGTCTTTGTTGCAGGGCAGATAAAAATCAATGACTTTTTTTAAAAAATAAAAAAAAATCAGATTTTTTTTATTTAAATTGGATTTTTTTTGTTTAAATTGGATTTTTTTGATTTTTATCAAATTTATTTTAATAAAAAACTTTGGGAGTAAAAATCTATCGTAAGATAGTTTTCTATTTAAAATACATAAATAATTTAGTTTATTCAGCATGAAATGGAGCTTAGTTATGTAGCATGAGGCTGTATATTCTACAACACTGGGACTATCGGTGAGTCAACAGTGGGTCAAAGGAGTAGCAGAGATGACAGTTGCTCTTTAAAAATTATGATTTAAATCGAGTTGATTTAAATCAATCCTTTTTACTAGTGATTGAAATCATGATTTAAATTGTGATTTAAATCAACTCGATTTAAATCAAATCCACCCTGCTTTGTTGTGAGTAGTTTTTCCATTATGCCTCTTATAAGGGTTGCAGGAATGTCTGACACTATGCCACAGCAGTGACCAAAAAAATTAAATTACACTAATTTGTTTTACTCTCTAAAGAAACTTACTTTAAAGAAAAGTGTTAGGAAACTCAGATGAATTGCTGCATATTGCTAACATATTTAAGTTTTATAACTGATTATTTAGATCAAAAATATAGTCTTCTAAGTGAATTTTATGTGGTTTATATAAAGCTCTTGACATTCAAAAGTATCTAGATCATACTATTTGTCCCCTCTTTTTTTTTTTTGTAGAGCAATTGTGGTCAAAAAATTAAAATCCGCCGTGTTCTAATGAATTCTCCAGAAATAGTTACTATTGGATTAGTTTGGGATTCTGAACATTCTGACCTAACAGAAGATGTCATCCGAAATCTGGCAACACAACTTTATCTTCCAGGGGTATTGAACATATTAATATATTTAATTTTCTGTGCTCTCTCCATGTATTAAAAGAACTTTGAAATTACTGAGAACAGAGTTCTCTGTCTTGTATAATACTAAAGTCCTATACTCAGAAGAAACTCAAAGTTGGAATTTCTCCCTGAAAAGCATACATAGGATTCCATGCTAAAAGGATTTTTTTTAACTTTATAACTAGATCACACATGAAATGTCCATTCTACATCATTTACCACTATTTTTAATAGGGCTGGATTTTTTTTTTTTAAAAAAAAAGATATGTTTCACTTAGTCTTGGATATATAAAACAAATCAAAATACAACTTTTAAAGTATGTGGTTCAGCTAATATAATTTCTCAGGTGTCCTAGAAGAAAATAATACAAATGTATAATTGAATAAGAAAGAGTGTGCATGTCTATTTATTATAGAATGTATACAGTTTCAGTTTTAAAACAGCAGAAACAGAAATTTAAAAGATAACTTAAAATTTAGTAAAATAGTTAACAACATAATCAAAAGGTTCTGAAAAGTCAAGGTACTTTTTTAATTTCTAGAAACTATGCATTGGTCATTCCTACTTACAACTTGAAGTCTTAGGCCATTTATCTAAGTGATAATAACTGACTCAAGTAGAACATAAGACTTCTAATGGGGGAATCAGTTGTATAATGATTAATTCTGAAAAAAGAATCCCTAAGATTACAGTATAAAGAATTCAAATGCTTTATCTTACCGTATATGGTTTGCTAAATAAACTGGATGAACTCTTTCAATCTGGCTATGTAAAATTGTGATTTATCCTCAGCTCTATTTCTTACTTATCTATCATTTTTACAGTTGTTTTATAGGGTTACTGATGAACATGCCAAAAACAGTGAGCTGCTTCTTGTGGGGATGATATGCTATGCAAGCAGACATTATTGTGCCTTCGCCTTTCATACTAAGAGTTGTAAATGGGTGTTATTTGATGATGCTAATGTTAAAGAGGTAAGTTAGTTATGGTATTGCATTTTAAATAGAGACATCCAAAGAGCTATATAATGCTCTGACTTCTTTAATTTTGATATTGAGACATGAAGTAATGTCTTGATATCAAAGTTAAGGCAGTCAGAATCTATTTTCTAATGCACATGACCTAAGATGAAAGGTTTGGGGTGTGTGTGTGTGAAGGTTCGTTCTCCAAGCTTGTGGGTTGGTTTCCATACATTTCATTACCATGCTATATAACATCTTCAGCTGAGTTTAGGGGATGTCAGTGTCACTATTCTTCTGTTTATAAGGGCTTCAGGTGTGGGTGTGTCAATTGAGCGTCTTGTGATGGGTCAGCTATGAGTCATCAGTGGATTTTGTGATGAGATTATATCAGGTCAGAGTCATTGGGCGATTGTTGAGGGTGGTGCTGTGTCTGGTTGGCTGTGTGGTTGATTTGGATTCTGAAACCAACCCACAAGCTCGGAGAACAAACCTTCACCCTCATCATATACCTGAGCTACAGATATTTGCCACTATTGCAAATGAAAGGTTTAGTTTTGTTCTAAGTCATGCAGGGATTTGTTGCTTACGTAACATGCATTATACAAAAGGGCTGTAGAGTTATTTTTCACATGTCTAAACTAAAGAAGTTTTGATTTGTTTGATATACCAGTTTATTTTTAATTGGATTGTCACTTTTTCTTAACTGATTAAATGATTTCTTCTCTTTTAGGTTGGAACAAAATGGAAGGATGTGGTATCCAAGTGCATCCGGTGTCACTTTCAGCCACTGCTACTATTTTATGCAAATCCAGATGGTACACCAGTATCAACAGAAGATGCACTTCAGCATATAATTCATTGGTCACATTATAAAGCCTCTACAGGAAATGGAGAAGAATTTGGTAATAGAAATTTGAATATTTACAACTTCATATTTATTTAGTAAGATAGGCAGATGCTTAATATGGTATGGATAAACTGAAAGTTAGCCTACCAACATTATATTTGTAATCCACCTTTTTTCCCCACTCATTATATATGAAAATCTTCTCTAGTTTTATCCTCAGACTGACTGGTAGAGATAGTACCTCTTCCAAAATTTTCCAGTGGACTACATTACTATTTTATTTTTATTTTTATTTTATTTAGCAAGTTTATATACTGAACCATCTTACAAACATGACTTTTGCTAGCATATAATAAACATTATAAAAGAAATATATACAGCTATTTTAAAACAATTAACCATAAATACAACTAAAAATGGATAAACATCCTAAATACAATATACTGTATTTTTCGGAGTATAGGATGCACTCCCC
This sequence comes from Arizona elegans, assembly GCA_022577455.1. Classification (NCBI taxonomy): domain Eukaryota; kingdom Metazoa; phylum Chordata; class Lepidosauria; order Squamata; family Colubridae; genus Arizona; species Arizona elegans. Next base: position 34,261,951 of record JAKOOJ010000009.1, on the reverse strand, counting down.
CCATCCCAAAGTGGGTGGAAATGTCTGTGCGTCTTATACAGCAAATGATGCTGAAGCCCCCGCCTACCTGCCGGCCCCCACCCTTCAGCCATTTTTTGCCTCTGCACGCTCTGTTTTAGACCTGTTCCAGGCTGGGGGATTGCCACAGCATATTGCGACCAACTCCGTGCATTGCGTTTTCAGCCTCCATGCGTCGCGTTTTTGGCTTCCACACGCCCCATTTTTGGCCTCTGCACGTTGCAGTTTCGGCTGGTTCCAGAAAGTGGTGGCAATCCCCACCACCTGGAATGGTCCAAAAACACGATGTGCAGAGGCCAAAAATGGAGCATGAAGAGACCAAAAACGCGACGTGCGGAGGCGGCAATGGGCTGTGATGATCCCTGCAGCCTAGAACAGCTGATTGGTGGTATTCCGGGAGGCTGATCCAACCGCCAATCAGCTGCTCATGCTGAATCAGGCTGCGATAACGTGCTGAAGCTGACCAGGCTGTTTGCTGCAAGGACACTAGCCAGATGAATACCAATGGATGCTGGTAGGCAGAGGAAGATTTTTTTTCCCCTTGTTTTTCTCCCCAAAAACTAATGTGCATCTTATACTCCGGAGCATTTTATACTACAAAAAATATGGTAATCACTTTAGAGTTTTTTTGTTCCCATGGGATCCCCATGGAATGCTAAAAATTTTTTTAAAAAAAATTCTGAAAAGCTAATAAGGTTAGGTTATTGATTGAATGAACTTTGGTATCCTTTTTTCTCCCCTTTTCTATTTTTATTATAATATATGACAATATACACAATACAAACAATCAACAAGTGCTCCCCCTCCTCTTGGGATCATTCCTGCTTCCAAAATCTTAAAGCTTCTTCTGGTGGTGTCCCCCTTTCCCCCAGAAAACACATATATTAGGAACTGTTTCCAGATTCCATTGAATTCATTTACTTTCGTTATGCCCCTCCTTACTTTAATATTACAAGTCAGTTTATCATTTATGGCAATATCCCATACTTCCTTATACCATTCTTCCAAACAATAATCACCTCGTGTCTTCCAGTTCCTAGAAATCATTAACCTTGCTGCGGTCAACAAATTTGTTATCAACTCTTTAGTCTCTTTTTTACACTTTATATCTTCCAATAGTGAGAGTATTGCTACCTTTGGTGCCTCTTCTACCTTTATTCCTACAATTTCTTCAATCTCCTGAACTTTGGTATCCTTAACATTAATGTATTAATGCACAATTTCTTGCTGTCAGTGCTAGGAATAGGAAAGTTGTGGGATCTTTATTCTTAGGAAATTAATAAATTGAGTCTGAGGCATATTTAATTTTTCATATTGGATGGAGTACATGCAAAATAGATTTTTTTTAAACTAAAAATCAGATACTAGAGTTCTATCAGAGAATACATGTAGCTTATTGTTGAACTGTGGAGTCCTTACTATTCTCTGAGCTTGATTGTTCTCTTGCTTGGTTGTGTTTTTTTTTCTTGTTGATCAATAACAATGTTTTTAAAACGTGGATTTTTTTAATCTGAAATGGAATTTTACTTTGAACTTTTTAATAAGTAAAAGGTAAAGTTTGATCATTTCAAATATTTTCCTATTAAATTTAAACTATGTAGTGTGCCTAGTATAGCTTATATTCAGGCATTTATTTCTAATTTTTAGGCTGTTCATTGAAAAACCAATTTCAGAAATAAAATGAGTAATCTTTTTCTTCTTAAAAATAATGTTTTTTAACATTTCTTTTTTCTAGGATTTGAGAAATATACTTTTCTTAAATCAGATTGTGTAAATGGATTTGAAGAAACTTCTAACCAGAAGAGTAAAAAACTTCAGTTAGAAAACTCTGCCTTTACTAGGAACTATACTCAGCCTACTAATGTCAGAGAGTCAAGTATGTATCATACACATTTTTTTAAATTACTGGGATGACTTATACTTAAGTTAATTGTAATCATACATAATTTTTGTTTGGCTTTTAAAAATATTATCTTCTAGTAATTGAACATTATATAAGCTAATTATATAATTGTCTAGCAAACTGCCTTCATGTACCTACATGTTACATTGGTGCTCAAATTTTGTGAATCAGATCCTTTTGAAATTTCAATATTTCTACATAAATGTGACTAAAACATAATATGTTCTCCACATAAATCCTCAAACTAAATGAAGAGAATCAAATGAATCAAAACTATTATTTGAAATTACAGGCAGTCCTCATTTAGTGACCATTCAATATTACAATGGCACTGAAAAAAATCTTAGATCCGGTCCTCACACATGACCATTGCCACATGCCATAGTCATGTGATCAAAATTTGGACATTTGGCAACCAGCATGTTTCTACAGTTATTGCAGCATCTTGAGGTCACGTGTTCACCATTTGTGACCCTTCCATCTGACAAGCAAAGTCATTGGGGGAAGCCGGATTTGCTTAATGATTGAGTGATTCATTTAAGAACTGTGGTGATTAATAACCAGGACAAAAAAGGTAAAAAAACCTGGGCATGACTCACTTAACAGCCACCTTGCATAGCAGTGGAAATTCTGGTCCTATTTGTGGTCATAAATTGAGGACTATCTGTAATTTCAAATAGTGTGATTATTCCAAATCTGATTGAGTATGGAGGGTAGTATATTTAAAAACCTAAGGTGTTTTTAGAATTATTGAGTTCTTAACCATATAATCTAGAATATAGTTTCTACATGCTCCTGGAAGTAGTCTTGTTGTTGCTTTCGTCATTCCTGGTCTGATTAAGCTTTGGAAAAGGGAAGGTATGAGAATGAACCTATATATGCTGCTTCTTAAGATTGATCATTTTCAGTACCTTCAGAAAAAAAAGAAACTTCAGAGATCCAACATTTTTCCAATACCTCTGAAGAAAAATTAGTGAATTCCCCCAAAATACAGGATATTAACCCCCTGCTTTTTTTAAAATAACATGATTGTAATCTGCTAAGCATTATATGTTGCAGGAGGTAAACTTATTTATATTTGCTGTTATTTTCTTGTGTTAGTCTGGATTTAGTTTAGAGAAATTTGAATTAGATGGTCTTCTTGTCTGTTCCATTACCGTAAACGTATATAGCATAATTCATTTATTGCTGCAGGTAAATTGGGACATAATGATCATAGGGAAAAAACAAAAGATCTTTCCAGAGAATGTGCTCAAAAAGCAGCTGAGATGAAAAGTTACCCATCATCATTAAGAAAAAATCCTGATAGAGGATCAAGGAGAGAATCTGGGAAACAAAAAGGTAACAGAATTTTCCTCTGGCTAACTCCTCCCATATACATTAAACCTATCTAACTTTGCCTTGAAATTCTAAGGAACTGAAAGATATTTTATATAAAGAAGTAAGTTTAAATAATAAATAAAAACTATAAATAATCTGTTTTGGTACTTTGTTTAAGATCTATCAGGAGAAATACACACTAATCTTAAACCAGGATCACCACCTTCTGGAACTGGATTTAGGCATCATTCCAATGAACGTCTATATGGTAGTCAAGGGAGAGGAACTTATCGACATGAAAAGGTGCACAATCAAATTAGACCCACTGTACAGACATTCAGCTCAAATAAAACAGAAGATGGAGAGAAAGGGAACCGTATGAAAACTGACAACCCAGCTGGTTATGAAACAGATAGTAGCCAAGATTCCAAAGACAAGGGAAGCATCAGTAGCAGCAGAAGTCGAAGCAGAGGCTGGAAACCCATGCGAGAAACACTGAATGTTGATAGCATCTTTATTGATTCAGAGAAAAAAGTGCATAGCTCAAAATCAAAGCTAAATGCAAGCAATAAACCAAAACATGAAAAGGAGCAGAGTTCAGTCAACTGCCCCAAAGAAATTCAGAGTCAGAAGAGTCTGATGACTATCTATGAAGATGAAGCAAAACAAGGGGGAAGCCAGAATTCACTGGATTTGGAAAAGAAAGGAAATAGAGAAAAAACAACAGGATTTATAGAGAGAAAGGTTCATCCTGATAATTGGCAGGCACAAAGGACTGAATCTGGCTATGAAAGCAGTGATCATATCAGCAATGCATCTGCTAATTTGGATTCACCCGTTACTGGAGGAAACAGCCCAGTTGACCCCAACAGTCTGAAAGAAAACTTTTTCTGCAGGTAATGATATTAAAAATATATTTGTGATTATACAAAATGCATATCCATTATTATATAACAATACCATAGTACAAACATCCTACCAAATTTTAATTTTTAAAATGAAATAGACATTTTAAAATCATAATAGACTTCATGGTATTTAATTAAAAGCTTGGGAGAAAAGAAATACAAAACCAGTTGTCTAATAAGTAGAATTGCTTGAATTGATTTTCTATTTATATTTGATTATAAATTATCAAATAGAAAATATTTGCTAATTAATTAATCAAATAAAATCTTTATATGGACATTATGTATGTAGATTTCCTATATTTGAGGGGGGGTGAAACATTTAAACACATTTTATTAAGATCCAGATGTAACATTACTTATATTCAGATGGCACTATTTGAGTTATTAGAAAAAGGACACTGAGTTTTGTAAAAGTACTAAGATTATAGTCATGTAAAATATTGTTGCTTCCCTTTTTTTCATTTAACTTTTCTTTAGTTGGGTATGTTCTCTTAATGATTGCTTTGTATTGCCAGTTATAATAGAGGGTGAGAGAAAAGAGGAACGAGGTTTGACTTTTTTTATATAAAATATATTTCTTTGTTGAATTTCTAGATTCCTGTGTAGAAACATTTAGCTGTTTTTTTCTAAAAGTTTCAGTAAAATGTTTCAAGGTTGGTGAATTTTGTTACACTATTTGTACAGGCACTTGATAATTAGTGTATCCTTTTTCATAGTGACCAAAATCTATCAGTTAGATATTCTGGAAATGTCTTGCAGACTTTCTCTCAGCCGAACAAAAACTCTTTGGAAGGTAAGGTTAATATATGTGTTACATCAGCTTATTAAACTGTTAATTGATTTTTGACTATAAAAATGTACTGTTTAAATGTTAGAATTATTATAACTCTACAAATTATTTCTTGATACTGTTGGCAGGTTTTCTTTGCAAATTGTTTTGTTACTTCCCAATTCTTGAAAAAAAATCTAGTACCCAATTTGTGGAAACTTATGTTCAAATAATAAAATATTTTTTAAAAAATAATATAAATGAAATTTATTCTCAACTTCTAAAATATTAATATTTCATTAATAGTGGCAATAAAAGTGCAGTCCTAACATCAGACATATTAATATGACTAGAACATAGAGTCAAAATTCCTTTTGAGTTGTGTCTGATTTAAACCATGCATGGATCTTCATGTCAGCAGAAGAGAAAAATAACACATCTATTTTTATATTAGTTGGAATTCTGAGGCAGGCAAGCAGCGAGCCAGTCTCATTTGCCACAGTGCTACTTTATTGGGCATATTTGGTTGCAAGCTTGCACTGCCACCTCCTGTTGAAGATATATAATGATTTAATAATAATAGTACTTTCATGGAGTTTCAAAATACTTTGTTACCTAATCAGTTACACTTTTATCTAATTTAAATTAGTATCAGTACCAGTAAAAAAAATATGTTGCTTTGAAAATGTATTTAGAAAATATTTTCAAAACAATATCTCATAGGATAATTTAATTATATTTGGCACTTTAAACATTTACTTATGTATGCCTAATTACTATTATCTAGTCAGGGAAAACAGATAGTAGAAATTCCCTTTCAGATCACACATCTGTAAATGTAGCAGATTTTAGGATTAAGCTATCGTGGCTTTTTCTTTTAGCATTAATTTTACATGATGTTTGTCACAGTATGTTCATGCTTATACAGGTAGTCCTCACTTAGCAACCACAATTGGGACTGTCAACTTGGTCATTAAGCAAAGTGATTGCTAAGTAAAACCAAGACTGTGCTGATGATCTTATTTCAGTTTTCTTTTGCTTTATAACAAAGGTCATAAATGTGAGACTTGATCATAAAGTGACTTTTTCATTATTGTTATAACTGTGACTAAACAAGAATTACCTATAGCTAGAGTTGGAAAAGGCCATTAAGCTGTGCAGTATAATCCCTGCTTAATTTAAGAAATCAAATTACAGTATTACAATAGAATAGACCATGGGGATGCCACAATGGTCATCAGTGTGAAAAACAGTCGTAAGTCACTTTTTCAGTGCTATTGTAACTTTGGACGATCACTAAATGAACTGTTGTAAGTCGAGGATTACCTATAACTGACTTTTCTTTATTTTTAAATCTTAAGATACATAATGCAGTACACATTTGAAATTGAGAACTCCGGCTTTTCATTCTTTCTTCTACTATTCCAATTTCCTTACTTCCTTCAAAACTAACTGTGTTTATAGTAATAATCTAAGAACGTTGAACCCATAGCCTTGCAGGTGTTGCCAATTTAAAACTCTTCAGCAATTCCAGCCAGCAGGGCTAAATAAGAAGGAATGCTAACATTGTAGTTTAGCAGGATTTTTTGTGGGGATTCTCCACTCCAGCTGTAATTCAACAGCAGAAAAACCAGCAACTAGTTTGAAAAGTTCCATAGAACATGGCACTGAAAATGTTCAGCGAGCTAAATATTATTGTTGGCCTATATCTGTGTCAAATGCATACATATTTTTCTTGTTGAAAACACTGGGTTTGAAGGAATTTATGTTAGGTTGATTTCCTTAAGGTTGTTCTGTCCCCGTCTCACACACACAACACAAACAGATAGCCAGGGGTTAAATAAAACTTGCAGACAATAAATTCCTTCGATAACAGGATTGGCAGCAACCCAGTAGCTGCTTGCCAAGAACTTTACTCACAGGGGGAGGTGTTCCACCTCCGTCAGATAAACCAAAGCAAATACACAAAGTCAAAGAATTGTCAAGTCCAGTCCGTATTAAATTCAAAGCAGGCAGATAACATAGTTTCAGAGATACAATGCGATTCGCTAGTTGTTTAGTTTTGTCCATCACAGAGCCTGAATGGCCACCACACCCCCTTATATCCCCTGTGGGGTGTGGTCCAGTGACTGAGCTTAATCTCTGGCACACCTCCTTTTCTGCTGTGTTTGCTTATCTCTCTGACGCTGGCGTGGATCCAGCTCAAAGATACCTGGCTCCTAGCCAATCTCTTCTCCCTCGGGAGACACCTGAGGCATTGCCAGAGAGGAGGGTCTTGGAGAAGGAGGCCTGTCCAACTCCTCTCCTTTGCTTTCGGAGCCTTCTCCCTCCGATAAGATGTGCTCGGGGGTCGGAGTCACAACAAAGATCTGAAAGGATCTTTTGAATATGTTGCATGTTGTTCATATTAATTATGGCATTTCTAAGGATAATTTTGAAAAAACATGTGAACAAATGTTGATACTTTTTCCTTGAATTTTAAAATTATGAGTGTTATGCTGGAAGGTTTTGTCTGTACCAGTCTAACAAGTAAAATTTAACTATAAAGAAATATGTTGAAAGTAAATAATAAACACTGTTTTTCAGCACTGAAGAAAGGTGAAGTTAATATGCATATTAACTACAAGCCACCTAACTTATCATCAACTTCTCATCTGCAGATACAAAGGTAATTTTACATAATAATTTTTAACTATGCTTGTAATGTGTAACAGGGATATGTAGCTCTATGTATGGCTCTGTAGCAGTAGTGGGTTTCAAATCCTGGTGCTACCAGTTCGCAAAGCGTTTTTGTTGACATCTGGGTGGGTGGGCGGAGCCTCCTACCACCGCCGCTATCGGTTCACCCAAACCAGGAGCAACCTACCACTGCTCTGTAGGTCTCCAAATATTCCTTGAAGTTCTGAAATTAGTCTCTATAATTCTAAACAGTATGTCCTATTCTCTTGTAACTGCCATATACTATGACTATTGGCAAATGTCTTGCTTTCAATTTAGATTGGTAGAAAGTTTTCACATTGGGGATGCCTAAGTTTCAATGACTTCTATAAATAGATATAGACAGTCCTTGACTTATGACCAGTCAAAGTTGCTATGCACCCCTACTCCCCCCCCCCAAAAAAAGATACTTATGAGCTAGTTCCAAAATTCTGAGGGTTGCCCCAACCAGCACAATACCCTGTTTGGGTGCTTAACAACCAACCTTCATTTACGGATTTTGGCATTATCCTATGGTCACTGCAAAACCTGGTGTTTACTTTGAGTTTTTAGCAAAAATACCCTATAGTGAAAAATGGGTTCGCCTAATGACTGCAGTGTTTGCTTAATGACCACTAAAAAAGTCATAAAATTACTTGACTTAGGACCCTTGCAATTTATGACATAATGACCAGGCTCCATTACTGTCATAGGTCGAGGACTACTCGTGTTATATGGAGTCTTCTAATTTTCCAATACCAGATAAAATCAGTATTACACATTGAACAAAATAAAAAGATGATGTACTATAACTTACCATTTTAGAGATGTTAAATACATTATCAAAAAGGAATGTGTTATCTACATCATCTTTTCCTCAACCATGAAAAAATCAGTGTGAAAAAATAAGTTTTTATGGTCATGTAAGTTAAGTAATGCTCACATGCTGCACTCTTCTGTTACTATCCAGGCCATTCAGGGAGCAGCCTATGTTCGTAATCTTGGGGGCAATATGCTGACACTGTAAACTAGAGAGGGCTTTAAAAGCACTATGAAGTAGTATATAAGTGCTAGTACTAGTGCTATTGCTATTCTATTGCTTTCCTCCATAAATATAAACTATTTATTTATTCAGAAAAAAGATGGTTATACTAAAGCACTATATTAGGATGGGATTTATATCTGTGTAAGAACAATCCCTTTGAAATAGATTTATATTAATCCAGCATTTTGTTTTTCATAATGGCCAAACTGTGTCCATGCTCACAAACAAACTGGAGACATATCCCTCTAGTGCTTTTGTCCTTCTGCATTTAGTATTTGGGGACATGCTACCCCATCTTATAGATGACATTTTAAGTAATAGTTTGAAAATCACTGGTTTATTGTATCAGTGGCAAATGGCATATAGATATATATTTGACAATATGCAATAAAATGGAGAAGCACTCCCATCTTTTGAGAACTTTCTGTCTTTATGCCAATTATCATTGGAATATTTGTATTTTTTAAAATGTTATATTTTCATGGAGCCTGAAGCACGGGTTTTGTCTGGCAACTAGACATTTATGCCTAGCTAATGGACACAGACAATGTGAACGTTTCTTCCATAATTTCCCTGTACCAGTTTACTGTCCATCATAATTTCTGGCTGATTCTTTTCTTTCCCAAGAGTATTTGCTGTTTTTACTGATTTCAGTCATGAATATAAAGCCTGCTTATACCTATATACTTGTTTACAAAATTTTGGATTCTGAAATATTACAATGTTACATCTGACTAGATTCTTTAAAACTTACAGGCTTACCTCAACCCCACCATGAAATAACAAAGGTTATTTTATTCTAGTAATTAACAAATAGAATTGGATTATATTTACTATTTTGTAATACTTATATTAATACTTACATTCTTGAATATTTTGCTTTCTAGGACTGACGTACCAGATTGCAATAAGAAGTCTTTACCTACGTTAGCACTGCAGACAGCTTTAAAAGATCACATTGAAAAAGAAATAAAAAACAGTACAATCAATGAGCAAAACTCTTTACCACAGTCTGGTGAAAATATACCTACTGAGACAAATATCTATAGTGCTGACAGTTCACTATATATTGGTGAGAATGGAATCATGTCTGAAAGAATTCAAAACAACTGTGAATCTTCATCTACCCATTTGCAAGTCTCCTGCCCAGCATCTCATACAAAGACTGTTAATTCTATTCCTACTCTTGCATTTTTCTTACAACAGAACAAACCCAAGCCTTGCTGTACTGAATCTGCTCCATCTACTGGATATAAAACCAGCATGTACAGTAACAAGTATGATGATGCAACAGAAACAGTTTACCAAAATCTTCCACCACCTTTACCACCAAAGAAATATACTCTGTCCCATTTGCATGGCATAGAACAAGAATCCACTGTGGAGTTGAATTTTACAGATCATCCAAAAATCGAAAAGCATGTTGCTATTACTACTTCAAAAAGTATACCAGAAGCAAGTTCATTTGCAGATGAAGAACGGTTGAAAGCATTTCATTGCAATGAGTCCTCTAAGATGAGTTTTTCACCGAGTTTATTAGGAAAGGATTTATGCAGTGTATCCAGTAATCCTTTAAACAAACGGACTTGTTTTACTGAACCAAATTCTAGTTCCCTGGATGCAAATGCAAATGATGTTATATCGCCTACTACTTATTTTTCGGTTGATAACTGTATGACCGACACTTATAGAATTAAATACCATCAGAGACCAAAATTGTATTTTGCAGATACTAGTGGGTCAAACAAAGAAAGATCTTTGTTACACACTGGAATACAGTTGGACACGTCTCACCACCACACTTCTGAATCAAATCATCCCACAGCACAGCAAAAGCATAAATCTAATATTGGAAATGTGTAATGTAATAAGAATGATTTGGGAATGAATATAAATCCTTAGAACTCCAGCCCAATGTGATGTTTAAGTTTACATACTTTAGCTACATTTCATTTGGAAAGTACACATTAATGAACTGTCCCTTGCATGTGCACGCGTGATCAAGAAATATCAAAGATGGTTTTATGCTTGTGAAAATGCCAATTTTTCATAAGGTCAATCAAAGTGGCTATTCTTTTAAATGAGGAACTTATAAAATATTTAAATTGCTTTCATATGATAAATAGATGCATTTTTTTAAAACAATAAAAGCATGAATACCATTTCTTTTAAAATGACTTGATTTAGAACATTTCAAAATACCATAAATATATTTGAAAATACGTTTTAGAATCGATTCCATAGTTGGTTAAATTTTCCTACTAACTATAGCACTTTTGTAGGTTATAAAACCTAAATCATGTATCCATTTTCAACTCCCATATTATTAAGGCAATAGAGCATTTTTAAGCTTCATTATTTAAATTAATTTTGAATGTTGAATTCTCATGAAAAAATCTTTCACAGAATTTGAAATGGAGAGTATGATATATAATCTCGGATAAGCCCTTTCACAGATAAATTGACCCTCACAAGTGTGTACAGTAATTTGTACTGCTTTAACGAAATATGATTTAAATATAAGGATTATTCTTATGCACCAAAGGATACATGCAATAACAAGGTAGTATGATCTTTATAAAGGCCTTGAGAGTTTTGTCTCCTTATGAACATTTTGTTCTTTATGTAAAGTTTGTCATAAAAGGAAATTTTTAGTGATATGAATTGTTTACATGCACTTCATTTTTTTCATGTAAAGGCACTTTCAAGCTTGCTATGTAAAAATTGAATATAATCTACATACACTGTACTACCTCAGTATGACAATATGGGATTATTTTTAGTATGTATCTACAGTATATATATATTTATATATACACACAGACAAATATACACTGTGCGTATATATAAAATATATACTGTGTGTGTATGCACACACACACTGTATATACTATACTAGGTGTATGTATGTGTACACATATATATATACACACACAAACACAAAGTATGTGTGTGTTTCTGTATCAGAAGTGTGCCAAACACTTCAGTTTTGAAATGCTCCCTTTCAAGTGAAAGATATATAGAGAGCTTTATTGGTTGATATAGATGGGCTGCATGTTGTAGCAATTTTCCAGGCTTTTGTGTCTGATGTCATTTTGTAGTTATGACTTCCTTGTGAACTGATTAGCTCCAGGACAAAACTTTCACAGTGTGAAATACTGCATTTTCTACACAGTTACAAGTGTATTAAATTGGCTTCCTAAGAAGCATGGTTCTTGTTAATGAACTGAGTAGCCAGAGAGTAACAAGGAAAGTATTTATGAAATACTTAAACATTCTGGTTGTGAGATATTTAGAACTTTTGCAAGAAAGTGAAAAAAGTGCATTAAATGGGTATTCACTTTCCCTTATATTCAGGTACTCTTAATTAGAAATTTAATAGTCACACTACTGTTTTGCCATATGAGACTAGCAGCATAAGAAATTTTATGACAGAATTATTTTAAAATTCCTTGTTAGACTAATCAAGAAACTGTTAAATGCTGGAAGCATATGCGGATATTAGAAATATGCACAGAATGTTATATAATCATTAAAAACTTACATTTTGTAGTAGACAAATATTAACCATTGATATATTTTCTTGAATCAGTTATCCAGGATCTCATTATTATCTTTTAAATATTTGAAATAATGCCTTAATGAAGTCTTAGATTTTATTTTAATATACAGTATATATTATGGTAGCTAGCGTTTTAAACAGCAATAGTTTCTTGCATTGTGCAGTATTTTAAATACAAAAATTATGCATAGCAGTTGTTTGTAATAAAAATATTTAAGTATATTGTTGGGCTGCAAAAAATGTGATAAATGAATTGTATAAATATATTTTTATATTAAAGCTGCTGTAGAGAATATTTAAATCATTGCATGTATAGAAAGTACTCTGATTTTCTTAAAACCAGCAGAAACATAAACATGGATTCTGATCAGTTCAGCCTGAAGATGTTCCTTTTTAAAGATTGAAATGGAATACACATGCAGTTGTTAGGTAAAAATGTACGACACCGTACCTTTAAAATTTCTTTTATAAGCATTTTCTATTAAAATAATGACTACAAAGATAGTCCTAAAAATGTAAATGTGTTTTAGTTTTCAGCATGATAGCTACTGAATCTGTTTTGGAACACTCCATTGCAAGTTTGCATTATAATTGGATTAAATACAAATGCAAATTTGTGACTTTGACCAAATGGGGAAAATGCTATTACAATTGGTGGTTGGGCCTACTCAGAACATTGTTAGTAGTGTAAAATAGGGATGCTTGCATGCTTTCCTACAATAAGGAATATTATTACATTAAAGTTCCACATTTATATTAATGAAGGAGTCTTCCTACTCTCTAAACTTCAGAGGCAATGTCTGAAAGATATGGGCAGTGCTTGACTTATGACCATTCGTTCAATGACCCTTTGGAGTCACAACGGCACTGGCAAAAGTGGCTTGTGACCACTCCTTGCACTTAACAACCATTACAGAAATCATTGTCATATGATTGTGATCAGAGTGTTTGACCCCTGGCTCACGCAACAGTTGAAATGTCATGTGATCACCATTTGTGACCTTCCCAGCCAGCTTCCGATAGTCAGTGGGAAAGATGGTAGGGAAAGTTGCAAGTCAGTCACATGTTTGCCTTAACAACCACAGTGATTTGCTTTGTGGCAAAAAGCTCAAAACTGGGTCAGGCCACATCTCACTTAAAACTGCATTGCTTAACAAGAAGGCTGTACTACAGCCTGTAGTACAGTGGACTAAGCACTGTCATTAACAATTGCTGCTTGCAATTACTGCAAGTTCGAATCGCACCAGGCTCAAGGTTGACTCAGCCTTCCATCCTTTCTAAGGTAGGTGAAATGAGGACCCAGATTGTGGAGGCAATAAGCTGACTTCGTATAAATATACAAAAGTATGAAGGCTATTGCTTAACGCATTGTAAGCCGCCCTGAGTCTCCGGAGAAGGGCGGCATATAAATTAAAGCAAAAAAATAAAAAATAAAAAAATTCCAGCTCGTTATGGTCATAAGTTGAAGACTACCAGTAGGTATAGTGACTAAGAGGTAAGATTAGAGGCAGAGGATTGGAGTTCTTGTCCTGCCTTAGATACAATAAACGAATGACTTTGAGGCAATTACTCTCTCAGCCTTAGAAGGCACTAGCAAAATATTTCAGAAACTTCCCCAAAAATTGCAATCAGGATTGAGTTGAAGGTCCCAAATATCTTTTGTTTACATTGACAGTATCCTACCTATTTTCTTCTCCATATCTTCAAATTAGTCTTGACTCCTGACAAGTGCCTGGACAAAGTCCTTTGCTGTCTTGACATTTTTAAAAGTAATTTGCCATTACTTTCCTAGGAGTAAGAGAGCCCAAATTGCCCAGCTGACTTCATGCCTAAGGTGGAACTGGAACTCAAGAGTCTTCTGCTTTTTATTCTGGTGCTTTAACCACCACACCAAACTGACTCTGTCTTAACTATGAATGTAATTCCACATTGTTGGTTTCTTGTTATGGAGCTGACTTAGCTTTTAACCTTATTGGTATCTATCATGCTTGACTGCTTTTTCAGAAGTTACTGGTTTGTTTAAAGCATGTATAGTTAACATATTCATGATTACAAATAAAACAGAGAAGTAACTTCATCTCAAAGTAACTGTAAAATTAATTTTTGACATTTTAAGTTTTTTTAAATTTAAAAAAAGTTCATTTCATTCCTGATATGCAGGTAATATGTAATGTAACACCTTTAGAGGTAAAAAATGGAACTATAAGTACTGGAATCAAAGTGTTCAATTGAAAGCTGTTACTGAAGTAATTTGAATTTGTAATATTTATGTAAAAAGTAATGTGAATTACCTCTGTTAAGAGTATTACTGTATTTTAAAAACGTAAAGCAAATGTTCATTTTCTGTATAAATGAAAAGTGTTGGATTTATGAGTATATGTGCTTTAAAGAAATATAAAAGTCTTAATAGACATTTTTTGCACAAATTTATTGCTATCAAATAAGGGGAACTTGGTCAACTTCTCATTTTTATAGCTGGCTGTACAGTCTTAATATTTGCTTGCAGTATTTGATTTTTTTTAACTTTATTCTTATAATTTTTCCCTTGAGACTATAGATTTGTGTGGCTTTTGTAATTTTAAATATATTTAACGTGATATAGAAGAATATCTTTTTAAAACTTTTAAAAATTTAACACTTTTTAAAATTGCCCTGCATGTACCTGTTGATAAAACAAAAATAAGATATCTAATATCTCTGCTTAGTTTACAGATATATAATTTTTCTGTGAAACAGGAGCAAACCATTAATTTTTAGCTTTAAGAATATAGTGCTCCTCAGTTTGAGAGAGTAAATATGTACTAGCAAATAATACAGTAACCAAACATCTGGTAAAAATGTAATACTTGCATTCTGCTCCATATCATATTGTTTCACTTCTGAACTGCAGTTGATTTATATTTCTGTAAAAGCAGATGAAATGTCCAATTCTATCAAATGAATACTTGTTACATCTTTATGCATTTAAATAAGCCAGTTTTCATTTCACTATGCTAAGTTTACCAAGACTCCAAATTTTTAATGGATAGGGGTGGACATTCTGACACTATGAAAGATTCTAAATAACATTACCAGATGTATTTAATAAATATGTAAATATAGGTAAATCATGAGATATGGATTGTTTTACTTGAATTCACATGTGATAATTTTCTCATTCAGAGTGTGGCTATGAATTGCCCATTTCTTTAAGACTCTTATCCCTTCTGATGAATAGTATTAGACCCAATAGTAAAGCAAGTAGTGGTGCAGTTATATTCATACTACTTACAACTCTCTTACAGAGTAAGTTGTACTTACTTACGCACTATAGTAAGTTGACTTTCTCAACTAATAAAATTGAGAACCTAGTATATTGGGGCACATTCCTATTTGCTTGTTTAGAATTTGAAAAGAAAAATCATTCTAAATATTCAGTTTCTTAGTGAAGAAAATAATTGTATTGTTATTATCCCTGTACTTTGTAAATGCAGACCAGAGTTCACATTTGAACTCTGAAGGTAATTAAAGGTTTTCTTATTTCTTTGTTAGCTGAAGGAAGAACAATTTTAGAACATTAACTTAGGACAAAGAATGCAAGTTATGATATTAATTAATATGTTTGATTCAATCATGTCATTCCTTTTTTATTGCTTGGCTATAGAGTGAATTCTTGTGGAGGAATTGACACATATATAAGTTGAACAGCAATACTGAATTTACTTTAAATATAACCCCCCTCAAATTTCTCAAAGAAAATAAGCCCAAATTCAATCTCAATAGAACTTCACCCTACCTCCACCAATGCTTCAGATCTTGTGCTCAACACAACAAATTTATAAGATCAATCTAAATAATTCAATATTTAAAGAAAGCCCCTTGTCCCAGCCTGACAAAAATGGGGCGAATCCATTTACTCTAGAATATAAATGTAATAAATATTCATCTTATACATTATTGAGAGTAGAGCACAAAACCGATCAAAAGAAAAACATTTAAATTATGAAAATTAACAGGAATGTCTACCGATTTTCTTTTCAATCTACTTTTAGAACATGAAATGTCAAAAGGGCAAATCCAAAGTATAATGGGGATCAGGACCACATTAGACAAAGTAAAATTTATTCAAATGTTTGGTCTGTTTATATATCATAAGGATCATAAAATATCATCCGCACAGTCCAAGCACACATTGCTTCTGAAGGCACAAAGCTGAGCATGAAGTACTTTAAAACTTCAAACATGGCAAATGCATATTGAGAAGAATATATGCAACTTCTTTACATAAAAACAGTTAAAACAACCCTCAGAATTGATCAGGTTACATTTTCTCATTTTATGCTAAGAGTTCATCATACATTATTGTTACAGAGATATTTGTCTCCAGTCCACTTGGATGGCGATAGAGTCGATTGCTGAAAATAGACAACTGCAAACTTAATTGAAATTGTTGTGACACTTCAATTAGTTATATTTGCCGTAAGGCAGAATTTGCACATTGAAGAATAATGTGAAACATGACAGCTCATCATAGAGCAAGTTCACCATATCTAATTGCTCAGCAAAACTATGTCAACAATACAAATATAGAAAGAGTAGTTGTTTTTGAGATTTCTGATGTAACAGTTTTCCAGTGTTCTTTTATTTTTGGTTGTGAAGCAAAAGCAGCTAAAGGAGCTGGTTTTTCTTGAAGGCAGTCTGGTTGTCTGCAGTATAAAGAAAACAAAAATTAGATCAATCAGTGAAAAAAACTGTACCCAATATAATCCTGCGCATCAGACTTCTAGTATCATCATCAGTTGCCTGATAACCTAAAAGTAGAACATAACTTATTCTGTTGTTCCTTCCCAATGGATTATTCATAGATGTTTTTTGCCTCTAGTCATATATCTGTTCCAGTTGTTAGTCATCAAAACTCTATATTTCATGAATGTTGATCCAGTTTTAAAGCTATTTTAATAGCCACTGACACATCAGGTGGAAACATATGAATTATAAACTAATTCATCATTTTGTCTTAGATTTTTCAAGTATTGTATAATGCACAGGTGTCAAACTCACGGTGTCACATTGCCATCACATGATGTATTGCGATGTTTTTCACTTCGCAGAGTTGGTGGGCGTGGCCTGCATGTGACACATACTGGTATAATGCTATGGAGCCATAATAAGACATAACCACAGCCAGCCAGTATTTTTTCTTTTGTGGCATAAAGTGATTTACATTTGGTCTGACTTGATTGCAACATGTAAAAAACAACCATATGCATTAAGATATAAATGGCATTACATTTAATTGCAAAAAGTTCTATCCTCTCATTTTCTGAATTAGTCCAACATTCTCAATCATTAACCCCAAAATGGAATGATAAATGTTTAGTAAATGAAGTAAGACCATTAATTTGATTAGTGTAGTTAGAAATCTTGCTCCAAAGGTACAAGCCATAATTCTGGATTTTAAAAACTAGTCATTAATCCAGTATAGATAAGAAGTTGCATAAACTTGCTTTTGAACCATTTAAAATTGATCTTTTCAAATACATACAAAAAAATCCCTGTTTTGAAAACTTGGTACAGTTGTTAAAAAGTTTTAAATATATTACTTCCTTAGAATTAGACATATTTATCTCCTACATATACTTACTCTGTTTACTATTGTTTGTTGCTACATTATGTCCTGAAATGCACAACTGTAATATTTGGAGATCAAACTTTCATAATAAATCACTCGTCCATTCTTTGCCTCAGCAATTTTAGATGCTATCTTAAGACTTCCTAGTAGATGCAAATTCAGGCAGCTGCAATTCTAAATTTTTGCTTTTCCACCAAACTACATATTTTCTTTATATTATTTATATCCCACCTTTATTATTTTTTTACAAATAACTCAAGGTGCAGAACATGTATAAGACACACTTTTCCTACCCCAAAAAGTGGGTGGAAATGTCTGTGTGTCTTATACAGCATATGTTGCAGCCCCACCCACCAGTTGGCTCCCACCCGCTGGCCTTTGCCTTCCAGCAATTTGCCTCCTTGCATTAAACAGCAAACAGCCTGGTCAGCTTCAGCACAGCCTGATTTAGCATGAGCAGCTGATTGGCGGTTGGATCTGCCTCCCGGAATACCATCTATCAGCTGTTCCAGGCTGCGGGGATTGCTGCCGCCCATTGCCACTGCTGCCTATGGCCACCACTGCACACCCCATTTTCAGCTTCCGTGCGTCCCATTTTTGGCCTCTGCGCACCCCATTTTTGGCCTGTTCCCTAACACCAGACAATCAAGCAAAAAACAATCAAGAAATCACCAAGACACTGATCACACTGATCGCACTGATCACAGTGAACATCACAGACACTGATATTCCCTAGTCATGTAAAGAAACATACAAATAAACACACTTACATAGCACCAAGAAGTCCACAGTTCAACCCTGAGCTACAGAAACAGGACTAGCTATTTAGTAGCAAAATGATATTTAAGAATTAAATTGCTTCTTAGCAGGAAGGAAAAGGAAACTGGGTCCTGGGGTTGAAGGATAACATTTTATCCTTCAACCCCAGAAAACATCTGTATCAAAGGAAAGGGAACTACCTGCTCCAGAGGAGGAAAAGGGAATTACAATCAGGTTCGTACATATTGGTACAATGACAAGACCCACAAACAAGCAATAGATAAAAGCAGCTGTAATAAAGGTGTGGCAAAGCATTTCAAATGAGGAAACTCAATGGTTATGTCATGGGATCCAGACTTCAGGCAGTCACTGACTGCAAAAGATTTTAATCTAAGTATTAAAAACAATGCTTATACATGTAATCATGTTATTTTGTTCCATCTTTAATGGGCCACCAAAACTGGGGATGGGTGTATTAAAATGGCTTTAATTCCTCAATGTTAATGCAAATGTTTTGGCAGTTCAAGACTTATTAGGCTTCTTCAATTTAACATCAATTATTTTAATTAGAGAATAAGACGTGATTTCTGTTTTGTTCAATAATCTCCCACAAAGCAAGAAACTTTTGCTTTTATCTCAAAGGACCCATCGGATTATCTCAAAGATGCTTTTTCAAGAGGCAACTTGACTTTCTGGTTTTTCTTTAAAGAGGTTTCGCTTCTCATCCAAGAAGCTTGTTCAGCACTGGCTGGATGGTGGGGAATGAAAGGATTTATATTTTTTGCGGACAGCTGGTCATTTGCATTCTTTTAGAGCAGGAGCTTGCGTTGTCAAACTTGCGTTGTCATGTGAAGTATCGAGACTTTCCCCCCCTTTGCTAAACTGGCCTTGGCCAGTGCATGATGCATGAGTTTAACAGCCCTGTTTTAGAGAGTGGCTGAGGACACTTGGAGGTTTATCTGTTCCTCAGGGTCACCTGGGTAATGTAAATGGGTGTGGAGCCTTCTTGGAATTGCTGAAAGGACTGTGTTGTGGAGCTGTGCTTTCTTCAGGATGTTTTCTGCCCTGTGTCCCTTCACTATTGGACACAGGCGCAGGTAGTTCCATTCAGTCAGAGCTGAAGAAGCTTCTTGGATGAGAAGCGAAACGTCTTCAAAGAAAAACCAGGAAGTTTAATTGCTTCTTGAAAAAGCACCTTTGGGACAACCATGACCTGGATGACTGAGAATCTCCATAGACATCCGTCTGGGATTTACATTATTGCGGGGCCAAAGGAAATGGCCTAATGCAGGGCTGGGCAACTGTGGCCCTTCTACAACCTGTGGACTTCAACTCCCAGAATTCCTGAGACAGCCAAGCTGTCTCAGGAATTCTGGGAGTTGAACTCCACAGGTTGTAAAAGGGCCACAGTTGCCCACCCCTGGCCTAATGCGCTCCTGGAAGCAGAGGGTTCACCGAGCCTCGGTACAGCTTGTGGGTCGTACCTCGCATCGCAAAAGATAAAACCACACACCACAAGCCGGCTTCACACTATTTACGAAATTCAAAAGTGGTCAAACGGAATCCTGCTGATTTCTCTTCAAATCTGGAACTCTCGCCCTTGGGACCCGTTGTCACTCCGTTATCCCCCGTGCCAAGCGGTCTCCTTCGTCTCCCTGCGCCGCCGCCCTTTCCCACTCACCCCTCGATACAGCCGCTTCAAGGTAGCAGATAAACGAAGACGAAGAGCACGAAGTCGAAGAGGATCATCAGCCAGAAGTCCAGCCAGTAGGACGTCCCGGAGAGAGGGGGCCCGCAGGAGATGTTCCCCGTCGTTCCGGTCACCTCGGCTGCCAGCCGGTCCGGTTCATGCTCAGTCTTTCGGCGGTCTCGTACCTCAACGCCTTCCGCAGCCTCCATTGTCCCTCACACGGAAAGGATTTCTTCCGCGAACGGCGCCCGGCGTACATAAGACAGTTACTACCATAGAGACACAAAAAAAGGAGAGGCACAATAGCGATGTTTCCGGTAGAGACTTCCGGTGAGTTGAGGCCCTTATTATGTCTGTTCAGAAGCCTACCGTTGATCCACTGCGAACGTGAACTCTGTACGGCTCAGACATTGTGGTTGGGATGGTAGAAACCTGGGCTTGGATGCCCGTGGCGGTGCGTAGAGATAATAAGGAGTTTACATTCCTTGCGAAGTTGTGTTGTTTTCATTTAGGCTCAAACAGAAGCAATCGTTTTTCTCGCAGTAGAGCACAGATCGCCAATCTTGGCAACTTTAAGACTTGTGGACTTCAGCTCCCAGAATTCCTCAGCCAGCAAAGCTAAGCAAAGCTGGCTGAGGAATTCTGGGAGTTGAAGTCCATAAGTCTTAAAGTTGCCAAGCTTGGAGACCCCTGCAGTAGAGGTTAATTTAGTGGGTTGTTTTCTGTTGTTGATTTTTTTTTAAGTTGGCAACTTTTAAGGTGTGTGGAATTAGCAGAGTTCTCTAGTCAGAATGCTAGAGGGATGCAAGCGCATCTACCATCTGCTGACCTATCGATATCAAGGCTCCCAACTAAGGGATGACCTCACCCAGTGGTTTCAAAGGGATGGCAAAGGAAAAGGGAGGTTGAGCTCTGAGGCAGGTCCAAGTGAGGAACAGAGAAACTGCTCTGTCAACAGAAATGGAAGCAAGCCACAGAGGAAAGAATCAGTTTGGTGTAAGTGGTTAAGGTGCTGGCCTAAAAACAAAGACACTAAGTTCCAGTCCCTCCTTAGTCATGAATGTTGCTTGTCTTTTGTTGGGTCTCTATTCTCCAAAGCATCTGAAGGCAGGACAAATAGTGGAATGGTTTATGACCAGAACTCATGGGTGTTCCATCACTGGAGATTTTTAAGAAGAGATTGGACACTCATTTGTCTGGAATGGGATAGGTCTCCTGGTTGAGGAGGGATTAGAAGACTTCCAAGTTCTTCAACTCATATTCTGTATTCCCATTTTCAGCCCACCCCACTTCAGAGGGTTACTGTGGGAGAAGAAGGAGTATTATGTATATTCACAGCCTTGAGTTTCTTATAAAATAGTAAAGGCAGAATAAAAATCTAATGGATAAATAAACCATAGTATAGCACCTCCTACCAAACTTTGCAGTTAGTTCAGAAGGATAATTTGATTGGTGCATCAAAAACTGTCAAAGAGCTTTGATCTTTATGAGAGATCAAGAAGCACAAAAATGGGTACACTACCATCATCCTAGTTCCAGCTAAAGTCATCAACCAGTGGAGCCAGTGCTGTTTCTATACTGTCATCCTGGCCTGAAACCTGATTGACACTGTTTTAGTTCAAACAAAATACATGTTTTAATATATATTTAAAATATACATAATTGATGCACACTTTTTAGTAAGTGTGCATTTAGTAATGCACACTTTTAAGTTAAGTGAGTTGTTAAGTTAGTAACATGGTGGTTAAGTGAATCTGGCTTCTCTATTGACCTTGTATGTCAGAAGTTCACAAAAGGTAATCACATAACCCCTGGTTGTTACAACTGTCGTAAATAAAGTCAAGCATCCAAATTTTGATCACACAACCATGCAACGGTTGTTAAGTGTGAAAAATGGTCATAAGTCAATATTTTCAATGCTCTAATTTTGAACAGTCACCAATGAATTGAGGACTACTTGTAATCCTATAGAAGTTCTAACTATGTGATCATTAAAAGTTGATACTAATTTAACAGCAAATAATCATCTTGAAAGAGAAGGCCCCAGCTAAAATTCTCCATCTTTTCTAATCATTTGTATTAGGATTTCATTGGCAAATACTGAAAATCACATAACATTAAATCTCTATTGTGGTCTAATGTGGATATTATTTGTTAAATGATATGGGGGCAATAGGCTTGATTATATACTGGTGAGTTAGATCTGTGTATTAATAGATGCTCCAGTAAAATGGTTTTTTTGTTTTGTTTTGTTTTGTTTTAAAAAGGGAAATTGGTCAACTATTGGAGCCCAGGAATTTTTCATAGTTCACAGACACATTAATAAGTATCATTTTTAAAAGCACTTCATGAGCAGATTAACTGAAAGAAATTGATTGCATATAGTTCCTTAAAAGTTGAGATCATTAATGTGAATATTGCCTTTTTTGAAGGAGTATTTAGACCATGATTATCTGAGTGGAATCTGAATTAGTTTGTCTGGGCTTGTTCTTCATTTTAAAGCCAGATTAATTTTAAGACAGATGAGGTAGAGTTTCTTACAGTTGTATTTTAATGTGTACTGTAATTTTTAAATTTGGACTTCTTGAACCAAGAATTTCTTCCTAAGTAGAAATTTGTGTTTTTCTTAGTTTTTCAATACCAAATCAAGGTGAAAAAAGACTACTGGACAGAATTTTTTTGTTGTTGTTAGTTGTGAAGTCATCCACTCTAATGGACATAAATTAGGATACATTATATTAGGTGACATTTTGATGAGAATGTGTGTACAAAATTTGTTCTTTCCAAATCTACACAAAAATAGTGAGAGAAATCACAAAAATAAAAACTAATGAGGAAATGTGGCAAATTAAAAAGATTAGAACTAGGTAAATTTGAAAAAAAACATTTGTATGGTATTTGGATCGGACTAGATAGTTCTTATAAGTGTTTTATTTTATAAAGGAGTGATAATTTATTTTAAATATTGAGTTAAATAAGCGATTATTCACAACAACAATGAAAGACAATGTCTTCTAGAATATGGAATAGAAATAAGGTTTATTTTTTCCCATTTATAAAAAGTCAATTTTATATTCATACTCAGCGATACCATTTAGCTAAATTGTCATGGTACATAAAAGATAAATACATCTTAAATGAATATTAGTACTTAGCTACTTTGTATTTGGGTAAGAAAATGTAAAGAAAACACAAGTGATCTTCTGATGGTTTTCAGTCTTCACCAATAGTTGTTTATGCTTTCTTGAAGAATCTTTTGGCTATTACTCCTTCGTAGGTGTAAGTCTGAAAAGATTTTATTTTTAAAATAAGTAAAACAGGTCAGAATATCAGCAATATTTTTCTGAATTTACAGTGCTTATATTCCCAAACTATAGAATAGTTTCATTCTATATTCCAGAAAACAGCCCTTTTTAAGGCCACAGAAATAGGCTAAAATCAATATTTATTGTTAAATAATGACCCATAAATAGATGACACATAGTCCTGTTTGAACAGTTTTGATTAATCCTAGTATTTACTCAACAATATAGCAGTTGATGTATCCAGAAAGAGAAATGCTCCTGGAATTATTAACTAAATTGTGTCAGAAGTTAAGAAGTTCATTCCCAAGATGAGCTACAATAAAACCCAAGAAGCACTTATGGTTGGATCAGGAAATTGTTTATTGTGGTAGGGCCCATATTAGCAAGCAGGCAGAGATGAGACTATTGGAAAAAGCAAACCTAGTCAAAATTGGATTGTGGAATGGAATCCTGGAAGGAGCACTAGATGTGGCCAGGGTTCACGACAAGGCTACACTTATGATTAATATATTGTCAGACATTTTAAAATTGGTTTTTCATGTTTTCAATTTTAGAAGAGGTTGTTATTTCAGGTTGTAATCTGATTTTTTTCCCTTTTGCTTCAGCCCCATAACTGGCTTCTCAACTATTTCTTTTCTTATAACTGTAAGTAAATATTTAATAAAGTTTTTGTTCTTTTGTTAAATCTTCTCAGTTTTTTGTTAAGATAATATGAGTTTCTATTGTTGTTGATTACTGTATATAAAAAATACCAATGATACACTTACCTGAATCATTTCGTCTCCTACAATTTCTCGGAGTGCGTCAAGTTTCTTTCCATTATCCTTTCGGTTGAATGAGCCTATTAGTTGGTTTCCTTTCAGGTCCCAGGTCCCCTACAGTACACAGCATGCATATAAGGAAGGAGGGGAAAGAGAGAGGAAGGAAGATTTTTAGATGTTGAACATATTAGTAACTGGTTATAACAAAAGTGTGTGTGTTTTGGAATCCTTTGTCTCTCAACCATTTTGTCACCTAACCCAGGAGATCAGAAACTAACTCCTGTGAGAAAAGATTGATGAAACCAGGAATATTTATCCATGAGAACAGTAATTGAGGTGGATTATGGTAGCCCACATCAACAGCAAAACACTATAATATTAAGAAGAAGAAAAAGTTTTCTTACATTGAGTTCAGTTCCATCAGCTAAACTGTAGTCAAAATTCACTCCCAAAGTGAACACTATCTCTATGCTGCGGAAATTGCTGTTTTCTTGAACGGTGAATTTGTTTCCGTCTTGTTTGATTGTGAGCTTCAGGTTGTCATGGGCTCCAAGCTTCCTCTTCACTAAATTAATACCTATGAAGGTTAAAAGAGTGTGGGTCAGTTGCACAGCAGACTGATACTTTTTAAATACTTATTTTAAATAAATTGTCTAAATGGAGTGGCTAGAATAGGACAATTTGAGTCTGTCCTCTGTAATTCATGTTTGTCTAGGTTTTGGTTTTAAAGGCTAATACAACCAGTTTACAAGGATCTGCTCATGGTTTCTTAGGGATTTTAATCCATGTGGAATTATACATGATGTATATCTTGGACTACTAATGTGGCATCCCTTCTCTTTTCCATATCTGCCAGTAGCTGAGTTCACAAACCCCAAATCAAGCAAAATATGGGTGATGAATAAGCACATAAACCCAACCCCCACTTAACAATAGGCAAATCCTTTTTTTTAATGCAATCTGAAGAGAAGCCAAAATATTGTCAAAGGTCAAATTGCTTAGATCAGCTAAATATACATGATCTGATACTTCTGAACTGGAAAATAATGTTATTACAAAAAAGGAGAAGAAGAAGCTCTGGATGCAGTATTAAGTAAAATTACATCAAGTTATACAGCATTTAGTTTACTTTTGTAATAAAAAAGCCTAAAGAAAGTACCAAGGGAAAATTAGACATCAGTGCAACCACATAGAACACAAGTACTGATTAGTAACAATAGAAAACTAATCATTCTAGAGTCAAATAACTAATGGGAAGTAGGACATATGAAAACAATAAATTCCATTGAAAAAGGAAGTATAGACCTAGAGGAGAATCTGGGAAACAATATATATCATGTTTGAGACCATAATAATGAGAATTACAAATAGAGGATGAAATAAAAAATCTTGCTGGAAGACTTACGACTCTCATCTCAGTCTGCTGCATACAATCTTGCCTAGATTCCAGAACAGAATCTACCCAGACTGGTTGTGAGATGGTATGTGAGCAGGAATTGGTAATTGAAACTTGCTAAAGAAACTAATGCTTTCATTGTTTGATTTTTGTGTTCATGGTCTACAGTTGCCAGAATCCTAAATCTTTTGACACCAAACCCTGGGTGCAGTTGATGTTTAAGAAATTATTAGATTTCTTAATATTAGATTTTGTAGAACGCAAAGCCACTTAGGTTAGATTCTGAGAGTCTCAGTCTTAGGAAGCCAGAAAGTTTATGGGAGTCTCAGAAAGCTAGTTTTTGAGAAAAGGAAAGTCAGCAATAACAGCAGAATGACAGTATAAATTAAATATAGAAAAAAAGAGAGAAAACTAAGCCTTGTAGAGTGGATGTGTACAAGAAAGTAGGGATTGGAATTGTATATATTTGGAAGCAGGAAAGTCAAGTTTCTAAGATTTGAAGAGCCAACATGGAAAAAAAAAGGGATGCCTTGTGGACTTTGGTTTAAGTCTTTCCTTAGGCATGAAGAAAAAAAATCATTTGTCAATGTTTCTGTTTGTCACAGAAAGAAATGTACAAACCTGAAAGTATGTAGGTTTACTAGTAAATCTTTGAGGGAAGGATAATTTTAAAAAATTAAAAAACTGGAATGAAAGTCCAGGGATTAATAAAGAAGAATGCCAGGGATTAGTAGCAAGCATTTTGAATTGCATCAGCAATCTGTTTTTCCTTAAGCAAGGAAATGAAGATCTTACCCATTACTTCCATGAACTTTTCATAGTTTTCACTCTTCTCTATTTTCCAGGTGCCATCAAATGCCATGGTTGTTAGCTATTATGAGAAAATGTAGAACTAAAAGAAGGTTTCCTATCCAATCTAGAGTAAAGCTTTCTGAAGGGGTAATTTATATCTTCACTTATCTTGAAAGCAATTCATACACTGATGTGGCTGACTAAAGTACAATTAGTCAGGTGATCCAATAAGATTAAATTACTACAACGTATTCAATTCATTATAATTAGAATAAATATTATATTTAATTCTATCTCTTAAAAATATTGCCTGTACTGTTCAGTAAAGTTGTGATTACTAAGTTCTCTCTTTCCCTCTGAATAGGATAGACGACAGGAAAAAAAAGCCTAGATCATTACTGGTAAGGAGAAAGAATGAAAATGAAAATGGTTTTCTGTTTAAATGAAGCAATACTTATTTTAAATAGCAAACCTACTGCACTGTAACATTTTTGTCATGCTTCCTTATATTTCTTATATCTGCTCAAGCAAGGACAACAACTTTTCATTCCCCTTTAAATATGTGTTCTCTTTGGAAGCTGTTCCACTGAGTAAGGTAAAGATATAAATAATGGGTGACAGGTTATTTACTCTGGGAACAATTTATTATAGTTTCCTTTAACCCTAATCATGTGAGGCTTACTTTTTCTGTTCTGAAATGTAGGAAATAGATCTGAGGAAGAATGTGATTTTAATATAGCCAATAGAATATAATATAATAGAATTCTTTATTCTTTATATCACACTTTATTAAGTGTGATTGGACACAAAAGGAATTTGTCTTTGGTGCATATGCTCTCAGTGTACATAAAAAGACAAGATACATTCGTCAAGAAGCATAAGGTACAACACTTAATGATAGTCATAGGATACAAATAAGCAATCAAATCCTACTAGGAAACAATCAATATAAATATAAATCATAAGGATACAAGCAACAAAGTTACAGTCATGCAGTCATAAGTGGGAGGAGTTGGGCGATAGGAATGATGAGAAGACTAATAGTAATAGTAATGCAGCCTTAGTGAATAGTTTGACAGTGTTGATGGAATTATTTGTTTAGCAGAGTGATGGAGTTCGGGGAAAAAACTGTTCTTGTGTCTAGTTGTAATGTACTCTTTCCACAAACATATGTGTTCATAAACCCCTCTCACCTCTCTCCTACCTTAATAGAAGACTGATTTCACAATAACTACATAATCCTATTTTATAGATGTCCTATCTAATATTTTAATTAAACAGCAGTGGAATATCTGAGCATCATGTTTGAAGAATCATACTTCAAGAATTTTAGGGGTTAAAAATCTAAGAAATGCAAACAACCATATCTATGCAGATCAGGGGTGTCAAACTGGTGGCCCACAGGCCGGATATGTCATGTGCAGGCTGTGCCCATTCCAACTCCGCAAATGGGGGAAACGTCACAAAACGGCAGTGTGAGGCCACGAGTTTGACACCTGTGATGTTTAGTTTTAGTGTAGTTTTATTTGATTTGTATACCGCCCTACTCCCGAAGGACTCAGGGCGGTGAACAGCCAACAATAAAATACATAGATACACAAAATTTAAAAAAACCCAATAAAATCAAATTAAATTATTTGGCCCAGACAAATTAAAACACCCCGATAATTTAAAAACAGATTAAAATTTAAATATTTAAAAAGGGAAGAGATTAGGCCAAGCCCGCTTGATGGAATAAAAAGGTCTTCACAGCACGGCGGAAGGAGCGCAGATCCGGGATCCTCCGTATCTTCAGGGGGAGCTCATTCCAGATAGTAGGTGCCCCCACAGAGAAGGCTCTCCCCCTAGGGGCCGCCAGTCGACACTGTTTGGCTGACGGCACCCGGAGGAGTCCCTCTCTATGAGAGCGTACTGGCCGGTGGGAGGCTATTGGTGGTAGTAGGCGGTCCCGTAGATAACCAGGTCCTAAGCCATGGAGCGCTTTAAAGGTGGTAACCAAAACCTTGAAGCGCACCCGGAAGACCACCGGGAGCCAGTGCAGCTCGCGCAGGAGAGGTGTTACATGGGAGCACCATGTCGCTCCCATTACCACCCGCGCAGCCGCACTCTGCGCCAGTTGGAGCCTCCGGGTGCTCCTCAAGGGGAGCCCCATGTAGAGAGCATTACAATAGTCCAGGCGGGAGGTGACGAGGGCATGAGTGACCGTGTGTAACGAGTCCCGATCCAGAAAGGGATGCAACTGGCGAATCAGGCGAACCTGATAAAAAATCCTCCCGGTCACGGCCGTCAAATGCTCTTCTAAAGACAGCCGTGAGTCCAGGAGGACGCCCAAGTTGCGAGCCCTCTCCGTGGGGGCCAATGATTCGCCCCCAATAGTCAGTGATGGCGTCAACTGACTATATCAGGATGTCGGAAACTACAGCCACTCGGTCTTGGATGGGTTGAGCCTGAGCCTGTTGATAGTTGGAGAAGAGTAGAAACAAAGGCTCTAATTCCTCTTAATTTCCTGTTACTGCTGCAAATTTAACAATACTCCACAAATCTAAAATGAAGTCTGATGACTATATTTGGGCTACATAAATTTATGGCCCTGGGCTGTTCAGATGTCTGTTCAAATTGCCTGACTGGACTTAGGTACTTTTCAGTTATAATTCACAACCTATATTATCACAGATAAGATAACGTCTTCACTATGTAGCAATCAACTATGTCAGATAAACAGTTTGGGGATCATGATAAAATGATGGGCCTTTTTCTGCAAAGTCTCTTGATACAGCTAATGTCATGGCCAGAACTGTCAATGCCACCCCTAGAGAGAATATGAATAATTTGTGATGATTTTGCAATTGTGCATTATATCAGCAGATAATTTTATGACTGGTTCAAACAAACAAAATTTCTTCCATTTACTTGGAAGTGTTCTAGAGAACTAAGAAAGTCTCCTGGAGAATAATATGCAGGCAATAGAATGAAAGGGAAGCAATAATTCAATTTTAGCCTGTTTAAGATTTGTGGACCAACTCCCAGAATTCCTCAGCCAGCATGCTTTAACTCTTCAAATCTTCAAATTGTTAAATTTAAAGACCTTTAAATTCTTAAAATGATTTAGAATGTGGGTAAAATAAATGGCAGTAGCAAACCATGTCCTGTAGTAAATGTAGACTTCATTTACCATAATTGGGGCTAGCAACTCAGTCATTAAACAAAGACTGTGCTTACAATCTTACTTCCTCTTTTCTTCCTCAAAATCCTTGATTTGGGTAGCTATTGCATATCATCGGCATAGCAAAATTTTTCAGAGTTGGTTTCTGGTAAATCACTAGAATATAGATTAAATAGGAGTGGGACTAGAACTGATCCCTGTGGCAAGCCATTCGTAATGGAAAAGAATTTACCAGTGGTACCTCCTACAGTGATCTTAAAGTATCAGTATTTTAACATGTTTTTCCAGAAGGCTTGTTATTTTAAGACACAGAATATTTTCTTCAGCTTGAGCATCAAACCATCAAGCTACAACAGATCATATGTTGCTTTGTTCACTTTATCTTCTATGAAGTGAACAAAGACGTTGATTTGTCTCCATTTAAAGAAGGCCTCCCTGAGGGCTGCAGCACATCCACTTGTTGAGAATTGTTGTGATATAACAATGCAAATACCATTCCTGACAAGCACAGGAATAAAAATCCTCATTAAATTCTCTCCATTTTCTGTGTCTGAAGCAAAGAGACCAATCAGGGTCAAATCAACAAAAGCCACAGAAGTATTCAGTCCTTTTTGGAAACCAGCTTTGATAAATGAAGTTAAGAGCTAGAACTTGCTTTGCAGCAGCTTCTCTGGCAACCAGGCAGAATCCAGCCTGGAAAGAAGGGACAATCCTATCAACATGATATATTTTGATATAAATAATCATTCCAGAAGTTTATAGCAAATGTTCAAGAGAGCTATAGGGCAGTAGCTTGCTAGATCATTATGTGGGTTTTTTTCAGGTTTTAGGATGGCAAGGGTTTGGGATATCTTGACTGGGGATTTTTCCATTGTTCAAAACATCTATATAAAATTGTTGTAGCCATCTTAATCAGAAAAGAGCTGGAAGGGGCCTTGGAAGTCTTCTAGTCCAACCCCCTTCTCAAGCAGGAGATCCTATACTATTTCAGATAGGTTTTCTTAAAAGTGATGAAGCATCTACAACTTCTCAAGGCAAGCTGTTCCACTGGTTAATTGTCCTCACTATTAGGAAGTTTCTCCTTAACTCCAGGTTGCTTCTCTCCTTGATTAGTTTCGATCCATTGTTTCTTGTCTTGCCTTCTGGTGCTTTGGAAAATAAGTTGAACCCCTCTCTTTGTGGCAACCACTCAAATACTGGAATACTGCTATCATGTCATCCCTAATCCTTCTTTTCACTAGACTGGCCATACCCAATTTCTGCAACCATTCTTCATGTTTTTGTCTCCAGGCCCTTAATCATCTTAGTTACTCTTCTTTGCACTTTTTCCAAAGTCTCAACATCTTTTTTGTAATGTGGTGACCAAAACTGGATGCAGTATTCCAGCTGTAGTCTTACTAAGGATTTATAAAACGGTCTTACTAAGGATTTCTTTTCTAGTATATGGTATTAAATATTTAATAAACTCTAGTAACATACCATCAAGCGCAGTGGCTTTCCTTATTTTGAGACTTTTTATAGCTCTTTCCAACTCATTTTCTGTGAACGGCAACGAAAGAAGTGAATTTTCTATACAGTAATCCTCAAATTATGACAGTTTACTTAGCGACCATTTGAAGTTATGACATAACAGCCCCACCCCCCCAAGTACTTATAACACAGTCCCAAAGTTACAAATGTTGCAGCACCACAGCAGTTGTTCACACAAACGACCATAGAGGCACTGCAACATTCGCCCTACCTATTCCCCCCTGGCTGGGTCTCCATAGGCACTGGGCCTTTGGAGACTCACCTTGTGACAATCTAGCGAGTCATTGGTTCCTTTGCCTCCTTTGAGATCTCGTGCTACTGATCTTGCGTGATCTCGCATTACAGTACTTTAGGCCTCTGTTCTCTATAAATGGAGGCCTGTAAAAGATCCATAGCAAAAGGCTTTGCAAACAGAGGGAAGGCCTCTACGTTTGGAAAGCCTTTTGCTGCAGATCTCATACAGGCCTCAGTTCACAGACAACAGAGGCTTAAAGTACTGTAGTTCGAAATCATGGCCGAAGAACTTTTCCAAGCCAACGAGAGTCACAAGTTAGGGGTAGTTTTTTTGTACTGAAGGAGGACTCCACCATATCTTGGAGTCAACATCTTTAGTGTATTGTTCCCAGTTTGCGTTCTTGAAGTTCCACTTCGGTATCTGGGTTGATCTTATGAGAGATAATTGTAGTCCCAGAGTAGGTATGACTGGTCTGTATTGGGTATTCAGGAATCCCAGGAGGACTTTCCTTGTATAGTGGAGTGGGATTTGTAAGTTGCCTATGGTAAGATCTGTGTTTGTTTCATTTTGCCACCTTGCAAAACAGAAGGTTTTCAAATATTTAGCATCATAAGCTAAATGAAGCTCATTCTGCTCTATTCAGTTTGCTAAAATTCCCCGATTCTTATTATTGTTGTTTATCCCCAGTCAGTATGATGACTATTAAAATTATCTATATATGCTTCAGGATTGGCTGTGGTTTGGTTAGTCCACTTAATGCTGGGAGGTTTGTAAATCAGGACAACTGGAATCTATCAGTGCTGCTTGATTATTGTTGACATTGCAGCTAAATGCATCAAACACTGAATAAAATGAAAATCATATGCAAAAAAAGTGTTAGCTCTTGGAATTCTTGCAGCATGTCAGAAACATTATGCAATTAAATACATTATGATCATTAAAAGTTTATTTCATGTTTCTCAAGATTCCTATGTGATACAGTCATTCTGAAATTATATTTGTGTTCAGTTTAAAAGGGTCTGTCATAATCACCAAAAGTTTTCCAGGCAGCAAAACTTTTGAAAAAAAAATTGTCCAGTGTTCTTAGAGACTTACTTTCTACAATACTATACTACAGACAGTAGTATAGTCTTAAACAAGTTTTATAAAGAGTCATAAAGAAAGGACTTGCAACATTGACATTTTTAATCTATAGCAATTCAATCCAGCAAGAACAGCAAAATCAGATTATTTTGAAATATGTGTTACTATCATTATCTACTCTTAGATAATTTTTGTTTAAGGTTCACACCATTCTAAAGTGGTCATTCGTTGAGATAGTGATCTCAATATCCTTGATTACCCAATAATAATTTTCAGATGAAATATTTCATATATCCAAGTTACTACTTTCTTAAAGCACTAGGAAATAAATTATTAACCAACAGAGACATCTAATCAGCTAATCAATGTTATAAAGCATAAAGTGTATAAAGCATAAAAATTGCACCACAAAAATGAATCGATATTCCAAAGATCAGAGATCAGGCTCTCTTTTGGGATCTGAAATTTACATAATTTGTCACATAAAAAGGTTTGACATAATCAAACTGAATGGGATCAAATTCAGAATTTGGTTTAGAATTTTAAGTAATTTATTCTTCTTAACATATACCAACATATATATACCCGTGATGGTGAACCTGTGGCATGCGTGCGAGAGGTGGCACACAGACGCCTCTTTGCTGGCACACGCGCCGTCGCTCCAGCTCAGCTCTCCATGGCGTTTCTTTCATGAACTTCTGTTTCCCTGCAAACCACGAAATAGAAGCTCATGAAAGAAAAAGGTCTTACCCCTTGATGCACTGCCAGTGTTGAGATGCCCTGCCTCCCACCAGCCAGCTGTTCTTTGGGTCTCTGCTGCACATGTGTGCATGTCCACACAGACACGCATGCGCATGTCCAGCGTATGCATGTCTGCGCATGTCCAGCACACGCACGTGCACATGGCCTATGCATGCATTCGTGGATGCACACACCTTTCAGTTTAGGCATGCACACAGTTTGGGCACTCAGTGTCTAAAAGGTTCAACCTCATGGGTATATACTGTGTAATACAAGCCCTTGTCCCAGCAAAGAAAGAATCAAGTGTCAAATACAGATGCTACTAACAAAAGTATCTTTTTAATGATGAATAATTTAGCTCTCAGAGGAATGGCCCTATTAATCTACTATATTTTCCGGTGTATAAGATGCACCGGAGTGTAAGACGCACCTTAATTTTGGGGGAGGAAAACAAGGAAAAAAGTATTTTACCTCTGCCTACCAGCATTTAAGGTGGCACCGCCCTCCTCTTCCTCCTGCAAGTGAGAGGTGCAGGGACTACTCACTTTCCCCCAAAGAGATCCCTAGCATGCTCTGGGGGGAGGGACAGAGCACAGCCTGAGGAACAACCCTCCCTCTTCGGGACAATGGGGGGGGGGAATCTGCCCAGCAGCTTTGGAGAACAAGGCGGGTGCCACGATTTGTGGCTGGTCACCCCTCTGGCCGCGCTGACTTCACTCCCCAGCAATGTGAGGAGCCGCCGCTGCCTAACCCTCTCTGCACCCAGGAACCAAGCCGAGCTGAATGGGAGCCCCTAAAGGGAAACGTTCCTCCTTTCCAGCTATCGCTGCCCGGATTCCAAAATGCAAACCTCAAGAGTCGTGCTTCCTGTGACGGCCAGTTCCCCTGCAATGTGCAGCAGGGAATTGGGAAGTGCTTTGGATTTGGGGAGGAGATTGTAGCGCTGCCCCCTGAAAATGTTTTTCTGCACATTGCAGAGCCGCGCGCCCCCGTCCTCCTTCTCAGCAGATTCTTCTCTTTCCTCCTGGCCAGATCCGCTGCCTGAAACACGGTACACTTTTTTTTGTCTCTGCACACACCCCATGTTTGGAATCGGGAAGGGTATCGCGGGTCTGCCACCCGAACCCGTGATCCCCTTCCCGATTCCAAACATGGGATGTGTGCAGAGACGAAAAAAGTGTACCGTGTTTCAGGCGGTGGATCTGGCCAGGAGGAAAGAGAAGAGTCTGCTGAGAAGGAGGACGGGGGCGCATGGCTCTGCATTGTGCAGAAAAACATTTTTAAGCATCAGCGCTACAATCTCCTCCCTGAATCCAAAGCACTTCCCAGTTCCCTGCTGCACATTGCAGGGGAACTGGCCGCCACCTGAAGTGCGACTCTTGAGGTTTGCATTTTGGAATCCAGGCAGCGATGGTTGGAAAGGAAGAACATTTCCCTTTAGGGGCTCCCATTCAGCTCGGCTTGGCTCCTGGGCGCAGAGAGGGTTAGGCAGCAGCGGCTCCTCACATTGCTGGGGAGTGAAGTCAGCGCGGCCAGAGGGGTGCCCAGCTGCAAATCATGGCACCCGCCTTGTTCCCCAAAGCTGCTGGGCAGATTACCCCCCCCCACTGTCCCGAAGAGGGAGGGTTGTTCCTCAGGATGTGCCCCGACCCAGATCCCTGCCGCCTGGAACTGGCCGAAAATGGCCGAAGGGTGGGTGCCGGTGGGTGGGCGGAGCTACATTTGGCGTATAAGACGCACCCAGATTTTCACCCCCTTTTTGGGGGTAAAAAGGTGCATCTTATACACCGAAAAATACGGTATTTCAGTCTAATCAACGTTATGAAGTGAAGAAGTTCACAGCTCTTACTTTCAAAATCTTGCTTTAAGATTATAATGACCATAAATTGATCATTAACTACTTTTTAAGCTATTAGAGACCTTTGGAATTACAAATTTGAGAACATGAGTTTGCCTTCAATCCTGAATTAAAAGAAAATTAAATTTAAGTTTAAAGATTTAATGAATCTAAAATAAATAACAAAAAGTTAAATACCATTTTGATCTTAAAAGTTATAAATAGACTAAGTCCAGATGAAATTGGAAATTTTTATAATAAAGTATTCAGCTTCAATTTCAACTAATAAGATTTTGGGATTACCAGTAATTATAAATAGCTTCTCATGTGGGAAATTGATCCTATTTTGGTTTTTACAAGACACAACATAAACAATTTCATGCACCCTTACCTTCTCAGGGCAGCCGAGGAGTGACTGGGAGGGGAGGGCAAGGGGTGGGGCCAGCCAGTGGTGGGTTCAGCCGACAGGGAGCCACAGCAGGAGGACAAAAGAGCCATATGTGGCTCTGGAGCCATGGGTTGCCAACACCCGAGCCATGCAAACAAAATTTTACTTAGCAGTAAAAATTCTTCTCCAGAAACTGAAGATGCCTTCTATAATAAATAGAAGCTAGAACAATGGATAAAACGGGCTGTTATCCTGACCTAGCAGGGTTCTTATGTTTACCCAGTTAAAGTTTGCAAGAAATTACATATTTTCTGTAACATTTGTCATTGGTTTCATTTTTTTTTTAATTTGATTTATATGCCGCCCTTCTCCAGAGACTCAGGGCGGCTTACAGTGCGTTAAGCAATAGCCTTCATACTTTTGTATATTTATACAAAGTCAGCTTATTGCCCCCACAAACTGGGTCCTCATTTCACCTACCTTAGAAAGGATGTCAACCTTGAGCCTTGGAGAGATTCGAACCAGCAGTAATTGCAGGCAGCTGTGTTAGTGTTAGTTAGGGTGCGTAGACCACTGTACTATCAAGGCTCAAGGAATATTAAGTTCCACTTCTCTAACAATGGTGTATACTGTAGATGGAAGGACATTTTAAAAGAAATTTTCCAGGTCTTCCCCATAATTGGTAATTTGCTTTTGTTTTCCCTTTGTTATAAGTTTAGCTCCCTCTTGTGGTTCATGAAGTAAAATTGTATATGCCACAGTAAAATAATTACTGTACATTTCAGTTGGATCAAATTAAAAAATGGTAAGGTTAATTAATAAATAGGTGCAAATTTGTTGTAAATTAATTATGTGATGAACATATAATTACCATAATACATATACATACTTGTGTCCCTCGTTCCAACCAAAATTGTAAAGTTTGCAGTGACCCAGAACTGGAAAGACAGGAAGTTGTCGTCTGATTGACCTGCATTTTTCAATTAATATTGGAGAAATGCTGTTTAGCAAGTTCGCTCTTCCTATTTACTTTTGCTAGTTATGAACTAACAAACTGTTTGCTCTAACCCTAATCAGATAATTGATTCTCTTTTTTATCATTGTTTTGCCTGCTAGACCCTTAATTCTAACCTTCCTTGCCTAAACTAAGCATCTATGAGGGGGAGAGACAGGACAGACGCCTCATGCAGCACTTTGCCAGCCAAAACGGGGCACGGGAGAGCTGCACTCCCCCCTCCCCCCCACACCATATTTTCAGCCTGAACGGTGTCATGCAGCACTCTCTCGTAGCTATGATTGCCAATGTCTTGAAAGACGCTGCAAGGCACAACCAATATAATATTCTCTCAATGCTAAAAAGAGTTAATCTGATGCTCAGGGTTTTATACTGAGCATATTCCATTATTTCTTGTTTTTCCAAGTAATCTAGTCAGTTTAAATGGTTATAGAGTACATGTAGTCCTTGACTCAGGTTCATAATGGAGCCCAGAATTTTTGTCATAATGGTCATAAGATAAGGCTTCCATATAACTAGACTTGATTTTATGACATTGCCATGGTCATTAAGTAAATATTGTGATCATTAAATGAATGCTGTGGTCATTAAGTGAACACCATGCTTATTAAGAAAATCCTTGTTTCCCTATAGGCATTTTTTGCTGGAAACTGGCAAAAAAGACTGGAAACTGGCCAAAAGAAGTCGTAAACATGGCCATGTGACCAGGGAACTTGCCAACCAACCACAAAGGTGAGCCAGTTGAATCTTAACAAGGAGAAAATGATTTGTGTATGAATTAAATAGCACAAATAAAAATTATCTTTTCAGATCTTCTTTTATTTTATGGCTCTCATTTTTTTAAGTCAAATGGTTTCTTTTTTTAACATATTATTGGTATACATATGTAATGGATGCTTTAGCCACAAATATGGCAGGACA
This sequence comes from Arizona elegans, assembly GCA_022577455.1. Taxonomy (NCBI): domain Eukaryota; kingdom Metazoa; phylum Chordata; class Lepidosauria; order Squamata; family Colubridae; genus Arizona; species Arizona elegans. The sequence continues at coordinate 34,224,499 of JAKOOJ010000009.1, read as the reverse complement.
ACAATCCAGTAAATAGGTCAAGATTTTAAAAGAATTTATTGAAAAAGATCTAGATGCTATCTTTATACAGAATTCACTACAAGTCTCATCTCACAAATCTTGCAAAGAGTGGGAAATTCTTTTTGTTAAGAAATTTCCTGATTTCTGGTTTAATCACATGATGACTCATGAAGCCACTTCACTGACCTTCTGGAGCCATAAAACCTGGCTAATTTACCAGATTATTCATATTTTGACTATTTGTCATGTGTCAGGTGAATGATATATTCTTTCTTGTCTGGCTTTTAACTCTTTTAATTTCTGTTTCAGAGCTTTTTTAATGCCTGTTAATATTAGTAATTCTTTTAGAATTAGTTGTTTCTAAGTATTAGATGTGTAGTAACATTGGGACTTCAGAAGGATTTCAAACCTTTCTTTGAGAAGGCCATCCTATGCAGTGAAATATAAGGTACTTTGACCTTATAAGCGATGCTTATAAAGTCATTCTGATTCTTTCTGGGAATGTTTTGTATGTTATATAAGGAGAAGGGGCTGGAATGAGTTCCATAACATCATAATAATACCTCTGATATTTCTGTATTTCTATTGGCCTTCAATGCATGATAACATGGGGGAGTCAGGAATCGTCATGATTGGCAACCTGTGGCAAAGTTACCAGTTGCCATTGGTGAAATGCAAAAACTTTCCAACCTCACATTCTACACTTGAACGATCATTAGTACTCATACAATCTATTTGTAGACTTCCGGACTAGCTACTTTTATAGGTGAATTCAATGATCTTAGATAAAGCTGTAGACAGCAAGCTCCACTAGAATTCTTCTAAAAGATATTGCTTAAGATGCTATGTATGCCAAGACTGATAAAGAAAAGAATGTAGACAAAGACATTCACAAGCAATGAGGCATCAGTAAGGAGCCTCAATAGAAAAGAGTAGGTAACTGCTTTGTCATCTCTGTGGTGGGTATAAGTAAGAAATTCAGAACTGGGTGATCTTACAGGACATTCTTGATCCCCAAAACCTGCTGTGGAAATACTAAAATCTGAACACTATGAAGGTGCACTTTCTGGCCAGTATTCTCTTATTTTGTCTTCTGACATTGGAGGATTCTGAAGCAGTTCCATTAAAAACGGAGGCAAGTGACTTAAAATGGCAATGTGGATAAATGTTATCATACTGTTCAACATTTCAGCTTTAAAAATTTTTTACAGTGTTATTCAGAGTGGTGGTCTAGATTATTTGAGCATAGTTTGGCAACAAAATAGGAAGCAGCTCTGGAAAGAACCTTATTATGGTAGCACATTTATTATTTTGCACCAGCATTTTTGTGTCCTTTTTTGCTGAGCTTCAAATTCTGCAAATTTCTTTATCATTATTTTTAATTCTAAAACAATCATTTTCCTCTCTTAATTTTATTCTTTTAGAAAGAGCAAGATAGACTAAGAAAAGAGGTAAGAAATTGTTTTGCTATCTTTGTATGTGTGCACCTGTGTGTATTATCCTGCCTATTTCAATCATGCACATTAAAGATGTCTATATCACAAGCAACTACCTAAATGAGATGCTTTGCCTGAAAGGCTGCTGGTTTCTCTGTTTTGATGCAGTGAAATGAAGGGCAGATTCTATCTTGATGAACAGCTAAGTAGAGCTAATCTACCTTAATTAGCTGCTCTGCCTGACTGAAAGTAGTTTCATGTAATAAAATAATGACTACCTTGAACGAGTTTGAATCCTGGTGACTCCATAGTTATGTTCTTACTGCTCTACTGTAAATAAATAAATTGTAGTATAGTACAATTTGTAATAATAATTTTTTCTTTGGGGATATATTGGGAAAATGTATATAGAGAATAAATTAAAATAAACCAATTTAGGTGCATAATACATAGTAAAAAGTGATAATTAACGTTCATCAGGTTTATTTCAAATTTGGTAGCCCCAAAGCAACCTATTCCTACTATGGTAGTATGAATTGTTAGTTCTGAGCATTTGAATTGTCTTCCTGAAATCTAGAAGCCCTGCATTAAGATGCACCCATGTGTGTAGTAATCAAGCTCAAAATGAAATTTGAAATGTACAGTATTTTTATTCATCTTGGTTATTTTTTTTCCTATTATAGATTATAAAAGTAGGTCGAGATTGCAAAACTTCAGGTTTTCAACCCAAAGATGGCAGCATTTGTTTGAAACTTACAGTTGTGGTGAGTTTGTTTTTGAATGATTCATAACTCTCTGATAAATAATATATGAATAAAATATTTCAGATATAATCAATATAATCTTTTACAATTCCAGCAGAAGATCTCAGATCTCAAGTCTAAAAAGTTTTGTCTGATATCCTAAAGAACAGCTGGCAGACAGTTGGATTTGTGATCCTTATGGCAGCTTTATTTATATCTCCAGAGAATATCTGGAGAGCTATATATCTCATGTAACATCTATATAATTCCATGCTTTCTTGAATGACCAGGGGACCTTGTTATGGGTAAGAGAAAATGTGCATCAAGATTAAGTACTAGTAATTCTGTGCTGATTCACCTTTGAGTCTTTACTGTGTAGACATTTTTAAAAGATACTTCATTACATAGGGCAGTCTGCGTGTTTGCTCAAGAACAAACAGACAGAAAGGAACTGAAACAAAGACTATGAACTGTTTTCAGAGAGATCTGCATTACATGGTGATAATTACCACCATCCTTGCCTGGTGCAGGCATCCACCTGGGAAGAACAACCAAAAGACATTTCTTAATGTGTATCAGCTTCCCAGTCAAGACAGATTCATCTCAGTTTGAAGCCCAGGAGTAATTCTTACAATTGTTTTCATCTCTTATTGTCAGATGTCTATAGATATATTGATATTTACAGTTGTCTATCCAAATTATATTCTCCAAGCCCAGTAGCTATGAATGAAGAAAGCAAGAAGGGAAGGATTTTGTTCCCACCCCTTCAGAGCCTGGTAACCCTGAATGGCTGTTTCTTCTTCTCTGATGGGTGTTGCAATATCTCTTCCACCCTAATTATCTATCCTGAATGTGCCAGCTATTGCCAGATACTGAATCATATATTACCATTATTCATGTTACCTTGCTAGTTTGATACCAGATAAAAACTGGCTGAAAACTTGTAATTTTTTAATTGTAACTGGCTGATCTTCAGTTTCATTATTGCTTAACGCATTGTAAGCCGCCCTGAGTCTCCGGAGAAGGGCGGCATATAAATCAAATAAAAATAAAAATAAAAAAATAATAAATTAAGGAAGCATGAATGAGACTCAAGCTGCTTCCAGCTGAAACTGAGGAGAAGAATAAAAGCTCTTGATTACCTTACTGAGCAGGCTAGAGAAGCATAGTTCTGGAAGTTCTATTTCAATTGTAAAATTGTATGAGAATTCCCCAGGAAGAAGGAAATCAATAGCTACTGTCTTACATTGGATAATAAACCACTGAGCTTGTAAATATTTCTACTCATTTTGGGTTTTCATGCAATTCTGTTTATAAAGCAGATAAAATAATTCACTTTTTCCTTCTTCCAGGCAGGAGTCAATGTGAACTTTGGTCTAGTAAGTGGTTTTCTTTGTTTTCAAGTGTTTATGCCACAACGTTGCTTTAATGCATAACAAAAGGGTGTGTCTGAGATATTATTTAGCTACTCTCCATATGCCTAAAATTATCTGATTTTTAACTAAAAGAAATAAAAATACTGTAATCATTTTCAATTAGTTCAGTTTCATAGAAGATTGGAACAAGTGGGATGAATTTACATTGATTTTGGCTGTGGAGAGAATAGGAAAGTTTCAAGATAAAGTTAAGTAGCTTGGAATGCAATGTTGCTAAATTTGATAAGATCATAAACATCCTGATTGATAGTGGTTCAAATGTGTTTGAATGTTAGTAGCTCGGGTTGGTAGGCTGTTGGTTTGAGCGTCAAGCTTGGCAATTTGGTTGCAAACATTTTGTCACCATTCGAGGAGACATTGTCAGTGTCAGTTGTGTCACTGACTGACACAGTTGTGACAAGCACAACTCAAAACGCACTGACGATGTCTCCTCAAATGGTAATGAAACGTTTGCAACCAAATTGCCAAGCTCGGAGCTCAAACCAACAGTTGGATATTGGTTCTTTAGACTTTTATACTGTGTTATGCTGTTCTCAGAAATTAAGACATTCAGAATATCCCTCTTCTACAGGGCTATGAAGAAAAAGATAAAAAGAAAAATGTGAGTTTCTGCTAAAAAAATAACCCTGCTACTGAAAAAGGCTGCTATTTATAGAACATTTTTAATCCAGTAGATTGGCAGGATGAATCCTTCAATCAGCAGCTCCTTATACTTTCCAGGGCTGTATTCTTTAGGACTGAGAATTCACTGAAACAGAACAGAATGAGAGAACACAGACTACACTGAATTGCTGTGGAAAATCACCTCCCTATTCTTGCTGGTGACCAAGATCTTGGCAGCATATATTTCTTCTGATGGATGGGCGTTGCACAAATATTTTCAGAATATAGATTCCAAAAGAGTGGAACTTCTTCAGAAGTTCCCTAAATTTTGTATTTTTTCTCTAAATGAAAGAGGGCTTTAATATCTGTGTAAAGCTTGTGCATACAGGATACTCTAGCCAGAAAGCACTCTTGGCATCTTCTCTGATATTTCAATTTACTCTTTAGATTTATTTATTATTTACTCAATATACAAGTACAAAGTTCTTTTTTCAATAATGGTGCAGATTATTTTGCCACCAGTAGAGGGCGAGCTATATAGCATTTATGATTTGGGGAGGGGAAAAACAAAGTACTGTAAAGAGAAAGACAAAGAGATGCAGGTTAGAACTCTGAAAAAGGAGCTGAGAGTAGAACCAGATGGAGAGGAATGTAGAAGGGCAAAAAATGTACAAAAGCCATGCAGAAAGGCAGAGAAGGGTTGAAAGTGGTGAAGGGAAAAGCGCTAGGTAGAGAGGGACCAACAGGTTATCAGAAATGCCTTGCAATCCTTCTGCAGCTCCACTGTGTCTAACTACATGCCTGGTCTAAAGCACATATACTTTGCAAACTTAATTTAAGACTGAAATTATTTTCAATAGCATGGATTCCGTTAAAGTTAGAAGAAGGCAGCAATCAAGCAATCAAATTTTTATTTGATCATAGAGTAGCAAGTAGAATGCAGAAGTCACAGTTGATTAAGACAAATGGGTGGGCAATACTACAAAACAGTACTTAGCTATGGATAAAGAAATAAAATCTGATTGATCTGACAATAAATTCTTGAGATAAAATGGATTGGAATAACCAGGATATTTAGTAAAGTGTACAAATAATAATTCCTGGCAAGCACCTGGATAGGGCAATAGAGAATAACAAAAGCAATTCAATTATTCCTCTACTCACGAGTGTCAAACTGGTGGCCCGTGGGTCAGATGCGTGACATGCATGCCACTCCCACCCTGGCTCCACAAAGGGAAAAATGTCATGATAGGTTACATGACATGATCGTGTTTGACACCCATGTTCTATCTCAACTGAGATACCTAGTTGGTTGGAGGAAGAAATGAAGAGTGGCCCACTGTCCAGTGGTCCAAACAGTGGTCCATCAATGGCCCACTGTTTGAGATCAGTTAGTGCATGTTTGTAGCCCATCATGATGATGGCAGGCCATGAATAGCTGCAATTTGGTGTGTATCGTCTGACTCCAAGAACACTGAAAGTTGTCGGTCCTAATTTAAGGGACCAAACGAACTGATAAGGAGTCCTTAAGACAGTAGGAGAAGATGTAAATCCAGGCAGGAGTTTCAATTTTAAGGAAGCCAGCTTCACAGCAAAGGACTGAGTTTGAAACTCAGCAAGGTGCTTGAAAAATGGTTCTCAAAAACGTGGACTGAACTTTTCCCAAAGGCAGGAATGACCTGTAGGGGCCCAACTCAGCTTCCCAAAGGAACTGGGCTCAGATCTTAGCTAAGAAGACTTTTAGCACTACAGGTATATGCTGAGTTACTTTGAAAAAGAAAAAGGTTTCTAAAGCCAACACTGGTTTTTGTGCATTTAAAGTGACAAAGTGATTTATGATTATCTATAGCTTGAAAGAAAATCCTCAAATATTTAAAGGGCTTGACTTGCTCTATTAAATAGTTATTTAGTTGCCAGACATCTTAGGCATCTTAGACATTTTAGGGTACTTAGAGGAAGGCAGCAACATACCCACAACATGGATCATGTGAGCAGTTCAGCAAGATGGGTTAGGCCACAGATTTCCTACGTCTAATAAGCAGTTTTGAGTGGATTTTTTTTCCTGAGAAATAAAAAGGGGAGACAAATGGATTTTATTTTTCTATTTTTTAAGGATAAAAATGAGGATGACAAGCAAAACCAAAGACAAGAGGTGAGTTATCATATGTAAGTAATTTATTTAATGTGATCCAGCACTGATTGCCATATACTTCCCAAGAAAACATTTTAAAAAAAAATCATTACCTGAAAAATTAGGGAGCAGAGAGGTATGAATTATCTGAAGTTCTTGCATGGCCTCTTTAAAAAAAATTGAGTAAATCTTTTCACTTGCAGAAAATACTGAATAATGATCGGGGACGGAAGCAAGAGCAGGAACAACAGAAACGAGACAAAAAAAAAAGGCTGAAAGATCCAAGAAGTACTTACGGTATGAAGAGAAAAGGAAGTTCAAAGTGCATTAGGCAGGCAGGCTATTTATATATTTAAATTTGATTATTAGATATATAGTGCCACCTGATAAATTGCTGTTAAAATTACTTACAATCCGAATAGAACTATCCATTCAACTGCTATACAGTAGTCACTCCTCATTATCAATGAACTGAGAAGCTGATTACTTACAACAAAGCAAATTCCAGTCAGCAAACCGTTCTATTTTCCAGGATGCTGCTCCTCTTCTGAGCCACATGCCTATTGAACATACTTAATTCACTTAGTTGCTTGAGGGATTTTTCCATCCTACTGGGGGTTTCTTTTGTCGCGTTGTGCTTCTACTAGCCTCATTTGAACTCTTTCATTTTTACCACAAAAGATCTTTTAAAGCATTGAGTTTATAATTAGCACGTAGAATAAGAAACCGTATAGTCATGACTTCCAGGATCTGAACCAGTGGTGGGTTTCAAAATTTTTTACTACCGGTTTTGTGGGCGTGGCATGGCTTGGTGGGCATGGCAGGGGAAGGATACTGTGAAATCTCCATTCGCACTCCACTCCAAGGGAAGGTTACTGTAAAATCTCCATTCCTCCTCAATCCAGGGGAAGGATACTGCAAAATCTCTATTTCTTCCCAATCAGCTGGGACTCGGGAGGCAGAGAATAGATAGGGGCGGGGCCAGTCAGTTCTCCAAACTACTCAAAATTTCTGCTACAGGTTCTCCAGAACTGGTCAGAACCTGATGAAACTCACCTCTGATCTGAACCCAGCACTGGCCAAATTGAAATTAGTAGAAGAGTTTAAAGAATTATTTCTCTTTCCATATAATTTAGAATCAATCCTACCTTTAGGCAGAAATTCTTCATTGAAGCAGAATGAAGTCCACAGGAAAAGCGAAAAGCAATAAAGAGGGAAGCTTCTTAGTTGTTCTGAACTAACAGCTCCCTTCTGTTGAAGGACAAAAGTCCATATGTATGTGACATGCAACCTGTCCAAGACCCTGCAATTTAATCTGCAAGTTCAAGTGTGGTAGAAGAAAAAGTATGGTTTCATCCACAGTACTGAAGAATCACTAAATAGAGTTGAGCAAATAGTAGTACATTTATCGTTTATTGTTATATGGAATTGTCTCTATGTAGTTGTGTTTCAAATGATAGTGCACTTGTATTGTGCTGCTGATTTTAACAGATTCCTTAGATATAACCATTCTAAGCTGGTATGAAATTGATAGGCATTTTCAATGTCAATATATCTAGTAATTGCTGTTATCTAAGAGGTATTAGTGTCTATTTTTTTTCATCCTCTCCAGAATGAACTTTGAGAGACAGCTTCAAAATCATCATTAAACAATGCTTGGCAATCTGCAGCTAATAATAAAGAAAACTTCAATGTTTGGATCAAGATTTTAAATGAATATTTGGGTTAGTCTATTAACATTTATTGAAGTGTGATTTAGCCAATTTAAAATATGCCCTTATGACTGATTCAAAACCTGTTGTAGCTCTTTCAAAACTATGAATAAAACTAAAAGTTCTAATACTTTTCTTGTTCTTTTAAAAAGAATGATTTTTTTTTTTAGGCAGAGTGTAGAATACATTTCCCTATGTGAAAGAAATACATGGTGAATGTGATATATACAAGATCCACTATAAACACATTGGCTAAAAAGGAAATTCAGTAAGAGAATCCCCTGTTGAAAACCCACTATTCTACTTAGAACTTCCCCAATCTTATTGTAAGATTGATCCTATCGCAGAACTGTTAAACAAAGATGTTGATCAAAAGGCTAAGGATAGGGAGAATTCTGAAGCAGTGAGAAACCTCTATGGACAACGAACATGGAAATTTCCAGAAATCTAATACTTACAATTTTCTGAACATATTATTTTCTGAAGAGATTACATAAGTATAATGTCATATTTACCCATTACAAAAATGTGGCTTGTTTTCTATAAAACCAGTGAATTGAGAAAATTTCATGTATTTTCTCAGTACAATAGAAGTTGTTGAAAACAAAGTAGTGGGCGTTGGAATACCTTAGATTTTCATTAATATAAGACCTTGATATCCTGTTAAGTTTTCTATAAAGTGGAATATTTTAGATTGGTATTATCGGGTCATAGACATAACCTAAAATTCACTGAGAAAGCAGTATCTCTCATAATTAGTATATTACGGTTTATAGAAAAACCTAAGATATCAAGCTAATATGTAAAATTCTGTAGATTTGAAATGGAAATGGCCAGTCTACCTATTAACCTACCAGACTGTACAAATGGTGGAAGTTCTTGCTGTGCTTCACTTTGAATTTCCGGTTCTACAAGACCTCTCATCTTTCCTCCAACACACTCCAGGTTACATGCATGGGCTGCTCTGTAGATTTGAAATGGAAATGGCCAGTCTACCTATTAACCTACCAGACTGTACAAATGGTGGAAGTTCTTGCTGTGCTTCACTTTGAATTTCCGGTTCTACAAGACCTCTCATCTTTCCTCCAACACACTCCATGTTACATGCATGGGCTGCTGCCTATTTTATCCTCAGAAAAACCTAGTGAGATAATTTATGCTATTAGGCATTAGCCCAAGTTGCTCAGGGCTGTCAGAGAAACCTGGAACAAAAGGAAGTAAGATGGTCATTCTTTTTCAACATGCTATCCTCCAGATGTGCTCAAATTGTAACTCCACAAGTCCCCATCCTCCTAACTAGGCACCAGAATGGAGAATGGTGCCCAGATCTAGCCTATTTGATTTTACCTCATAGAATTTTGGTAATGTTGTCTTGTTAAACGAAGAGTATGTTCCTTGTATTTGTGTAGAATTTTCCACAAATCCTGCAGCAGAAATGGTTGTTTTAGGCCTGAGAGGAAAATCATAGAAGCTGCTAGTTTGTATACGTTACATTAGCAAAACAACAGCCGCCCTGTCCCTTCAAAATATATAACTGAGAAGGAGTGATGCTGATTCATTCCTGACATATCCTACTTGAGTTTAATTATGTATTTCATTCTTCTTCATTTTCTCTCTCTCTTGAATGTGATAATGGCATGGTTAAGATGGCTCAAAATACAAAGAAATCCTTTAGCATACAAGAAAAATATTATTCAGATTTGCCAAGAAATTTAATGAAAGGATAACCAAGCAAAATTAAAAAAGGTACTTTGTACATTTAGGCACTGAAATATACATTTATTCATATTTTTAAACCAGAAATTGAGAAATTATTTTTAAGAATATGGGACTTCAGAAATACCACAATCATATGATATGCTTTCTTTAGAGCTTGAGAATATGTATCAGCATAAAAATAGTCACTTATGGTCAATCCTCACACTTACGACCATTGCAATGTCCTGGCGGGGGTGGGGTGGGGGTTGGGGGTCACATTGACATTGGTGAGCCTCTCAGCCAGTTTCCAACAAGCAAAGTCAATAGGCAAAGGTAAGTTTGCTTAATGAAAGCATGATTCATTGAAGTCATGGTAATTTGCTTAACATTCGTGGCAAAACAGTTTGTGAAGTCAGGCATGGCTCCATTAATTGTTTAGCGATGGAAATTTCAATTCCAATTGCGGTCGTAAATCAAGGATTACCGATACCTGCACATATATTTTACCCTTCAATAATTTCAACTTGTTTTGTTACAGTATTTTAAGTTGGGAAAGTGAAGCAATAATGAACAAAAATAAATAATTAATAGCAACGTAAGAAAAAATGATTTAATAGCATATTTAATTTTCTATGTCTGTTAGCTACCTTAAATAAAATAATATTTGTAACCGAAGTAAGTGAGAAATTTAAACTTTGAGGAATCCTTCAAAGATAAATATGCTTTTAGAAGTTAACAACAAATATGTAACCAATAAAAATAGTGTGTTCAGAAACACACACACACAAACGCACACATACTATTTGTTCAAAGAAAAAAGCAGAACCCTATTAGTTCAACAAGTAATGTATAAACAGTTTCTATAAAAGAAATTCATCTCAAAATAATGAGTGTTTTTATTGCATTCTAAGAAAACGTATGTCCTCTTAAGTCATTATAATGCTAAACACATTTTACATGCAAGGAGAGAAAAATTGGGTAAACTTAGCAGTACTGCCTCCTCTATTTTCTTTGCCTTCAGCTCATGCTGGGTATTTGTCCTTGGAAAATGTCCCAGTGATTTGGAGTAATATGAAAAATCAGGGAAAAAATGATATCATTTTATTTCTATCTCCTGCTATTCTTTCCATTCTACATATAAAAGATAACACGTAGAAATTGAGGGAATGGATTGGAGATTGGAGGTTACAAATTCATTGGTCTCATTATAATATGGCTTACAGAAGAATGCAGTGATGGCAGAGATAACATCCACATCTATCTCCACAGTTTTTACAGAAAAGGGTAAAATATAATTTTAATCTGATTGAAATGAACAAGGCTCCATGACTCCACCAAAATTTGGGTGAGTTTTATATAAGTCAAGAATATTGTATTGTCCAGAGTTTATATCAAATATGCCTGATGATACTGAATTACTATATTTATCCTAAACGTGATAATGCTAGCTATGTCATAACTCTTATTTTTAGGTTTATTCTAGATACATGTTATTTTAATTGTATGATTGCATTATAAATGGCTACTTAAATTTATGGAAAAGGCAGAAAAAAATTAATACCTTAGATTCAGGTTTCTTTCCACTGCAATTTTTCAAGGGAGAAAAAACACATTTTTATCACACATTAAGGTTATCAATGCTGAATAATCAGCTACTGAGAAGTCAAATTACATATATATTTATCTGAAATGAACATCATTGTCCCCAAAATGTTGGTTTGAAACAAATGGATGGTCAATGTTTTGGCAAGTTAACATCCCAAAATCCAATTATCTTAAATTGAGAACCTGTTTTTTGTTTTTTTTTTAGGTTGGAAGTAGTTCTGGAAACTACTACATATTCCATATTTCATTGATAAGCTTCACATATATTGTCTACTTAAAATTGCACAAATCTAAAAATCCATGAATTGTTACCAATCACTGATCTAATTTTCCTTCAGCATTCAACAGAAATTAGTTTGGTTTTGAATTTAATCCTTTTAAAATATATGCTTTAATTTATGAACATGTTACAATTTTCAAATATATTATTTCTTGCATTCTTTACAGATGCATGAAACTGAAGTCTCCTATAGTACATATGATAGACATCCTAAAATAGGATGATAGACTAAAATAATTTGGTCTTTCTTTATAAATGAACTACATTCCTATGAAAAAAAATCTTCCTGGATCGTTAATAACTTTATTAAAACATTAAATTTATTATGTCATATAAATTAAGGAAGAGACATACCCTAATGCTTTATTTCAGTATGTCTATTTAAGTGGTATTCATTTCAGACAAAACATGGAGAATAGTTTGACTTGTTTCTCAAAAATGAGAAAGTTCATTGTTTACATATAATCTGTCTTTCTTAATATGAATTGTACTTATCCTACAAAATATTAATAATCGGTTTTACTTTCGATCATACAAATTAAAGCATAGTTAAGGAGATTCTACCACATCTAAGAACTATAGTTAAATAGTAGTGTGCTATCCATGTTAGTGATTGTAAGAATTTAAGCAATTTGTTGAGATTTTATATTAAATTCCATTTGTTAAATTTTACTAACCTTATATATTAACCTCATTATATTAATAACCTCATATATTAATTAACCTCAATATTAATATATTAGTTTTAACTAATCAGTTAGCTTTTTCTTCTTAAATATGGAAGTAGGATTTTAATCTGTACTAGTATTCCTAGAAGGGACACCACAAATTTCAGATCATTTACCCTTGAATAGGTCTCATTAAATCAGTCTCATTAAAATTACCATGTCAAAAAGAAGCCTCAGTTGGTGTGAAATTATTCTACTCTGAAGAAATGTTTGTAGTATATCACTAATCTGAGAACAGCATGGGGATAGCCTGCTTAGCTTCAGAATACTGCAAGGTGCCAAGGACTAATGAAGCTACATTGATTTGTCAGAAATGATACAAATAAGCTTTTGTAAAAAGGGTCAATCAAATTGATAGCTAACATTTTTATCAAATGTATGAGCAGGAGTGTAAATTTAGTGAATATGTATTGTTTGGTGGTTAGGGAAGCAAAGTTGAGTGCTTTCATTTGACTAACTGGAGACTTTAAAATGTTGCAATCAATAAAGCCTGTAATAACCTCACCATTAGCCAACCTACAAAAAAACTAGTCTTGAGCTCCAGGACGGAAATCAGATTTCATAATGCTTTTTATTGCACACAATAAAAATATACTCATGCTAACTGACCTTATTTGTACCACCATCCCAAAGTTAATTCAGGTCTAGAGTCTCATAAATAAGCTCTTAGCATGAGAGCTAATAAGAGAACCTTTCCCAGAAGCCCCTAATAAATAAAGCTCCTGTTTCTTTAAGATGAGCTCCTTTTGCTTCTCTAAAGATATGAGGATACAATAATAGTGAGAGAAACCAGATTATAGCTTATACCTCATTAATAAATTAAGCTGTTGCCCTAACTATAAGCCTGACGGTAGTATTAAAACCAAAAAGTGCAAGTGTTCTTATATTTACCAAAAAATTTAAAAAGATGTGTTTTTTTTTAACTTCTAGTAGCAAGTATTGTGGCAAAAAATCTATATGTGAATAATTTATATGGACAAATAGTTCTGGCAATCCAAATATTGTTTTATACACGGTTAGGATTACCAGATATCTGAACAGGCAAAGGAAAACATATTGGTTATCCTTCTTGGCATTCACAACAAAAATTACAGTAAAAAACTGATCAAAAAAGTTTAACAACCATTTAAAGTTATGCTGGCACTGAAAAAATGACTTATGACCAGTCCTTGCACTTATGACCATCACAACATAGCATCCCCATGGACAAATGATCAAAATTTGGGTGCTTGGCAACTGGGTATGTATGAAGGTTGCAGCATCTCAAAGTCACATTATCATCATTTACAACTTTCCCAGTGGGCTTCTAATAAGCAAAGTCAATGGGGGAACCTAAATTCACTTAATAACTGTATGATTCATTCAGCAACTGTGGCAAAAAAGACTGCAAAATTGGGCATGATTCACTTAACCATCACATTGCTTAGTGACAGAAATTTAAATCCCAATTGTGGTTATAAATTGAAGACTACCTGTAATTGATTAAGGTCTTGTCAGTTTGAGGCAGTAGCATGTAGCTGAGGAAAGGTAGTAATTAAAGTCACAGAGCTGACCTTGTTCACTTGCATTTAGCATTTATTAGGGAAATTCTGCACCATTGAGGAAAGCTGCTCAGGAAGAGACAGTTTGTTACATACTAAAAAGACTGGACAATATTTGATTTTAAAGCTATGTCAGCCAGCCAGAGGTCATAAGGACAAAAAGGACATGTTCTTTTTTAGTCTGTCAGCTGGTAACCTTATACATTGTTTTTCTTGACTGCAGTTAGGATTTGTTTCATCTAGGCCAGGGATGTCAAACTCGATTTCATTGAGGACCGCATCAGGGTTGTGTTTGACCTCGGGGGGCTGGGGTGAGCATGGCCAGGGTGGGAGTGGCCAGCTCAATGTCACTCGTGTCAGAGGTGCCTGTGGTGGCCTGAGCACTCTGCCAGTGAAAAGGGGCCCCAAGCTCCATTTTCCATTGCGATGACCTTCTGCCATCCTCTGCAGTATGCAGCCCTCCCAACCTCTGTTTTCGCTGGCAGAGGCACCAGAGGCCGGTCCTTCACTGTTTCCAGGGCAGCCCTATAGGCCAGATCTAAGCACCCCGCGGACCAGATCCAGTCTGCAGGCCTTGAGTTTGAGACCCCTGATCTAGGACATTTCCTGTTGTTGCATTCTTTAAAGCTACTTTTGACAGAGTTCCTTGAATGCTTCTGGCAATTCCATACAGTTTATAAACTCTGTGATTGTGCTTCATTAAATTCAGTCTTATGAAATTCTAGAGCATTCTTCATTTGAAAAGCCCCTCCTTAGAAAAATATGAACAGTTATTTTTAAGTAGTTCTGGCTATGACTTCTCTCTGATGTTTTTGATACTATTTTATGATACCCAGAGCAATTATTCCATTTTAAAATGAAGCCTGGCTTTTTCATAGTGTACTCCATTGATTTCATGGGTTTCTCCATCTAGTGTTCTTTAAGCAGGACTGTATTTTGATTCCAGTGAACTGAAGATCATTTTCATCTTTTTTCTTTCTTTCTGTCTACATGTCCAGTTTCCAGCTTTTTCACAACTTAAGTACTCTTTCTTGTAGTTTTAAGTAGTTCAGATTTAATTATGTATTTCTTAAACATTTCATTATTATTAAGGAACTCTGGACAATTTCATTTGCAGATTTTCTTCAGCTGCTGCAACATAATGAGTAAAACTCAAGCATTCCCATGACAGGAAAAATCACAGATGCAGCATATTCCCTTGAGACTTGTACTTTAGCCTTTGAGCTCAACATGCCTCACCCTGAAAAAAACAGATTTCTTAGAACAAGCAATATTAATTCAGTGCTCTGTTCCGCCCACACGCCAAACAAATGCTGCTCAGCTTGCTTCTCTGGTAACTTCTAGCTTTCAAATGCAATACTACTTTTTTATTATTTACATTTAAGAAAAGGCACTATAAAAAAAATAAACCAGAAAGTGCCACATACAGTAATTTTTAAAGTACTGGCCATTGACCAAAACTAAATAACTACATACAACTCAGTACCAAGAATTCTCTGAAGCAGTTCTAAAAACTGCCCACTTCCATACCTCTATCTAACTGAGCAGGGCTAATTAGATCTGCTAGTTGCAGATCGATTGGAAATATACAATTATGATACAACAAACTACATAAAAATAATTCATATTGTGTTCTTGAGTGCTGTGCAAAAATATACGTTTCTTGTTTTTTAAAATACAGCAGTGGCAAATTATGCACCTATTTCACACAGTGTCTAGTAAAATATTATCTCCAAATTATTATATATATAAATATCTTCTTTGTAAACCAATATGTCCAAATGAATGTCTATTTCAGTTCCGTTTGGGCTGATTGCTTTCTCCAATGATCAAGTTATTTTCCTGCTCTTCGGCTAAAGCTTGCCATTTCTGCCGGTTCTTCCTGCAGCCCTCAAGCAAAGGATAACAGGCTTCCGATATGTAGGTTAAAGCCTGCAAAAACAGAAACATGAATTAAATTAATGGAATGAGAATCGAGTCTTACGAGAGAACCTCTGTCTCTCAGTGCTTGTAAGAAATAAATTAGACACTGAAAACAGTGTTGTCTGGCTGTACACTTTGAAATAAACTAAACTTCTTTGAAATTTGCTTTTAAAGTTTTGAAGCCTTCATCTCAACAGGATAATTACTGTCATCTACTTACATCTAAATCCTTTTGAACAGAAATGCAGTTTTTAATTCAGTACTTGCAGATAACCCTGATACAAATGATTATGCCCTTTGACAGTTTCATACAGAATACCTCATAAAGCTGTAAGCAGATAGCATCAATGAATCCAACTTGCATGCTGGGAATTTTGTTTTTCTTTTCTCTGTTCATTAAATCCTGGGGAAAAAAATACAAATATTGGAGCAAGATTAGTTCTAGAGCATTCAAATATGACCGTGTCCATCACCTTGTCCTTTTCAGTCAGGAGAGGCTGGTCTGCATTCAAATCCCAGTTTAGTCTCAGTAACCTATATAGTCATTGATAGGCCAATTTCGTTGACCCCTAATTTCTTTAATTGCGAAGTAGGAATTGTATTGAGGAGGTACAATCCATTAATGTTACCATAATATTGTTAATGGAGACTCTAAATGAACCAAGTCAAAATCCCATGAAAAAAATCAATGTAAATGGAAATATGCACTTAAATGTGACTTCATCATGCCTTTGATCTCAACAGATCATTTTTCATATAGCTTAAAGTTAATGTTGACTGGTTTATAATCAAAAAACAGACATACATGTATTTCCAAGTTGTGGAGCATATATTCAGATCATCCAAAAAAAATCCCTTTTACAGAAAATACATTTCGTATCAACGTTCTGTCTTGGAGTATTCTATTATAATAACTCAGTAATTCTGGTGACTTCTTTTAATGTCAGACAATACACATAGAGCATATTCTTCGGAAAGCATAAATCTTGGAAATGCTAGCCAAGTCATAACTCTTATTTTCAGGTTCATTCTACATACATGTTATCCTAATTTTACAATTGCAGTATGAAATGGCTAGTTACATCCTATAGAAAATACAGCACAAATTCAGTATCACAGATTCAGGTTTTCTTTTCACTGTAATTTTTCAAGGGAGATGGAACATAGTATATTTAATTACAGGCTTTCAGTGCTAAATAGTCAACCACTGAGAAATCAAATGAAGTTTATGTATATCTGAAATGAACATCATTGATCCTATAAATGCTAGTTTGAAACATATTGGTGATCACTGATTGTAGGGCATTAACACATACACACAAAAAGTTGAAAGCTTGGAGTTTTGTTGTTGTTAAGGTTCTTTGGAAACTTTTAGACATTTCATGTTTCTGTAGTAAGCTGATCGCATTGCAATAAAGGAAAAAGAGGGGTCCTTAATGCTCTCTGAGCCTGATTGTTTTCTTGCAGATGTTTAATTACCCAATGATAACATTATCAATGCTCTTTTCAACCCCTCAGTTCAACCCTTCATTTCAAACATGAGCTACAAATATTGTCCTTTATTGGTAAAGGATAAAGAATTCTAACTATATTTGATAGAAATATTTGATTCTGCATGAAATAATAATAATGCTGTATAAAATAAATTTCTAGAACAAAACAATCTTATAATGTTGTGCTTCTACTTACTGTTGGTTCAATGTTAAGTTCTTTCCTTTCTTTATCACCTTGGTCAAAGAATTCTGCAGCTACAAGTTCAGCAATCTACATGAAAGAAAATATATATATCTGCTATCTTTTTCAGTAAATGTAAGCAATAGATGATTATCTTTATATCTAGTATAGCATAGTAGTTAAGATATTGGTGGGAAAACTAAGTTCATGTCTCCATATGATTATGGAACTCCCTGACTTTTACTAGCCACTTTCTCTGAACTCCAGTGGCACACTAGGGTTTTCTGGTTTAAAATTAGGGGGCAAACTTACTAAACCACCTTAAATTCTAAAACAAATGGGCAAATTATAAATACAAGAAGGGGGGGAGGAGAGAAAGAAAGAGAAAGAGAGAAATTAGGCAATATTTTTAATGCTGCCTTTCTAAGAATTTTTACCCTGATTTTAATGTATCATATTTCATTGCAATGTCAGTTTGTACAATAATCAGCAGGCAGCAATTAATATCTGCGCCAAATGCACAGTGGGTTCAGATGGGAGAAATAGCAGGAACAGTATGTTCAGGGAAATAAGGAATCTGATCAGGCTTTTGGTAGATACATACCCGCTGCTGAACTGGCCATGGTTTTGTTATTGCCGATAAGTCACATGCAGTCATCAGCATTGCCCTGTTAAAAACCACAATGCCATGCTTTTACCGAATATATTTTGAAAACCATTCCACTTCTGTAGCAAAATAAGGATATCTGTGATACCCCAAATTTCATTGAAAAAACAAAACAAAACTTTGGAAACATATGAATTTGTTACAACTTGAATGGCTGCAAATAATAATATTCATTATTGTGGGACTTATAATATTAAAAGGAGGGCATAGCTTCTTTTCAAAGTGCTATTTCATTTTTCCTACCATTTATTTTCTTTCTCTCTCTACTAATCAGTCATAGATTGCTGTGTTAAGTGACCATTCCAATTCTTATTGGAAGAGTGTAATGAGTGTTTCTCCACCTTAGGCTCCAACTCCCAGATTTCCCCAGCCAGCATTCAGCTAGAGATGACTGGATCCGTGGGTGGCTTGTTCTTAGGAATATAGCTGGAAACTTCTCCATAATATAATCCATGCTTAAAACATTCATGAATGTTCTACATCTAGCCCAGATCATTACAGTCACTGATTTACATAATTATATGTCACTGTAGATCACATCTTTCTTTGCTTGTCTGTCTCATATAATTCATTAAAGGCAAAAATCTTTCCCTTTTGATGACTTATACATTTAATAATAACTGCTGCTACCAATGCTGGGTTGCTATAAAACTTTGTCCCATTAGAAAAGAAAAAAAACTTGAGGAAACACTAAGGATCAGTGTTCTGAAACCAGATCTATACAATTTACAGACTCAGCCTGTGGCCAGATCTTTATCCTCAATGGCTATTTGTGACAGCTCAGTTATTCATTTATCACCAGTATTAACAAGCAAGATAATATGTTGCAAAAGCTCATGGTATGTTGATCGGTCAGTACTAACTGAAAAGGTCAAAGCTCCCATCAGGCCACATATATAAGAGCATAGAAACCATCCCCAGTTTTTATATACAGTGTACTAGAAAGCAAAATATATCTCCTATATCCATAATGAATCTCTGATTCTTGCTGAAGGACTAACTTCCTGTTGTAAATGTAAACTAACTACTCTGATGCAAAGTGAAACAAAAAATTTTTCTGAAAGCTAAGCAAACCAATTTTAACAGATCAGTGCTTTTAAACAATAGACTTTTATCCAAAGAACAATATGGTATTTTGTCAAATCATATTGGGGAATAATCTTGTTTGATGAATAATATGAGACCTTACCAAATAATTAGAAGTGAGTAATTCACCCATATCCTTGTAATTTTTGTTCTGCCTAGCCCAATCGCCCAATGAAAGCAAGCCAATCATTGCTAACTTTAGGGAAAAAACCAGATAAGATGACAATAATGTCCTTAAAAAAACTTACAAAAATAATTCCTTTTGATAAAGGTCTTGTAGGTTAAACTGATTATTCCGCAGAAGGTCAAAAAACTCTCCTCTTCTTCTGAAAAGGATACAAAATTTAAATAATAATTATTAAATTTTTTCTGAAAAGGAAAATTAGTACAATTTTACATTCTTAAAAAAGAGAGGAGAAAAACCACATACCCAACCAGAAAGTCTAATTACAATACCATAACAGCAACTTACTTGATGTATAGTGCTAAATCTGTAGCAAGAATAGCTTGCTTGATGATTTTCAATGTTGCCTTGTATTCTTCAACAGAAAGAGCACTGAGAATCTGACTGCCCTTGGTCCAAAAGAAAACAATGGAACATTTATGACAAGAATGCATTGATTATAATGACACAGTAACTTTAACAGGTTCTTGTTAAATTCTACATACTACATTATTTTCTTCTACACTGAAAGCAAAAATACTGATTTTTTTAAAAACCCAGTTATTAAAACTCAGGAAGAAGAAAACATAACTAAGTAAGGACCTTAAGAAAATATAATTTTTTTTTTTTTTGAACTATTTGATTGAGAAAATGTAAGCAGCTACTACTGAGTTTTTCTCACCAATCACTAAAAAAAAGAAGCTATTTTTATGTATCTATATTTTTGTGCACACTGCTGACACTGCTACATGTAGCAGCAACAATAACAATAACACACACATAAATTGTTGTAAATTTTCTGAGGAAAAAAAAGATGAAATTATTCCAGCTACCACTTTCTTCTGCCAAAAATGGAAGTGGAAAAGATGAAACAGAACTTTATGTAAACCTACACCTGCTATTAAATATTCATATTTTATTGCCGTACCTTATTCCTGTACAAAAGTGAGCAGAGAAAATGCACAGTTCAATTACAAGGAATAGAATTTGCCTGACATTAATTGTCTCTTTGTGCTCTACCAAATCCTTATGCTGTTCTAAATTCATGCAGGACCTGGCACAGCTTCACCAACAAAGATGCATTATTTAAATATGTTCTGCTGATACAATTTCACTGACATTTTGCAATGTGTGTAACCTTGTAGTTTATGTATAAATATCTTTTTCCAGATATCTGTCTTTAAGCTTGTAATGTAAGTGAAATTAAGAGAATTTCCAACTGATAAAAACATGGAAACAAAAGTAACAGAGGGAATAAGAGTTTCATACTGAGCTGAAAATATTTCTTAACTTCTTGTATGGTCATTATCAAAGTTCACTAGAGAGAATAAAATAACGATGCACAAGTCTTGCCTTTAGCTCACTGCTTCCACAAGGTTGGAAATCTTCCTAATTCCCAGAGTGCTTAAGGTTCCTTAGAAAGATTAAGCGGAATTCTTTGGCATTTTTTTTTCTTATTTCATTAGGGTCAAGTTAGTGTGTGTTATCAAAATATTAACAAGCTTATCAGGCAGCTTTGGAAAAGCTCAGTAGGACATCTTAGAATAGGATTGAAAGATACTACTGGAAATTGGTCAAAGACTAAATTGGACATGTTTTTCTTGTAAACACAACTATCATTTACCGGTGTGTTTAGGATCATCAGGCACTGATCAAAATGATGATGTTCCATTATTGAGTGGCAATAAAGCTGTGCAAGAGGGTGCTCACTTCTGAAAAAAAACAAACAAACACAAAAACAGAGAGTTATCAGAAGGAATTAACTACCGATGCACAATAGCTTTACAAAGTTAAGAATATAGGAAATAACACACACACACCACTCCCATTTATAATAATTATGGAATATGGCTGAAAGAAAACAAAAACTTATTCATCCTGAGATACACACAAATGTAAAATGGCAATTCTGCAATTAAACAGATGACTAGGAAAATGAAGTCTAAAATATACTTTTTAGAATACAGAATCCTTCAAGATTCAGCCTTCAATTAACTTTGAACATCACTCAGTGAAAGAAGAGAAGGGAAGGGAAGGGAAGGGAAGGGAAGGGAAGGGAAGGGTGATTGTGTGTTGCACAAATGAGAAGTATCCAAGTATAAAAAGCTGGACAAGTAATAAAATATGCTAGGATATTACTCCTCCCCCTGCCCCCATTTGACATGTCTGAGAAGAAAAAAACCATCCTGTACTCTAAATTGCCTAACAAGGCTGATAAAAATCCCCATATTTATCAACAGAAACGGGAATACATAGGATGTCTGCATAAATAATACTCTAGAATAGCTTCATATTTATAACTATGTTGTTATTAGAAAGCTCCATGATATAAAGATGTTCATAGTTCTTATCCATCAGTTTTTCTTACAATCCTATCAGGGATTTCTGACAGATCTCTGTAGTTTATTGACTCCTTGGCTAGAAGTACATTGAGATATGATCCAATAAATCTGTCTACAATGCTCTCTGAATACATTAAGACAACAGCTCTCATGAATTCCTATTGATGATGAATGAAATTTTAGGAGATATCCTGATCCAGCTGGAGTCAGAGAGAAAAGACTATGGAAAACTCATCTTATATACTCTATTTTCTTAGAAATGGGTTTGGGAGAAGTGGGGAACCTTATATTTGCAAATATGTAGATATTTCAAATAAAAATCCATTCCAGATTTTTTTATTATAAAGCTTTACTATAAGTTAGCTTTCTGCTTTGCTTTCACTTTTTTATACAAATTTATTTCTAAGAATTAATTTTGAGGCAAGTAACCACAGTTTTCTGGTTCCCATAAAGACACTGATCTTTGATTTATTTGTACTAATCTGGGGGCTTTAAAAATATCCCTGGAAACATTGTTACAGCATATTCATTCAATTTTTTAAAAAATAAAATGCTATAAAAAGATAATATGTCTTGCAGTCTTCCAAACATTTCCTAAACAGAAACCTTTCCTAACCTTCAAAGATACCCATGAAAGAGGAACAGAGACAGAGAAATAAGATGTAACTCTACTCATACAGTGACTGGTGTTCTTTCTATCATTATACTTCGTTTTCAGTTCTAAAAAGTATACTATTAGTATATCAACAGTATATTGAGTATAGTATAGTATATTGATATACTATTAATATTGGCCAGTATGTATGTATGTGCATAGGAAGGGGGAAGAGAACATATTTTTATAATAATCTATAAAGGTATAATATTTTGGAAGAAATTATTTTTTGACCAAAACAATGGCAATTGTCACTGGACTTTACTAGTTACCTGCCCTGTCCCATCTGAGACCAATTGCCACCAATTGCCTGTGGAAAAGGATGGAGGGAGTCAAAAGATCTCCTAAAGCCCATAGGCTGGTTTCTCTGCTTTCTCTTGCCTCAGAATCAGAGGTGGGTTTCATCAGGTTCTGACCAGTTCCGGAGAACCGGTAGCGGAAATTTTGAGTAGGTCAGAGAACCAGTAGTAAAAATCCTGATTCGTCCCGCCCCCATCTAATATCTGCCTCCCAAGTCCCAGCTGATCAGGAAGAAATGGGGATTTTGCAGTAACCTTCCCCTGGAGTGGGAAGGGAATGGAGATTTTACAGTATCTTTCCCCTGCCACACCCACCAAGCCACTCCCACCAAGCCATGCCATGCCCAACAAGCCATATCCACAGAACCAGTAGTAAAAAATTTTGAAACCCACCACTGGTCAGAATCAATATAACCAATTGTCCCATTGGAAGGATTTCTGGAGGGAGGAATTGTACTGGAAATTTCTGGGAAATTTACTTAGTATGATTCTTCTTTCTTTTTGTGCCACCAAGATATTGCTACCAAATGACTTGTGGAGAAAATACCAAGGTTTGTTGTTATGTATATTTTTGTATTTTTATTTGTTTTTAAAAAAGTAATGAACAACCCACTCATCCAAACATAAAGCCTCCAAAAACTCTAGTTCCACCCATAGGAACCCCATATGCTTTACATGATCTATCATCTCATCTACTTTGCATAATTGTTTTGCTATAACCCAAAATAATTGCAGTTCTCATAACCCAAAATCTGGCTCTTGGACACCAAAACATTTCCTGCTTTTGGTTTAAAGCAACCTTGACAAAACATATTCAGAATCCCTGAAAACCGTGAGAGAAAGTTCCACAATATCTCTAGTTAAAACTTCTGTAAATATTATGGCTGAAATATTAATTCAAAATGAAAAATAGAAACATCTAATGGCAATATTCTTTCCTTTTACCTGCCATTTACTCACCTCTGTATGTAAGAATTATTCACTCCCCTGTGATCTAAATCATGGCTCAAAGCTGCAATCAGCAAAGAAAGTACCTCAACATCAGTAAGTTTGTTCTGTACAATATGAAGGAGAGATAAATTACTATATTTGCAAAAATACTTGACATGGTATGTTGCTTCTTTCTTTCTTTGGCTGTTTCAATATCTACATTTTGACATCCATGCCTACACTGAAAGTAAATAGAGTTTTATATATGGCTATTTTGGTTGAATAAAATTAATCTTAAATGTGCATTACAAATAACACAGAATTCTCAATAGATATATTATTTTGCCCTCAAATATTCATTATCAAATTTTATATGGTATAAAATTTTATTTGTTACAAATCCAACAAATATTTAAAAAAATAAACTATGCAAACAATAGTTTATCATACCATGCTCATTTTCTACTCTTAATTATGCAAACCTAGGCCCAAAGTCACCTGGCCCAAATTTGCAATACACCAATTAAACATATCCAAACAGCAAAGGTTCCAGAATTTGACTAATAGACAACTTTGATTTGCTTTTGGGTCTCTTGATATGTACTTGTTCCACAGGTTTCTAATTCCATGAAGAGTTGAGCTATATTCTCTGTATGAGGATTTCTACTTGTTTGCTTAATCACAAGCTGAACAGCATTCCACATGCAGTATACATATCTAATATTTTTAGAATAAAGCAACAGATATCATAGTAGCCATCTGAAACCTAAAGACAAATTTACACAGTTTAAACAGGCAATCTGAAACCTCTGGGGTATATGAACTGACAGCCTTTCATGGCAATTATTGAAAATCTGCAGCATAACTACCTCCCATTTTGAGGCAATTTTTGTAAGTCCTAAGTAGGTTTACATTGTTTGAAAATAAATAAAGGAAAACTAATTTCAACTCTACAAACCCTTTGAACTGTAGTGCTGGAGGAAATTACTGAGAGTTGCTTAGACAGAGAAAAGAAGAAATCATCCAGTACTAGATACAGTAAAACCAGGCTGCTTTTTGAAAGCACTGATAATCTAAGCTATTTTGAAAAAACAATATAAAGGCAAGAGAAGGCCTTGATGCTTGCAAAAATCAAGGCCAACTGACAAAGAATTATAGAAGACATAGTGACAATGTCACTGGCGTCTCAATCATGAGCTTATAAGAACCAAAGAAACCATAAAATGGAAGCAATTGAACAATAAGCTTTTCATTCTTCAAAAAATCAGGAAAAAAAGAGTTTGGGTTTTGCTTAGATGTATTACTCTAGACCAGGAATCTGCAACCTTGAGCACTCAAAGAGCCATTTGGATCCGTTTCCGACAGAAAACAAAACTCTGGGAGCCACAAAACCTGGGTGGGCATGGCCAACTCAATGTCACTCACTTCCACCAGTCACATGACCCCCTAGCCACACCTACTCAGCCGGTCATTAGGGCAGAGAACCAGTTGTTAAAAAACACCGGGAACCACAAAACCCTTTTGACATATCTCTCTCCCCTCCTTCCCCCCCCTCTCTATCTCTCTCCCCCTCTCTCTCTGTGGCAGGGCTGCAAAGAACCCTAGTCACAGATTTCACTATCACTGCTTATAGGAATAGATTGATTATATGACAACTGGATTAATGTTGACCACACATGCAGATTTTCTCCAGAATGACCCGGCCCTAATTATGTTCTTCAGGCCGTCCAATGGTGCAGCCATGAGGAATGTATTTGAGTCCATTCTCCTTGCTGCTGGTCATTTTCTTTGTCTCTTTCCTTCACCCTTTCCCAGTATTTTCTAGAGAAGTCTATAGTAGAGAACTAGATCTTTGTATAATGTGTCCAGCATGTATGATAATGTTTTTCATGTTAAGTTCAAATCAAGCTACCCTACCAAGTGCTATTCTGACAAATATTTTTGACTTCTGATTCCTTTACTGTTAATGATTGATCCTAAAAGGCAGAAGCTATCCACCACCTCCATATTTTCACTATAATTTCTAAGATGGTTGCTATACCTGTTGTCAAAGGTTTGTTCTTAATTTTGGTCCCATTTTTTTTCACCATGCTTTTTGATTTTTAGTACTTGAACTTGCAGATCATTTGCATTTTTAGCTATCAAAATAATGTTATCAGCACAGCAGAGGCTATAGATGTTTACTCTTATGAAATATTTTCTTCTTTTAGTGATGTAGCTCAGGAATACTTTACATGAAGATTTTACAGTCTGTGAACTAGCTCTTTATAAAATTTCAACATAATGTGTTGCAATGGCTAAGGTTTTAAAAACAGCCTAATATAAATAAGGTTATCCAAACATACCTGAATTTTTCCTGTCTTTAAAGCAGCAAACATGCATTGGGCTGTATTAAAAGCATGTCTCCAGTTGTGATAAGTAACATTTTTCCGATAATTTTTCCTCACACTTAAAATCCATCTGCAAAGGACCTTTCAAAAATAGTATTGTTGAGTTAAAAGTATGATACAGAATAAACACCATTGTTTTTAGATAAAAAACTCAAAAGCCAAAATATCACATCTCACTTTTATTCACGCTTTGTAGAACTAAGTTACAAACGTATATTTTAATTTTAAAAGATGAAATTAAGGAAATAAAATTAAAGGGGACTTAGGACACATGGTGACATGAATACAATACCTGCATGCAACTCCTTAAACCAAGCATGGCATTTCTCAGGTTTATATGGGAGCTGCATAATCTCAAGAACAGACTAATATAAGGAGTTGTGAGTATGTGGTATGTTTGCATCCCCAATAAACTGAAGTATCTTGTTACTTTTAAATTTAAAGTGATAAACAACCTTATTGAATCAAGTCTTCTGATTCTACAGGGTTTTAGTTTACTTGAAGAAAACTCTAATGCATTGTTTGAAAATGATAAGAAATTCCTCCTTTATGTACATATTTATCCAAAGATTAAAAAAAATGAATGTCTAGGAAGGTGTAGGCTGATTAAAGCTTATATTTCCTTACAAGGCCTAATTGCAGGGAGGCCTATTCTGGAACAGTGCTTTGATATCAATTGCTAATTTGTTTTTCCACCATATGTTAAAGACTTGACAATTTTTAAAATAGAAATATCTCACTACAATCTGTTCACTAGGCATTATACAGATTTCCCCAGATTATAGAAGTCTGCACAATTAAGAATTTTAAAAATCTCTATCTTAATGATAGAGAAAATTCTCTTCAGTAGATGGTGACAAGGATGTGGGAAATATGGTAATAATGGTAAGCAAGCACATAGCAAACACCACTTCCTCTGGAGCTTATTTGCATGGAAAATGACAGAAAATATTTTTCACAGATAACAATGCATTTTTCCCATGACCTCATGGATGATTTAAAAAGTTAAAGTCAATTTATATCCTGTGATATACATACAGCACATACATATACACAAACATGTGCACACTAAAGAACATTGTATTGCAGAATAGTTAGCTACATATATGGTCATATTTGTGGCCTCACCTCATGTTTTATTTGGAAATTTTGTACAAGGTTAAGGTCAGTAAACATCCGGATTGTGCACAGAGAAGTCTCCATATCTGACAGCTCAAAGTCACTGAAGTAAAAGTCAGTGAGTCTGAGAGATTGTGCAGACGGTACAACAGCAGCCTTGAAACAAACAAGAACAGTAATGAAAAATGTTGTCTTTCAAGATACTAAATAAATAAACCAAAGCAACATGTGACCCGGATGTAATTCATCTAGATTTATTGAAAACATTCCTAGACAGAAGTCAAATCTTTTTTTTTCTTTTTTTTTTTTTACCATTATTCAGTTACTTACCACAAAAGCCCATTTTGGCTCTAGCACAATTTTAGCAGAAGACAAATTGTGATCTCCAACCCAGAGAGTAAGGTATGGGTTGAAAAAAAGGAAATCAATCTAGCTTTTCTACTTATAAATTAGGATTTACTTCTGAATAACATGCAGGAGGGAACTGTTCCTCTCATAACAACTAATACTGGAATAAATGTCTATGGAGATTCTCAGGTCATGGTTGTTCCAAAGTAATTTTTGCAGGAGCCTAGACTACATTCTATACCATTGTGTATGGGATACAACTGCCAAAATGGCTACTGGGGTAAAGAAGCAAATGCTACAGCTAAGGAATGATATGCAAAACTTGTCCAGTGTCCCATAAATGCAACTCTGGAAACATCCTAATATATGGGAAAGATTGGTTAATTTCAGATCACTGGAAGAACATCTTTCTAGTTTGTACAGCTTCCTAGCATATTTAAGCAAAAATATGGATTTATATGCAAATACTTGTAATTTTGCACAGATTACAATCTGCCCCCAACACATGTGCAATTTTAACTATATACTTGTAGTGTAGAAAAGTGCATGTTTCAAAAGAGGACACATTATCTGGTTAACATATCTGAAAGCCCTTGGTTAAAAATACTTATACAAAAAAGTTCTTTTATAAACTAGATGACTAATGTTTCTTATTGAATCTGAACTCAAAATTATATATTTAAAACATATGGTTAAAAGTCAGAGATCTCAGGCAAAGTTTTATGTACCTGAAAAGTAAATATTTGTTCCCAAATTTAACTAAGCATTAACATGAAAAAATTCATTGCCAGAATTCTTCACTATTAGCCAAATGAACAAACATACTCATGATCTTGATAACTACCTAACTTTTTTCCTATTGCTTTTCCATGAAGCTCAGGGTTGTTAAACTCGATTTCACTGAGGGGCCTAGAATGGATGTGGCCAGAGTGGGTGTGGCCAGTTCGATGTCATTCGTGTCGGAGAGGGGGAGGCTGTGGTGGCCAAGTGTTAAGGCAGGACTTCCCTCAGACCCTCCCTCCCTTTCATTATAATCTCCTTCCTTCCTTTCTTCCTCCCTCCCTCCCTCCCTTCTCTTTCCCTATTCATTCTCCTTTCTTCTTCCTTCCCCTCTTTCCATATTTTTCCTTCCTTGCTCTCTTCCCATCTTTCCTTATTTTTCTTTGTCTTTCCTCTTTTCCTTTCTCCTTTTCTGTTCCTTGTTGGAAGCTCAAATGCAAAAGGGGAAAGATTTATTCTTTTGTTTTGTTTTGCTTTTAGTTTGTTTTGCCAGCTCTCTGCCACCAATAATGGAGCCAGGGGGAGCTGCATGCGCCCAACCTGGGCCTCATTTTCAGCTGCGATTGCCTCCTGCAGCCCTCTGCCAGTGAAAATGGAGCTCGGGGGAGCCACACGCGGCACTCCCAAACTCCATTTTCATAGACAGAGGCACCATGGACCAGTCCTTTGCTGTTTCCAGGGCAGCCCTCCGGGCCAGATCCAAGCACCCCATGGGCTGAATCCGGCCTGCGGGCTTGAGTTTGATACCCTTGCTCTAAGGGTCTTCAGAACTTCAAAGCACCAAAAAAGTTTAATGAGTTTAAAGAGCTGACCTTGAAGATGCTGGTCCAAAATACATGGATATGAATGGGTACATTCTAGTTTGTCCATGTAACACCACTACTTTGCAATCAGCAGTGGCTCTCCTTTGGCTTCTGTGTACAATTTGAAGCGTTAATTATTTCCCATAAAGTCCTAGCACTGTGTTTTCCCCAAAATACAACCTACTTAGAAAGTAAATCCTAGCTTGATTTTTACACCTGCGCCCAATATAAACCCTACCACCGCCCCATAATAAGCCCTAATTAAGACCCCACCCACTTCAGGTTGCATGTGTAAAAATTAAGCTAGGGTGGGGATGGGTGGTGGAGCTGCCCTTACTACTTACCTTCGGATAGTTATAGTCAGGCCTCGCACACCTCGGCCCATTTCTTCTGCAGCTGGCAAGGCTTTCCTGAAGGCCTCTGAAGCAGATAACAGAGCTCTGGTCGATCTGGAGCTCTGTTATAGGCTGTAGAGGCCTTTCCTAAATGCCTTTCCTGCCACTCTAGCTGATAACAGAGCTCTGGACCATTCCGGAGCCCTGTTATAGGCTACGGAGGCCTTCAGAAAAGCCTTGCTGGCTGCAGAAGAAATGGGCCGAGGTGTGCGAGGCCTGGCTGCAACTATCTGAAGCCAAAGAAGTTCCCTAAGGATTCCGACAGTGAAAAGGAGGCTGGGGGCAACATGCACAAGTTATTTTCCCCCCCGAAAATAAGACCTGGTGCCTTTTTTTGTGGAAAAGAAATATAAGAGAGGGTCTTATTTTTGGGAAAACATGGCATTTGTCAGACTGGCTGTCTCCAATCCTATCTGCTTTTTAAGGATCTGAAAGTCTAGTTTTTTCCTCTGGGCATCGGGCTACAATGTTGAATGAACCTATCCAGAAATGATATGATGTAATGGGAATATGCTGTGGTGGTTCCTTGGTCTACTGTTTGTATAATTTGCCTTTAGTTCTTTTATTTGTTATGCTTTTAACTACAGGCAAGCTACCCAGAGCCTCTATTGCAAGTGGGGCATATATTTATAAGTGCATTACATCTTTATGTATTATATATTTATGCATGTCATTCATACCTATCACTCTATTCTTTTTTGGGTTAAACAATATTATTCAAGGTACAAAAAAGAAGTATGAAATATTAAGTAAAACAAATTAAATATATAAGAAAAAAATATAAGAATGTTTGCTTCCTATTTCTTCTTCAGGTAGAGCAGTGAATATACCTAACACTCTACTCCCCCCACCCCAAAAATAATCCATTGCAGTCTGAGGATAGTGCATGACCTGGTTGGGCAAATCCTGAGACTCAAAAAAATTGGCAAAACCTATGGTCAGCAGTGGGCTGAATGGGCCTTTTCAGCATATTGTAGAACTTTTAAAATAAGCTAAAAATATAACAGATACACCATAGTTCATAAAAGAACAGGGGTGGGCTCCTGGGGGTTCGACAGGGTTCGGGCAATCCTCTAGCCAAGGATTGCTGGGGTTTGGCAAACCCCCAAATGTTACCCCTAGCTGGCCACGCCCACGCTCTCCCCGCTCCACCCCTCCCAGGAATCTCCATGCAGCCTGTTCATCATTCCAGGTAAGTACAGCGGCCATGCGGAGGGTGTGGGAGAGCAAAAAACAGGCCTACCGGAGGTTCCGGAAGAATGGAAACAGGCCTGTTTCTGGCCTCTGGATCCCGGGGGAAGCTGTTTTTGCCATTCCGGAGGCTCGGGGAAAGCCTCCGGAGCCTGGGACAGGTGAAAACGCCTCCCCCCTGTCGTGGTGAAGGCAGCCGACTAGGCCACACCCACCATGGTCACGCCCACCTAGCAACGGGGCAGCGAACCCATTGCTAAAGGATCTGAAGCCCACCCCTGCACAAGAAGTATACTCAAAATACTGTTTTAATGATTTTACCTAACTGAAGATATATTGTATGCTACTATGTTTTTAAATACAGCCCTGACTCCTACATATTGTTGTTATCCAGTAAAAATGGGTAATTTCGAGTTCAAGTTAATGTCAAATACATTTTAATGGGAATTTGAAGTAGACTCTTTTCATGCAATGGCTTCCTAATGAACAAAGCTGCACCTACATCTGTCCTGGTTATAAATTTAGAGTGTTCCTCTGGAAATATGTTTTTGCTAGAAAATGTTTATTTTCCAACCCTCACAATATGTTCCTAGATCAAGAAATCTGAGAAGGAGGGAGGGAGGGAGGGAGGGAGGGAGGGAGGGAGGGAGGGAGGAAGGAAGGAAGGAAGGAAGGAAGGAAGGAAGGAAGGGAAGATTTTTCTGCCCCTCCCTGCATCTATAGAAGACTACTAAATCATTTTTTAAAACTCTGCTTTTTAATCCCTAAATTGGAGTTAACTGGAGGGAGACCTGGATCTGATCTAATCCTGATTCTTTTGAAATTTAGCTGCTGTTATACCTAGAAAAGGATAAGCGGATAAATATTGCTTCACCTGGCGCTAATCAGATCTGGAGTATGCTCCCAATTTCCCTCTTGTTTTCTTTTTAAAATTGTAAAATTTGGCAGCGATTTTTACATTAGAATAGAACTGAAGCAGATTGTTACAAGGAAAAATGGGCTCAGGATCATCTATTGAAACTTTTAAAAATATAGGAGCAATAAATGAACATATTTTCTTCTAGGATATAGGTTAACCTGGGAATTTGTTGTCATGCAGTTTTAAAAGGAAATAGCTACATTCATAGAAAGACAGACTAAATTGTCAATGGGTTGATGACTGAATATAGCTTCCAGAATCAAAGGACCATGTACAAGCATTTTTTGAACCTAGACACCTAGCTCAAATTACTGTAATTTTAACAAATCCACTAGTTTCAAGATATCTTCATCTTGAATCTTCAAGCCAAAAGCAAGAATAACTTATAAGTGCCTGAATATTTTGACATATGTTTTAAAAACATCATGCACTCCACTCCACTGCATCTTCAGTACTTATGGATTAGATATACTGGGAAAAAAGAAAATGACATTACCGCTGTTACCTGAAGCTCCCTTGTTTCTTCTTCAGCAGCTGATGCATGGTAGGACAGCACCTTACCGGAAAAGGAAAGAAAAGACACTAATCTTTCGGCAACCCTTACATCTGTAATACTAAAAATCTAAAGCACTCTATCAGTAATAAGTCAGTGTAAACCAAAGTCAGGGGTGGGCTTCAAAATTTTTAGCAAGGGGTTCTCTGCCCAGTTGCTGGATGGGCGTGGCCATGGTGGGTGTGGCCTAGCCGGT
Source organism: Arizona elegans (assembly GCA_022577455.1). NCBI lineage: Eukaryota > Metazoa > Chordata > Lepidosauria > Squamata > Colubridae > Arizona > Arizona elegans. The sequence goes on along the minus strand of JAKOOJ010000009.1, from coordinate 34,192,153 downwards.
CTCCTGCACCACGATGGGAGGGGCATTTTTGCCCTCTCCAGGCTCCGGAGGCTCTTCCCGAACTTCTGGTAGGCCCATTTTTCACCTTCCCTGAGCCTCCATGGGTGCCCTGCACTTACCAGCATCCAAAATGCGCTGCGTGGGGACTCCTGGGAGGGGTGGGGCAGGGTGGGCATGACCAGCCAGGAGTGGGATTTGGGGGTTCTCCAAACTGCACAGAATCTTAGCTAGAAGTTCTCCCGAACCCCTGTGAACCCCAGCAGCCCATCCCTGACCAAATTAAGGGGATAGGATAAACTGCTGATCTTTACAAACTATGGTTGATAGACACCTTCACTTCCAAAGCACAACTTTTTCAAGAGTAACTGGCCTCCAACCACACAAGATGTGTATGTTTTTTTTTTAACTTAAAGCATGATTTAAATGAATTTTCCCTTTTTCTAGTCTACTGACTTTAATCACTTCACTAAACTGGCTCTTCTGGCCACTGTGGTTAATGTTAATTGAATGTTTCTTAACAATTATTTGAAAGGAACATTTAATGTGATTTTGCAAACTACTAATTTGTAGAATTTATTTGATTCAGATCAGTTTAAGTAATGGTTTAGGTAAATTAGAGAAGGATAATTCATGCTGGGAGGGAACATTAGATTCTTAATGATAATCCTTAAACCATTTTTGTTAATTATTAGCATTACCTCTGAAGTAATGGCAATACTTTGGACGATTCATTAGTGGCAAGGATTTGGAAATGTAATCGTTTTGTATCTTTTATGATGACTGATAATGAAACAGTATAATTAATTTTAAATGCATAGCAGTGAAGCAGTAAATATTTAAATATTTCTTTACTAAATTAAAATAAATGTTCTGATTGGATTTTTTTTTTAAAGATATTAAATGTAGATGGAGAACAGTATGATCATATTACTGGACCCTGCTAGCATATAGGACTCCTGAGGTCAGCCACAGGGGGAAAAAGGCACAACATTGCTTTAAATGAGCAAAGAATTTGCAAAGAACTCTTTTTCTTTTATGAAAAACAGCTGAAAATCTTCCATGTACCTATATGAATGACAAATAGCTGACAACATAGCTATAATTATAATCCTAACAAAATTGCCATAATAAATTAGCTTTCTCCAAGGGTCCATAAGACAGGGCATAAAAGAAATTCTGTCTTAGGAAAATCTTGGCAGAAGTTTTGCCTATGTAAGAGAAAATATTTTGAATTTGCTGAACAAAATGAGAATTATTTAGAGCCGTGAGTGAAGGAGAGAAGAATTTTACTTTTTGAGTTGGATTTCTATTTAACTGGCATTTCATGCAGCTGAAATTATAACCTCAATCTATAGCATTTTTTTTCATAAGGATATATTTTTCCTTAAATGTTAAAGTACCTGAATTAGTAGAGTGCAATACACTCAAGACTGTGTCAAGTAATTTTCACACACTTTTGCAAAAGAATGCTATAATTCAATGCTATCAGATTGCTTTGAATTAAAGCATAAATTATAGCATTAAATTCAGTTCTGCATGCAAGTTTTCTCTTCAGAACCAATTATAGCATCTGAATTTTAGAAATACTGTACATTGTTTACTAGGTTGATGCAAGGATAGCCAAAGTCTAGAGCAGGAGTGTCAAACTCGATCCCATTGCATGCCGTATCAGGATTTTGTTTGCCTTTGGGAGGCTGGAGTAGGCGTGGCCTGTTCGTTGTGGCCGACTGGGTGGGTGTGGCTGGGGTGGGTACGGATGGCGTGGACCAGTCCCTTGCCATCTCCGGATGGCCCCACGGGACAACCCTGGGCCTATTGTGGGCCAAATCTGGCCCGTGGGCCAGTTGTTTGACATGTCTGGTCTAGATTATCTGATTTCTCAGATTATTTTGGAGGATGTGAAGAGCACATCAGGATCGCTTGGTTTCTTATTCATAGCATGTACATTATAATTAATGGAAATTAAAAGGCTAGGCAAGATGACACCCATCCTTAATATGGATTGATGAAATAATGTAGTGTAAAAGAACCCCAAAGTATCCTTGCTGTTATCCCAGGTATGACTTGTTTGAAGGGATGGACCAAAATCATCATAGGAAAATCATCATAGGAAACCAAAGACAGTAAAGAGAAGATGTCCCAGTGCCACAATCATGTCTTTTTTAATGCAAGAACACAAACCACCTACATTGGCCACACTTGCCAACATGCAATTTATTTAAGGAAGACAGTAGTTCGCTGTTGGATCCTGTTAGAGTGATAATCCACCAGTGCTGTGCAAGCACATGGAAATACAGAAGCATACAGTCAATAAGAGATAGCCTCAGGTGGTAGTTGAGCAACATTGGGTTTCCTTCAAAGTCAGCAAGAATTCCAATAAAGTACATAAAGACTGCCTTGATTTATTCTTACCTCTAATGTCACCATTTGCTTTGCCATTGCTCTTTCCACAGCTTCATACATCTGAGTGTTCTGGATCCCTAAGCCACAGAAGATAACAAAAGCTTCCAAAAACTGTTCATCATTTCTATTGAAAGCTTTTATTTTGCCTGAGTTTTCTTCCATCTTGTTTGCAAGTTGACAAACTCCTGAGTCATAATAAAAAACAACAAAAAGTTACCCTTGAAAAAACAGGCAATTGGTTAGCATTAATCACACATTTAACCGAAAGAAGCTATGCCTGACAGGGTAGCATGGAGTATAGGAGCATTGCCTATAACCGTGATGGCGAACCTATGGCATGCGTGCCACAGGTAGCACGCATAGCCATATAAGTGGGCATGCCAGCTCAGCTCTGGGGCACATATGTGCGCAGGCCAGCTGATTTTCGTGCCTTCTGGGCCCTCCAGAAGTAGGGAAACAGGCTGTTTCCTGCCTCCAGAGGGCCTGGGGAGGAGAGGAAAGCCCATTTTTCTTTCTTACCTGGCTCCAGATCCTTTCTATGCATCTGCGGAGGGCGAAAACAGCCTTTCCCACTCCCTCGGAGGCCCTCTAAAGGCCTGAAATGGCCCATTTCCCAACTCCTGGTGGGACAGGAAGTGACATTTTTTGCTGTCCCCAGCCTCCAGAGACTCGTAGAGGGGCTCCTAGAGACTCCTAGAGAGGCTCTGGAGGCTGGGGACAGCAAAAAACATCACTTCCTGTCCCACCGGGAGTTGGGAAATGGGATGTTTCAGGCCTTTGGAGGGCCTCTGAGGGAGTGAGAAAGACTGTTTTCACCCTTCCCAGATAAATAGAGAGGATCTGGAGCCAAGTAAGAAGGAAAAATGGGCCTACCAGGCCATAGCGTGCCAGGAGAGGGGGGGAGGGAAGATTGTGCGCGCATGTGCAGGGCAGGGTGCATAGAATTATCGGTGTGGGCACACATGCACACGCACATGCAATCCTCCCCCGCCCCCCACTCTCCTGGCACGCAATGGCAAAATGGTTAGCCATCACTGGTCTATAAAGTCACCAAGAGCCAGACACGACTGAATGGTTAAAACAGTAATAGTCACACATTTATATTAAAATTGTATTTTTTTTTCAGAAAGAATAATTAGAAATCTATCATTTAAAGTTTTAAATGGGCTAGGGATTCAAACAAAAATTACATATTGTGCTAGTCAGCCACATTTTAAAGAAAATTAATTCAAGCTATGTGAAAGTAGAAGTTTAGTTTTGAATCTTCATGTATTTACATACTTCATGGGTTTACATACTTCAAAAAAAAAATTAGCTAGCTTCATTTGAGTCAATGGTGCTTCCTTCTCCTTATATAGGTATAGGGGTTTGCTGTAAACAAAACATCAAACTGAACATTATAATATCCCAAGTCTTAATTTTCTTCTTGGCTTTTGCTATTAATAGTGCTTTAGTTTGATGAAATCCCTAAAGACAATTTGTCCTTTACAAACTCATTAAATGTTTATAAGAGTGCCAAAATGCTGTAATGAATATGAAGTTAGCACACCCAGGACTTTGGCATTCTTATTTGAAAATTTCAAATTATCTGCATATTAATCTGCATTTTAACTACAGAAAAAAATATCAGTAGTTTATTAACTAATTAACCAATTGTTTACAATTATCTGCTACATTCAAGTAGGTCTCTTGGTATCATTCACAGTGAGTGCTTAATGTAGCACTTCTCCTCACTTAGGAATCTATTTTGGAAACACTATTATGTGGAAGTACAACAGATCTATAGAATCTATAGAATTGTAGTTTAACTAAGAATACATGATCTCATCACAGATCACTGACCACCTTTCAATTTAAGTCCTGTTTAAAAGTATTTTGTTAAGAAAGCGGCTGAAATTGTCCATATTGATCCAAAAGACACTACTAATGAAAGTACAGGTACACACTCATGAAAGTCAATTATAAGCATCACAGAAGCAAACTAAATGGCAAAATACTGCTGTTGAAATTAGAAGTTTTAATAATTAAAAATTAAAATATCAAGTGCTTTCTTGTTTATTTAATACTATTCTTTTCCTTCAATAACTCCAAGGTGCTTATATGAGATCTTCCTCCCCTTTATCCCACAACAAACCTATGATGCCAGTTGGACTGTAGAAGAATAACTGATCCAAAGTCATCCAGTGATTTTTGATAAATGACACTGAATCTGGGTAGCCTCAATCCTAGTCCAACACTTTAATTGCTTCACTGGCATTTGGTATAGCTCAAAGATACTGAGCTTTGCTTTGCTTTTTGTTTTTTTGCTTTTTTAAAAAAATTATATGCCACCCTTCTCTGGAGACTCAGGGCGGCTTACAGTGCGTTAAGCAATAGCCTTCATACTTTTGTATATTTATACAAAGTCAGCTTATTGCCCCCACAGTCTGGGTCCTCATTTTACCTACCTTTGAAAGGATGGAAGGCTGAGTCAACCTTGAGCCTGGTAAGATTTGAACTTGCAGTAATTGCAAGCAGCAGATGTTAATAACAGTGCTTTAGTCCACTGTACTATCAGGCTCTTATCTGAGAATAAGATAGGATCACCAAGTGACCATTTATGCTAGTTTTATTTTTATTCATGCTAATCTTATATGCATGCTAATTTTTACATTTTCAAAACTTATTACTTATTTATTTAGAATATTTATATGACCGTCTAACTCAAACAATGTGACTCTGGGGAATGTACAAAATCATTATACAAAAATACAAAACAAAATAATTCAATGGCATACAGAAGTAAAACGAGTTGTATTCTACAAAGCGGAACTTTGTTCACTCTGACCCATCTAAGTAAGCCTTAACTGCCTGAATGAAGACCTGAAGGGTTAGGGCAATAAAAATCAGCTATCTAGCACAACTTGAGTGTTTCTCAGAAACAGCTGGGTAAAGCTTGCCATGGTAAGTCTGTAACTTAATATCTGTAAGACAGCAGAACAATCCAAATTTTTCTTTTAAAAAATGACAATGCTTACAACAATAAAAGTGGCATATTTGATCCAAAGATGCCTTCCATTTTCATAAGAAAATTTCTTAAAGAAGAACCGTTTTGCACTTTATGTCAGCACATAATATGGGACAAGTGAAACAAAAGTCCAAACATGTTGTTTTCTTGTCAAAAAAATAAAGTTTATTAATAGTAGATTGATCTTATCTATAGTAGTAGTCCATGACCTTTTAAGTTCTAGCCTAGCGTTAGTGACTATCTTCCATCTGCTCAGGATTCTGTGAGTCCAAACTTATTGTTGGCATAGAGCAGGGGTGTTAAACTCAAGGCCCGGGGGCTGGATCTGGAGTGCTTAGATATGGAAACAGCGAAGGATCTGCCCACAGTGCCTCTGCCAGTGAAAACGGGCTCCTAAGCTCTGTTTTCTCTGGCAGAGGGCTGCAGGAGACTGTTGCAGCCAAAAACAGAGCTTGGGAGCCCATTTTTGCGGGCAGAATGCTCAGGCCACCACAGGCATCCCTGACACGAGTGACGTTGAGCTGGACACGCCCATCCCAGCCATGCCCCCCACCCGGTCTCCCTGAGGTCAAACATAACCTTGATGTGGCCCTCAATGAAATCGAGTTTGACACTCCTGACATAGAGGATAGTGCTCCAAGCCACAGCCCACACCATTCTAAATTTCAGAAACCACTGCTCAGGTGGAATTGTACTGAGCCAACATCATCAGATAACTTTAGGTGCTCCACTTTGCAGAAAATGAAGTATTTTTTCCTATAGGAAAACTACTATTGTTTGTTTCCTAATTCTACACAAACCAGGACATTCTTCTGTAGCCCCAAATTCCCTAATCCAAAGCATCTCATTTGGAAGGGTATATTTATATTTAACCACTTATTTTCCAAAAATACCTATTTTAGGTCAGTGTACCAAATTTATCCTTATGACACCTTAACGCTAAATTCATTTGTTTTCATTGCATGTGGCTATGTACAAGGATAGGTTGTTAGTGAAGAATGATCTTAGAAACTTCACACATTGCTTTTCTTTCAATTTCCAAAGGGAATAAAATCCCACCTAAGTGCATAAACTGAAGCAAAACTGAAAACTTCAAAATGTTATACCTATCACTTTATTCTTCTTTCCATTTTTTATAGGTGTGCAGAGCAAGCTTTCAATGTGCTGATTTGTACAGTCAGAACATTCATTCTGTTAAGGAAAAAACAAAACATATTACTTTGTTAACTACATAAGAGAGCATAGTGTAGCTTATAGAACTGACCTAGAAATCAGGAGACTTGAGTTCTAGGACTCCCTTGGACATGAAAACTAAAGCCCAATTAAAATTTAGTTTAGGTTGATTACAAGAAGGCACATGATTGGATAAGTGCCTGCAAATAATAGCATTCAGTAGAAACATTGGAAGCTTTGAGCAAGGAACAACATCACAGTACTGGTCAATGGTAATACACTGGGAGAGGTAAATATCAAGAGATGAATCTTTCAAGGAGACTCACTATTACCACTACTATGTGTCATTGTATGATTCCTCTGTCAACAATACTGAACAAGTTGGACCATGGCTATCAACTATCAAAAACAGCTGTCAAGCAATCCTATCTCTTTTACATGATCTGAAGCCGGGGTGAAATCCAGCAGGTTCTAACAGGTTCGGGAGAATCGGTAACGGAAATTTTGAGTAGTTTGGAGAACCGATAGCGGAAATTTTGAGTAGTTCGGAGATCCAACAAATACCACATTTGGCTGGCCCCAGAATGGGGTAGGGATGGAGATTTTGCAATATCCTTCCCCCACGAGTGGGGAGGGAATGGGGATTTTGCAGTAACCTTCCCCTGGGGTGGGGTGGGAATGGAGATTTTGCAGTATCCTTCCCCTGCCACACCCACCAAGCCATGCCCACAGAACTGGTAGTAAACAAATTTTGATTTCACCACTGTCTGAAGCTATATGGAAAAAGAATGACTGGGAATATCCAGATATATATATATGTGGAAAAAGATAATCTGAAGTAGAATTGTTGCTCAATACTGTTCATGCATACAATATAGCCAAGATATTGCAATGGAGTTGGGACAGAAGAAATGTGCCACCCTTCCTGTTAATAGGAGAAAATAATGAACACTGAAAGAATCAAAATGCCCTATGGAAATAACATAAGAGTCTGTATGAAGAGGTTCACTGCAGATTCATAGATATCCTTCAAACAACATCACGCACACTGAAGTCAAGAAGATTAGAAGTGAATACATCATGACAGTGAAGGAGATCTTAAAGTCCAAACTCAGTGGAGGAAATACCATCAAGGCAATTAATACTTAGGCGATTCCAGTAATTAGATATACAGCTTAAGTAGTAGACTCAAGCCTACCAAGATGGTAAGGCAAAGTATTACATGGCCAGTATGCAAAAAAAACAAAAGCAAATTTAGCCAGCAAAGTAGATAACAACAAGGCAACAAGGCCTGGCAATTACTAAGATCAGGAAAGGAGACAGAGGAGCTAATTCTGGTTGCACAAAATCAATCCTTAAGAACGAATGTATACAAAACCAGAATTGAGAAGACAAATCAATTTGCAAATGCCATTCTGTAAAGCTGAAGAAACAGTGGAACCTCTAGTTAGTTGCAGCAATGAGATCATGCAGACTGACTACAAACAATGGTATGACAAAGTAGTAAAAACCATTTGCCCATTCAATTTTTGTATGTTAGCTCATGTTACTTACTGTCCAAGGAAATCTTTTGTCTTGGCGCACGTGTGGAATATTAAGAGGCTCCATAGTATTCTTGACATACTGGGCATACATATAATTAATTTGGTTTGTATCATTGTCTCTGTCAAGATATAAAAAGAAATGGACTCAGTTCACTACATTAATTAGTTTAGAAACAAATTTTAATAACAAAACAGAATAACAGAGTTGGAAGGGACCTTGGAGGTCTTTTAATCCAACCTCCTGCGTAGGCAGTAAACCCTACACCACTTCAGACAGATGGTTATCCAGTATCTTCTTAAAAACTTCCAGAGTTGGAACATTCACAACTTCTGAAGGCAAATTGTTCCACTGATTAATTGTTCTAATTGTCAGGAAATTTCTCCTTAGTTCTAAGTTGCTTCTCTCCTTGATTAGTTTCTACCCATTGCTTCTTGTCTTGCCCTCAGGTGCTTTGGAGAATAGCTTGACTCCCTATTCTTTGTGGCAGCCCCTGAGATATTGGAATACTGCTATCATGTCACCCCTAATGGTCAAGTAAGCATATGAAAAGCATGTTGTATCAATTGCCAATGTTCCAAACAGTGCTAGATTTCTTATGAAAGCTTTGGATACAGCTACTATGCTTGAAGTCTGGTATTCTAGTGGCTATGATGCTCAATCCAGTAATTTTCCATTCAGTAGCTTAAGTACAGATAGTCCTCAATTTACAACCACAATTGAGCCCAAAATTTATGTTAAGTGAGAAATTTGTTAAGTGAGTTTTGCCCCATTTTATGACTTTTGTTGTCACATTTGTTAAGTGAATCAGAGCAGTTGTTAAATTAGTAACACAATTGTTAAGTGAATCTGGTTTCCTCATTTGATTGTTACAAGGTCATAAAAGATGATCACAGGACTCCGGGACACTCCATCTGTCATAAATGTGAGTCAGTTGTCAAGCATCCAAATGTAAAACACGTGACCATGGGGTGTCACAACGGTCATAAGTGTGAAAAGCGTTCATAAGTCACTTTTTCCGGTGATAACGTAACTTTGAACAGTCACTAAATGAACTGCTGTAAGTCAAGGACTACCTGTAATATGTTCTTTGGGAAGTAGACATGATAACCTTCAACATAATCTTTATTGTCATGAAATTCCTCTGAATCCTGTGGGAAGATGTATATACACCTGCCTCTCTAATCTGTCTTTAGTCTGTTCCTAGCTACATCTATCTTTTGAAGTCCCTAACCATAAATATGTTAAAAGCAACATTTTACATTTTAAAAAGGTCATCCCAAAGGATATTATTAATATACTGAATCAGTATTTAGAAGCATTATTGGAATAGCTGTCACATGTCAGGGTTCCAAGTAACACCCGCAACGAAATAAAACTCTGAGGCTTGGAATTTCTCAAAGCTAAATTTTATTAGAAATATCATATTGGCACAACTGGGAAAACCTGAATCTGAGAGTTTCCGGGTTTTCCTCACACAAAAGAAAGTTCAAGCCCCTGCCCAGGACGCACATGTCCATCACATGATCCAATCAGGCACCCTCCGAAACTGAAGATGCCTCCCAATCATCCCATGGCAGCTGCAGGGCAAAGCGGCCTTGACTTTCTGGAAAGAATGTTATTTTGACTACATACCATCCACACTCCATACAATTCCCCCCTCCCATTTTCCCACAGTAGAAATTGTAGCAGGCCTGAAAGCTCAAAGGTAAAAGATGGCTTCCAGGTCTGACAGCAAGTACAGATCTTAGATATCTAATTACTTAACTATGTGTTCTCCAAGATTTTAAGAACAAAATAAAGAGTTCTGCAATGCCTTCATCAAAATCCTGAAACATGATTTCTGAATAATTAACTTGATATTCTTAATAGCTTTGCTGATTGGTACAAATATTTTCTTCAAAACAGACATTTGCTTAAAGAAAATACCAAATTCATTTTAACTCTACATTTTAGCAGTTTCATTGTTGTTTTGGTATTACTTACAACCACAATTGAGCTCAAAATTTCTGTAGCTAAGCAAGACAGTTGTTAAGTCAGTTGTGCCCCATTTTACAACTGTTTACTATATTTGTTAAACAAATCACTGCATTTGTTAAGTGAATCATGCAGTTGTTAAGCTTCCCCCATTGATCATTGCTTGTCGGAAGCCAGTTGGGAAGGTTACAAATGATGATCACATGACCCTGGGACAGTGCAAAAGTCATGAATACATGCCAGTTGACAAGTGCCCAATTTTGATTTTGTGACCCTTGAGGATTTTTGCAGTGGTTGCAAGTATGAAAATTGGTCACAAGTCGCTTTTCTCAGAGCCGTTGTAACTTTGATTGGTCACTAAACAAATAGCTACAAGTCAAAGTCTACCTGTATTCTATTCTTTTACCTATACTTTTGCATTGGCTTGATAATCTTCCATTTAAATTTCATGCATCTATATTACTGTTCACTGGGCAGACCACGAGAGTGTTTTGAAGACTCAAGATTCTAAAGCTCTTTTGACTGTTATGGAAAATAAAAATAAACAGTTTCAAAGCATCTCTCTGCCACGACTAATGTTTCATAAATCTGCTATTATTAACTGTTTGCTGTTTGAATCATTCTATTCTTCTATTTGTTTGCTACAAAAAGAACTTTTTATAATGCATATGAGGTATTATATTAGACAAAATATTGGTCTGTGTAGTTCTGTTTTTTAGAAAAATTAATTTTCAGGCCTCCTTGAAATAAGAATTCATAGTTTACTCAGGTTGTAAATGTGCAAGCGACTCAACAAGGCTTGTTGACATTTCAGCATTAAATGCATCTAATTGATAACTCCTTTCATTCTGATGGAACACAACAAATATAATTGCATTAGTTAGTAACTTATTCAACCAACAAAACTAGAACTTAACCAATTTAAACAATTGGTTAAGGATGCTGAAGACTTTAGTAATAAAAATGGAGAAGCTGAATGGATTTCTTGGATGTACAGATCTGATCCACAGAAGAATTAGAGGGACAAGTCTCTTTCAATGAGTCCATGTGACATGATGGTTAGCATAGTAGACTATGACTGGGGAAACCTGGGTACAAGCTGCCTGGGTGACTTTGGGCCACTCATTATTTCTCTACTCAACCTCTCGCCCCAGACTGTAGGTTTGAGGAAGGAGTAGCATGTACATGACCTTGAATTCTTGGAGAAAAAGCAAGTCATTTCTTTAATATATTTCTATCTGTTTATTATAGTTTTAGAACCACTCACAGCAATGAAGTTAATAAATCGATGAAGAACTGAAGATCAGATACAAGAAGCGCTAGCAAGGGGGTGAGCAACACAAGACCCATACAGTAGATGCCAGGGTACCTATAATGCCACTAGATGGCAGCCACTGAGCTCCAGAATGAAGGAAAAAAAGAAAAAGAAAGCACTGGGAAGTTGCCTTCTAAGCTAAGGTTCAGGATCTTTCAGAGCACTCCAATAGCAGAAGGTTTACTGGCCACAGAATGCCCTCTGCAGAATTAATGGCAGGCTTCTCTGTATCTCTTACTTCCCTCTCCACATTTCTAAGTGTGAACTTTACGTTGGAGGAGTTAGTCAGCACACATAAAAAGTAGTTATAGATTGGAGCCACCCACAAATTGTTGGTGTAAAGCAGGGGTCTCCAACCTTGGCAACTTTAAGACTTGCTGGCTGAGGAATTCTGGGAATTAAAGTCCACAAGTCTTAAAGTTGCCAAGATTGAAGACCCCTGGTATAAAGTGATACATTGTTCAAAAAAAGAAGAAAAAGATGTACAGGCTCCATCTCCAACTGCTCCATCTGTTAAGGCTGATCAAAATGAACACTGCCTCTCTTTGCTAATCTCACTGAAACTAGTGCAATGTACGAGCTATCTATCCTTTTAAATGGGGTTGTATTGTCATGTTTCTGAGTGCTGAACTCTGATGGATTTTAGGAAAAGTCTATTAAGGAAAAGTCTTTGCGTAAAGCTATGAAAATCTCTTGGATCTCATCCTTTTACCTTTTGTGGGTCTCACTGGAATCTTCTGTTTCTTCATATTCCATGTGAAAGACACTGGAAAATGAATCCTAAATATGAGAACAGAGTTTGGGCTTACTTAAAATGTTTAGTAAAATTGTTTATATTGTAAAAAGCACAAATCATTTATTTTTTGCCTCGTGAAAAATGACTTCAAAAAACTATCAATGGTTTACTGTATTTCATAAAGCATTTTAAGACCCAGGATAAACAAAGTTGGCATATTATAATGTTTATACCAATTTTTCTAACTTATACAGTATATTAGGCTCAATTTAATTTACTACATAATGAATATGTATGTTTAATATGCTGATGATTCATATGCTACCTTTTTTAAAAATAAGTTATTTCATATCACTAATAATTTTAAAAACTATTCAATTCCCAAAGTCTACTTTCTGTAGCTTCCATACAAGAAAGTTCTTTCTAATGAATCAGAGTAACAAATCTGGGAAATGCCAGCATCTTGAATAGGTTTCTCTGGTTGACCTTGGTTGAGTAGGATCATGTTAACATTAGCCGTCTCTAACAGTCAAGCCCAAGTCTATTAGGATGCGAAAGGTCAATGCAAAACCTTAAATTGTACCCATAATCAATTTGCTATTAGTGCTGGCCTTTCAACATGGGCATCGTATGTTTTTAATATTATATTGTGGTTGGCAGCTTAATTTCATATCAGGCTTCTGAATACTATCTAAGGATATTCGTTACCATATAGTAGTCATATTAGGGTTTAAAAAGACATCAATAACTGTTGACCAGTCCAACTGGCTGAACACTACCAGTATATGTGATTGTGCAGATACACATTTTGCCATTGACACAACTGACAATTAGCCAGATGAGAATACAGTCAGGGTCCGTACTTACTGAACAGTCTTCATCCACTATGAAAATGGTGCACTTTTGCACTTGCATGAAGGAAATTATAGTGGCAGCTATCTTCTTCAAAATGACTTCTAATGATTGCTGTTCTTCAAATATTAAACTGGCAAGATCAAGAAGTACCTGCAACAAAAGAAAAAAATTAATATGTCACATTAAGCTCATTTTAATCATCTTGAAGGTAGATCCAGTAACTCCAGGATTCTTTTTGAGAAAACCATATGATGGCATTAATGTAAAGAAAGAATGAATTATTCCTTGCAATTTGAACAGCATGAACTTTACAAGATCTCTGCCCACATATTGATGACAGTTTTACACTTACATTTTTTCCCAGAACTGTGTACATTTTGACTTTACAGAACATCTACACAGTCTCCTTCCTACAGAAACTATATATCACTTTCTTCAGGAAGAGGCCCTTATATTCCTATAGACCAGAGGTCTCCCACCTTGGCAACTTTAAGCCTGGTGGACTTCAACTTGACTTCAACTTGAGTTGGAGTCCGCCAGGCTTAAAGTTGCCAAGGTTGGAGATCCCTGCTATAGAATTTGTGTTCTACTATAGTATTATTCGGCACAATAAAAGGGACATCTTCCAGTTGGCATTATTTGGTGCTAAGAAAAATTGTTCACTAGTTTATTAGATTGATCATTCTTCTTTCCCCGAGGAATTCAAGACAGCCTATGTAAAAAAAAAACCAAAAAAAAAAAAACCACAACCCTCAATTTTACTTCCACAATAACAATCTTGTGCAATATGTTGGGCTGAAAGAATAACCTTAAACTGGGAAAAATGGTGCATCATAGAGCAAACAGTTTGAACCAAGATACCTCAGATGAGCTAAAGTACAAAATGTGTCAAAATCTGGGACCCATAACTCCCATAAAATTGAAATTTGGCAAATTTTGTCAAATCATTTTTTGACATCATATAAAATGGCATAAAACATTTCCTGTGATCAATTCATGATGGTTTGATAGTGCTGTACAATTCTACATGGGCTATTTTCAAGGCAGATACCTCTCTAATCTCCCTCACTTTTTAAGAACTTTTCAATTATATTAGTATATCTGCTATTGTTAAAGGGATTGAGGAATTTGGTAAAGAAATATCTTTGAAAACAATGACCCAAGGAGTCATAAATTTCTAACATTATTCATATAACGTTAAGATTCTAAACAACTATAAATATTTACCAGATATTAGGAAGAGAATAGGAGGAGAAAAAGGACACTAAAGAAATTAGATTTATATTAGATTTATATTCTGAATTTCTATCAAAGAAAAATAGCATTCAATTTATAATGTGAAACAGAACAGAATGTCTTCATTATGGTCACTATCTAGAAAACTATACAGTTATACAGTAGAATTTACAGAGTACAAATGGAAATCTATCAAAAGACTTAATTAACATAAGAAGAAAGAAGAATATAGTGAAGCAATAAAATACCAATAGTACACTGCTAAAAGTTTGAATACTTATAACTAATAGCTACATTTTAAGGTATATGCAAGGACATAAAAATAAAAACACAATTACAAAACAACGTAACGTTTTAGATAATAATTCCCAAATTACAATTGAGATGGAAAGAGGACCAAAAAACTGGTATTATGATGCATGAGGAAGAATTGGTTAGACATATAAAAGAGAAAGGTCCAATGCATATTAAAAGACTTTATAATGTTTTGTTAGAAAGGGATTCAGAAACTGAATTAGTTAAAGATTGTATGATTAAGTGGGCACAAAATTTTGAGGAACCAGTGATGTTGGAAACATGGGAAAAAATTTGGGTTCAGAATGTTAAATTTACACAGTCGCAGAATTTGAGGGAAAATTTTTATAAAATGTTTTATAGATGGCATTTAGACCCAAAAAAATTGTCGTGTATGTACCCTAATGTTCAGCCTAAATGTTGGAGATGTGATTGTTTAGATGCTACATATTATCATGTTTGGTGGACCTGTAGGAAAGTCAAGGCTTTTTGGATAAAAATTTGGTGGGTCATGCAGAATGTTTTGAAGAAAAAAATTCAATTTTCTCCACAATTGTTTTTATTGGGTATAGTTAAGGGTTTTACATTGGGTGAAACAAAATTGATATTGTATATGATAACAGCAGCAAGATTGTTGATAGGTAAATACTGGAAAAATGAAGCATTGCCCACGATCGAGGAATGGACTCTGAAGATGGCCAGTTTTGCAGAGATGGCGAAGATTTCAGCATACTTAAAAGATTGTTCACAAGAGACTTATGAATGGGATTGGAAAAAGTGGATAGATTATGTTCAGAACAAATATCAAACTAGGAAGTATCAAATAGCTTTTATTTGAAAATGTTATATTAAGATAGAAATATTTTAATGTAATGAAGATGAAAATTTACTTGAAAATGTTATATTAAGATAGAAATATTTTAATGTAATGAAGATGAAAACTTATAAGGGGGAGGGAGGGGTTCAAGTTTTATATAAGTTTTATACAAAGGAGGGTTTTTCCTTTTATCTGATATGAGTATATTGTGTGGAAGTCCGGGGGGGAGGGGAGGGTTAGGGTGGGTTAGGGAGGTTGGGAAGTTTGGGGTGGGTTGAGGGGGGGGAAAGGGGTGAAAATGTAATTGTAAAACTTTTGCAATAAAAAAAAATTCCCAAATTACTTTATTTATTTTTAGTCAGGTTGGACAATAACTGTCTTGTTTGCTCCCTAATAATATAGTCTCTGAAACAGAATTTGCAACTTCAAACTGATTGAAAAGAAAGGAAGTACAGAATTGGTCTTATCTATTAGGGAATTTTTTTTTTGAAGTGTGTTAAATACACATGGTGCATTCACAATAAAATCAGCAGCATAACAACCCATGTCCTATTAGGATTTTCATTCCTGTAAAGTTGAAGATAGAATATTACAGCATACTATGATAAAGGTTCTATGATATTTTTTAGAAGCAAGATTATTTAGCTGTCGCAAAAAGTTTACTTAAGGTCCCCCTAAGGGAAAATTTCAGCATTATCTCTCTACAAATCAATATATATTATCTGCTATATGACCATTTATTTAGCTTTGGTAAAAAGCAAAGAATGCAAGCCTGTAAAAGATAGGGCAGCATTATGTAATTTCACCTCCTAGGTCTTCTTCCAACTTGAGTAAACACAGTCTAATAATGTCAGTGGAACTAAATCATGATGGAAACTTTTAAGTTAGTAGGTGATCTTTCTTAACCAAATTAAGAAAGGTCCAATTCTTCTCTGGAATTGGACCTGTCTCCAATCAAAAGGATACTGATGGATTCCAATGATAGCCTTCCAAAATATTTTTAATACTAATTTTATTAAAAATTACAACTGCAAGGATAAAAGTTAATACCTACTAAAAGAAAAAAATAGAAATATATAAAGAAATGACTTCCCTCTTCATCACAACAAACTATAAACAGTTTTAATAACTTATCACCTCCTCTTAAAATATAACAAATGATCTCTTCTTCTCACATCCCCTCTCTTATCTATAAACAAATCCTTAAAGTGTTGTCATTTCAGCCATGACATCACAAAAGTCCATTAAGGGTTACTAGAAATAACATATCTATTTTAACTTTGTTCAAATTTTACTCCTAATAATCTTGATCTTTAATAACTTCAAATAATGTCCTAGAACTTGATTTCTTTTCATTTTTTCTTTCTATTCTCACAAAATTCTTCAAAAACTTTACAAGCCTGTTTTGTAAATTCAATTCAGCAAAATTATTCAATCATTCTCTTGGTTTATTTATATATTCCTTTTCATTATTAAGACATTAGTGGATGGGGGGGGGGTGTATATCCAGTGCAACATCTTTTTCCATGTCATTCTTGTAGTTTTTCATGTTTAAATCCACTTCCAAATTAGTCTCAATGTTGCCAGATAAAACTTGCTCCTCTTCCATAGGATCTTTTAAAGACAGTCTAGCTATTTTGTATTCTGTATTTGTAAGTTGTGTTTGAGTGTTCTTCTCCTTTAATTATAATCTTCAGTTCCTACTAGTTCCCTTTTTTTAAACAAGTCCTATCTTATATGATTGTTTTAAAGAATTCAAAACAAAAGCATTTTCCCATGGGAAGGATTCCAGAATCTTATTTCATTTTTTCTGGATCCTTATTCCATTTATAACTTTCAAAATTAGAAGCTACAGTATAATCACTATCTTACTGTTCATTCCTTCCCACCATTTTAAGTTTATTAAACATGTGCTTAAAACCTCTTTTAGTATGGATTGAAGTTACTGACCCAGTACTGTAAAACTTATAAATCCAAAGGTTCTTAATTGCTGAAGAGCAAGCAACAAGCAATTTCTGAAAAAGATGAGAAAAGGAAGTATGCAAACTAATACTGGTAAATATAATGCTTAGCATAAAGTCATTTGAATTCATAAGTGCAGAAAAACAAAAAAAATGTCTATCTTCTGAAACAGAATATTTGATTGTTTTAATTAAATATATTCTTTACTAAATATATTCATAAACTACTGGGGGCTTATATCTAAGGATATTTAACCCATTGAGTCAATGTGTATTTAGTTTCTCTGAAAATTTATGAATTGTAGCATGAGTGGATCAAACCATTTTTAAGAGCAATTCTCATGCTGTTAATGAGAAGCAGAAGATACTGCTTGAGAAAACAAGGCAACACAGAATTTCGGATCTGGTGGAGATCTTAGCCTGGTATGTTGACAGTTTTTGCAAACAACTTTAAAATCCTGGGAAAGCTTGGGAGCCCTATCCTCCCATTTGATTCCTACCCATGTTTTTGCAGGGTTAGGGTAAGGGCAGGCCAAGATACATCCCTCAGTAAACAGTGGTAGAACATAAGTAATCCTTTAACAAAGTACATAGGTAGATGTCACATCCTTCAAAGCATACTGAAAGAACAGTTCTGCCCTACCAGTTATAGTAAACACCCTATTAATACATATTGGGGAGCCTTGGTGTCTGAACAAATTTACAGAACAGGAAGGAACAGGATTTATTCCACCTCAAGCTCACTCTAGAATATGGAATATATGACTATGGAGAAAGAGTTGTTCTGACTGTATCTTCCTTCATTTTTGTATCCCTTTAAGTATCTGACCTATCCCAAGAAGAATACATAAATAGAAGCAATATACTGCATTCCAAATTTCTTCCTACTTTTACTTTTGCACATTGAATTACATGGGAAAATTACATTTTCTCAGAACACAGTAGCTCTATTATGAATCCAATCTTTCTGTTCAAAGAATTAACACCAGCTGTCTGCAATTAAAGTAAGATTGAATCTCGCCAGCTCAAGGTTGACTCAGCCTTCCATCCTTTCTCAGGTAGGTAAATTTAGGACCCAGTTTGTGGGGGCAATAAGCTGACTTTGTATAAATATACAAAAGTATGAAGGCTATTGCTTATTGCTTAATGCACTGTAAGCCGCCCTGAGTCTCCGGAGAAGGGCGGCATATAAATCAAATTAAAAAAAAAAAAAAAAGAATCCAAAGGGCACAGTCCCTAATTGCAAGGTTAATGGAGAAAGTTGAACTCAGACTCGTGGATCAAGATGCTTCTCATGTTCTGGTTATAATAAAGATTACAGAATATAGTTAGTCCTTGATTTACAATCACAATTGAGCCCATAATTTTGATGATATGTTGTTGCAGTCATAAATTGAGTCATCATGTGACCAGACTTGATTTTATGATCAATTTTATGATAATTGTTTAGTGAACTACATAGTAGTAAGTCTGACTCCAGCTTATGCAATGGGTGTCTGCCATTTTTTTTCCTCTGGAAAACAGCAAAGAATCTTACAAAACACAATGATCCAACTGTGGATGTTGTAACCTGTCGTAAATGCAAGCTGATTGCCAAATGCCTGAAATGCAATCATGTGAACATGGGGGTAGTGAGGCAGTTGTAATTTTCAGGATGGGTCATAAGTAATTGTTTTTGAGTCCATTGTAAGTTTGAAGGGACATTAAGCAACTGGTTGTAAGTTATGAAATACCTGTAGCTAGAATAGGCATAGATGTTCCAGTCCATGAGTCACACGCAGGCAGTAGAACTCTCCAGCCAATTGGTGCCTCACCACAGCAATTATGTTTCGAAAAAAAGTATTGCCAGTGAAGTCCAGCATAAAAGTAGTCTATATTGGAATTTTGGTGGAGATTGCAACCAACAAGGGAAGAATTAAACTTCCCTCCTCAATGCCATTCCCTGTCATACTACAAAGTACATTGACACATTGACATATTTTGTCTGTCAGGAATCGTTAGGCTTATGTATGAATCCATTGATAGAAAGTAGGATGAAATCACTACTGGGAATAATGATGTTTGCAGTTCAACTTTAGTAGCTGATAACATAAAGGTTTAGTTGGCGTCTACAGCAGGGTGCCCAATTCTTTTTCCCAAGGGCCGCATGACAAATTGTAACTGTCACAATTTGGAGGAAATGTTTATAGCATGTAGAGCACTAGGATGCTTACCTGCCCTTAGCTGCTATGTTAAACTTCTGTAGTTTCTGTCATCTTCTTCTCTAATATGCCCAACCTTTTTTTCCTTATCCCGTCATTTTTCAAGGTTAGATCTCAATGCAGGAAGATGGCAATGCATACTGCCAATCTCCTGCCCCTTTAAGAATAGCTACCAATTATGGCACCAAGTACACTCAAAACAGCATACCATACATATTGGCTATACCTGATGCACATGAAAAAACATGAAAGTAGTGTTTTTAATACTGTGTATACCTTATACAAACCACACCCATAGATATGACATTTTTACCTCACCTGATTGCGTCTATTTTCAAGAAGGGAAGTCTCATAGAGCTGAGCATTGTGAAGAACAATTCCACAAAATGCCAGGTAAGCAGCAAAATCCTGTAAATTGGACATCAAAAGCTATATAACTAAAGATCCTCAGATTTGGAATCCCAAACTTCTAACAGTTTTATTTCTATTTTGAAATGATCTGATATTTTGCCAATTTTAATAGCACCTTTATTATTTAATTATGCTTGAGCATTTAGAGGCTTGTTATTTCCAATTCCTAAGCACTGTATTTTATTAGCAACAGGGCTGTTTATATCTGTCTTAAAATACCGATATTACATGCAACTTGATTCTAGTGTAAAGAGTTGTGGTGAATTTTGCAAACACAAAAACAGATGCAGACAATGCCCAGTCTTGTGTCAAATATTAAATGTAGGCTTCCATTTTTAAAAGTAAGAACTGAATCTTGTTGAGACCATGAGCCATTTTTGTTCATGTTTTAATTCTGATGTCCCACAAATGCTCATCACAAATTCTGTTTAGAAAGGGTGAATGAATTCTTCTTTTGTTCCTACCAGAATTGTCTGCACGCATGGTAACATTTATTACTAAAAATTAAATTGTAAAATATACCTTCTCATCTTGCTCAGTGAATGTTGCTCCACCACCAGATTTTTTGTTGATTGCTTGTGCCACACCAACCACCTGATTAAAAATCAATACAGGAATATAGTTCATTCAAATAAGTTTCAGATAAAAAACATAAGGAAATCAATAGTCACCTGAGATGTCCAAGACTTGTTGCAAAGTTTACTATTGTTTTTGATACATAAGAATGAAATTTTTAAAAACCCAATGAAACAGTAGTATTCTTATTTTTAAAACTTACAGTGACTCTCTTATCCATGTATATTTAAGAATAAACATTACTAAACTCACTATTGCTTACTTTTCAGAAACCCTGTGAATCCCTGGGGACAATTTAGTCTTATTTCAGGGTAAATTCCATGATCTTGGTTTGCCATGAGTTCTTCCAAAAGCATTGAGTCTGGTACTTACTTTCTCTTATTCTGCTTTGAATAGATTGTAACCAAATGAAACAAATTAAATGATTTAAGAATATTTGTATACCTTAAGACAAATGTTGAAGCACTTACAGAAATATGAGCTACTCATAATAGGGAGCCATGATCAATCTTCTTTGGCTTCAGAGTACATTGATATACACATATAATTCATTGCTTTTCAAATTTAATATCCTAAGCCTTCCCTATCAAATTCTAGCCAATATATTTTTCTTGCAGTGGGATGAGTTCATGATAGTATTATAAAAAATTTGTTAAAGTTGCACATAAAAATACGAATATAAATCCTTGCTGAAATTTTCGGCCATATGTTGCTACTTTTCAAAGTTGAATAAAATATATTGCACTTTAGAAATATCATGCTATAGTGTAACCTAAATAGACAAGCTACATTTTACCCTGTTTCCCCCCAAATAAGACATCCCCTGATAATAAGCCCAATCGAGCTTTTGAATGCATGGCAATAAGGCCAAGCGTTTATTTCAGGGTTCAAAAAAATATAAGACAGGATCTTATTTTTGGGAATACACAGTATTTTGTTCAAATTTATCTTATTTTATTCCCAATTTTATGTAGATATACAAAAATTGAAAACTGATTTAATGCTACTCCATTTTTTCCTTTATCCTTCTGTCTTCTATTTTTTTTCCAGAATAGCATCAACTTGATGTATTTTGTATTCCTGCATCATTTGTAGGTCTTATGGGGGATTTAGTACCCCTAAATGAACTGCCAGGTTATATCCCTATGTATCTTCAGCCACTTGATCCATCATGGAAGTAGCTGAGAAAGGAAAAGGAAATCAAGGCTGATATTCTGTCCCCCATCCTCACTGGCAGCTAACTGTAAAACGCCTGCCCAGTCCAATTAGTACTCCCAAAAAGCAGGAGAGGCCTTATCTGCAGTCCGTTTCCAGAGTGACAAATTATCCACAAGAGTTTAGTCCAAAATATATCTGAGCCGAAGTGCAAGATTCACGATGTGACTCTTTAGAGTTTAAACTTTTGTCTGTCACAAAGCCTGCCGAGCAATCACGCCCCCTTTTATCCTTTGTGGGATGTGGCTCAGTGACTCAGCTCAATCCCTGGACCTCCCACGCCTCTTCCTTTGCTGCGCATGCTTCTCCCTCCGACACTGCCTGTGATCAAGCCAGATTTCATCATTATCACTCTCTATCAATGGGTGCTCTGAAATGCCTTCCTCCTGGCCCATCCCAGGCTTTTCCTTCAGATGGAACCTGAGGCATTGCCAGAGAGGAGGGTCCTGGAGAGGGAGACCTTGTCATTTCCTCCCACTCACCTTCTGAGTCCTCTTCCTCCATGAGGACAGGCTCGGGAGTCGGAGTCATAACAGCTTATAGTTTTCAACAATTGTCAGCTATCTTCCATCCCAGGCTTTTCTAAACTGTTTCCCACCAGTTTGGTTGGATTTCATATGCCATTATGGAAATCAAAATACAGTCACATATGGAAGATACCAGAATGTATGACTATTAGCCAAACCAACAAGATGTTGTGATACGCATATTTGCATTTAACATGCATTTTATAAAGGAAAACAGAAATTATTTGGGGCTGGGGGAATGGACCAAAAATGGAAATTTAACCATTCTGCTAGGTCATGTTGAAAATCCTTATTTTATACATTTTATTTGTATTATAGGAAAGTCCATGTTGAAAAAAAGACATTTTTATCATCCGAGCAGAAAATTACTCAGTTTTTTCACCTGTTGTAAGCCTAATAATTATCCCAATTCTCCTGCTGCTATTTGCTCATTAAAAATGTGCACATAAATGGAGTTTACTTAAATTACATCTCACTTAGCCCTGTGATTGTTCCCAATGATAGATACCGACAAAAGCTATGTCAGACAGATGTTAAAACTTTATTTAGAATTCAGTTCCCCCAGGCTAAGCCAGGTCAGACCATTAGTCAGTTCTTCTTGGGACATAATGTGGCTTTTGATGTTACAAAAGGCATCTGTATAAATAAGAAAAAAAGTTTCTAAATGTTCCCATTGTACCACAAAACTTTATATGGTTGCAAAAAAAGTGCTTAAAAAAACCCTCTATTAATACTCTCGTGAAGTGAAGAAAAAACTCATTGAAAAGTGGAGAGCTACTTTCTGAAGCTGTACTATGTTGACAAAATTACCTTACTTTGCAAACAACAAAGTAAGTAGTAAATAGGTAATCACCTACTGCACAGACACCTGTTTGACACATACTTGTCTTTATTTCTCCCAGCAAGTTAGCTGTGCTACCTGGACATCTTTCAATATGCTTATTAGTGTGATTTGTAAGAATATACCATCATTTTTAAAAATATATCCCCAAAATATACGGCATATTAAAATATTACGCTCATCATATAATCTGCAGAGCAGTTTGGTGGAATTAGGAAATCACTTCATGTTACATCTATATTACAGGTAGTCCTCGAGTTACGACCACAATTGAGCCCAAAATTTATGTTGCTAAGTGAAACATTTGTTAAGTGGATTTTTTTTTATGACTTTTCTTGCCACAATAGTTAAGTTGGTAACCATTGTTAAGTGAATCTGGCTTCCCCATTGACTTTACTTGTCAGAAGGTTGCAAAAGGGGATCACATGACCTCGGGATCACTGCAATCGTCGTAAGTATGAGCCAGTTGCCAAGTGTCTGAATTTTGATTACGTGGCCATGGGGATGCCGCAACAGTTGTAAGTGTGAAAAACATTCATAACAGTGGTGAGTTGCCCCCAGTTCAGACCGGTTCTATAGAACTGGTAGTAAAACTGGAGGGAGGCTCCACCCACCGACCCCATCATCAGAACGCTTCTGCGCATGTGCGCAGCCCCGTTGCAAACCGGTAGTAAAGGTAAGTAGAACCCACCCCCAATTCATAAGTCCCTTTTTCAGTGCAGTTCTAACTTTGAACGGTCACTAAATGAACTGTTGTTAAGTCAAGGACTACCTGTATATCAGCTGCCCTCTATGTAGGACTAGTTTAATTTAAAAGATAGTTCCAACTTTTGAACAAATGTAGACCATAATTGAAGCACTTTTTTTTGCTTGTCTGAATTAAAAGTATTATATGCACAGCAAAATTCAAAAAGCTTTTTATGAAACCTGCCAGTATTATTTATGATATCTTTCTGAATTACTTACAGGTAGTCCTCGACTTATGATCACAATTGAGCCCAACATTTCCATTGCTAAGCAAGATAGTCATTAGGTGAGTTTTACAGTCTTTCTTGCCACAACTGATAAGTGAATTGCTGCAGTTCTGAAGTTAGTAACAACTTCATTGACTTTGCTTGTCAGAAGGTCACAAAAGGTGATCACATGACCTCAGGACACTGCAACTGTCATAAATACATGCCAGTTGCCAAGTGGCCGGATTTTGATCATGTGACCTAGGGGATACTGCAATGATTATTAAGTGTGAAAAATGGCCATAAGTCACTTTTTTCAGTGACATTGTAACTTCGAACACTCACTAAATAAACGCTTGTAAATTGAGGACTACCTGTATTAAAAAGGCAATTACATTCAGCATTTTTTAGTTTCCTTGGCAGATGTGTGCTTCCCTTTGTTTTTTTAATGTTTCTAGGCAACTGTGTTACTTCGAATAGCTTGAAATGTCTAACATTTTTGTGTACATATAATAAGTCTATCAGGTTTTATGTTTATTAAAATAAAATTATCTGTCTTGCAAGCATAAATTGGAAGTCATACAAGGATACATTTATAGAAGTATTTCGTATATTGTTGTTCCTATTGTGTCAAATGAGTTTTCCCAACAGAAATAGCTTTGCGCCTGTAATCAGCCTAACCCCATTTATTTTCAGCCTTCCTCTTTCCTTTGTAGAACAAAAAACCACTTTTAAGAAAAGAGCAAGGGAAGGGAGGGGTCGGGCACATTTTTCATTCAGTCATAAAGTTACCAAAGATGAAAAGTTATTTCAACATTATCCAATCTTTCAATTCATATTTATATTGATTTGCCAATTCGATGTTCTTTTAATCAACCTTCCAGGACAAAGAAAAGCACTATTACAGCCTCTATATAGCAACAGCACTTAGACTTATATACCGCCTCATAGTGCTTTATAGTCCTCTCTAAGTGGTTTACAGAGTCAGCATATTGCCCCCAATATTTGGGTCCTCATTTTACCGACTTTCGAAAGGATGGAAGGCTGAGTCAACGTTGAGCCAGTGAGAACAGAACTGTTGGCAATTGGCAGTATATATACATACATACATACATACATACATACATACACAATCTATACAACATTGAGACGTTGGGAGCTAACTTTGAAAGCAAATTTGTCATCAGATTATTCAGTTGATTCGAATAAATATTTATTCATATGTAATGCTTTTAGCATGCTAGGTCCTCCCAAAGAGATTTATAGAACTAAAACAAGCATATCCTTTAGCTGTATTATTCTGTTATTATCTTCCGCCTAAATGTATCCCAAAACATGAATGCATTTGTCCTCTCTTCTGAAAATCAGAGCAGCCAAATAGTATCTAGAATTCAGGGGTGTCAAACTGGCGGCCCACGGGTCAGATGCGACACAGGCAGACCACGCCCACCCCAGCTCCGCTAATGGGGAAAACATTATGAAACATCATGTAACAGCAACATGACTCCGCGAGCTTGACACCTGTGATCTAGATAGTGTTTCTCAATCTTAGCAAGTTTAAGATGTCTGAATTTCAGGTTCCAGAATTTCCCAGTCAGCATTCTGGGAGTTGAAGTCCAGACATCTTAAAGCTGCCAAGGTTGAGAAACACTGATCTAGAGAGAATTTCTTCTGCACTGAGAAGTGCAGCAATGAGTGACTGTTGATATGGTGCAGCCTTTCCCAAGCAGGTACCTCTTAGATGTATTTAATTCCCATAATTCACAGCAGGCATGGGAAATTTACTCTTTTACAACTCAACTGGAGGGCAAAATAATATATTTGCCATGCTTGCAGTATTTGTCATGGGATCAAATACAAATTTGTTTGAAGAGATATCTGTGAATGTTTGAAAGAAGCAGGAAAATTAATTACATTTTAGCTGCAAAACAGGATCCAGATCAGTGAAAAACTTCATCACTGGATGATCCATCACCATAGATTACAAAATTTTAAATCACTACATTTAAAACAAGATCACTACATTTCACAAGATTCTGAAGCTAGCCTGAAAACCTGGTCAAATCTCTTGAGGTTTGATATACTCAGAAGAGTGAAGATATTTTAAAATTTAGGAGATATTTATATTATAAATATTTATATTACAAATATTATATTTAAGACTATGATTATAGTAGTTATTTAAAAAATTGTCAACCTCTAACTTAAAGAAGTTGGATCACCAGATCTTCGGAAAAATTCTTTTTCTGTAATAGCATACTTCTGAGAAATGAAGGCATCTGTTCCTGATTAAAATGATGAACTGTGTATCATGACATCATATACATTTATATGAAACAGGTACAGTATGCATCACAATGTATATTGTCCCTACCATGCTCAGTTTTGAATGGACAATTAAGACTACTTTTTACTATTGGGGTTTTAATTGTATATTTTGTTTCCATCTACCTTAAAAATATCAGGGACGTGGTGGCTCAGTGGCTAAGACGTTGAGCTTGTCGATCGAAAGGTCGGCAGTTCAATGGTTCGAATTCCTAGTGCCACATAATGGGGTGAGCTATCGTTACTTGTCCCAGCTTCTGCCAAACTAGCAGTTCGAAAGCACATAAAAAATGCAGGTAGAAAAATAGGGACCACCTTTGGTGGGAAGGTAACAGTGTTCCGTACGCCTTTGGTATATAGTCATGCTGGTCATATGACCACGGAGACGTCTTTACACAGTGCTGGCTCTTCGGATTTGAAATGGAGATGAGCACCACTCCCTAGAGTCGGGAACGACTAGCACATATGTGCAAGGGAAATCTTTACCTTTACCTTAAAAGTGTTGCCAAATTTTATGAGAAGATTTTTTGTTTTTCTCATGACTATCTTGTTTTTATGGTAAGTTTTAATTTATATTTTTGGTATATATAGTCATTTTGTGCTGCTAAGGATACAATTTAAAATTGTAATTTTAAAAATACATATGTTGAAATTTGAAGATATGAGCAATTTTCCATGTTACTCATATAGGGTGTTAATGGCTAGAACCCCAATCCCAATAACAGAGATGTTTAACCACAACTGGTGGTTGGGGGTGGGGGGGATTGTTTATTATTGCTCATGAGTTAAGCTCCTAGGAAGCCACAAAAATATATACAATAAATAAAGTTATAATTCAGTCTAGTGACTTAGCACATTAGCAGCAAGTTCTTGCGCAGAGTTCATCCGAAATAGAATTATTTGTGGTCACCGAAGTTTGGAAGGGATATGAAACAGGAAACAAGGCCTTCTATGATTAAAGTAGACCTCAATAGAAGATCTTTTGCTAGGCACACATATGGAAAAGTGTGCTCATCCATTAAGCATCAAAGCTCCAATAGCCAAGTTGTAAAAATGAAAAAAACATTTTCAATATCTTGGTGATTAAATGATGATTTATAGCTCACACCAATCTTCATAAGGTACTGGCAGGCCAAAATTGTTCTGGGGGTTAGCATTGAAATAATTTTAAATAAAATTCTTATTCTCATATCTATTGCATAAAACCCAAACTCTAGCCTTTTATGGTTAAATAATAAACTCCCTTGGGCTTTTCAAAAAGTCATGCCGCTTAAAGAATATGTTTAAACCAAACAAAACCAGCAACTGGGTGATGATTCTGCTAAAAAAAAGTACCAATATATGAAATGTAGCATCACTATTTTGCACATTGCTGAATTGCTCCCAAACCCCCTAACAGGATTTGCCTAAAGCATTTCTATAGAAATAAAGTTTATTTTATATCATAGCTGAACATACAGTTCAAATCACTATGTAACAAGTTTTTTTTATCTCCATAAAACAGGCACCACACAGAATAGACAATCCTGCATTTCACAAAAGGCTTGACAACAAAATCATCCCTCAGCTTTCCATCAAACTCCTGTTATTATACATTTATAGCTTGCTAAATGCTTCATATACTGCAATTTCTACAATTTTCTCCAGCGCAAATCTATATCAAGGAAACCAATATTACATATGTTGCACCCACAGCTGTTACTAATAGACTAGCTTTTACAAAGCTTTTTCCAAAAGATCTACAGTAGTTACTGTATATACTTTTTTTCATATTTTGGGGTGATACCTGGGCAGTTTACATACAGCAAAGATTAATCCAGAAACGGATTCTTGCTAGGTATAATGATTACATTAATGTTAAAAGCAAAGGAGTTGGCTCTTTCAGCAACTTCACCAAGAATAATTTGAATCTGTAGCTGTCAATAGAAATGTAGAAAGCAATGACATGAAAATGATGAGATGGGCAAAATGCAGTGTGAAATCATAACACCAATCCTAGTTTTTTGTACGAATTTGCATCTTAATGTCAGGCACAAGTACATAACTTTATAGACTTGCACTGTGGTATCATAATGTATGTTTCATTGCTTCCCCACTCCCAACAGATTGCTTTGCCAAGAATTAGAAAAATTAAGGGAGAGATTCAATTGAATTGAACAATGCAAGTACCTACAACTGAAGCAACTTTCTAACTTCCCCAGTGTTTGGTAAAAATCTTACCAGTGCACAGCTAACCTGCAGCTGTTGGCTTACAACACTGTATTTTTCACTTTTATTAGCTTTAAACCACAGAAACCTGAAGCCATTCAATTGTATCACTGGCTCTCTAACGAATCAAAAAAAAAAAAAAAAAAAAGAACATTCTCCCTCTATATAGAGTTCCTACCATGAAAGGAAAACTTGTGGTTGTTAAAGAGCTGTGAGGAAACAGTAAAAATAAAAAAAAGGGGGGGGAAGGAGTGTGTTAATTTAGACTAAAAATCCGTTCAGCTGGAGAAGGATCACTATTAGGGCATAAAACCTATGCAATTTCATTAATTGCTTGAATTCAAGCGCAGGTACTTGGATTTGTTATAGGATGGCTTATGGCAAAATGAAGATGATTTTGAATACATTCTCACATGGTTGTTGCTACCATTATTCTACTTTAAAGGATTTATTGATTACCTGACAATAACCAATGTTATTTGTCAAGATATAATCCAGGTATCCAAATTCATGACAAGCTTTAAACATACATAGTGGTACTCTGAGAAAGGTTCCAGATTCTCTTCAGATTCCAATGTACAGCTCATTACAACTTAATTTGATTGTTTGGAATTTTTTTTCAGAAAAACAGGATTTTATGAGATAGGTCATATTTACAGTCAGATTTGCAAGAATCTGTTATAATAGCCAATCTCAGTAAAGGTGGTTTTATTTGTTTGTTATTTTTATTTATTTATTTGATTTCTGATTTAACCTTCCTGTGGAGTTTTTTTTATTGGTCTAATCTACCTAGTGAGGCTGACACATAAATCACAGAACAGAGTAGAGAGAAAATGCTTACAGTGAAGAAGCACGATTAAAATTACGCTAGTCTATGACTGTAATAAAGATTTTATTTGATCTGAAGCATGACCTTAATGGAGCAAACAGTATAGCATGGAGGATTCCTGTAGCTACGGCAGCCAAACTGCAACCTTTTATTATACTGTGTTTGCCAACCATGGTTAAAATTGTTTAAGATGCCTGTTACATCATGTCATATTGACAAGGCCTAGAACAGTGGTGAAATCCAAATTTTTTTACTACCTGTTTTGTGGGAGTGGCTTGGTGGGCATGGCAGGGGAAGGATACTGCAAAATCTCCATTCCCACCCCACTCTAGGGGAAGGATATTGCAAAATCTCCATTCCCACCCCACTCTGGGGCAAGCCAGAGGTGGTATTTGCCGGTTTTCCAAACTACTCAAAATTTCCACCACCAGTTCTCTAGAACCTGTCAGAACCTGTTGGATTTCACCCCTGGCCTAGAATATTGACTCTTTGTTATATATTTAATCTATTACATCCCAAGAGTTTTCTAAAGTGATTCTAAAGCAGAATAGTGGGCAAGAGACAAGACTGCTAAAGGCAAAATACAATTTTGCATTTTTGCAATCTTTTTTTATTTTATCCATTTTATTTTATTTTCTTATACAGTTTAATAGTAAGCTACTATTCTGTTACCAGGCAATGTCATTGTATGACCCATGTAATTATTTAAGTTTATTTAAAAGTTGTTATTATATGGGATCTCTCATTGCTCCCAACTGCAATACAAGTGGAGTCAGGAGACAAAGCCTAGATTAGGGTATGATTAAATAGCAATAGCACTTAGACTTATATACCACTTTACAATGCTTTTACAGCTCTCTCTAAGCAGTTTACAGAGTCAGCATATTTCCCCCAACAATCTGGATCCTCATTTTACACACCTTGGAAGGATGGAAGGCTGAGTCAACCTTGAGCCTGGTGAGATTCCATCTGCCAAATTAAAGGCAGCCAGCCATCAGCAGAAGTAGACTGTAGTACTGCATTCTAACCACTGTGCCACCGTGGCTCCTAAATAGTGTTCTTTTCCTTTCATCTTCACACCCATAATTGTCATAATTTCTGTTTATATTCCACATTTTTACTCAGCAGGCCCTCTTAATAGAGTACAAGCTGTTTTTCTGAAAATAGCTTAATTTTGTCTTTATTTAATATTAAACGTGGTTAGGGAATTTAGAAATGTTTTCATCTGGTCTGCTTTGAAAAGTTCTTTTTTAGCTTCCTGATGGTAATGTCCACCAAGCTATGATAACTGTTTCCTTTCTTTTTCTCTTAAGTGATGTATTTATCACTGCTCTTTTTCAGAAGTTTAATTTACTTCAAAAAGGAAGCTTTTCATGTGTATCATACGCTACAGAGTAATGCCACTTATTTTATTTTTTTTTGTCTTAAAATAAGGAAACTGACTTTTTAGACCCCACCAAAAAAACCCAAAAAAAAACAAACAAACAACCTCACACCATTTTTCTCTATTCCCCCAAAGCTTTTCTCCACAGACCAGAGACATTTCTTTAGCATTGTTAGATGCATTCAACGTTTTATTTTATTTGGATGTTTCGTGTTACATTCTTGTACATACAGATCTCAGATTTCATTCTGTGAAAAAACTACTTCTAATTCCAGAGGGAGCATCTGTCCTTTTTTTACCCTATGTTATTACTGAGCTAAGCAAGTCTGTTTTTTATTTTGTTACTTCCTGAGATGACTTCAATAAAGACAACTTAGAGAAAAGCTTTGCTAAATCCAAACATGCTTCCATTGGACAGAAATGCATCTTTTAAAATAAAATTGCACTGTTTTTTTTACAGCTATATTGCTGCTGTGGTCCTGTTGGAGATTAAACTTGAAAACGTTGTTGAAACCAGTTAGCTATTTATTAATAATGACCTTTTAAGGAATTTTCCTTCTTTATCATGTCATTCTAGAGGGAATTCTAGATAGTTTCCCTTCTGTTTTATATCCTTCAGAATATGAGAATGTATTTGGAGATATGTACAATGAAGACAGAAGAAGCTACAAAAAGATGAAGTCATGGAGAAAACACCAAGATGTCGCATGGAAGGAATGACTGATGTATTAAATGTTTGTTTGTGTATAAAATAAAATAAAAACTTTTTCAAAAAAAATATATGAGAATGTGGATAAAGATACGTATTCATCAGCTTCATTTTGTCTGATCTCTAAGAAATACACTCTAACCTTACCTCTTTTTGTTTCTGTTTCCTAAATAATAAGCAAACAGTCTCCTTACTGTGGTCAGACTTTAAAAAATAAAATAACTGCTTTAAATGCAAAATCAGTATTATTTTCATGATTGTTTAGGTTTGCTTACTATGTTTACAAATTAAAGTATTATTCAACATAGAAAATAAACAAGAGAAATAAATGTTTGAACTTTTGCAAAAAAGCAAGTTCTGAATAAAGAGCTATAATGGCATTTATACAAAATGAAGATACATGTTTCAAACTGACTCAGAAGAATGGGCAATGCTATACAGTACGTTGTTCACAGAACCTCTCTACTGTTCTTATAAAGTTT
Source organism: Arizona elegans (assembly GCA_022577455.1). Taxonomy (NCBI): domain Eukaryota; kingdom Metazoa; phylum Chordata; class Lepidosauria; order Squamata; family Colubridae; genus Arizona; species Arizona elegans. Next base: position 34,160,176 of record JAKOOJ010000009.1, on the reverse strand, counting down.
TAAACAAGTTCTTCTTACAAAACTTAGCAAAGAACAATGCTCACACATCCCATTTTCTGATTCTTGATGACTTCCTGAGTGCCCACCATACCAAAGGTTTTCAAAGTTACTGCCAATATTGGTTCAGAGCTTCAATAAAACTGCATGTTCTGTTGATGTTCAAAAGAAAAACAGCTGGGATCCAAATATACTGTTCTTATAAAATAATGTTTACCTTGTTCTTCAGCCTCAGAGCTCATGAGAGATTCTCAAAATAAAAAGGTTTGTGTGTGTGTGTGTAGAAGCACAATAAAATGTCTGGCACGATAGCATTTGACAAAATGCAATTGACAAGAGAAACAACTTAAAACAGGTGAAAGTCATGCAAGCTTCAACAGGAACTGAATAATTTTTTCAGTTTGCTTCATAGTCAGAAAAAAATTATCTGAATATCTTTTATGGAGGGCATTCCAGACCATTGATACTAAAGTAAGAAGGTGCCATTTTTCATTATTTGTTGGAAAGATAATAAATAATAATAATAAATAATAAGTATATCTCTACTTTATTCAAAAGACATAAAGAGGCATTAAATTGTAACATCAGTTTCAAGCCTGTTAATCTGTTATTCTCCATATGTCCATCTCTATATACCATTAAAACTGTCGTTGTCATGCTTTTTAAATGAGCGAAACAGTGCATCATAGGACAACAATTTTTGTGCTAAGATACCTCGTATGGACTAACTTAAAATATATCCAAAATCTAGGACCCACAATTCCTAAGAAATCAAATTTGAGGAAGTTGTGGCTGCTTCAATGCATTAGCAGTGGCTGTGATGCTGTTGTCACATGGTCTTCATTTTCAAAGTTCCATGACAGTTTCCCAGCCAATCTCACAATCCCTGACTCCCTCCCACCCAGCAACAGCAATATACCTGAAGGGAAGGGAACCTCTGCACTATTCCTGGGGAAGGAAGGAAGGAAGGAAGGAAGGAAGGAAGGAAGGAAGGAAGGAAGGAAGGAAGGAAGGAAGGAAGGAAGATTTCTATATTCCCTGCCAATTTCCCAAAGGAAACTCAATTGGGAAGCTGGCAGGAAGTTAGAAATAGCTAACTGGTTCTCACTGCTTTTTTTTTGCCCACCCATGGACATTCTTTTTCTTTGTTTATATAACAAATTATCTCTGAAGCAATGATCCAATGGGCACAGGCTGTCTAGAGACTGTTAACTATGATTTTATAAAAATAACAGTTTGAAGGAACTCCCTCAAAAGCATAAGACAGGCACTGGGACAAAAAAACAGGGGAAAAATAAGGTTCTTCTGATAGAATATTCTTCTAAGAATAGACAGACCTGCTTGAGTAAAAGCAAATTCAATCAATAAATCTCCACAGCAATTAACAGGATTAGCATTTCAAAAATAATCTTTTTGAAGTGTTTCTTTAATATTATGTATTTAGATTTTGCAGCTGTTCTATTAATAGCTGCAAAATTCCAATTAACCCCTGAAGGACAGCATTTAGGAACTGCAATAATATACTATATAACAAAGTGCCATGCTGGACATCACATGTTTAGGTTTATTTTATGCATTATTATGCTAATAAGGAGGAGAAAAGCTTGATGCAGATAGAACCAGATTTATCTGATATTCCATTTTTATTCTTGTTCCTTCAAAATGTGTACCATTCCTCTTGTTTTTTTCTCTCCACCAAAAAACAAAATATAGGCATCATTTTGTCTGTTTTTTTTTTAATAAAAAAGTTTTATTTTCTGATCAAACGAGTATACAATATAAACATTCATTCAAACTATCATCAAGAAAAAGAAAAAAAAATCAATCCTTGGTAAACTCAATCTTCAACCCCTCCTCACCACCCCCCACCCCCGACTTCCCAGAACAAAAACAGGGCATAGATTTCACCAAACATTTGCTATAATAAACTAGCTAACTGCAAGATTTAATAACTCCCAAAACCCCTTAACTCCCCTTTTATAATTTCATCAACCTCCCTTTTTATAAACTCAAAATAGCGTATAATCCAATAACTCTAAGAGTTTTAAAACCTTTAACAAATATTAAACATTCAAACCTTAAAAATTCTCTTAATATATCAGTAAAGTATTCAATTAATTTGCAAAAACATTTTCCCCCTCTTACTTTTCTCAAAGTTCAGATATTTTGAAATCTCATAACAGAAAATAAACCTTAGGTATTCACTAATTAAATTTCTACATTTTTTAAATTTCTAAATTTCCCCCCTTCATTATTCCTCCCTCCAACTTTTAAAATTTTAAAAGATAATCATCAACATAATTAACCATTAATACATAAACTAAAAAACCAAAAAAGATTAATCTTACATTCAACCATTAATGCATCATATTTAAAAATCAATATTTAACTTTATACTTTTCCCCCCTCAGTAGTTATAACACCTAAAACATAATCATTTTTAACCATAAGTAGAACAACTGCAAAGCCAAAAGACAAGGTTAATCTTCCATTCTTGCTTTCTTTTTATATTTTTTCCAGTCTTTCTGCATCCCTCCTACTTCTAGGAGGAGGTTTTTCATTTTAATTTGAGGCTGATGTAACTTCAAAGATTGTCCCCTTTTTGAGAAAATTTCCTCTGATTTAGAGCCCCCAAATCGCCTCTTCTTGCTTATATAAATCAGTTCATTCCTTCGCCTATAGGACCAAAGTTTGTCAAGAGTTTGTGAAAAAAAGTTCAGTTGTTTCTTTTCTATTAAATGTATAAATGCCACTGGCAAATCTCCTTCATCTTCTGAAACTTCGAAAGTCTGGTCATTTACTACTTTTCTCCAAACCAAGTCATAATTTTGAAAGATTCTATCAATTTTTCCAAAAAGAGCAGAGAATAAGCTCGAAAATTCTTGAGAAGATTCTTCCACCTTCTCTGCTGCAATCAGAATATCTCCTGAATTGTCATCATGCTCCGTACTTGTTTTTGTCTCCTCAGTCATTTCTGTTGTTATCCCTTTAAGAATTGCTATTTGATTACTTATAGCTGCAGTATGATTATTCATGGCTTCTTTTATAAATTCTGTAAATTCTGCATCAAAATCCTTATAACTCTGTAAATCAGACAACTGTTCCATTTCTGAGACCTCCAAATAGCTTCCAGCACTTTCAGGATCTCCTTTCTTAGAAGCCATTTTATTTTAAAAAGATTTTCTTTCTTCCCACAACCATAAAATCATAAAGTCAGAGCCATCCTTTTAAGCAGCTTTCAGCAATTTCTTTATAAATCACCAAACAAAATAATCTTTTCCCAAACAGCTCTTCAAAATCTATTCCAGCAACTTAAAACCAGTCTCTGAGCACGAGTCTATTAGCAAAAACTTTCCTTTCTAACTTTCACTTTTAAAATCGCAACAAAGAAACGCCATCTTTACTTCCAGCTCAGAAAATCCAATTAGAAACATTGTATCCCCGGAGTTAAGTATTATACTTGCAAAAAGCTTGTCCTCCTGCTTCTGTTCCGCCTGCTTTTTTGAAATCATTTAATCTTCTGTTTGACAGCAGAAATTGGACGCAATGCCTAGCTCTGTAAAAAAAAACAGAGTCCCCCCGGATCCGGAGCTTCAGTGGGCTGAACGGGGAGCTCTCGCCCTCCTAACCCCTGGAATTAATCCAGGGGTTTTCGGGGAGCTCTACCCTCACCCACCTGCTCTCCTCCCCTTCTTTTCCCGAAGGGGAGATTTTCAAGCCGTTTGACAGCTGATTAATGCTGTCAGAACGGCTCAACGGGATCGCGGGGGCGGCGGTCTAAAAAGACTGTCAATGGCGCTGCGGAGCCAACCCGGAAGTCTCCATTTTGTCTGTTTTTAAAACACATAGTTCTCCATACGCAACAAGATTATTGCCTTCAGCACTTTTTATGAACAAATGCATAGTACATGAAATTGTTGGCGCTATATGCACCCAGATGGCCAAGACACTGAGGCATCACTTATTAGGGAGTTAGGTGTGACAATGAAAATATGCTTGTGATTGATTAGCAACTGCTGAAAGGCATAATATCTTTGGATGGCACTGGTGACAGCTTGCAGAGAAGCAACTTCCTTTAACTCTTCATAATACTGGACATTTTTTAGTTTTTTTGTTTCTGGTGTGATGGAGACAACGAACTACAGTTTTCTTATATGATAGTGGAAGTAGCAGAAAAGATAGCTGAAGTATATTATAATTTAGGGGATGATTCAGAAATCATGCCTCATTCCAGAAATATGTCAGTTAGTTATTATGGTTAGAATGATAAAAACCTTTTGGTAAGAGAGTTGAAAGGCCAGAGAGAAAGAAAAAGCTTTCCCTGCGAAACTTTCCAAAATGCTTCCTTTTAAAAATATACAAAAGGGAATGTACTCTTCTTATGCTTAAGAAGGCAAATGATCTGACTGTCAAGAACTATATTAAACTGAATAATTATTTTAAACAATTCAGTTATTTCACTCTAAAAAATATCATCAATTTTTGCACCAATTAAAAAGATGATTGGCTAGATATCTGCTGTTAATCAGGTTCCCCAACATGATATGGTTCAGATATATTAGACTTTGATCGCTTTAGGATTATTGGAAAGGAAAGAAAAAACTGCCATACACCAAAGACCTCTTAAAGTCAGAACTTTAAGCTATCATAAACTTTCAATTATCATAAGCATAGTCTTGCAGACTGAAGGCCTTGACATGTTCTTGTTTTCTTTCAGCCACTTATCTGAATAAAGGATAGACTGAACAAAACCTCCTGTCATGGAGTTTTGAAGTCGGGCATCACTCCCAATTCTGTTCAACTCAGTTGTTTTAGTTGATTTAGGGCCAGTTTTAATGATTGCCAAGTTTTGTTTTTTTTTTAATTTTGGCGTGCGGGCACTTTTCCAAGCAAAACGAGGTTGCAACCAATCCCATGTTTTATTTTCTTGAAATCGCTTATGGCCTGGGAAAGTCCCAAAGATATGATTAGAATAAAAATGATGAGCAAGGTTACAGCTTTGTTTTCTAGCAAAAAACAAATATCTATGGAGATTCTCAGTCATCCAGGTCATGGTTGTCTCAAAGGTGCTTTTCCAAAAGGCAACTGAACTTTGTTTTTCTTTGAAGACATTTCATTTTTCATCCAAGAAATGTCTTCAATTTTGACAGTCAGAACTGAAGATGTTTCTTGAATGAGAAGAAGTCCAAAAAAAAGTCCAGTTGCCTTTTGGAAAAGCACCTTTGGGACAAAAAAAACCCAAATATATTTCTCATTTTTAACAAATCAGCATAATCTAACTGAATAAATAAAATCATCCTAGCAGACATCATGAAAGTTGCCCAAAGATATACCTTTCCTATTGCTCTAGGATAAGGAATTGAACACAATTTACTTCCATCCTGAATTGTTTGGTCAACTTCCTTGCAATTTCAGGGAATAATTGCTGCAAAGCAACAGGCATGCACGAAGCAACGAATTTCACTTGGATAAAGCAATCTGTTTAAACCAAACAATTTGGTTTGCATTGGGGTCAGGTTTTGGAGAAGATGACATGCATCTCCAAAAAGACTGGCTAATGGACTAGGCATAGTCCTCACCAAAACAGCCCAGCTTGGTGAAATTTCAAAGTGCCTCAAGAAAGCTCCAGGTAATTTATATTGTTATTTTAGAGTATTTTTCTCTAATACTTCCCAGGAAGTCTCTCTCTTGCATTCCGATCTCCACAGAACAAAGGAGAAAAAGGCTGTTTGTGTGCCAGAGCCATCAAATCAGTGGTGGTTGACCCAGGTTCAGACCGGTTCTACAGAACCAGTAGTAAAACCGGTGGGAGGCTCCACCCACCGACCCTGACATCATCAGGAAAATTCTGCACATGCACAGAAGTGCCACACACGCTCCCAATTCCAAACCGGTAGCAAAGATAAGTAGAACCCACTACTGCTTCAATCCAACAGGTGAGAAGCAGTGAACAACTCTCCACTTTCCTATAAAGCTGGTCAAGTAGGTGACAAGACTGTCTCTGTGCTTACAACACAAACCTAGCTTTTTCAAGGGCTGATTCCATGTGAGCTGGAAACCTGGTGAAGATTCTAGTTCACACGGAAGCATTTGTGTGTGATACCCTCCCACTCCCACTGAAGACAATGATGCTATATGTTTATGTCACCACTTTTACTAGGGAATATTCTAATGAAGATTCTAAAATAGCCCTTTTTCATTGTATCACGTTTATAGTCTACTGATTTCTCAATAACTTATATAAAACTACACTGGAATGCCAAATCTGTTGAACTAAAGGCAAGATGAATTAAACAAACTTGGATATTTACAGAAGGAAAATAAAGACCCATGACATTGCCAAAAATGGCTAATGCTATTTGGAAAATGACAACACTGAAAGGAGAAATTGGCTGTATACCAATTCTTCATACTTTATGGAGCAGATCAAAAGTTATTCTGTGGAATATATGCAAATAAACTTTTTTAACAAGACAAACAAAAGAGCAAACAGTTTAAAGAATCAAAAGCTAGAAATGTTAGAATGGAATAAAAGGAAGATGCTCAAAGTTACCTCTTCTCTATGGTTCTTTATTGGCATACAAAGAATGCTTTGTGTTTTATAGCCTGTGATTTGGTCCACTTCAGCATTGAATCGGGGATCCTGGCAACGAAAGAAAATATGTAACTGTGCATACACTTTTTCAAAAATTGTTCCTATTTACTTACTGTATTTCATAAAACCATGGGAAAGCTAACTAACAATTCTTTCTGAAAATTATATTTCCATTCTGAGACAGACCATAAGAAGATTCAACATATTTAGGAATTTCTGTCTTTAAAAAAATTTTTTTTTCCTCTAAAGGTCTGTACAAATCTACTTTGGCAGATCTTTGATGTTCTCTGAGCTTGTTTGTTTTCTTATATTCAATTTGTTACCCAAACTAGGTAACATCATCAGTGCTAGTCAGCAAGAAAAAAACCAAGCTCGGAGGCCACCAAAGACCCCTCATTTCAACCCTGAGCTGACTGATTATTGTCTGAAGTTTCCAAAGGAAATACATTTTCTGCTTATCAAGAATCTCTCCTCTGTATTCTTGATAAATAGAAATTAAACTGCAGATAATCTTTCAAACTGAGGTTAGGTTTCCAAACTGAGATCCAGGGACCATAATTCCATCAGTGGTTCACACAATCTATTCAATGCAATCAGTAAATCAGTAAAAAAGCTGCAGAGTAAGCAAGAATAACTGCACTTGACTTGAATAATAGACTGCTCATCCACTTTATTAATCTCCCATTCTCAGTTAAAGCTTATTTTTTTGACAGTGTGCTCTTAAATTCCCAACTTTTTTAGTTGGTCAGTAATAAGAGAAAAATAAAATAAAATATGAGCTGTAGATGTACTTAACGATCTTTCATTTTAAATTAAAGTAAAAAAATACTAAATATAAAAAAGATCCACTGACAGCCACAGAAATGTTCAAACAATCCACTGAGGAAAAACAGTTTTAAAAACTTGCCTTAAATTGATTCTAGAGCTCATAATGTGACACTTGGGGAGAATCTGAACTGAGACAGTTCAAACACACTAGTACGAATGCTTTTTTTGGCCTTTCAAAATTTGGAAAATGGATAGCTTCTTTAATTAATGTCTAACCTTTATTTTTCATTAACAAAACAAGTGCAAGATTTACCATACTTTACACCATAGATATTTTGTAGATTTAAACTCAACATTTATTCCAATTAATAGCTAATACAAAGGCTCCCAATTTATAGGCTAATGGACATTCAAACTTTTTTTCCTGTGGAAAAAGAACATATGTATTCTATTTAGTCCCTTTCATTCTCAATGCTTCCTAAACCAAAAGTCTTGAATGGGTATTTGGCTTAAAATATCTTATTACTTTTTTTGGAAGGCTTAATTTCATATTACAAAGAATTCTTCTGTCAGTGTTTTGTACTCTTCAAAGCCACCAAATAAAAGTATTCAGGCTTCATCAAAGCAAATATTTTGAACCAAATTTCCCAGAAAGTCACCCTCAACAGTTATTTTATGTGGATTGTTTAATTTTTACAAATAAATAAAAGCTGTTAAAAAGTTGTGCAGAGAAAACAGTTGTGATCTGTTGGTCATGGGCTAACTATTTCAGTCATGTACCATAGTACTACCGTATTCTATATTTTATTTGGAGAAAAACATAAAATTAACCTCTGTAGAGATTATGGTTTAATAGCAGATGTCATATTTGCATCTATATATTGTATGTCTCCCAGTTCTTTTTAGTGTAAGGCCTAATGTGAAATATAAACAATGCAGAGGAGGAACAGATCATCTTGAGTAGAAGAAGAATTGTACTTCTTCCTTTGCTGGAGACCCATTATTTATAAAAAGACATAGTATTTAACTAGAACAACTAAGATTTAGTGATATGCAATCCTGTAAGATAATTAGAAGAGGAAGGGCCAGCACATAGGATGTGAGATAAATTTTGTTCAGCATAAACAGGGCTAGGGTGAATTTATGTTTACAGAGTTTAAGGACAGAAATTTGGGCCTCTAGTAAATCAGTTCACTTACAGTGTCTATTATCAAAAATATTAAGTTCATGCTGGGGAGTATCAGAGAACAACTGGGGAGCATCATGGAACAATAGGGTGATTAGAATGTGTGAGCAGACACACATAAATACAGTTTATATATAAGTACAGTTTGTAAATAAGTACAGTTCAGGTCACTGTCATTACGGAAGTATTCAAAACAATCTGAGTATCAAGAAAGTAGATCAAGAATTTTGTTCCAACAAACTCAATTGAAGGAGACTGAGGACGATGGAAAGTATAAGAAAGGGCAGCCAAAATGATTGGATGTAATCCATAGGGATCTTAGCTAAAAGTAAAGTTAAAAGGGACAACAGAAAACATTATAGGGTGGGTACATACAATAGTAAAGGCTTTGAAAAATGCAGATCAGGAGATGTTTTTCTTCACCTCACACCATGTTAGAACTTGGAATCTCTCACTGAAACTAAATGTAGGGAGATTCAGAAGAGGCAAGATTAACACAAATTGGTTAAACTACCCATTTAGAAATTATATGATTACTTTATCAATGTCTATTAGTTTTAATTCCTGTATCTTCTGGATATATCATCTGCTGGGGAACAACATGACTTGAATAAGCAAACAAACAAATAAACAGTGTAAGAGAAGAACTACTTCCACTGCTTGTGGTTCCTTGAATGTATTTACTTGCCCAATACTATTCTTATGTTCTTAAGGCTATACACCAAAAGAAAGGGAAGCACTGTTATTTGATTACCTTTCCTTAGAGGCCATCTGCATTTACTTCTCCTGAATGGTTACTAGCTAACAGCCATTCTTTTAATGTGCAGAAAAATAATATAAATAATTGGGGCCTAAGCTTGTGAGATTTCTCCCCCACCTTTTTTTTCCTTCTTTTTGTTCCATTATTCTTGGGTGCCCTTTGTTTTAGATTAGAAACCTGAGAGCTAAGTCTTTGGTCATTTTTCACCTTGATTTATAGCACCTTCTAGTACAGTGTTTCTCAACCTTGGTAGCTTGAAGATGTGTGGACTTCAACTCCCAGAATCCCCGAGCCAAAGCAGTGGGAGTTGAAGTCCACCCATCTTCAAGCTTCCAAGGTTGAGAAACACTGTTCTAGTGTCACCCAGCCATTGTTACACTGATACAGGAACAATGAGGACAGGTTATATATCACTTCAACAGTGGCTGTTTGATGAGAGCAGATGTTGTAAAACATTTAAGAAGAAATGATCTGTGTTACAACTGACATTTATAATCCACTTTAGGAATAATTTGCAATAAAGAGTATTTTAAAATATTGAAATAAATGATATGATAACATTATTACAAACTTGCACAACTTAAAAGGGAGTTATTAGGTGCATGAAATATAAGTTTTCAGTGGCTTCTAGAAGAAAGGATACTTCTGATGTTGGTGAAAATGAACCAGTGATTACCAGTTGCTGGGGGAATGCAATTAAAGGAGTACTTTCGTTCCCCTCTCCTACTTGTGGTTTCCCATTGACAACTGTAAAAACATGACGCTGGATTAAGCAGCTTTTGGTCAATTCAGTATAGCTTTCCTTATATGTGTTGTGTGTTTTTCCTGCTCTAATCTGTTTAAAAAGCAGCCTCTCTAGATAAAAAATGTTCCCAAACATACACCACATGCAAGCATCCTTTATTTACCTCATAGGCATTCTTGATATTCAAAGGCTGGCCAAAGGCTGCCACATGGCCTACAATTCCCTTGTTCCATTCCAAGCGGATGCAGTTGTTTGAAGCTTCTTCTAAGGTGGAACCTTCTGCAACATCAAAGAGTCGGCTGATAAGAAACTTCTCATTGGAACTGTCTTCACAGACCAGAAATAGGGAATACCGATCGGCAGCTATGAGTTCATTGATGTGCAAGAAAATTTTATGACAAAGGGCTGTGACATCCAGGTGACTAGAAATATCCTTCACCAGTTCTAAGAGTCTTGAACATTGATCCCCTGCATTGGTTCCAAGTGTCCGAGATTGGAGAGGCATCTGTTCCTTCTTTTCAGTATCTGACAAGAAGCTCACTGTTCCAACAGAATCTTTGATAACAATGGGCCTAAGAGGTCTGTCAAATTCAGAAGCAGATATCTTCCTAGTCGGTGGTGTGGAATTAGTGCTTTCAGTCCGTGTGGAACAAGAACAAGCTTCACTGTGATGTTTGGTCCCTTCTTTGCACACTGGAATAGTATGAACTCTCTCAGAAAACCATGCATTGACCATCTCTCTGCATAAGAGAAGAATACAGTAAATAAGAAGACAATCGGTAGAAGTAGTGTCAATACACTGAGAAAAAAAGCACATCTATACAGCCATATCTTTTTCCTCAGGAGGTTCTCTATTTAAAACTAATTCAGAGACTGTCTTGAATGTTTAACATAAGCTAGCAATATCTCTGAAGCCCTCGGTGACAAAAATGACCTGGGTAAAAAAAGCAAAAGATTGAAAGATTTTGGCATCCCATGAAATGTTGTAGATGACCATTGAAAACTTAAAATCTCAAGATATTTCACATTTTAAAAAATTATTTTAGCTGATAGAGCACAGGTGTCAAACGTTCGGCATCACATTGGCGTCACATGACACATCATGACTTTTTTCCCCCTTTGTGGAACTGAAGTGAGTGTGGCTTGCACGTGACACATCCGGCCCGGGGGCCGCCAGTTTGACACCCCTGTTGGTGGACACCAAGTCATCAACATCTGATTTAGAAATGTATGCTTCATAAACAGGATGCCATTTCACATCAAATTGAATGATTAAGTTTTTCATATTTAATTTCATATATACATATCCTTCTTATTCCTAATAAATTGAGAAATATAACAGATTTCAGACATAAAATAATAGCCAACATATAAAGCTGATCTATCTTTAATTACTCCTACTAGTCTAAAGATATTATGCAAAACCTTCCAAATGTTTTTATCTATTTTTGTTTTATTTATTTATTTGTATCCTGCTTTTATTATTTTTACAAATAGCTCAAGGTAATCAACATATCCAACACTCTTTTATTCTCCTATTTTCCCCACAACAACAACCTTGTGAGGAGGACTGGGCCAAGAGAGAGAATTCATCCAGCTGGCTTTCATGGTTAAAGAGAGACTACAACTCATGGTCTCCTGCTTTCTAAACCTCGTGCCTTAACCACTACATAAAACTATATGTTTATATTATAAAAGTGTTGCCAGTGTCAATTATTCACATTCTAGTTATTTACATATTTATTTATTTAGCATACATCTATTTATTCAAGTTGCGTGGAAAAATAGTGGAGATCGTACTTTTGGTGCAGTGGATTTCAGTATTCACTACTTCTTTTAGTTAGTCATATTTTCAGAATGGGTTGCAATGAAAGTGTCCAGCCTTGAACCCTTGTATGAACTAAATATGTCCAAGCTGAGCAGCTTCAATGAAAGCTGTGTGTAATCCCAAAGCAAACCAGTCCGAAAGCACTTTAGACAGCATTGGGCAAGAAGGCAAAAAGCAGCCTTCTCATGTAGCAAAGGCCCAAATTTGTTAAGATGAAATGGGCAGCTTCTTACTATGGCAAAGTGAGTTGGGTCACCACCATGGCTTGAATCACTTTGTCAAAGTGAACCTTTGTCCAGGTTTACAAGATTTCACTTGAACAAGACTGAAAACAAGGAGGAGAGGTGAAATATGGTTACTCTGGTTGACAGAAAGTTTGGCTGAAGAGTTTTTTGTACACGTCTACGTACTGCTAAAAATCTGTTTATAAGAATGAATTAAGAGGAGTCACAGCACTGAATTATGCAAGGGAAAACCCTTAGTGATGGCTCTATGGAGAAGCATGATAGAAGCTTTGAGGGTGAATTCAGAAGGGAAAGATAATAATTTATATACAGATGTATATCTTTCTGCTGTAATATGTATACCAAGCATGCCATTATTAAAGCTATTTCTGGAATTTGTCACATTTTCAGAGTAAAGTACAACAGATTGCTGTTATGGGCTTCAATTTGCTTCTTCTCAAAGTACAGGTCTTGGAATTCAGTAATGTTACAAGGTCTGATTGTTCAGAGCTTTATTTTTATTTTTTTTACAGATGGTGGAGCAATGATTGCCAACTTTGCAGATTGTAGTTAGACATAAGCTTCCTTGGAAACAAAAAGTTTGTGGTTTGTTAGGGGCAGAGAATAGTACTAGCTGATATCCAGGCTTTCTGAAGCTGAGTTCTGGTTCATTTGTGCCAAATTTTAGGGGTGAATATGGGTAGGAATATGATGCTCACCAAAGATGGATTGTTTCCTTCCTATAAGACAATAAATCATCCTCTGCTTTAATAAAAACCTATAACCAAACAGGATTCTTGCCTTCTGTAAATATGAAGGTACTCAACTGATATGACCATGCAGAGAGAAAGCTAGAAGACAATTCAAACATTAGGGAAGGAATCTATATAGCCCAGTAATTACGATATCAAAAACACTATTCACCTATTACAACAAAAAGAATGTTGTATTTATGCATATGTACCAGTATATGTATTCCTCCTAAAATTGGGGGGGGGGGATCATATAGGGCTAGAGAGACCCGTAATACCTTTCCCAATTTGTAATGGGTCAGACTAAACTAGATTAATATGGATACACACACACACACACACACACACGAGGCGATAGACATCACGATCTCCGGAACATTTAAAAGTTTAAAATTTTTTATTTTAAAACTTGTGCTAAGCTTTCGTCAGCCCCTACCAACTTTGTCAGAGTATAAAATCCCATTGAGGAGCTGCTTGCTTTTATGTGATGCTGATCAATTTAGTCATTGCGCGTTCTGGAGATCGTGATGTCTATCGCCTCTTCTATAACTATACCTGGAACTCGCATCTTTAGGATAATTTATACACACACACACACACACACACACACACACACACACATATATTTCTCTCTCTCCCAGAGAGCAACACAGAGTTGCAGTTTGTCAGCAGAAAAAAGGCCCAGAAACTTGTGAATGAGATTTCACAGAACCAGGGCTGTAGAACAACTTAGTTTACGTAGGTAAAACCTGGCTAGAAAGAATATGCATATATATATATAAATTTTCTTACTTCTTCGTAGGGTTTATGTGTGTTTTTCTTCTAGCCAGGTTTTCCCTACGTAGCCAAGGTTTTTTTTTGTTTGTTTGTTTTTTTTTGGTAGCTCCAGCTTAGTACTGAGCTGGAGCTACAAAAAAAAAACCTTGGCTACGTAGGGAAAACCTGGCTAGAAGAAAAACACACACACACACACACACACACACACACATATATGTGTGTGTGTGTGTGTGTGTGTGTGTATATATACACATACATACATACATACATACATATATATATACATACACCTTTCAGCTCCAATCCAGGAGCCCTCAAGCAGTCGCATTCACGACAAACCATTTTATACCAAATTTATATTTCACTGATAAAGAAATAAAGGGAGACTTTATTTCTTTATCAGTGAAATATAAATTATATATATATATATATATATATATAAATTCAGTTTGACTTAAACATAACCATATACATAATACTGTACAAATTATACAAACACAAAAGAAGAAAGAAAACCTGTCTTTTCACTAGGAAATCCAATACATGCCTAACCATAATATATCTTGCCAGGTTCAGTGGAGTTTATTCCATTATATCAATATGGAGAATTGTAGCTTTAACCAGATGTTTTCCAGTGGGGAAAGCTGACATATTCCCCTCCCTAGAGTTTTGACATTTATATAAATGTCATCAGTCAACTCTAACTTTTAAATAAACTGATTTTAGGAATAAAAACAAAAGATTTTTTTCTCAGTGTGTTATTCCTTTCTCATGATAGCTCAATACACCTTTCTAGCAATAAGGCTTATATTTATGCAGTACTTGTTAACAATTAGTAATAAGGGACACCAAAATCGAACTGAACTTTGGGAGATCTGCTCAGTGCATTAATATTGAATGTTTCTTCTAACACAGAGACCCTATTCTTAATCTGACAATACCAAAACATTGAAAGTTTAAAACTAATAACATACTGGATAGCAATGGTCACATTGCTCAATTCACTACCACGTAAAGATCTTTGCATTCACCACTTCAAAAAGCCCTTGTAGTCCTTCTGGTTCTCTTATTGTTGGCTGAAATTTAGTTTTATTTTGTGTGGTTTTTGAAATCTGCTTCAGACTTGATGCTATCTTCTTATTTTATTATTTATGTTGCATGGTTTATAGCCCATTCTACTAAAAATTTCACTGAAATAAAACTCTCTTGAAAAAACTTGTACAAATGACAAAGTAAAGAGCTTTACATTCCATAAAATGGAGATAAAGACTTAAGCCTTATTGTTTTAATCATGTCCTGTTCACTTCATAGCAGAGACTGATTCTTGGATCTTCCTGAGATGTTCTCACCAGATAGGCAAGGCAATTCTGCCTATCAATTCTGGCAAGGCAGTGCTTGGTGTTACCAGATATTCATTTGTTTAGTCTTCATGGTTTTTGGTTACCAAAAACTATGAAATTGTTACCAATTTCATACCAATTGGTAACAATTGGTAACAATTGTTATCAATTGTTAAGAAACAGCACAGTGACTTAATGAGAAAATTAACTGATTAATTAATTAATACAGAGGAATTATTGAGTGACAATCTGCACCTTTATAACTGTCTGGTTTGGTTCTGCAACTCACAGACTTCAGAGGATAATTAGAACTGCAGAAAAAACAATTACTACCAACCTGCCTTCCATTGTGGACCTGTAGGAGTCAAAAAGAGGGCTGTGAAAATATTTACAGACCCCTCGCATCCTAGGCATAAACTGTTTCAACTCCTACCCTCAAAACGACGCTATAGAGCACTGCACACCAGAACAACTACCGTGTTTCCCCGAAAATAAGACCCTGTCTTATATTTTTTTGAACCCTGAAATAAGCACTTGGCCTTATTTTCGAGGGGTCTTATTGTTTTGGGGCGCTTGGAGCCATCTTACCTGATTTCCAGCTCTGTCTCCCTAACCCAAACCAGAGGAAATGGCGGGGACCTGCTGCGTATGCATTTAAATATTTTCAGGGAGGGCTTATTTTTGGGGAGGGGGGCTTATTTTAGCACATGTGCTTAAAAGCCCGATTGGGCTTATTATCCGGGGAGGTCTTATTTTCAGAGAAACAGGGTAGACACAAGAACAGTTTTTTCCCAAACGCCATCACTCTGCTAAACAAATCCCTCAACACTATCAAACTATTTAATAAGTCTCCACTACTATTAATCTTCTCATCATTCCTATCACCCATCTCCTCCCACTTATGACTGTATGACTGTAAGTTTGTTGCTTGTATCCTTACGATTTATATTGTTTCCTAATATGATTTGATTGCTTATTTATATCCTATGAGTATAATTACGTTGTACCTTATGATTCTTGATGAATGTATCTTTTCTTTTATGTACACTGAGACCATATGCACCAAGACAAATTCTTTGTGCGTCCAATCTCACTTGGCCAATAAAGAATTCTATTCTATTCTATTCTATTCTATTCTATTCTATTCTATTCTATTCTATTGAATTGATCCATCAGCAGTTTTGCTGCCACCTTCTGGACCAGCTGTAACTTGGAAATCATTGTTAAAGATGGATGCCTTACTAATACATAGAGCAACTTATAGTAAGCCAATCAAGTAGTGATCAAAGCGTGAGTTACTCACACAAGAGCATCCTGGTTTAAGAAGGATTATCACTGGCCACAGCTTCCACCTGTTTTTTAAGCATTAGCCATAAATCCAAGAGAATTTCTTAAAACCATGCACCAACTTCTTCAGGAGAACATGACCTGGCACAGAGAAAGTATTGGAACTAATATTCCTAGGTATTTACTGATGTACAACAACTCAGTCCTGGAGAGATTTAATCTGAGATTGTTTTACCCTGTGCATTGAGTATAACAAAATTAAATAACTACACATATACAAGATTAGCTGTATTAGTGTCACAACCAGATATATTGTAAATACTTAGCATTCCAATATTACAGGCTAAGAAACCACATATATAGTCTCTTCACCAAAAAAGAATTTGATTATGTTGTGTCTGTTTTCTTCCTATCTTCTGCAGATGAAACAGGAAGAAGTCAAAAGCATGACATGGGAAAAGGCACCAGCTGAATTGCACTGTAATCTGTGTTTGACAATATACACGCCAGCATTCAAACAAGGAAGCAACTGAAGCTTTTATTTAATTTAAGACAACATTAAAAATTGACAGTTGCCCCAATGAACATTACATTAACCAGAGTCAAATTACAGTCAGTCCTACATTCACTTTGTATAAAATTATTAATTCTTGCTTCTTGCTAGCTTTTATATTATTTTAGGCAAACATTATGATCTGTTTGTTAAAGCAAAAGCTTAAAAAGTACCCTTCTGTTAAATTGTTATTCTTGGCCACCTAGCAAGTTAACTTATGTACCTTAAGATCTAATTATAAAAAATGCAAGGGTAGTTTAGCAATATTATGGATTTTTCATTGTAAGTATTGAGACAAACGTAGTAAAACCAAGGAAACGGAAAAGTCAAGACTGCAAACAAAATAAGCAGATTTATTTACTCTTCTATTTTTATTGCCTTCTGATCCCATGCTTAAAATATCAGAAAAGTAAAA
Organism: Arizona elegans; assembly: GCA_022577455.1. Lineage (NCBI taxonomy): Eukaryota > Metazoa > Chordata > Lepidosauria > Squamata > Colubridae > Arizona > Arizona elegans. Next base: position 34,142,949 of record JAKOOJ010000009.1, on the reverse strand, counting down.
CAAAGCTTAAGAGTTACCAAACAGAAGTTATTCTGAGAGGGAATGATGGATCATGAGGCTGGAAAGCATTTTTTTTTTCAAATTTCAACACTGCTCATTGGGGTGGGCAGCGCATGGCCTATGGGCTGAATACAAGGATTTGGCTTCCAGGATCCCTCTCTCCAAGGCTGGGAAAGATTGATCTAGGCCAGCATGAGCTAATCTCAAGAGACATACATTAATAGAATCAAGCTAACCATTAAGTATGTGCATTTATGAAACTAGCTTTCAGGCGCAGGCCAACCTTATTTTTCTGGAATTAAAAATTCAGTTCAGTGTGGCTTATTAAAACTTATGAAACATTTGGCCAAGGAAGAATCTGTTGTGAAACTTGTTAACAGGATCACATTTGCTTCTCTTATATCATCAACAGGCTCTCTTAGCATAAATGCTGTTACTCAATCTAAACCCACTTTTAAATCTTCTCATGATTTTTTTTTTAAAAATTAAACATATACTATCATACAGATTTATTTGGAATCCAAGGTTATAGCGGAAGAGGAAGAGTTATTATACTATAATTCTGCTGTAATTATGGGGTTTTTTTCTGGCTAGAGATCTTGTGACAGATTAATTAGAGCTCTGGGCATGGAAGAATAAAGAATACAGCCAAATTAAATCTTATTGCAAATCTGAAATAAAAATAGTCACATTTTATCCAATAATTTTCAGCCTCTTGTTTCATTTAGAAACTGCGGTGGACAAACGTATTCAAAGATAAGATTCAAATATTTATCAGTTGTACCCTAGGCAGTCTTTTAGCTCAATTCACTTCACACATTTTTTTAAACAGCAGTCTCAACCTGACAGTTTTTAGTAACAAACTAAAAAGGGAACATGCACAATATCCAAACAGAAGTAATTCCACAGACAAAATTACATGAATTTTACTACCTGTCACGTATGAAAAATACATATGAATATGGAAACCACTATCAAATATTATTATCTGGAAGGCATATAAAACTGATAAGAGATCTTTTGCACATAGACACACTAGATTTTTTGCATACTGGACAGAAGATGAGCTGCATAGATGCTACATTTGACTGGAGCATTCATCTTCCATCATGAAAACTATTCCCACTGGAATATGAAAATTATGTATATGTATATTAAACATCATACAACTTCACAAAGCAACACATAGCTTGTAATAAAATCTTTCATACTGCAAATGTGTCTTTCTAATATTAAACACCCTGCAACTCATCCCTTGAATGTAATCCCTTATAACATTTAAGTTATAAAAGACTTAAACTTTAAAAATAACCCTTTAAAATAAGCATCACTATCCCCTGGATAACTAGTTTCTTAACCAATTACTTGATACTCTCAGAATTCTGAACCATATTGCGTACCTATTCTGTATTTTAAAATACTTCGTACTAACATATTGCTAGGAAAATGGTAAAATTAGGATGTTGCATAATTACTTATTAATACTAGCTTTTAAATTGACATCTCCAGTACTAAAATGTTCTTAATCTTTAATTCTCCTGTACTAAGATAAGGAATTACTCACTTTCTTATTAAAAAGGGTTTTAATTCTGAATCAGATATTATTTTTTTTCAAAGTTTTAAAAAAGAAAAGTGGTATTTTAGACATATTTCCCTTTAAAGAGTCAGGATACAAACATTTTTATCAAAGCACTTGAATACTTTTGAAAAAGTGGGGCATAATTCTTTCTAGGTTTTAAGTGCATTAACACTGAATATTGTCACCCATGAATTTATTTTGAGATCCTAAATCCCCATAATCATATGATCACACCATTTTATATTTACAGTACTGCACATACACAATCTCTTCAGAAAGTGTACCTCTGAGAAGTGCCATTACACAATATATTTATATAATCTGAACTTTAGTACAACTCTGATATCAATGCCAGCCAAACTCTCCCTTTATAAAAGCTAAAAGTTTTGTTAGGAAGGTCTTAGGCAGGTCAATGGTATTTTTTTCCATGTTTCAACAGGTATAAATTTTCAAAATGAGATTTGAAATTTTAATTTCCATCAAAGTTACTCTCTTCTTAAAAACAATTAAACAAACAAGAGATTGTTGAATGCACGAAGTACAGTGTCAGGCTAGTTCCAAATCACATATATGGTATTATATATACCATATCACATATATGGTATTATGTTTTGTGTAACCTCCATCCCATTATAAAACTTTCTTTAAAACATAAAATGATTCATGGCCTTAAAAAAAACATATATTTATGATTCTTACTTTAAAAAGAAATCAACCTAATTCCAAGTATACATAGGAGTATCTATTTGCTCAGACTGCTTTTAGCTTCTTATACTGCAAACTAATATAGAACATAATAAAATCACATGCATAAGATTGTGTTCCTCACACTTTTTACACAACAGTAAGGATTTGTATTCAGGGGTCAATGCATATATGAAGTTATTTGTTTGAAACACTGATATTTCTCAAAACTGGTATAAATGGATCTTCTCGGTCAATTTTTAAAAGAATTTAATAATTTAATTTAATTTAATATTTAAATTTATATACCACCCTTCTCCCGAAAGACTCAGGGCGGTGAATGACACACACATACATATATATACAATTGTACATGTTAAAAAATACTAGCACAAATACAAAATCTGACACTTGATTCTGTTGTATAACAGTATAAGCAGTATACCAAAGTGGCATAATTACAACTAATAATAAAGAATTTTCTGTTCATGAATTATCTTTTAGGCAATCCATAAATTAGATGAAATTATTACATTACCTTATTGCCACTATTGCAAATTCTGGAAGAACTGTAACAAAATGTGCCTATTTTTAAAAAGAAAGATATCTATAGTATTTAATATTCATTCCATACAGCTGTAATGGTCTAATTAAATATGACAAGCGTGTCCATGAAATTCAGTGATTAAAAAATATTCCTCACTCATTAATGAACTAACATTCCATCAATTAATATACCAATCAAAATCTGCTACCCTAGCTATTATGCATACACTAATAATAGCCATTGCCACATAAACTACATAATATTTGTTGGAATATAGCAACACTGTGGACATCGGAAGTAATGTATAGAAAAGATATATACTTATTAATATAATAGGGTGCATTTCATATTTAACTGACATCAAACCAAAGAACATCCTTCTCCGTGTTTGTAGTTATAGCCTGCAAATGTTATAATTTATAATATGTACTATTGTGTATGAAATCTGGGCCCTGGAACATGCAGCAGTAACAAAAAATTCATGTCTACATTCTAGCTTGTAACAAATCATTAATTTTTAGATGGCATGCTACTCAGTTTTGATTAATGTTTATATTTTTAAAAGTGTATATATGACATACCAATGTCATATAAAAGTGTATATATGACATACCAATGCTGGTTTCAAGCATTTTCCTTCTTTTCCTCTTGCTCAGTTCAATTACCCATCCCTCCAATACCAAATCCTATGGGACAGTAACTTCTACTGTATCTATTACATTTGTCTTCAATATATATATTTAAATGCTCTGGGCTGGGAGAAACTGCAAATTAAGTACAAGAGTGCAGGTTCTTAAATGAGGAAAGTGCTGTAGGATAAGTGTGGGATACCTGTGGCGGGTTTTATTCCATTCTGGGTTTTTGTTTCAGATCCCTCTTAGAGAGAGAAGAGGGCATCCCTCATACCTGCTTCCATTCTGTTTTCCTTTTGAAAGGACAGTAGGCAAAGTAGGGGCAAAGGGAAGGGATTTCGTTGGCCGCAGATGGGCTTCGGGAAGGCAAGTGACCCGTGCAACCTGCCAGTCAATAATTAATGGAAACCTCTCGTCTTACCACACCATCTCAGATGGAGAGGCACATTGGCGTCAAAGTCATTCAAACCCCATCCATCTCCATTAAGCGGTCGGGAAAGCCAAGGGGGCTGGAGCAGATGGTGGCAGCCGCTGGAGAGGGGGAGCCTAGAGGCGATCAGAAGGTGGGCTTCGCTACGGCCGGAAGACTTCCTTTTGCTTTGTTCGCGCTGACTTCTCCCCGCCAAAGCCACCCAAGAGCGTTGCTCTCCTTGCGCCCGCCTTCACCCGTTTTCTTTCGAACGAAAACTATCCCGAACTGAAACCTGACTCCCTCTCTAAAAATAGCTGAAGTCGCGCCAGCCAAATCCTCAGCGCCGAAGTACCTGGTTTTGTCTCCAAAAGGCAGCATGTCCAACTAGAGGTAAAGAAATCCAGGCCAGCTCCTTGGATCTCCGCTTTGGATCTCTACGAAACTCTACCCGAGCCCTCTTCTCAGTTCTCTCCCCCCCCCCGCAGCCCCACCCTCGGCTGATAACTTCTTGCCCTGGCCTACTTGGAGCCGCTGCGGTGCAGCGCTGCCTCCTGGCGGCCGAGGGCGGCCGCGCCTCTTTGGCAAACGGCTCCTTTCGGGATAACAACTCTCACCCCCTCCCCAACCCCACAAGAGCTGAGCTCCCAAAAGTACGCCAAGGAAGTGGAGATCGCCACACACACACACACACATCCGCCCTACTGTCGCATCGCAGCTTCTCAGCCACAGCATCTTTCTTTATTGCTCTGGCTCCTAAATGATCATAAACGTCCTTTCAGGGTTTTTGCCACCAGCTGTGCGATGCTGCCCTTTGTCCTTCTTCCCAAAAAAATTAAAAAAAATAAAAATAGGTGGATCCGTTTCCATGTACCCAGCCTGCTATGATGCTTTCGAGGAAGGGGCAAAGGTTCGATCTAGCATTTGGCTTTCAGCTATCCACTGCCTCAGCACATGGAAGCTCTATTCGCGTTGTTGGGTCTCCCTGGCTTTGCCTTCTTTCTGGGCAAGGTAGTTTGTTGCCCCCAATACTGAAAAGCTTTAGCGGCTCCCCTTTGCTGTAAGACAGTTAACATCTTCAAGGTCGTTTGTTCTATCCATCAAAATGCTAGTGAGCCGGTGGCCAAGCAGAAAACTTCCTACACTTAACAAAATAGTTTTTTTTTTCCTTTCTCGAACCTCTTTTTCTTCCTCCCTTTTTCTTTCTGGTTCTGATTTTTCTTGCCATTTACCCATTAGGAAGATAATCCTACATTGACTATTGCATGAAACTGGGATAGCCTAAAATAAAATCTGGTTTCTATGTTACACTAGGTGGCAACTAAGAACGAATTGGATCACAAGCCAGCCCATTACATCAGGGTTCGAAACAATCTCTTTTTGGGTTAGGAGCTAAATGGAAACTCGACTCGTTGAACGGTTATAAAATCCCACCTGCTTGCTCGGGATCGTCAGCCTGATGAATTTAGAAAATAAGAGTTACAGAGGACTCGGAGATGGGTTTTCAGCTCATCTTCGGATGCAGATCTCCAGCCAGCAGGCCTCGGGTACCAGCTGCCGTCCAACACATCTGGAGAACCTCGTGAGCAAAGGAACCTTTCCAGATTCGGAGGGCACTTTCTATGAAGAGAGTCCCAGTTATACTGAGGCCTCGAGCGTTGACACATCAACTCTGAGCTTCGAAGTTTTTCGCGCGTGGTATAGCCTGCACTTTTTTCTTTTCTTTTCTTTTACGCTGCCGCGCAGTCCCTAACAGGGCGCTTGAAGGGGAAAGGTCGTGCGCCTTTTCTCCCAGTCAAAGATCTCAAACGGAGCCGGGCACAGAGTAAAAAAGCGGCCAGCCTTGGGTCACACGCAACCCCAGAGAACTATTTGCACGCGGAACTCCGCGCCTCGACAACAGAGCGCCTATTTGTTTGCTGCTTTCAAGCTTTGTGGAAAATCCTCGCTGCTGCTGCCGCTTCTCCTTTTCCAAGTAAGGGGAGGGGAAAATAAATTGTTCTCCACCCACCCCCTCCATCTCCCAACCCCCCCTTTCCTCCCCAGCATCGCCCAGAAGGTGTTTGCGTGCCTTGAGTTTACCTGGTGGCTTTTCGAACAAAGTAAGAGCGGGTAAAGTCTCCGTGATCGTCCAGCCACGCTTCCACCGCGTCCTCCTGCTGGCGGTGGCAGCTGCCTTCCATGATCGTCGGGTCTCTTGCCTGCTCACTTTTGCCCCACGAGGCAGCCGCAAGGCCCGTTTGGCCACCTCCGCTGCCGGGGCGCCTCCTCCTCGCCGCCGTATTTGCTGTCACGCCCCACGCCCGTCCCCTCCCCGCCCCGCCCCGGGGATCTCTCCCCTGGTCCGTCACACACACACACTCCACATCCCCAAAGCTCGCTTGTGTCCGGCTGCCCAGGTGCCTGGTCGCGGCAGACGGCAAAAAGCCAACGCCACACCTCCTCCCCGGCGAGCTGGGATCCAGCCAGCCCTTAATGTGTAATCCGGCCGGCTCCACCCCTCACTCGGTGCCCGCTGTAGCTCTAGCCAGGAGGGACTCGGGCAGCCGCTCCCTCCAGGAGTTTCCGCGGTGCTGCCGGCAAGCAGGCGAGCCTCTGCTGCCCCTTCCCTTGCCTTTCTCCCCTGCCCGGTCCCTTTTACTAACTAGATTCAAAGGAAAAGTGCCTTGAAGAAAAATTGGGTTCAGCGATTTTTCTCCACCCAGGATCGATTAGAGCAGTGGTTCTCAACCTTCCTAATGCTGCGACCCTTTAAATACAGTTCCTCATGTTGTGGTGACCCCCAACCATAAAATTATTCCTAAAACCATTGAAAATAGGTGTTTTCCGATGGTCTTAGGTGACCCCTGTGAAAGGGTTGTTCGACCCCCAAAGGGGTCCCAACCCACAGGTTGAGAACCACTGAGACGCACGGGGAACGCGAATTGTTAGTTTCACTGGACCAAATACTGAACTATTAAAATCATTAAGTGAGTAAAGACTTCAAAAACTCTCTAATCTAATCTTTTGACAGGTCCAAAAATATGCTGCTGTGGCATTCTTCAAAGTAGTCACCTACTTTCATCTTTCATACTTTCATCTTTCAATTTTTTGACTCACATATCCTGTGAGTCCCTTGGACTGCAAGGCGATCAAACCGGTCAGTCCTAGAGGAGATCCACCCTGACTGCTCTTTAGAAGGCCAGATCCTGAAAATGAAACTGAAATACTTTGGCCACCTAATGAGAAGGAAGGACTCACTGGAGAAGAGCTTAATGCTGGGAAAGATTGAGGGCAAAAGAAGAAGGGGATGGCAGAGAATGAGGTGGCTGAATGGAATCACTGAAGCAGTAGGAGTGAGCTTAAATGGACTCCAGACGATGGTAGAGGACAGGAAGGCCTGGAAGAACATTGTCCATGGGTTCGCAATGGTTCGGACACAACTTCGCAACTAACAACAACAAAACTTTCATCTGAACAACCTATAATAATATAGTAAAAAGGGGCTCCACCAAGCCATCGGTTGATGCTCCAAAAAGCCGACCTTCTTGCGCTGCGAGACTCCCCCCTCTCGCAGGCCTGGCCCTCCACATTATCGAGGGCCTATCTTGATGACGGGCTTTGGAACCCCAAGAGATGGCATGTAGCGAAGAGGGGGTTGAGGGGTTTTTTAGTTAAATTTTTAAAGAAAATTTTAAGGGGACCCGGGAGGGTGGGAGGGGATTGTAAAAGCGGACCTGGGGGGGGTCCAGATAGCGACTGAGCGGGATGATGGGTCGATTAGTTGCAGCAGGAGGGTCGCAAAAGGAAATTTAACCGGGGAGCAGGGGGATGACAGGAAGGGCTGTGAAATTGAAATAATGAGTGGGAGGGGCAGGTATGACGGACGCAGGGGGTCATATCAAGTGTCGGGGGTGCGCATACGCTGTTTACGAGTGATTGCGCACTCCGGCACCCGATGTGTGACTCGTGTCCTGGGTTGTGTAGAGTCTCAGGCCCAGGGTCCGCGGCTGATGTTGTGTAATGCCAGGTCGGTGGTTAATAAAGCCCCCCTCATCTGTGATCTTATTTCGGAGGGGGGTGCGGACCTGGCAGGTATTATGGAGACCTGGTTGGGCCAGGAGGGGGGGTCCCCCTCGTTGAGATGTGCCCACCAGGTTTCCGTGCATTTCATCAGCCAAGGGCCCAGGGGAGGGGTGGGGGAGTGGCGGTGATTATTAGGGAAAGTCTTTGTCCGAGGGAGACCACTGTTCCTCAGATAGCCGGATGTGAGTCCCTCTGTGTAAAGTGGGGCCGTGGGGTGCAGATGGGTTTGCTGACCACGTACCTGGCTCCCTGCCATGTGGCAGCGACCCTGCCCGAGCTACTCGACGTCATTGCCGGGGTGGCGGTTGATACCCCCAGACTTATCGTCATGGGGGATTTCAACCTTCCATCCGCGGGTGAGGTGTCAGAGGTGGCTCAGGAGTTCATGGCTTCCATGACGGCCATGGACCTGACCCAGTTAGTTCATGGCCCAACTCACATAGGGGGACACACTCTGGACCTGATTTTTGTCTCTGGTCAGTGGTTGAATGATCTTGGTAGAGGGGACCTAGATATTAAACCCTTGTCATGGACAGATCATTCGCTCCTCCAACTAGACTTTCCTACCGCCGTCCCCCGCCGCAGGGAGACGGAGCCAACTAGATGGTTCCGTCCCAGGCGCCTGATGGACCCCGAAAGGTTCCTGACGGAGCTTGGGCCGTTCCCTGAGACCCTAACACATGACTCGACTGAAGAGCTGGTGGCCGCCTGGGAAAGGGCGGCCGCTGGAGCTTTGGACCGCGTCGTGCCTTTGCGGCCTCTGACCCGATGCCGATCTCAACTGGCTCCTTGGTTCTCTGAGGAGCTGAGAGAGATGAAGCGTCGGAAAAGACGCCTAGAGAGCATTTGGAGGACTAGTCAATCCGATTCCGACCGGACACAGGTGAGGTCTTATATCAAGACCTACCTAGTGGCGATAAAAGCGGCAAAGTCTAACCACTTTTCCGCTCTTATCGCATCTGCAGAGAACCGCCTAGCCGCCTTGTTTAGGGTGACCCACTCCCTCCTCCGGGGGGGAGTGCGGGAAGATCCCTTGCAGGGTCGTGCTGAGGATTTTGTGCAATTCCTGCACGATAAAGTCGCTCGGATTCGGGATGGCTTGGACTCTGACTGGATGAGTCCACGGGAGGAGACGAGGGCAGGTCTTGAGAATGTTATCTGGGAGGAGTTTGATCCTGTGACTCCCGAGGATGTGGACAGGGTTCTGGGTAAGATTAGTGCCGCCACGTGTTTATTGGACCCGTGTCCCTCCTGGTTGGTGCTGGCCTCCCGGGAGGTTACACGAGGCTGACTCCAGGGGATTATAGGTGCTTCTCTGAGTGAGGGTGCCTTTCCTACCACCTTGAAAGAGGCGGTAGTGAGGCCCCTCCTCAAGAAGCCTTCTCTGGACCCGGCTGAATTAGCCAACTATCGTCCAGTCTCCAACCTTCGTTTTGTGGCGAAGGTTGTTGAGAGCGCGGTGGCACGACAACTTCCCCGGCACCTGGATGAAGCTATCTATCTGGACCCGTACCAGTCGGGCTTCAGGCAGGGGTACAGCACAGAAACGGCATTGGTCGCGTTGGTGGATGATCTCTGGAGGGCTCGGGACAGGGGTTGCTCCTCTGTCCTAGTCCTATTAGACCTCTCAGCGGCTTTTGATACCATCGACCATGGTATCATGCTGCAGCGGTTGAGGGGGTTCGGAATAGGGGGCACCGTTCTGCGGTGGTTCTCTTCCTTCCTCTCCGACCGCTCACAGTTTGTGTTGGCAGGGGGGCAGAGGTCGACCTCGAGGCATCTCGCATGAGGAGTGCCGCAAGGGTCGGTCCTCTCGCCTCTCCTGTTCAACATTTATGTGAAGCCGCTGGGTGAGATCATCCGTGGTTTTGGGGTGAAGTGCCATCTGTACGCTGATGATACTCAGCTGTACATCTCCACCCCAGACCACCCCAACGATGCCCTTGATGTGATGTCCCGCTGCCTGGAGGCTGTGCGGGCCTGGATGGGGAGGAACAGGCTCAGACTAAACCCCTCCAAGACCGAGTGGCTATGGCTTCCGGCGCCCCGATATAGTCAGCAGGTGCCATCGCTGACTATTGGGGGTGAATCCTTGCCCCCCACAGAGAGGGCTCACAATCTGGGTGTCCTCCTGGACACACGGCTGTCTTTAGAAGAGCACATGACGGCCGTGGCCAGGGGGGCCTTTTATCAGGTTCGCCTGATTCGCCAGTTGCAGCCCTTTCTGGATCGGGACGCCTTGCACACGGTCACTCACGCCCTTGTCACCTCCCGGTTGGACTATTGCAATGCTCTCTACATGGGGCTCCCCTTGAAGAGCACTCGGAGGCTCCAACTGGTCCAGAATGCGGCCGCGCGGGTGGTTATGGGTGCAACTCGTTGCGCCCACGTGACACCTCTCCTGCGCGAGCTGCACTGGGTCCCAGTGGTCTTCCGGGTGCGATTCAAGGTGTTGGTTACCACCTTTAAAGCGCTCCATGGCATAGGACCCGGGTACCTTCGAGACCGACTTCTGCCACCAGTAGCCTCCCACCGACCAGTCTGCTCCCACAGAGAGGGTCTCCTCAGGGTGCCATCGGTCAAGTTATGTCGGCTGGCGACACCCAGGGGGAGGGCCTTCTCTGTGGGAGCCCCAGCCCTGTGGAATGAACTGCCCCCCGAAATACGTAGGATCTCCGATCTCCGGGTGTTCCGCTGCGCTCTGAAGACCCTGTTGTTCCGCCAGGCAGGGCTATTAACATAACGTTTTAAATTGGGGGTATTTTAAATTTCTGGGATTTTAATTGGAGCCTAATTATTTAATGATTTTAAATTTTAAATTGTTGTTTTGTTTCTGTGTTTTTAAATAGGCTGTACACCGCCCTGAGTCCTTCGGGAGAAGGGCGGTATAGAAATAAAATTATTATTATTATTATTATTATTATTATTATCTGCCCTGTTGCCAAAGAACTCTTCTCCTTACTTTAATTTTTCCTGATCAGTTCTGGGGAAAGGCTGCTATCCAGCATTAGAGAGCAACAAAACTCTTGTTGGATTAAACTCATCTAATGCAGCATTCCATTTCCAAGAAAGCACAAGCAGGGCACTCATACACTAGGAATACTATTCTTAGCTATCTTTCTAGGTAGCAGTGAAAAAGGCTGCTTGCCTTTAGCCAGGAGAGATCACACAATAAGTCAACTGGCACACAGAAGGCACCTTCCCCTGTACTTGGAATGAAGTGAATTATCCCATCTTCCCATCCATGCCTTTAAAACTAAAGAAAGAAACATCACTAACCTGTTCTATGTGGATGGCTCTATCCTGATGGTTGAAATTGCAGATATCTGTAAGCCCTAGTAAAAAAAATCTAGGAGCACAGTGGGAAAAACGGGACTAAAATTAAATATAAAAGACCAAACTAAACAACAGGAGATAATTTCAGGTGGAGAAACTGTCTACAAAGTTGAGTCCTGAAGTACGGGGGTGAGGTGGCCTTAGTGCTTGGTGGTCTCACTGGTTCTCGTTAATGTCTATATGAAGTCACCACTGATTGGGTTCAAACTCAGGTATTGTTGGTATGCTATTGATCTTTTAATTGCATGTCTTTACCCAGAACTATCCAATGAAGCTATGAAAGCCCAGTGTTTGGAAGCTTGAAGATCTAGATAGGGAGAAACAGATTCAGCCTTCAGCCAACAATATTAGTGGCCGGAAATGTTTTGGACTCCCAATCTCAGAAAGTGTCTTATCTTTAGTCCAGGATGAGATACCATCCATCTCTTTGGGATTGAGGTGCAATGTGGGAATCTTTCTAGACTCAACTCAAAGAGTAGGTGGCAGCTAGGCTAGGAAGACAGTATATATACATCAGTGGTGAAATGTAAAATTTGTTACTACTGGTTCTGTGAGCGTGGCTTGGTGGGGGTGGCTGAATGGGCGTGGCCAACTTTTTTTTTTTACTTTTAAAACCATTTTTTCTACAACCTGTTCGGCTGAAGAGGTTGTTAAAAAATGCTTTTAAAAGCCTCTGACAATCGCAGCTGAGTTGCCTGATCGGCAGAGGCTTTCCTTTTTTTAAAAAAAGCCTCTAATGAACCCAGCTGAGCTGCGCAATCATCAGAGGCTTTTTTTTTTTACTTTTAAAAGCATTTTTTTCGGCCAAAGAGGTTATAGAAAAAATGCTTTTAAAAATTAAAAAAAAAAGCCTCTGATAATTGTGCGGCTCAGCTGGGCAGGGATTTTTGCTACCAGTTCTCCGAACCACCCGCCTCCATCGCTACTGGATCGGGCGATCCGGTCCGAACCGGGAGCATTTCACCCCTGATATACATTATATAAATGATACTAGGTGTAATGCAGAATACCCATGTAACATGTTTTCCTGAGTTACTCTGGTTGCCACTCAAAGGAATTCAAAGTTCTGGTTGCCCTATACATGGCAAAGGCCTTCCTATCTGAGAGGCCACCTATGGCCAATAGTTTCTATCTACCCTGTGTAATCAGAGAGTGTACTCTGGGTTCTATCCTTTCAATTTCCTTTCAAGTCTCATCAGGCCACATTGCTGAAGACCTTGTGGTGTTGACTTAGCCAGGGAAGACTGAATGGTTATATTCAGTAGCCACAGGGTGATGAGTGGTTTCCTACACAGTTGCTGTAATGTTTGACTCATTTGCTTCTGCCCAGATAGAAAAGCTGTAGCAGAGAAAGTGGCATTCTTAATAGTTAAATTGTTATGGTTTTAATAGTTAAAACCAATCCTATACATTGTAATTATGCAATGTAACTAAACTCCAAAGTAAACTCCAAGTAATTAAAACTCCAAAAATAAGTTTGGCAAAATTTTTGATCGATTGATTGAATGTTAAGTAATCTTTCCTAGCCTTAATACTTTCTCTAGGATGCCAGGGCTTGCTAAGGTACCCCTATTTTGAGGGTTCTTAAAATGGGCAAGAAAAGGGATTGAGAGTCCATGTGGCCTTAAACCATAAACAGTTCACCTGAATCTTGCCCAGTATTAGGCCTATCAAAGTAGTTATGCCCACTAGAAGGTGTTAAGAGTTGTGTTTTCTGTATCTCTCCAAGTCATGCTGGCACCAGATCTAAAAGTTCTGCCTGCTGCAGCTGTCTAGCATTTCAGGTAAAACTATTGTTTTTTTCAAAGTAATCAATCAAAATGTATTTATAGTTCAAGACCAAACACAATAAAAGATCAACACACAATACACTAACTATAAACAGAATGTTCAACTGTTAATAATTCTAATGGCATTTGCAACCAGGCATTTGCAGCTATGACTACTCCTGGATGACTACTCTTCAGAAACTTCTAAGAAAGTTGATAAAATCTTATCAATAGCTATGCCTGTTAGAAACCACCATTTCTTTTCTCATATTATGAACTGTTTTCCTCCCTCTTTCTATTAATTGTTAACGGCTTATTATTTTAGGATTTTTCTCACAGCCTTTGCTCTCCTCCAGTAGCTTGCCGGCTACCATTCAGCTTGGAGGGTTCTGCTGGTGGTATCCACATTTGAGTCATGTTGAGTTATTGCCATAAAGTGTTCTGGTGAGATTTTTTTAAAGAGTACCGTAGTTCACCATTGCTTTCCTTAACTCTCCCTAATAATTGTCTGCTTAGAAAGTATTTTTTTTTATTAAAGCTTTAACCGGGTAGATTTGGCATATATGTTTTCAACTGTGATTTGTATTTTTTTACAAACATAGTAACAGAGCATAATTATAGATTGTCATATTAAAAAGTCCATAATTAATAACATGTGTCTCACCTAGCTTCACAACCAGATTCAGTGCAGTATAGATGCAAGGCTTTTTGATGTATAGATACTTTCAAACAAAGCCTTTGAACCAGCTTGATTTTGAATTCAGCATTAGACCTCTAATGAATCCACAAGGCTGGCAGAGGTCAAGAGCTAAGCTGATTTATTTCTAGTTGGGCTATAGTGTATTTGAAATCTCACTGTGATTTTCCTTTTGCTACTCTGAAGCCTTAGAACACTTACGTGCAGAACGCATTCTTTTTGCAGCCCTATGGGGTCAAAACAGCTTCTTCCCCTTCCTAATTAAAAAGTAGTTGCTAAAATGCCTTGTCAATGTGCCATTTTTAAAAACTTATATTTAAAGGGCAGCAAAGACCAGTGCCTTGACAGATGCACAATTACCCTCAGCTCACAGTTATTGCTTCCCTCTCTCTCTCTCTCTCTCTCTCTCTCCATCCATCCATCCATCCATCCATCCAACTAGCTATCTAGCTATCCATCCATCTCACTATTGAGAACAATTTTAATGGTTTTTGAGAAATCATTGGACAAATGTACTTAACATTAAACATTCAAACTGCAGTGCAACACTGACTGAATGCCACATTTTGCATTTCTGTCATTTGTGGTGATGGTTGTGTGCAAGGTGTAGAATTGCTTGTGGTGGTGTCAACATTTTGACAGTTGATATCAGTGAAGTTAACCACAGGCCAGGAGTGTTTAGGAACTGGGGAAAGGAAATGGTAGCAAGGGAACAATGCCTTTTGTATGCCTTTAGGCAATTGCCCAACTCTCTAATCAATGCCAGTCATAATTACTTGAATACCATCATTTAATTTTCTGTAATGCCCCTCCCCCAGCAACCTAATATTTTAGCCCTGTAAGAAATTTTAAAAAGAGTTCCAAATGAACACTCTTGCTGATTTACTTTTAAAGGATACCACTGGAAGAGATTAAATGTCACTGCAGTGTCTTCTTCAATCCTGTCTGGGATTTGCTATAAATTCCCAGTGTGCTTTGTTTAATTCAGATTTATACTCTTAATTTAACAATGTGTTTATTCAAAAAACTGTGGTTAAAGCAATTCATGACTTAGCAAAATGTAAAAACTCTGCCTGAGGATTTAGAACCTGCAGCATACAACCTTCAGTATGCCAACTACTATGGAAAAATTTCTACTTTGGCTTTATACGCTACATCAAATTTATAATTTGTTGTGCAAACTATCTTGACTATAATCATAGTGCCATGTAAGTCTGAGCCTCTTTCAAAGTTGCCACCAAAGTATATATTTAGTATAATAGAAAGGATCATTAAATTCACATATCAATTGCATTAGATTATATTAATATGACCTATATTAAATTTAAATTAAATCAAATTTAACTTTTGTGCCTGACTTCACCTACTTTTTTGGCCTAATTCAGGGTCTGCCTACATTTGGTTCATAACACCAGGTATGGCTATTGGTGCAAAATATGTTGTACAATTCTGACAAAAATCATGGCCATTGGAATTATTAAAGAAAATTGTTGAGTAGCAACAACGGTATAAATCACATTATAAGCCAGAGAACAATAGTTTCCAAAGCACTCAATATAATAACAACTCTGAAGTTATTATTCATTTCCCATTTATCTTACGGTATCCTGCGCTTAACACTCTAAACATTTTAAATTTAAATAATGTGCCTAAGACTAGCCAGTAAAAAAGGTGATAAGAATGCACAAGAGAGCTGAGAAGCAACTTTTGTAGATTGTTCTGGCTAAAAATGAAATTAATGGGCAACTGAATTATTTGAGTCAGGAAACGGTCAATAATATTAATTACAATAAGCACATCTCATTCACATGAAAAAAGCTCAAAGGGGCAGAGTCCATATGGGGAACAAAGTGAAAGGGAAGTTGCTTAGCAGCTGTGTTTGCAGTTCAAAGATATCAACCATCATAGGCTTAACACAAAACAAATGACTGCCAACTTCGGCCTGCAGTTTGCTGTGGATTCCTGATAAGGCTGTGCCTAAGCAGCTCATACTGATATCCCTGACATACAAGAGATTTAAGAAATGGTATTCCTGAAAAGGGAGTTTTATCTGGGTTTCACTAAACTTGATGAGCAATGGTAGGAAGCAATTGGGGAATAGATACACTGATCCTCTGAATTAGAAAGGCATAATAAGGTTGACAGCCATATCAGGATTTTCTAGATCTATTGGCTTCTATTTTAAATCATGTCTTTACTCCTTTAATGTATACCGATTATAAAGAAGTACAGAAGTCAGCACAAAATAATTCCCAAATGTTGAAAAACATTTTCTTGTATTTCTCTATCATCCTACTTATTGCTATAGTTGAAGATTAGGTCTAATTGGCTTTAGATCTAATCTTCAACTATAGCAATAAAACAATGTCCTCCATTCCACTCAGGGGTGGGTTCTACTTACCTTTACTACTGGTTTGCAACGGGAGCGTGTGGGTGCGTGAAGCGGTTTACTAACGCTTCGCTCACGAGCGCACACTTCTGCACATGCACAGAAGCTTCTGCGCATGCACAGATCATCTATTATGACGTCCGGATGGGTGGGCGGAGCCTCCCATCGCTTTTACTACTGGTTCGCAAGAACTGGACAGAACTGGGAGCAACCCACCGCTGATTCCACCTGAAGTCAACAGTCTAGTTCAAGGAGCACAAAGCCAACTAGGCAATACAAAGTGATTTGTCCTTCACTGTTGTCTTTCTCCCAATGCCTGACCAACAAATGCACAAATGCTGCCGCAACAGCAAATATCACATGAGCAGAAATACAGAGAATACATGCACAATACATAGAAACCATGCACAAATACATAGACACACGTTTTTTTCAGTGACTCAAGAAAGGAAGACACTGCAAATCAAGAAAATTCACTGGGTGATTTTGACAAGCCACTACCTTTGAAACCCACTATCTAGCAGGATAGTTAGCGATGGAAAGAATCACTAGCAGGAGTAAATGACTTGTAGGCTGTCTTATTCAGATCCTGGAGTAAAGATAGGACATCAATCAATTGGTCAATTAGTCAGTAATGATTATATGCTTAATCAGGATTTTTTTTAAAAAAAGATATACTTTTTTATTGCTTTTGCTGTTTCTGATTCATTTTTTTCACAAGAAGCCTGTTAAGCAAAATTTTATTTTTAGTAGCCCATATTGACTCCATTTAGTAGACACATGACTTATTTCCACTCATTTAGTGTGATCAGTTTTTGTTTAGGAAAAATACTGAATTCACTTTCCTTCTCTTGCTCTTTTGTGATACTATCCTTATCCTTGCCTATGGAGAATTTAATCATCCTGCATTAAGAGAGAGAGATTTCTAGTCGTTTTTAAGCTCTAATAGTCTCCAGCACTGATCCCATGTTAAGGAATAATTAAGGCAGGCATTTTGATAGCAAATTTGGACTTTCTTGTTTGCTGTTACTATTTTTCTTATTAGTGCCAGGTAAAATGATTCCTGATTTTAGGGGGAATGGTAAAGGTATTCTGAGCCAAAATTCAAACCAAACAGTATCAACTGCACTTAACGATTTCCTCTCCCCCACAAAAAAATCCCTGCAGTTTCTAACATCAGTTTGCACTGCACCTAAACAAATAAAATCAGAGACAAAACATAAATGCTTCATTTCTGGCACTTTCCATTAAAACTGGAATGTATTGCCTGGCCCAAGAGACCTATAAATCCCATTGTACATTAGAAGTACTTTGATGTATTTATTGCATTATCTTCTTGCAAATGAATGCAAAAAATATATATTTTCGTTGTTCCTCAAAGATTTTCCATGTATATGCATTTTGTTATTTAATAATGAAGCATTAGCAATGAAGAGTCTGGCTGGCGGAAACATTTGTCATGATACAAATAAGAAGTGACTGAGATGATAGGTGAATATCTTGGACAATAGAATAAAAATCTGTAATGCTGACAGGCTATTTTTTCACATTGATCAGCCCATATCTGTGTCCTAAAATGGCTATCTAACCGGCAATCTTAAATCTTAGTGTGGTTTCAAACAATTCAGAGTTAAATCAGATACCATAAGGCCGTGATGGTGAACCTATGGCACGTGTGCCACAGGTGGCACGTGGAGCCATATTGGTGAGCTCCAATATGGAAATGGTGAGCTCCATATTGGTGAGCACATGAGCTCAGCTCTGGCATGCATGCGTGCCAGCTAGCTAATTTTCAGGCCTTCTGGGCCCACCGGAAGTAGGAAAACAGGTTGTTTCCGGCCTCTAGAGGGCCTGGGGGGGTGGGGAAGGCCCTTTTTTCACTCTCCCCAGGTTCTTGAAAGGCTCTGGAGCCTGGGGAGAGCAAAAACCAGGCCTGATCCCACTGGAAATCAGCAAACGGGTCCTTTCTGGCATCCGGAGGGCCTTGGGGAGGGGAGGAGGCCGTTTTCACCCTCCCCAGACTCCTAGAAAGGCTCTGGAGCCTGGGGAGGGTGAAAAACAGGCCCGCCATGCCATCACGTGCCGAAAGCGTGGGGAGCGTAGGGGGGGTCACGTGCACATGCGGGGGGCAAGGGTGCATAGAATTATGGGTGCGGGCACACGTGCGACCGCCGCACTCTATCTGCTTTTGGCACGCGATGGCAAAAGGGTTACCCATCACTGCTATAAGGGAACACTACCAATATATGAAGACAGTTACAGCTTCATTCCTGCAGGTATTTTTTTTTAATGTTTCACCTCCCCATCCCATGAAAACCAAATACAATTAATCAGTTGATTTCCTATGGTCACCTGCTCTCCAAACCATCTACAGAGGTAATCATGTAGTCTGGATACAGCATCAGCAGAGTTCAATCTAATTTGGAACTGACTGAAGTAAAACAGTCAACTAAACAGCTCCACAAATTCAAGGAGGCAATATGTATTCTTCCTAAGATTACTACTATTTGTTAAAATAAGATAGTAGCCCAAAGTAATCAGCTCCCTCAGACCATCATCTATGGATGGACAGATTTGGCATTGAGAGCCTGTAGAAGCAGAGGAGAAACAAGTTAGAGATATAAAATTAACATTGGAACCACCATCAGTGGCCTTTATACTTCAAAGCCATATTCTACTCATATAGAACACACCACCTCAGATTAAAGCTTACCTCTGAATAATGAAATGCAAAGATCTTGGACTCTAGATGGCTTGTTCAGCAATGTTTTAAGGATTCTCACTTTTCTTTAAATGATGGCTTTTTTAAACAGTGAAGAAATTTACTTTCAAAAATATGTTGGATTATTTCACATAAACAGCTAGGGAACCAGACACCTTGTCTGGGAGAAAAATGCAATATAGTGCATTCAATTTATTTTAAAGCAACAAAAGTAAGTTGAAAAAGCACAGAAGTTTATACAAGTTCTGTTTTGATATAAAACAGGTTATTTATATGTGCCCAAAAAAAGTTATATAGGCCATTTTATGATTACAAACAGAATTCTGGGCTTCAACTTTGAGCCAAACCTTACATGTATTGTGTTAAACAATAGTAAAGATTTGCTTATTGAGTTTTTGTGTGACAAGAATATATTAAGTTATATTATAAATGGAAGTTTGAAGTCAGGAATGTTACCGAGCATGAAAAGAAGCTTTATTCAAGAGATTCTTGTTGCTATAATTACTTAGTACTAGTTGGAGACCTGTAAGATTCTAGTATTACTATACTAACAGTTTGTATTTACCAAACCACTTTAAAAGTGAAATTAAAATTTTCCCCAACAAATTATAAATCTACTTCTCCCATTTATAATACCCCCTCCTCCCAAAAATACCTCCAGAAATATCACATTTGGATTTTCAAAAGTGTTTTGGCTCTCTAATTTCACAGTACCAAATACCTGGAAATACAGTAAAAACAAAAGCAAGACAGTTAAGATAATGTTCTTGGAATGTAGCTTGTTGTTATATGCATAGTTGCAGCCACTATGAACTGGCAGGATTGGCATGCTCCAGTCCCTTCAATTAAACAGTGTCCATCTATTGGAATCCAGGATGCATGTTTTTTTCTGTTGCAGAGCCTGCCCTTTGGGATGAGGTTGTCCCCGATATCCAGACCCTGGTGGCATTCTAGAAAGTCTTAAAAGCCTGGCTGATCTCCTAGGCCTTGGACTAGGATCAGATTTGTTTGAGGATATTCTTGTGTTAACTGGACTTGCCATTGGTTCTTGTTCTTTATTTCTTTTTAATTTCTTTCTAATTATGATATTCCTTTGCCTTTAAAGCCCTACATGGCATGGGTCCAGGGCAAGGGTGCTATTCAGCAGGTTCTGACAGGTTCTGGAGAACCGGTAGCAGAAATTTTGAGTAGTTCAGAGAACCAGCAAATAACATCTCTGGCTGGCCCCAGAGTGGGGTGGGAATGGAGATTTTGCAATATCCTTCCCCTACCACGCCTACCAAGCCACGCCCACCAAGCAACACCACACCCACCAAGGCACGCCCACAGAATCAGTAGTAAAAAAAATTGAATTCTACCACTGGTCCAGGGTATTTGAGGAGCCGTCTCTTCATGGTGGGACAAGTCTGCTCCACTCATACCAGCAAGAGAAGCCTGCTACTGATCTCATCTACTAAGGAATTGTGCCACGTATGGTCAAGGAGAAGAGCTTTTTTTTACTGTCCCTTCTCTGTAGAATATTTTACCACTGGAGAACTACCCCCTCCCTTTTGGTATTCTAGAAGGGTATCAAAATCTGGATTTGCCAGCTGAGTTGGGGCTCCAAGGGAGGTATTCACCACTGGAAGTGGCTGATTGGGTAAGAAGACCTCATCCCCATCCCATCTGACTCTTAGTTGCCCTAGTTTGGGTTTAGTATAGTTGTTATTAATATTTCAGTTCTGTGTTGTTTTAATTTTTTAACTAATTTTTACTTGTTTTAAAACCTGTAAACCACCCTGAGTCACTTCTAGGGGAGATGGGTGACATAAAAGCTTAATAAATAAATATTTTAATTTTTGTTCTGTCTAATTGTATTATGTACTGTCTAGAGTCAGCTGGAAGTCTAAACTGAATAAATTAAATTAAAACAATTAAACTATCCTAAATCCTAATATTTGGGGGGCTGAAAAGACCATATAAAACAAAATTTCTATTATAATGTATGGTCGGAATGATACACTTATATATCACTTTGGTTGTTCTGTTGTAAATGTTTGCAATTCTTTAAAAACATTCTTCTCTCCTAAAGTATCTCCTATCCTCTTCCATATGTTTAGAGTGCTTCAGTATTTCTATTGATTTTCTCTTGGTGGTGCTTTTGGGATGATTTTATTGCTGGAAGTGGTTAAGGCTGTTACCAATATTTTCTTGAGAATCTCAAGGAAGTGGAAAAGAATGATTCTTCATACTGTATGTGCACTTTCCTGTCAAAATAAACAAGTCCAGATCTCCACATTTTAAAAAACTGAAGAAATGGGGAATAGCTAGTTAATAGTAACGATTAATTGAATTGGGAGTAAGATATGTATAAGGAGCAGAATACGGTGATATAGCAAGTGCACCCATGGTCCACCTCTTCAAAAATCACTTCTGGATTCCACAGCCTGAAGAATCAATGGGATAGAGTTCAGTATTACTTAGTTGGTGGAGAGTTGTATTGGTTTTCTTCTCATTGACATAAAACCTACTCAGAGGGAGCTACAAGGCATGCATTTATGTACGAAGGCAATTATAAAGAAGTAGTGTGGCTCAGTGGTTAAGACGCTGAGCTTGTCGATCAGAAGATTGGTAGTTCAGCAGGTTGAATCCCTAGTGCCACCTAATGGGGTGAGCTCACGTTACTTGACCCAGCTTCTGCCAACCTAGCAGTTCGGAAGCATGTTAAAATGCAAGTAGAAAAATAGGAACCACTTTGCTGGGAAGGTAACAGCGCTCCATGCGCTTTTGGCATTGAGTCATGCTGGCCACATGAGATGTCTTTGGACAGCGCTGGTTCTTCGGGCTTAGAAACAGAGAGGAACACCGCCCCTAGAACTGCCCCTATAACAACTAGTACGCATGTGCAGGGGAACCTTTACCTTTACTTAGGTGGGTTAGGTTGATTTATTATATTCTATTGTTTCTGTATCTTAAAGAATATGCAAAGAAAAGGTCATGTTTTACACTCTTCAGCCTGCCCCCTGCAGATAAGTTAAAACCAGTGCTTCAAAAATTCAGAGCCAGTAATTCTTGGAGCTATGGTCACAACACATCTGGAAAAGCAAGAGCTAAAGTTATAGAAGGCAAGCACAAATATCTAATTAGTTCCTCTCCCAATGTGTTTTGTTACAGAAAGCTGCATATCCAAGTTTGCCTGGGCCAAACTACCATCCTTTGTATTTTCAGTACTTGTTAAAATAAAGTTAAAAGCATTTTGAACTATATATAGTTAGCGCCTTTAGAAATCTATTTGCAATGAATGTCTGCTATGTGCTCTGCCGATGATGGGAACATGTAAACAGCCATCCATCTGCATTTTCTTCCTTTTTGCATTATATAAAGCAGAGCTACAGACTTCTGGATAACGGATCACTTTCCACAGACTTTCTCTGAGGGGAAAAGACTTACACACTTTATACTTCAGGCAAAAGTCTATAAAGAGAACCTGTAGCAGATTGGTACAAATGTACACAGGCTGTCATCCATCGTTAAGAAAATATATGCATATTTATTTACTTAGGTGGAAATCTCTTCTGTTGGATCCAAAGGATTATCTAGCAAGGAGAATATTTGTAGTTCAGGGATGAAATGAGGAGTCCTTCGTGCTCTCTGAGCTTGATTGTTTTCTTGCAGACTTTTCATTATCCAAACTAAGTAACATCATGCTAGTAAGGAATGAGGTTTGCTCTCAATTTATATTCTAGTGCCTTGCCCTGTCAGTGTTGGTGGGAATGGTCTTGGAAGATTCTTTAGTTGGGCTCTTTACTGTTAGTTGTTCAGCAATTCCTTTATTGGGTATTGTTTACTTCTTGGTTGTTGATCTGATGTTAATCTTGTTGTTTCTCTATGCTCATGTGGGTGTTGAATGCTGGTAGGGAGGTCTTTTTAATCCCTTGTTGGCTTGTTGAGTCTCTTTTTTGCACAATATGTAGATGTTGTTTATGTCTATGTGCCTACTGAGGGCCAATTTATCAGAGTGCCAGGTTTCCAGGAATTCTCTACTGTTTTTGGTGATCACTGATCCCATATATGTACCTTTAATTTTTTGTTTGTCCATCAAATTAAAAGTGTGTTTCAGAATGCATTTATTAACTCAATTACTAGATTAACAAAGAAATAAAACTTTAATCCTAGGCTTAAAACTTTCTCCAATTAATATAATAGTATCAAGGATACAAACATCCTGTCTCCTACTATGTGGCACATCAATGAAAAAATAAATACAAGTACATTTGGATTTTCTTTAAGCTAACAGATACACTGTATTATAATGTAAAACTATTAGGATTTGCCATTAGCAAGAAATTATATAAATTGCACAGGGAAAGAGCTCCCTCCCTCCCCAATCAGTGCCAATGCATACTTATACAAGTATGGGCACTAGATCTTGTAGGGGTGGGAAGGGGAGAAATGGAAAAAGTGCTCTATTGCTATTCTACACTAGACGCATTAGATATAAAACTGCCATAAAGCACTAAGACAATGTGCAGAGAAGAGTCCAAGTAACAGCAGTTTAGGTGATGATAGAAAGATGAACAGAACAAAGGCTAATTGTAGAATTGACCTTGCACTATTTGGAATGTGTAAATAATATAATTTAAAATTCTATTTGCCATTATTGCCATGCAGCTGGGCCACTGCTTAAAATAATGCTGTTGGGACTCAGAAAATCGTTACTTTATTGTTATGAAAACTATGAATTGTGAAAACAGAGTAATGAAATAAACTTCTGAGGGATATGCTACTCCTTTGTAATATGCTTCCTGAAACCAATCATTGACTTAAGTTCTGCTTTTATGTTATATTTTCAGCGTTGTCATTTTGGTAGCATCCGTTCTGCTTTTTTCATCAAGGCTATGCTCATCACAATTCAGAATTAGGTTTGCTTGTTAGTCTTGTGTTTGGACTGTTATAATTTTAATGCGATAATTAGCTTTCACAATAAAACAAATGAGTCAGTTGAAGTTGGATGATAAAAGTTGTCTTTTGATCAAATACATTGTATATTTAATCCATCACAATTCAAACTTATTTAAAAACTAAGGCAGAGGCTAAAACCCAGTTATCCTTTGTGACGATGCTAGGAAGCAAATTCCTGGGCAGAGTGCCCTGCTGTAAAGGCCCTATGTATGGAGATCCCAAACAGAATTTCTAAAATCATTTTGAGGTGTAAACACATTCTTACATGATCCTTAACTTGTACATGCTACCCTTCGCTTAAATATTGCAAATTTGGTGTAGAATAAATCTCTATCAATTTTGAGAAAACACATAATGATATAAATGCTAAATAATGAAACAAATACAAATGTATTGCAAAAGTATTTTCTGCCACTAAAACCAATGGGACTTTAGTTGCATATTTGATTCAATTAAGTATTTATACTACATGAAAGGATGCTGTGGCTAAGACGCTGAGCTTGTCGATCGAAAGGTTGGCAGTTCAGCGGTTCAAATCCCTAGTGCCGCATAATGGGGTAAGCTCCCGTTCCTTGTCCCAGCTTCTGCCAACCTAACAGTTTGAAAGCAGGTAAAAGATTCAAGTAGAAAAATAGGGATCACCTTTGGTGGGAAGGTAATAGCGTTCTGTGTGCCTTTGCCATTTAGTCATGCCGGCCACATGACCACAGAGATGGTCATGTGATCCGTCTTCAGACAGCACTGGCTCTTCGGCTTTGAAATGGAGATGAGCACCATTCCCTAGAGTCGGGAACGACTAGCACATATGTGCGAGGGGAACCTTTACCTTTACCTACTACATGAAATCCTCTGCTTTTATAAAGAAAATACTATTCCCTTTTTATACCTGTTCTTCCTTACACTATTGTTAGGAATTCCTATTAGGATACAGTATATGAAACTAACTGTGCATGGAATATATTCAACAAGGGAAAAATTGTAAAATAGTGAACTTTAAGAGGAGTCATACATCTTTCACCAGATTGGCTTATGCACTCTATGCATTAAATCTAATTTGGATCTAATCAGGAAACATTAAAAGGGAAAAGATCATTCAATTCATATCTACTTCATATTAAAAAATAAAAGCAAAACCAACAATGTTATACAGATCTTGACATAGTCCCAAGCATTCTGGGTTTCAGTTAGAAAAATATGTGGGGGGGGAATCAGTTAATAATTTAAATCACAACAGATTGAATAAACAAGTGGGCAATGTAGTTTTCCTGCATTTACCAGATGGCATGTTCCTGATGCTGGCAGATAGAATAGACTTTTATTTTGTTTTATTCATCTCTTTAAATAGCTGCAAATGAGAAAGATTTTTCATCATTCAACATGAAAGGAAATCAAAGGTTGCCATAGTCATTTGTTATGAGCAGGTTTATCTTGCCCTCCCAAATGAATATTTAACAGCTTTTTGAAGTGTCTATGCAGATTTAAACAATTTTAACAGTTTTTTAAAAGTTTTCTTAATGTTTTAATGATCCTTATGATTATTTTGTATTTTTAATTTTTATATGTGCCATTCACATATGTGAGACGGGCGGTTATATACAAATACATTCAGGTAGTCCTTATTTATGGACTGCCTTGTACAGCAACCATTTGCAGTTATAATAGTGGTGGAAAAGTAATTTCAGATTTATGAACTTTGCAGATATGTAAAACGAAGGAAACCTGAATAATCATAATCACTTTCATGGTTTCACTTAGCAACTACTTCACTTAACAATTGATTTGCCAGTCCCACTTGTACTCTCTAAATGAAGACTATTATAAGTCATGCTAGCTGGACAAATTTCTTATGTATAAATAAATACATTAACTAAAACAACATATATGATCAAAGCTATATATTATCTTTGTATATATATTAAATCAAGATATATGTGTTATAAGAGGGAAGGACCATAAAAGCAATAGAGGTGTAGCTGAGATGAACAAAACATGTTTTAGGCATCTGAGGGTCTATATTAGGAAGGAAAAAATGAAAAATGAATTATTTTACCTTTTTCATACTGTAGTAGTCCTAGTTTGCAAATCTTAAAATGAGGCTGGGTAACGAGGGAATTCATCATTTGTTTTTAAGCACCACTACAAAACTATTTAAGGAAAAATGTCAATTTAAGCCAGCTCAATTCTACTAATGAACTGCCTCTAGTCAAAGACTGGTTCTGCAGATATATTGAGACCCCAAAGCTAGCCTTTAGATTGAAATACTTCCAAAAGAAAAGAATACTTGCAGGTGGAATATTACACTGCCATTCTCTTACCTTGAAAAAACCCACTTGCAGAGAAGATATACAAACTGCCATTTTGGGAAAAAAATCTGAGCACAGTCACACACCTCTGGACTCCATAGCATATATCTTTGTCCTCAAGATACCACCCAAGGTTTCAAATTGCTCTATTTTATATCCACTGTTCTGTAATCATATTTTGATAAATGTTTGAAAAAGATAATAATTAAATGATCTCAAAGAACATTTTCTTCAGAATAGTAGGAAAAAGCATGGGTCTGGAGGGCTTTTTATAGCATATAGCAGGACAATGTTCTGTCTTTAGCCATAGTAGGCGGGGAGAGGGTGGAAGCTAGGATCAGAAACTGCTTGGGTCCATGAATTGATATAAAAGTTGAACAAAATGGGGATTAATAAATAATCCTGCTTCACTCTGATGTTTGAAAACATTGAATATGTAACACGGCCCTGAGGAGTACAAAGAATCCTCAAGCAAGTATTTTCATATGATCTGCAAATAATGGCAAGGAGCCAGCAATCTATTAAAGAAGCTTCCAGTTTCTTTCAGAATCTATTCCTCAGGATAGTCAACACCATGAAACATTGTATCCTTATGAACTTCTTGCAAAGGTTGTAAATCAGGAACGTTGTTTTGCAATCCTGCTAGTTGTTTGTTTGGTGTAACCTACCTTTATTATTTTTATAACATTTTATAAATAACTCAATGCAACAAACACATACAATACTCTTTCCTCCTCCTATTTTCCCCACAACAGAAAGCCTGTGAGGTGAGTTGGGCCGAGAAAGAATGACTGGCTCAAAGTCTTCCAGCCAGCTTTCATGCCTAAGGGAGACCTAGAATTCGGCTTCTAGACTGGGGCCTCTGTCTGCTCATAAGTCAGTTCAAGGACTTACCAACTGGGATATGAAAGGTCATGGACCAGAAGATTGGCCTTCTGTATGGTAGTACTTTGGAACATATTGACCCCAGAAGGATATTTGCCTCCTAATCCCTGATATTTTATTTTGAACATCGCACTAGGTTAAATTGGGTACCCAGCAGGATTTCTCCTGTGTTTTAATAGCAGAGGCATATCTTGTAAAAAAGGAAGAGGAAAGCTCTTGCATCATAATTCCTGTGGGTTCTGGGTCAATCAGGGCAGTACCTGGGACAGCTCCCAGTAGAAATTTCAAGGAACTATGAAAGTTCCTTTGGCAACTGAAGATCTAACTCAGTGTTTCTCAATCTTAGCAATTTGAAGATATGTGAACTTCCAACTCCCATAATTCTGGGAGCTGAAAGCCACACATCTTCAAGCTGCCAAGGTTGAGAAACACTGGTCAAACTATATCAGAATAGTGAAACAATCAAATTGTGAAAGCTAATGACAAATTTAGCTATAATTGAAAATGGCAAAAGACTGGCTCCAAGCCTGGAACTTCAGCACTGCTGATCACCCTCCAGCTGTACATTCCAGTACATTGTACATTGCCAAGAGCAATCAGGGGCACTTTATTTTATGCTGCATAAATGAACATATTTTTCAATTTTAGTACATCAATGAGGCATTGTTGACTGTGACCTATCTAAGACCATTCCTCCAGACTGTTCTAGCACAAAGGGGAACAGGAAGCACTGACTTTTGGAATTTTAAGCTACAAGGAGATATAGAACACAAGTGCAAATGAATGTATCAATTGATATAATATTCAGGAAAGCTGTCATGATTAGATGTGTTTTAAGCACAAAGAGATCTTCACACAGGGTCTAGAAACTTATTGGGATAATATTTTAAGGTACTTCAATTTATTTGAAGTGTAGTAAACATGAGACACAAAGTAGACTACAGCACTAAACAAAGTTATTAATTGTATCAATATTTTTTTATTCCTTGGAATTCAGGCAGATACCTTGGGAGATGGATGGTTCCTTAGATCAGAGCTCTTCAACATTTCCAAGTTGGCGGCCCAGAGCAGATGGCAGGGGGAAAGAGGGGATGGTTTTGAGGGAGGGGCAGTTGCTTCTGCGAGTGGGGCTGCAAGCACCTGCAATGCTTGTGCGAGAGGGGCTGTGTGTGCGCACGCATGTGCGTGCACCAGCCAGCCACTCACGTCGCCCGGTTGCAAATAGGCCGCAGATGGGCCACAGGTTGGAGACCCCTGCCTTAGATAACCAGGTCCTATACTCTGTAGCAATTTTTAGATCACAACAGTATCTTGAACTACATCCAGAAGCATACTGGTAATCAGCACAGGTTATGGACTTCAAGTGTCACATGGGCATACTAAGGAATGCTCATCACTGCCCACACCAGTGCATTCTGGGTCAGCTTAAACGTCTGAGTGGTTTTCAATTGCAACTCTGGGTCCTGTGCATTGCAATAGTCAAGCTATGATATCTACTTAGGGCATGAATGACTGTCCAAAGAGTTTCCCAAGCCAGGAAAGAATGAAACTGGTATACTAGATGAAGCTATGCAAAGGCCTTTAAGAATAAAGTTTGGGCACACTTTATCAGATATGATAAAGGATAAATTTTAAAGGAACATTATGCTAATCTAGTCTACTAAATACTGCATTTACTAGCTTACCCTTAAACATGGGAATGAAACTTATATTTCTAATGTATGTTAATATGAAGAACAGCTCAGTCAGAAGTTTGTTTAGATAGAAGCTATGCATGCAACTCCAACATTTTCTGTACAATACTGATACATGAACTACGATGCTTTCTGTTTTAATTAGAAAACCATTACTGGGGTATGAGAATGTGTGTGTGTGGGAGGGGGGAGGACATTTGGTAAATCAACATTCCTTGTTTTAAAAGTTTAATTTCTACATTGCTATTGTCATACAAATATTTATTTGAGACATTCCATTCTGATAAGAATGACAGGATTTTTTTTACAGGCTGAAATATTCCATAAGATTTGTTTTCATATAATTCTCATTTTTTACTTAATTTTTATTTAAAATAAGCATATTATGGGCATAATACGGGCAGCATATTGATATGCTGCCAGTATTGCTATCCGCTATAATTTAGAGTGAGCCTATTTCTACAAGTCTAGGAGTATTACAAATATTAAAAATTTGGAACTGGCTTATACGAAATTCCAACCTACTCCAAAAATACATTGAATGAAATTAAATATTTCAAGGGTTTGTGAAGGCTTATTCATTTTTTTAATGGAAACAAACAGATTGTTTACATCTGAGCTATTTTTTGTTCTCATAATGAAATTTCAGTCTGATTGAACAGTAATGGAAAAAAACAACAGATTTCTATTTATTTTCAGACCATGGAGGTCTGAACAGTATAAATCATATTTTATAGGTTTCTATATAAAATATAAATCATGGCTTATGCTAATTCTTGTTCTGTCCTGACATCTTTATGTAGAATAAAAGTTATCTTTTCTGTATGCTCCACATATTTGAAAGATCTATTCTGCTGGGTAAATTTCCAATTGTCTTCTATTTATTATAGAACAACAACAACAAAAAATCATGTGGCTGAATAAACTAAGAACTTCAAGTTGTATCTTTGTGCACATATACAAGATTCTGTATGGGTTTAAACCTGCATTCCCTCCAATCTTAATCCCATATGCCAAGCATGAGGCCAGCACCTGCGTTCTAGAGCTGCAGGAGGCGCTGGAAAGCTTTGCTTAATTTCTGGGGCCACTACAAAGACTCATTCTTGTCTGCATATGATTGAATTTCTTATATGATTGAAAGAGAAAAATAATTAAATACGCAGAGTTGACAACAACTTTATGCCACATAATTAACAATTGTATGAACTGCATATAATGATTTAATTGCAAATAAATATAAAGTTAAATCAAATGTACTGTATTTTTCAGAGTATAAGGTGCACCTTTTTCCCCAAAAAAAGAGGGTGAAAATTTGGGTGCGTCTTATACTCCAAATGTAGCTCTGCCCAGCTTCTCAAACGGAGGTTTCAGAGGCTAAAAAAAGCATCAGAAATGAAGCTTCAGAAAAGAAGCCTGCAAACAGAGCTTCAGAGGCTTTTTTTCTGAAGCTGTTTCGGAGGCTTTCAGAGGCAAGAAAAAAAGCAAGGC
This sequence comes from Arizona elegans, assembly GCA_022577455.1. NCBI lineage: Eukaryota > Metazoa > Chordata > Lepidosauria > Squamata > Colubridae > Arizona > Arizona elegans. Next base: position 34,112,809 of record JAKOOJ010000009.1, on the reverse strand, counting down.
ACAGAGCTCACAACCAAGGAACCTGTTGCTAAAATTCACCTCTGGGAACAGCTGATTGGGGGTATTCCGGGAGGCAGATCCACCTGCCAATCAGCTTTTTTCTTATTTTCATCCCCAAAAACTAAGGTGCGTCTTATACTCCGGTGCATCCAAAAGGTTACTATTTGGTAACCTATGTTACCAAATAGTGCAGTTAAACATTTTACTACACTATTATCTTCTATGCCTACTGAGTGGATCCAATGTTTGGAAAATATTGCATCATTATAAAATATCACAGATGTAATGCAAGAGGAAATTCTTTCAAAATGTTCCTCATAATTACTTATGCTACTTTCTTAACAATGCTACTGCTTCATCCATTCTTTTCTAGTCTGAGCTCTAATAATTGCCACAGAAATTGCTCAATGTCTACTTATGTGAAAATTATAGCATTTATAGGAAAATACTTTTCTAAAATGTTGTCTAAAATTTAATCTTTCATGAGGAAAAACAATATTTATAATGGGAATCATGATCAATAACTTTTGTGTGACATTCATCAAACCCTTTAGAACAAAGATCCAGAAGTTAACTTTATATGCATTCAAGAACTGCTGAACAACTAACAAGAAAAGCAATAGGAAATCTGTAATAAAAACTTGAAGATGACTCACCAGAGTGTGCTTTTTATCTTGGAAACTTCTAGCTCTGTCAGGTATTATTTTAATAATGACCATCCTGGGCTTCAACTTAGACAAATGCTGCGTGTTAATATTTAGCAATATTTATATTAGACTGTGTTATGGAATTACTGCTATAAGTCTCTTTTTAACGATCAGGTTTTGCTAATAAGCTAAATGAGCAAGCTGGCACAGAGGAAGTTTGATGTGGTATTTTCCTAATATGTTAGAACTATATTTAAAACTCCACCTGAGACCTGCAATTTTAATAGACTATGTTCCTTGGGCTTCCTTGAGTGCTAAGGAAGATTTTATTCCCAAGCCTGTTGAGAGGCAACTATTTTAAGAGAAATAAGAATGTCAGCCTCTATGTAACTGCATATTCTGCAAGAAACGAAAACATTAAATCTGTGCTTTGAGAATTGTAAGAATATGAAGGCACAAATGGTTCTCTACCGATATAAATTTAGTGCTTTCATACAAAATTCAAGTAGTTTACATTTCCCTTTTCTTTCAATATCCTTCTATTGTCAATCAATTCATTGTATTTTGCAACTTTTAATAAAAATGAGAAAGATCACCATTTGTGAGCAATGCAGTATTGAACTTATAGAGACAGAAGACCCACAAAGTCAGCCTAACCCAGATAATATGATAAAGCCTCAATGTAAGCTTAGTGACACCTATTTATGATATCTTCCTTCAAAGTTGATGTAATTCAGTTCAGATCCCCTTATCTCTCTCTTCACTAATACAAAGTAAATGTATAAAGTTCCATGCAAGCTGCAGTGGAATAGTGAACAGGAAGAAATGAAGGTGGAAAGGGATATAGGACTAAGAGCCCGACTGCTACTTTTCCTATCATCTGGATTCTGTAATATTTGAAAATATTTAAAATGTCCGTATTTACTTAAAGGCCTTATTACATTCAGTAAATGTACTAAAACTATTTTAACGGAATAAAGAATAACAGAGTTGGAAGGTCTTGGAGATCTTCTGGTCCAATCCCCTGCAGGATATTCTATATATTTCAAGCAAATAGTTTGCCCAATGTCTTCTTAAAAAATCTCCAGGGTTGGAGGACCCATTTTAAGTAAACTTGCAGAGGGTTGGATTATTATTACATTATCAACATGAAAATTTAAAAGGTATCATTTCTGAATGTTCATGTGTTAAGACTCTATATTGAAGTACAATACTAATGATCACTTCTGCAAAGGAACAGATTGTGCCCTAAATACATAATTAATAACAGTGACCCAAATACAAAGATCAATGTAAATATTTATTTCTACTCATCTTTGTATACCATATTAAATCAACAGGCAGTTGTATGTAGACTATTCTTGTAATTCTACTTGTTCTGCTCCTTTATAACAGAAACTGTGCCATTATTACAATTCAGATCAGCATATAACAATATGCTGCTAACATACTTTAAAAGCTCACTTAGTCCCATTTGACAAATCTGATTTTCTCCTTTCTAAAAAGAAAAAAAGAAAAAGAAAGCCCTTTTTCTGTGAACCAATTTAAATTGGTTAAAATGATTTATTGACTTTCTGAACATTAGTCCAGTCTCCCATGGATTCATGTTTTACTTCCCTGAACAAAGCACATTAGTTTACAAACATATTACTTGCCAGATAAAATGCGCATTCTAATATCCTTCTTCCTCATTTATTCATACTGTTTTATTCTACTTACTGTTCCAAATATATAGATATTCATTCTTACCTCTTTAATTCAAAGCAATTTGCTGAGATCCCACATATAACTCCTTCTCTTGTATAGTTGGAGATTTGTAATGGTTTGCATCAACATCCATACTTTGTCAATCATCCATTTGGGTGTATTCAGGCACTATGTTCCTGCCCTGTAGAAGATTTCTTTTTCTTCAGTGTATGGTCTATAATATACAGACTACTTTGAATATGATGTCATGGGAAAAAGTGTTAGTTGGATAATGTGGATATTTACCCAGAGCTTTTAAAGTTATTTCTTCCTTATGTATAATGTCATCTGCTTGAGACCTTCCTCTTGTACTGCAGTGACTCTTTCTCTTCATCCAGCTTTACTTTCCAGTCCAAATATAGCACTGGTGAAGCGAACAATCACCAAAAATGACTGTTTGTAGAAAGCACTTGGCAGTTCAACTCAAACTCTTTTCAAATCCAAACCAAACGTGTCAGCGAAGATGAGACAGATCTGTAGAATGTTTGTAACTGCCTCACTCATCCCCCCCCCCCAGTCTTTTCATAGTGGGATGGTTTGCTTACTGGTTGTTGAAAGTTGTTGAAAATATTGCAGTTCTTTTGGAGAGAAATTGAAAAACTGACCCTTAGAAAATCATAGATGTTTCAGTCTGTACCTCATAATATAGGAATTATTATTAAGTTTCAGTATGGTGTCGTAAGGAATACAAATACAATATTCTTAAATCATTTGCATGGTGAAGCAAAGGGTTGCCTAACCAACAAGTATTTAATCCCTACTTTCCCCTTTAAAAGAAACAAGTAGGATTTGCAACATCCAAGGCTTGCAGAGAAATGGCTGGCAGGATGTCTAAAGCCAACTTCTGCTGACTTTTTTCGCATGGTGTTCCTGAACCCTGCCCCCAGTGTTGCATGATTTCTAATATTATATGGAGATCTATGAATATTATGAACTAATTAAGCTGTAAAAATAGTTTTTCACTGATAAAGTGGTTTTCAACTTCCTGTTACGATGAAGCAGTATTTCAGATTATTCTTTTTTTTAAAAAAATTATTCTCTTTTTCAGATTATTCTCTTTTCCAAATTATTCTCTTTTTCTCTTAATAAAAGAAAAGTACACCCAGAGAGGTATTCACACATAGCAATTGAATATAACTGCATTTTTGCCCTCAAAGAATCTTTTTTCCCATCTCTAGAAATAATTATTCTATGTTCTTAGCAAAAATCTTCCTTTCATAAAGCTTCATCTCCCAGATCAGACGAATATTTTTCCATTGTTCTATAGAAGGCTTCATAAATATCTTCATCTTCCTTTTTCAGCTGGTCAATCAGTCAGTGCTAAAAATCAGCACTAACTTTTTCATTCTTCTCTTGCTGAGTTTGCTTTTCATATTCTGGAAAAAAGAAACATGTGTATTTATCACAGCAAAGTTGTCCCTCATAATAGCCATAACAGAATGGGAACTGGTGACAAAGCAAACAATGTTTTCATTTCAGGAAAGGATAGAAAACTTCCAGAAGCAAAGGAGGCGTTAGACCAGTGGAGAAGTATCTGCTCAGCTAAGGAGAAAACATGGGATAACTATCTTGACTATATTTCCTCTGGAGTATCAGCAAAGTTTACTATCTTCCAATTAAGCAACTCAACAGATGAATAAAATTGCTGAATTGTTTTTGCCATTAAGAAATTGTCCTGAAGTCTAGCTGAAATCTATTTTCTTGTAATTCAAAACTCATTGCTTCTTCTTACTAAAAAAAACAAATAAAGCAGTTCCATAGCAGGAACTATCAATGCCAGTTTGAAACTCAGATACCTTAATTTGCATGGTTTGTAGACATCCCTTCCAGGGAAATCTGTTGATGCAATCTTGGAAAGGCTGTCAAGATTTTTTTTAAAAAAATATCACTAAACAATTATGAGCAGTATTAAGGTAACTGGATGTCTTCTCTTAACATTCCACATTTATTACTGTTCAAGTATTGGATTGTGGAGAACACATTTTTTTTAAAAAAATTGCTTGCATAAATATAATTTTTGAGAGGAAGACATATTCTGAGAAGTGCCAAATCTACTCTAACTTCTGTACAATCATTTGAACAGGTCTTGCAGAGCAATTCTTTATGGCTAGTCTTTCTTACCTGGATGTTTACTAAACATTACTATAGTTCCTGGAATTGCCTATTGGTAACTGGAAACTACAAGAATTGGAAGAGCAAGACATTGCAAAACATTGGTTCAATTTTAGAACAACAGATTAACAGAATTGGAAAGGACCTTGGAGGTCTTCTAGTCCAAACACCTAACTCAAGCAGGAGACCTTCTACCATTTCAAATAAATGACAGTCGAGTCTCTTTTTAAAAGCATCCAGTGATGGAGCAGCTACAGCTTCTGAAGGCAAGCCATTCCACTGGTTTATTTTTGCCACAGCTATTAAATAGATATTTAACCACCATGTAGGCTGGTGACCCCCAGGGGGAGGGCCTTCTCTGTGGGGGCACCTACCCTCTGGAATCAGCTGCCCCTAGAGATAAGGAGAATCCAAGACCTCGGTGCCTTCCGCCATGCCCTTAAAACTTTCTTTTTTCAGCAAGCCGGGCTGGCTCAATATATTTTTAAATATTTTTAATTGGTTTATTATTTTAAATTGGGGCCAAATTAATATATATCTTTTTAATTGTTTTTAATGTTTGTATTGTATGTTTTTTATCTAGCTGTACACCGCCCTGAGTCCTTCGGGAGAAGGTGCAGTATATAAATTCGAGATAAAATAAAATAAATAAATAAATAAAATATGTTGTTATATGTCATCCACAGTTCAATTCTAACTGCACAATTTTGAAATTCAAAAACCTGTGATTTAGTATTTGAAGTGTTGTATTATTTTTTATTTTTATAAGTGGAGAATAGAAAATAATTGTATACTATTCCTAAAAGCAAATTTAGGCCTCAAGTTTGTACTAAAATTTATTTCTGATTCATGAATATAAAAACTTATCTTCTAAAATGTTGTTTATGCTTCTCTGGAAGTTTCTAAAATGTTCTTCAGTTGGTAAGATTTCTGTATATAATAATGTTTTTAAAATGAGACTAAGCTGGATATAGATAGTAAATCTGTTTGGCATTTGATTTTTTTTTTCATGCACCAGAAAAAAAAAGAAATGGGTAATTGATGAGCTTCATGATCTTAAATGGTTTACAAACCAGAAGCTAACTGAAAAATAATGTATATAAATAAGAGATACTGGCTCATTTCAAGAAAATAATTTGCTCGTACCTGATAACGATGATGGTTTATATACACCACCTTAATCTTCTTGAAGAAAAGTGCTGTATAAATTGAACAAATAAATACAATTTCACTGTCTCAAATTGACAATAGCCAATCTCATATGTCTTGACATTTAGCTCATATTGTAATATTATTGAGTAATATATTGACTTAAGACAAACTCTTGCCATTCAGAACACATGCAACTACTGACCCTACAGAAATAGTGCCCAAAAGTGGTGGTAACCTCCTGAAGGACAGTGATGTAATTTGCCAAGAGTTTCTTCAAAATTAGACACATATATATGTATGTATGTGTGTGTATATATATATATAAAGAGAAGCTTAATGTAAGAAAAAAATCTTAGAAGTTTTATAAACAGCACAAGTGGCTACTTAATCCCAGTTCCATCCTTTTCTACAGTCTCAGCTACTGAAAATATTAGGAAGGAAGCATACAGCCTATTCCAAGGGTAAAATACAATTTCTATGTCATGTCTAGCTTCAGTAGAATCTACCTGGTTAAGTTTACTTTACCACTTCTATGAACATTTAATGAAAGTTCTCTACTTTGTACAGGTAGTCCTTGACTATAATCATAATTGGTACTGGAATTTTTTGTTGCCAAGTGATGTGATCATTAAGTGAGTCATCATGTGACCATGTCCAATTTTTATTTTTATTTTTTTGCTGTAGTTGTTAAGAGAAGCTGGCTTCTTGCATCCATTTTGTTTGTCGGAAGCCAGCTGGCAAGGCTGCAAATGATGATCACGTGATCCTGGAATGCTGCAGTCATTGTAAAGATATGCCACTTGCCAAGCATCTGAATTGTGATCACATGACTGCAGGGGCACTGTGATGATTGTAAGTGTGAGGAATGGTCATAAGTCACTCTTTACAGCAGGGGTCTCCAACCTTGACAACTTTAAAACTTGTGGACTTCAACTCCCAGAATTCCTCAGCTGGCTTAAAGTCGCCAAGGTTGGAGACCCCTGCTTTACAATGCCATTGTAACCCTAAACAGTCACTAAATGAATGGATGTAAATTGAGGACTATCTGTAATCTGCAATTTAAAGCAAGAAAAAGAAATATAAAACCACTTGCCAGTTTTTGAAATAGGTAGAAAATGTTTTGAGAACAAAGAAGGCCACGAGTTTTATCTCTGGATAATCAGTGCCATTTCACCTGAAATTTTCCAGCAGTATCTGAACAAAGATGGAAGCCCCAATTTCTAAAGTTTACCAGTTTGTTTTGAATGCTGCCATAGATTTTTTCAGTACAACAGTTCATACAGTTGATAATTTGAGAATTCCCAAGAATAAAATAAAAACAAAAGTGGATATAAATGACAATAAATAAGACTATGCACAATCCATGGGCATCTTCAATGAATGACAAATGCCAACATGTGGGATATGCCTGCTGTTTTCTAAATGCATGGTTTAAATTAATTTTAATAGTGCACTGGCACAAGCAGTATTTCAATTAATGTAAACCATAATTTAGAAAACAGCATGCTTCATTTCGGACTGATTTGCTGAATCTACAGTTGAACTCAAGGGCATGAATCCACAGCACAAATGGGAAAACAATTTTCTGTATTACATTAACTATAACTGAAAATTATATTATATATATATATATGTGTGTGTGTGTGTGTGTGTGTGTATAGTTAATATTTCGGGTTTCTTCCCGTGTAATTGTGGATATATCCCTAAAAGGGTAGAAGCGACGTTTCGACAGAATCCCATCTGCCATCATCAGGCTTATGTCAGCAGTCATTTTGTACTAACTGCCGTTGGTATTTCAAAACTTACATAAATATATATATATATATATATATATATATATATATATATATATATATATATATATATATTCCTGCTTTTAAAAAGAGTTTGATCAGCATTGAAGAATTAGAAAGTATTAGAAACAGAGAATCCTGGTAAAGTCATTTATAATTTTTTTTAAAAAAATCACAGCTTTCTTTGCAAAACCATCCCTTGCTTTTATTCCCTACCCTATATAAATCATAAGATAGAAGCAACAAAGTTATAGTCATAAGAAGATAAGGAAATAGATAATAGGAAAGATGAGAAGAATAATACTAATACAGCCCTACTAGGTAGTTTGACAGTGTTGTGGGAATTAGCTGTTTAGCAGAGTGATGTCATGGGGCAAAGAGACTGTCCTTGTGTCTAGTTGTTTTGGTGTGCAATGCCCTATTGTGTCATTTTGAGGGAAGAAGTTGAAACAGTTTATGTCCAGGATGTGAGGGGTCTATAGATATTTTCATAGCCCTCTTTCTGGCTCGTGCAGTGTACAGGTCCTCAATGGAAGGCAGGGTGGTAGCAATTGTTTCTTTTGCAGTTCTAACTATCCGTTGAAGTCTTTGTCTGTCTATTTTCACTTTAAGGAACATAAAATCCTTTTTAAGGGCTTGATTATTTTGGACCACAGTGAAGAAAGGAAAATGGAAGATCAAGGACAATTTTGGCTCACATACTGTATAAACAAACCATGTCAACAATAAGTAACCAAGGCATTAGTTATACAACAATCCTGATGTATTACTAATCTTGCTTACATCAATGGCTGAAAGTTATGGTATCTTAAATTAGATTAATTTCATTTTGAACGGCTGTAAACTTTTAAGTCTGAAAAGCCATGAAGGATGGACAAAACAAATTCAGCCTACATCTGAGTAGCCCTTATTCTCAGAATACACTCTAGTAATCAAGATAATTATAAAGAGGGGAAGTATATATGACTTTGATATAACTCATCAAAACACACAATTAGACCACAGTAGTATATAGTATGTATGAATTGGTATCCTACTTCTTTCCTGAGAATATTGATTATTCTTACATTTGAGCTATTAGCTTACATGTGTTTACTTGAAAGTAAACCATATTATATTCAGTTACATTTTCTCAGGATTATCACCATCATTGCTCATATAATTAGAATATAAGAGCTGAAAGGGACATTAGAGGTATTCTAATTCAATCGCCTGCTCATGCAGGAGACCCTATAGCAGAGATGGCAAACCTTTTAGAGATCGAGTGGCCAAACTGCAACCCAAAACCCACTTATTTATCACAAAATGCCCACATGGCAATTTAACCTGAATACTGAGGTTTTACTGCCTAAAATAATGATAAACAAGGCAGAGTTCAGCTAATTTGTCTAAGAAAAATGTGATAAATGCACTTTTTTGCCCCTTCGTTTTTTTTCTGCTTTTGAAAAGTTACGTTTAGCAACAATAAAAAAGAAAAACGTTTGTAATATCATTTCTCTTTCCCTCCCTCTCTTTCTCTCCCTCTCTCTCTCTCTCTTTTCCCACATTTAAAATGATAGTGACTTACATAAGACCATTCCAATTGCTTATACATTCTTAACCCACGTTGAACTATCTATTCATCTTTTTGAGGTCAGCCTTGACATATTCCTTTATTTCAGACATAAGGAGTAGAAATGAATATAGAGAATGAGTGCATCAAGACGATGGAAATGGGAACACAAATAGAACATTGTGACCCCCAAAATAATACCAGTGTAATGTTTAAAGATTAGAACTGGAGATAAACTTGCTATGAAACTCTTTGGGTGGTCTTTAGCCGAATTATCTACCAATATAACTTTCAAGATTGTTGTAACAATAATAAAGTGGAGAACAGGGAAGTCATATATATCACCTTGACTTCCTGGAGGCTATGCAGGATTATAACTAATTTTACACACTGAAGAATTCTTATAATTCTTGGGGTTTTTCCCAACTATCCTTACAATGTTTCATTTTCATTTGGCTGTGTCATAAATCTGTACTTTTTAATCACACACAAACACATACATATGCATACATACACACCGTCTTTGCCAAGGCCTAAATGTTCCTAATATGATGCCAAAAAATTGCTCTGGCTGCTCTGCGTCTCCACACAGGCAGTTCTTGTTTTTGCCCCCAGGGTTTCTTCTCTCATCAGGAACTTCCTGTATTTTGCCTACTTCAGTATGTTCCGGTTTCCACCAAAAAAAAAAAAAAGGGGGGGGGAGGGAACACAGGACAAGCTACTGCATGAGATTACAGGCAAAATTTAGTAATGAAAGGTCAATGTGAAAATATGTGAGTACTTGGAGTAACCACTGTGGGGAACAGGAAATCAGTTGTACAATCCTTATTTCCTTATTATTTAATAGTTGCTTTAAGATGCAGAGTTAAATTGTAGAGCTGCTAGACTGGATCAGAGAGTACTTCTTGAAGAATTTGCAGACCAGAAGATATCCTGTTACAGGAGCCATGGATCAGGCCCAATAACAGACATGAGTCAATTGGTTGATTAAGTCTCTTTTATTTACAGGTTCATCATTACATCACATACTGCATCTGGAAGTGAGCAATGGGGAAGAGTGTGTCTACTTTTTATACCTGTGGGCGGAGACTCAGGTAAGGAGTGGTCTGTGGGTGGAGCTGACCAAGTGGGTGTTGATGTTAACCCCTGCACTACTGTGTCCCTGTTGACCCCTGGCATGAGTAAGGCATTTATATTTGACAAATCCCCCTCTAAATGCCTGACCTGTGGCTGTGGATCTGGTTGTTTAAGTGTTGCCCAAGGGCGGATATTGAGTTTGGATACCAGGTGTGAGTGTTGCCTGCCCTGTAGTGGTTTTGTGAGTATGTCTGCAGTCTGTTCTTCTGTGTCGCAGTGTATGGCCTTTACGAACCCGATTTGGAGAGCTGCCTCACATGCTTGTACTTTATGTCAATATGCCTTGATCTCTGTCCTACCGCGTCGGCCATGGAGATTTCTATGGCGGCCTTGTTGTCTTCGTAGATGTTTATCGGGTACGCTGGTTCGCACCACACACTGGCGAGTAGGTCATCGAACCAGATGAGGTTGTTTGCGACCTTGGATAGGCATATGTACTCTGCCTTTGTGGTTGAAGTGGCCACCAAGTTTTGTTTACCTGTGTACCAATGTACCGGGCTATTGTTCAAGTAGAATATGTATCCTGATGTGCTTTTCCGGCTTTTGGTGTCCCTGGCCCAGTCAGCATCAGCATAGCAGGAGAGGATGGGCTCGTTGGACGGTTCTGGTTCTAGGACTAGGCACGCATCGGCACTTTGCTTCAGATACCTCAGTACCCTCTTTACAGCGTCCCAGTGGTACGTGGTAGGTTTGCCTACGTGCCTGGACAATAGATTAACTGATAATGCAATGTCTGGCCTAGTCCAGTTGGCGATATATAAAAGGGAGCCTATGACTGACCTGTACAGTGTGTTGTCTTCAAATTCGGGTGATTCACCATGCATATTTTTTAGGAAGTCCGGCTGCATGGGTGATTCACACCCCTTGGCATCTGCCATGTTGCATTTGTGTAGTATTTCTTCTATCTTTTCTTTCTGGGACAGTTGAAAACCCTTGGGGGTTTCGTTGACTTGCACGCCTAGGTATCTGTTTATTTTCCCTAGATATTTTAATGTGAAGTGTTCACTTAGTTTACTGGCGAAGGCGTTATGGTTCCCTTCGTGTTTACTGATGTAAAGTATGTCATCCACGTAGACTAGGATGTATTCTAGTGAATCCCCCTCTCTCCTAGTGAAAAAACAGTTGTTGGCTATGGTTGCCGTAAATCCCATTGACTTCAGGACCTCAACTAGACATTCGTACCAGTGTTTGCCGGATTGTTTCAGTCCATATAGGCTTTTGTGAAGTAGCCAGGTGTCCCCCCTGTTGGTCTCTTTACTATGTGGTGCCCTAACGTATATTCCCTTATCTAGGTTGGCGTGCAGGTAAGCTGTCTGCATGTCGAACTGATGTACCTCTAGTCCTAGCAGGGAGGTGATGACCAGAGCACTCTTGACACTTTCAGTTCTTACGGTAGGTGAGTAAGTGTCAGTGTAGTCTTCTGGGAACCTCTGGGCAAATCCCTGGGCAACCAGCCTAGCCTTGTACAGGTTTTGACCGCCTTCTAGGTTCTTGATTTTGAAGATCCACCTGGTACCTATCGTATTTTTGCCCTCTGGGACCTCGGCTGGGGTGTAAACCTCTAGCTCTCTTAGACTGTCCATTTCCTTGGCCATGGCTGATTCCCATTTCGACCTCTCCTCTTGAGGTAGTCTCAATACTTCTTCATATGAGTTGGATGTGATGTGGTTCGTATATATGTGCATCACGTAGTCATTCAACCTTCTGGGTAATTGGTTCCTGGTTGTTCTGACTGGCCTATCTATCATTTGTTCGGTGTCATGTAAGTACCTGGCTTCCTTTTGTGTTAGTGAGTCTACGCTTATCTTGGGGTGATTCCCTTTCCATTCCTCAACCTTGATGCCTTGGCGCTTGGGTTTGTGTTCCTTCCTATCCTGTCTGTCTGTTGTTTCATGTTTGTCTTGCGCTTGCTCGTCTAGACTAGTCTCCTGCCTGGTGGATACCTCGTTGAGGTGTATCCTGGACCAGTTGTTATTATTATTATTATTATTATTATTATTATTATTATTATTATTATTATTTATTTAATTTCTATACCGCCCTTCTCCAAATAGGACTCAGGGTGGTGCACAGCCAAGGTAAAAACAGAGCATACAAAATTTAAAAACAGTATTAAAATAATTACATATTTGGCCGTAAATTAAAACAACCCAATTTAAAATCAATTTAAAATTTAAAATTTAAAATTTGGCTCAAGCCAGCCCAGCTAGTTGGAATAAATGGGTTTTCAGGGCCCGACGAAAAATCCGGAAGTCTGTTATTGTACGCAACTCTGGGGGAAGGTTGTTCCAGAGGGTGGGCGCCGTCACAGAGAAGGCTCTCCCCCTGGGGTTCGCCAGCCGACATTGTCTGGCGGACGGCACCCTGAGGAGGCCCACTCTGTGAGAGCGTACTGGCCGGTGGGAGGCTATTGGTGGCAGAAGGCGGTCTCCTAAGTACCCCGGCCCTAAGCCATGGAGCGCTTTAAAGGTGGTCACCAATACCTTGAAGCGCACCCGGAAGACCACCGTAAGCCAGTGCAGCTCGCGCAGGAGAGGTGTCACATGGGAGCGCCTCGTCGCCCCCATAATCCCCCGCGCGGCCGCGTTCTGGACCAGCTGGAGTCTCCGGGTGCACCCCAGGGGGAGCCCCATGTAGAGAGCGTTGCAGTAGTCCAGGCGGGAAGTGACTAGTGCCTGAGTGACTGTGCGTAAAGAGTCCCGATCTAGAAAGGGACGCAACTAGTGTTATCAGGCGAACCTGATAAAAAGCCCCCCTGGCCACGGCCGTCAAATGATCTTCTAAAGACAGCCGTGCGTCCAGGAGGACGCCCAAGTTACGAGCCCTCTCCGTGGGGGCGAGTGATTCGCCCCCAATAGCCAGCGATGGCGTCAGCTGGCTATATCGGGACGCTGGAAGCCACAGCCACTCGGTCTTGGAGGGGTTGAGTCGGAGCCTGTTTCTCCCCATCCAGGCCCACATGGCCTCCAGGCACTGGGACATCACTTCAAGGGCATCGTTGGGGTGGCCTGGGGTGGAGATGTACAGCTGGGTGTCATCAGCGTACTGATGGAACTCCACCCCGAAGCCACGGATGATCTCACCCAGCGGCTTTACATAAATGTTGAACAGCAGGGGTGAGAGGACCGACCCTTGTGGCACCCCACAAGCAAGGTGCCTCGGGGTTGACCGCTGCCCCCCCGTCAACACAGATTGCGACCGGTCAGAGAGGTAGGAGGAGAACCACCGCAAAACGGTGCCCCCCACCCCCAACCCCGCCAACCAGCGCAACATGATACCATGGTCGATGGTATCAAAAGCCGCTGAGAGGTCTAACAGGACCAGGATAGAGGAGCAACCCCTATCCCGAACCCTCCAGAGATCATCCACCAACGTGACCAATGCCGTTTCCGTGCTGTACCCAGGCCGGAATCCGGACTGGAGCGGGTCTAGATAGACAGCTTCATCCAGGTACCGGGGAAGCTGTTGCGCTACCACACTCTCAACAACCTTCGCAACGAAGCGAAGGTTGGAGACTGGACGATAGTTAGCCAAAACAGCCGGATCCAGAGAGGGCTTCTTGAGGAGGGGCCTCACAACCGCTTCTTTCAAAGCAGCCGGCAGGACCCCCTCACTCAAAGAAGCATTAACAATCTTTTGGAGCCAGCCTCGTGTCACCTCCCGGGAAGCCAGCACCAACCAGGAGGGACACGGGTCCAATAAACATGTGGTCGCGTTCAGCCGTCCCAGGACCCTGTCTATGTCCTCGGGAGCCACAGGATCGAACTCCCCCCAGATAACACTCTCAAGACCTGCCTCAGTCATCCCGTCCGGACATACCCAGTCAGAGGCCAGCCCTTCCTGAATCTGAGTGATTTTGTCATACAGATACTGCACAAAGTCCTCAGCTCGGCCCTGCAAGGAGTCATCCCGCGCCTCCAGATGGAGGAAGGAGCGGGTCACCCTAAACAGGGCGGCCGGGCGATTATCTGATGACGCGATAAGAGTGGCAAAATAGCTAGATTTCGCCGCTTTTATCGCCACTAGGTAGGTCTTAATATGAGACCTCACCAGTGTTCGGTCGGATTCGGAGCGGCTGGTCCTCCAACTACTCTCCAGGCGTCTTTTCCGGCGCTTCATCTCCCTGAGCTCCTCGGAGAACCAAGGAGCCAGGTGAGTTCGGTGCCGGGTCAGAGGCCGCAAAGGCACGACACGGTCCAAGGCCCCGGCAGCCGCACTATCCCAGGCGGCCACCAGGTCCTCAGCCGAGTCATGAGCCAGAGTCTCAGAAAATGGCCCAAGCTCCATCTGGAACCTATCAGGGTCCATCAGGCGCCTGGGGCGGAACCACCTGGTCGGTCCCGCCTCCCTGCAGCGGGGTGCAGCGGTTAGAAAGTCCAGTCGAAGGAGCGAGTGGTCAGACCATGACAAGGGTTCGATGACTATATCCCCTGTATCAAGGCCACTCAACCACTGACCAGAGACAAAAACTAGGTCCAGAGTGTGTCCACCCGTGTGAGTGGGGTCATGAATTAACTGAGTAAGGTCCATGGCCGTCATGGAAGCCATGAACTCTCGAGCCACCTCAGACGTTTCGCCGACAGATGGCAGGTTGAAATCCCCCATGACTAGAAGTCTGGGGGTACCAACTGCCACCTCAGCTATGACGTTGAGCAGCTCGAGCAGGGCTGTTGCCACGCGGCAGGGAGCCAGGTACGTGATCAACAAGCCCATCTGTACTCCACGACCCCACTTCACAAAAAGGGACTCACATCCGGCTATCTGTGGAACAGTGGTCTCCCTCGGTTCAAGACTTTCCTTTATAATAACCGCCACCTCCCCGTCCCTGCCCTGAGCTCTCGGCTGATGGAATGCTCGGAAACCTGGTGGGCACATATCCATGAGGGGAACCCCTCCCTCGTGGCCCAACCAGGTCTCCGTAATACCCGCCAGGTCCGCTCCCCCCTCCTGAATAAGATCGCAAATGAGGGGGGCTTTATTTACCACGGACCTGGCATTGCACGACAGCAGCCGAAGGCTCGGGCCCTGAGAGTCTGAACAGCCTGGGTTACGAGAAGGGCTATGGGGACCGGGGTGTGCCACCGCTCGAAGATAGCGAGTGCGCGCCCCCACCACATGATACGGCCCCCTGCTCCCGCCATATCTGCCCCTCCCACTCAACACATTGATAGAAAAACCCTCGACAGAATGGACTCTGATATCCCCCTTATCCCCGGAATCCGCACCCTCCGTGGCCTCACTAACAGCTGGGCTGGACCCCTCCCCCCGTGGGTTAACCCCCAAACCCACACAACCCTCCCGCCCCTTAAAATCCCTTAAAAATCTATCAAAAAATTTCCCTAAAAAACCCCTCAATCCCCTTTTTGCAGCATGCCACCTCTCAGGGTGCCAAAGCCCGTCATAAAGGTAGGCCCTTGATAAAGAGGAGGGCCACACCTGCGAGAGGGGGGAGTCTCGCAGAATAAGAAGTTCTGTTGGCCCAGCACCAGAGTTAGCTTGCTCATGGAATACCGCTGTCCTAGAGACCATGAATCTGTCATTATTGTCCACACATCTGAACCCCTTGGTACCTGGCTCATATCCCATAAATCTCAGTCTTCTGGATACTTTTTCCCCTTCCTGCGCAGCTGTTTGGGTATATGGACATCAGCGGTTACGCCGAATACATGTAGGTGTGCTATCTGTGGTTTTTTGTTGTACATGAGTTCATATGGCATCTTGTCTATTACACTGGACCAGGTTCTGTTGAGTGTGTAGTTTGAGTAAACTAAGGCCTCAGACCAAAAGTGTTGACCAATTCCCGCATCCTCTAAGGCACACCTGATCATGGTCTGTAGTGTGGAATTCCGTCGTTCTACGACACCATTCTGGAAGGCCGAGAACGGGGATGACGTAAAGTGAAGCATACCTTTGGATCTGAGCCAATGGGAGAAATCCTTTGACAGGAATTCAGACCCTCTGTCTGTCATGATTTGTTTTATTTGGGTGTTGTTTTGGGTCTCTACCCTTTTGTAGAACTCTTTGAATTTTTGGAAAGCCTCATCCTTTCGTTTTAGAATATAGATGAAGCCATAACGACTATAATCATCTACGATGGTGAGGAAGTATCTTTTCTTGTATTTGATGGATGGCCTTAGGGGCCCCACCAGATCCATGTGGACTAAATTGAATACCTGTTTGGCGGCACGTGTGGATTTCTTGGGTCTGGGCTTGACCTTTAACTTAGAACATTTGCATACCGAGCACTCGAGGTAATTTTCACAATTCTTTATTTTGATGCCCTCGGTACAGTTGGCCATTTTTTGGACTACAGGGAAACTGGCGTGCCCTAGTTTCCGGTGTAGTAGGTGAGCACAGTCGTCGTGCATGAGCTTACCTATCAATGGCCTTCTCTGGGTGTGTTTGGTGGTGTATGTTTCATGTGACGTGTTTTCCTCGCTCTCTGTCTCTCCCTCATTCACCTGTTCTTCCTCAGCTTTGTCCTGGTTAGTGTCTTTCGTGCATTCTGAGTTGGTGTATATGCAGGGTGTGCCACTCTCATAGAATGTTATGTATTGTAGCCCTTGCCTGACTGTCACTCTCCCTACATCCTCTCTACCCTTGCTAACATGAGCCTTCCCTTCTGCGAAGGTTACCTTAATCCCTGATTCTTCACTGAGTTTTAATGCGGCCAATATGTTGTGGGGTATCTCCGGGACCAGTAGTACCCCCTCTATTTTCCCTATGCCTGGTAGCGTAACCATCCCCTTGCCTGTTACCTTAACCTCGCTTTGATTTGCAACCTTGATTGAAAAGTTCTCCTCTGTGAATGAGGAGAGCAGTTTTTGGTTAAAAGTTGTATAGTTGGAGGCCCCAGAGTCCAGAAGCCAAGTGTTGGCCTCCCTACCCTGACATGTTATGTGAGTGTGCTCCCCTATCCCATACAATGATCCTGTCTCCTGTTTCCCCTCCTGTCTCTGGGGTTGGGTGAGTCCCTGCGTCTGTATCTCTCCTCAGAAGTGTGTCTCTCTGTCTGTCTGAATCTATGTTCTGGTCTGCTCCTCTCTCTGTAGTTCTTGGGGCAGTCTCTCTTGAGATGTCCCCTTGACCCGCAGCTATAGCACTCTGTTGCGCTATGCTGTCTGTCTTGGAAGGCTACTTTCTTTTTGTGTTTATGTTCCCTGGAGGAGCCAGAGCAGCTCCTTTTCAAATTGTCTTCAGCGATCAGTTTGTTGGACAGCTTCTCAATGGACAGTAGGCCTACACTAATGGTGTCTAAGTGTGCTAAGAAACTGTCCCATGAGTGATCTAAAGAGTTAATTATTACACTCTTCATGATCTGATATGATATGATCTCCCCCCTGAGGTGAAGTTCTGCCCTGGTAGCGTTTAGGGACACCAGGTGCTCACTTATGGGGGTCCCTGGTTTGACTCTAGCAGAGAAGAAATCTTTGGAAATCTGGGTGGTGGTTGCCACACTCTCACTATAAAATAACCCAAACATTTTTTGTATGATTTCCGACACAGTGAGATTGTGACCAATGCTGTGGTAAATTGTGGGAGATATGCTAGAGATTAAAAGGTAAAATGCCCTATGGTGCACACAGTCCAAGTCTAAAGTCCATGGTCTCTCTGGGGGATCATTAATAAAATGTGACATGTTTTCTTTTAGGAACACCACCTGAAGCTGCTGTGACCACTCTAGGATATTGCCCCCATCCATCCTCAACTTTGGAAAGTCACTTGGTAAATTCCCAGCATTATTTGTAAAATTACTTACTGCAGGCTGCTGTCCATGGTTCTTTATGTGTCTATAACAGCAATACGGCATGGGAACGCTTGCCGGTAGTTTAAAAGTCCCTCTCCGCAGTTTTTTTCTTTTTTCTTCCTCTAGGTGAAACAGCACATGCGCGAAGTCCATTTCTGCTCTGCCGTCGTCGTGGAAGGACCTGTTCATCGCAGCTCCGGCGTAGAGGTCTCTATCGGTAGGGTAGGCCTCGGCTTCAGTCTTGGGGGTCCAGGTGCGCTCCGGAAGGTGTTGGCTTGCAGCGGCTTCTTCGGGCTGAAGATTCTGATGGCGTTGGAGTCTTGGCGACGAAAGTAAGTAGCTGCCCCAATCCCTGTATTCTGGGGTGCGCGGCCTGGGCGATTGGTGGCGCGGTGTCCTTGGGGTGTGCAGGGGGGTTGGTACGCTGGCATGGGCATCCTTGACCCTCGAGTGGGTGTTCCGGTGCCCCTCTCCTCACTTTCCCTTTCGCTTGGGCCCTTCCGGTTCCCCTCTAGAGATTTTGAGGCCTGGGCCGAAGGCAGCGGCAAGGGTCTTCATGGCCTTGTCGACTTGCCGCTCGGTTGGGGTGTATCTGTGGTCCGAATCGGACTCTGCCCCCTCACCCCAGTCGCTTTCATCGCCGCTTAGGGTTGAGCATTTTTCGCACGCCGGCCATTTTAAATTCTGGCTTCCGATTGGGCAGGGGTCGGCCATCTTGTCCGACCACGTGGTCAAAGATGGCCACCGTTTCGAATTTTGATCGGGGCTGTGGGGCTCGGTGACTGCCGTGGGGTCGTTTTGGGGCGATCCACTCACCGAGTCCAGCTCTTCGAGCTCCGGATCCGAGTCTTCCTCGCTCCTTGCCACGTCGCGGTCCATTATGAAGTTTCGCAGGTCCGCGAGGAGGTTCTTGTCGCTGGCTCATTCCTTCAGCAGTCGTAGGACGTCGAGCCTCAGTCTTTCTTCCTCCCGGTCACCAGGGTCTGTTATTTTTCCTTTCTTGGTCTCCCCTCTTTCCTCCGTTGCGGCGGCTTTGGGGTCTGTCGTGGTTTCTGCCTTCCCTGGCAATTCTGCTGGGTTGCCATCCCGTTGTTTCGGAGAAGTCGCCATCTCATAGGCAGTGATGTGTTCTCTTTGTGGGTTTGGAGGTTATTGGGCCATCAAACCATCCTCTGCTACCATATTTGTTACAGGATCCATGGATCAGGCCCAATAACAGACATGAGTCAACTGGTTGATTAAGTCTCTTTTATTTACAGGTTCATCATTACATCACATACTGCATCTGAAAGTGAGCAATGGGGAAGAGTGTGTCTACTTTTTATACCTGTGGGCGGAGACTCAGGTAAGGAGTGGTCTGTGGGTGGAGCTGACCAAGTGGGTGTTGATGTTAACCCCTGCACTACTGTGTCTCTGTTAACCCCTGGCATGAGTAAGGCATTTATATTTGACATATCCAGGAGCATTTGCACCTTTTAAAAATATTAAAAGAGGCCCTGACCTGCCTCTTCCTTTTCCTCCTCTAAAGTTCTTCGGAGAAAGAAAGAAGGTGGGCTGTAGCTTTTATTATGCATGTAATTCAGGGGTGAAATCCAGCAGGTTCTGACAGGTTCTGGAGAACCGGTAGCAGAAATTTTGAGTAGTTCGGAGAACCGGCAAATACCACTTCTGGCTGGCCCCAGAATGTGGTGGGAGTGGAGATTTTGCAATATCCTTCCCCCAGGAGTGGGGAGGGAATGGGACTTTTGCAGTATCCTTTCCCTGCCATGTCCACCAAGCCACACCATGCCCACCAAGCCACGCCCACAGAACCGGTAGTAAAAAAAAATTGGATTTCACCACTGACATAATTCTTATTTTTTTAAATTAAATGGATGGAAAGGAAAAGAAAATAGTGCTTCCTCGAGGATGGGGAAGAGGACGAGACAGAGTGATGTAGATGAAAGGGAGAACAGAGGAAGAACAACAGAAGGGCGAAACTGGGAAACAACTTGGAGTGGTCAAGAATATGCCTGGGAGCAGAGGTGGGTTTCAGCAAGTTCTAACCTGCTGAACTGATAGCAGAAATTTTGAGTAGTTCGGAGAACCGGTAGTAAAAATTCTGACTGGCCCCACCCCCATCTATTCTCTGCCTCCCAAGTCCCAGATGATTGGGAGGAAGTGGGGATTTTGCAGTAACCTTCCCCTGGAATGGGAATGGAAATTTTACAGTATCCTTCCCCTGCCACGCCCACCAAGCCACACCCACAGAATCAGTAGTAAAAAAATTTTGAAACCCACCACTGCTTGGGAGGCTTAATTTTGTCCAGGCCTCCTCAGTGAAGGTTCTACAATTTGAAGACAGCTTCAAGTTCATTTTTTTTAAAAAAAATTCTAATGGAGACATGAAGATTCCAAGGGAGTTATGATAGTTTGTGGTTTTTTTTTTTTTAAAAAAAAATCATTATTGATACATTTTATACAAACTTAATTCAAGCTCTTCTATGTGTAATTGTTATGCTTTTGCCTGTTTAAACTGGGGGGAAAGCACAGTTAGTCGTGATTTCAGGAAATGCATTGCCCTTCATATGCTACCAAGTCTCAGCTCTCTCCTTGCCAGCAGTCAGTACAAAGGTCAGAGATTGCCTTGGGAAATAACCTTGGAAGTAACTGGCACCCAGATTCTGTAGCCTCTGAGAGTCTTCATTTTTAAAATATTGTTCAGTTATCTTTCCAACAGCCATAAATCCTTTTCACTCATGAAGCTATTGGAAACATAAGCAGTACTTTACAAATCAATGCAGAATGTGAAATAGCTATGCTGTATGTTTATATAGCAATAATATACAGAGTTAGAGCACAGCTGCATCTTCATAGAAATCATTATGTTTGTTTTATTTTTAATCCCTTCTCTAATAATCTCTAACATGCAATTCATTTTGCATTACCTTTGTGGCATATTTAGTTTATCTTTCCAGTCATGATTACATTTCCAGTTAATCTCTAGAAATAAAGGGATTTAATTCCCATAATTTACTCTTTTTATATATCAGCTATATAATAGAAAACTAAATAAACATCTTAAATAAACTAACTATTGATTAGGATTGACAATCCATTATTTTTACTTAAGCAGATAATATGATTTTATTTTCTTGTACTGAAATTATTGCATTTAAAAATCATTAAGGCAAGGAAAAATATTTATGAATTATACTAAGGTTATAATAGTTTCTTTGTAATATGTTACAAGACTTAATATTATAATTTTAACATCCAGGAAATTTAAAACTTAATTGTTTTCTATTTCAATGTTAACAAAATCATAGCTTAAAGCAAAGCAGCTTGTAGATGAAAAGAATCATATTTTTGTAATAAATACTGAATTTATCTATAACATTACTGAATCAAAATCTTGTTATCTAGGCTGAAAGGCATAATTTAATAGTCTCATGTAACATTTACACTGTGTGATCACTATTTATTAATTCATGAATACTTGATATATGTATGTATGTGTATATATATATATATATATATATATATATATATATATATATATTGTATATTATGCACATAATACTTTTATAAATGCATTAGTGATGTTTTGTACATTGAAAAATTGAGAGATCAATCAATCAATATGCAACACAAATGCTGTTTTAATTCTATGAACTGAACAGAAGTTCAAGTGAAAATAAAGTGTTTCATGAATGACTTCAGTGTGTATTTATCTGTTTTTTATGCCACTGGGATAAAAAATAAAAACAAAAACCAAATCCTTGCAGATCCTCTAATAAATTGTAATGGATTGAGTGTCATGGAGTCCTTTTACAAGATTGAATTCCAGTACTCTGCATCCTAGAATAATGGATTAGCCACAAAAATGATAACATAGTGAACCTACTGTACAATGTAACTGGGACTCTGGTCCATACAATAACAAAATAAATGTTTAAACCAGTGCTGGAATTCAAATTTTTTTACAACAGGTTCTGTGGGCGTGGCTTGGTGGGCGTGGTGTGGCTTGGTGGGCATGGCTTGGTGGGTGTGGCAGGGGAAGGATACTGCAAAATCTCCATTCCCACCCCACTTCAGGGGAAGGTTACTGCAAAATCCCATTCCCTCCCCACTCCTGGGGGAAGGATATTGCAAAGCCTCCATTCTTACCCCACTCTGGGGCCAGCCAGAGGTGGTATTTGCCGGTTCTCTGAACTACTCAAAATTTCTGCTTCTGGTTCTCCAGAACCTGTCAGAACCTGCTGAATAGAACCTCTGGTTTAAACTTAAGAAACTTAAAATATATAATGGGTAAGTATTTTCTTTCAATTGCGATTAAAATATAATAATGCATTTAGTAAAAGTTGTGGATTTATAATACATTTTTAAAAATGTTTTTGAACCATAAAGTAAATCAAAGACAGAACATTTTAAATATTGATAACAACGTAAAAGCAAAGAAAAAACTATACGAAAGCAGAACAACACATGGTTTCAGAATATAAACATGTTTTATATAAAGACTGATATTTTTATTAATATTTTTGTCCAAGAAGACAAAACATTAGACTGAACATCTGTAACAGGGCCTTTTAAAAAATTAAATGGATGCTAATTTGGTCACATATTGGGTTGATATAATGCACAAAGTCATGATTTATTTAGCTATGGTTTTTGCAACAGTCCATATTTAATGGCTTCAAATATTAAAGTAAACTATTTATATGCTACAATGTCTTATATATATCTCTCTGAATCAAAATCAGGCAGACACATTGATAAGTATTTTAGATGATCCAAGAGGAGCAATAACATTCCATGTTTGATTTCTACAATGATATAACATGTATGTCACAATGACTTTTATCAGACATGGGTGATCGTATTATGGATGTATAGTATTACATTCCATCGAAGCCTTCCTGAGATTCATGTTCACTCTTGCAGAATTCACACTACACTTTCCCTCATTGTCCTGGGCTTCACTGTGCTCTTTCCATGCCTCCAGCTGCTTGTATTCCCTCCCTGGCTAGTCACATATCCTCCCCAACCACCTTTGCACACTCTTCCTCACCCAACAGCCAACCAACTCAAGCAATGCCACATTTGTGCCAAACCTTCCTGGCCACCTACACACCCCCTCGCTTCCTATCTCTCACCTGGCAGAAGCCTTTACCTCTCTGCTGGCTTGCAGGCAAGCCATCTGGGATATGCAACTACATGCTGGCTTTTCCCGTAACTTTGGTTGTTGAAAGCTGGAAGCAAGTTGCAAGGAGGTGTTTGCTTAATGATCTACAATCCTCACTTCATGACAGCAAAAGGGATTGCTGTCTCTAACCAATGCAGTCACGTGATGCTGTGCTTTATAACCACATTCCTTAGGGACAGAAATTCTGGTCCCAATTGCTATCATAACATGAGGACTACATGTATATCAATGAAAATGATGAGTGTTTAAAATTAAGTTGTTTTATAATTTATAAAAATGTAACAATAACAACACTAATAACAATAACACTAATAACACTACTACTACTACTAATAATAATAATAAGAATAAGAATAATAATTTTTAATTTTGGACTTCAGGGCTGGTTAGTTCCAGCATTAATTATTAGATATTTCCAATTAAAACAAAACTGGTTTTGCATGAATGCTTGTTCACACTGAAGTTTTGTTAGAAATGAAAATTAGTTCTAGTCTCTTTAAAAACCATTTATACAGATATTTGAGTATTCTTGGAAGAAAAATATGGTATGTTTGGCTGCAGGCCAATGCATACTTATGTTTGCCTAAGTCATGCTCACATAGCTATGCAATGAATCAAAGCTTTCTTTAATTATAAATGAAGGCATTTCCTTTTCTAATGCTATTAGCCAAGGAAAAAATGGCTAAATTTTATCACAAAAATCCATTTCTAATTACATAACATAGGAAAGGTCTTCTAACATTTAGGCTCATGCATAAAATGAAAATCAAACTCACAATATAGAAGAAGTTGTTTGTATAGCCAAACAATATGTTATTGCAGCCCCATCTTGAAATGCTATATACAATATTTTATTTTACTCAGCATCTGTAGAGTTTAACAGGCAAATGACCACCCCAAATATTAAAAAAAAAAAATACTTTTTTTCTCAATACTAGAAGAATTTACTGCATGGAGTGGCATACAGTATCAAATTATCATAATATGAATAGACTCAGATAATCATCTTTTTCTCCTTGACTAAAGATGCATGATGCCTATGGAAGTAGGCAAGTTAAGCACATATTATTTCAATATAGTGCAAGGACACATCTCTGCCATTCAAGTGTTTGATGAACATAAAAGAAAAATGATCACCCTGTGTGTCTTTTCTTACCGTATACTGGACACTCCTCATGAAATATAATCTAATTCATAAGTCAATTCTACAAAGGCCATCAGAAAGGTCCAACTCATGGCCAGAGACGTCCCTCTTATTTTTCCATGCTGCTATCTTTACCTAGACAGATTCTTGCACCTTTGCATTCCCCATAAAATATAGTTCATTTCCTATGCAATGAACATTATGCTGTATTTATGATGTGCAGCATACACTGGTTTTCTTATTGCTAAGGTACCTTTTATGTTGAATATAGGGTTCAAACCCTACATTAAAAGCAGCCTTCTTTAGGGTACTTTTTCACAAAGTTGAGTGTTCTTCCTGCTGCCAGTGAATTACTAATAACCACAACCAGGGTGGTGATGGAGAGGAAGCCTCATAAAATAAAACATTCCTTGCCTACTGCCGTGGCTATGTGGTTTAAGAACAGACTATAGACAAATCTCATGGAAAGCCTCAGAAGTGATGTTTGATATAGACTTTTAACTTCAAAGAAAAAAAAAACCATTTCTTTAAAGGAATATTTTGTTAATTAGCAGAACTTTTTCCTGCAAAAAATAATGCCAAGATGAATTACAATAGTTTATGAGACAAATTGCAACATGCAGCAAAGCAATACAGCTAAGATTCACTAGATGTAGTGTGTACTGATTGTTTTTAGAAAAACTACCAAATTTAATATATGATTTACTAACAGAAATTATTCTTTTCTTATGTAGGGAGGTAGGTGGTGGGAATGGGAACTATGTCACTATTGTCCTAAAAGCAAGAGGTAAGAATAGGATGTGAAGGCCCAAATGGAAGAGATAGTCTGGACATTCAGCAATCTTCCATCAGCTTTTCTGCCACAAGTATATAGAGATAATTTCTACCTTAAAATATATTTTAGTTTGTAGCATTCTCAAAAGATGTGCTAATGTGATAGTGTCTCTTCTTGCAAAATCACTAGATAGATTTTCTAACACCACATTGAATACGGTAGCTGTTCTGATGGTGTAGTGGTGGCATATCTCAAATAAAAATGGAGATATGTTTCTTTAATGGTATGTGGGACTGAACTTAGGAGATAGGGCAAAGACAAACAGCCAAAGGAACTTAGCCCACAGCAGGTCAACATGGGTGGGGCAAGTGATTTAAAAGGGTCCCGCCCTTTCTAGTTTCTTAGGCTGGAAAGGGGACAAGGCAAGAAGTGTATCTTCAGACTTCCAATATTCTCTTAATGTGACCTTACAATAAAGTAGAATTAGCTCATCTGGCCACGATTCTTGACTGGCCTACCTTGTCACGCTGACAGTTTCTGAATGCATATGATATTATGATGGACAATATATACTGATAGATGACTTAAATCTGTATCATACTGTTTCTATGTTAACAGAAATAACAAAGTTGGAAGGGACCTTGGATGTCTTCTAGTCCAGTACCTTGCTCAAGCAAAAATCCTATACTTGTGTTATACACTATAAGTTTATACTGCAATCCAAACTTAACAGTCTTCTTTTAAAAATGTAGATTTGGGTATCAACTTTCTAAATAAGAAAGTTTACAATTTATTTATATCATGATCGTATTAATATGTGATATACTTTTTTGTCAGACTGTGACTCCATAATAACTCTTTCTATAAAACTTGAAGAGCAAAAGATTAAATTTTTATAGGAAAAGAGATACAAAACAGTATTATTTTCTATATTAGAATTTAAGCTGGAGTAAAAGGAATTATCCATGTGTAAACCTTTCATATAGTCCTTAAACTTCTAAACTTGTCCTTGAACCTGTAAAACACAGTAGAGTCTCAAACTCTTAGTTACTACAGCTGAGAGGGACACAAAGCACTTGCAATTAATTCTGTTTTGAAATGGCAAGTATCAGCATGTTCTCCCTGCTTGTTTTCTTCGCTAATTGGAACCAAACTGCTAACAATTATTTATTTCATACAGCATAAAAGTCACACTTAAATAAAGAGCACAATTTGTATTCTCACCCATCTATTTCTGAACAAGAATATTTTCTAGATCAGACATTTTTCTTGTGTTTGTGTTATTCTATTTAACCATACTTAAACTAGTGTGCATGAGAGAGAAAGAGTCAGAAAGAGACTTGGACTGGCTTTCACTGGATTTTCAGCTTGGACTATGAAGCTATTGGAAAAATAGAGAGATCAATCTAAAAATTTTTGCTTGAATATTAAAGTACATGGAACAAATGTTTACCAACAATGTCTTGTCCTTACAGATATTTAAAAAAGGTATTAGTATTTATACCATGACTAAGTTGATAACCTGAGTGCTAAATTAGAGAACAGATAAGAAAAGTCATCGATATGGCACCTACAGGTGCAAGGCACTCTCAAAATTAAATCACATTTTTAATATGAAAAAAAAATCTTGCATGACTGCATATTTATTTATTTATGTAATTTATATGTAAGTACATATAAGTATTCTTGCATAAGAAGGTTTATTTTTTGACATCTGTGCTCTCTTTTTCTATTGTGAATTTTTTTTTTTTTAAAAAAATTGATTTATATGCTGCCCTTCTCCGGAGACTCAGGGCGGCTTACAATGTGCTAAGCCAGCGGTTCTCAACCTGGGGGTCGCGACCCCTTTGGGGGTCGAATTGCCATTTCACAGGGGTCGCCAAAGCCCTCTCTCCCCCCCCACGCCTTCACTCACCCTCACTCCTCTGTTGGATCGCCGGCCTTCGCTTACCCCGCCCACTCCCCATCTATTGCTGCCTCCGATGGCTAGAGGAAAAAAAACTGTTTAAATTCTTGCCGCGGGGCTTCAAAGGGCCGCCCTAGAGCCAGTGCTGCAGCCGAACCCTTTGTTAAATTGCTGGCTTGCCCCGCCCTCCGCACCACTATTTATTGCCAATCAATAGTGGTGGGCGAGGGGCGGGGGAGCCAGCAATTTAACAAAGGGTTCGGTGTTTTTTTTTTTGTAATTTTATTGGCCCCGGGAGCTTCAGCATAGGCTAATTAGCCCTTGCTTAGATTTGCTCTCAGCTGTTTTGCTCACGGATCTGCTCCTTGCTTGCAAAGAGTGCTGATTTTTTTCTCCCCCTACCTATACTGAAAAACGAAAGAGAAAGTAAAGCAGGCTGTTGGCTTTGCACGTTGGAAAATTAGGCAGGCAGATTTCTTTTCTTTTTCCTCACTAAAAAAGGTAGGTGCAAACAACAGGAAATTTAAGGAAAAAGAGGAGATTTTAAAACACAAAAGAAAAAAAAGCTCTATTTAACTAGGGAATTGTAATAATTGAGATACTATTAGTTGTATATTGTGTTCAAAGCAGAAATGGTTAAGTTGTGGTTTGGAGGAATATATGGGGGAAATTATTTGGTTTATTATTATTGGTAAATATAATTAATTGATTTGTAAGAAATTGGATTGCATGGAAATAATTGGAATATTCATGTTCATATTGATTAATATACAAAAAAGATAGTTATATAACTAATTGATTTATATTAA
Organism: Arizona elegans; assembly: GCA_022577455.1. Taxonomy (NCBI): domain Eukaryota; kingdom Metazoa; phylum Chordata; class Lepidosauria; order Squamata; family Colubridae; genus Arizona; species Arizona elegans. Next base: position 34,085,101 of record JAKOOJ010000009.1, on the reverse strand, counting down.
AATGTTGAATTCATATTAAACAACTGTAATATTACATAATTAACCAATGTGAGGATGGATATAAAAATAGATGACAATGGGAAGGGGTATAATATAGAATAGAAGGGAAAAATTGAATTTGATTAAGATTAGAGATGAGGATGAAGGGTAATATTGGTTTTTTACAAAAATAGATGAGGGATAAATATGGCAAAAAGGAAATATAGAAATTGTAAATTTAATTGAAATGACTAAACACTGTTTAAATTTATGAACCGGCCAAATACTCTGTTCAAAGAAAATACATTGTATGTTTGTATGTCTGTTTCTAATTATTGTTATTTATTCATATTTGTTCTCTTTTATTCTTTAAAGTTTAACAATTCATTCTTTATCTTAATATCTTTATATTTGTTTGGGGTTGCCTTTCTTCCCTTTCATCTTTTTTATTGTACAGCAATCTTTCTCCTCAAACCTACCACCTCTCTCTTTTCTTTCCTTCTTACTTTCTCTTCCTCACCCTCTTCTTCTCCTCCCTACTTCCTCTTCCTTTCTCCTCTTCCTCCTCTCTTACCCTCACTCCTACTCTAATTTCCCTTCTCTTCCTTCATCCCTCTCTATTGCTGTATCCTTTTGTGCATATGGACTACTCAGAGGGCTGAAAAAGTTATTTCTGACTGGTCCTCACACTTTTGACCAGTCTTCGAACTTACGATGTCCTCACATTTTATGTTTTTGCCCTATCTTGTCACCATGGTGAAGAGAAGCAGTTGTGAAATGAGTGACATGGTTGTTAAGAAAGCTGCAGGGCATAAATGTGAGGATGGTCATAAGTGTGAGGACTGGTCAAAAGTGCGAGGCCCAGTCAGAAATGACTTTTTTCAGCCCTCTGGTTAGTCCTTTTGTGCATATGGACTACTCAGAGGGCTGAAAAAGTTATTTCTGACTGGTCCTCGCACTTTTGACCAGTCCTCGAACTTACGACTGTCCTCACATTTTACGTTTTTGTCCTATCTTGTCACCATGGTGAAGAGAAGCAGTTGTGAAATGAGTGACATGGTTGTTAAGAATGCTGCACGGGCATAAATGTGAGGATGACCATAAGTGTGAGGACCAGTCAAAAGTGTCAGAAATGACTTTTTTCAGCCCTCTGAGTAGTCCCTATACACATAGCCATGGCCACCCAGTCACATGACCAGCTAGCCACACCCACCCAGTCACATGACCTCCAAGCCACGCCCACAAAATAAGCCACGCCCACAGAACCGGTAGTAAAAAAATTTAGAACCCACCCCTGGTTGGGGGTCACCACAACATGAGGAACTGTGTTAAAGGGTCACGGCATTAGGAAGGTTGAGAACCACTGTGCTAAGCAATAGCCTTTATCCTTTTGTATATTTATACAAAGTCATCTTATTGCCCCCACAACTGGGTCCTCAATTTACCTACCTTAGAAAGGATGGAAGGCTGAGTCAACCTTGAGCCTGGCGAGATTCGAACCTGCAGTAATTGCAGGCAGCTGGTCTTAATAACAGGGTGCTTTAGACCACTGTACTACCAAGTCAGAATTATCTGAATTATATAAATACAGTTTCTCATGTTTTTGCTAAAGGAAATAATTTCTTGGTTACAATGTGCACAATTTATGCTATTTTATATTTCCCCTTCCATTCTCTGATCTGTAATTGACTAACATATCTTTTTTCCTTACATACTAAGCTTCCAGTACTAATAAATTCACACTGGATTGAAAGAACTGATGCTCATACCTAAATTAATAGAATTAAAGCAGTATGATACATTTGTAAACACAATGTGGATCAAAGTGACTTCAAGTGATTTCTGTGCAGTAAATGAGGCTGTTTCGGAACTAGATTCATCTTTTTTCCCTACTTAAATGGAATTGCAAGATGATCTCTTACAATGTAAATCAGGAACAAACCAACTTTTCATTTAGTAGTGCTTGGTTCATTAATAGGATTATTGAGTTATTTATTAAAATATTAAAGATGGGATATAAAATAAATAATTTCTATAAAAACTAATGTCCCAAATGCAAAAACATCACAATTCCTTTTAAAACGATATGACAGAGTAGTGCTATCTTCCTTATTTTACTTACATTATGTAACTTTAATACTGTTCTTCTGTTAGACTGATCTGGTAAGCTCAAATGCTAATGAGAACATGTGGTAGTTTTAAGGACAGGCAGCAAGAATTAGCTATCATTTAAATTCTACAATACAGGAGCAGGAAAATATTACCATGTAGATACAATTTTGTAGTACTCTTCAATGTGCTAGACAAGAAAAAAATAAAAATGGATTAGGTTCAGTAGTGGATCTTGCTAGGATCCTAGCAATTGTCAAAAATGTTATCTAAAAGTCAAGGGTGTCTGTAGTATAGATTTTCTGTAGAGGACTATATTTATGATATAGGTAATGAGAGCCCCATCCCCCACCCGTAATAAATAGCCACTTGGAATTTTTATTCTTTTAAAGTTTATAATGTCATTATTCCATAATTTTTTTAAAAAAATAATTCTAACTTAATGTTAATTTTTATATGTTCCTTTATCTATCAATTATATTGTACACTACCCAGAGTCCCTCTTTGACAGAGATGGGCAGTTTAAAAATATGAACTATAAATAAATAGATGGTACCATATTACTATCTTAACATTATTGATTACATTATTTATTGCATAGCCATATAAAATCCTGAAGACAAACCAATTTTAAAGGTACTAGATGTTTCCAAATTATGAGAGAAAATATTCAAAGCAAATTTAGTATGATACAAATTTATACAGACACACACACACAGACACACACACACAGACACACACACACACACACACAGTTTCCCCTAAAATAAGACATCCCCTGAAAATAAGCCCAATCTTATTATCAGCTCAAAAGCACAAGCTTTTGAGCGCATGTGCTAAAATAAGTTCCCACCCTGAAAATAAGCCCTTCCAGAAAATATTTAAACACATTTGCAGCCGGTCTGGTTAGGGTTAGGAAGACAGAGCTGGAAATCAGGTAAGATGGCAAGAGAAGCCCTGTCTTGATCCACACGCCCCAAAATAATAAGATATCCCCAAAAATAAGGCCAAGCACTTATTTCAGGATTCAAAAAAATATAATATAGGGTCTTATTTTCAGGGAAACACAGTATATACACACAGAGATGTATGTGTATATATGTATATGTGTGTGTATATATGTGTGTGTGTGTGTGTGTATGTACACACACACATATTAATGCATATACAGCTATCTATCAATAATAATGGGGTGTGTGCAGTGGTTCAGGGGTTAAAGTCGTTGAGCTTGTCAGCTACAAAGCTGACAGCCTGGGTTCAAGACCTGAGTGCCACACGATGAGGTGAGCTCTTGTTCCTGCTCCAGCTCCTGCTAGAACAATGCTGGCTCCCTCAGCTAAGAAATGGAGATGAACACCACCTTTGACAAGTTTTCCATTTGAATAATTCAGCTGTATTGGAATGGTTACAAATATATACTCAGATGTTTAAATTGCACAAAACAGATGTTCGTGCACAAAACAGTTTGATATATTAACTCATCGGACGTGTTGTTTAGAGTAGTTTATGATAGATCTCTCAAACGAGCAAAGTTTATACAAAGTGATAATAAATGAAGAGACTCTGCATCTGTCTGTCTGTCTGTCTATTCATTCTATCAGAAATGATAACCTACAAAAGCTTCCACTGATTTCCAAATGAAAACGAAAGGCTCTTCTATATCTGAATTATACTAAAACATGAGTGAAAAGTCTAGACAAAATTAATTATGACATTAACAACTAAGATTTTACTCCTGCTCAGAATTAGAAGCATTTACTGTATTTAATGGATCTAAGCTTTCTTAATTCTGTGATTGAAATCTATGATCCTTAAAATTACTTGACAGAAACATTTAATCCCACAGTATAGAACAAATGTGCTCATAGTCATGAAGCTCCAAATTTATCTCATTCTAATAGCACTTGGGCATTATAAGGACAATTTAAAAATAGAAATCAGATCTAAATTTCAGTGAGTGAGATATTGAACTTCATGAGTACTGTGGAAAACAAATGCTTATTTAACACCTTCTTATGTGTTAAGAAAATCAAGGTGGCAAAACTCACCTTCTCATGGTCCTGTCTTGTTATGTCTCTCAGTGCCATCTAATTTAAAAGGTATAGCAATGATTAAAATGAGTGCTCCACCAAAAGCTGACTGCTTAAATAAGATAAATGTAAACGTGGAATATGCTGTGACTTGTTGTCTATAGAATTAGTGAAAGACACTTTAAGTGCAATAGACACCTTAATGGCAATAAATATACAATTTAATCATATTTGAAGTTCCTGTAAAGAATCATAATTTTATAGTTCTATATAGTTGTTCAGCAGAATTTAAGGCATCTACATTATGGTAATACATATAATTCTGTTTACAGTTCTACTGCATCATAAATTTTGTGGTTTTAAAATCTGTACCGATGTCACCATATACAGTAATGGCCAAAATTGTGGAAACCTTTCGGGATAAGTATTTTTGAGGTTTGATGGCTAATAACACCATTTGTTTGGGGAGTAGTACCATAAAATTATATATCAATGGAAAGATAATTTAATCAAGAATCAAGATGATTGAATATATGAAAATATAGTTGGGGCAAAGTATTGGTTTATATTATCTTGAGGATAGTGACAGATCTCTGCAGTGCTGTACTCTTGGGATGTGGAAGATGGCCTTAAATTGAGTGGATTGGAACTTTCTATTTTAGACTCTTTGACAAATGGATTACGTTTATGCTGAGCTACAAGGCAAGAGAATTATGGGATTGGGGCATGCAGAAGATCTGGTTGTTACCCTAACACGGTAGTTGGAATGAATAATTTAGATGAAAGACATTACAAAAGACACTATATGGAATACAAATATAAAGTCACTCGGGTGGTTTTTTGCTATACGAAAATACTTACTATTGATGGGGGCAGATGGTAATTGAAGATACTGAACATACTGTTGGAACTAGAATTTGATGTTACCCTAACATGGGTGATGAAATTAACAATCCAGTTGAAAGACATCACAGAAGATATTATATGGATTACAAGTTTAAAGTAATTTGAGAATTTTATTTATATATGGAAATATTTTTTAGTGGTGTGGGCAGAAGAACAAAGATATCGAAAATATTATGTATGGTAGACCTGTAGGAAAGGGGAGGAGGAAATGGATAGATTATGAGTTGAAATTGCTAAATTAGGATTTATTATATAATTTTACAGCTGAATGTTGCTTTGAAATGTATAGTATAAGGGGGATATAATAATATTGTTAGAAGGGTGGAGATAGGTTAGTTTACTGATTATTTAGTTTAGGAAAAGGGATGTTATGCTATATTAATATACATAAAAGATTTGAATTAAGAGATATATGCATGGGGGAGGAGGAAATGTATAGATTATGAGCTGAAATTGCCAAATTAGGATTTGTTATATAATTTTACAGCTGAATGTTGCTTTGAAATGTATAGTATAAGGGGGATATAATAATATTGTTAGAATGAAAGGGTCAGCATATGGGGGATGGAGCAAAAAGGATGGTAAAGTATTATATAATCTGTTATTAATTTGGGTTTTATTCTGGAGAAGCCACAGGGGGAGGGGAGGGGGAGGGAGGGTTAGGGAGGAGGGGGGGAAAAAGGGGGAAAATCTGTATTTGAAAAACATTTTTAATAATAATAAAAAAGAATGTAATGCAACAAAGTTTGTTCAATTATCTGTATTCTATGAAAAGTTATAGCCAAATAACCAGAAAAAGGAAGTTGATATCAGGTAGCTTTCCTTCATCTGATTGTAGCCAATGAACATGAGTGTTTAGAGACCCAATCAGGTGTCATCCTGTTTTGGCAATGAGCCAATCAGAACAGTAGAATTCAGTTATTGATGTCATGTATTGAAGCTGAGAGGAGGAAATTTGTCAGTGTGTTATGTGATCGCTATCAAGTTGGTTGGGGTTTTTTGTGTTCTTTCATTTAGTGAGCTTGTAAAATGTAATAAAATTTAAGTAATGGTGCAAAGAGTTGACTGGTCGCACAGAAAGCTATATAAAATAGTATTATTAAGTGAACAAGGGTACAGTTATAAAGAAATTAGAAGAAAAAATTAGTGGAAACTTAACCAAAGGTGGCATTTCTAAGTTTTTGAAGAGATATAAGGAGACTCAGTCACTATAAAACCACACTGGAAAAGGCAGGAAAAGGTGCACAACAGCAAGTGATGATTGAAGAATTAAGAGACTCTCCCTACGTGACAGAAGAAAATCATCTGGCTATATACAAGATGAAATGGCGCAGTGCAATGTGAAGTTGAGTGCAAGGACTGATCGGCGCAGACTACAAGAATTTGTCCCAAAATCTAGAATGCCACGAAAAAAGCCACTTTTATCTCTCAAACAAAGGCTGAAAAGATTCTTGATTAAATTATCTTTCCATTGATATATAATTTTATTGGTACTACTCAGCCAAAAAAGTGGTGTTATTAGCCATCAAACCTCAAAAATACACTTTTCCCAAAAGGTTTCCACAATTTTGGCCACTATTGTAGGTATATTTTCAATAGTGCTACTCTATATAGGTTTTCTATCTTACAGGAAAAGTTGAAACAGCACTGAATAATACATATTGAAAACTATAACTAACATAAAGAGAAATTATGCTTAGTACAATTACAGCCTGCAGTTTAGAAATATTGAACATAAGTCTAGATAATACTTAAGTATGAATATGTTCCTTCCTGTAGTACATTAGTAATTGTTTCATTCATTCAGATGGAACAGCACCTTGAAATTTGGCAATTGCATACAATTTTATATCCCAAGATTATTTAGGTAGTAAACCTTTCAGAGAAATGTAAGGAGTATGTATTTACTTATACAATTGGACATATCAATTATTTCAGTCATTGTCCAAAGCATACAGAATATATTTTGTTTGTAATGAATAGGTCAAAATATCAATATACAAGAATAATACTATTTGATTGTGACATCGCCAAGGTTTCCTGTTTCTCAGTGTACATATATTTTGTCAAAGCAGAGTTGGACATGTACTCAATATAAGCTTAGTCATAGGTATGATTTCAGAATAGGTCTATGACAGTTCCTCTAATATGTATGATTTATAATATTTTTGTCTGGACAAATATACAAAATATTAGCTATGTATAGGTAATCCTCAATTTATGACCTCAATTGAGCCCAAAATTTGTTGCTAAGTGAGACATTTGTTACGTGAATTTGGCCCCATTTTACGACCTTCCTTGCCATAGTTGTTGAGTGAATCACCGCAGTTGCTAAGTTAATAATACGGTTATTAAATGAATGTGGCTTTCCCATTGACTTTGTTTGTCAGAAGGTCACAAAAGGGGATCATATGACCCTGGGACCCTGCAGCTGTCATAAATATGAGTCATTTGTCAAGCATCCAAATTTTGATCACATGTGACCATAGGGATGCTGCAAGGGTTGTAAGTGTGAAAAACAGTCATAAGTCATTTTTTTCAGTGCTGTTGTAACTTTGAACAGTCACCAAACAAACTGTTGCATGTTGAGGACTACCTGTATAATATTTACTACCTTAGTAGCATAAATATCTATATTAGACCTGCAACTGTATAATGCTATAGTACTATTTTTGCCATTTGCTTTCTTTCTGCTCTGTCTCTCTCAAACATATGCACATTTTAACTTGATGAAAATGTCAATAGTAGTAAGCTCCATAAAAGAATTCTAGGAAGATATATTCATTTCCTTCACATGTTTTCACCTGTGCCCATTATTCTTCCCATTTTTTTCTGCCAATTCTCTTCAATCCTTGCATTCTACAAGTGAGGGTTTAAAAAAAAATAATACAGATGACCTAACTTCAAAATGCAAACTAATTAGGAACACTGAATGGAAACAATTGGTGTATAAGATTTAGGAAAATGAAAATTATGCTTTTCATTTTTCCTCCAGCTTCACTGTCAATGAGGAATCTGTATGCATATGCATGTGTTAATTTATTCTTAAACTCCAATTTAAAAAATTAACAATCATTATACAGATTACAGCAAGCCTAATATCACTAGTTGTCAGTTATTATTAAGCTTTATGGAAATACTCCTGGAATAATTACAAAAGATTGACAAAGATAATTAAAAGTTATATGTGTTGACAACAGAATAGCTGAATAATTGTTTAATTTTTATTAAACAATTATTCCTATGCAGAGGACAATTTTAGAATGACTCGTCTGTGTAATTGAAGATATTTGGTTTTCCAAGCCTATGCACAATTACTCAGAAGTTCCACTCTATTAATTTATGTAGTCATTAAGTGAAATATCATGTGACCACAATAGGCTTACTTCACAGTGATAATTAAGAAAATCATGGCGAGTTGTTAAGTAAGACATCATGTGACCATGAGCTATAATTTTACTGCTAGCTTCTCCATTGACTCTGCTTTTTGGAATCTCTGTGAAGGTTGAAATGGTGATAACATGACTCTAGAATGCTGCAATGCTTGTAAATGTGAGGATTGGTCATAAAGTTACTTTTTCAGCGCCACTGCAACTTTGAGTGATCGTTAAATAGGGCAATCATTAAGAAATGTGCACCTGTTATCATTTAGGATTGCTACACTTTTGTAACAACAGATAACTCTTAGGAGGATTTGCACTACTAGTTGCTCTAGTTTTAACTCATAATCACTATTTCTTGAGGGCAGAAACACACGTTTCTTCTGCCTTCAAGAAATGCAGCTCACTAGGAAAACAATCTTTTTTTTTTACTTTTGCACATCCAAAGTAGTGTTTTTCAACTTCTACTAGCACAAATAACACTATCTGATTTGGCTACAGCCTTTCGTGGTAGGCAAAGATTTCTATTTTACTTGGCTACTGTGCAAAGTAAATTACATCTAATCTCTAGTCCATGGTCAATTTGTCCTGAGCTACTGGGCTGTTTGCTATCTTTTCAAAGGACCTTGAATGGTGAATATACCCTTATTTTTTTTGTTCCACATTGTTTCACCAGTGGATTTATGAAAACTGTTGCTATTTAATGGTAGAATGGTGAAAGGTACTTTTGTCTTTATTATAAATTTATGAAAGAAAAACATGAACAGCTAATGGCTTTTTTCTTTTACTTTTAAAGCTGGTAGAATTGACAAAAATGCTGCCACTTTCCCTTTCTAGCCCAAGGGATATTTAAAATGTGATAAAATTGTGGTATAACTCTCCTCTCAAAAGCCAAAGGAAGCCTGGAACATGTAAGCAAAAAAAGTGAGGATTTTGGTCTCTTTCTGAACATCAAAAAGGCCAAGTTCATGATCACTGAAAGGAATGGAAACACAGAATAGAAATAGAAATTGATAGTGAAAAGATAGAATGCCTAGAAAAATCCATTTTCCTAAGGTCTCAGATCTTTCAAAGCCATGAATGCAGCCCAGAAATAAAACATCAGATTGCACTGGGTCACACAACAATGAACATGAGCCAAATGGAAAAGCAAGGACATCAGCCTGGCAACCAAATGTAGGTTAGTTTGCTCTATTGTATACCTATGGTTGTGAAAATTGGACCTTAAAGAAGTAAGACAGGAAGAAAATCAACTTGACTTTTAGTGACCAACATGCAAATACTGTAGCGAATAACACCAGACATGTCACTAGAAGGAAAAACCACAAAACTCTATCTCATTTTGCCATAATTCCAAGGGCAATCATTGGAGAAAGCAATTATGCCTGAAAGAGTTAGCTGTAAAAGGAAACCAGGCTGCTAAAGAATATGATAGCTAGACACATCAAAGCTGATACCAGCCGGACCATAAAAAAACTCAAAAAAGCAGGGCAAGATCGGACGATGTGGAGAGACCTGACCCATAGAATCGCCAAGAGTTGGATACAACTGAATGGCTAAAATAATCATCCTCATCAAAATTGCGATGTGCACTTTCTTTTGGTTCCTTAAAAAATAATTTATCTATGTCCACTCTAGACAGGAAGGTGTCAGGCATTCTAGGCAGGAAGGTGTTAGGGAACATATTAGAAGGGGTTCCATACAAAATGCCCTCAATGGATCCTACATGCCCTCAATGTCCTGTCTATGGAAAGATCCTTGCTTTCCCAGTAAGGGTGGGAGGAGTCAAACAGCAGAGGAATGCATCAATCCAATTTGTGATAAGCAGCTAAGATAGAGTGCCAGGCCATCAGAACTGGAGAAAAAGGCTGAAATCTGGAAATGTTTTTCTTATGTCAGCTTCATTTTCAGATAATTTACTTAAAGGGACCGAGCAACTTAAGACTGCTGTGGGGACAAAACTTTCTGATAGAAAAAGACAAGAAATAACAAAATCACTCCATTTCAAATGTATGTTTGTTATATACTTTATTAGAGAAATCTAACTTTTCAAGTTCAGTAGTCCTCTCTCCCCACCATCCTTTTCTGAAAATTCTGCTGAAGAAAAAAAATCAGAAACGGGGGGAAAAATATTTACAATTTTAAGCAGTTGTAACTGGAGATGTGTCCCATCTCTACAAAACAAAACAAAACAAAACAAAACAAAACAAAACAAAACAAAACAAAACAAAACAAAACAAAACAAAACACCAGCAACACAATGTTCCTTATACTGTACCTTCATTTATTCTTCATATTAAAAAAAAACAAATATAGTATTCACAATGAAATCAATGAAACATAAAGCAACTAAGCACGTGCAGTCGTGTTGCCTTCTTGGAACAGGAAGCATATATAGGAATGAGCCCTATCTTTGCAAATTAATGGCCATCTCTTTGGGATGTTCAACAGTACTAATATTGAAAGCTGGGCATAAAACTTTCCTACGCATTCATGGCTATCATTGCGTTTTCGAAGTTACGGAAACCTTGAAAACACCACAAAACTTGAAATAAGACCTGTACTAAAATTCTAAGTGGTTGTACAATTTCTCCATCTCTTACTTCCTAACAGATCTTGTTGAGTGGCTTCAAGACAAAACACTTAAATTGTAATCTTATCTAATCTGGACTAACTCAGATCTTCCGAATCGTTTAGGGGGAAATCACCTGGATTTGTATGACCCAGATCTGGGAGGCTTATTCTTTCTCAGCGGGTTTCAATGGGAAAGCGCCACTTTCTGCCTCCTCCTCCGAGGAAAAAGTCCCTTTCCGCAGTGATGCCAGTTTTTTTTTTTTAAAAAAAAAAACGACTGCTATACATTGGATTACGTTTTAAAGCAAAAAAAGAATCCAACCTAACGCTTCTTTCGAAGCCGAGGTTTCATAACAGAGACGCTTTACGACTCCAATACGAATCATTTCCTTCAATTTTGCGGCCGTCAGTTTGCGCATGCGCGGTGCCGTTAGCCAGGATCTGAAGGAAGAGCCATGGCGGAGCTCGAGTGAGTTTTGATACGTAGGAAAATCCGTTTCCATCTCCCGATAGGGCGCAGTTTTAGAGAGTTTGTGGGACTGTATATTCGTAAATAGAGGCTGATGAAAAGGGGCGGGGGTTGAGTTTTCGTAGAGAAAGGTCGTTGCGGGAAAGCCTTGATTTCTTAGAAGCTGTGCCTGGATGGGACGGGAACGTTTAATTGACCAAGATTTTGAAAAGGGGGCTTAATTCGTGTTGGGCCGGAAGGAGAAACAGAGTAAAGTTGCTTGATTTAAAATACTGGCTTCTTCAGAGAGAAAAGCAGTTGATAAAATCCCTGTGGAAAATCGGGCCAAAGAAGTATGCGGGTCCAGATGCATTTAACCAGAATTTAGATAGGAAACTGCACCTTCCCTCCCAAAGGAGAGTTTAAATGTAGCCTCTCTCATACTATCCATGCACCCAATAGGTATTTGTGGGACTACCAGGGGTTCTTGCTGAGCGGGAAAGTCTGTTAACATTTGTCGGCGGGTGTAAAAATAGCTTTCTTTAAATACAAATGCACTGAATTATACTAAATAATGCTTGCTTTAATAGGCCTCCAAAGAAGATTCCTTTGGTACCAGAAAATATCCTAAAGAAAAGAAAGGTCTATCAGGCAATCAAGGCCACCCAGGCAAAGCAAGCCCTACTTGACAAGAGAAAGGTAGGGGGTCACCTAATGTAGGGCAAACCATGTTATAAGATTGGTAAGATGAAGAGCCTGGATTTCTTGGGGCAGAAATATTCTCAAACAGGATTTCTGTTTGGGACTGTGAGATTAAGAAGAAGCAAATACCAGAGGATCTTACTTTTTTAAAAAAATAAATCAAATTTAAAAGGGATGCAATATGAATAAACACATAAGTTGTATCATGCTCTCTTAGTTAGTTTACAGGAATTGATTTCATATTTGATATGTTCTGTGGTTTGTCTTCGCATGTCTTATGGCTCTTTCTCCAAGAATAGGTGGTGTCTCCTCATTGTCTCTTGCAGGTTGATGCTTACATTTCACGAAACTTAAATCTTTCCACTTTTCATGTTCCTTTTTTATAAACATCTAGTTATAATATTCTTCATGTAGTTGTATGAATCATGGTAGCTTACTGAGATCCAATTTGTTATAGTAATTAAGATCATAGACTCGAACTGGGAGACTTGAGTCCTTACTTAGGAATGAAAGCTTGCCCAGTCACTCTTCTTTCAGCCCAATTCACTTCACTTCACAGCGTTGTAGTAGTGATGACGGAGAAAGTATTAGGTATATATGCCACCTTGAGTTGATCAAAATAAAAGGCAGGTAAAAATAAAAATCAATACATAAAATACTGTGGTTGAGTGTTATACCTAAGTGATGAATTTCATAAACATAAACACTTTTTAAATATGTTAATTTTTGCTATAACAAAATTTTTGTTTCATCAAAAACCAGACATTTTATTTTCCACTTGGCCTCCTTAGAGTTTACTCCTTTATCCCTTAACTAATTAACTATTAACCTTTAGATCACTATCATTGGAAGCTTTTTAAAACACTTAGTTCTCATTAAAATTGCAGTATATAAATAGCAACATAGTGATTTAAGTATGTGTATTTTTAAAAACTTGTTTTTTTCACAGCATCAGAGTGGAAAACAGATCAGATTCAAACGCCTTGAAGTTTTTTTGAGAGACTCTCAGAGGAAACACAGAGATGATGTCCGTCTGCGGCGCATGGAACATAAGCCTGGGCAGATGACAATGCCTGATGGACACAAACTGGCATTTGCTGTACGAATTGCAGTGTAAGGAACACTTCATTCTCTGTATAATTATTTTAACAAGGAGTTTGCTCTTACTGCTTCTAAAGGAATAAAAATAACCCTGTGAAGTAAGGGTAGTATGTTCTCACCAATAAGGGATTGTAAATTAATTACCTTAATAGGGTGACTCCTTCCTGATGAATTGACATACTTGTGGGAAGGCTGTTCTCTCTCTGATAGTTGGAATTAACTAAGGACTGGCAAGGAAATTATTTACAATATTAAAATTGCAGATGACTACAATCTATTGTTCTTTATGTAACAGTTCTATTATATATTTTATAATATCTGGCTTGATGGCTGTAATAAACAATTTGATCTTGTAGAGTTGCTTACATAAACAGCTACTTTTTATAGGTGTTACTGATGTAACAAATGAGTAATACAAAGACAAGCATCTTACCCCTCCCCCCATCTCCAGATTGAGCATCTAAGTCCTAGTGCAGCAGTACACATCACAGTGATATTGATAATAATCTTTAGTGCTACCTAGTGATAGCACTAAAGATTATTAACTGGGTACTTGGTATTGAATCCTCAATTCTAAGATTTATACAAGTATTTATAACTTTCTGCTTTTTTTAACATCAAACCTTTAAATCAGGCCATTTTATTATCAAGTTGATGCTTTCTATGTGTCTTTAACTACAATTTCTAAAATTCCAAATGACATGGAAATATTTTGAGCTAGAGTATCAGATCATGGTACGTTAAGAAAAGACTTGAAACCTGAGGGAGCTCAACCAATCTCATTGTACATATGTTGTGCACTGACAATAAAGATTTGAAATTGATTTGAAATTGAAAATAATCATTGCATATGTTGTGTCAAGACATCCATGTCTGAGAATTAGCTATTGAATTAAAAGGATTTTAGGTTTGCAGTAGTATTGTGCACCATTGACAGATATCCATGTTATTTTGTTGTTGTTGGAAAATCCAAAATGCAGATTTGCCTAATGACAATATTTACTTCTGTTGATTTAGAATTAAAGGAGTCAGCTCTCGGGTGCGACTTGTGATACAGAGGCTGAGATTAAGAAAGATTTACAGTGGCACATTTGTTAAATTGACACCAGCTTCATTAAAAATGCTGCAAACAGTGGAGCCTTATGTGGCATGGGGGTTAGTATATAATTTTTTAAATCACATAATTAATGGTGATGCCTAAAATGGATCATAACATAGTTCACAATTTTTCTTCATTATTTTCCTATATAGTTGTTTTTTAAAAATTAAGTTTTTGAATCATGCTGTACCTATGTTGCCTTTGGAAAAATATGGCCATCTGGAGGCCAAAAACTTTGCAAAATTATGAGTGAAATACAATTATAACATGATATGAATGTTTAGTGATTATTGCCAAGTAATAAACAGATATGACACCTAGCTGTACATTTCCTCCCCCCTCCCCCAAACCACCCCAATGATGCCCTTGATGTGACGGCCTGGAGGCCATGCGGGTCTGGATGGGGACAAATAGGTTCAAGCTCAACCCTTCCAAGACTGAGTGGCTGTGGCTCCTGGCGTCCCGGTATAGTCAGCTGGTGCCATCGCTGACTATTGGGGGTGAATCTTTGCCCCCCACAGAGAGGGCCCGCAATCTGGATGTCCTCCTGGACTCATGGCTGTCTTTAGAAGAACATATGATGGCTGTAGCCAGGGGGCCTTTTTATCAGGTTCGCCTGATCCACCAGTTGCGTCCCTTTCTGGACCGGGACGCATTGCGCATGGTCACTCGCCCTCATCACCTCCTGTCTGGACTATTGTAATGCTCTCTACATGGGGCTCCCCTTGAAGAGCACTCGGAGGCTCCAACTGGACCAGAATGCGGCTGCGCTGGTGGTTATGGGCGTACCTCGTTACGCCCATGTAACACCTCTCCTGCGTGAGCTGCACTGGCTTCCAGTGGTTTTCCGAGTGCAATTCAAGGTGTTGGTCACCACTTTTAAAGCGCTCCATGGCATAGGACCAGGATATCTACGGGACCGCCTTCTGCCACCAACAGCCTCCCACCGACCAGTTCGCTCCCACAGAGAGGGATTCCTCAGGGTACCGTCGGCCAAGTTACATTGGCTGGCGACACCCAGGAGGAGAGCCTTCTCTGTCGGAGCTCCTGCCCTTTGGAATGAATTGACCCTGGATATTCGTAACATCTCTGACCTCCAGGTCTTTCGCTGTGCCCTCAAGACCCTACTATTCCGACAGGCGGGGCTGTCTAACTGAATGATTTTAAATTGGATTTTAATTTTGGGTTTTAAAATTCAGCCAAAACTATTTAATGATTTTAATTAATTTTAACTATGATATTGTATATTTATATTTTAATTCTGGCTGTACACCGCCCCGAGTCCTTCGGGAGAAGGGTGGTATATAAATAATATTATTATTATTTATTATATGTTGTGCAAAGTTTGAAGAGAGTCGTTTTTGTTAATGTTTTAATAATATAGTGTTTATCTTGGTATTCAAATACATACTAATAGGTTATCAGTTTTCTACTTTTATTATATATGAATTATTTGGGGTATTGCACATCTTCAAATTTGAATCATGGTAATAAATTGATGGAACAATCCAAATTTTAGACTATAAGTGCTGTGACATTGGAAAGTTGACATTAAGCTGGCAGAAAGAAAATAAGAATGGAGATGATGTGCATGTTTTTGAAAGAGCAATTTAAGACAAAATTCTCACAATTGTTCAGGTTGTTTGTAAGATACAAAATGTAATGTCTTAAAAACAAAAGCTAGATAGCAAGAATATATAGTATAGTACTTTCCTTTTTGGATCAGTTTGGACAATTAATTCTATTAGGATGTTGTAAATTGTCTTGAGTTTTTTGTTATTTCCAAAATTAATACTAAGTTTATATTTACACAGGTATCCCAATCTCAAATCTATTCGAGAGTTGATACTGAAACGAGGCCATGCAAAAATCCAAAATAAAAAGGTTGCTTTGACAGATAATGTTCTGATAGAGGAACATCTGGGTAAGATAACAAATGGCATGGGATGTTGGGACAGTGTTTCTTTGCAATCCGATGACAATTGAAGAGCATTTCATTTCCAAAACATTTTTTTTCTCTCCATAGGAAACCATGGCATTATTTGTCTGGAAGATGTTATTCATGAAGTTTACTCGGCTGGAAAGTACTTTAATGAAGTCAATAATTTTTTGTGGCCATTCTGTCTGTCCGTCGCTCGGCATGCAGCCCGTAATAAAATGGGATTTCAGAAAGAGATTGGTAATCCTGGATTTCGAGGCAATGATATTAATCAGCTCATACGTCTTTTGAACTAGATACAGGTAGGTACTGCATTAACTTGGCAATTGTTGGGTTCTGAACTCATCAGCTTACAGCACTAGACTGATACGTCAAAAATAACCTTCTCAAAAATGGTACTTGTCAACCATTTCTGCCAAAGATACAGATGTGTTTATGAAGTCATCAGAAGTCAAACAAGTTTTTTTTCCAGTGGATTCTTCCTAAAAGTACAGTTGTTCAGAACGATAGATAAGCTAAAGCTCATCTTTCGATGTGTTCCACTAGTCTTCCCTAACCTTGCTTCTTCTGTATTTTGAATTAGAATTTCAATAATACTGATTATTGGTTTTGTTTGCTGAGTTCAGGCAAGAATAGATAATAGCCAAATGAATCAATAGTGTGGTCAGTTATAAAGCAGAACTCTAGAACTGTTCATGCAGGTCCCTGGTTAATGGCAGTTGGGGCTGGAATTTCCATTGCTCAGCAATGTTGTAAAAGTGCAACATCTCATGATCATGCCACTTAGTGAAGAAAATTTCAGCACTTTCAGTTGCCTTTGTTAAGCAAATCACTGTGTGTCATTAAGCAAGGACATCACTTGGTTGCCATTGCAACCTGCTGCCAGCTTTCTTTGTAGGAAGGCAGCAAAGGTTGCAAATGGCAATCACATGACTGCAACAACATAGTTGCGAGCTGGGGACCAAACATCCAGATTGTAATCATGTGACTGTGGGGACACTGCAACTGAGATAAGTGCAAGGGCAGACTATAACTACCACTTGGTTTGGCATCATTATATATGTCAATTCACTGAACAAGTGATCATTAAATGAGGACTATATTCTGTTATCCTCACATATCATGAAGATCCTAATAAGCCACAAGCAGGAATAGCGTAAGATTCAAGTCAGGGCTATTCAATAGGGTTATATTCTGTATAACTCCAATGGTATAAATCCCCATAACTGAGGAGCTATCTGACACGAACGGGATCCCACCCACCTGTGCTGGCAGAAGGGGCTTGCTCGACCCCTTTGGCCAAGGAATTTCGGCTGGCGGGATCCAGAACAGCCTTTCTGCTTTGGCTCCCATCCTCTGGACATTATACCTCTTGAGGTGAGATCTGCTTCCATCCTTTTGAAAGAGCCTTAAAGTCTGGCTCTGGTGATTGACCAAATGTTGGCGTGCCACTCGAGGTGGTTAATGGATTAAATAGAAGATCCCACCTCCACTCCATTGCATACTCACCTTAACTAATTGTTAATTCTACTGCTATATTTACTGTTGTAATGTTTTATAATATTTCTTTTTCATGTTGTAAGCCACCAGTCATGATAGCAAGATGGGCAGCATATAAATTCAGTAAACTATTAAATTATGTAAGTCCCATTCAAATAGAATGTACTCAGTTTTAAAGTTTCATTCTTAAAGTTTGCAATATTGTGATAAAATTACATCTCATTTGAAACTTCTTTTTAAACTTGCTTTCAAAATATTTTCTTAACATTTCTTCTCAAGAAGTAAATGCCATTTTCATGCTTTTAAAATTGACCTGTACTGTTTTTCAGAAACGTGTTTTCAGAGGAAATTCTGAAAGGCATCTATTTGTACTCCATGATGTACATTCATTTTCCAGAAGCTTGTGAGATAATGTGGCATAGTTATTTTATAATTGGAGGAGGAAAACAAAGGTAATCCAGCAACTAGGCTTCAAGTGAATTGATGTGATCAACAACAGCAAAATATGATTGTGTATTGAACATGGAAAAAGAATTTGTAAAATCTCAGACATGTGAAGCATCTACAATTTTTGACTTCCAAATTAATATGGAAAGGACAATGGAGAAAACTTAAAATGTAGAAACTGAGGGACACTAAGCAATGCAACCTGATGTACACAGATTTCCCTACATGTGTGTAAATACAACTTATCCAAAATTATTTTATAAAAGCAATTGTAAAATATCCTTTTAAAAGTTAAAGCTTTTGTTGCTTGCAGCGAGATGGGCGGCAAACAAATTTAATAAATAAAAGAATGAAATATAGGTACTGAATTCCTTTGGCTCAGTTTATATAAAAGTTGAATAGGGATGAACACAAAAGTTTTATTTTGAACCATTGTGTTTGAGTTCTTAAGAACAATTGAGTCAGTTATGGTTTGGCAAAACCAAAACAATGTGCTTTGGTTATATGAGATTCTACTAAACAAAATCAAGAAAAGGCAAAGCAGGACTATATGCCCCACCCCCTTCCCCAAAAGACTTACTCATTTCATTTTTTCCTTCAGTGGCTTCTTTCGGTTGATATTTTTGGTTTTTCCTCCCTCACATCTTATCTACAACTCACTTCTGCCTAGAGTGAGTATTTAGTGCTTGAAAGGCTTTCTATTCGTGTTCTTTTTTAGGAGAATTAAAAACAAACGTATTTTCACATAGAACGGATTTTTATAACTTCCAAAACTTTATTTCAAATAAATCTGGATGAAGTTTTTAAACTTGTGTTTAAAACTTTTTGTTAAGGATTAAAGGAGAGTCACCTGCACTTTACTGTTGATTCAAAGGTTTGTAATAACTAAAAAGCAGTTAAACAATTTCTAAGTGATTAGAAAAGGAAATACGGTATGTTCTTTTGAAAGGTGCTAGCCTTGGTTTGAGCAAAAAAAGGCTTTCCCTAATCACCCAGAACTCTAAATTTGTAAAAGACTGCTGTCTCCTCCCAAGGAATAACTATGAGTACTTGTGAGTCATCTCAAGTTCTCTCCTTGTCCATTGTTTATTCTGCGTAGCCATATTCAAATTGCCAATTCTTCCCTGAAAGTCCAGGGTTCAGTTTACATATAGGATCTATTTATAAAGTAGATTTATACCATTCCAGTTGCAACAAAAAAGTACCATCTTGATTCTCCATTATGTATAGTTGTTTACTTATGCTAAAGCTCTTATTTTCCCTATTGCAGTAGTCAACATTGGAATATAACATTTTCAACAGGTAAATTTTTAACTTGCATGATGTATTTGTATCCAATATGCAAAATCAAATATAGTCATTTGAAAAAGAAAAGTACACCATTTTTGAGTTCTATGGTTTTACATATCAGGACATATAAAAATCATCTGGTCCTTAGTTCTTAAAAGTAGGCAAATACAAACTCAGATTAAAAACAACACAAGACATATACCATGTCATTTATTTTACAAAAAGAAAGTCAAAATGGAGAAGCCATGTGTAAAAACGCTAAGTACACTTTATGATTCAATAGCGTGTAGAATCATTTTTAGCAGCAATAACTTGAGATAATTTTCTGTATGATTTTGACAGTCACATCATTGTGGAGAAATTTGGCCTCTTCACAAAATTTATTGAGGTTTGTGGGGATTTGTTTATGCACAGTTCTCTTGAGGTCTCACATTATTTCAATTGGGTTGAAGTCTGGACTTGGACTGGGCACTGCAACATCTTTTTCAGCCATTGTAGGTTTGAGGTGTGCTTGGGATCATTATGCTGTTATATGGCCCAATGTTGAATAAGCTTTAGCTGTTGGACAGATGTCCTCACATTTAACTCTAGAATATGTATAGTATACAGAGGAATTCATAGTTGACTCTATGACTTCAAGGTGCCCAGGTCCTGTGGCTGGAAAACAAGCCCAAATCATCACCCCTCTAACGGTCACTATGATTGTTGGTATGAGATGTGTTCTGTTGATATGCTGTTTGATTGTCTCTAGGCATTATGACCAAACATGTTATCTCTAAAAAAGGAATCTTGTGATTTGTTCAGATGCAATTTTGCAAACTTAAGCCATGTTGCCATGCTCTTTTTAGAGAGAAGAGGCTTTCTCTTGGCAACTCTTCCAAAGAAAACATACTTGTTCAGCCTTTTTCTAATTGTACTGTCATAAACTTTAAAATTTAACATGCTGAAGTCTCTAGAGCCCAAGATGTAACTCTTGGATTTTTTGCAATTTCTTTTGAGTATTGCATGGTCTGACCTTGAGGTGAATTTGCTGGATTGTCCACTCCTGGGAAGATTGGCAACTGTCTTGAATGTTTTCCACTTGTGAATGATCTTCCTCACTGTAGAATGGTGGATTTTGCATTGTTTGGAAATGCCTTATAATCCTTCCCAGATTGATGGACAGCGACAACTGCTTCTCTTAAGATCATTGCTGATGTATTTTTGGCATTGTGTTAACACATACCTCAATCCTGGAGACCAGCAAACTCCTAAAACTTCAGCTTTTATAAAGGTAGTCACACTTGATGATGATAATCAGTTGATCAAGGAAACTTGATTAGCAGCACCGGGATGCTACTTAGCTTCTTCATATCTAAGGAAGTACCTTAGTAAAGTTGTACTTAGTTTTTCAGATGGTTTCTCCAGTTTTGCTTTCTTTTTGTAAAATAAATGACATTGTGTAATATGTCATGTGCTGTTCATCTGAAGTTGTATTTACTTCTTTTAACTGTTAAGGACCATATGATTTTTATGTGTCTTCATATCTAAAACCATAGAACTAAAAGGTGTACTTTTTTTTCCACATAACTAGTTTTATCTGTAATAAACTTTTGATTTTGAAATCAAAAAGCTACTTCACTAATTAAGATATCAAGACCAAATAAAAACCATGTGAATTTATTTTTTAATAAAAATGACATATACATTATACATTCTATTACGTGGAAAACACTTGACAGAATTCAATTGCAATATTGAAAGGACAGGATTCTAGTCTTAAGGTATATTTACAAGATGATGCTTCAGCTCAGATAGCCAAGATGGTATTTTGAAAGAATCTTAATTACTGTTGGGTAAGGAATCTTACAAAAGGGCACATATACATATACAACATTATTTACTGAATTACAGCAAGGTGTCCTTTTTGTAGGCCACCATACTGCTAACTTTGTGTATTGTAGTAGTGAAAGAACGAAGGCGGACTTCTTCAGAATTAGTAATGAACTGTGGTCCTGACTCCTCCCACTTTTCTGGAACAGACAGTTCTTTGTCTGTGAATATGAGTAAGTCAAATGCACCTGGAAGAATCACGGATGAATAATTATTTACATGAATCTGGAATACGCATTTAAACAAACTATCCATTCCTTGAGTGCAATGTATAAGCTTACAGTAACAAAAGTTCCAGTCTTGTTCCATGACTTGTTTAGCAAACCATAATTAAAAATCCCAATTTGTGATGTGTGACCCCAGTTACATAAATCATGGGAAACCACCAGATTGTAACTCCTGAACTCTTCCATTGTCCCTTACCCCAGTATGCCACCCAGAATTACTTGACTGTGAGATAGACAACAATTTAAACATAACATACATTGCAACTTTAGTCAGCTTCATATTAACTCAGATGGTTTCTAGGCATTTGGTCACAGGACTCATCCCATATAGAATTTTTGTGAGAATTGCAATTAGAGCATGTGAAATGTACCAAAACCAAATTTATATTCCCCCATTAAGCAATATTACTTACAGGTAGTTTCTAACAAAGGAAGGAATGTCACTGTAGCTGTTATTTGTCTGATAATAGATTTGATTTCATCTTGTATAGCTTTCTGAGATTTCTGTCTTGGTGCACTAAAATAGGAATTAAAAGTTCTCAGTGTAAAAGAAGATAAAATACAAATCAAATACTATTTACCACTAATATTACTAGCTGGCAGGCATAATAGACTAACTTCCTAAATGATTAACATGTCCAAGATGAGAAGCTAATACAAGCATTACAATCCATCTTTCTGTACTTTTTTTTAATTATCTGATCTATCCATAGCAGTTATAAGCCTTAAAACTAAATCTAATAACCTAATATTAATCCTAATAACTGCACATTTTGGCTATAACATTACGAATTCAATCTGCTATTTCTCTTCTTTTGAGCACTTTTGTTGCTACTATGGAGACAAAGAAAAGGTAGTACAACTGATAACAGATGTTAATATTTGTGAAATAGCTTTAAAATTCTTACTCTGACAGTAAAACAGAGATACACACCAATTAATGAACAAGAATGTTCTTGGTTCTCTAACATGTTGAGTGGGGATCTTTGTAAGACCTGAATAATGCTAGAAACAAAGCAAAGCCTTTGATGTGGCCTGGGCAGGCTATATACTTCAGGGATGGCAAGAACTTTTGAATAAGAAATAATGTGGGGGGGAAACCCTACATTTTCCATTGTTTGAAACAAATATACTTACTTTTCATTTTTGGCAGTTTTGTCACATTCGATGTCAAATTGCCATCTTTCAAGAACTTCGCTTGTTTCCTTACTAGAGATCACTACCACTAGCCGCTGAACAAGGCATTCAAAGAGCCATTCTAAGAAGAGCAAGAAGTTAGTTTCCTGAATTCTACAAACGAGAAACTGTCAAATACATGGGCACGTTAACTATCCCATTTGTATCAACAAACAAACCATGTCTTATTTAATAGATTGTGGCTTAATATGCCAAGGAACAGAGAAAATTCAAAATACACAACATTCTTATCTATTCCCTGGTGTACTTGGATCATTCTACATAATATTGCTTTGCTTGACTATGTGGGATGAAGGATTTGGATAAAATGGTCTGCCCCAAACATATAAGATAAACTGGAAGATTTCCTGAGGACGACTGAAAAATATTATACTGGTAGCTATAGGCCAGGTAAGCCTGCTATTTATGTGGTCACACTCTGGAATTCAGAGGCAACTAAATGAGATTCCCTGAGCAGCCTCTTCTTGGTCTCAGATCCTGGGGGCCTACTTGATTCTCAATGAGCTCTAGCAAATAAAAAGGCTGATGAGATGCCTAGAGTAATGCAGATGGAAAGTAAAGAGCAAATGCAACCAAACATGGCAATGCAACCCATGTTTAGTTATGGGTGATATGCCTGCTCTATGGAGCCTGCAGATCATGATAACTTGTTTATGCTAATTAGAGAGATAGCTTTATCAAGGCTTTAGGCTTTAGCCTATAGGCTTTAGCCTATAGACCATATCAAAGCACAAAGTTCAGACACATATCGCCAATAAAATCCTATACAAACAATTTAAAATAAGAGTAGGGTAAAATACAATAGTTATAGGATAAGGTATAATATAATTTGTTTCTGAGTAGTTAAACTCTATTGGGCAAAGAAGCTTTACCTTTTTAATTTGTATATTTGTAGTCAAAAATAGAAATAGTAATACTGCGATGCAAACAAATATAATACAGAAAGGAAAAAAAGTTGAGATACATACACACTGTGTGTGTGTGTGTGTGTGTGTGTGTGTGTGTGTACCGTGTTCCTCTGAAAATAAGACTGTCTTAACATTTTTTTTTTTTGCCACCAAAAAAGGCACCAAGTCTTATTTTTGGGGGGAGGCGGGATATCACTTGTATGTGTCACCCCCGCCTCTTTTTTGCTATCAGAGGCATTCAGGAACTTCTTCACCAGCAAGGCTTTCCTGAAGGCCTCTGTAGCCGATAACAGAGCTCCGGATCGAACCAAAGTTCTGTATCAGCTATAGAGGCCTTCAGGAAAGCCTTGACAGCAGAAGAAATGGGCTGAGGTATGAGAGGCCTGGCTGCAATTGTCCGAAGGTAAGTAGTAGGACAGCTTCCCCACCATCCCCATCCTAGCTTAATTTTTACCTGTGCACCCTGGAGTGGGCGGGGTCTTAATTAGGGCTTTGGGGGTAGGGCTTATATTGAGTGCACACGTAAAAATCAAGCTAGGACTTACTTTCTGAGTGCGTCGTATTTTCGGGAAAACTATGTGTACATGTGTGTGTATGTATATTATAGTACAACACACACACATATACACATACACAGTAAATGTATATACAGTATATATGCTGTGTTTGTGTGCGGGTGTGTTTATACATATATATATATAGAGAGAGAGAGAGAGAGAGAGAGAGAGAAAGAAAATGGATGGATGCAGTTACAGTGGCAATGAGAGCATAGTTGGAACAACTGAACAGGTTACAGCAGATTATGAAAAATGTGTCATTACTAAGAGTTGACAATAGCTTGATGGCACATAATTTAATGAAGTAAAATGTGAGCAGATAAATTGATAGCAAAATTTGAGTAAATACAAAAGTGCTGCAAAGCAAAAGCAGATATAGTATTGAATACACTACCATTTAACATCACAATGACATTATATGGAAAATGCGGTAATCAATTTAAATGACAATTTTTTAAAAAAGAATCAACATCTAAATGTACTTAATCACTTGTGCTTCCTCATTCATTTTGTATTATGCCTATTAGATTGCAACATTGCAAAGCATCTAAATATTTTGATCCTTGATTAAAATAAAGTATACCTTTCAGTTGTCCTACAACATTGTTCAGATAATTTTTAAGTTCAGAGTCTGCAGTAACAAGCATGGTAAGCCCATATTTTTGAACACGTGTAAATGTTTCAGCAGGATATATTCCACGTTGATATAAGATACTGTTGATTCCATAGGCTGAAAGAAGAAAATATATACTGTAATATGTACTGTATCCGATTATCTAAAAAGCAGTATCATAATAGAATAGCACTTAGACATATACTGCTTCACAGTGCTTTACAGCCCTCTCTAAGCAGTTTACAGAGTCATCATATTGCCCACAAACAATCTGGGTCATTTTACTGACCTCGGAAGGATGGAAGGCTGAGTCAACCTTGAGCTGGATCAAACTGGCAGTGGACTGCGCCACCATGGCTCTTTGCCATGTGTTATAATTATACCAATTAATATTAGCAAACTCAAAGATATACAGGCTGAAAAAGCTATTTATCATGGCATTTGAGACCTTATGTTTACTGCTCATGGCCATCGTGTTATGTTGTTTTAATATTTATTTTGTCTTGTTATCTAAGCCTTCCGCAAACTGGCAACAAAATAATACTGTTTATTATGTATGGCATAGGGGCTGGATATCTGAGAGATCACTTATCTCAACAATTGTTTCTGCCTGTCCAGTATGATCCAGAATAGTGGGTGTTCTCTAGGTCCTTAACATTAAATGTTGCCATCTTGTAGGACTTAGAAATCGTGCCTTCTGTTGCAGCCTCTACCTTATGGAATAACATCCCTCAAAGATAAGAAAGTTTCCAGAGTTCCAGGTGGCTTCACATCTAAGATGGACTAGAACTCATAGTTTCCTGCTTTCTAGACTGGTGCCTTAACCACTGCACCAGGTATATGATTGCTTTGAATATACAGGTAGTCCTTGACTTACAACAGCTCATTTAGTGACCATTTGAAGTTACAACACTGAAAAAGTGATGAACAATTTTCAAACTAATAACCATTGCCGCATTCCTGTAGTCACATGATCAAAATTCCAATGTTTGCCAACTGAGTCATATTTGATGGTTCCAGCATACCAAGGTCATGTGATCACCTTTTCTGACAAGCAAAGTCAATGGGGAAGCCAGATTCACTTGACAATTGTTATTAAATTACCAACAACAGTGATTCACTTAAATGTAGCAAGAAAGGTCATAAAATGGGGCAAAACTCACTTCACTGTCTCATTTAGTAACAGAAATTTTGGGCTCAATTGTGGTCATAAATCAAGGATTACCTGTCTCAAGGTATACTACCGGTACATAAAATTTCAGATTCTGTATATTGCACCAAATCCTAGGACTTTCTTTCTCATCATATCCAACAATCAATTACTGTATTCGGAAGAAACCTTAGAATTCTTAGAACCTAAGTTAGAACTCAAAGGCAGCCAAGATGCAGACCCCAGAACTGAGTCTCCCAAACCTCCATTAGATCTGCTCTTCACATTCATTTTAAGTTAAGCATTTCTTCCCTACTGAGGCTGAAGTTACTGTCCCTACAATGGTCTCCCATGTTTGAGAATAAATTTATACATGATTAGGTAATTAACTTCCTTCAAACTGCTTTAGGTCCTCTAGAGGCTCCTTCCTTCCTTCCTTCCTTTTTCTTTCGCACTGTACTGCAAATTTAAGTTTTTAGCATTTTGTGCTTATTGCCAAGACGGACGCTTGCCTACTACAAGGATAACTCGCGGCAATGGAAGGAGAACGAAGGAATAGAGGAGGAAAAGAACGGACCGAGTGCAACACTCTCGCAATGAGCCCCCACTTAATTGCCCCAAAACGCAACTCGGAGTCCTTTTCTCCCCCGAGCCCATCTATTCGGGTGGGCACAAATTCCACCGGGCACAAAAGGACTTGTGGTCGAGCACCATCCCTGGGCATAAGCCTCATAACGCAGAAAGAGAGCCGGAAGGATGTGGGTCCCTGTCTTCCGACCGAGCTGACTCACATTCTTAAACCAGCATTATCTCCCTACCCGCCCGGTTACGCACAGAAAAACTCCGCCACAGTCTCGGCGCTGCCCCGCAAGGTGATGCCCTGCTCCCGGCTTTGCTGTTTCGCCATCGGCGTCCGAAACAGTGAAACAGAACTGGGCTGAAACTGAAACGGAAAAAACCCAAGCCTTTCTTTACGCTACAGGCCCAGATAGGAAACGACGGAAGTCCCGCCACCTGTTTGAAATGTAGCTCCGCCTCCCTCACTTCTCGCGGGAGTACAAGGCGATTCACGCTACTGCGACCGAGCAGCCGGTGGCGTCTGCGCTCCTTTTTAACGTGTCAAGCAAAGGAGGTTTCCACGCCGGGTTTCTTTTATAGGAGTTAATGCGCAAGCGCGAATATTTGGCGGGCAGAATGGATTGAGATCAGCTGTGTTAGCTTTTCGGGCGGGGAGGGTTTGTTCGTTCCTATTTTGTTTTGTCTGATGTTAACTTTCTCTTGTTAATTAGTGATTTGAGAGATTGAGAAAAGGATCTGCGTCTTTGCCAAGTGGTGTTTTTGCTTAATCATTGAATTATCACAGGTTTTACTAGAAGTCCCCCAATTAATAGTTTTAAATAATATTTACGGATTAATTTAGGTTTGCTTTTCAATGTAGTTAGCACTTCAAATGCTTATTTTTCTATAATTTTCTGCTTTGTTTTTTTTTTTAAAGAAACTGCTTCTTATAATAACTTTATTTATTTGGGATCCTTATTTTAGGATGAAGGTAGGGTTTTGTTTCTAGTGGACATTTCTAAAGTCTAGCATAAGAAAAGTGGAAATTTATTCAACTCAGATTTTGTTATAGAGAATGGCAATGCCTTTATTAGTAATGTCAATCAATCTCCAGAGTTTTAGGTAGGTGCCATTCTCACCTCTATTTTGAAAGGACAGGAATTAGAAATGTAATACTTTATTTTCTTCCACAAAGCACTCTTCCAAACTACAACACTAGCAAAAGTTAAAGTCTACTGAAATGTATTTAGGACTGATACTGACTTGAAATAAATGCAGATGTAATAAATAATCTAATTCTTCGTTTCCCAAATTTAACTTGTTAGCTACCGTACCAATGTGTTATCTGATTAATAAATGTTGGATTCCCTTGGTTGAAAACACACTTAAAGTTATGTGTTATTATCTCTCCACTATGATATTTAAAGTTTCAATGAATGTTTATTATTGTCATGTTTTTTTAATCGCTCCAATATCTGAAAAGGGTGAATCAGTGAAATTCTATAGTTTGGAGAGACTCAACATAATAGATATAGTGACTACTATAATCTGGGTATTGTAGTTCTAATAAATCTGGAAAGAACTTGGGGAAGGACAATAAAGAGTTGTTAACTATAGCAGCTACTTCCTATTATAATAAATTTAGATTTTTGTTTCCCTCACAAGGTCCAGACAAATACCTTTCAGTATACAAAAAAGATATATTGCTTAGCAAGAGATTTGTGGGAGTTGGTAGCTTTGCACATGAATTATCACAAGATGGCAGTACTAATCTAGAAAATGTTTCTGAGATTTCACTTTATGAAAAACTTTGAACAAAAGTTAAGGGAAAACTCTTGAATTTAAGGTTTCAAAATAGACCTCAAAGGTATAAACTCCCTTAAATGTTGATACAAGCTGCAAAGTAAATATTTTCAAGGAAAAGGTGTCACTTTATTTTCTTGGAAATAAAATTGTCCATTTGACTTTACTTCTGAAATAAGTCTATGGTAGCAGTGTTGTTAGTTGCAAAGATTGCAATCTGAAACTTGATTTGAACAGCATCGTATTTTATATACAGGGTTTTATTTCTTGTAAACCTAATCCTTTATTTTAAGTGCGTTGATAAAAAATTAAGATCTTGCTTGGCTTTTAAGGGAGAAGAAATCCAGAAACTGTTGAAATATTTGGATAAAAGGGGTTTTGCATTTGTCTCTGATCTTTACATTTCATAATATTGAAAGGGTTGTAGATACAACTGTTCTTCTGTTAATTTATGATACACTGAAAACAATCTTAATAAAAAAGCATAAAAGTATGAATTTCCCAGCCACCCTCATTATCTGATAATGGCCTGATTTTCATTAGATATATCAGTTCTGAATTTGCATCTTTGATAACCAATCTACCGTGAGTATGGGAATGAATTCTTAATAGGTGCGTTTGCAAATGATGGACAGTTCTGCTTAATGTCAGAGGTTGATTCAACAATAGCAAATGCCCAAGGCATCTAAGAAAAATGTAAGAAACAAAATCTAAACATTTTGTTTCAAAGACTACAAGCTTTAGTGACTTGTTTTATATTTATTTTCATTCAGTTGTATTTCTTTTATCTGAAATATGTTGTTTTCTTTTAATGTCTTAATTGCATGCATCCCAGAGTCATTGTGGACGTTGGTGGCCTTAAAATTTAAGTAAGTAAATTCTTAATACTTTATCATTACTTTATTCCAGCATTTATTTCAACTTCCTATGGAGGTCCGCACTTTGAATACCTATGACTATTTTATGTATCACTTTTTCCATCATTCCTATATGTCCATTCTCATGCAGGCCAAGAGAGTTAGATTTGGCAATTTCATTAATGATCCCCTCACAGAAACTTCATTTAGAAGTTTGACATAGCATATGTTTGTAATTTTTGAAGAATGCATCTCTCACATTTCTTAAAAATAAAACTACGAGCAAAGATATCCATTCAACAGTGCAATATTATCTTAAAGTTCTTTGTTCTACCGTACATTCTAGAAAGCTAAAATTGCGTTAATCACTATAAATAGAATTCTGACATGCTTTTTAAGACATTTAAATAAGACTTTATCTTGAATATAAAAAAAGAGAACATCTGTCTAATGGTCCAATTTGATTCACAATACACCATGTTATCTGCATCCTTGCAAACATTACTTTCCACAAGTATAAGAAATTCTTGCAACTGTGATCTAGTGTAAGTGATAAACAACTCTGACTTACAAAAGCAAAGCAAAACACTTCCATTACAAGTACAACTTGTTAAAGATGAGAAGTTTTGTGTGAAAAATTACATGAATCCAATGCTGCCTGAACTCACCGAGAAGATTTGGCACCCAAATTAATTGTGATTAGCAATGTTTTGTGTATTTTCCTGTGTGAAATTTAAGTACAAATAGTCCAATTCAGTCAACTAGAAGAGTTTTCAAAGTTTAGAGAAACACACCTTAAAGTAAAGGTAAAGGTTCCCCTCGCACATTCATGCTACTCGTTCCTGACTCTAGGGAGCAGTGGTCATCTCTGTTTCTAAGCCGATGAGCCAGCACTGTCTGATGACAATTCCGTCATGTGGCCGGCATGACTAAATGAAGGGGCATGGAACGCTGTTACCTTCCCACCAAGGTGGTCCCTATTTTTCTACTTGCATTTTTACATGCTTTTGAACTGCTAAGTTGGCAGAAGCTGGAGCAAGTAATGGGATCTCACTCCATTATGCGGCGCTAGGGATTTGAACTGCCAACCTTTCTGATCGACAAGCTCAGCATCTTAGCCAATGAGCCACCGCGTACCCCACCTTAAATTAGACTCACTTTTAAAAATAGAAAAATAATGTCAAATATACAAAAAGTAAATAAAATTCTCTTGTCATTTTTCCCTTTCAAAATCCCTTCAATTCTTTTCTAAGGAAGATTTTTAGAATATGACTATTATAATAAAGGCAACTTTTATTTCCAGCTGTCTAAAACTGAACATTCAAAAGCAACTTTGTATGAAAATTGATGACGTATATATATGATTGATATATACTGTATAAAGTGAGTGAGCATTTCTAAAACTAAGTTCAACTAAAGGCATAACTCCTTTTGCAGGAGCAAAAAGTAGGATATTCAAGTTTTTAAAATGATTCTTTTCACACTGGAAATAGGTATCTGCATTAAAATAAACATGTCTGACTTATATCTGCATTGAATTAACACCTTTTTGCAGTGACAATGTTATGGTGAAATATTCTTTGTTCTCAAGAAATTGAAACATCTATTCTGTGGGCATTTATTTGCACATCCCAAAGTGTTGATAGTCATGTTAGATACCATTTTCATTAGCGTGAATGCTGATCTTGTTACAGCTAATTAAAGACCACATTTACAGCATTTAAAACAGTGCTTTATTGTTGCATTTAAGGAAAATGCATAAATTTAAAGTTAATTCTTTAATTCACTTTAAGCAAATCTTAAAATGTGCAGGTTAAACTCAGAAAGCATTATCTATTGCATATTACCAAATAATGTGGGTAAACAATGAAGAAATATAATGTATCTCATTTGAGAGTACAGCTAGTAAGAATGCACCTGGATTGTCTAACTCAGATTTTTAAAGCAATTATTTACCTCTGTATAGGAATGTATAGGACAGTGATTTCAATGACTTGTCAGAGTCATTCAAGTTGCAGTCATTGCAAAGTTGACAGTCATTGGTGGTATGTGCCTGGTCCTTAATTTAAATATCTTAGTCCAAACTCAACAGCTCCTTTTTTTTTTTTTGTCTCTTTATTAATTTTTATCTTACATTTCTTGTACTATATCTTCATTGACAATGGCATGTTTAATTTAGCCACATTTCTGTGCTGAGAATCACCCACCACCAGAGTGAGTGACAACAGATGTTTGACAACAAGGAAACAATCTGACCCTCATATCCATCTTCAGATTACTAACTTTAATAGAACAAGATACATCAATGTATTCTGCTGCATGTGTGGAAACAAAGTATGTTTCCATACATGACCATCATGAAATACTGGCCTACCTTGGACATTAAAAACCTCCAGAAAATGAAGCACCAGTAATCTAGTAATCCTGCTAATTTGTAAAGATCATTAGGAAATAGGTGGTCACACACAAACAGTATCTTTACACCACAAGTGTCAAACTCGATCGCATCACGTGATGTATTGTGATATTGTGACTTTTTTGTGTTTACGGAGCTGGGGTGGGTGTGGCCTACGCATGACGCATCCAGCTCATGGGCCGCCAATTTGACAGGCCTTCCCTACACTGTCTCACCAACCCAAATGCCAGAACTCAAAATGGTTACAACACTCAAATGGATCATCTTGTCAGCAAGATAGCATTTCTATAGATCATAGGAATTCCATCTTGTCAAGCTACAATTTATTTCATGATAGAGTAGGTTAGCAAGTAGGTTGCAATCTCCCTTGCAGGTTATTATCAAAATATTAATTTTCATGGATGAAAATTAGTTACATTTTATGTATCATGAATTTTTATTTATTTATTGGTTCGATTTATATGCTGCCCTCCGGAGACTCAGGGCGGCTTTCAATGCGTTAAGCAATAGCCTTCATACTTTTGTATATACCTGCTTAGTAGGGCTTTCACCCCCCCGCCAAGCGGTGTTCTTTTTTATACAATGTCCGCTTATTGCCCCCACAATCCGGGTCCTCATTTTACCTACCTCAGAAGGATGGAAGGCTGAGTCAACCTTGAGCCTGATGAGATTTAAACTTGCAGTAATTTCAGGCAGCTGGCAGCTAAGTGCTACTTAACAGCACTTTAGTCTGCTGCACCACCAAGGCTTTTTCATCAGTGGAAATCAATATTTCCAAATTATAAGCAATTGGAACCTTTAATGCCATACTAAAAACTGAGAGGATCGTGGATGTTAATTCACCATAACTTGTAGCTAACGTGTGGTTTCTCATTCTTGAATATAAATAGAAAAATATTCTATAACTGAAATGCAAGATAACATTGCTAATTTTTAACGTGCTACAGACAGAAATTGCTTATTTTTGTTTACTTTTGGGCCTTTTAAAACCAATATGAGATCAGCACTATTTATTGGCACTTTACCCTGCTAACAATCCAATTCTTGGTTATAAACAATTAGCAGCTGATTTCCCCGCCCAGATCTTTTCTAGCCACCTATTGTGAGCCTGGAAAACATTGCTAATCAAAGTGACTAATTGACTCCTACTCATAGAGATTTTAGTCATTTTTGTAATATTTAACAAAATAGAAATTCATTAAATTTAGTATCTTGTTTTGGAAAGTATCACAAATGCTTTCAATGTATGCTGTAATTGTTGAGACAAGAAAGCTTTTCTTTGTAATTACCAGTTGTCATTGTTTCTAAATTAAAACCAAAGTATTTGGGAATAAAGCTCTATCAAATCATTATTTAGACATGAGAATATGATTAAAAATAATAATATTTATTATGTCACAAAGAAGAGGTAGATAGTACCAAGACACTGGGACAGAAGCAAAAACATGTACTATCTGTTTGATACAGGCAGTTGCTATAACACCCTCTAACACTAAAGATGCTTTTGCTCTAATATTTTGGAATACAATTATGAACTGATAGAAAAAAAGCTTTTTTAAAAAAAAAATTCACTTAAGTAGTTAAAAAGGAACTTGTATGGAATGCATTGCCAGTCCTCTTCAGGAATAAAATCATTATTTATTTATTTACCAGTGTTCATTTTTTGACATGGAAAGGTAGCCTTATCTTTTTATCAAAATCAATTTTATAGAAATAGATGAAAAAATATGGAAAAATATATAATGGTTAATGAAAGATACAAAATGATGCATAGTAAAATCATTGTCTTGATATAGCTGATTATCATGTATGTCACTGCAGGATATTATTCACTGAACAAATTAATCCTCTTTAATGGGATCCCCATACATTGTCTTTATTCTAAGGCTTACTCGAATTTGAGAACTGGGAAAGAGTCTGTAAAGAAACATATTCTCTATTCCCTCATCTGCTATGCAGAAATGGGCTTTTGATCAGGACTAATAAAGTGTTATGCCCATATCAATTATTGATTATGTCCTGTGGTGCCTTTTAGTCATCTAAAGGCACTAATGTGAATATTACTACATCAAATCTGAAATGGTGCATTGTCTCTATTCCACATGGCCTCATCTAATTCTTATTGTTTACATGCTTTTGGATATTTGGTAGAAATCTTGTGTGTGTGTGTGTGTGTGTGTGCGCTTTTGCAACTAATAATTCATGTATTTCTGTCATCCAGGTCCCAACTTCTTTTTATTTGGAATAAAACGTCCAGTGGATAGGCCTTTGAGTCTATTTTCTCATAAAATACTCTTGGACCCCTTTCATGTATTTGCTTCCAAACATAGACCTTGCTAATAAATTAGCTGAATGTTGACCTTTGCTTTGATTTATAAGAATTGCAATATTTCTGTTCCCAAGAGTAAACGTTTTGTTTTGTGTCTGTTTTTAAATCTTTAAATACCCTTACTTGGTTTTGGCTGAAGAATCTTGTTTTCCCTAATGGAAGAAACAAGCCTGGAGTGTTATGCTCTTTTCATGTGTTTACTTTGTCTAAACTGAGAAATTTTTCACTGCAAGTGCATTTAGAAAGTTTAGCAAAAAAACCCATCTGTTTTGGCATGGAACCTATTTCAATACATATGGCTCGTCCCCATTACTGTTGATTATTCCCAGTAGTATAGCTCATTTTTTCTCATCAGTCTTATTTTAATACTTCATTTTGAAAATAAATTAAAATTTTAAAATAAGCTGTCTTACATAAAGTTATAACATTGATCATTCTGCTCAATAAGGTTTACTGTACTTTTAATAGCATCCTAACATCCCCATACAGCAAAGTTGTGCTCTTACAGAGTCAGTCTACTACTTTATGTATGCAGTATGAAATGAACATTTTAGAAATTCAGTATTAAAGCCTATTTGTGGAAGGGATGTTTATTTGGAGGAATAGGATTGCGTAGAAACCCTTTTTAAGTTTAGTCTTTGTGATCTTCAGAAAAATGTGAAAAAGAATCCTGTCAGAAATTTAAAAGTCTATTAAAAATCTTAAACCTGATTTGTTGTCTAGTTTTTATTTATGCAGTAAGGTGTCCAGAATAAGAGTGAGCAAATATTGTTAATTTTTTCCTTATCCTAACAGCAATGACTACTATATTACCAAAAAAGTGAACAGATGTAGGAACCCTTGCCTCCACAGCAAGTACATGCTTTTACCTAGAAAATCTGGGAAGAAATAGTGTTTTCCTGCCCTATACTGTATGCCTATTTATAAGAATATCATTTGAAAGCAGAGTATTCTTGTGTTTAAGTTGAACCTTCCTTTTCATAAATATTAAAACTGAACTCTTAGAATAGCTGTTTAGATTAGCTGACCAATATTATCTTCAAATTCAAAAGTTAATAAACAAATATTCAGTATTTAAATCAGAGGTCACAACCCTTTTTCTAAAGACTATGTCCTCTAAAGCTGCCTGATAAATAGGGCATAGGCCTTGTTTCTTGGAAATTTCTTTGATTTCTTCTTCTGTCTCCTAAGCACATTATTCTTTGAATAATAGCTTCTCCCCGACATACAGTATTTTTGGAGCACAATGTGGAAAAGTGGACATTATGAGAACAGTCACTATTTTTTTTGGACCCATGGACTCATCCCTTACAGTTGCCTATTTTTGGAATTAATCATTAGTTCAATTTCTATGTACTGAACTATACAGTGCTTTGACACTGATTTCTGCTATAATATATTTGAATAATTCATTATATATGAAGTTTTATTATATTATCATGTTTTCCTTTAAAGCTGGTTTTATTTGATTGTCATCACGTCTCACTTGCACTTTTTGATCTTAAATTACAGCCTTTTTAAAAATGTATAAAAGAATGTTGATTTGTGTGAATCTTGATTTAAAAATCATCTAGCTCTGGTCTTTTACATTTCCCATAAGATTTAAATTTTACCAGAGCCCTATAGAACACAGTCCTGGAATTTGCATATTTTTTGCAGTTTTTTGTTTAGTTCTGAATAGGACTGTCATGTGCAAAAAACAAAATTTACACGTCAGTCATTTTTTTGCCCCAAACACACAATGTAATTCTGCAGTTATTAATACCTATGCCTTTCTCTGAAACATTCTGTAACAGGCATTAGATGCATAATATAGGTACAAGTATACTTATTGTACTGTGCCTGGATATATTTGTAGTTAATATATGAGATTAATGGGAATGCCACTGTTAAGTGATTCAGTCATAAAACGTGATGTCATATGATCACACCACTTAGCAACGCAATCCAGGCAGTTTCAGTTGTGGTGACCCAAGACAAGTTGTTAAGCAGAAAGCAATGGGGAAGGAGTGCAGGGGTGAATGGGCCTGATTCAAGGCATGCATGAGCTGGGAGCACTGTAGTTCAGCAAGAGCGGCACAACTGCAGAAAGGCCAGGGAATGGGTGCGGGGTGCAGAGGAGTGTAAAAAGGCACAGCAAGGAGAGCACTGATGGGTGTACGCATATGTGTGAAGAAAGACAGGTGCAGGGAAGGAGGGCATGGGGTACCCATGAATACAGGAAGGCATGGGAAAGAAAACACTGTGACAGCAGTCTTATAAAGAAGGCCTAACAGTCAGCAGCTGCCTCACATAGGGCCAGGCAGGGCACCCGTCAGGAGCAGCAGGAGGAAAACGCAAAAGTCAGTTGGGCAGGGAATCTGGGGTTTTGTGCTATGGCACTGAGGTAGCTGGCTGTGGCACAGTGATTGAAGCAGCACTCTTCAGCAATGACAGTGCTAGGATAAAGTAGAGGACTAGACTAGGTGGTCGGCTGGCTGAGACTGCTGAAGGCCCTGAGCTCATCCTAATCCTATAAGGGCAGAAATGGAGAGAAGACAGGCAAGTGGGAGGAGCTGAAGCAGTGGTGAAATCCAAATTTTTTTACTACCAGTTCTGTGAGCGTGGCTTGGTGGGCGGGGCAGGGGAATGATACTGCAAAATCTCCATTCCCACCCCACTCCAGGGGAAGGATACTGCAAAATCCCCATTCCCTCCCCATTCCTGGGGTAAGAATATTGCAAGATCTCCATTCCCACCCCACTCTGGGACCTTTGCCAGTTCTCTAAACTACTCAAAATTTCTGCTACCTTTTCTTCAGAACCTGTCAGAACCTGCTGGATTTCACCCCTGAGCTGAAGCATCCTGTGGTTATAATTCAGGTGGGCTTTGAAAACGCCGAATTTTGATGATAGGGACTCTTCAACAGACATTGTTTTGGGGCTGGGTATAAGTACCATTTGTTCAGTGCTGCTGTAACTTTGAAACAAATGGCTGTAACTCAAGGACTGCCTCTATAAGTAATCCATGAATAACTTTTCCATGAATATTGCACACTAACAAAATAAAAATTAAACTGAAATAATAATTAGTGAAAGCCTGGAAGTAGGAAAATAAATTTGGAAATGCAAATATTTTCTATGTCCATAAATAGTTGTTTTGATAATGGCCTCAATCTTAATACTTTTTCTTTCAAACCTGTGTTTCTGAAAGTGTAGTCTCAATATCCCTGGCATGCGTTCCCCTAAGACCCTCACAGGGGTCTGTGAAATCCAAATAATTTGCCAGTCTATGTTGAAAAATAACATAATATTAAAAACCCATCAAACAATCATGCGAAGCGGCAGCAGTGAATGCCTCAATTTTAATTTTTAATATTAGAAATATTGATAAATATAACCCACTCAAACAAAAGCTGTTTTGAAATCCTCCATCATTTTTAAAAGAGGAAAGGAGACCTGAGAGAAAAAAGTTTAAGAAAACATTTTGTTTTAAATTGTTCAACTTCCCCTTTTCAGTTTTTCTCACAATCAATGCTGAGGTAAGATAGCAAGGTTTCCATTATTAAAGAATCAGCCCTTTATATGTTTAAAACATTTTTATAGTTGCCCATATTATAACAAACTCCCAGTGGGCTTTTTGGCGTAAGTGGTTCATGCTAGAAACTATGTTCTGTTACTCTGTTTGTGTTTCTATGTGTTTACTAGTTTTCTCATTCACCCTCTGTTCATTTTTGCCACTAGGGAAGACTGTAAATGCAGTTTATGGAAATAAGAGATGAATCCAGACATTAAGAGATTTGCTTGAGGGGAGGACTCGCTTTCCAGGACTGTTCAGAAGGCCTCTCCAGGTCTGCACCAACAAGCAGAGCAGCAATGCAGTAGCTGGCCTATCCTTTTTGTGTGTGTGTTGTTTGTTATTCCGTTGTTGTTTCTGATTTGTATTCTATGGCTGACTATTTCAATTAAACATAAACATTGTTTTCTGAGTGATTTGGACTAAGGCAGTCTACAAATTTAATTTTAAAAATACCTTGTAATGGCAGACTCCAACAATGATGATAAGAATAATGTCAGTAACAATTTAATAATGTGACTTCCCAAAAGTTGTAATAGTTTCAGAAGGAGTTATAATTGCACTGGTGAGACTATCACTCCACTGATTAGGCATATTCAAGGCCAATTATAGTATTTAGCTCTCTTGAAAGAAACAGCTGTTGTGAATTTGAAACCAGCTGTTTAATTCATATGTGTCCAAACAGATTTGATTGTTAATTTATTATCTCAAATATTATATCTATAAGTCTGGGACAAAATTTTTGGATACTGTAAGTATGTTATTTAAAAAGGACAATGCCTTTGAAGAAGTTCTGTCACGAAAATATTTCAACCAAACTAGGAAGGCAAATGGTTGGGTGGTGTTTGCATGGACATTTGAAATATTTATAGGAGGGCTTATGAGGACTCCTTAGCTACTGTGCGATTATATTTTTATGGAATAAAATTATGGCAATTTTGTAATAACATTTTAATTATGAAATGTTTTTTAATGTAAAGAAAGTCTGCAAACCTTTATGCACCTACATAGCAGTAAGCTTAGCAGACATAATCAGCTGACAGAAAATTTATGTCTGTGCAAAGAAATATGTATTTAATAATAAAATGAATTGAGAATGAAGGATGTTATAAAAATACATTATCACTCTAAGATCATATGGAAAACATACTTCTGGAACAGACTGGTATTTTTATGTATCTCTCTATCCGTCCATCCGTTCATCCATCCATCCATCCATCTCTATCTCTATATCATCTCTCTTTCTCTCTCTGTATATATATATATATATATATATATATATATATATATATATATATATATATATGTATGTATGTATATGTGTGTGTGTGTGTGTGTATGTGTGTGTGTATGTATATGTATATATCTTTATACAGAATTTTATATCAGATTTCAGATTTTAGGAATTATTACTAGACCAGTTTTTCTGAATTTTCTGACATGGAGATAAAGCTCCTTCTAACAAGCAAATTTATCCTTGAAAATATTGGGCAAAGTAGCTTCTCATGAATCCTCATGGATATTTGGAATGCATTTTTAATAAATTTTAATACTGCATAATATTTTAATTTTGTTGAAAGAAACACTAGTCTGTCTGTAATCTGTCTGTCTGTCTGTCTGTCTGTCTAGCTATCTAGCTATCTATTTCATTTATCACTGAACATTTCCCAAGGGGAAAAATGTTTTATTATTTCTCAATATTTTCCATAACTAACTACAAATAGAATGAAGAATTATGGAGAGATCATTCTTCCTTACTCAAATAGTAATTATTGAAAAATATAAGTACAATATTTGTCACCAATCACTAATTCCTTTTAAGTAACAAATCAGCTTATTTACACTTGACCTCCATCAAACTCATGAAAATTCATAGTGGACTTTCATAGTTTTCTATATGTTGCTATAATTCACAAGTGGCACCTCATTACATTTCAAAAGGGCTAGTCCTTTTCAAAAACATGCAAAAATGTGCAGAAAAAGAGAATTATGCAAAATTATGGTGAATAAGGGATAGCCACTAATCTTAATGGTTATTTGTTGTATTAGTTATCAGTGGCAGTATGCCTCTGAACATTAACTATTTAAGGATGTAATGCCCATGTGGGTTTATGGCTGTCTCATAGATTCCTGATTGCCCATTGTGGCAGCAAGTTGTGTTTAGGAGAAGCTTCCCATCCTAAAGACAGCTCAGATCTTATGAAAAAAAATGAATTTGAATCATAAATTATCATGCAAGTAGTCTTGCTCTCTAATTGTTTTCTTGTGATGATTATGTCAATTATATTTCAAGAAGTATATATGTGCATTCATATGGAAAGAGGACTGAAATGATTATGGATAAAGTGAATAAGAAGAAACTAAACATATATATTCATATACAGACCTTTGCATATATCCACGCATAGATTATCAAAGGTTTCTGCCTCAGTGCAGTAGAGTTAGTCAAGGTCATAGTTAAATTTTTTTGTAAGAATGTGCCTAACTGTATAAATAAAGTTCTGAATTAACAGAAAAAAAAAGTTTGTGGGATTTATTGGCTAAATCTTTTTTTCATACTTATTTTCCCCTTCCAGATATTGTGATTTTCTGTGAAGAATTTGAAATGGCAACAGGGAATAATAATGCTCATATACTAAATAATTGCGATCCAGCTTCATGGTCTGAAGTCGACCAGCCACTTTCAGACCAAATGACAGAACAGTCACGGGATACTTCCTGCTTGAATGCTGCAGAGTGGCCACTGCGGCGTTATGGCCGATTTATGCCTGGAGCTTTGGGCACTGCTTCAGGATCTTGGAAGGTAAACTGAATTCATTGTGTCTTGAGGGAAAAATTATATGTTACTGAATTAATGTAAGAGCCAGAAGCAAATCTTTCTTTGAAAAAGGATTCATTAGGGCTCAGAATTATATATTGTTCCTTAAAATATATAAATATTTGTGAGTACATTATAATGTGCAGTTTTTATGTTTTTCAACAACTCGTAGGTTTCTCACATCTTACAGTATATTAGATAGCACATCATCTAGATCAGGAGATGTAATGCTAGGACTTGCTATGTATTTGATCTGCCATCATTTAGAAATTCATTTTGTTTCAGCTCCTAAAGATTAAAATTTCATGAATAATATTTAAGTTTTGTTTGTGAGTTTCTTCTGAGGCATACTTTGTGAAGGACTTCCATATTTGGTTGTTGTGTTTGCTAGATGGAAGAAAAAGAGACAACATCTGTCCTCTGGTAATCATCAGGATTTTTGCATCCCTAATCTGGCATCTCTGGTTTTATTTGAAGTGCAAAAATGAATGCTGAATTGAATTATTTCTTTGACTCAGCATGATATTTCCTATCTTCTTAAGCTTAGTTGTCTTTCCTCTGTGTTTACTGAATATCTAGCATTGCAGAATACTAGCATCTATTTTTGTAAAAAATATATATATATATATATATCATAGTACCTCTTTTAGTCCAAACAAGATATCCAAAGTGGCTTACAAAAAAATGTATTAAAATAAAGAGGAAATTACATAGAAAATAATCCTAGCTAAAAACAGAACAAAACAAATTTTCTACACCCTGATAAAACTAAGCATGTTAAATCAGTACATTCTTATTTCTTATTTCATTGCTTATAATGATGAATATGGTTATATTTATTTCTTGTAAATAGATATCCAACATAAACATATTTTGTATGCAATATTTTTTAAGAAAAAAAACATGTCTTTATTTTTTGGAAAACACTTCCTTTATATTTTTGTCATGTTAACATTCTCTTTCCTAAAAGGTTTTGGAGTCAAACGAAGAATCTGGCTTTCTTGTTCTTAGTATAGTTATTTCAGGCCATTTCTTCATTTCCAGAAGAAAAGAAGTACTGGTAACTATTGACATATTAACTTTTATATATTTTTGTTTCTTAAACATATCCTCTCTCATTGGTATAATGCTTTTCATGAAAGGAATATTAAACAGTCTTGGCTGATAAGTGAATTAAGTCAGCATAGTTCCCAGGCACCGTTAGCACTTCTATGAATAAAACTTATATGAATAGAATTGATATACAAACCCTAATGCAAGAACCAGTCAACAAAATGTTGCACAATTGTTCATCCAGTGATGAGGTAGAATTTATCTCAAAGCCCTGTCATAATTCTATAACAAAATTTCACAAGAAACATGGTGGCTGAGCAGTTAAGATGTTGGGCTTGTTGACTATAGGGTTGGCAGTTTGAGACCTAAGTAGTCCGTGATGGAGTAAGATTCTGTTACTTGCCCCAGCTCCTGCCAATCTAGCAGTTCAAAAGCATGTACTCTAAATGCAAGGAGATAAATAGGTATCAGTTTGGTGGGAAGTTAACAGTTT
The DNA here is from genome assembly GCA_022577455.1 of Arizona elegans. Classification (NCBI taxonomy): domain Eukaryota; kingdom Metazoa; phylum Chordata; class Lepidosauria; order Squamata; family Colubridae; genus Arizona; species Arizona elegans. The sequence continues at coordinate 34,043,191 of JAKOOJ010000009.1, read as the reverse complement.
CTGTGTGTCGTCAGTGTATAATCATGCCAGCAACATAACCATGGAAACATCTTCAGCCAATGCTGGCTCTTCAGGTGTGAATCAGAGATGAGCACCATCCCCTAGAGCAGGGGTCTGCAACCTTAAACATTCAAAGAGTCATTTGTACCCGTTTCCCACAGAAAAGAAAACACCGGTAGCCTCAAAACCTGGGTGGGCGTGGCCAACATCACTCCCACCCAGTCAGATGATCTTCCATGCCTTCCCAGGTTTTGTGGGAAATGGATCCATCTCTCTCTCTCTCTCTCTCTCTCTCTTTCTCTCTCTCTCTTTCCCTTGTCTCTCTCATTTGTTTCGCTTTTTCCTCTCTCTTATTCTATCCCAAAGGGTCATGTGAGAAGGAAGAGGCGGGTCATCTTCAGAGAAGCCGCCACTGCGGCTCTCCTCAGCTGCATGTCTGTCACCCTTTCTGTCGTATCCTCCTCCGGGATCCCATTCCCACCCCACCAGCCCTCATGTTGGCATCAGCCACAGCCGGGTTGGACTAGTGTCTCAGGGTGGAGAGCAGGTTGCGTGACCATATCGGCAGGGAGCCGCAGAAGAAGGGTCAAAGAGCCACATGTAGCTCCGGAGCTACAGGTTGCCGATACCCATCCTAAGTCTAACACAACTGACAAGGGAAACCTTTAGGTTTAAAAGGAGAGAAAAATAAGGAGGAAAAACCTTATCAAGGGTTATTAAGATTAACAATCTGTACCTGGAGTTTTTTTGTTTTATCTAGTTAAGCATTATCATTAACACAAAATCATTATATTTGAATAGTGTTAGAAAGAAAGATGAAACTAGTAAACCAAATGATAAATGTAAACCATTTTAAAAATCTAGCCTGTAGGTATATTATTACCTGTCACTAATTTACTGAAACTAACCATAAAAATCTGACACTTTATAATCAAAAGCTATTGATATACAAGGCAATTGCCAAAGTTTTATTATTCCAGCAGAGTCATTATGCATCCTGAGAATATGAACTTTCATTAAAATGTTTTGAAGCATATAGTTTTCAGTGTAAGGAATCATTTTCAACCCTTTCTGAAAAACTGTAAATAATTTAAAAAAATTAAGATTGTGGAACATAATTTTTGATTTATGATATAAAGTATTATTTCACCAGGCTTTATAATTTATTTCTTTATTTTAGAGCTTATTACTAATTTTCCTAAATTTATTACTAAATTATATGTTAATAAGTCCAAGAATTGGAGCAGTATTATTTCACTTAAATTATCTCTGATTTTCAAAGCCTCTCCACCTTTATGTAAATTTTGCATTTATTTCAGGAAGGATTTTCATTAATTGGTGCTTCTCAGTGGTTAAAGGTAGTACGAAAAGCAGATTGCATGTTAGTTGGTTCAAAATTAAAGGTACGTTTATTCATACAGTATATTAATATTTTACTTAAAATATTTTTTCATTTATATTTTTCATTGAATTATTCTTCTGAATGTTAATCTGGTTATTCTTTTCCTGCTCATTCTATTGTTAGACTTGTTTTCATATACTAAAATTAGTCCAGGCAGTATGTATGATGTAAGTAGCTTAAAATTCTGAACAAGATTCTTGTATCATTGCATTGTATACTAATAGCAAGGTTGCAGTACAGGTTTGGAGGAGAATAAGGATACCTGGAGGAAAGGATGATTTAAGCAAGCTTCTATAAAGCTTGATATCCATAATATGCAGAGTTAATATCTTTGGATGTACTGGAGCTTTTATTTCTGTTCGTGTTAGTTTGCTATCTTAGGATGTAAAACCTATATTTTCATTTGGGTAATGCTCACTTAAGAATTCTAATCGGGACCAGCAACTCCACCAATAGGCAAAGGGGTCAATAAGTAGTAAATCTAATGATCATGACTGTGCTTTCCAGCTGGAAAAAAACAATACTATTTAATTTCATACCTTTAGGTTTTGTTTGCCTTCTAACAGTTCTGCCACCATTTGAAATGCTTGAGTTTCTGCTTACTGCTTTGTACTCTATAGAAAGCAATGCATTTTTGCTTTTGATATGTAGAATAAACAGCTTACCTTCTTGCAATCCCTTTTCAATCTCTTTGTTCTAGGACAGATTGTAAAAGGGTCGGGCAAAAAAGAGATTACCTACAGAAATTGCTTGCCTTTTTTCTCCCCCCACCCTTCATCCTACTCCACAAGTGGAAAAATTGGAGAAGAGATTTCAAAAGAGTACTGTAACTGTTTGCATGGCATAGCTTCCAGCCCCAGCTGTTGGTGCAGCCATATTGCTTTTGATGTTTTGATTGCTTTTGAAGACCAAACAGCTTACTCTCTTGCAATCCCTTCCTGTCTAATCATTCTCCCTCCAAGAAGGGAAGCGAAAAAGAAACACAGGTCAAGCACAGAACAATGTGAACTGACTATAAAGGCATGACTAGGGAATGCTGTGAACATCATAAATAGTTGTAAATTGGCCCTAGAGTTATTTTTTCAGCACCACCATAATGTCAAATGGTCACTAAATGAGTGGTGGGTAAGACTAGTGTTCAGGCTCTGAAATTTGAAGTTTTCAATTGCTTAATGTCTCCAAAAGACCATTGAGAAGTTTATTCTGAACACAACCTAAAAGAAGGTAACATTGTATTTAAGAAATCAGAGCATACCAAAGTGAATTTTTTATTTCCCAGTTGTAATGTAATATATATGGTAGACCTCACAATAGAGTTATCAGTCTACACTGCAATGAATGACCTTTAGATAGCAGCAAAAAAATCCATGAAACACTGTTGTCTGGATTTTTGAAGTTCAAATCTAATAGCCTTTCCTCTCAAGCATTATAGGTTAGCGATTGACTCCTGGATGCTCATAAGTCTCTTGAAATTGAATTGAATTAATATGGTGAGAATATTCAACCTTGACATAATTCTTTCCCAATTATGAACTATTTAGTTGTCCTATATTAGGGGTGTCAAACTCGTGGCCCGGATGCATCATGCACTGGCCACGCCCACTCCCAGTTTAGCGAAGGGGAAAAAAGTCATACGTCATGTAACATGACGCCGCAAGTTTGGCACTCCTGTCTAAAATTCTATTTTCCCTGTTGTTTTTAGTCATTTAAAAATTCTTCTATAAATAGATGAATCATATATTTTAATGGTTGTCAATAGCTTGATGCAGTGAATACAGTCAAAAGCTTTTATGTAATTAATTACTTTTAAAAATTCCCTTGCCTTTCTCTTAAATACTAGGGGTTTTTTTTCATAGTGGGCACTACCTTTCCTGAATCCCATTTATACCCTTTGCAGTATTTGCATTTTTATTGTTCCGTTTATTAAGTCTTCAAAATCCTGAGTATTAATGAGTATGTGAAATAATTTCAACTGTTTTGTAATTGAAACAATTAGCACTGTTAGCACTGTTAACACTTAGCACTGTTCTTCGACTATATTGGAATATCTTTTCTTTTCAACTTCCTTGGCTTTTGCTATGTTTTTTATATCTACTTATAAAGCACAAGAAAATCTTTGATTACATCATCTTGTAAGATTTAAATGTATCTGACATACTGGTATGTTGTCAATTCCTGAAGCATTATCATTAGCAGTATTTTCAAGAGTCCATTTAACTTCACTTTTCAGACTGTCAGACAATAGTTCATTGATTCATTCTTTGGTTTTGTGATTCTTTTGGTAGTTCTTCCATATAATCATACTATTTTTTTTTTTTGTATCTTCATTCTTCACTATATCTTTGTTTTCGTTACATTTTATCACTCCTTTTTTATATTTAAATTTTCTTTTATTTTCATAATGTTCTTATTGCATCATCTATCTGCTTGTCTTCCTATTTTATGATTCTCTTAATTTTATTGTGTCAATTATTTATTCTGTTTTGTTATTCTTCTCATTCTCTTGGAGGAGGGTTTACTTAAGCAAATTTTCCTCTATGCTTTTAGATAGTCTTCAGCAAAATGACTGTATTAGCAAACAGTCATTTTGCTTTCTGCACTTTGGGATATTTTTATTTGCTTCACTTTAAAGAGTATCATGAATTTAATGGCATCATGAATGCTATACCGAATTCTTCAGGTATCCTGCTTATCAAAAATAATCTATTAAAACTATTATTTAATCTTTATCACATAATCTTCTAGAATATTTGTATTTTTGTGTTCTGGTTATTTTGTGTCATTTGTTTATAGATGTAATTTTACAAGGGCAGATTTTCCCATAATTTTAGATGCTATATTACTTTCATCTTTAACATTTCTGTCTTCTATTTTTAATTTCATGTCTTTTTTAATGTTGGGGGGAGTTATATGGACCAGATTTTTCTAATTTATCATATATAGTCACTGTGAGATACACAGTGACATCTCATGAAGATGGAAATATTTGATTGAACAAAATGCTACCTTAGCTATAATAGTTAAAATGTAATAATGTAATGAGAAAAATGAAGGAATTGCCACAAGAAAACATTAAAAAGATAATATCTAAAAAATGAACTAGTGGTTAGAAATTCAAATAGCTTTTTAGATCACACAGAAAAGATTAGTTAAATAAAGCTGAAATGTGTAATGAGCATTAATTTAACAAATATTTCTGTAAGTACTAATATGCAGCAATAATGAAATTTAGTTTTTATTTTCTGTTTGTGGATTCAATTTAGAGCAAACATCGTATGTTTCGTATACAATTTATTGGAGATTCCAAAACCAAGGCAGAAGAGCATTGCCATAACTGCATGCAGAAACTAGCTGAGTATATTCCAATTCAAGTGACAGATGCATTAACGCAGGAACTACACCAAAGCCACTCTCTGCTTCTCACTGATGAAAGTCAACTGAAAGATACAGAACAAAATGTCCTATTACAAGATACTGTAAGATGGTGAATGTACTGCATGTGGAAGTGATTGGGTGAAGAAATGTAAAAAATATGCACTATAATGTTAATACATTATAGTAGTTTATTATGAAAACAGCAATATTGTTTAACCAAAACGTGTTGTTCTGAAATTACCTGGTTTCAGCCAGTCTAGGAATGAACAGATTTCTTGACTGCATTTAAAAATTATATTACATTTCATGTATAGTAGATATATCTCTGTGTGTGCATGTGTTCAGACACATACACACACACAATTTTATAGCACGAGGTCCACATTTCAGTAAATGCCAACCTATACAATGTGTTCATTGAAAACTTTTGTTAAAGTTATCTATAGTTTCATTTAAATTCTAAGTATATATATTTTTTGCTATTCTTATATTATGGAGGACAGTTATTATCTCTTATTTTATTTACTATAATATATGTATTTTATAGAAAAGAAAATAAGAAAGGGGAAATAATCTAATCTTTAAATAGCTTATGGTAGCATTTTTTTTTGCTTTGTATCTTTAATTTATTTTGAACCTTTTCTAGGTTGTAAACGTATCTCCAACACATGGAACAATGTCTGTAGCAGAGCTAGCCCAGGTATTCCTAATATTTATCTATTAGAAAAGAAAGGTTAGTTTATTACTATAGAAAAGTTTTCAGAAGCCAAAGATTTCTTACTTTTAAGATATTTCAGATTTGTAACAGAAAACACTTAAAGATGGAACCAAAATTTGTAAATGACAATCTACACAGAAATGGCCCTTGTTATTTATAGAAGTTCTGTTCCAGCCATTTAATAATGGTTAATAGAACTGTGGGTAATGAGATATTTTAATTAAAAATTCATTTTGTGCAGGCCCCCGTAGCCTTCAGGTATCGAGATAGAACCTCTGCAGCAACACTCAGACAGCCTGGGGTGAAGATATTAAACTACGTATTATCTGCACACAATATACTCATCCCAAACCATTGGAGGTCCTTACCCAGTGGCTTTATGTAGATGTTAAATAGAAGGGAAAAGAGTCCTGAGCACTAAGGCAACATGCAAAGGAGAAGCCACTGATGAATATCTCCTTTCATCGACATCAAATGGAACTCATCAAGAAGGGAGGGAGGGAGGGAGGGAGAACCAGCTCAATACTATGCTGCCCACCCCCCAACTCCCAGAGCCAGTTCAGAAAGACACTATGATCAATGCTTTCAAAAGTCACTGACAGGTCAAGAACCGAGTAAGAATAGAAAATCACCTCCATTCTGCTTTTGCTATGAGTGCAATTGATGCTAGGCCCAAACCTTGACTAAAAGCAGCCCAGATAATCTGGTTCTTCCAGGGTCCTCTGAATAAGCAACATACACTTTCTATAATTAGAAACTGGATGAATATTGTCCAGAATGGTCAATTAAATATCAAGATAGAGAAACTTTATTGGGATTAAACACATTAGAGATTCTTACTAATAAAAACAAATAAATTTAGCTACAATTTATATCTCCTAGGGAGATAGCAAATCCATGTTGACTAAAAAAAAAATCAGTAAAATATATTTTATTTTAAATTGTTAGGAATTTTAAAAGAAAATTGACTATTTTTTTCTCTTTGGCAGTGCGTGCTGATACCAGATAATCAACTTCCTCTTGCATATCAAAAATCCACATGGAGTGCTGAAGATTTAAGCAGCTTTATTCGCTTGTGCTTGTTGGATCAACACTTTCCAGCATTTGTGGAAGAAGTAGAGAAACAGCTAAAAAAAATTATAGATGGCTAGAAAGCAAAATTAAAATCAACCATAATATTACTGTCAGTTTCTATTTCTTACGTCTTTAATTTGCCTTAAGATTTGAATATGTGTTTATCCTATCCTTTAGGATAGCCAAAGGGATATATTATGCTGTTTTCCATTGTAATATGTACATTAGTGTCTAAGCTGCATCTAATTATTTTATATACAAATTAATATATTATATTAACAATATAATTCATTTGTTATATATGATTAGTCATTCTGTCTATGATACATACACACACACACACATATATATACATATGCATATATATGTTACAGACATATATATATGTATATATGAATGTATATATCTCCAATAATGTGTAACAGCTCAACTCTTTATATTTTTGAAGTAATGAATTGAATTACTTCTACCATTATAATGGCTTTAAAGCACTTCATGAAATACGTTTGGAATTGTTCAGCATAAGATTTACATTAAAAATACTTTCTCTGAAAAAAGGTGCATTAGTTTTCCCATTTGTATTAGTTTGACGAATGTTTAAAACATTCATCAAAACATAATTTGAATGTTTAAAATGTGTTAAGTTAGAAACTGAAGTTCTTTTTTTTAATAAAAGTTCATTTGAAACATGTTAAACTGTTGATCATATGAGGAATATATTAAAATTCAAAGTAATAAAGTTTTGTCAGTTTCTCCTCTGAAAAATTCTAATTCCTCCATTGTCAATTGAACTTAATCAAACCTTATGCTTCTTTGTCATAAATTAGAACAATGTAACTCAATTCAGTTCAATGTCTTATTTAGAGTCATCACAGGAAAATAAATGAGTACAAAGGATAGAACAATGATGAATAGCAGGTAGGAAATGTTGCATAGGTTACAAAATCAGTTTACATCCCATACAGTAAATGACAAATTAAATGCAGCCAGAAATTGCTGCTTTACCTTAGCCCTGTTTTGGTGTAACAAATGATGTAATCTTCCAAGTCATGAGGAATAGACTTTCCTATTTCTTAATCATTCTAGTGGCCTTTGGTCTTCATGGTTAGAATATGATTGTCTGCAGTGGTCAGCCAGCATTGCATGTGACCACTTCCATGTGAGCTGCAACACATACAATAGAGCAAGGCTTTTCATTGCAGACATTTACATGGTAAACAAGCATACATTCATTTATACAACTGACAGACAGTTGCTAACTGTTTATATTGGATAAAACCTGCAGTAAATGCTTTCTATCTAAGATGTTGTCTCTGTCAATGCACAATAAATTTTTATCTGTGGGAACAATAAAGTTCCCCTGGTTGTTAAGACAATGTGACAAATAATGGAGAAACAAATAATCATACTTAATTCCTCTTCCACTATTCGCATTGGACCTTCCCATCTCAAAATAATGAAAAATGCAATTTTTTTTGAATTTGTAACAGTTTAAAATTGCTACCAAATTAATGGGTCTTTGCAATATTCTTTTTTTTTAATTGAAAAGTTTTTATTTTATAAACAAGCATACATACAATATATAATCAATCAATCAGTGTATCATCTGAATACATCTTTTTTCCTCTTACTCCTCCAATATTTATCATATCTTGATATTATCATTTCATTTATTGTAACATTTTCTCCACATTTACTTTTATATTTGTACCTTTATCTATTCAACAACCCCGGATCCGGAGCTAACGGAGGGCTTTCAGGAGCTCTCACCCTACAAACCCTAGGCTTAAAAAGAAAAAAACCTGGGGGTCTAGGGAGCTCTACCCAGACCCTTCTGCTCTTCTCTCCCCCTTTTTCTCAGGGGGAGATTTTTTAGCCGCTAGACAGCTGATTTTCGCTGTTCTAGCGGCTATACAGATCGTGGGGCTAGAGCTCCTACAGGAGCATCCGTTTGGCGTTCGCAGAGCCACCGGAAGTGGTCTTTGCAATATTCTGTTGTATAGGCTTACAACCAAAATTGTAACATAGAGCAAGATAAAACAATCTTACAAATGTACAGTTAATTGAAATTAATTTTATAAATTAATAATCTTTTTATAAAATAAGAAAATGTTTTATATACTAGAGTTTACTACCTGACAGCTGCAGATTGTATTTTGTCTCCTCACTGGTAATTGCAGCCAAGTCCCTCATATAAAAACAGAGGCTTCCGGAACAGAAAGCTGAATTTTAGACCCTTCGTTGTAGAAGTGCAGGCAATTAATATTTCTCTAAGATGACTAGAAAGACTCACGGGCCAAGCTACAAAGTTATTCTATGAAACACACATCTATAATTGTGATTTGCTCCATTCTTAGTAAGATCATCTTTTTACACAAGTTTTAATTTGCTTCCTTTACATTTCCTAAAAGCACAGTATACAAGTATACATTTTCAGGGCATATTTTCAGTCCCTTTAAGGGCAACGTAAGGCTGAATTAAGTCTAATAAAAACCTGTCCAGACTGAAATGGTTTGGCAATATTTTGAAAAGGTTATACGCCAGACTGCAGATATCATAGTATCTCATTGGATAATTTTTCTGTTCACACCGATTCCTGTCATTTCAAATGTTTGTTCTTCACATGGATGGAAAAGTATGAGTGGCAAGAACTATTTACTCAATTGACTATTTTACACCTCATGTCACCCCAGCCAGCAGTTATGGAGAATAAAAGTCGTATTGAAATTTTACAAGACAAGCCTTTGTTGTGCTGTTTTTAAGGGAAAAAAATGAATTGGTAGTTCAGGTTAGTTCACCGATTCATTGCTGAAATGAGCTGATTAAAAGGCTGCCTTTCAGCCCTTCACTCAAGTGATTGAAGGTTCAACAGCATGGCATGAACAAAATATAGTCAAATGTACCAGACAACCCAGATTGCCATACTTGAGGAACATAGGCATAAAAATACTTCTTTGAAAGCAGAACAAAAGCATATTCCCAGAAAACACATTAATGGTATCTGGGTAAAGTTGAGAACAGACAAATTTCATATCTCCCTGCCCTCAAAAAATAGTTGCTGACCTATTTTGGAGATAGGGCCCTCAGTCTGAACAAAGTGGGAATTTAACTTGATATTTATCAGGTTGCTCAAATAATTGAGAGTCATATAACAGAGAGAAACATTCCTCTATTTCCCAACTTAATAAACATTGATTTAAATTATCAAACATATTCTTTAGTTATTTGATCAGTGATTTGTTACAATCTTTTTTCTGAAAAAGGACATTGTGTTCTTTATAAGAAACAGAAAATATTGTAAGTAGAAGATATTCTGGTAAGGAATTTCTGTAAATAAATTGAACTCCTTTCAAATTTGGAAAGAGCTGCCTGCAGTATTATGCTTTGTTCTGCCAATTTGTGGTACGTATATTGTATCTCTGGAAGCAAGCTATATAATATTTTGAATATCTCCTGGACAAATGCATTAATAACTATTTGTTTTATGATGTAAACAATTATCTTTATTAAAATTAAAGTCCTTATTTACATCTTAATTCCAGTTTTCTGATCAAAAATATGTTAGAAAGTATTATATAATGATTATGTTAATTTTTAAGGTTGTAGTTAAATATAGTATTTATGAGCAGCATTATTGCTAAAGGTTCATTGTCAATTTAAGGTACTGTTGCAAATTTAATTACTATAACCTCACTAGCCACTATCTATATCAGCATTTTCCAACCATTAAATTTCTCCATCTTTTTTTTATCGGTAGCTCAACTTTTATCAGTTGCCCAATTTTAGGAAACAATCTATGGGCAGTATCTATTCTATTTATAAATAATAATGTTGAAAAAAGCAAATATGAAAGTGAGAACTTGGTATTTTAGAAGAAACAAAAGTTGGATGTAGTGGGAATAGGGTACTTAAGAACTGTGTGCAGTATAATGAAGATATATAATACAATTAAAAATGAATGGATTCTGAATAAACATGAACATAAAAGTGAGTGACTAATTAAAAGAAATGTTTTGAGATGGTTTGTTCATATAGAAAGGTTGAATAAGAATCAAAATAAAAGACAAGTATATCAAAGACTAAGACAATTACTATATAGAGTTGATCAGCTCTTCAAAATTAGAAGTAAAAAGTCTAAAGAATAAAAGGCAATAGATGAATCCTTTCATGAATGTGGAAAGCCAAAATACTTTGCGAGAAAACATGGAAAAATATAATGAATTGTAATGGTAAACTATTTTAACTATGCTTCCTTTTCTTTCTGTTGTATCATGTCTTTTAAATCTAAAATATTTATCATTCTTTTTCTATTTCCATAACATTGCTTTCTCCAAAAACAAGTAACATGTTGGGTACATACTTAGGGTAGCTATTGATAATGGAAACAAAGAGGATAAGGAGTTATAATTGCAATATTACCCCATATGGTACGTTGATTAATCTAGAGTAAATGAGTTCTATAGATTCAGTTTGGTTTGGAATTAAGGCTAGAAACCAAGAAACTGAAGTCTAATACCATTTTAGGCACAAATCAGCTGTGCCAGTCATACTCAATCAACTTTAGGAAGAAGGCAATGCATACTACTTCCAAAATTCTTGCCAGGAAAAATGCTAGGACTGGTCCCGATTGTCACCAGGAGTCAATCCTGGCTCAAAGGAACTAACTAAATAAAAGAGATATATACTGACAATGTAGTTTAGAATTGCAGGTAACATCTTCATATACACATACTAAAAAAATATGGAAATATACTGTACTTCTGCACAAAATGAGTAATTATTTAAAAGTAAATGAATAATTTTATGTTGATTACATATTTTTAAAGAAAATGAACAAAGGCATGAAATGTATTCTATCATGATAAACAATGTTATAAGGTAACACATTTATATTTTACAAATATTATTGTAGAATACAGTAAGAGGTTTATTCTTTACCATGTTTCTAAATGTGTTGAAAAGTTAAATTTTCAAATATTTTCTTTTCCCTTCAATTTGCATATGGAGAGATAAATGGAAGTTTCCCATTCAAGGATCTTGGACATATTTAAGCCAGTGGAAATATATTAATATAAACAAAGAGATTCAACCAATTACTGAGGAAATATATAGGCTAGGTCTTGATCAAAGATTGGATTTGAGCATATTTTAGAGCTATTTAAGATTCTAAAGCCTAGAATTTGATTGCAATATGTACTGCACTTTATGGCATTTATTTGGGTAATATTTCTTCCACAATCGGCTTCAATGAATTACCACTTGTTTTATTGCACCGATGCAACTAGCCCAATGATAAATTACAAGTGACTTGGACTTCCGGGTTGGCTCCGCAGCGCCATTGACGGTCTTTTTAGACTGCCGCCCCCGCGATCCTGTTGAGCCGTTCTGACAGCGTTAATCAGCTGTCAAACGGCTTGAAAATCTCCCCTTTGGGAAAAGAAGGGGAGGAGAGCAGGTGGGTGAGGGTAGAGCTCCCCGAAAACCCCTGGATTAATTCCAGGGGTTAGGAGGGCGAGAGCTCCCCGTTCAGCCCACTGAAGCTCCGGATCCGGGGGGACTCTGTTTTTTTTTTACAGAGCTAGGCGTTGCGTCCAATTTCTGCTGTCAAACAGAAGATTAAATGATCTCAAAAAAGCAGGCGGAACAGAAGCAGGAGGACAAGCTTTTTGCAAGTATAATACTTAACTCCGGGGATACAATGTTTCTAATTGGATTTTCTGAGCTGGAAGTAAAGATGGCGTTTCTTTGTTGCGATTTTAAAAGTGAAAGTTAGAAAGGAAAGTTTTTGCTAATAGACTCGTGCTCAGAGACTGGCTTTAAGTTGCTGGAATAGATTTTGAAGAGCTGTTTGGGAAAAGATTATTTCGTTTGGTGATTTATAAAGAAATTGTTGAAAGCTGCTCAAAAGGATGGCTCTGACTTTATGATTTTATGGTTGTGGGAAGAAAGAAAATCTTTTAAAAATAAAATGGCTTCTAAGAAAGGAGATCCTGAAAGTGCTGGAAGCTATTTGGAGGTCTCAGAAATACAGTTGTCTGATTTACAGAGTTATAAGGATTTTGATGCAGAATTTACAGAATTTATAAAAGAAGCCATGAATAATCATACTGCAGCTATAAGTAATCAAATAGCAATTCTTAAAGGGATAACAACAGAAATGACTGAGGAGACAAAAACAAGTACGGAGCATGATGACAATTCAGGAGATATTCTGATTGCAGCAGAGAAGGTGGAAGAATCTTCTCAAGAATTTTCGAGCTTATTCTCTGCTCTTTTTGGAAAAATTGATAGAATCTTTCAAAATTATGACTTGCTTTGGAAAAAAGTAGTAAATGACCAGACTTTCGAGGTTTCAGAAGATGAAGGAGATTTGCCAGTGGCATTTATACATTTAATAGAAAAGAAACAACTGAACTTTTTTTCACAAACTCTTGACAAACTTTGGTCCTACAGGCGAAGGAATGAACTGATTTATATAAGCAAGAAGAGGCGATTTGGGGGCTCTAAATCAGAGGAAATTTTCTCAAAAAGGGGACAATCTTTGAAGTTACATCAACCTCAAATTAAAATGAAAAACCTCCTCAAAATAGAAGTAGGAGGGATGCAGAAAGACTGTAAAAAATATAAAAAGAAAGCAAGAATGGAAGATTAACCTTTTCTTTTGGCTTTGCAATTGTTCTACTTACTTACAGTTCTACTACTGAGGGGGAAAAAGTATAAAGTTAAATATTGATTTTTAAATATGATGCATTAATGGTTGAATGTAAGATTAATCTTTTTTGGTTTTTTAGTTTATGTATTAATGGTTAATTATGTTGATGATTATCTTTTAAAATTTTAAAAGTTGGAGGGAGAAATAATGAAGGGGGGAAATTTAGAAATTTAAAAAATGTAGAAATTTAATTAGTGAATACCTAAGGTTTATTTTCTGTTATGAGATTTCAAAATATCTGAACTTTGAGAAAAGTAAGAGGGGGAAAATATTTTTGCAAATCAATTGAATACTTTACTGATATATTAAGAGAATTTTTAAGGTTTGAATGTTTAATATTTGTTAAAGGTTTTAAAACTCTTAGAGTTATTGGATTATACGCTATTTTGAGTTTATAAAAAGGGAGGTTGATGAAATTATAAAAGGGGAGTTAAGGGGTTTTGGGAGTTATTAAATCTTGCAGTTAGCTAGTTTATTTTAGCGAATGTTTGGTGAAATCTATGCCCTGTTTTTGTTCTGGAAAGTCGGGGTGGGGGGTGGTGAGGAGGGGTTGAAGATTGAGTTTACCAAGGATTGAATTTTTTTTTCTTTTTCTTGATGATAGTTTGAATGAATGTTTATATTGTATACTCGTTTGATCAGAAAATAAAAACTTTTTATTAAAAAAAAAAAGATAAATTACAAGTGACTTGTGATTTCTACAAAAAGCAAGATTTTACTCTTTAAAACATTGTTGATGAGTATGGTATATTTATTGGCCTGATATACATAAATTCAAGGAGAAACTCACACCAGGTTGACTCTCCATTCAAATCTTTTTATTATATACGACAGACACATTAATTGTGTGAATCACTATATAATACAATGCAGCAGATTCAACATAATTTGTGAATTATAAACACAACTGCAAATTCACTCTATATATACGGACACACTGACTAAAATCTGTGACCCACCTGAATAATTATAACAGTCTGAACAAAAGAGACTTTAAAATTACAATGAAGTCTTTCATGTACTTTGCATTTCCCCCCCAAGTAATGAATATTTGCCTCCTGCACATTGTCCTTAGGATTTGTTAAGTCCAGATCAATGATTGGCTATGACATCTCAGCTGACTTGAATATTCATCAAATTGCTTGCTGGAATATCCATGCTGTTCCTGTTGTTCCTAAAGCATAAAAGAAGGTGTAGGTTTAATTTTGTCTTGACAGTCCATGCTGAAATTACATTTGATTTCTATATCTGGCTGTCATTACCATCCATATTAGATGTTATTGGTAATTGTCTATTTACAGACAATTTCTAGATGCCAGCAGTTGAGTAACATAAAATCATTTCATAGATCCTTGGCTAGCTTGTTTATTTTTAATACAAATTCACAGGTGTGCTTTCAATAGATCCAAGTGAGAGAACGTACATCTTCCGACAAACAATATTTTAGGTTACTGACCTGTAGTGCATATCACACATTCTGATATGTTAATAAAAATTGGACAAGCTTTTACTAACTGATCTTCAGAGCTTCTTCAGCATTGTGCAAATATTAGTGGCTAAGTAGTATGCCCACAGCTGAAGTGCTAAGTGATATTGCATTGCACAATATACCTAAAGTGCTCTGAGTAAAATAGCAGACCATTATCACTCACAATTTATTCAGGCACTTTCATCCTAGCAAGCAAATTTCAAAAAAAAAGTCTTGCATCTTCTTTCCCATTTGCATGAACCAAAGCTGAACGATTATAAGGCATCGGAAAGAATTCAAGCAGGCATGTTTTGCTTGCTTTCTCTACTTTATTAATGTCTCCCTTTGAGAGGAGCTAATGCCATCATCCTGACATGGTGATTCAATCCCCTTTTAAGAAATCCTACTGGATCTAGTTATACCTGACAACTATTACCTTGTTTCCAATCTACATTTTGGGGGAAAGGTTATTGGGAGGTGCCTGGGGAATGAACAACCACTCTGAAGGGCATTAACTTCAGTCTGGGATGCTGCAAGGCTTTTTTATCTCCCCCTTGCTCTTTAATACATTTATGATGGAACTGTCAGAGGCAATCTTTTTGTTTATGTTCAGTAGCATCAATATCTGTGTGATAGTGATACCCATTTATCTATCACTGTCTCAGGCTTGGCTAGAGTACTGCTGAACTCATCTTGTATGGAGATTTTGGAAGTCTTTGTGTTAAAATCAAGCAATATGGAGACTGTTTTGTACTTGATACATACTGTATTTGAAAATAAGCTCTAGTCTCCCTGACTTTTCTACTGAATAGTCTACTCATTTGCCATGCCTGTCCAACTTCTTGTATACCAATGTTGAAAGCTTTGTTTTCATTCATCACAACTCCCTAAATACTCTGTTTCTTTTTCTTAAATTTTGTAATGTTCCTTTTATGTATGGAGTTTTAATAATTATTAGGCTTTTTGCTGTTTTATTAAAAAAATATTGTTATATGCATTAAAACATTTATTTAATATTAATCACATTTTCTGGTTATGAAGTGAATTTACCACTTTGCCAAAAGTAAAGTGTGCAGAGACTGATCAATACCTAAGAAATGTTGTGCTTTATTTTAGATATCTATTTGTAGCTAAGATTAGGAAATTTTTGTTTTCAGCCTTGAAAATAATGTCTTTGGGAAGATAATTTCTAGGCAAAAAAAAAAAGACAAGGTTTATTAAAAATTGTCCAGTAGATGGTAGTAGCATAACATACTGTAGTATATGTGTTCTCTCTTTTTTTTAAAAGGAATTTTGAAAAAAGTAGCAACTGCTATTACACTGCAGGTACATATGAGTAAGTGAGAAAGTGATGCACCAGAAATATTTATTGCAAGTAGAAGAAATTTAAATGGATTCCCAATTCTCTTCATTACTTTAACTAAATCAATTAGTGGAATTAAAAACTTTAAGAATATATAGATAATACAACTATTTGTGAATTCTATAAAGCTATCATTCAATTTCCAGCTACTTGATTGCACCATACTGCTTTTCAGGTAAGCACATATGTACACAATATGTATGGGTTCACTCTTAAAACTGCCATTTATTTTTGGAAAGAAATAAGGTAAAGGGGTTTTTATAGCACTTTTGAAGAAAGATTTCTGAGAATTATATAATTTTCCTTCTTGAGAGGGAAAGCAAAGTAAACATTTTTAGGTAATTATATTGTTACTTTCACTTTTCTGGTGAAATAAACAGAAAATGACACAAGTAAATGGCATCTACTATTCTTTATTCCATTGAACATATCCATTATCCATTGAACATATACTTGTGTCAGTTTCAATTGGGCAAATTGGGATTCTTTGGAAAAAGTGAAGGGGTATCTTTTTTTTCCTTATTTGTATTTATAGTGTATTTTGATTGATAGTTGACAATAATTGTTGTTCCCTTTTCTTTTATTTAAAGTAACATGTCCTCAAATAGTAGTCTTTGGCCACATATAGAAACTCATTTGGGCTAATCTTTTTGAAAATGTGACTGGTAGGTTTTCTGATTCTGACAGTGTGAAGCAGTTTTTAGATTACTTAGGAGGTTATTGCCCCACATGTAGTAGTGATATTTGCATAACCTTTCTATCTAGTAAATTTGAATTGTGTCCCTATTTCCAAATATATGTAGTGAATGTTTGTGTGAGCCTGTTATTAAGCAAATGTTTTTTGCCTAATAACATTTATGTTGTTAAGTAAATGTCTTTTCTTTTGTTTTCTTGTTAAGAAAACCTCTTTTTAATATTTCCTTAAATACAAACACAAAAAACCCGATTCTCAATTTGTTATAGTGGACAGGTAAAAAGATTAAATGATTCCTGAAGAACGTGGATTGGGAAGTTCCTCACCTGGTGATGTTTAAAAATGTTTTGTTCTTAATTTAGGGTACTCTCCTGCAAAATGAAGACTAAAATCTTAATCATATTAAGTTGATTTAATGCAATATATAATAGATGAAAAACAGTGTGTCATGGATATTAAGAAAAATACTAATATTAATGGATCAGTTTCCAATCTGAAAAGTCACAATGGCAGGGGCATGAACAGGAAGATTTTTTCTACGATTCCCACCACAATTATTTTGCTGAGTTTTACAGTTTATTGAGATGAAAATATGATAATTGTTAGAGTATTTCCAAAACCAGTTGCCTTACTGGTAAGCTTTTGAAAGTCTGCCCAAAGAACAGAAGGAAAATAGAAATAACCCCTTCATTTTTCTGGATCATTTTCGCCACAATTGTTCTCCCAATATCTAGGTAATTTAAAAAAGGAAACAGGAAGGAAGATTCTTCATTTTCCCAATCTTCCAAAGTTGTTTAGAAGCTTAGTCTAGGGCAGTGATGGTGACCCTTTTTGCCATTGTATGCCAAAAGCAGGGGGAGCGTGGGGTAGTTCGCACGCATGCCTACACCCATAATTCAATGCATTCCTCCCCCTGTGCATGCACGCGTGACCCCCCGCTCCCTCTGCTTTTGGCACGTGATGGCACAGTGGGCCCAGTAGGCCCATTTTTCGCCCTCCCCAGGCTCCAGGAGCTTTCTTACCCATCCCCCCGGACGCCCTCTGGGGGTGGTGGAAACAGCCCATTTCCCAACTTTCTGAAGGCCCAAAAATCGGCTGGCCAGTGCGCTGGAGTTGAGCCAGGGCAACGCTCGCGTGCCCATAGATATGGCTCCATTTGCCACCTGTGTCACGCGTGCCATAGGTTCACCATCATAGGTCTAGGAAAAGTTGTTTTATCTCTCTTCCCAGTCCATAAATTTTCTGGAAAAGTAGGCTGATTTCAAAGCAATAGTTAAATTTTGCTCTTATCTTTGCAGAATCAAGCTATACAAATAAAATAAATTGCCAATATCTCCTGCCCATGTTTCACAATGCAGATATTTGTAGGCATTTCTTTTGTGGTTTAAATCTGAGGAGTTCCTATGATGAGAAATTATTCAATGAAAGATAGATTTGAAAAAAAGAAATGTAAACAAAAGCACTGAAATCCCTCAAGGGCTTCCTAGCCACAATTTGTACAAATTAAAAGTTGAAAGTAACATAAAATGGCAGAAATTTAAAAAGCAAAACAAAACTATACCTTCCTGATGTAGATTAAGAACAATTGAAATGAGAAGAGAGTTCTAATTTATTGCAGCCTTAGTTTAGTTATCCACCGAGTAAAGGAACAGTTCTCCTAGTGACAGATGCACATATAATACTAAACTATAACCTACTGATGTTTGCTATGAAGTCAAGCTGGCCCATGTTCCAATTCAAGATGAAAAAGATTGTAATATCAGATTTTAGCTTTTAGCTACATTATTCCCCAGTGAAAAAAACGGAGAATCCTCAGTAGGAGGCTAAGAGGATAAATCAATGCTGCCAGATGGGAAATAGAATGTTACTGGTTATGATCCAGTTGTTACTGCCTGAGGTCATTTTACTCTATCATGTTTGTGAAATTATGATTGAATATTGTATATGAAGTTGAACTTTAGAAGCTTAATGCTGGTTTTAGTTTATCTGTTGAGAGCTGAGAAAAAGGAGATAAACTTAAAGAGGGTGTTAATTTCTGAGTCAGGGATGATTACTAAGAGCAAACATGTATGCCCTTAACTCCTTTTCTGGGCACATCATGTATCAGGAGAAACTTGGCCTTGTTCCTTGAGCAGCACTAGTGCATATACCTAAAATCTTTTATTTTTATCCTGTACAAGAGAATATGACTAGAATCTGGAATAATTAGCTGTAATGTATTTACCATGCTTTGAAATGTAAATTACTCTATATTATAAGGGATATTAGTTCTAGTATGGTGTATCCCAGCCTTCAGCCTTGTTTGTTTTCATAACCCTACTTTGTCTACTTCTAACTGCTTTTATGTGGCAGAGGCTAAAGGCAAAAAGCAATGGCAGAAATGGAAACTTTGGAAGACCAGAGAATTTTCAAATGAAATCCTAAATTTTGTATTAAAAATAATATTTTCTGGAAAGTGTGTGGCCACAATCATAGAATGAGGATAATGGAGGATGCCCATTCATGAAATTACTGCTGTATTAATGTGGTCAATAAAAAAAGTTCTGTTTCAAGAAGTGATCAGTCAGAGGCTTCTAAAAGTTGAAGCTCAGATGGGAAAAGAAAATTCCACATGCATCCATGTGGCTGTGCAATGCCTCAGAGAATAAGATGCTGGGCTTGTCAGCTGGAAAGCAGACAACTCAGGTGTCAACTTGCAAAGTTTTCCAGACCAGCTTTCAAGTTGCCATAAGCAGGGGTGGGGGGAGAACTGATGGAGCTGCTTGGCTGCCCCAACTGAAATCACGTTCTCCAATGGACCACGTTGACGGGCTGTAAAACCCCGCCCTTCCTGAAAACTCGGTAACCTAGGATACAATCTGGAGAAAGGCATGTGTGGAATGTGATTTCAGTTGGGGCAGCCGAGCAGCTCCCTCAGTTCTCCCCACCCCCGCTTATGGCAACTTGAAAGCTGGTCTGGAAAACTTTGCAAGTTGACATCAGGTCTGAGATTGGAGCAGTGGTGTATTCAGCCGGTCCTATCCGGTTCAGGCAAATCGGTAGCGGCGGCTGTGGGAGGGTCTGCCCACCCTCCTGGACATCATGATGTCCCATTTTTTACGGTCTGCGCATGTGCTGAGGTGGCATTTGTGAGCGAAGTGTGCGCACACATATGTGCACTCACATTTGCGAACTGGTAGCGAAAGTAAGGGAATACCACCTCTGGATCGGAATGCTGTGCAGTGGGGTAAGTGCCCATCTTCATCTAGCTCCTCACCACCTAGCAGTAAAATCAAGTAGATAAATAGGTACCACTTTGGGGGGAAGGAAACAGCGCTCCATGACGTCATGCTGGCCACATGACTACAGAAATGTCTTCAGACACCACTGGCTCATGGTCTTGAAATGGAGATGAGCACCATGCTCTATAGTCAACAACTAGTGGAATAAAATTTGCAGGAACTCCTTTCCTTTTCCATGGGACACTTCATGCATAAGGTCATTTGTTCTGTTCTGCTTCACGGTAATGATATGAATATGAAAGACTAATTAACTGACAATGAATAGAAAATAATATTTAGGAATAATTTTATTGGTTTTTTTTCTTATGTTTTGTACTATGTGTCTCATTTTTGCCTTTCTTGATATCTAGTTTATCCATTAAAATACAAAAGAAATGATCATAGTGCATTTTTCTTGTTTTAGGTTGCTCAGTACATCTATAGATTCTCCAGTGCAGACTTGAACATTTTGCCATGTCTGGGATTAAATTAAGTTAAAATTGCATATAGTAATATTACATCCTTTAACTTTATGACAGTTAAAAGTTTCAGGACACTGTCACTGTGAAAATGAACCTTTCTTCTAGTTAACATCTATAACTACATGGGCATGTTTTCATGTGTAGTTTTCTTGGCAATAATACAGACACAGTTTGCCACTGCTTTTTTATGATTTTTTAAAAAAATGTCCGAGTCTAATCTATACCCTTGATATTTCCTGCTGCTTTCCTTTCCAAGAATAACCAGATTTGACTCTATTGAGCCATGATGGCGCAGTGGTTGGAGTGCAGTACTGCAGGCTACTTCTGCTGACTGCCAGCTGCAATTTGGCAGTTCAAATCTCATCAGGTTCAAGGTTGACTCAGCCTTCCATCCTTCCGAGGTGGGTAAAATGAGGACCCAAAATTGTTGGGGGCAATATGCTCACTCTGTAAACCGCTTAGAGAAGACTGTAAAGCACTATAAAGCAGTATATAAGTCTAAGTGCTATTGCTATTGCTATTTAGCTTTTTGAAATCAACTAAAATCAGATAGGTTCTGCTTCTTGCTAATCCTTCCATCTAGTCCTGCCATACTGTTTAATGACGGAAATAAACATTATATATTCTGTTTCTCATAATTATTCTCTAATGTTTCTTATACAAAAATGGTGAAACTTATTGCAGAAATCTAAAAATAAAATAATTTCCATAAAATTTATGCTTTTCCCTCTGAAGGGCTGTTCACTATAAATAAGGTGCAGTTTTCTCTCTCCTTATGATGCAATCTTTTACTACATGCTGAGAATAAGTTCTATTAAACTCAGTGGGACTTATTTCTGAACATACAGGCATTGGATTGCCTTGCTAAAAACTGTTGTGACTTTATTATAATAACAGACATTTCCATGATAAGACTATAATTTCTTCTAAATATATACATTGGTACAGTTTATAAAAGAGATATTGAAGTATTCAATATTTGAAATGAATGATGAAAAATGTTTCATCATTAATTATAATGTCAAGCTTTTTATTGCTCTAATTCCACCAAGGTCACATGAATTCCCTCCACAAAAAGAATCTTTGGAGTATGATTTATCTAGAGGCAAATCGAAGGAAACAACATTTTAATGTTACACTAATTAGTGCCTATTGAGTTTATGGATTCTTAAAAATGAAATCTGTTCTAGGAACAAAGAAAACTTATTATTTTACTTTTTTATTTATTCATTTATTTTTAAAATTAATTTTGAAGGCTTCTGACTTCTTAATAATTCTGGGCAACTTATTTAGACAGTATACTTAGAAAAAAATATTAAGTGTTTCAAAAACTACATAATACTGGTAGAAAACCAAAAACTATAAGGACTACGCAGCTACCCTATTTAAAATCTTTCTTCTGCTTAGGTCAACAATTCATTATGGCTATAACTACAGAGTTGGTTTAACATGGTTAAAGAGAGCCTGGTGGCGCAGCAGACTAATAGCCTGTTATTAACATTCAGCTGTCTGCAATTACTGCAAGTTCAAATCTCCCCAGGCTCAAGGTTGACTCAGCCTTCCATCCTTTCTAAGGTAGGTAAATTGAGGACCTAGTTTGTGGGGGCAATAAGCTGACTTTGTATAAATATACAAAAGTATGAAAGCTATTGCTTAACGCATTGTAAGCTGCCCTGAGTCTCCGGAGAAGGGCGGCATATAAATCAATTTTTTTTTTTAAAAAAAAGGTATTTTTAGCTTTTTCATAGTTGATTGGAAAAATCAGTTTCTTTATACACAAGTACAAAAAAAAAATCAGAAACATAATTTATTTTCAAATATATTGCAGCACTGATAAGAGTAATTGACTGCTTCAAGTATTAAAACATGGATTCGTTTTTTTAAATCTAATGTGAAAAGATATTGCAACAGAAAAAATGATAAACTCAGTAGATAAAGAAAAAAAATGATTATTCTACTGATTATAGAAAATATTTTTCAGCAGCAAGCCAAATTGAAAATTTCTTAGAAATATATCATATATGATAAATATAAAGTGTGGATCAAAACTGAAAATAGAAAAAGTATGAAATAACATTTTTATTATTTGGCATGCATGATAACATATATGTCTATTTCATAAAATTTTGGTTCACTGGTATTCTAAAAAAGTAACTAAAATATTCATTTTTTAATAAAAAATCAGACTATTATGCTTCAATATATTAAATTGCTTTCCAGAAAAAAATTCTAACTATATAGTTGCTAAGTGTCAACATCAATTTTTAGGTCATAATCAATCAATCAAAAATATGAAGTTGCTAAGCTTTGCCATCAGGAAGAGAAAATATTAGACAATCAGTAAAGGGGATCATTTAATTTTGTTAAAAGGAACCTCTATCAACAGTGTAGGCTGAAAATGTAGAGTTTCATGTTAATTTTTTTTTTCATTGGAAACAAATATCAGAGAGTTTCTGTATATAATGACTCTTCCCATCTGAGTGCATTGTGCTGCAGGAAACTAATTATATTTGCTAGTTCTGGTCCCAGTGGGATTGCACAAATGATCATTTTTGTATTGATTTATTTAGAGCAATTAGGAGAAAATAAATCTCCCCTAATGTAGTTCTATTACCACATTATAAATTTAAAATATAATTTGTAGTCTAGCTGAAATTTAAAAAAAAACCCTCCACATTTGTTCAGTTCATGATGAGAAACCAGAAATATTACATCATCAATGACATTGGTAATTTTCATTCTAGCACTCTGGCATCAGTGTTGACCATTGGTAATCTATCTGCCACTTCAAATGCTAATTCATCTTGTATCTACCTTTGCCAGCATTATTAAACCAACTGAAACTCTGAAAAGTGTAAACAGCAATTGACTGGTATCAGTTAACCATGCTTTCTTTACTGATGTCCTTGGAAAATACATAAGGCTTCAGGGTATGACCTAATAATTGGACCACCTATATTAGGCAGAGAATGTCATTCCCAATTAATCAAGGTCCTGGTGGGTATAAAATGTCTTTTGTTCTTGTTCTCTTCAAGGTTTGGACTTGGATTGCTTAGAGACATTAGAATGTGTTATCTCACATTCTATCAGCATCATGAATGGCTTAGATAACAGTAGATAAGCTCTGACATAGTGCATAGAGATATTAATAGAATAGCATACTTAAATGTAACATAGCAGATAAGGACTTTTTCATTTTATTTATATATAAAAAGACAAACTCTACTCTGTCATCCTACACAGAGATATATACATACATACATATATATATATACATTCAATCATTCATACACACACACACACACACACCATGTTTCCCTGAAAATAAAACCCTGTCTTATATTTTTTTAACCCCGATATAAAGGCTTGGCCTTATTTCTGGGGGGGTCTTATTATTTTGGGGCACAATTTGAGAGTGGCACGTGGGGAGGGGTGGGGTGGGGGAGAAGCAAGGGGCAGGAAGTCCTGCCATGCTCGGCGAGAGGGGGGGGGAGAAGAGACTGCAAGAATCGCGGTCCCACACATCTCACGCCCCCTTCAAGAACAGTTGTTCCTCAATCGGTTGCCAAGAGCTTGGCCCTGATTGAGACTCCCTGGGGTGGAGCCCACAGCCCAGCGCTTGAGAGGTTCTTGGGCGGGGGGAGAGCCCCTTTACGCAACCCAGCCTCTCTTTCAGGTGGGCAGGAAGCCTCTTCCTACCATGCAGCTGGCTGGTTGAGAATTGGGCAGTCCTGGGAACTGCTCCCTGGCTGGACATGGAACTCCAGCAGGAAGGCGTCTCCTTTGGGCTACTGAGTGCCAGCCTACATGCCTACTTGGTGCTGCAGGTGCCAGGCTACAATCCTGGGTCTGGTGGGTGCTGCAGATGTCAGGCCAGCTTCTGCGTGAGGTTGCTGCTGGGTAGCAACTGGGGCTTGGCAGTAGGCTGTGCTGGGCAGAAGATGAGGTGGTTGCAGACCCGCCACAGGCAACCAGAGCAGCTGCATGCTTGCTTGTCTCGCACAGTTGGCACAAGAGCTGCAGCGGCCACCAGGACTAGGGCCCGAAAAACGCCTCACTCAGCATAGCTGTAGCCTGGTCCCTGCAGCACCGAATAGGCATACAGGCTGGCACTCAGCAGCCCAAACATTTCACAGTGCAGGCCAGTGCCTATTGGGGGCCTAAACACTTTTCATCCGCTTTGTCTCCCTCTGGGTGAAAAGTGTGCGGCAGTTCAAGAGATCAAATATCTGTGTGTGTGTGTGAGTGACAGAGAAAGAGAAAAAGAGAAACTGTGGAGGGGAACCAGGCAAGAGGACCAAGCTTCCCCTGCCCAGAAGCAACGTGCAGCATCTCACAGTAACAAGAATTGCCCGCAATTCTCCTTATTGTGAGAGGCTGCACGTTGCAAAGAAGGAAACAAGGCGGTGGGGTGGTGGTGGAGGACAAAGCAAGGCAGGGGCTGTGGAGCTACCCCAAGGCCCTGCATTGGCTTACCTGAAGGCTCTTCAGCCAGGCCACCCATGCCAAATCTTCCCGCTCCCCCCCAGGCCAGCCACATCCCTTCACTAACCTGCTTTCCAGCTCCATTCTCCACTGTGTGTTCAGGACAAGAAAAGTAGTCCATTGAACTACGGTAAAAAAAAAAAAAATACCAGTAGTTCAGACCTTCCAACTTCTCATGAAAAAAAAATCTCGCAAAGTTGGAAGGTGTTTTTACTGTAGTCCCACAGACTACGTTTCTTGCCCTGCATGTGACAGTCGAGAACGGAGCTGGAAAGCAGGTTAGTGAAGGGATGTGGCTGCCTTGGGAGGGTTGGGGTGGTGAGGGACCTCTATGAGTGAGAGGGGGGGGGGAGATGGAGAGAACATTGCTGCCAGCCCTGGATAACTCTCCGAGGTTGGATAGGATTTCTCCCTCCCCCCCTCTCTCTCACACACACACCGTTCTTTCTTTGGGATAGCAGCACAGATGCCCCTCCCAGGATTGCAAAGCTGAAGGCTTCAGATGGAGCATTTTGGGGATGTATGTCTGTGCTGTGATCCCAAGTAAAGAACGATCAGCAGGAAAAAAGGGATTGCAGCACAGACACACATCCCCAAAATTGTCTATCCAAAGCCTTCAGCCTTGCAATCCTGGGAGGAGCATCTGTGCTGTGATCCCAAGTAAAGAACAATTGTCAGGGGAAAAAGAAAGGGGGAGATTTTCCTGCAGCCTGTCCTTTCTTTGGGATTGCAGCACAGATGCCCCTCCCAGGATTGCAAGACTGAAGGCTTCAGATGGAGCATTTTGGGGATGTGTGTCTGTGCTGCAATCCCAAGTAAAGAACAATCGGCTGGAAAAGGGGGAGGAGGCTGGCAGCTGGGGAGGTGCTCTTGAGATCTGGGCTGAGTTGCACAGCCCACGCTGACTCAGCTGATCAGCGGGAAGCAATTAAGGGGCTGAATCTCCAAGAGGTGACAGGGGAAGGGCCACCCATTCACTTGGGCTTATTTTAGGGGGAGGGTGTATGTTTATGCCCACGCCAAAAATCAGGCTTGGCCTTATTTTTGGGACATGTCATATTTTCGGGAAAACATGGTGTGTGTGTGTGTGTGTGTGTACACACATATATATGCGCGCGCGTGCACACACACACACACACACACATACACATATATCTAAGTCTTTGGTTATTCGGGTTTTCTCCCGTGTAAAATTGGAAGTGTCTTGGTGACGTTTCAACGAAGTCTCATTCGTCATCTTCAGGCTGGTATTTTCTTCCTTTTAACTGCCAGTGGGGGTGTGAACTGATTGGGTGGGAGCTTGGCTGTGTTCTGATTGGGTGGAGGTGTGAACCCAATCAGTTCACACTCCACTGGCAGTTAAAAGGAAGAAACAGCTGCGATCACACATTGCTCCTAGAAGCACGAAGCCGAAAACACCAGCCTGAAGATGACGAAGAGACTTTGTCGAAATGTCGCCAAGACACTTCCAATTTTACATGGGAAAAAACCTGAATAACCAAAGACCTAGATACAAACATATACATATATACATACATACATATACATATATACACACACACAAACATATACACACATATATAATTTATTAATAAATTAATAATTTATTAACACCCAGAAATACTTTGTAAGATGGATGGCAAACAAATTTAATAATAAAATAAAATAAAATAATACTTGAGAGACTATCTGTTCTTTTTTCTGTAGAAATACCTGAAATCTTTACAATCTAGAGGTGAGCAATACTTCACAATTCACCAGATTGTGAAATAAATAATTTTAATAGTTTAATTTAATCAATAAAAGCATATTCTGAAGAATGGTAAATAATACAACAGAAGTTGGAATTTAAAATAGATCATAAGTATCTAGAAGAAGAAACACAAATGTATCTAAATTATGGTACCCCATTTGTTACTGTTTAATATATCAGAAACAAAAGAAGGAAAAAGATGCAAAACGAAATTGTGAAAGGAGAAATTTTTTTTAAACTTCAAAGAAATTGTGAAAGGGTTATGATGGGAATACACAGTGTCAGTAAGGCTAACATATAACTATGCTGAAAAATATGAAGCAACATATGACTAATTTGAATTTAGTATGAAAATATACTATGTTACCTGAATTCAATAACAATAATAGGTTAGCAGCATTCTATTTTTATCACCCTTAGATGATAAACCATTTTATTTCATCTGAAAACAAGATATCAATAATTTAGGCAGGAAATAGGCTAGGGGAAGAAATATACTTAAGTAGAAAGCTTGAAGAATAAAGTACCAAAATCTGGTACATTTTTCTTTGCTTAAAATTATGGTTATAACTGAGCAGCATAATGAGATATGACTGCAAACTAAAAACCTGCTATAAAAAGGTTTTGTAAAGGTTCTCCCATTGTTATTGTTGCTATAAATATATAATTAACCATTTTTAGCAGAGCTGTGTAAATATTATATATATTCATTTATAATATAATGAATGTATTCATGTTGTTCACTAGAACCCTTCTAAGATTTCTGTTTGCCCTTTTGATCCTGAATTGCATAGAGCTAAGATAATCATTTAGTTACCGTATTTTTCGGACTGTAAAACGAAATAATAAGACATTAGCTTTAGAAGAGGAAAACAAGAAAAAAAATTCTGCCTCTGTCTCCCAGCATCCATCTGGTATTCATCTGGCTAGAGTCCTTGCAGCAAACAGAAAACAGCCTGGTCAACTTCAGCACGTTATCGCAGCCCCAACACGTGGCTCGTGAGGGCTCTGCTCCCTTGCACCTACCACTGGTCAACTGAGCTGAGCTGCTGCTGCCGCTGGGGAACACTGGAGCCATCGCTGCTGAGCAGCTGATTGGCAATTGGATTTGCATCACAGAATACCACTGATTAACTGTTCTAGCGATGGGGATTGCCGCTGCCCATTCGCCACTGCCCATTCACTGACAATTGCTGCGATCGCCGGCAAATGGGCAGTGGTGGGGATAGGCGGCGGCGATCCCTAGAACAGCTGATTGGTGCCGCACCAATCCCCTCCCCACCCCACTGCAATATTTACTCTATAAGACGCACAGACAATTTCACCCATTTTTTGGGGGGAAGTGTGTGTTATAGTCCAAAAAATAAGGTATATATTTTATAAGATATAGCAGCTAATTGAAGCTTTATGCAGATGTATTGTTTTCAACTTTACTGTTGTCAACACTGAATTTATCCATTGTTTTAGTTATCAGTTTTTCAGTATTGTGTGATATCAAAAAAAAGGGCTCTGTATTTCTGCCTTGAATAAATATCTGCAGATTAGGTTACCTAATTGCTTATCTCTTTAGATATTTCCTGCATTTTATTGATTCTAGTAAATTTTTAGTTACTGATAAGATTAGTAACTAATCTCTTACCTTTAATATGCTTAAAAGTTAGAATCTATGTACAGAGAGAGACAGTCTTCATTCCACACCATGCCATGATCATTTATTTAAAATCAAATTATATCATAATTTTAGAAAGATAAATACACAAGCAGATTTAATTGTTCAAAAGGAATTGTGTGAATAGTTCATACCGGTATATGATAGCCCAGGAAGTTGTAAAGTTGTAATTTTGTTGAATCAAATTAAGGCAAATACGTTTGCCAGGATAATGTTGTAGGATCCAATCTGGGTCAGTCACCAGGTTTGGTCTTCTGGGCTTTTGGACTTGAGCTGACACAGATCTTCAGGAAACTTCTCTCTCACCAGAATGTGTGCTTTGGGCTATTCTATGTGTAGTGTTTATGTGACATCTGGTTGTGTGTGGCCTTTTAGTTGATGGTTGGGGTGTTGATGGCTGGTTATTAAGTAGCTGGCAGTTGTTTCCTCGTGCTGCCAAGTCCTTGGCTCTTACGTACCTGATAACTTGGTGGTAAATCAGCACTCCTATTGATTGACAGTCATTGTAGTTCAAGAATCTAGCTTGGAATTGATCAAGTTGAACACATTTGTGCATATAAAATGTACAGCACAAACACTTAGCATTAGTTCCTTATTTATTCTTGATCCTCAGCAGTGGTCATGTGAGAGTCTTTTTTTCAAATTCCTTTGGGCCAATAAAAAGTCAAAAAACGTTTTAATATTTCATCTTGAATACATTTCCCACACATTTACATTTATGAATATGTTATATTTCTTTCCCACCCTTGAGTTCCAAATAACAGAAAAAGAATAATAAGCTTTTTTGACACAAATCCAGATGGTGTAATGAGGGGGCAGGGTTTGAAATATTTCTGAAATATTTTTTATGGATAAAATATGTTCCTGATAAATAAATGGAAGAATTGGCCATATTTCCTGAGACCTTGATATACCTTTAATTTAGAACTTCTATGGAATATAGAAAATTATTTTCAGTGGTAGATGTATTTAAAAATGTTTCAAAACAACTAATATCTTTGAAAATAGAATGTTAAATTACTCCTTTTTTTAAGGAAGCTTGATTTTAAACATAATGTATATGGATAATCTCAGCCTAAACTCTGGATTTATTAAATCATAAGCATCATACATATTGTATGTTTTCTTTACATGCCTTTATTCTACCTTAAAATGCTTAAAAATAAATATATGTTAGCATCTGAGTGAAAACACATGGAAATTACATTAATTTTATGTTTATGGCCAGCATAAATAAATGTATCCACCAGATTAGCAGTGTGCACTAAGGAAGAAAGGACCTTTTTTTAGGTAGACCTGGACAAAATAGAAATATATTGTGCAAATGGTGGAGCAAGAGGCTTTATTGTCTACAAAGGACTCCAAAACCACAATAAAATAATCAAATAATATATCAACAGCTAAGAGTTATTCCTCCCTGGACTAAAGAAATATGAAAGAAAAGCATGTTGCCATGATAGTGGAAATAACTGCCAAGACAATCTTTTTTGATTCACAGTTATCTTGGAGGTGCTTTGTACCAAAGCTAGATGGAGAATGGAGATATGCAGCAGTCTACTTAGTCTTTTTATTAATTGCTCAAAGTATTTGAAGACAGGAGAAGAAATCTTGATACAATCATTGTGGTAAGAATTTTTCAAAGCTAGAAAATGAATTAGTTGAAAAAGTAATGGGAACAAGCTAGATATTGGGAAACGATAACACAATAACTATGACTAAAAAAACCAACTTAGTTTAAGTTTATTAAGATTAAAAAGCAAAACAAGTTTCAGAGTACAAGCTGGCATAAACACAGCCCTCTGCCATCCCTTAAATAAAAATCTCTTTTCCACCATTAAATGGCAGCTGTCAATGGCCAACTGCAAATGGGTGCAATGTTTGTGCCTTCATGCATGTGAATAGCTATTAAAATCATAGCTTCAGTTGAATTTTCCCTTTGTAATGAGTTATAAAATATTATATATCTGTTATGATGTTTTTTAATTCACCAATAATATCTGTTAGGGATTAAAAAGAACGAAAAATATTGATATTATGTATTTATGGAAGCAGTCCTTTGGGATTAATGACTTGGTGTTTTCTAGATGAATGAGAATGCTGAGTAGAGACTCATTCAAATTTACGGTAAGCCTAACTTTTCCAGAATGCACTCAAAAGAACAAAATTAAATATAGATGTCTTTCTCATTAGCAATCTTATGGATAGCTGAACACCAACACTCTTCTGCTGAATGCACTACTATATAAAAACTAGTACATGTTTTATTCTATGTAGGAGTTTATACTCATGCCAAGAAGCAAACATGTTAACTAATTGACTGGGATCTACTGAACAATTGTTTTAATTAGATCAAGCTTCTAGGAAAATATATTGAAGATCTACTTATTTCCAACTGAAGTAATATCAAAGCTTAAGTTACTAAGGCATATATCAAAATTCTGAGGTATGAAATTAGGGATATTTGATCTCCTTTCAATATATCTTGAAAAGCAGTTCTCTAAAGTACTTCTCTATATATTTCACATTTGCATAAAAATCTGCTATATATTAGACAACAATATTTGCAGATGGCTGGTGATTATTGAAGCAAGAAACTGAAAGTAAATTAAGAATTTATTTTAGGTTCACTTAGTGCATAATAACAAAAAGTCTACTGCCTGAGTTTAAATTAGATTTACATTTTAACGTAAATCAGTACCAGAAAAGTTAAATAATAAAAATATTATTTTCAGCAACAGTGATTTTCAAATGGAACTGTCAAGTCACCTGGGAGATGACATGGTTCTGGAATGGGCAGCTGTCCAAACACAGCTCATATATAATAATTATTTCCGAAGTAGTTTTTCATAACCTATCTGTATCTTACTGGTAGACCCTAACATTGCTGTCCCTCCCATACTGCTAGCAATATTACAAAGACAGATTAGAACCACAGAGGAAAGGTTAAAACTACATTTGTGGAAGACCTTTTTAATTGTTATAAAAGAGTCTAAAGGCAAATAATTAGAATTTAATCCAGAATGAAAACATGCTGTAGCAATATTCACTAAAATTAAAACATTTAATTTAAGGAGAAATAATTTAGTTTACCAATGGCTGTTTGCAAATTAAGAGCATTAAGCTGTTCAAGTGAAAACCACAAGAAACATCCTCTTTCAACTGGGTACATGCTTATCTATTCTATCTACTTATGTGCCACCTAATCTCAGAATATCTGGGTAGATCACAAAAATATTGTGGTCATTATTGATTCCCAGGGTCCATGGGGCTATCCGTTGTTGTTGTTGCTGTTGTTATTCATAGTATTACTAATTAAAAGTTTTTATTGATTTATTTTCATGTAAATGTTTGAGGGTCACTGAACAATCTGAAACTTCATATAATTTTTATTTAAAAAATTTGTCCTGTCTAATATCAAAACCATAAATCATAAGTACATTTTTTTCCGTTTTATACAAAAAGTACATAAGGGGTTTCTTGTCAGCAATAAACGTAGAAATTGTTTTTTTTCTCTAATCAAAAAGTTAATTTAGCCATCTCAGCAAGTTCCATTATCGTCACCAACCATTCATCCCTTGTGGATAGTACCAAATCTTTCCATTCTTATGCAACACTATGCATGGAATAATCATGTTGCAGGCAAAAAACATTGTTCTTTGAGTTTTCTCCAACTATTTGTTCATCAATATAAAATCTAGTCAAAGTTTTATATTAATCTTTAAAATCCTCTGTATCTGTGTATTTGAATTCAGAATTTTCTAGTTGTTTTAAATGATAAAACATGATAAAACATCCCTTCCTGATGTTTACATTTCAAACATACATTTGAAGTGTCTCCATACATTCTAGACAGTTTCTTTGGCAATCTAAAGCAATGATACATCATTTTACAAAGATTCTCTTTTTTGCAATTTTCAATTATTTTAGCCATGTATATCCCCATTGTTCTTTCTGCATATTT
The DNA here is from genome assembly GCA_022577455.1 of Arizona elegans. Classification (NCBI taxonomy): domain Eukaryota; kingdom Metazoa; phylum Chordata; class Lepidosauria; order Squamata; family Colubridae; genus Arizona; species Arizona elegans. The sequence goes on along the minus strand of JAKOOJ010000009.1, from coordinate 34,010,775 downwards.
TAACCAAAAATTTAGCTCTCTTTATAATACACGCATTTGTTCTTCTGTTTTGAATTTCAATAAAAACTTATACATGTTAGCAATTAAATGTTCATCATTTGTATATAATTCTGTTTCAAACTGTCTTGCAATGTTTAAAACCACAAATACTTTTGTCTGCTTTAAATTTTTCTAATAATTGTAAATAAGAAGACCATTGACAACTATATCCCTCTGCCACAAGTTCTTCTTTTGATTTGATTTTACATTCTCCTTGACGACAATCTGAAACTTCATGAATGGACTGAAGAGCTTGGACGATTCCTGGTGTGCAAAATATATATATATATATATGTGTGTGTGTGTGTGTGTGTGTGTGTGTGTGTGTGTGAGTCTGTGTGTGTGTTAATCCCCTTCTTAACTATAATAAGGAAGGTTCTCTTCAGCTCTAATGGCAATTTGTTTCCAGTTTCTTTTTTTTAAAATAAATTTTATTTCTTTTAAAAAAATATAAACAGAAAATTTATCAACAAACAGATCGCGGTGAGAACCTTACATAATACATTACCTTCAGTCCAAATATACAAATGAGAAATAAAAACTAAGTTAACATTGTCCTCTTCTTATTCTGTTATTTAACCAAACATACCATAGGTCCCAACATTGGAAATATGTTTCCAGTTTATTGAGATGCACAAACCAAGCTCCTTATAGCAGCTCACAAAAAAGAAAACAATATTAATCACACAAGTTATGATTAGAGTCATTTTCTGCAAAGAAAAAAGAACTTTAGTTTCAAATCTTGGAAAATGGATGTGTATATGTTGGCTCTCATTTATCAGTAACTACCCTATTTCCCCCCAAATAAGACATCCCCTGATAATAAGCTCAATCGGGCTTTTGAGCTTATTAATAAGGCCAAGCTTATTTCAGGCTTCAAAAAAATATAAGACAGGGTCTTATTTTTGGGGAAACACGGTAGATTAAAATGGAGCTTCTTATGTCTTTGATTCTCTTTATAACCAAGTCTTGGTTTAATGTGGAAGATGGTAATTGCTTCCTTAATACCACAGAAAATAGCCATCTGTTGTTATTTGCAATATTTTTTTGAAATGTTCCTCTTTTTTCTGGACTTGGAAAATCATGTACGTTCTCAAAACTTAATGACTGACCAACATTAATTTTTATATGACAAGGACATTTTTAACCATTTCTAGTTTTAGAAACTTCCCTTAAATGCTTTTGATGCTATATTTCCTTTGAGGGGAAACCTATAATTTTATTTTAAATTTGTATTGAGTAAAATAAAGTAAAATTAGAAACTCTATTGAGTCCTCCCCCTCCTTTTTTTTCTTTGCTGCTGAGTTTATGTATCCAGCTAGTTGTCTTCTTATTGTTTTCTCAGCTTGCTTAGCAGGGAAGATTGACCTTCCTTTCCTTACATTACATCTTTGTGTGTGGTGGTTGAATGCACTGAATATTTTACCCCATCTGTGTTTTAATAATAGAACAATGGGTATTTTATGTATTATGAGATACCATAAAAGGTATTATTTGGATATTGTATTAACAAGCAATATTAACATTCAGAGAATTAATGCATTAAAATTAGCCCTGATAATTTAATATACTTGCTGAAAGATACTTATTTGAGTTTGTAAAATAACAAATGTGGAAGTTCACATTATAGGAGAAATTCAGGCATGTCATTTCCACTGATGAACTTTTGAGATGTAAATGAGGATATGCCTTGTGTGGACATTAAAACAAGAAATGTCTCTTGAGACATTTGTCTTTTTGAAAAATACTCATTCTTATGTTTGTCCCCCTCAAACAAATCCCAACAACAGACTAAAACAAAATGCATGATGTAGATAAGGAAAGCTTGGATATAATTACAAGAATACAGAGGGAAAAGCAAACAGTTTTATAGAAGCTTAATACTACAAAAGCCCAGTAATATGCATTTGACATCAATTTGGTCCCAGCAGCAGACAATTCTTCTACAATCCTGGAATGAGGATATCCTATGTATCATGGAAATTCATTATTTTCACCATGACTTTCACACCGCTGGTTGGGTTCATAACCGTGCTAAACAACAGTGCAGTTTGGTTTGCCTTCAGTGTTATGTAAACCCCCTTATTATGATTATGAAACCATGCTGAATAGAAACTAAGTTTGATAACAGTATGATGCAGAACAGTTAGTACATCCTGCCTGAAGAAAACTATATGGGAACCTGAACTTTCAAGCTATGTGCCATGATTCAGTGAAGCAAGATCTACATTTGGAATAGAAAACAGTTGAGTAATAAGGACAACTTAAAAAGGAAATAAAGAAGTTAATTTCCTAAACTCTACAGGTAGTACATTCTGAAGAGCTGAATTGGCAATGAACCTGGTTTAATCCCAAATCACCAGCAGTTAGGCTTGCAATAACTATAGACAAACTTCCTCAAATGATTTCAGAGGTTCATATGAAAAATGATGCTTTCTCAACAGCCTGGCCTTAAATCATATAGGGCTTTAAAACTAATAAGCAGTACCTTGTATTTTACTTGGATTTTTTTGTGGGGGGGGGCAGTGCAAGGGTTCAATCACAGGTATAATATGTCACATTCTTCCCAAGATCAACCTAGCTACTGAATTTTTTACCAAATGGACTTTCCAGATTAGATGCAAAGACATCACTATGCAGAGAACATTATGGTGAAATCTGGACATTACCAGTGAATATTGCAGCTTTAAAACAACATAGGTGTCATATTAACAACATAGGTGTCATATTAACCAAAGCTGTTAAAAAATGTTTCTATCATTGTTTCAGTCTGAAGGAATAGAAAGAAATATGGGTGCAAACACACTTGCATGCAAAGTTACATTCCCACTTTCTCTGCAAAAGCAGAACCCTGGAATTACATCTCCTTGGAATTACAATCCTTAATAAGTACTCTCTTCTCTGCATGTGGTTTTAATTTCATTGATAGTATTTAGAAGATCTATATTCATTACTGAAAGATGTCACACACACAAATCTGGGCATCATTAGCATATTGATAACACCCAAGTCCAAGCCTCCCAATAAACTGTCCCAGCAATTCCATGTTGATATTTAAAAGCATGAATTGTCACTGGATGTGACAAATTTAATTTGATCTAATGTTATAAGATAAATTACATTAGGCTATCCCAAAGTTGACTCTGACCAAGAGTGGCATCCAGATTGGCTTAATTTATCCCCAACACCCGCAACACCGAAAAAAATAATTGAAAGTATTAAGGTTCCTTAACAGATCCATAAAGAGTCCATATTAACCCTACTCATCAAAAAGACTGACCAAATCCTCTAAGGTAGCATCCAAATATTTCCTTTGGTACCATATCCCAGCACTCCATACTTTACCAGAGACCTTAAATGCTACCCTCCTACCTTCTACTGTGTCAACCACAACAAGTGATTGGAACAACCCCAATCATTGTTCTTTGCTTTACCATTTTCACTGCATATTTATAAGGATTTAATTGATGCATGCAAGGTTATTTAAGGGAATGTTCTCATCTCAGTCTTTTTCTTAAGTTAGGCAATAGCACAACATTTATGAAGAAATCATTTGTTGGAGAAATGTTGTAGAACCAAAGCAAGGTTGACCTGTTGCATTTCAGTATGACTAATGGAGAAAAAAACTGATTTACAGATACAGCATGCTCAATTGCACAATTCTGAAATTGTATTTCAGAAGATTTAAGGGGGACCAAACTAATATTGTGAGAGAAAAATATGAAGTACTTTGGGTGTTGACTAAACAAAGAAAGAGGCTTGCTCCTTTGGCCAATACCATGGATTGGCCCTGGATTGTAAAACTTTAGTAAAATCCATGTCATAAATTAACTGAGGTATGCACTGTCACTGCGTTATGTGTTTGTCAGCCGAGCGACCATTCTAAGACTTACAGTAGCCTGCCAGAGAACTTTATCATATCTCTGTAGTAACAGAGATAAGACTGTCTTGTGATTTCTGAGCTAGTGCGCATGTCCAAGTTTAAGGAAGAAACTTCCTGATTTATGTTTTCCTTTGTCTGTCTCTGTTATAAAACTGTCGGTAACGATGTAGGTAGTAAGTTTGTTTTATTTCTTTGTAATAAAATGTTTCTTAGAATATATTTCAGGTTTTCTTTCTTTAAAGTATACAGCATGGAAAACAAGATCCATCCGTCTCTAATTAAGTGCAATTACCCCAGGGGAGTATCGAAGCAAACTACTATTTGCTGTTGGTATTTGCTGTTGGTATATAATAAACATCAGGATGAATGCATTGAGCTCTTCAACATAAACAGTTCCTTTTCCTATGACCTGACAAGGATGATTGGAAAAAGAATAAAGTTCATGTAGTTCGGGTGCATCTCTGTAAAAAGTTCTTTTCTGTAAGTAACATGCAATGCTGTGCCACTATCCAAAGTCCACAGAAGTCATCTGTCATACTCTGAATGAGGTTGTGGATTGTTGGTTAAAGCCAATGTGGCGAGTGGAGCTTGCGGATCATGCCTGGGACCATGATGACCTTGTCTTCCGCCTCTGCCTCTGCCTCCTCTGGAGTCTGTTCCTCTGGGTTATGTGATGGGAGCTGGAAATTGTTGGGGACAATCCTGGGTGGCATGTTCCACACGATTACAGATGTAGCATCTTGGCATCCTTGGAATGAAGGGTCTTCCTCGGAAGAAACGTCTTGCTGGAGCTCTTGATACAGGTGGTCCTCTCAAATGTGGCGTGGGTAGCATAAGTGCATCTTCTTTGGTTAAGCATGTAGCATGTAGCATGTAAACATGTCAGCTTGTAGATAAGCCATGTCAATATCGAACTGGAAAGCTTCTAAACCAAGGATAGTGGCGGTGGCTAAAGCAATTTTTACACTTTCAGTCCGGACTGTCCATGAGTAGGTATTTATGTAGTCCTCAGGATAACATTGAGTGAAACCCTGAGCTACAAATCTGGCCTTGTACAATAACTCACCATTTGGCTTCTTTTTGATTCTGTAGACCCATCAAGTGCCAATGACTTTTTTGTTTGCTGGAGGATTTGCAGGCGTAAATATCTTTCCAGCATGGAAAACAAGATCCATCCATCTCTAATTAAGTGCACTTACCCCAGGAGAGTATCAAAGCTGATTTACGCTTTGACATGCACAGCCAAAGTTAAAATTGGACTACCAAATCTAGGAGGCAGCCAGCAACCTAATAACTATTTGATGAGAACAGAGGGTTAGGGCAGGGGTGTCAAACTTGCAGCCCGCAGGCCAGATGTGTAATCTGCTGGCCCCACCCTCCTGGTTTAGCAAAGAGGAAAAAAGTCCCAATATGTCTCTTGATGCCGCCGTGACGATTTGAGTTTGACACCCCGGGTTAGGGTTTTCTGCATCTGCATGCTTGACAATTTAGTGCTTGTCCAGATGTTTGCATTTCAGATCTGATAATCTGGTTCAAGGTAGAGTGAAAACTCCAACTTAAGTACAAGATTAGTAAATGTTTCTTAACTCAAGCCACGATTTAGAGAGTAAGGGAGAAACATATTTCAAATGTTCAAATATGGTTTACAGGGAGACAAGGCATGGAGTATGGAAGATTGGCCACAAAAGAAATAAAGGTTAAAGTATTACATGCTCCAAGTTCCATTCAGGCACATCTAGTTCTGACTGCAGCAGCTTGGCTACTTGAGATCAATACCTATTAAATGCCTTCCTCCTTATCATAAACCTTCATTATCATTCTGCCCTCTAGACTTCTTTGCTGTAGCAATTGCATTTGTATCAGCTGAGTGGCTGAAAGTCTAGGTTGAGGTCTGAATCATTAGTAGGGCCTAACTCTTCCTCAGCTGTAAAACTAGGGCCTGTCCCTTATTGTCAAATTTATCTGATGTTCTTTCTTGATTGCCTTCTTTCTCCAATGACTATTCAAATGGCAGAGAGATAATTAAAATTCTTGTTAGCCCTCATTCATTCTCCTGATCTAGTATCCCTCTCTCATCTTTCCTTGTACTGCCTAGGGTGGTGTTTCTCAATTATGGCAATTTTAAGATGTGTGGACTTCAAGTCTCAGAATTTTTCAGCCAACAAAGCTGTCTAAGTCCACTTCTTAAAGATTGAGAAATACTGGTCAAGTGCCCTCTTATAACTACCAATACTAAAAGCATGTAGTGTACAGTTTTGATTAATTGAAGCCTGAGCTAAAATAATGGTTGAGAATGTGTCATCTTAGAAGAAACATTTGGAAGAATTCCATCAAGTGGCAAAGCACTGCAATATAAACTGAATAGGAACCCTTCCCTAATTTGTTTATTATGAAGCAAATTGCATCAAAGCATCAAAGAAAAAGGGTGGTCCTTTGACCTATAATTATGTGAACTAACAAGGACTATGTAATATTTTCTTTCAAATATAATATCAATTTTTGTTGTTGTTGTTAGTTGTGAAGTCTTGTCCAACCCATCGCGAACCCATAGACTGCATTCCTCCAGGCCTTCCTGTCCTCTACCATCTTCTGGAGTCCATTTAAGCTCATACCTACTGCTTCAGTGACTCCAGCCAGCCAGCTCATTCTCTGTCGTTCCCTTCTTCTTTTGCTCTCAATCTTCCCCAGAATTAGGCTTTTCTCCAGTGAGTCCTTCCTTCTCATTAGGTGGCCAAAGTATTTGAGTTTCATCTTCAGGATCTAGCCTTCTAAAGAGCAGTCAGGGTTGATTTCCTCTAGGACTGACCGATTTGATCACCTTGCAGTCCAAGGGACTCGCAGGAGTCTTCTCCAGCACCATAGTTCAAAGGTCTCAATTCTTTGGCACTCAGCCTTCCTTATGGTCCAACTTTCACAGCCATACATTACATAGTATCAATTTAAGCAGTTCTAAAACCTGAAAGTGTAACAAGTATGCATGGTTTGTGAATTGTTATTTTCCTAGAAATCTTGTTTTCTTTCCGGTTCCGAGACAAAAGATTGCTACTTCATAGAAACTACTAATGGCCTTTCAACTTAGAAATGTATGTGCAAAAAAAAAAAAAAAAAAAAAGTCAAGTAAATGTTGAGCGATTGCAAATGAAAAACACATTTGAGGAGGGCGATAGGTGGGAAGCAGACCTGTAAAATAATATTTTTTTTTAGATAAAAATGTGTCACAGGGTCAAATGAAGATGTGATGTAGTTTTAATTTCCATCCTTTACCTATATGTTCTGGTACAGACTGCTCTTGTTAGTTTCGTAACTAGGGTGGGAATAGAAAGAGAAAAAAGCTGTACAGAGAGATTAATTTACAAACTAGCAAAGAAGAATTAGTCACAAGAGACCAACCTCTGAGGGTCTGGCAGCCACCAGCATTCTCTTTGAAGTATGCAAAATATTTCACATGGATTTATATTTTTCCTTTTTGTTAGTCTGCCTTTTAAGTTTTTCAGTTTGTTCTTTCTTGTAATCCTGCAATGGGTCAGAATTAATTGATGTAATTTCCCTTCTGATGGCCTCATATTTAAAAGGACAGATACAGAGGAAGGATTATTGATTCTAAAAACCCTACATAAAATGCCACTTTAAAAATCTTTTTTAAATAAGACCATTTAAGCAAAAAAAAAAGTTTTCAGTCTTATCTGCTCTGAATATTGGAATAAAGATAAGAAACATAAGCATTTGATCTTTCATGTAGTTTTCGTTGCTCCAGTATTTAGCATCTGGTTTGGAATATTGTAACACATTTTATGCAGAACCCCTTGAAGTTGGTTTGTAATTATAATTAACTGAAACAGCAGCTGCTAGAAAATAAGCTAGAAGCAAAGGAAAAATTATGTAACCAGTCTAACCAGTTACAGATTGGTCCTTAGCCTGTTTATGAATTCATTTCTAAAATTTAAAGCTCCAGATTGGGACTTATTCTCTCATAAATTAGAACATTTGGGAATATGCCTTCATTTAGTATCTGATGATTTCCCATTTCCTTTACATCGCATCATAATTTAGCATCACAAAATAGCCTAATTCTAGTCTTTGAAAGACTAGAGCAGGGGTGTCAAATTCACGGTGTCACAGTGTCATCACATGATGTATCAGGACTTCCCCATCTCTTTGCTAAACCAGGTGTGGGCATGGCCAGTACGTGATGCATCTGGCCTGCGGGCCAGGGTGTTTGACAGCCTGTTCTAGAGTGAAGAGATAATTTGCACCACTTAAATCTGAATCTAAGCTATAACTATATATTTGTGCTGACAGTGGTCTAATTATTTATTTATTATTTTATTTGTATCCCATATTTATTATTTTTTACAAATAACACAAGGTGCCAAACATATCCAACACACTTTCCTCAACCTATTTTCCCCCACAATGACAATCCTGTGACGTGAGTTGGGCTGAGAGAGTGCCTGGGCCAAGATAATCCAGCTGGTTTTCCTAGCTAAGGCAGGAATAAAACTCACATTCTCTCACTTTCTAGCCTCATGCCTTAACCACTAGATCAAACTTGGTGATGATATCAATGTCATATCTATACAGGTAGTCCTCTGTTTACAAGAACAAGAAAAGTGATTTATGACAATTTTTCATACTTATGACCCTTGCAGTATCCCTGTGGTCACATGATCAAAATTTGGACACCCGGCAACTGACTCATATTTATGACGGTTGCAATGTCCCAGGGTCATGTGATCAGCTTTTGCGCCCTTCTGACAGCAAAGTCAATGAGGAAGATTCACTTAACAACTGTATTACTATCTTAACACATGCAATGATTTGCTTATAACAACTGTGGCAAGAAAAGTCATAAAATGGGCCAAACTCACTTAACAAATGTTTCAAGTAACAACATAAATTTTGGGTTTAATTGTGGTTGTAATTCGAGGACTACCTATACCATTTATTTTTATATCTTCAACTCTTTAATTTTAACTTGTTTTAATTCTACATTTTATCCCTTTATTTACTTGGGTAAAGTTCTTTATCTTTTATTCTAATTTTTAAGTTCTTTTATAAACCACTTTAAGCCTTCGGACTTTTCATATTAATAAATAGTGCAGTTTGTTCTGTATATGTTTACTCTGAAGTAAACATATACAGACAAGTATGTGTGTAACATAATTATGTGATTATAACCTTTGGTTGCTCATATATAATTTAGGATTAAAATTAAAGTATATTTTAACTGGTTTGAAATAATATAATCTTTTATTTTTATGCAATATAGCTTGGAATAAAATAGCAATATAAATACTGATTCTTTTAAAAAATCACTTTATTCATGATTATCAATAAATAGGTAATTAGCATAGGAATTTGTATGTTGAACATACACCCTGTCTCTGTGTTATATATCTGGGCTGTTGAGAAAGTGAAGAAAGATTTATTATGCATTATTATTATTATTGAATGACTAAATATTGATCATCATCCAACAAATGCTTTTTAATAAAATGAGAAAGTTATCATTCTTAATTGTCCCCCTGCCACATACAGCACTACCTGCTAACAATAAGAAGAGAACTGATAACCATAAAGATCTTATAAAAACACCACTAGTATTTATTATTATTATAGTGAGCTGGACATAAATATGCCCTTCTGTATAATATGTTGAACTGCAGGATCTTAAACCATAAGAATGGGTATAGATCTGAACACTTTAAATGTCTGAACTATTTTTTTACTGCTCTAATTTTTCTCAAAAAAGACAGTGGACTTTTTTTTTTTTTTAAATTACTTCTCATCCAAGAAACTTCTTGGATGTTCCACCAGTCAGTTAGAACTGAATAAGCTTCTTGGATGAGAAGAAAACATTTTCAAAGCAAAAGAAGGAGGAGGAGGAGGAGGAGGAGGAGGAGGAGGAGGAGGAGGAGGAGGAGGAGAAAAACCCAAGAAAGTCCAGTTACTTTCTTTTTTTTGGAAAAAAAACCTCTTTGGGACAACCATGGCCAGATGATTGAGAATCTCCATGAACAATTGCTCTAATTTTTGTTTTGTCAATATTATCAAATTGAGGAAAAAACCCTTATAATTTAAAAATAATAAGCTCCTTCAAGGAGGTTTCCAAGATCTAATGCAAGGCAGTGCATATTAATAAATAATAAAAACATGATGATACTGAATCATTAATGATCCAATCATAAACAACCCAAGAAAAGGGCTTTTAGGGCATCAGTCAGTATTAGGTACGTATAAAGCTGTCTTCCTCTTCCTACCACATAAATATAGGAGGTGCAAGTGAAAGGAAATTCTATCAGTTAAATTTTTCACTGGCAGATGAACAGTACCTAATACTATACGTCACTCAAAATGGACTTATTATAAATTATATTATAGATCACATTATTTCAGTCTCTTCTCATTGCAGTCTCTTTTGTTTCATATAGTAAGCAAAAAGTTAGTTAACAGCTGTAATTTATACATACCTCATCTAAAAGATAATCATTCTAGAAAAAGAGTTTAAGGCTACATGCTACTTAGGTGATTAATTATCAAAATTGATCCTACTATATGTCTTGAATCAGAGGTGGGTTTCAGCAGGTTCTGACCAGTTCTGGAGAACCGGTAGCGGAAATTTTGAGTAGTTCGGAGAACCGGTAGTAAAAATTCTGACTGGCCCTGTCCCCATTTATTCTCTGCCTCCCAAGTCCCAGCTCATCGAGAGGAAATTGGAATTTTGCAGTAACCTTCCCCTGAATTGGGGAGGGAATGAAGATTTTACAGTATCCTTCCCCTGCCACACCCACAAAGCCATGCCCATCAAGCCATGCCACGCCCACCAAGCCACACACCAAGCCAGAACCAATAGTAAAAAATTTTGAAACCCACCATTGTCTTGAACTCTAGATGAGATAGATATTAGAGGAAATTCAGCAGGCCATGTTAACTGAGGCTAAACAAAAATGTGGATGTTTTAATATCAGGAAGATTTAAAAAGAAGACTGACCAAATAGTATGAAACAGAAGTAAGGAATTTTGTAATAAATGCTGCTGAGTCAGGCTAAACAGATTTTACTCAGGTTATCTGATAAAAATAGTGAACAATTCAGTTGAACAAAATGCCTTAGTAGGCTAGTTAGAGCAATCCAACAAATATGCCTAATTAATTATTTAACTCAAGAATAAAAAGCACATTGATAGTACTTTTGGACACCTCCAGATAGCATTATTTCTACTATTAGAATTATGATTTATTTGGATTCCAAGAAAAATTATTTGGAATAGTCAAGATTGTAAAACTTGGTCACACCATAAAGAAGTTCTATATATTTTCCAAGCTAGGGTGGTGATTTAAGGTGCTAGGTGTATAGTTATACAAATCAGCTTCAACTCCATACCTTCTCCCTCTCCCACAAAAACCAGTTTGAAGCAAGCCTTCAAATATTTTACTCCAGCTAGCCTCAAAATACTGAGAACACTACTCATTTTCCTTCCTATTGATTAATCAGAAGTTTGAAAAAAGGAGTCCTGTCACCTCATTTCTCACAAAAGAAAAATATTGATGCATTCTATTGATATTTATTGTATTCCTTCAATGTGTGTGTGTGTGTGTGTAGGTATGTGTATATATATTTTAGCCAGCCATTCCTCTTCTTGTTTCTATTAATAGCCTCAGTTTGGTGGGATGATAGCATCCCATCTTGAAGCATTAATGTTTTACTACTGTTGGTGTACATTTGCTCTTTGTACGTATTAGGGGAGAATTTCTGCATATTATGTTAAAACCTGAAAAATTTACATAGATTTCAAACCGGCTATTAAAAATTCTTTGTTAAATAGGAAAAAATCAAGCATTTTACTGGTATTCTGAAAGTATCTAGAAATGAGCTAGAAGGGTTAAGGCTGAGTTTTATAATAAGTTTGCCAAATTCTTTCTCTGTATAAGGGTTTACATCCCAGAACTGAAAGGCATGGCAAAAAAAACATACTGCCCACAAAGTGACTGCAAAACCAAAACACCAATATAGCTTTCCATATTTTTTAATGTTATGATGACAGGCATGTTGGAACCAATCTGGGTGCGTGCATAAAGGACAGAGCAAAATATGGAATTATTACTTGGAAAAATATGTAACTGTTGTGTGCAACTGTTCACTTGGCTTTTCCAGATGTTCCTCTGTTTCAATGAGATACCAAATATTTCAACTTTACTTCTTTGAAGACAACTGTAATCCCAAAGCAGTAGAGTATTAATGGCAAATGGCAGATTTATAGACTACTTCTAGAAGGTCATAGACCTGTTATAATAATTTTATAGAGCAAACATAAGACATATAACAATTGTTTCCATATTCCCTTGTTAATCAACTGTGTGTGTGCATATGTGTGTGCATCTATGTATATGTATATATGTATATAGGCATGTGTGTCTGTGTCTTTGTGTGTGTGTGTGTGTGTGTGTATACATAAATTCCTCAGATGAACAAATGAATCTCCTAGCTTCCTCTAAGTGACTTCAGGTAAAAAATAAAGAAATATATATACAATTATTTTTCATCACGAAGCTGAAGAAAAAGATGTCTGTTTCTGTTGTCCAAATGTTAGCCATGACTTGTCAAGAATCTACTTGTAGAGACAAAAATCAAATTTTTGTTTGTTCAGACAGAGGGCTGTAACATTTTCCAAGTTTTTTGGGAAGTCTTTAATTTGTAAACCCAACGGTATCTAACTATTCTATTTATAAGCAACAGGCCAAAGATTGCACTGAAGCAGACAAACTTTGCCATATTTCAAACCCATGGGAGTTATGAGTTCTAGATTTTAAATGCATTTTTAAGTTAACCCTTCTGAGTTATGTTGATTCAAAAACTGTTGCCTTATTATGTACTGTTTCACCCAATTAAAAGTTACAAAGAGAAAAAGAAAAGTTTTAATAGTATGTAGCAGTGGTGAAATTCAAATTTTTTTACTACCATTTCTGTGGGCATGTGTGGCTTGGTGGGTGTGGCTTGGTGGGCGTGGCAGGGGAAGGATAGTGCAAAATATCTATTCTCATCTCACTCCAGGGGAAGGATACTTCAAAATTTCCATTCCCATCCCACTCTGGGGCCAGCCAGAGGTGGTATTTGCCAGTTCTCCGAACTACTCAAAATTTCTGCTACCGATTCTCCAGAACCTGTCAGAACCTGCTGAATTTCACCTCTGGTATGTAGATACCAATAGAAATTGGAGCTCTTTAAGCTATATCAAAGTAATTCACCTTTGGGGTTTTTTTTTTTTGAAGTTTTAAATTTACCACATTATCATTACTGACTTTGCAAAAATCCATCCATCTTGGACCTTCCTATATACTACAGAAGTGGTTCCATGATTCCTAGGCTCTTGGTAAGCATACAAATAATTGGAAAAAATACCATACTAAAGACTGAAACATTCTTAGAAGGAATATATGATGTTGACATTGATAATTGGTAATACATATTGACATTGGTAATACACTATGTGGCATTTATCTATGTGGAGTACAAGTAGAAATAAATAATATTTATAAAATGATCACCTGGTCCTGTAGAATAAGCATGCATGCATTCCCATTTGAAAGATAAACAAATCTCAAGTGGTTTAAGAAGTGACTATTTATCTATTAAAATAAATAGCTCAAGAGATGTATGAAGTCCTATTTGCAAAAATATACTGTATGCATTTCTATCAGTAGATCATTATTTTCTTAGGCTTCATCTCAGAAATCCCCAACAGACTACTATAACCACATGTACAGCACACAAATTAAGTAAAGCTCTTCAAATTATCCCAAGTAAACCAAAAGACCCAGCAACCCCAGAAGAAAAAACAGGAATCATCTACAACAGACAGTGTAATGACTGCAACAGCCACTATCCTACATAGGACAACTAGGCAGAAGATTGGCAGAACACATCCATAAACACCAACTAGGAGTTAGAATACATGATGAAAACTCTTTAATTTCACAATATGTGGACCATCCTAGATCAAGGCAAGTCCAAAAATGCTAGGGAATTTCTAGAAGCCTGGCACTGTTAGCACCCAGATGAGCATAGATTAATTCCAAGATTAACATCAGACTAATAATCAAGTAAGCAATACCCCAATTAAGGAATTAAGCAATTAAGCAGGCCAACAGTAAACAGCTCAACCAAAGAATCTTTATGAGCACCCCCACAAAAAGGGCAAGGCATTAGAATAAAAACAGAGAGCAAGCCCCACTGCTTACTACTAGTTATGATGTTGCCTAGTTTGATTAATGAAAGGTTTGCAAGAATATAACCCCTCATCAAACACTGCTTTCCACAATAATATTTACATAGCAGCAGTCAAGCATGGAGGGGTGCTTTGTTACCACAGGACCCAAATGGTTTGCCATTTTTGAAGACATGGAATATGAATTATATCAGTAAGATATTCAGGAACATAAAGTTCTATGTTCATCAACTGAAGAAGAAGTGTAAATGAATTATCCAGCAAGACATTGATCCCAAAGATACAAACAAGTCTACGAAGAACAGCTTCAGTGGATTTGAAGTAATCCAGATTAAAGTCCAAATCCAGACCAGTAGAAATATGGACATAGGATCTGAAATATTAAGTAAAAATCTGTCCCAAAGGTGCTTTTTCAAAAGGAAACTGGACTTTGTTTTTCCTTGAAGATGTTTCGCTTTTAATCCAAGAAGCTTCAGTTCTGACTCAGAAGCAAAACATCTTCAAGGAAAAACAAAATCCCGTTGCCTTTTGAAAAAGCATCTTTGGGACAATCATGACATGGATGACTGAGAATCTCCATAGACATTAAGTTAAAAGCTTTTAAATATTATTAGGTCAAAATAGTTAAAATGAATCAATTTGCAATTTCATGTCTACACATAGACTTCTCTAGCCTTCTGAGAAGGCATACATAGTGGAAGCCCTCAAGACAGGCCCTATCATAATATTTTCATATGAATAGATCCCCCCGCCCCCAAAATCAACTGAAAATAATGAAGGAACACAAAAGACCTGAAGGCTTTGCCAAATTGCCACTAATTCATTGTGCTATTTCTCTTTATTCAAGTGTCAGAAAATGGCCTATCTCTGGGTGACATTAATAGTTACAATCCAGAAATGACTACATTAAAACACTTGTGCTAAGCCTTACTTCAGTGGTCAATCATATGTGCTTGTAAGTCAAGAGCCACATGATTTTGGTTGATGTGCATACATCACAGTGCCTTTAGAATTATAAAACATCACATATGATATAAAACATTCATATATAGTTTAAATTCTTTTTCACTCAGGAGTGAGATAGAAAAATCATATTTATGTTTCAGAAATTATATGGGTCTCAAGATAAAATACATGGTCCATATGTACTTCATCCCTGATTTGATTTTCTTAACGTTAGATAATACATTTGCCAGGAACACTTGCCCCGCATTTCTTTGTACCAAAGTGGCTCTTAAAAAGTGTCAGGCCTGTGGTTCAGAGGTAAAGTTCACTGCTCAATCCCCAACAACAATACAAATCAAATCAAAACTAAAAAAATAAAATTTAGTTTTGAAGCTACACTATTAATGTTGTATTTAATAAGAACTACAATGGAAAAAATATTTAGTTCAAAATTAAAATTTTGAAAATACTAAAGTGTAAGCAAGTAAACAAATGCATAAATAATATTTATGTATGTGAAAATTGCCATAGCATTAGGAATCATATGTGAGAAAAATTAATAAATATACAATCCCAACAATATTTGATTGGGAACTTAAACTTCAGCAACAGTAAAACTAATAGTTTACATTCAATCAAATTTAAGCAAGTATGGTTCTAATACATGCAACAAGGCAAATGTAATCACTTAAGCCTTGCATTTAATAAATATCTATAATATTGTATGCATATGTGAGTGCATGTGCATGTGAATGCATGTATACACACACTCTATACTACAACACTGAAACATTTATTGTTTGGATGAAAAAGTCAAATAATT
The DNA here is from genome assembly GCA_022577455.1 of Arizona elegans. Lineage (NCBI taxonomy): Eukaryota > Metazoa > Chordata > Lepidosauria > Squamata > Colubridae > Arizona > Arizona elegans. The sequence goes on along the minus strand of JAKOOJ010000009.1, from coordinate 33,994,861 downwards.
TTATGCTTGCAATATGATACCCTAAAATGTAACTAGCATTGATTGAATATTTCTTTCACTTTATTTTCTATCTTTGTCAAGTCATTTTCTTCATGCAATTCTGCACAAAGATACTTAACAACACTTTTAAAGAAGGAGCCGCAACATGTGGCATATGAAGACCTCCATGACTATTTTCAGTAACATCAAGAGTTTTCCAGCTGCAGAAGCTCAAGAATTGTTATGGTTATCTCTAGAGCAGTGTTCTTGTATCTGGCCCCTCTAGATGCATTGGATCACAAATCCTCTAATTATCAATCATGTGAGAAACCAAATCTTTTCTGTATAAACAGAGCTTGAGTTGTACGTATATGTTTTCTTTAAATTCATATTAGCCTCCTTAAAATATAAATATCTCAACCTCATATATAATTCGTTAATTCATTTATCCTGTGATTTTCCAGGATGTTCATAACATGGGATAAAATAATGCTTACAGTAGTAGCTAATTGAGCCAATTTATTAACAAGAACTGAAACAGCCACTTATAAAGTAGTGGTTAAGGTGTTGGGGACAAACTAGGAGACTTCAGTTTCATTTTAGGCATGAAAACTGGCTGGGTGATTTTGGATTACTCACTCTCTCTCAGTCCAACTGACCTCAATAATAGGATTGTTATTGTGATGAAAATAGGAAGAGGAAGAAGTATTATATACATTCACCACCTTGAAATACTTATAAAGTAATAAAGGCAGAATAAAAACATACAAACAAATAAACAGCCTGAGGATTGTTTAAATAAATAAAAATAATTAAAAGTCACAGTTAAGACATACTTAAAACACAGCTCTGTGATGTTTTGGCAAAAGCTGATCAAGTGTACTACTGCCCATTACAATACTGTTTAAACATTAAAGAGATTCATCTGGATCCATCCGTCACTGTATAACATTTTGAAAGTGGTCCTCTACATATTTCTGAAAGTAGTTATCAATTTATGATCACATTTGGGACCAGAATGTCAATTGCTAAGCAATGTGGTCATTAAGTAAGTCATCACTTAACCAACTGAACTTTTGAACCCGATTTTACAACCATTTTTATCTCAGTGGCTAAGTGAATCATGTGGTTGTTTAGTGAATATGCAATTGCTGAACAAATCCAGTTAATCCAGTTGATGTTCCTTCTTGGAAGCTGAGCTGGGAGGTTGCAAGTTATGATCATCAAGGCCATATGATGCTGCAACTGTTGTAAATGTGAGCAGGTTGCCTCCAAATTGCAATAATGAGACTCCAGGGTGGCATAATGGTCATAGCTTTGAAGACAAGACACAAATTACTTTTCCCAAAGCCATCATAACTTAAATCATCACTAAATAAGTAGTCCTAGGTTAAGGATTACCAGGTTAAGTACTGTGTGAAAAAAAATCAAGCATAATTAAAATTATAAAGTATGTTTCATGGAGTGCATTTTTAAAAATTACCTTTAAAATCTTTAAAAGCTATTCTACATGGCTTTTAGAGATCACCTTTCATGTAACTGCAGTCTTATACTTACAATATTTTAGTGGGAGATGACCAGATAGAACCCAAAGGAGACATCAAACACATCATCAGTTTGGAATCCTTATGCAGCCACAAGAGACCTAAACCTAACTTGCCATTAACTCCATTGACTCTTATCAAGTGCCAACTTGCCTTGAGCATTAGTGGATAAGATTATTTTGTATAGGTAGCATGAAATAAACTTTTAGTGCTTTGAACTCAACTCCTGTTCCTGGTTACTTGCGCCTGACACTTTTTGGATTTTCAATATTTAATCCATGCTCTGCAACTGTGTTTTATATTGATGGTGAATTAATAAAGACACAAGTATCCTCAAAGACCCTTTTGAACATCTCATTCTTCACAGCTAGAAATGGAAAATGGGGGCATCATCTCTATTCCAGCTGATAGATCCTGCGACTAGAAACACTGATTTCTTGCTTTACCTTGAATCTCCTGCTGTGGAAGAACCTTTAGCATTCCTACTTGGAAATCCTACTCATAATCTTTGGGCAGATTTAGTCTGAAGCCGCATACATATAAATATATTTCATTATCACTGTGATTGTTGGACTTCCATATTTTAATATTCTTTGATCTCTTGCAAATTAATTTGCTGACTGCTATTTTAAAGAAGAGAAGCAAATTTGTAGAAATAATATTTATCTTCATTTTCCTTATAACAATGCTATTAATTTACTATAGTACAAACAGACTGATAACCAAGTTGATAAATCAAGAAATACAAGTATACATTATAAATTAAGAACTACATACTTTAAGTATTTGTTTTCTCATGGGTTCAGTGATACCTAATATATCTGGATTTAATAAAAAAGAACAGAGAGCAATTAAAGTTTTGGATTGAAGCAGGTTAATTCTCTGTTTCCAATGTATCTGTCTCTTTGGCCATTAAGTAAAGGGAGGAACATGCAGACATATCAATATATATAGTATTTACATAAGGATATTTGCTATACTTTGAGTCAATTAAGTTTGAAGCAAGACCTGCCATTTTATAATTGAAATACATTATTAGCAAAACATAAATAATTAAGGGTTAATATTGGTTGATTGACACATTAATATTGAAGTAGTACAACTTTATAAGCATTCCCGCAAGCATACATTGATAGAGATGTCAAGTCAACAGATGTCTGTGGAGATTCTCAGTCATCCAGATCATGGTGCTTTTCAAGAGGCAACTGGACTTTCTTGTTTTTCTTTCAAGACATTCCGTTTCTCATCCAAGAAGCTTCTTCAGCTCTGACTGAATGGTGGGAAATGGAAGGATTTATACTCCTTGCAGACAGCTGGTCATTTGCATTCTTTTAAAGAGAAAGAATGTTTGAAATAACCAACAGATTTGTTCTTAGTAAAGTTTCTTGAAGGGTATAACTGTAATTTGGCAGAGAATACTATTCTACATTTCAAAAGTCTTTTTTTTTTACTATGCATGTTTTATTTATTAAACAACAGATGTTTCCTTGACAAGTTTCAAGGAGATAATAGTGAAATAAAAGTAAGAAAAATGTGAATAGCAAATAAGAAATGCCCATTTTGTTTTATTAACACATGCCCTTCAATCATCCAAATGAGTTTTAATATATTTAATATATTTTCATACTGTTGTCACATCCTGAACAGAATATCTTATAACACTTTCAGGCATGATGAGATAACATAAAAAGCTTAACTTTCAGCAGAGTGTTCTATTTTCAAGCATATAATCCCTTCAAAGTCTAGACTGGCAAAGATCCAATAGAAACATATTTCAGTTTAAGGTGAGACAATAACAAAGAAGACAGATGTAGTCAAAATTCTGAAATCATACACAGACCTCCAATTTGTACAGTTGGTATTAGGTATGTTAAAGCTGTTAGCAAGCTCTGGATATTAAATGGACTATATTTGGAGGAGGCGAACCCATGCTAAGCTAGTTAGTCAAATATGATATGTTGTTAGCAAATGTCCTGAATTAAGTGTGCTTATTTCACACAACCAACTCCATTGTCATTTCCCAGGTCCCAATTCTGCATGTGCAGTCCTTAGAGTCAATTTTAAGTGACCTCTCTGAAAAATGCTGACTAGATGTAATGAAAGCAATGGGAGCAAAACAAATCACCATCTCTTCTGTGCCTAAGGCACAGGCACAATGCCATCAAGGTGAACTGAAAATCCCAGGTAGGATGGCAGCAAGAAGAATCAATGAACTTCAGGCAGGACGACAGCAAGGTGAACTAGTGAACTCTGAGCAGGATGGCAGCAACTGCCAATTTCAAAGCTCAATTCTCTGTCCTCCAGACTTGGTGAAGGCAACATGGTTTTAATGGGGTCAAAGCAGCCTGATTCCAGCAGTTCCAAGGCATGACAAAAGCAATATGATCTCCCAAGTTCAAGGCAATGAGTCAAGAGTGATCCAACAAATTAGTCAGTTTACCGGCAGTTGTTCCAACAACCACCAGGTTCAAAACACCGAGGATAAATAGGCACCAACCAAGTTCAAAACCAATGAGGTAAATAGGCACCAAACATTAGGAAGGGCAAGGCTGCCTCCTCACAAGTAGCCTAACTGACCTACATTGCATCTTCTTCCACACATCTCTGCATAATCTTGGATTGGGTGGAAACAACAACTCCTCCTTGTCCTGACCAGCTGCGGTTGTGCCTCTTCTCTGGACAACAACCAGCTGGTTATCTGTGCTGACTGTCTTCAGCTGGGCCCCTTCTCCAGATTGTGCAGTCAGTTGTTCATTTGGCCACTCTCTTCTGGATTCCTCCTGATGTTCCCGAGACTGCTTCGCCTCAACCATCTGAGTCTACCATCCGAGGGAGCCATCACATCAAAACAATGTACCAGTTGGTTAGAGTTTTGCTGAAACTTCCAAATATCAGAATAGGATAACTTTCTGGTTATCTTATCCCACAAATACAGTAACCATACCTGCCACATATGCAGAAGCCCTTGTAATTAAATCTAATTCTGATTCAGGGCTTCAGTTAGAAGCATTGGGACGGAACAACACAACTCTATGACGCAAAATGCTATATCCTGGACACTGACCTATATCTACACCCAAGCCTAATAGATATGATCCAAATTAGTATATCTGTGTATGTGTGTTTAGCAATCCTTACAGTTCAAGGCTGCATATAACTAGTACCAGGTGTTTGAGGTGCCAAATATTTGGAGGATCCCGAGTTGCCTGCTTCTGGTAGCTTCCACATGGTATCAGTTTTCTAGGTTTACAAACAGGAGTAGTTTCTGGGCTTGTCCAGAAATGCCACAAGTGACTGAACCTGGGATTTGTCACACAACAAACACGTGTTTCCCCATCAAATAACATTACAGTCCCAAGTTATAAAAGTAACTGGCAGAGTTCCAGGTCACCTGAAAATGATTACTCGTACTCCACAATCACATTCTCAATTGAGTTGTCTATGGTTAAAGGATTTCTGATACGGATGAGTCTAGCTAGCCATTAGCTTACAAATTGACACTGTCTGTTTTAAAGTGGCTTGTGTCAAGGGTCTGTATATTTCATAAATGTATTCTCTTCTATTATGCAGAAAATAATTTATCTTAACAGTTATCCTACTTCATCACTGCCACCTATATCTTTCCTGCCTGTTGTAAATCACCTATTCTCTATCTTTGGTATTTAAAAGTTCACTACTTTTTTCTGTTGTTGGAGACAGTGATCACCTAGAGTCTCATGTTATTGCCTTATTAGTTGGAACTAATCTCTAAAAGGTGTAAGTAATTATGTGCTGCATGCAGGGGTCCGTTAAGACCTTCTGTCTGATTAAATTTCCCTGTGGGAAACATAATTACTATTGTACATTGATTTACAAAAACTGTGTAGAGCCATTATCTCTTCAGCCAGTCCTGAGGCAATACTGATAATCATTTAAAGTGACCTGCTTGGTAAAACACTGGACTCTGTATAATATTTAACATGGGTTTAGCCACAAGTAATACAGTTTGTGGATGGCTATGATGATCTTTTGCATACCAATTTATGACAAACATGCAAATCTAGGTCATTTCCCCCAGTTATCGTGAAGCTGGAAGATTAATTTTCCTTCACATTTTAATTCAAGAGAAAAATAAATTCAGAACACTCCGTATATCAGAGGTAATGTAGAAGAAATGTTTTTAAAATAAGGTATCACTTAAAAAAAAGAAGACAAGTCTGTGACAATTTGTATTTGATCTGTAAACTACTGTTTATGGGTGCAAATCAGGGGTGAAATCCAGCAGGTTCTGACAGGTTCTGGAGAACCGGTAGAGGAAACTTTGAACAGTTCGGAGAACCGGTAGCAGAAATTTTGAGTAGTTGAGAGAACTGGCAAATACTACCTCTGGCTGGCCCCAGAGTGGGGAGGAAATGGAGATTTTGCCATATCCTTCCCCTGGAGTGGGATGGGAATGGAGATTTTTCACACCCACCAAGCCACACCACGCCCACCAAGCCACACCCACAGAACCGGTAGTAAAAAAAATTGGATTTCACCACTGGTGCAAATGCTGTACAGATATCAAGTGTACAGCTTGCACTGGAAGAACAAAAAGTAAGCAATTTTTTTTAGCTGATGTCAATCTATAAAAATACATCCTTGGCTTATGACCACAACTGAGCCACAATTAAGGACGTAAGTTGTGATGGTTGTTAAGCAAGTCATCAAGTCATCATACACAATTTTACAAACTTTTTTGCAGTGGTCATTACGCAAATGCATTAGTGATAAAGCAAATGTGGCAGTCATTAAGTGGCAGTCATTAAGCAAACCCATTATTCCCTATGGGGTGCTTTATGTCTGAAACCAGAAGTAAATGCGTTTCCAGCAAAAACATTATTTATTTATTATTAATTTATTAATTCAATTTATATGCAGCCTTTCTCCAGAGACTCAGGGCGGCTTACAATGCATTAAAAAAAAAAAACATTATAAAAACATTTAAAAATTAAAACATTAAAACCCATTCACACCATTCATGGCCGGATCTCACAAGATCACAACAGCGAGATCAACGGCCCCAGGCCTGCCAGAAAAACCAGGTCTTCACTGCTTTTCGGAAGGCCCATAGGGTGGGGGTGGTCCGGACCTCAGGAGGTAACTGGTTCCAGAGAGCTGGGGCAGCCACAGAGAAGGCCCTCCCCCACAGGCCCACCAGCTGGCATTGTTTAGCTGGGACCCAATGGAGACCAATTCTGTGGGATCTTACCAGTCGCTGAGAGCTATGTGGTAGAAGGCAGTCTCGAAGATAACCTGGCCCTGAGCAAATTACAGCAATGTGGCTGTGGATGCTGCAAATGATCGCAAAGGTGGGCTGGTGCCAAGTGCCCAACATGCAATCACATGTCTGCTGGGGTGGTGGTGACTGTTGGAACTCTGAATCTGGGTCGTAAGTACCTTTTTTAGGACTTGTTGTAACTTGAATAGTCACTAAAAGACCATTCTTAAATCAAGGACTACCTATACTGTATATAATGGACAGCTATAATATATTTAAATAAATAAATTAAATACATGCATAAATAAACATAGTGAGGGGGACTTGGCTAATGACATTCACTGTAGTTATCTCATATTTATATGTTTTTTTAAAAGATCTTTCTTTAGATGGGTGTACGGGCCAACATGCTCTAAGTAAATGCATTCTTGCCAAGATAGAACACTATTGAAGATGCTGCTCCCTTCCATTTATTAACTTCATTCATTTCCCCACTCATTCTTTTCTTAGCTGATGAGACAACTAATAATTAGTTTAGTTTAGTTTAGTTAAACTAATAGTTTAGTTTCTCAGTTAGTCTGAGAAAAACTAGTGAGCTTAATGGCTTTGGGGGCTTTAAGAGTGAGTCACCTTATTCAACCTCTGGGATTATTTAAATCATTAGATGTTTATATTCCATGAGAAAAGTTGTAACCCATCTTCAGGCTATCATTTCAGACATATTTCTTTATTTAAACAGAGAAACAGAATGACTATGGCGGGGGCAAAACAGCAGTGGATTCAGAAGGGACTTCCAACTTTGTGCTGGCTTCCCCAACTTTTATTATAGGAAGCTGGCAGGAAGCATTGAAAATAATGATTACATGACTGAAGCTGATCATGGCAGTGTTATAGCACAGCAGCGCAGTGGCATTGAAGTGGCCACAACTTTGCCAAATTCAAACCCATTAGAGTCAAAACCCATGAATCATAGATCCATAGATTTATGGATGCATTGTGTAAAATAGCTTATTTGAGGTGTGCTGATTTAAAAAACTATTGCTCCGTGATGTAGAATTTCAGTTAACTGAAGCTTACAAAGAATCAGACACAAGAATTTTAATTTTAATTTAGATTATATAGTGTGATAGAGTCAGCAGATTCACTGTAATAATAGTTATTGAAGGATGGATGCTATGAGCTTTATGAATGTTATGAATTTTTAGACCATTTTTATATTGGTTATTGTTTTCCATTGTATTTTTTTGTTTTAGAAATTGGAATAATAAATAAATAAATGAACTAAGAATTTTATTTTCTTTAGGGGGAAATTAAAGGTTGAACAAGACTTATTATGTTGAAAATGATGTTTGGCATGTTGTCACAAATCATCAATATCTAAGCATCCAAGTGTGATAACTGACAATGACTGAATTACTATCATTATTTCACAAAAATTAACAATTTCTTTTCCTTCTTTTCTTAACAGAAAGGAGTTCTTACTGTAGAACTGCCTTTCCTGATGGAATCATAATTCCCCAAATTTCAGCCAGACACAACTATAGCTAACAATCCAGGGGGTTGAAGCACATTTGGGAGGTGGAGTGGGGTGGAGGGAGAGACTGCTAAAAATGTTCTAAGCGTATTTAGTGGTAAAATATTAACATAATTTATAGATTTAATCGGCACACATAAAATCTCATCCTTCCCTAGCAAGGCTGGGAAAGTTAAATGACAACATGAATCAGTCTTTCCTAGTGTTGTGCCCTGTAGATATGTTGTAGTGATGGGAACAGGACAGGGCTGGTGTAAACAAAGTTGAGTACTGTAATGTGAAATAAAAATAGACTACTGCATTAGAAACAAATGTTCAACTATTTTGAAAATAAAACTATTATTTTCTGTAAACAGATTGAAAAGTTAGTGTAAAGGATGTTTGCAAAACAACACAACTGAGAATGCAAATATATGATGGGCAAATCAAATTAAAGAGGTTTATTCATTCCTCAAGTTGCAAAAAAGAAAGCCATTTCAAATTCAGAAATTTAGATAGCAATTTCACAACAGAAAAAAAGTCTTCATGTGTTCAATATTATAGCTTATCATCCTATCAAGGAATTGGAATGCTGTTATGAGGTTCCATTTATTTTGGCCTATCAGTTTTACAGTAGTTCCTATTTCTTAAATCAAGCATGTTTATAATTAACCTGAAAGAAACAACATAGTGCTGTAATGAAGTAAAGACCATACCTTTATTTTTGTAATCTATGTTGCCAGAAAAAAATTATGTGTGACAATCTGGAACGGAAGTATAGTGTGGTTTATCCTTTGGCCTACTAAATTGTACATTTTGCTTCACAAAATGTAGTCTTACAGTATTACCTTTTGTAATAGTTTGGCTTTAATTTTGTTTAATTTAACTAAACTAAATTAAACTAAATTCGGACATGGGATTAAGATTGTGTGAACAGGAATGACATATGTAAAATGAAAATATTCAGTCTCACTTTTCATTATTGACCAACATGACTGAACTTCATACAAATATATTAAAGATTTTGTTGGTTATTACTTTTAGGACCTTCATGGCAGGAGACCAGATTATCTGAGGAATCATCTTGTCACTATTTCTGCGATTCATCCTATCTGGTCAGGCAGAGAGAGACAGATTCCACAGTTAAAGACCTTTGATTGATGGGGTCTAGGGAGAGCCTTCTCTGCCATTGCCCTCGCCCTATGGAACAACTTGCCTCAGAGGCAAGGGAAGCATCAATCTCCTGGTCTTTTGGAACATCATCAAAATCTGGCTCTGCTGACTGGCCTGGGAGGGACTAAGAATGTCCTGCAGATCTAGGGGTGGTTGGTGGTTAAAGGGGTGGTTCGGTTAAAGGTGATCCCTCTGCCTTTTCGTATTGCAATTGCCCTTATTATTTCTCTTTTAATCTTGCTTTTAACTTTGTTTTTAACTAGGGCTTCTATATGATTTATATATAAACCATACTAGGCAAACTAGTGTCATGAATGGTATAGAAATTTGATAAAAAAATGGACGACATAAAGATTAAAAAATAATTATATAATCTTATTTATTAACTAATTCTTATATATTGTTGATTGCTTATCTTTCTAGGTGTTTGTCCCCTAAAAGGAAACACAGGAAACTTCTGAATGAAAAGAGATAGAACGAAATGTAACATAGATTTCATAGGAAGACCCCTGTTAAAAAAAACAGCAGTATAAAAGGACATATCCAGTGATTTTGACTGCCCAATCTACAGGCAAAGAATGTTCAATATATGAGATGTTAGTGAACTTGTCTTTTAGCAGAGCTGATGGAAGGACATTAGTTCAGACCTTAAAGAAAGCTCTCCATTATTTATAGCCAAGGTCATAAAATAGCAGGCTGGTTAGCTGCACTGGTTTCTATTTCAGATAGTCTTAAGGAATCACCTGCTAGACTGATTTACATTCCACATCTGTGATGCATTGTATAAAGAGTTATTAGCCTTTTTATAGCACATGGATATCAGAAATCCTGGTAAGACTCTAGGGTTACCTTGAGATAAGATGGGCGGCCTATAAATTTTATAAATATGAATAAATAAACAAATAAATAAATAAACAAACAGTATTTTTACACAAACCGTCTCTTTCCAAGTTGACTGGAAATCATCAGCATGAACAAAACGATTCAGTGTAAAGGGTAACGATTTAGTTAGCACATAGAAAACCACACTCTTCGTTCAAGTATATTTCCAACTGAAATATCCCATTGGCTATACATCACAGTGATTGTAGTAGGACTGCTAGAAATTTGAATTGGATATGATCTAATGGAGTGAAGCACTTTAGCTGCAAATCATCTAAGGCCATTGTGATGATCTTACTTCATTTCCTTTAGAACAGTCTCTGATTAACTGTCTTACACTTTAGTCAATAAAACTTGTCTGATCAACAAAAGATTTTTTAAAATTATTATAATTCTTTGCAGTCAGCTACATGTTTAAACTGGTTTAAGTATTTTTGTCCACCTATTGAGTCCTTCCCAAGGACTTGGGATAGGCAGAGGTGGATGTCTTATACAGGTACAGTGGCACCTTGATACTCTTCATTAATTGGTTCCAGGAGGTGCGACGAGTCCTAAAAATGATGAGTGCCAAACAAACCACATGATTTATCACTTTGTTGATTTATCACCTTTGTTTTGTCTGGGACGGATTTCCTGTTTGTCCCTTTTCCTATCTCACCAAAACTTTCTAGCACGGCCAACTTCCTGTCTGCCCTTCTTCCTTTTTCAGAGACCTCTGAGCATGGCTGACTTCCTGTCTGTTATGTATTGATACTTTTTAAGCGGGAGTTTCAAACCTGCCTACGTTTCAGATTGGCTGACAGTCCCTCCTGGATTGTATATAAGGAGGGCTGCAGCCTCTGAGTTTTCGCTGAAGTCTCACTGTATATTAAAGAGCTGTTGTCACTTGCTTGCTTGTGCCTCTCGTTATTCCCGAACCACTTCATTGGCGACGAAGGTGGGATAGAGGCTACAAAAAGCCAACCAGTGAGACCACGAGCTTCAGCTAGGCGACGAGGCGAACCACAGGAGGCATACCAAACATGTCTGCCTACGTTCCGCCCAAGCCTTTTGATCCGACCCGCGAAAAATGGGTCTCGTACCTAACGAGGTTTGAATGCTCGCTTGAAGCCAGCGACATGCAGGGCCTCTCGGCTAATCGAAAGAGAGCCCTCTTCCTAAGCCACTGTGGGCCGGACGTGTTCGAGATGGCCGAGTCACTGTGTGAGCCAACGCCGGTTCAAACCGTCTCCTGGGACACCCTGATGGCAACTCTCCGGGCTCACTACACTCCCGTCCCCTCCAAGTTCGTGCAACGATACCAACTCAGACAGCGCGTTCAACGTGAGGGAGAACCGGTCAGCGCGTACATGGCTAGCCTGAGAAAAGCCGCAACCCATTGCGACGACAGAGACTTGGACGATGCGTTGCTTGAGCAACTTATCTGTGGTGTTCGGGACATTAGGCTGCAACGGCGCCTGGTCGCCAAGCCTGATTTGACGCTTGCTGGAGCCCTAGACAAAGCCAGGGCTCATGAAGCCTCCACAAAAGCCACTGAAACGCTGCAGCGTCCGCTGACCAGCAAAGACAGCCCCAAATCTGCCCCGGTGCACAGAGAAGACGCCGGATCCAGCTCGGAGTCCGAGTCGGATGAGGACGTCTTCCGAACCGAGCACCAGAGAAAAGTCACTGGCAGCCCCCGGCGAAGCTGTCCCAGCTGTGGCGGGCACCATGATAGACTGTCCTGCAAATACAGAGAGGCTATTTGCAGGCGCTGCGAGAAAAAAGGGCATTTGGCGCGAGTCTGTAGAGCCATTCTGCCCAGAAAACACCAACCACGTGAGCGCCGCAGCCAACCAGAATCAGCGCGCCAGAAGCAGCCAATGAGAGAAGGCGGCGCGAAAAAACGGCGCGAATTTGAACCGCGAGATGGCCGCAGCATACATATCGACCAGGCCAGCACGGCGATCGAGGACAAAGTCAGCACGGTGGTCGAGATCAACGGAAAGCTGTGTTCAATGGAGATCGACACCGGATCAGCTCTCTCCATAATGTTGTGGGCGACCTTAAAGACCCTCCTGCCGTCGTTCCGGAAGGACCAGCTCTCCAAGCAGAGACTGCGCATCCTAGACTACCAGGGGAACCGAGTCCCCCTCGAAGGCGTGGGCACGTTCCGAGTCACCTACGGAGACTACGAAAAAGACCTGCCGCTGACCATCGTCACAAAGCAGCTCCCTAGTCTTCTGGGCATGGGGTGGTTCCGAGCCCTTGGCATGGGATTCACCGGCGTCCACCTGATGTCCAAATCGACTCTGAAAGACAGTCTCCTGTCCGAGTTCCAGGACGTCTTCGGGGACACGTTGGGCAAGTATGTGGGGACCCCTATTTCACTAAACTTAGACCCTAACGTAGCCCAAGTAAGACTGAAGGCCAGACGAGTGCCGTTCGCATTGAAACCGAAGATCGATGCGGAACTGGACAAATTGATTAAGCAAGGGGTGTTGGTTCCTGTTGACCATGCTAAATGGGAGACCCCTAGAGTGACCCCAGTAAAGTCCGACGGCTCAATAAGAATTTGCGCCGACTACAAGTGCACGATCAACAAGGCTTTGCAGCCGAGCGCCTATCCGGTGCCGATCGTGCACCATCTACTACACTCCCTGGGGCCCGGAAAATTTTTTGCCAAATTAGACCTGGCCCAAGCCTACCAACAGTTACCAGTTGACGACGCCACGGCAGAGGCACAAACGATCGTAACTCACAGGGGTGCATTTAAATGCACCAGGCTCCAGTTTGGGGTGAGCGTCGCACCCGGCTTATTTCAAAGCACCATGGAGCGCCTGTTGCAAGGACTCCCAGGAGTGGTGCCCTATTTCGATGATGTTTTAGTCAGTGCCCAGGACGAACATCAGCTAGGGGACAGAGTAAGGAACGTCCTGTCCAGGTTCAGAGAAGCAGGACTGAGACTTAAAAGAAACAAGTGTATGATTGCTGTCCCCTCTGTGGAATTTCTGGGGTACAGGGTGGACGGCACAGGCATCCACCCTACCGAAAGCAAGGTGAGGGCTATTAAGAGCACACCTGCCCCCAAATCCAAAGCGGAGCTCCAAGCCTTCCTTGGACTGCTCAATTTTTACTCCATGTTTCTAAAGGACAAAGCCACGGTTGCAGATCCCCTACACAGGCTTCTAGGAAAGAACGTACCATGGGTCTGGGGGAAACCACAGGCAGCCGCTTTTGAGGCAGTGAAAAGACTCCTGTCTGAGGACAGCTTCCTGATTCAGTACAATACAGAGCTGCCGCTTGTTTTAGTTTGTGACGCCTCCCCCGTAGGAGTTGGTGCCGTCCTAGGCCATAGACTGCCGAACAGCCTAGAGGCGCCCATTGCATTTTATTCTCGCACCCTGTCCAGCGCAGAGCGGAACTATAGTCAGTTGGACAGAGAGGCTCTGGCTGCGATTGCGGGGGTTAAAAAGTTCCACGAATACCTCTACGGCCGAAAATTAGAACTTGTGACTGATCATAGACCATTGCTAGGACTCATGGCGGGCGATAGGCCAACCCCCGCTGCCCTCTCCCCTCGTTTGACCAGATGGGCCATTTTTCTGTCGGCCTACTCGTATCAGCTCGTCCACCGACCTGGGCGAACCCTGGGTCATGCGGATGCCCTTAGCCGCTGCCCCCTTCCCGACCTACTGGACAACCAAACGCCGGAAGCCTCCATCCTCTTGTTGGACACATTGACTTTGGGCCCTATCTCCTCCAGCGAGGTGGCGAAAGCCTCGGCTAGAGACCCAATTATCCGAACTGTTATGGGTTGGGTTCTGAAGGGGTGGCCGGACAAGGTGGATGGAGGGGAGTACCAAGGGTTTGCCAACAAACGAAATGAACTGTTTATGCAGGGGGGTTGCTTGCTGTGGGGTGACAGGGTGGTAATTCCTACGAAACTGCGGAATAGGGTTTTGGAGTTGCTGCACGAAGGGCACCCGGGCATTGTTAGGATGAAATGTTTAGCCCGCAGCTATGTCTGGTGGCCCAACATGGACCAAGTCATTTCCGAGTGGGTGGGGAAGTACAGACCCTGCCAGGAGTCTCGTCCCGATCCCCCAGTAGCGCCCATCCGAGAGTGGGAGAAACCAAAAGGCCCATGGGGGAGGATCCACATTGATTTTGCCGGCCCGTTCCATGGCCAAACGTTCTTAATAGTTGTGGATGCCTACTCAAAGTGGCTCGAAATTATATTAATGCCATCAACAACGGCCGAGGCAGTCATCAAGGTCCTAAGGAAGTTGTTTGCCACCCACGGCCTACCGGATACCGTGGTATCTGATAACGGCCCTCAATTTATGGCAACTCTTTTTGAAGGCTACTTGGCCGGACTGGGGATCCGCCATGCCCTATCAGCTCCGTTTCACCCGGCTTCGAACGGATTGGCTGAACGTTTTGTTAGGACAGCCAAGGAAGCACTGTCCAGATTAGACAACGGGGACTGGCAGGCCAGGATAGACCAATTCCTAGCAGTCCAGCATGCCACACCATGCACAGCAACAGGGAGAAGCCCAGCAGAGCTCCTCATAGGGAGGAAGCTCCGGTGCGTGTTAGACAGGCTTCACCCTAACTACTCGCACGAAAACTTCAAGGGAGAGACCTGTGGCTTAAGACAGTTCCAGGTTGGGTCCCCGGTGTTAGCTCGCAATTATGCCAGCGGACCTCTATGGGTTGCAGGAACCATAGTGGGCATAACAGGCCCAAAATCGTACACGGTGGACGTAGGGGTGGACAGACTCTGGAAGCGCCACATAGACCAACTTAGAAAAAGGGTGGTCGGCGAGGCGAATATCAACTTAGACATTTCCGAGCCTAACTATAACAACTTTCCCAAAACAGCTAACTCAAGCCCGGGTTCGCGAGAATACTTAGCTGACAAGCCCTGGTTCCAGCGCTGCCCCAGCGAGTCACCACTCCCAGCCGGGGATAACCACGCCCCGGACAAAATCCAGGAGGTTCCATTGGCGGAGCCGGGAGAGACGGAGAGTCCCTCCGACCAGTTCGACGCCCCACCAGACACTGAACTGCGCAGGTCAACTAGGGCGAGAACTCGTCTTAAGCACCTACGAGACTTTGTGTGTACATATGTTAATTTTTGAGTATTAGTGCCTTCTGGGAAGGGAGGGGTGTTATGTATTGATACTTTTTAACCGGGAGTTTCAAACCTGCCTATGTTTCTGATTGGCTGACAGTCCCTCCTGGATTGTATATAAGGAGGGCTGCAGCCTCTGAGTTTTTGCTGAAGTCTCACTGTATATTAAAGAGCTGTTGTCACTTGCTTGCTTGTGCCTCTCGTTATTCCCGAACCACTTCACTGTCCATTCTACGTGACCGCCCTTTTTTTTCTATTGCAGCGCATCGAGTACCAAACAAACAACAAGTACCAGAACAATATTTTGCACATCAAAATATGCATCAAATACCAAATTCAACAAGTTTTGAAGCAGCTGAACACCACTGTATTTGATATCACAATTATTAATTGCCCACATGTGTATTCTTAATGACAAGTTGTTAAATCAAAATGGCTTTGATCAAGGGCCTTCACCACTTTTGTGAGGCATTTGTAATACTATCATACCACCCTATGTGTATATAAAAGAGACAGTCCCTCTCCAAATCCTTCCTATATATATCATCTATGAGTTAACATAAAGTAGAAATAACATCTGATATACTATTTTGGGGGATTAGAACACGGCTGGAAACTTGGACTTTAGATAGCTGGGAATCTGAAAAAAATTCTCTCCCTCTCCCCCGTCCCTCCCTCTCTCTTTCTCTCTCAAATTAATTTAATCCCAAATTTTACTGTATTTCTAAAATAACATGCAAACTTAAAATCAATAAAGTAATTGAAAAAAAGATGTTCTGGATTTGGTGATGTATTTTTCAGTCAATGCTACAATACAAGACACAGATGTACAGTACCAATGCAAATTACAGCCTCATCTTCTAAAATTTCAACAGCATTATCATAAATAATAGCTTCCAACTAGGCATATCATTTATAGTTCACATATTTTATTTAAAAGCCTTATACAGCTACAGTATAAAATCTTCCATATTATATTTTTTTTATAAATGGAGATGCCAGCTGCTGTACCCAAAATAGTTGGCCATTATGTCAATAAAGGTAAAAAGCAAAAGGAACAAATAAATTTTCCTAGTGTGAAAAATTACAGGAATATGCATTGAGCTGAATTTCAGATTTTCCATTTCCTTGGCTAACAATAACCATGAATGGGGGAACTCAGCCATAAATAACTGGACTAGCTCTGGTTTTATATTGTATGACTCAATTTACCCTTACATCTGGTTCCAATATGTTTTCAGAATTAGCATTAAGTTGACTGAGGGTAAATTGGGCATTCCTACAATATTTTCTCTCCTTCAGTGATTTTAGTCTGAATTACAGGGGTTTTGCCTCAGCTACTATTTCTAAATGTTTAACAGCAAAAGTTCTATGATGCTTAATAAAAATTCTTTTCCTATTTGACAATATATGATTTGCAAAAGCAGTTTCCATTCTGCAAAACTGATACTTAATTGTAGAATACTTAAATGGATGTTCTGGAATAAAATAAGTCAGAACCTCTGTACCACGCTTATCCTAGTGCTAATGGACTGCCAAAACTTTTTTTTTTCAATTAGAGTTAGTGACCATGCTGCACACCCTATCTTATAGATTGCAGATAACATCATAAATCCAAATACATTGATTTTTTTTAATAAAATTATTTCCACTATTCCCCTCAAATTGTCAGCCATTAGCAAAGCTTTAAAGCAATCAACAATACAATAAAATGGAATACACATAATGTAACTTTCAAAACTGTAAAATAAAATACAAGTAAAAACAATAAACTGATGCCATCATCTTCCATAAGCTCTCTAAATAATTCAGCTTTTAAAAGCTTACAGAAAGTCAAACATGTGGGGGTTAATCTGATTTCCAGGCAGAAGCTGTTCTGTAAGAGGCTTTCTCCATAATGATTTTTCAAATATTTTACTTGATAAAATACTTGATTTAATAAAAAATAAAATTGAAAATAAAATAATAAGACAAAGAATAAAACTGGGCACGGTGTTCTATGTGAGTACAAAAGAATGTAGGAACCCCAAGAATAGGGAAGCTTTGTGTGTGTGTTTGAAGTCCATTTCACTTTCTGTCCAACCCTTCTACATTTTCCATAGCAAAAATTTTTGCTTCATGCATGGTGGGGAGGGCGAGTGACAAAAGATGCATCAGGATACACACACTGTCCCTTACCTACTTTTGGGTGATATCATAGAATAAATACAAAAAAAGATGAAGCTGTACCCTGGCATATTTTGATGTCATTGTGGCTAGTTGCAGATGTCCCTGCTTAATTTAATAAAAAAAATATAAATTGCGTCATGTTTTACTGAAAGACAATACTTTTGATTCTGTTTTGCTTTGTATACAATATTTAATTCATGTAACATTACAGATCAACATACAAATGCAAGGACTCAAAGATATAGCATAAAGGAAGGAAACTGTATATCTGTATTTATGTATTTATTATGTATTTATGGGACCTTCACTCAGGTCTTGATGACGGTTGCCCACCACAGCATCCGGTTATGTTTCTGTCCCATTCCAAAATCTCAACGCTCTCTGTAAGGGATTTCAGTAATCTCTGTTCCTAATTTTCTACTATCTCCTCAATAAATCTTCCTTAAACTAGAAGACTGGACACTGGGTGGAAATTTTCCAATATGATTATATCAAGAGGCAGTCTCCAAGAGAAGTCACACTACTTTCAAGAGAAATAACATCTCAAGCCAAGAAGCTTGGGAAACTCTAAAAATATGATTATAAAAGCCCACTCCACCACAATACCACTGAAAAATAAAAATAAGAAATCCAAGAAGAAACCAGCATGGTTGCACAGAGAATTTGCTGACAAACTGAAGGATAAAAAAGATAAGTATTTAAAAAATGGAAAGAGGGACACATAATTAATGATAATACCAACATATAGCCTGAATCTGGCAAGGTGAAGTTAGGAAAGCTAAGGCTCAGAATGAACAAAGATTTTCAGCAAATGTCAAAAATAATAATAATAAAGTTTTTTTGACATACAAAAAATAATTGGTCCACTAATGGGAGACCATGGCAAGGAAGTGGCAGGCAGCAGGAAAAAAGCAGAGTTGCTTAATTCCTTCTTTGCATCTGTCTTCACACAAAAAGAAAAAGTATCCCAACCTACCAAAAACAGAACTATAAAAGACAGACTAGGAATACAAATTAAAATAGGCAAGAAAATGGTAAGAGAACACCTGCCCACTCTAGATGATTTCAAATCATCAGGACCTGGTGGTTTATATACCAAAGTTCTGAAGGAGCTAGCAGATGTGATCTTGGAACCATTGAACCATATATTTCAAAGATCCTGGAGCACAAGGGAACTCTACAGAGTACTGGAAAATAGCTGATGTGGTTACCATTTTCAAAAAGGGAAGACAAAAACAGATTCAGGAAATTACAGATCAATCAGCTTGACATCAATACCTGGGAAGATCCTGGAAAAGATAATCAAGCAACAGAGCTTTGAACATCTAGAAGAAAGCAAAGTTATAACCAGAAGCCAAGATGGGTTTGTCAAAAACAGATCATGTCAAACAAATTTTATTTCATTCTTTGACAACTAAATTAGCAGACCAGCAAAATGCTGTGGAAATAGGATACCTGAATTTCAGTAAGGCATTTGACAAAGTAGACCACAATCTACTTCTTGGTAAGCTAGAAAAATGTAGAATGGACAGCATTAGCACCAGATGGATTCATAACTGACTGACAAATTGCAGCCAACATGTAGTTCTTAATGGAAATACATCTACATGGAAGGAAGGAAGCAGCGGGGTACCCTAAGATTCTGTCTTAGTACTCTTCAATATCTCCATAAACAATTTAAATGAGGAATACAAGATAACTCTATTAAATGAGAGAATAGAAAGGAACTAAATTTGCAGATGACACCAAGCTGGTAGGAATAGAAGAACACTGCAGAAGATAGGCTCAAGATCCAGGTGGATCTTGACAGACTTGAACACTGGGCCCTATTTAACAAAATTAAATTTGGTGTAGAGAAAAGTAAAGTTTTACTTTACTTAGGCAAGAAAAACCAAATGTATAGATACAGATTAGGTGAAATTTGGCTCAATAACAGTAACTGTGAGAAGAATCAATTAGAATCAGAATAAAGCTGGAAGGGACCTTGGAAGTTTTCAAGTCCAGCCCTATGCTTAAGCAGGGAACCCTATACCATTTCAGACAAGTGATTATCCAGTCTCTTTCTTTAAAGACCTCAGTAATGAAACACCCACAACTTCCGAAGGCAAGCTGATCCACTTGTTAACTATCCTCACTGTTGGGAAGTTTCTCCTTAATTCCAGGTTGCTTCTCTCCTTAATTAGTTTCCATCCATTGTTTCTTGTCCTGCCTTCTAGTCCTTTGGAAAATAAATTGACCTCTCCTCTTTGTGGCAGCCTCTCAAATACTGGAATATTGCTATCATGTCCCCCCCTCCCTCTTTCTTTTCTGTAGACTAACCAAACCCAAATTCTGCAACTTTTCTTCATATGTTTCCAGGCCTTTAATAATCTTAGTTGTTCTTCTTTGTACTTTTTCCAAGGGCTCAACATCTTTTTTGTAATGTGGTGACCAAAACTGGATACAGTATTCCAGGTGTAGCCTTACTAAGGCTTACTAGTACTTCATGTGATTTTGATTCTATGCCTCTATTTATACAACCAAGGATTGTATTAGCTTATTTGGCTGCTACCGCATACTGCTGACTCATGTATCAGTAACAGAGTTGGAAGGGACCTTGGAGGTCATCTAGTCCAACCCCTGATCATGCAGGAGACCTGTACTAGGGATTCAAACTGCCAAACTGCCGACTTTTCTGATTGACAAGCTCAGTGTCTTAGCCACTGGACCACCTAGTCAGGCTATTAAGTGATCATTGATTAGGACACTGGAAGCTAACTAACAAGATAAGCAACCTAGAAATAAGGAAAAAATTTCTGACAGTAAGAACAATCAATCCCTGGAACAGCTTGCCTTCAGGAGTTTTTTTTTTTTATTGCAAAAGTTTTACAATTACATTTTCACCCCTTTCCCCCCCCCAACCCACCCCAAACTTCCCAACCTCCCTAACCCTCCCCCAGACTTCCAATATACTCACATCAGGTAAAAAAAAAACCCCTTAATATAAAACTTATATATAACTTGAACCCCTCCCTCCCCCTTATAATTTTTTAACTTCATTATATTAAAATATTTCTATCTTAATATATCATTTTCAAATAAAAGCTATTTGATACTTCCTAGTTTGATATTTGTTCTGAACATAATCTATCCACTTTTTCCATTCCCATTCATAAGTCTCTTGTGAACAGTCTTTTAAATATGCTGAAATCTTCGCCATCTCTGCAAAACTGGCCATCTTCAAAGTCCATTCCTCGATCGTGGGCAAAACTTCATTCTTCCAGTATTTACCTATCAGTAATCTCGCAGCTGTTATCATGTACAATATCAACTTTGTTTCACCCGAAGTAAAACCCTTAACTATACCCAATAAAAACAATTGTGGAGAAAATTGAATTTTTTTCTTCAAAACATTCTGCATGACCCACCAAATTTTTATCCAGAAGGCCTTAACTTTCGTACAGGTCCACCAAACATGATAATATGTAGTATCTAAACAATCAGCCTTCAGGAGTTTTATGTGTTCTATCACTAGAGGCCTCTAAGAAGAGAGATTTTAGACAGTCATCTGTCTAAAATGATATAGGGTCTCTTGTTTGAGCAGGAGGTTGGACTAAAAGATCTCCAACATCACTTCCAACTCTGTTATTCTGTTATTTCATATTTTCCAGAGATAATTCATTAAGCAACTTTGGAACAAATCCTGCTTGGCAGGTGCAAAGCAGCCAGAAGGAATATGGATTCAACCTACTACGTATGGTCATACTGCAGAAAACCTCTCAGTTTCCACAAGCTCAAAATCCCAGCTGACATTGCAATATACCAACTTCCATTTGACTTAGCTGTACTAAATTGGCATTTGTACCTGAATTAATATGAATGACTTCAAAGAAACCAGAAAACATCTGGAGAGAATGCAGGATTATTACCTCCCATGGCTAATAATTTCAAATGCTATTTGTCAGTTCTTGCTCCCTTTCTTGGATCTTATGGTAGATTCCATGTTATAACATAGACTGCACATTAAATATCAGGAAATCTGTCAACTTTGCAATTTGTTTGAATCCTTTCTTTTAAAGGGTATAAATGCACTTTTAAAAAAAGCCAAGGACTTCAGTTGCCTGAATAACTAAAACAAACAAGTAGGGAAGTGTTTACATTTTCACTTTTGAAAGATCAGTATCAAGAATGTTATGTATTGATACTTTTAAGCGGGAGTTTCAAACCTGCCTACGTTTCTGATTGGCTGACAGTCCCTCCTGGATTGTATATAAGGAGGGCTGCAGCCTCTGAGTTTTCGCTGAAGTCTCACTGTATATTAAAGAGCTGTTGTCACTTGCTTGCTTGTGCCTCTCGTTATTCCCGAACCACTTCATTGGCGACGAAGGTGGGATAGAGGCTACAAGAAGCCAACCAGTGAGACCACGAGCTTCAGCTAGGCGACGAGGCGAACCACAGGAGGCATACCAAACATGTCTGCCTACGTTCCGCCCAAGCCTTTTGATCCGACCCGCGAAAAATGGGTCTCGTACCTAACGAGGTTTGAATGCTCGCTTGAAGCCAGCGACATGCAGGGCCTCTCGGCTAATCGAAAGAGAGCCCTCTTCCTAAGCCACTGCGGGCCGGACGTGTTCGAGATGGCCGAGTCACTGTGTGAGCCAACGCCGGTTCAAACCGTCTCCTGGGACACCCTGATGGCAACTCTCCGGGCTCACTACGCTCCCATCCCCTCCAAGTTCGTGCAACGATACCAACTCAGACAGCGCGTTCAACGTGAGGGAGAACCGGTCAGCGCGTACATGGCTAGCCTGAGAAAAGCTGCAACCCATTGCGACGACAGAGACTTGGACGATGCGTTGCTTGAGCAACTTATCTGTGGTGTTCGGGACATTAGGCTGCAACGGCGCCTGCTCGCCAAGCCTGATTTGACGCTTGCTGGAGCCCTAGACGAAGCCAGGGCTCATGAAGCCTCCACAAAAGCCGCTGAAACGCTGCAGCGTCCGCTGACCAGCAAAGACAGCCCCAAGTCTGCCCCGGTGCACAGAGAAGACGCCGGATCCAGCTCGGAGTCCGAGTCAGATGAGGATGTCTTCCGAACCGAGCACCAGAGAAAAGACACTGGCAGCCCCCGGCGAAGCTGTCCCAGCTGTGGCGGGCACCATGATAGACTGTCCTGCAAATACAGAGAGGCTATTTGCAGGCGCTGCGAGAAAAAAGGGCACTTGGCGCGAGTCTGTAGAGCCATTCTGCCCAGAAAACACCAACCACGTGAGCGCCGCAGCCAACCGGAATCAGCGCGCCAGAAGCAGCCAACGAGAGAAGGCGGCGCGAAAAAACGGCGCGAATTTGAACCTCGAGATGGCCGCAGCATACATATCGACCAGGCCAGCAAGGCGATCGAGGACAAAGTCAGCACGGTGGTTGAGATCAACGGAAAGCCGTGTTCAATGGAGATCGACACCGGATCAGCTCTCTCCATAATGTCGTGGGCGACCCTAAAGACCCTCCTGCCGTCGTTCCGGAAGGACCAGCTCTCCAAGCAGAGACTGCGCATCCTAGACTACCAGGGGAACCGAGTCCCCCTCGAAGGCGTGGGCACGTTCCGAGTCACCTACAGAGACTATGAAAAAGACCTGCCGCTGACCATCGTCACAAAGCAGCTCCCTAGTCTTCTGGGCATGGGGTGGTTCCGAGCCCTTGGCATGGGATTCACCGGCGTCCACCTGATGTCCAAATCGACTCTGAAAGACAGTCTCCTGTCCGAGTTCCAGGACGTCTTCGGGGACATGTTGGGCAAGTATGTGGGGACCCCTATTTCACTAAACTTAGACCCTAACGTAGCCCAAGTAAGACTGAAGGCCAGACGAGTGCCGTTCGCATTGAAACCGAAGATCGATGCGGAACTGGACAAATTGATTAAGCAAGGGGTGTTGGTTCCCGTTGACCATGCTAAGTGGGAGACCCCTATAGTGACCCCAGTAAAGTCCGACGGCTCAATAAGAATTTGCGCCGACTACAAGTGCACGATCAACAAGGCTTTGCAGCCGAGCGCCTATCCGGTGCCGATCGTGCACCATCTACTACACTCCCTGGGGCCCGGAAAATTTTTTGCCAAATTAGACCTGGCCCAAGCCTACCAACAGTTACCAGTTGACGACGCCACGGCAGAGGCACAAACGATCGTAACTCACAGGGGTGCATTTAAATGCACCAGGCTCCAGTTTGGGGTGAGCGTCGCACCCGGCTTATTTCAAAGCACCATGGAGCGCCTGTTGCAAGGACTCCCAGGAGTGGTGCCCTATTTCGATGACGTTTTAGTCAGTGCCCAGGACGAACATCAGCTAGGGGACAGAGTAAGGAACGTCCTGTCCAGGTTCAGAGAAGCGGGACTGAGACTTAAAAGAAACAAGTGTATGATTGCTGTCCCCTCTGTGGAATTTCTGGGGTACAGGGTGGACGGCACAGGCATCCACCCTACCGAAAGCAAGGTGAGGGCTATTAAGAGTGCACCTGCCCCCAAATCCAAAGCAGAGCTCCAAGCCTTCCTTGGACTGCTCAATTTTTACTCCATGTTTCTATAGGACAAAGCCACGGTTGCAGATCCCCTACACAAGCTTCTAGGAAAGAACGTACCATGGGTCTGGGGGAAACCACAGGCAGCCGCTTTTGAGGCAGTGAAAAGACTCCTTTCTGAGGACAGCTTCCTGATTCAGTACAATACAGAGCTGCCGCTTGTTTTAGTTTGTGACGCCTCCCCCGTAGGAGTTGGTGCCGTCCTAGGCCATAGACTGCCGAACGGCCTAGAGGCGCCCATTGCATTTTATTCTCGCACCCTGTCCAGCACAGAGCGGAACTATAGTCAGTTGGACAGAGAGGCTCTGGCTGCGATTGCGGGGGTTAAAAAGTTCCACGAATACCTCTACGGCCGAAAATTAGAACTTGTGACTGATCATAGACCATTGCTAGGACTCTTGGCGGGCGATAGGCCAACCCCCGCTGCCCTCTCCCCTCGTTTGACCAGATGGGCCATTTTTCTGTCGGCCTACTCGTATCAGCTCGTCCACCGACCTGGGCGAACCCTGGGTCATGCGGATGCCCTTAGCCACTGCCCCCTTCCCGACCTACTGGACAACCCAACGCCGGAAGCCTCCATCCTCTTGTTGGACACATTGACTTTGGGCCCTATCTCCTCCGGCGAGGTGGCGAAAGCCTCGGCTAGAGACCCAATTATCCGAACTGTTATGGGTTGGGTTCTGAAGGGGTGGCCGGACAAGGTGGACGGAGGGGAGTACCAAGGGTTTGCCAACAAACGAAATGAACTGTTTATGCAGGGGGGTTGCTTGCTGTGGGGTGACAGGGTGGTAATTCCTACGAAACTGCGGAATAGGGTTTTGGAGTTGCTGCACGAAGGGCACCCGGGCATTGTTAGGATGAAATGTTTAGCCCGCAGCTATGTCTGGTGGCCCAACATGGACCAAGTCATTTCCGAGTGGGTGGGGAAGTGCAGACCCTGCCAGGAGTCTCGTCCCGATCCCCCAGTAGCGCCCATCCGAGAGTGGGAGAAACCAAAAGGCCCATGGGGGAGGATCCACATTGATTTTGCCGGCCCATTCCATGGCCAAACGTTTTTAATAGTTGTGGATGCCTACTCAAAGTGGCTCGAAATCATATTAATGCCATCAACAACGGCCGAGGCAGTTATCAAGGTCCTAAGGAAGTTGTTTGCCACCCATGGCCTACTGGATACCGTGGTATCTGATAACGGCCCTCAATTTACGGCAACTCTTTTTGAAGGCTACTTGGCCAGACTGGGGATCCGCCATGCCCTATCAGCTCCGTTTCACCCGGCTTCAAACGGATTGGCTGAACGTTTTGTTAGGACAGCCAAGGAAGCACTGTCCAGATTAGACAACGGGGACTGGCAGGCCAGGATAGACCAATTCCTAGCAGTCCAGCATGCCACACCATGCACAGCAACAGGGAGAAGCCCAGCAGAGCTCCTCATAGGGAGGAAGCTCCAGTGCGTGTTAGACAGGCTTCACCCTAACTACTCGCACGAAAACTTCAAGGGAGAGACCTGTGGCTTAAGACAGTTCCAGGTTGGGTCCCCGGTGTTCGCTCGCAATTATGCCAGCGGACCTCTATGGGTTGCAGGAACCATAGTGGGCATAACAGGCCCAAAATCGTACACGGTGGACGTAGGGGTGGACAGACTCTGGAAGCGCCACATAGACCAACTTAGAAAAAGGGTGGTCGGCGAGGCGAATATCAACTTAGACATCTCCGAGCCTAACTATAACAACCTTCCCAAAACAGCTAACTCAAGCCCGGGTTCGCGAGAATACTTAGCTGACAAGCCCTGGTTCCAGCGCTGCCCCAGCGAGTCGCCACTCCCAGCCGGGGATAACCACGCCCCGGACAAAATCCAGGAGGTTCCATTGGCGGAGCCGGGAGAGACGGAGAGTCCCTCCGACCAGCTCGACGCCCCACCAGACACTGAACTGCGCAGGTCAACTAGGGCGAGAACTCGTCTTAAGCACCTGCGAGACTTTGTGTGTACATATGTTAATTTTTGAGTATTAGTGCCTTCTGGGAAGGGAGGGGTGTTATGTATTGATACTTTTAAGCGGGAGTTTCAAACCTGCCTACGTTTCTGATTGGCTGACAGTCCCTCCTGGATTGTATATAAGGAGGGCTGCAGCCTCTGAGTTTTCGCTGAAGTCTCACTGTATATTAAAGAGCTGTTGTCACTTGCTTGCTTGTGCCTCTCGTTATTCCCGAACCACTTCAAAGAACAACTTGATATTTTGAAGCATA
Organism: Arizona elegans; assembly: GCA_022577455.1. Lineage (NCBI taxonomy): Eukaryota > Metazoa > Chordata > Lepidosauria > Squamata > Colubridae > Arizona > Arizona elegans. The sequence continues at coordinate 33,968,447 of JAKOOJ010000009.1, read as the reverse complement.
TTTTGCAGAAAACTGGTGCCAAAAATTGGTATAAATTATTTCCAGGGTTAATAAATGAAAGAGGCATGAGCAAAGAAAAAGATTTAAGTATAAAATGGTAGAAATGTATGAGTTGTTCAACCATTTTCATGGATCGGCAATTACAGTGAAGCTATTTCATATATCAGTATGTCAAAAGAATACCTATAAGGATTAGTTTATATTCAACGTGCAAAGAAATACACAATATTTAGTTAAAATATGGAATTAAATACTTGTGCTATTACACAAGTATTTGTGTAATAGTACAAGTCTCCTTAACAAGGAGATAGAAAACCAATTGATGTGCTTTTAAAGGAAGATTAAGCAAATTCATAGAGACTATGGCTACTAAGTTTGATGACTGTTGGAAAGCAACAGTGGAAGGAAATTATTATCCTCCTATCCTATTTGTGTGCCTGAATACATCTGGTTGGCCACAGTGATAATGGCATAATTCAGTAGAACTGATCTTACTGTTCTTATACTGAATACTGTTCTTAATTACAGTATTCAATTGAAATGTATACATGATTAAAAGCAGAATGAGTTGTTACCTTTCCCTGCCTTATCTGAACTCTATTTTACCAATAGTTTACTGGAATTTTAACGTTAATTTGAGGCTAATTTTGTTGGAGTGAGCGAATCCTAAAAACTCTTTTAATAATGGTTCGCATGGGAATTAAACCAGCATATCTTACTGTAAAGGGATGATTTTCTCACACAGTTTGTTATTGTACAATATTAAGCTCCATTCTACTTTATGATTATTTTTATATTTCATTACCAGCAGATGTGATTCACTGTAGATAACAACTGTTCAAAGGACCTGATCAAAAACAGTTAAAAAATACAACAGAATCACCAAAATAACAAAGTGACTCAGTACTAAACAACATGATCCTTAGTAAATCAGCCAAACTGTAAATGATACATCTGCTTAATAATATCCAAATATAATACAGGAAATGACACTCTGAGTGCCTTGCTCCAATTTTATAAAATACTGTACATTTTGTACAATTTTGAATTTAATTTCTGAATGATCAAGCAATTGGGGTGTTTATTAATTGTTTCCTATCTTACCTTAATCAAATTTCCAGACAGATATTCACAAGTTGCAGTAGACATTAATATTATTAATACCTTAACAGCCAAATTTAGATTTAGAAAAGGCTGTGTTAATAATTTGCCTATCTTTTGCTCTTTCTAGCACTTAAAGTTTTACTGAAAATAACAGAAATTGAATAGCTGATCACTGAATATGAAAATCAATATCATTTCATACATAGAATTCTGTCTTAAAGTCAATATGTCTTTTGAACTAACTTAAATTTGTAAATCTTGTCCATAAAGGAATATATCACTATTCTTCAACAACCATAGAGAGATTATATGTTGATCAAGTTTAAAATAGCTTCAATGAATTCTCACATAATCCATTCATACAAGTAACGTCCAAATCTTTTTATTTATTTATTTAGTCAGTCAGTCTGCCATCTTGCTCAGAGTGGTGTGCTGCTGGCTTGAACCTTGGCTCATCTAGTTCAGCAATCTGTTCTCCAAGTGATCAACTAATTGCATAAGGAAACCCACTAGTTCTTTACCACTATGGCTCAGGGATATATTTTAGTTTTGTGAAGACAGAAGCAAAGAATTCATTCAGCTTCTCTGCAATTTCCTTTTGTCCTCTTAATATACCCTTAACTTTTCCAAGGAATCAGTGATCTTCTTGGCTGGCTTCTTACCTCTAACGTCTTTGAGAAATCTTTTCTTATCTGTCTTTTCACTCTGGCAATCTGCTCCTCAAATCTTTTGGTCTCACTTTTTAAAAATCACAAACTCATCTAGGATATTTATGGATTCTTCACAGTTAGCTTCCTTAAGACTTTTCCTATTTATCATCACTTTCATTTGGGTGTTACAGCTGAGTGTTCTCTTGATACTTGTTGGAGAAACAATACTTTTGCCTAATAAATCTCATAGATATTGTTTTCTCAGCCCTGAGTTGCAGCTTTTTTTCTTTCTTTTTCAGACAGCTAATTAAACTATTTATCAAATCATTTTATTTATTCTTAAATGGGGGTAGTGATAAATTAAACCTTGATTCCATCAAATTCTGATGGATGAGAAGATAAAGATGTGGGAGACTGTTGTTTTAGCTGGAAATTCTTGACTATAGGTGTTACTGGGCACTGGTCCAAAATATTCAACAAGATTACAGCAATTAATGATGGATTTAAAAAACAGTAAACTGTATGGGGACTGACAGTCAGGAATCTGCCCTTATTAGCAAGTTCTCCTTGAAAAATTACTGTCATTTGCTTTCCAACATTTTCATCTTTATGCTTCTGACCACAGTAAAGCAAAAGAGAGCTGGTTTCATCTAGTGGTTAAGGCACCAGACTACAAACCAGAAAACTGTCAGTTCTAATCCCACCTTTGGCTTTGGCCCAGCACTGTCTCTCGGATCACCTCTCAGGCTTGTTGTTGTGGTGAAAAGGAAAATATGTTTGCCACCTTGAGTTATTTATAAAAATAATAAAGGTGGGATTAAAAACATCTAAATAAATAAATGTGTTGAACATACCAGTATAACATTACCCGTTTCTCTGTATATTTATGTGAATCTCTCTCTCTTTCCATGTTGTGTAATATAAGAACATTAATTTTCATTGAAAGATTTTTTATTAGGCTTGATCATTATGTTTGAATTATAGTCCAAATATTCATATGCTATAGATATTTCAATCACAAATTCCTCCTTCCTCTCCCACAACAGATCTCACATTGAACTAACTGCAATCTACCTCTTGCTCTCTTTCACAAGTCACACCAATGATGAAAAAGTAGAGAACATGACTTTATTGGAGTGGAGTAGATTGATTTTACATGTTTTATAGTTCTCTGGGCATCCAGATTAACACTGAGACATTAATAAGATGTTCTGCAGTTCTTTCACTCCACATCTCCTGAGAGGCTTCCTTGATGCAAAGGTTTAGAAGGAGGAGGTTACCTTCATATTTGTAGGCTGCATAGGAGTTAGAAACTGGAGATTTCCTGTGATGTGTCAATCAATTGGGTCTTGAAATTTCTGTTGTGTCCACTTTGATTGATCTGCCTCATTTCTTTGTTCTGGCTGTTTTGGATCAAGAACCTGCCTGGATTGTAGGTGATATCCAGCTCAGTGAATCAGTTAATGGTTGTTTTGTTGGAATACCAGATTTCAGCATTCCCTGACTTTCATCTGTTTACCCAATCTATAATTTCAATATTCTCCAAGTAAAATATGTAATTAGTTTCAACTGTTGGGCATTTGTAATCTTGCTGTTTTCTTGCAATTTTTTGTTCTTTAATTCATTGATATAGTTGGCATCCTATTTGTCCTAAGTAGCATTGTGTAGTATACAAGCAGTTAACTATATGTGATATTAGTTCCATCTTGGTGGGGTGTGCAGTCTTTAGATTTGCACAAATTATTTGCTCTTTTTGAGGAGCCACTGTAGTACCACATGACTGGACTAGCCTACTAGTGTGTTCTGATGTATTTTTTAATCTATGGAAACATTTTGTTTTCTGTTTTGTTTTTAGTTTTTTAAAAAAATGAAATTAAGAAATCAGGAGGGGGATAGTTTGTGATGTGCAGGAGTCCAGAAATACCTTTTGTGACTGTAGGATAGAATAACAGAATCTTGAAGACATGTTACAGTTTCTATTTCATTTTCTTCTAAAAAAAAATAAGGCAAATTATTATGAGTTTATTTCTCTTTTTTTTTTCTTTCTCAGAAATAAAAAATCTCTTCTAAAAATTCCCTCTTAACAATGTTTTTCCTAACACAAGTTCTACATGACTCTAGGTGGCTTACAATTTAATAAAAACAGTGTTATAAAAGATTACAATAGTAAAACAGTATGTCTAACACTAAATTAGGAATTAGCTAAAATGCCGGGAGTATACAATCGGATAGAGATAGGATCTTATATTTAATCCAATAACCTTGTCCAGAATGGCACATCTGGACTCCAGGCTAACTAGCACAGCAGGTTTTAAGGCCCTTTCGGAAAACTAGGAAAGTAGGGACAGAGTTCATCTTGAAGAGTACAATGTTCCAGAGATTGGGAGTAATGACAGAAAAGGCTTCCTTTCTAGATTCCCCCCTGCTGGAGTTACTTGGCCATTGAAGCCTGCAGTATGCCTCTTTTGCTGGCCAGAAGTGGGACCAATTTCATTGGGGTAAGATGGTTTTTCAGGTAACCTGGACCTATTGCCATAAAGGGATTTATAGATAATAACCAACACTTTGAATTGGACCCAGAAGCAAACTGGTAGCCAATGCAGCAAACATAATAGAGGTGTTACATGGTCCAACCTAGGGGCCACTCAAACTGTCTGTGCAGCCCCATTCACAGCCAGCTGTAGCTTCTGCATATTATTCTATTCTGTTAAATTTGCACTAAAATGGTAATTTTTGATATTTTATGATTTGAAACAATTGAGTAATTATGTTTCTTGTGCTATTGCCACATTAATAAGAAGCTGGTATTATTCCTTTGATGAATGTGAAGAAAAGGACAGATTTTTTTGGTATTCACAGTCTTCCAATGTTTGCTGTAATTGCCAGCAAACTCAGGCCGTGTTATGATGATGGATACCAAGATCTGTAGTTCATAAAGCTAAGAGAGAAACAGATTCTGTGACCTTGCTATAGACAATGCTCTCAAGAATATCTTCTTTAAGACAAGAAAAATGCATGGCATGAATCCCTTTCAGTTCTCTGATTCTCTAATGAAATAACATTAATTGTTGAAATCTCAACAAATTAAAAACAGTAATTTTCAAATATATTTTTACTTGTGAATGTGTAAGAAATAGTGACAGATCTTTATTAGGTTTACTTAATTAAGTGTTTCTTTTTTTTTTATTGAAAAAGTTTTCAAATACAAATTTTCCCCCCCCTTTTTTCCCCCCCCCTCTTCCCTAACCCACCCTTTCCACCCAACCCCCCCTGTGACTTCTTCACAACAATAGGCTATTTCATAACTAGTTACATACATAATATCTTTCCTTTCCCTTAATCCCTTCTCGAAATACTGACCCTTAACATGTTAAGCTTATTGAGTATTATTACAATTTAACCTTTAGTCTTTTATATATATTAATATAACATTTTAGATCGACCTTCTCCCTGCATCCAAATTTAACATTTATTCAATTCTGTCCAATTCCTCCACTCCTCTAAATATATGACTTAAAATCATACAGTACAATACAATTCTAGATATAATCCACTACCCACTTTACTAAAATATACACATATCTATATATGCATCCCATTTTATAAAAAGAGGAAAAAAAAAAAGAGAAAAAATATATCTTCTTTAGTATCTTTCCACTGAATTATTAAATCCTCCACTCCCCTAAATATATGACTTAAGAATCCTTTTTCTTAGACTAATCAATCAGTAAGCTAACCTATTTCAACCCTTCAATTCCTACAAAATCATGCAGTACAATTCTAGATATAATCCACTGCCCACATTACTAAGATATACACATATCTATATATGCATTCCATTTTGTAAAAAAGGAAAAAACAATAACTTTAAATTTATAATCCATATAGTATCTTCTTTGATGCCTTTCCTCTAGATTGTTAAATCCATCACCCATAATAGGGTAAAATAACATGCTAGTGCAACAGTTTGTTCAAAATCTCCAGTCATCTTCTGCCCCCATCAGTAGTAAATATCCTCGCATCTGTATAAAAGCAAAAACAACCACCCGAGTGACATTATAATTATAATTATATCCATATGGTATAGTTGTGGTATTCATCAGGATTATTAATTCCCATCATCCTACTGAGTAACATCCAGATCTTCTGCATGCCCCGGCGAAACTCTCCTGCCTTATAACTCAAAATAGTTATAATATATTTACCAAAAAAAAAAAAAAAATTTTTTTTAGATGATTCAAATCCAACAAAGTGAGGCTCTTTTCACATCCCAAAACCATGGCCTTGCAGAGATCTGCCACAATCCTCAGGATAGTATCAAACAATTGTTCGCCTCCACTATCTTTTCAAATATTCATTCATTTTTTAAAGTCCCTGGCATCACTGTTGCATAGTTTAGAAATTGCTGTTTCTATGCGATCTATTTCTTTTCTTTTTCTTTTCCGGGTTGAATTTCCATCCTCGTTTCTTGCCTACCAATTGTGTGTCTGCTAGTTGATTTTCATTCTGCTTTATGTATTGTTCTTGTTGGGTTAGTTTTATCATCTCATCTTTCTTCTCCGTCACTTGTATATCAACTGATTGATTTGCGCACTTGTCTGTGACTTGATGGTTCATCACATTGGAGTCGGATGACACTGCTCTCTTATTTATAGACAGTCCAGCTGGGATATCCAGGAAGTCCAAAGACAATTTATCCATCACAACCTCTGTAATTTGATATTTTCCTTTTGTTTCCAACTCCTTTTGCTTATCCTGTATTATGCCTAAAGGTGTTAAATTCATTTTTAAAATTTTTTGATAAAAATCTTCCGCTTTTTCAACAGTATGCAATTGATATCTTATTCCTTGATATCTCAATATTAGGCCAACTGGGGTGTCCCACCTGAATAGGATATTTCTTTTTTTTAATTCAGTCACTAGAAAGCCAAATTTCTTCCTCTCCATTAACATCTTGGGCGGGAGCTCCTTAAAAATCCAAATCTTTCTTCCATGAAATTGCAAGGTAGAATTAAAAGAGTTCTGCACAATATTATTCCTAATTTCTTTATCTGTAAAATAGATCACCACATCTCTAGGCAATTGCCTTTGCTTTGCCAACCAGGAGTTTATTCTGTAAATTCTATCAATCCTGCAATACACTTCATCAGGTTGAACCTTTAGGATCCCAGCCAGAATTTCAGAAGATATTTTCCTTAAATCATCTCTATTATTTTCCTGCAAACCTCTCAGTCTAATTGCATATTCTGTAAAATTATATTGAATCATTAAAACTTCTCTTTCAATCCTCTGTTGTACATTTTCTTCATTACCAATCTTTTGGTCAGTCTCCATTTTAGATTTGTCTTCCGAGCTATTATCCTGAGTGTTTATCCAATCCTTTTTAATTTTTTGAGTCATGTCATCCAAATTCTCCTCAATTTCCTTCATTTTAGACTCTAATAATTTAGTCTTTGCATCCACCCGAATCAGAAAGCCTGATAAACCATTAGTAGCTTTTAAAATCTTTTGATTCAAAAAGTCAAACTTTGATTTCACCAATTCACCAATTTCTTTAATTTCCTGCTTAAATTTTTCAAGTTGCTGGTTCACAATCTCATCCCTTCTTACAATCTCTTCAAGGATAAATTCTAATATATTAAAATCGGGTTTCTGACGCTGGAGAGTTGAAATTTGTTGGCGTAATTCCTTGAGAGGGGAAGTTCCCCCCCCCCATTTGTCCAGCTGTATAAGTCCCGATGCCATTTCCCACACAGACAAGATTTAGCAAAAAAGAGAGAATAGAAAACGAAAGGACTTTCCCTTAGAAAGAGAAAAAAAAACTTCTTTTCAATCAACAGCACAGGAGCGAGGTTTTATCTACAAATGTAGCCAGTGATATTTATTCCGCTACATTGTAGTAAGGAGAAACAGAAGGACTTTCCCTTTTAGCCCTTCTCCAGCCACAGCAGACACCATTTTAAAAGGTTCTTTTTCCCTCTTTTCCTCTCCTCTTTTCTCTTAAATAGATTTTGGAAGGGTGAAATACTTGCAGTTCAGTATTAAGGGTCCAGCTCGTCATTTCTTTAATTATTCTGTTGAATTCGCAGGCTTGCTCTTGACGCCTGGCTCTGCATAAGCAGAGGTCTCCCAAAGCCCGGAGCAGCGGCAGGGGATATGGGGCTTCTCATCCGCTCCGTCCCAAAAGTAAAAAAAAACCCTTTGGGACACTGCGGAGAGTTCTACCCACCCCTGCCGGCTCTATCTCCGTTTCCTCTTGGGAACGGAGTTTTTTCGAGCCGCCATCCGCTGTAACGGCGGCTCTATACAGGCAAAGGAAGCTGACGATCCCAAAGGAACGTCTGGCGGCGGCCAGCAGCAAACCGGAAGCCCAATTAAGTGTTTCTTAATGTGTAGGATGCCATATTTGAGAAATTCTAGTTTTCTTTTTCTGAAAATGTTTTATTCAACCAACTCAAAAAGTTATGTATACTGTAATAATGGATCATGAAATAAATGGAACTGCAATATTACATGTGGCAAGATTTCATAGAGTTTTTGGGATTTGTGGTATTGGTTTTTTTTTTTTTTTTTTACACTTGACACTTTGATTCCCACTTTCAGTAATATGTAAGAAAGAAGTTCCCATCAAAAGACCAGCCTGGAAAATGATATGTATGTTATGTCCTTATAAGGACATCCGCCCGGATTGGCTGCCAGCCACCGGGCGGGAAAGTTTGAATCCCTGTCAGGGGGCGGTGCGTCTGCCGGAGCGAATATAAGGAGAGCTCCGGCAGCGCACGCCAGTCTTGCTACTGTTGCTGTTCTAATAAAGTTAGTGATGTAACGAGCTGGTCACGTCTTCATTTCCGCGCCGATCTAACACTGGCGACGAAGGACTAGAGAGAAGAACGAACCTCGTGGCACCAAGCCAACAACACCAAGACTCCGGCACCGGGAACTACAGTAGGCATTTCCGTAGGCATGGCATCCGCTGAAGTCACTTTGCCAGCCCTTGCTCCTTTCCGGCCAGGGAAGGACAAGTGGAAATCCTACATAGTGAAATTCCGGCAATACCTGAGAGGCAACAACATCAGGGATGCCGATGATGACCGGAAAAAGGGCATTTTCCTGGCCAACTGCGGATCCGAGGTCCTCGACATGGCAATCGATCTCGTAGCACCACGAGACATCGAAGAAGTGCCATGGACAGACCTGCTGCAGATCCTGGAAGACCACTATGCCCCAACAGGAACACCGGTGGCGAACCGGTTCACCTTCCACCAAAGGGACCAGAAGGAAGGTGAGACGATCAAGGAATTTGTGGCTGCCCTACGCCAGATCGCAGCCAGCTGTGAGTTCGACCACGTGGACAATGCCATCGCTGACTGCGTGGTTTTTGGCATGAGGGACAGAGGCCTGCAAAAGAAATTCCTGAGCAGGAAGAAACTCGTGCTCAAGGATGTGGTGGAGGAAGCCACCGCATCCGAAATCTCGGAGAAAGCAGCCGCCGCAGGAAGCAGAGCAAAGGGAATCCACAAGATTCGCTCCACAGCGCAATCGTCAACAGAGGATTCCACAGCCGGATCCGAGTCAGAGGGGGAAGCCACCGTCCACAAGGTTTCCAGACCCCCAAGGCGGGAAGCCGCCCAACGGAACTACAAGGGGGAGCGCTGCGCCAGCTGCAGAGGGGACCATGCCAGAGCAACCTGCAAGTGGAGAGATGCGACCTGCCGACGCTGCAACAGAAGGGGTCACATCGCCGAAGCTTGCAGAGCTGAGGAACCAGCCCCAGAGCCCTCCAGCCACCGTCCCCGCGAGAATCGGAAGGATTACCAGAGATCATCCAAACGGTCCTCTGGCCCTTCCAGACGCAGAGACGACGAATTTCCCCGGAGCGGAGCGGTCCACCAGACGACCATCACACACATGACCTCAGACAATGCCACCAAGTTCCACGTGACCATCCACGTGGAGGGGACACCCTGCAAAATGGAGGTAGACTCGGGCTCGGTCTACTCCATCATGGACTGGCAGCAGTTGAAGCGCCTGCAACCCAGCATCACCAAGCGAGAGCTGAAGCCACTACACTCCAAGCTCGTCGACTTTGGGGGAAACCCCATCGGAGTGTTAGGGAGAGCCGACATCCGGGTCACCTACAAGGAGTTCGAAGGCAAGCTCCCCATCACCGTCGTGAAGGACAGCCGACCGAACCTGCTAGGAGTGGAGTGGTTCAAGCCGCTGGGGCTTTCAATCGAAGGCATCAACCAAATTCGCAGGGACGGACTCAACAACCTCATCGAAGAGTTCAAGGAAGTCTTCGATGGTAAGCTGGGGAAATTTGTGGGGAGGCCAATCTCCTTCAATCTGGACAAGGGAATCACCCCAATTAGGCTCAAGCCCCGCCGAGTTCCGTTTGCCCTGCGGCCCAAAGTAGACGAGCAGCTGGATAAGCTGATCGCCCAGGGCGTCCTGGAACCGATCGATCATGCTTCATGGGAGACCCCCATTGTGACCCCACTGAAGCATGATGGGTCTGTGCGCATCTGCGCCGACTACCGTTGTACCATCAACAAGGCGTTGGCACAGAGCACATACCCAGTCCCAGTGGTGCAACACCTGCTGCATTCCCTGGGATCTGGATCAATCTTCGCGAAACTGGACCTGGCCCAGGCTTACCAGCAACTGCCAGTAGACGAAAAAACGGCGGAGGCTCAAACAATTGTCACGCACAGGGGGGCATTCAAATGTAACCACCTCCAATTTGGAGTCAGCGCTGCCCCCGGCATCTTCCAATCCATGATGGAACGCCTTCTCCAAGGCGTTCCAGGGGTGGTGCCTTACTTCGACGATGTGCTCATCTCCGGTGACTCAAGAGCTCAACTCCTTGAAAGGCTCAGGCTTGTCCTGCAGCGATTCAAGGCCAAGGGCTTGAGGGTCAGGCGGGACAAGTGCATCATAGGAGTACAGGAAGTCGAGTTCCTGGGCTACCTCATTGATAGCACAGGCATCCACCCCACCAAATCAAAAGTGGAAGCAATCCATGAAGCTCCAAGCCCAAAAAACAAAACGGAGCTTCAGGCATTCCTTGGGTTGCTCAACTTTTATGCAATCTTTCTAAAACAGAAAGCCACAGTTGCTGAGCCACTTCACCGCCTGCTGGGGAAATCGGCATCCTGGAAGTGGGGCCAGGAAGAGGAAGCGGCATTCCAAGCCATAAAAGGACTATTGACGTCCAAAAGCGTCCTCATCCAATACAGCGAAACGCTCCCCATCAAGCTGACCTGTGATGCGTCGCCCTACGGGGTGGGGGCAGTCCTCAGCCACGAACTGCCCAACGGCACCGAAGCCCCAATCGCATATTTCTCGAAGACCATGTCCGGAGCAGAACGGAACTACAGTCAGCTGGACAAAGAAGCCCTGGCCATCGTGGCAGGAGTGAAGCGCTTCCACGAATATCTCTATGGAAGACGTTTCACCATAGTCACCGATCACAAGCCACTCCTGGGACTCCTCGCAGGCGACCAACTCACCCCGACCTTCATGTCCCCGCGGATGACGAGATGGGCCATCTTCCTGGCCGGCTACTCCTATAGGCTTGTGCACCAGCCAGGCACAGCCATAGGAAACGCCGACGCACTAAGCAGATGCCCATCGAAGAACCCGGTGGAAGACCCAGCCCCCACGCTCCATCTATTCCACATAGATGACGACGCCAGCTGTCCGGTCTCCTCCGCAGATGTGGCCGCGCACACCCAGAGAGACCCCACCCTCTGCCAAGTAAGGTCCTGGATCCTCAGGGGGTGGCCTTCGAAACAGACGGAAAAGAGGTTCAGCCCGTTCACCAGGAAACAGACGGAGCTGTCCACCATAAAGGGCTGTCTGCTATGGGGAGACAGGGTGCTGATCCCAAGCACTTTACAACGGCGGAGGCTGGAGACACTGCACAACGGGCACCCGGGCATCGTCCGCATGAAGGCCCTGGCACGGAGTTACGTCTGGTGGCCCTCACTGGACAGAGACATCGAACAATGGGTCTCCAGATGTGACCCGTGCCAGGAAGTCCGCCCTGCGCCGCCGCAATCTGAAGTCACGAACTGGGAGAACCCCAGCAACCCCTGGTCGAGGGTCCACATCGACTTCGCGGGCCCGATGCAGGGGCGACACCTCCTCATCGTGGTAGATGCCTTCTCCAAGTGGCTCGAGGTGATACCCATGGCATCTACCACAACAGAAGCGACGATCCGAGCCCTGCGCCGCCTGTTTGCCACACACGGACTACCGGACGTGCTGGTCTCGGACAACGGCCCCCAGCTCACATCCCTGGCCATGGAGTCCTTCCTGGCAGGACTGGGCATCCGCCATGCCCTCTCCGCTCCGTACAGGCCGGCCGGAAACGGACAAGCGGAACGGATGGTCCGGCTCACAAAAGAAGCCCTCACCAAGATGGGCCCGGGAGACTGGCAAGAACGCATCGACAACTTCCTTCTCACCCAGCACATCACGCCGCATGCCACCACCCACAAGAGCCCGGCCGAACTCCTCATGGGCAGAAGGTTGAGGTCACCCTTGGACCGGCTGCACCCCCAATACAGCCCGGAAGTGACCGCAACCGCCAGCCGGCCGCTTCGCGCCTTCAGCAAAGGAAATTCAGTTTTCGCGCTGAATTTCAACGGCTCTCCTAAGTGGCTGAAAGGGAAGATTGCCAGCACAACCGGCCCCAAATCCTACACCGTCAAGTTGGAAGATGGACAGGTCGTGAGACGTCACATCGACCAACTCCGGAAAAGGTGGGGGGAGCACACGAAAACCAGCCTGACGAGGGAGGCCTACAACACCCAGACGAGGTAGGCTTACAACACCCCAGCGAGGTAGACCTACCATACCCAGACGAGGTAGGCCCACCACACCCCTACGAGGCAGAGCAATGCCATCCCGACGAGGTCGGCCCAGCACACTACCAGGCACTGTCACGTCGGCAGTGCAGTGAGGTAGACCGGGGCCAACCGCACGGGGGATGGCAACACCAACCCGGCCAGGTGGGCACCCGGCACAACAGGCCCAGGGACCCCCGACCCAGCCCGCAGGTAGACCAGGACCTGCCCAGAAGGGAAGAACCGCACCCCACCAGCGAAGGCAACCCACGGCAGCCCTACCAGGGAAACCTCAACGCAAGGCGAGTAGACCGGGGACCATCGCAGATGGGCACACCACAGCACATGGGCGAGGGTGGCACACGACTCCCCGGCGAGAGGGACCCCCGCCCAACGCAAGAAACAACCCGGCAACAACAACCCAACCCAGACGACCCCAACCACCAACTGGCGGTAGACCAGGGACTAGGGGGAAGGGAAAGCCGACAACAACCCGGCCAGGGAGGCCTGCGCCAACCCGGCAGGGGAGACCTCCACCGACCCGAGGAGGCATCCCCACAACGACACCCCGACCAGGTCGACCACCACCAACCCGACGGGGAAGACCAACGCCTGCCCGGCCAAGGAGACCTGCGCCAACCCTGCAAAGTCGGACACCGCTACCCGAGCCAACACCACCCACAGCGGGCAGACCGGACCCAAGGGCACCGGACCGAACCACCCTCCAGACCACAGCGGGCTGGGCCACAGCAGAACCGCAGCCACCGGGAGACCGAGGAAGAGCAAGTGACAGCCGGGGTCTTACCGAGACTCAGACGCTCTTCCCGGGTCGGAACCGAACAGCACCGCCGAGGCGAAAGATCCACAGGCCAGGAGGAAGACCACCAGAACCAGCCATTCCAGGTCTGCGGTCCGGCCGGAGGCGCTGAGGGTGACCCCGCACACTCGCCAGCCGAACCGAGCCCGGTTCCGGGGAAGGATCCAGGAGCCACAGAAACCCCGTCCGTCCAGGGCGGGGACACGGGAGAAATGAGACTGCGCAGGTCAAGTAGGGTGCCTAGGCGTCCTACGTACCTGCAGGACTACGTCACGTATTGACGAACACTGAACGTTTTTTTTCTTTGGACTAGGGGGGAGGAGTGTTATGTCCTTATAAGGACATCCGCCCGGATTGGCTGCCAGCCACCGGGCGGGAAAGTTTGAATCCCTGTCAGGGGGCGGTGCGTCTGCCGGAGCGAATATAAGGAGAGCTCCGGCAGCGCACACCAGTCTTGCTACTGTTGCTGTTCTAATAAAGTTACTGATGTAACGAGCTGGTCACGTCTTCATTTCCACGCCGATCTAACAATGTACATTAGCCCATTTGAAATACCTTAATTCCAAAATTGTTGTTCTACGCTATACCATTTCACCTAGTTAATGATAGACAATGAAAGTTTCAGTAGTATATAGCTGAAGAAAAATCTGATTGTTCATTTCTGATTTACCTTTCAAAACAATTATCTCTCTTTCTCTCTCCATGTGTGGATGCGTATGTGTGCACTGCATGTGTAATATTCTTTTTAGATCAATAATATTCATGACTGAGAAGGAAGAAGAATGAAATGTGTTTATACTGGCAACTGCTTATCCTTTTAATGTATTCCTAACACACCTGCCAATCTGGTCACAATATTGAATCTACTTTATGGTTCCAAATAAAGCAGGAGTCAAGTTGTTTCTTTGGCACTGCACATATGTGGGCCACTTTTATGTGAACTGATCTTTTATTTGGCTACCAAAGACTAACACTGCTTTGCATTTTCACAAAGTGGAAAATATTAAAAGCCTAAAAATAAATAAGATTAAATATTACTCTGCAGAAAGTTTTCTTTATGTAATCATTTGTAGGCAGTTGGGCTATAAAACGGTGGTGGAGTAGGAATTGCTTCTTTCTCTTGGTCTTCTGCAGAAGTTTATTTCTTTCTTGATAGACTGTTTTTTAGGATATTTCTTAAAGTGACTCACACTTAGCCCCTGATCCTATAATCAGCTCCGTGTGGCTGAAGTCTTTGAGTTGTTTGTTTTCATTGAGCCATGAAAGGTATTCTGTTTTATCTGCATCCCACATGCTGACACAGTGTTATATTATAGTTTGTCCCTTTCCAGAATAACAAGGAAAGCTATATTAAGAAAATATATAGTGACAAATCTTAGGAGTGAGTGAGAGCAAAAGCATGTAAATAAAGACAAAGGAGGTGAAGAGCAATTAATACTTTGGTCTCTAAAGAAACTGAACACTTGGAAGTGTTTGAAGATTTATTTATGCTGGTCCACATGATGTTGCATTTATTATGTTCACCAGAGAACTCTTCTGTAAAGGGTGGATTTGTTTTAATAAGATGCCATTGAATAAGGTGGCCAGTTTTAACATTTTGGATCACCATTGAATATTTCATTTACCATTTTGGACTAATCTTTCAATGAATATCTTACATCAAGTCCGAGTGGTAAAATGGACTTCTACTTATTCAAAAGTCGATCCTTGTTGTCTCCCATCACCAGCCACTCTCATGGTCACCCTAATATTACTTTAGACTGAGGAAGTTGTGGGAGCCAGAAAGGAAACATAAAGCCGATCAACTCTCTACATTCTCTTGAATTGATTGTTGTTTTGTTGAGCAACCAGACATTGTGGACATTAAAGAGTCCGTCTTTGAGGAATATGAGCAGTTCAAACAGTGAAAAATAAATAAATCTGATTGATTATATTAGGGATTTTATTTGACTGTTTGTTGAACATAATTTTTAAGTATAAGGAAATAAATAACTGCCAGACAATAAGAAAAGCATTGATTTATACACATGTGCATACATGTACAACTTAAAAGAAAAATGAAACAGCTCTTCATCTCTTATGACTTCATGTGAATTTGATTTTTAGTACACTGAACTAAAGAGGCTTGAGCATTAGCTGATGTTGTAAGCATATCTAAAGAGTTCTCTGCACAAATAACATTTTCTGGTAAAGTTTATAAAATTGTTGTTCAAATTAAAAAATGTGATATCTGAACATCTAAATTAAATTACATCTTACATTTTTCAGATTGAGTATCTTATCCTTGTTCCTTTAATAATAACATCTAGGGATAATAGCCATACTAGCCTGCTTTCACCAAAAATAATGATAAGACATAGAATACTGCAGAGCAAAATCTGAGTAGTGTATACAGATAGCTTTGTTAATATGGATTGTATACATACATGCACACACATGCCATAGACATCCATCAAAAATGAGAATGATGTCATGCGCCATCACATCAATCACCAAGTATCACCTCCTTTTCCCAGCCCATGAGTGTCCATAACATAAGCACATTTTAATAATATCCAAAAGAAATCATCTTAGTTCAATGTTAAGAAACTGTCTTTTGCCAGTTATTCTTGGAAGAAAATTGGCATTTGGGTTAAACTTTACAGATTTATTTACCTGCAGGATATTTTCCAGTGTCATAAAGATTGCTTTGTTCTTCAACCACATTAAACACTATCTGAGATTGGGTGTCATCCAAATATGACTTACAGCTGCAACTATTTTGGGACTGGACTAGGGATGGTGACATTTGATAAATGAAGCTAAACAGTGAACATATTTCAGCCTTTTTCAAACACAGAAAAGAAAATGACAGAAGATAACTTTTCAAAGAGATTAATGATTCTGGCTAGGTATATAGCTTGCTGTTAGGGTAGAGAGCTGGATGTTTTTGTGATTATTGAATTTGTTACTAATATCACATATCATAATAGTTACGTAGAAATTTAAATTTTAGCTCATTTCTATCTCTTTTTCAAGGGAATGTATGCAATTTTATTATTTTTATAACCTTTCTACCAAGCTACTCAATTAACAGCCTGTGTGTAGGGAGTGAGGAAGATGATATTTATGGAGTTATACAAGAGCTATTGTTTAGGTCAGTGATGGCTAACCTTTTCTGGACTAAGTGCCCAATGCGCGTGCCTGAACCCCCAAAATGCAATGCGTGCATGCCCCCCTACACATGCTCCACCCCCCTGGGCATGCTCACAAACACTCCCATGCACCCCGCACCCTGCACATGTGCATGTGCCCCCCACATGCACCCCCTACATGCATGAATGCCCCCCTCATGCGCCATGCCCCCATGCATGCGCGGCAGAGACCCAACGACCAGCTAGCCATGCGTGGTTGAGCTGAACTGGGACAATGGCTCACATGAGCTCACAGAGAGGACGCTGCTTGCCTGTGGCACGCATGCCAAAGGTTCGCCATCACAGGTCTAGGTAAAAGTGGATGCAACTTTAAGTACATTCAGAGGCAGATACCTCTCTAATTCACTGGATTATAAAAAGGAGGAGTTAAAAAACAATTAGACTTCCAAGTTTTTAATTATAGCCAGTCTCAAAAATAGTAGGAGGAGGCCATGATCAAAATGAATAATCTCATGGTGATGTTTGATAACATTCCTTAGGAAATGAGAATTGAAGCAAGTCTTTATAATAGATCTCATGAAACAGGCAGGTGCCACAAGGAGCCAAGAGTCCTAGATATAGCCAGGTTTATATAGGGGTTTAAAGATAACCATCTGGAAGTTTACTGGCAGTGAATGCAGCTTTTTCAATAATGATGCCACATAGCCAAACCAGACAGAGCACATAACCAGGTAGGTCATTGTACAGTAAATATTTCAGTTCCTTACTCAGGCCTGCTTATCAATTGAAAACAATTGAGCCAATCCAGTGGCCTAAAAAGGGACTGCTGGAGATAGGCTGATAGTTATCCAAAGCAGCTGGGTCAAAGTTTAGCTTCCTGACGTTCCCTTTCCCAAATAAACATTCATCATTACTCAAATCTGGCTTCCAGTCACTTCCCTAGCCACTTTGATGAGCCAGATGGGACAGCCTGTGACCAGGATTGTAGCAGATGGGATCAATTCCCACCCACCCACCCGTTTAAACTATCCCCAAGCATATTCACACACAAATTCCAGGTATTCAATATATTATGTTCTTCCCAGTTAGATTTTTTTTTCATTCTCTCTCTCTTCTTGCCAAAAAAAAAAAAAAAATGCAGCAAGACTGCAAGGGTTGTAATTAACCCATTTCCATAAACCTAGTGACTACATGCATCCACAACATAGATTTAATAGTGGCCATCTACTGATCAAAGAATGACTTTGGGACACGGGACAAAGAAACACAATGAAGGAAAGTGTAAGATAAAAGGTAACAATCTATAGCAAGAATGTCAAAAGAATGAGAGACTCAGAAGAGACCCTCCTTATTTTCTTGGGCTGTAAAGGAGATAGGAGAAATATACTTGCAGATTTTCAAGAGTCTATAAATGTAGCTTTACAATAAAATAGGATTAATTCATCTGGTCATGTTTCCTTTCTGGTCCACCTTGTAAGGCTGACATCATCATTCCATCCCAACTGTTAAGAGTCCTTCAAATGGAAGCCATTCAGAGGTGGTATTCAGCAGGTTCTGACCAGTTCTGGAGAACCAGTAGTGGAAATTTTGAGTAGTTCAGAGAACCAGTAAATAAAACCTCTGACTGGTCCTGTCCCCATCTATTCTCTGCCTCCCAAGCCCCAGCTGATCAGGAGGAAATGGGGATTTTGCAGTAACCTTCCCCTGGAGTGGGGAGGGAATGAAGATTTTCCAGTATCCTTCCCCTGCCACGCCTACCAGGCCACGCTCACCAAGCCATGCTAGGCCCACCAAGCCATGCCCACAGAACCGGTAGTAAAAATTTTTGAATCCCACCACTGAAGCCATTCCATACTATCTGTCCATAGCAGCAATGACAAGCAGGTATTCAGCATTATCTGTTCAAGTTGCTCTCCCAAGACATAAAATAGCACAATCCACCTCTCACTCCTGCCAGTCATATTGTCCCTCGTGTTAATCTCTAGTCTAGAAGTTGTAACAATCCAGCTTCTTTCAGTTAATCTTCAACCTCCTACCAATCAACCAATGCTCTTTTTTCCTCTCCACCTTCCGTATCGCACCTTACCATGCTTTCAAATTATTTCTCACATATCTCCTCTCTCATTTCTACCCTGTGGTTTCAGCAGCATTAATTTCTTCTCCTATCACTTTGTCTTCCAATATAAATGCTTCCCCTTTCAGGGGCATCTTTTAAAAATATGTTAATGACTACAAATATATTTTTATCCATATTTTAAGAATGCTTCTGGCACACTAGTTAAGCTTAATGTCATTTCTTTTGCTCTGCACTGAAGATATAGTTTAATATCATTAAATTCTTAATTGTTGTAACAATATATTTAATCATTTAACCTATAAGCATCTTATGCCACAAATAGCATCTGAAAGCATTTTTTTTAGATTTCACAATATAAATTTAATATTTAGTCTAAGCGTCCTCAGCCTTATCTCATATGTTGAGATTTTAATTCCCAAAATTCCACTCCACTTCAATGAAGAGTACCAGATTGATTAAGGCTGATATGCAGTTTATTGTTCTTTGGTGTTTTGATTTTAAGCAAAGTTAATCTTTTACCTCAGGCCAACTTAGCTTTAGGTCATCTTTGAAAAAGGATTTTCATCCACATAAATAAGAAGGATATGAATGAATATAATGCCAACCAAATTATATGATAAAAAGACTGAGATTAAAGGGATAAAAATGAAAAAGTTATACAGCAACTGACAAAAAATGGAATGATGTTCCTGAAGTTAACGAAATCCATCTATTACTTTTCTATTTCCTACTCTTCCTTTGACCTAAATTTTAGAAAGGCTCCAGCTTAGCACACCTCCCCAGAGAACACACTTTTAAAAAAATAAGATGTCTCAAATTACTCATTTTCTCATAATATAAATCACTTTTCAGCTGTGGACAAGCTCATAAATCTAGTCGACATGTGAGTAGCCAAAGTTTGATCATTCTAGGTTTATTAAGATCATCTGACAGATATATAACCCAATCCAAACAAGTTTAAAATAAAATATCATTTTTAACCTAAGTTATTTTAGACAGTGCTACCATAAGGCTTCGTTTCTTGCAATAATAAACATTGAAATAAATGAAATTGTAAATGTTTTTATTACCATAAAAGGTAACTTAGGTATACTTTTTAACTGCAGTCATTTATGGAAAACCATGCTAAATTAAATGCTTTTGTCCTTTCTATGTCAAATAATGCCAATCTAGTCCATTATTTTGCATCTCAAGTGGGTTAATAAGCTGCATCACGACATCTACAGTATACAAACAGGACAGGGGAGTGATGGTGTTTTTCTGATGCTTCCTAGCAGTGGGCATTTATGTAAGGCATACTGCTGTGATTCAGGATGTAATATTCGGCCGCCAAATGCTCATTTTTAGACTTTGTCAATACCATGGAAATTAGCATACTTATTGCATTGCTGAAACTGACACATCTATATAATGCTACCACATATTTCTGATATGAAGAATGTTTTTTTTCTCTGTAAGTTCCTCGGATATATTTGTGTTCTTGTATATAGTATCTACAGAGATGTATCATTCATTTTAGAACCATTTATTTCAGAATATTTTTTTTAAAAAGACAAAGTGCCGACCCTCTGGAATGATTTGCCCACCGAGCTCAGGATAGCCCCGGACCTCCTCTCTTTTCGCTGCGAACTGAAGACATGGCTCTTCCGTCAAATAACTTGATCTGCTAGGGGTTGCACAAACTGTAATAATTTTAAATATGGTTTAAAGGGGTTTTTAACTTGTTTTACTATTTTGTGATTTGTATTATTGATTGTTGTTGTAAGCCATCCTGAGTCCTTCAGGAGAATGGCGGCATATAAATCGCAAAAATAAATAAATAAAATAAATAAATCTTCTTTTCATGAAGCAATTTGCACCTTACTCAAGCAAAATCAGTGCTGAAATCACCTCAGATTACCTGATATCTGCATTGTACTAGAAGTGACCTTGAATTTGCCAAATCTAGTTCTGTGTCAACAGCTTTCAGAGGAAAATGGTTAAATTGTTGTTTCCCTGTGAGGATTTGCAGATGATTCTAACTCCAATAACAGGACGAACTTATATTTTCCACAAAGGATTCCCTTAGGAAGCTCTTAGATATTTTATTCTGTGAGAAATTAGGTTTGGATTTGGTATACTCCAAAAAAGAATTTAAGAAGATAGTATACAAATAGTCAATTTAAACTCCTGAATGTATGACTGCATGTGTCACTCATGCAATTGGGTATTGTTTATTTTTACTACATTGAAAAACATAACTTTAAATAGTAAGATTATTTCACATATACCTGCTCAACATTTATTTTTGCTAAGTCCTTTAAATCTTTTTTTATGTACCTCATAAATGTGTCTAGTTCCCCAACTTCCAAATTTTGCTTTCACTTTGTATTTTTTAATATAACAAAAGAAGAAAATGGTTGATTATTAAATTCCTGGCTTGACAGCAATTGTACTAACGTAAGAAAATTAAATGTATGGATAAATTAAATAAAACATTCATTCACTCATTCCATCTATATATTTTCAACATCCAAATAAATAATGATCAACAAATTTAAAGCATGTAGAGTAGTAACATAAATAACCAATTTCTTATTGCCACTAATAGCAAAGCATTAACAGTAACAAATGTTACTGTTACTGTTACTGTTACTGAGGCAAGTTTTCCTTCTAAAAAGAGATTATGGATTCAGCAGTGCACAAAAGCAGTGTCTTCATTTCCTACAGATGTTTTTGACATTTTCAATAACAAAAAATAGCTGATTGTTTTAAGCTTCTGTTCTATTTTTTCCTATCCTTTTTTTTTTTTTTTTTGGTGAAAAATAATTCTGCTACAGTATATAGTACCTACAAAAATATACATATTTCCAGACATTTGGACTCAGTGCTTTGCAAAAAGTATGGAGTGCTGGCAAAAGGCATTAAAAATTAAGAGCGATCATAGTAGGACAAAAAGATATTACTTTGATTTATAAACCATAAGGGACATAAAACAGGCAAGGCCTGTGCATTTTTTCCTAAGGGAAAAGTCAGTGGTCCCAGTATTTTAAAAGCTAATACTAACAACTAAAATCTCTTCCATTACATCATTCAGTATGAAGACAATGATCAGTTGTTTCAAAATTAAGAAATATTAATTCATGTTTCATATCAAGACAAAAAAGGAAGCTAACTTTGAAAAAGGAAGTATCTTGTAAGCAAAATAATTTGTTGAGAAAGAATAGCATAAGAGAGTAATTTAGGGAACCCACTGTTTCTATAGAAAAACTGCATGAAATATGTCAAATACTGTGTTAATATAACCACAAATTATATTTTGAGTCACAGAAAAGTACTTTCTCGATACTTTAAAAATGCCATATTAGCCCAATTCAGTCATTCCAATTCACTTTGCAAACAAAAAGAAGACGCCTTAAGTTATGCTCAGGCATGAGGAATGTTCATATGTAGAACATAATTTTTGACACTGTGGAAATGGTCATGCTTACAGGACAATTCCATTCCAACCTTCATACTAAGGACAATCAAGTACGTACCTGATCTGAGCTTTTATTATTTGCCCACTATAATAGCAAATTGGGAAGTTTTTGATTATTCCAGTTCATCATTGTTTATTAGTGATGGACTCAAGGGACATATCAAGGGACACAACAGTGTCCCCCAAGGCAGTGTTTTAGGACCCACACTCTTTATACTTTATACTTTACTTTACATAAATGACCTTTGCGATCATATTATAAGCAACTGCATTCTCTTCGCTGATGATGTAAAACTATTCAACACCACCAACAATGCTGCTGCCCTACAAAGGTCCTTCACTCTGTCAAGGACCTTGGAGTTCTCATATCTAATGATCTAAGTGCCAGAGCTCACTATAACAGCATTGCCAAAAAGGCATTAAGAGTTGTTAATCTAATCTTGCAAAGCTTCTTGTCCGGTAATATTGTACTGCAAACTAGGCATATAAAACCTTAGCTAGACCAATTCTCGAATACAGCTCATCTGTCTGGAACCTGCACTGCATATCAGATATTAATACAATTGAGCGAGTCCAGAGATATTTCACAAGAAGAGTCTTCCACTCCTCTGCTCACAACAGAATACCTTATGCCACCAGGCTTGAAAGTTTGGGCTTAGACAATTTAGAACTACACTGCCTTCAGTCTGACATAAGTGTAGTACACAAAGTCATCTGCTACAACATCCTACCTGTCAATGACTACTTCAGCTTCAACCACAACAATACACGAGCACACAATAGATACAAATTTAAGATAAACTGCTCCAAACTCGATTGCAGAAAATAATGACTTCAGCAACAGAGTGGTCAATGCCTGTAATGCACTACCTGACTCTGTGGTTACTTCCCCAAACCCCCATAACTTTAATCTTAGACTTTCTACTGTTGACCTCATCCCATTCCTAAGACGTCTATAAGGTTCATGCATAAGTGCACTGAAACGCCTACCGTCCCTATCCTACTGTCCCCATGTTTTTGTATCCTTATCCTGTATTCATAATCATGTTTATAGTTATATCTGTTATCTTACATGTTTGACAAAATAAAAAATAAAATAATAAATAATAAATAATATCTACACACTTCCTCATGCCTCAAGGCCTCTGTTTGCACCTTGTGTCCAGACAAAATAGCCAAAAGACTGTTTATTTGTTATGTTTACAGTATATACCACTTGGCTAAAAAAATGTATATTTTCAGCAGTTTGCATCAGAAAATCTGCAAAATCAGGTGAAAAATCTGGTTCCAGAGCAAATCAGGGCAGTTCAGAACATGTGTACTCCAACTATAAGAAGTGTCAAGCTAATCCCATATTTTATAAGTGAAGAAGGATTTTTTTTTCCTGGACAGTCCTTATTTCCCAGCAGACTTTTTACTATCTTGTGTTTCCCTATAACCAATGAAACAGAGAGATAATATTACCCTTTTGGAAAGCAGAAGCAGCAACTAGGTTTAAATTTATGCTTTTAAAGGAACATCAAGCATAAAATAATGTGATCGTTCATTTCTGATTTATTGTTTGGGGCCATAAGCAGACATGAACATTTCTCCCACCAGTGTTAATTATAGTTCTCCTTTTCTTTCAAGACAATTACTAGCCAAAGGAGTTAAATTCCAATTACAAAATGGTTATTTTTTCTGCTCACTTGTCAGACCTCCTTGGGAGATAATGAATTGACATCATTAATGTGCCAGACTGATAGTGTTGAGAGAATATTCAAGGTTATCATGACTTCTTGTGGTGTCAATTGGTTGATATTCTTGTACTGTTGGCATGTATTGTTCACTTAAAATAAGTGACCAGTGCTAAACAGCTGCTGTGGAATGGTTTACCTTAATGGGAATGCACTTATAGGTAAATAATGCCACTGAAAATAGTTACAGATATAAATGCTATGTAATTCAACATACAAGGAGCAGTGAGCACCCATCCTTTTCTTAAGTAGAATTGTGATGTGAAGACTGTGATATTGCTGGAATCCCACTCTATAAAGTTCCAGCTCATTTTGAAGTCTTCATTTGTATGTGATGATGTTAACAAACCACTGCACAGAATCACAACAGAAGCAAGTCAGTTATCCAGGAACTTAAGGATAAAGAATTATAGCCGTGTTTATGGAAATAGCACTATTGATACTAGTATTATTTATTTTTGAATAGACATATTATTTAGATTTATAGTATGCATCTATATTTATATGCATTATATGTATCTATATGCAGATGATACAACAGTCTTAATCTCATTTGAGACTGTGATGAGTCTGCATATAGATGGGAAGTTGAACAACTGGCCTGTTTAGTTGGCACAATCTGGAGCTGAACTTGCTTAAAAATGTAGAGATGAGAGTAGATTTTAGAGACCTCCTATTCTACCATCTCTTACTACTGTATATTCGACAGCACAGTATCAGCAGGAGAATCCTTCAAGTTTTTGGGTTCTATAATCTTCCAGATTTGAAATTGATATCTAACATTAGAACTATCATCAAAAAGCCACAGAGAAGAATGTTCTTCCTGCGCCAACGTAGGAAGTTCAGACTGTCCCAGGAGCTGTTGATAAAGTTCTACAGAGAAACTACTGTGTTTTCCCCAAATTAAGACCCTGTCTTATATTTTTTTTGAACCCTGAAATAAGCAGTTGGCCTTATTGCCATGCGCTCAAAAGCCTGGTTGGGCTTATTATCTGGGGATGTCTTATTTTGGGGGAAACAGGGTATTGAATATGTTATTTCTACTTCTATAACTGTTTGATTTAGTTCAGCAAACCAAGACAGGTACAGACTCCAGCAGACAGTTAGGAGTGCAGAAAAAACAATTACAACAAGCCTGCCTGTAGAAGAAGACCTGTATATTGCACACTCATGCACAGGTCAGACAGAGAGCTGGAAAGTAACTACAGACCTCTCACATCCTGGACATAAACTTTTAAAACTCTTTTTGTTGGGAT
The DNA here is from genome assembly GCA_022577455.1 of Arizona elegans. Taxonomy (NCBI): domain Eukaryota; kingdom Metazoa; phylum Chordata; class Lepidosauria; order Squamata; family Colubridae; genus Arizona; species Arizona elegans. Next base: position 33,943,360 of record JAKOOJ010000009.1, on the reverse strand, counting down.
GTCACTAAAGCAACTAGCCACAGGGACATTTTTTCCTCTCATACATTACTCTGCTGAACAGCTAATCGTCACAGTACTATCTTATGTCTAAAGATATTCATCCATGTTGTATAGCTGTTTTTATATTATCATTATTACCATTGTCATCTTCTGTACTATATCCTCTTATTGGTACCATTATTATGATTATAATTACTCTGTTGCTTTGCACGTACACTGAGAACTTCTACACTGGAGACAAATTCTTTGTGTGTCTAATCACACTTGGCCAAATAAAGTCTTGTCTTGTCTTGTCTTGTCTTGTCTTGTCTTGTCTTGTCTTGTCTTGTCTTGTTTTCTCTTCTCTTCTCTTCTCTTCTCTTCTCTTCTCTTCTCTTCTCTTCTCTTCTCTTCTCTTCTCTTCTCTTCTCTCTTCCCTTCCCTTCCCTTCCCTTCCCTTCCCTTCCCTTCCCTTCCCTTCCCTTCCCTTCCCTTCCCTTCCTTCCCTTCCTTCCCTTCCTTCCTTCCCTTCCCTTCCCTTCCTTTCCCTTTTCTTGATTAGACCCACCAAAATTAAATTCATCATTATTTCAAGGATAAATGTTAGAAGAAAAAAAAGAAGAAGAAATGTAAAGAAAAAGAATTAAAAACAGCAATAGAAACTCCTTACTTTAAAATTCCTTCCCATTGTACCTTGACCCAATCTCATATTGTTCGCAAAGTGACTGCTTTCCAGTTTTGAACTAGGTTTGTCCTCATATCCATCAGGATAAATATTAACAGATTGTGATCTTTTTTATGTTTCTTGAACCATTTTTGATTTTTTAAAAAAATAAGTTAGAAATTAAACTTTGTTTTTAAGACTATTTGAAAATAATATTATGCTTTTCTTTCCAGTTCTTTTGAGTTTTTTTTGAGTACCACATATGATATTCCAGCATTTTTATTATACAATTTATCTATTTTTATAATAACTTAAGTACCATGTGTAAAACATTTTATATCAATTTTCTCTTAAATGATAGAATGGGGTAAATTCAATGCAATGTTGAATTGTAATTGCTACTTTAAAATTATATATTGTTTATCATATGATTTTTTGTTTTTTTTCCCAATGCCATATTTTAATAGCAATTTGCATATGCATCTTAGTAGGTGGTCTTGTTTCTGCATAAGTGTTTCAAATTCTTTCATTTGTTTTAAAGATAAATCTTTTAATTCTTTTCAGTGTAATATGACCAGGGTGGAATATATTATGGTAAATTCTTTTAGACTACTACTACTTGGACTGACTACAAATACAGCAAAGACACAATAAGCTTTTATTTTTATCTTCTTTCAGTAGCTGGGGCAGAATTTTACTGTAAAAAATAAATATGTTGTTTTAAAAAGCAGAATTATTCATATAACCATAATCAAATGTACAAGCCAGAACAGCAGATTTTCCTGTTTAAAAGAAAATTGAATAGACAATACCATGTTATCCCCTTATCCTTCATGTTTTAAAAGTATGCAATATTTGCTAGATTAATTTCAATTTCATATTTCATCTCAACAAATTTAGTAACATAAATATTTCATTTCTTATAGAAAAATGACTTCTCCCTGGCAAGATCAACACTATGTGCTATCAACTACCAGTTCAGAGGAAGCTGATTATAAAATTGTCCCAGGATTGAGCATTGTAGATATATAATGCTAACTGACTGAATAAATAATAATTATAATTCTTACATCGTCAACTTACACTTGAAAGTTTATATGATTAGTTTGTTGTTTTTACCATTTAGTCGTGTCCTATTCTTGTTGATTTTATTAGGCAAGTGGTCTCCATTGCTACCCTGTCAAGCACAGCTTCTTTCAATTGTTGGATGTTCAACTTTGCATCAGATTTGATGTTATCAATTCTGATGCCAGCATGTTCTTTGCTGGACCCTTCTTCTTTGTCCACTAACCATTTCTTCTCCAATGAATTTGCATGCAGAGCAATAGCAATAGCACTTAGACTTATATACCATTTTACAGTGCTTTACAGCCCTCTCTAAGCGGTTTACAGAGTGAGATATTGCGCCCAACAATTTGGGTCCTCATTTTACCGACCTCGGAAGGATGGAAGGCTGAGTCAACCTTGAGCCTGGTGAGATTCGAACTGCCAAATTGCAGTCAGCCGGCAGTCAGCAGAGGTAGCCTGCAATACTGCACACTAACCACTGCGCCACCGCAGCTCATAACATGGCCAAAGTAAATTAGATGTAGTCTTATGATTTTAGCTTCCAGTGAAGTGTCTGTTTTTATATGACTTAACACCTCTCTGTTAGTTACTCTGGCTTCCATGGTATACATAGTAATTTATGCCAGCACAATTCAAAGACATCAATTCTTCTTTGATCAGCATAATTAGTTTAATTAATGATTAATATCAACACATTAAAAGTTTAAACTATTCAGTTATTAAAGTTTAGTTTAACTTTATTTAATTAGTGTCACTCCATTAAACAGTTCTGTGAAATAATTTGACTGAATTTTTCATCATTATGAAGGAGTAGAATGAAGAGTATAACCAGAACAATAAATGAGGAGTTCAGTATCTAATTATATGACTATTGGATCAATTTGTTATGAGTAAAAATTATATTAATCTTTTTACTTACAGAAGAAAAACTACTAATTTATCACTTTTTAAAAGGAGAAAGGAATCAAATAAATAATTAAAAGAAATTGTATGTAAATGAGACTGGAGAAAGAAAAATATATATTTACTGAGGCCAGTGTTTGCAATAATTTGCTATAGAATTTCTAATTGTCTTCCAATGTTGCTGGATATTCATTATAGTGATTCTAATAGATATGATACTGCTATTTATTAGCCTTAACTGAATGCACATTTAGCTATATTCATTTTGAACATTATTCTTCTTATGTTAGTTTGGTTTCTCAGAGGGACAAGGATCCACCACAATTCTAGGAATCTCTGCGGTAGTTTCAGAGTTCTGCCCTGGAATTAACAATCCTCTGCTTGAAAGTCCTTAGTTATGAAGCCCATAGAATACTCTATACTAACTTTTAGTCTAAAATACTTCACAATTTGTGGGGAATAAAGAGGAAATGAAAATGTTCTTATGAGGATAACTGAAAGGTTCTTTCAAATAGTTTCACATCTAATTGCTTTTTCTTAATTTTTTATTTAAATAATTGTTATCCTGTAGTTATTTTTGAATTGGTTTTAGCTGAACTTTGTTCTGCCAACTGAATATATTATAATTTTACATAAATATATTTCTTGTACTTATTATTATGAGTGGCTAGCCTTAAGTTTAAAATTTACATTATTGTGCTATGGATGGTAAGGATAAAATGTATATATTCTAGATCAGGAGTGTCAAACTGAAGGCCCAGGGCTGAATCTGACCCATGGGGTGCTTTGATCTGGCCCATGGGGCCGGCCTGGAAACAGTGAAGGACCGGCCCGCGGTGTCTCTGCCAGTGAAAACGGAGCTCAGGAGGGCCTCGCGCAGCCCTCCCAGACTGTTTTCAGCCACAACAGCCTCCTGCAGCTCTCTGCCAGTGAAAAGGGAGTTCGGGAGCCCATTTTTGCTGGCCACTACAGGCGCCCCCACTGACATGAATGATGTCAAGCTGGCCATGCCACCATGGCCATGACCACCCCAGCCGCCTAAGGTCAAATACAATCCTGATGCAGCTGTCAATGAAATCGAGTTTGACACCGCTTTTCTAGACAAACTCTTCTCAGTTAGGGAACTTCATCCCTGCAGGCAAAATACACTCTCAAAATTAACAAAAATAAAAGCAACACAAGATAAATATAAACAATGTTTTAAAGGTGGATGCTTATTAATATATATTAATCTAGTAATAGGTAAGATTTCATGTAAGCTTTTTTCTGCTCAAGTTTTAAAAATTAAAGGACTGTATAGTGGAGAAGAGATCAAAGTAATGGACTTTCTTTTTTTCCTTTGTATAATTGTCTAATTTTTTTTTGCAATTTACAAATGATTGATTGTAATGAATTTCAAATTATTTATTCTATTAAAATATATAGGTCAAATTATGAAAGGTCAAATTATGAAAGATTAAACTACAGAAAATCATGCTGCTTCTTAAATGTCAAAACTTTTATTTAGGTCAATAGTGGGACAAGAGGAAACATAAGCTTTTTAGGACTGATGCCTTAATAAACAAACCTGAAGATAAAGAACATTTACATAACCAGTGAAGATGCCACTTTAAATCTGTTCCACTGTGGCATCAGCATTATCATCTGAACGCATCTTAAAATACTTGATGTGCTTCAATAATAGTCCCTTTGTGGGGAAGGTGGTTGGATGTAAAATTTTATAAATAAGAAAAGAAAAGAATAAAATTGACATGAGAATTACAAAATGTGATTCCCAGGGAAAAAAACATTACCCAATCTATGCATTTTTCTATGGAGTGGCAGTGAAGCCTCAACTTTTTTTCAAACTAAATTGGAACTTGGACTACATAAAGAAGTAAGAACTTATATTGGTAAAGAATATAATTGGAAATTTGTATTCCTGACAGCTGAGCCTCAAACTGGACTGGTGTATATTTTCCACTAGTATTACCATGTGTTGCCAGTGTTTGCCAAAAATCACAACTCTTTCTTCAAAAAGAACCACCCAGTCAGTCAGAGGAGACCCAAATCTTCTGTTTATTTGTACTACGGAGGTCTATGGACTGCTTCCTTCTTACTGATGAAACCAAGGCTGGGTGCCAAGAAGCAGTTCTTCCCATCATTACCATTTCAGTTTTGCGTGACTTTTTATGACCTAAATGGCACAATCATATACTTAACAAGTTTCAAAAGAAGATGATTGTTTCCTCACGGTGAAGGCAGATAGAGAAAATTCAACTGAGTGAATCAAATATTCCAGATTTCTGGTCTTTTAACTTCAGAGGCCAGCAAGAGTCGATTGCTGTACTGCAGAGTATTTACAGTACTTACATATTTCTAACACAGCCTTGGCAAATCTCACAAAACAAAATACACAAACTTACTTTTTTCAGTAGAAATAGTGTAGTTGTGCATGAACTACGCAAGGAATTTTCTAATATCTTATCCTATGCTATCCTTTATTGATTATATTTTTAACTTGCCCAATCAATAGGTTTTCCAAAAAGAGTTGGTCTGTTCATCTTCCAAATTATGCTGGAGACATGTATAAAAATATGTAGATACACAAGTAATAACCACTTTAAAGCAGTCACATATTTTTATAGGCCTATATACATTTTATTTATTTGTTTATTGGAATTTGTCAAAGAAAAACGAGAACAAGAATAAGAGAATAAAAATACAATGACAGGGATGATAGGCACATTAGTGCACTTATGCACACTCCCTCTACTGACCACTTAAGTATGAAGTAAGATCCACGGAAGTCAATTTGTGACTGAAACTGTGAAAATTTGTAGCTGAGACAACTGAATCAGGTAGGGCATTCCAGACTTTGACAACTCTATTACAGAAATCATATTTTTTACAATCAAGTTTAGAACAATTTACATTGAATTTAAAGCGGTTCTTCGTACGCATATTATTGCGATTAAAACAGAAAAAGTCATTTACAGGTAAAACATTACTACGTATAATTTTGTATGCAATACCTAGGTCTGACAGCAAGCGACACAGTTCTAAGTTATCCAAACTGAGAATTTTGAGCCTAGTAGCATAAGGAATTCTATTGTGTACAGAAGAGTGCCAGACTTTTCTTGTGGAGTACTTCTGAACCCGCTCAATTGTACTGATGTCAGATATATGGTGGGGATTCCAAACAGTTGAACAATACTCTAAAATTGGTCTAGCATAAGTTTTAAAATCTCTAATTAGCAACATAATGTTTCCAGAAAAAAAGCTTCACAAAATTATGTTTACAATTCTTAATGCTTTTTTTTAGCAATGCTGTTACAGTGAGCTTTGGAGCATAAATCATCAGAGATAAGTACACCTAGGTCCTTAACAAAGTGAGAGTCATCTGCTAGATCAATGCCACCTAGCTTATACCTGACATTCTGATTACGTTTCCCAATATGTAAGATACCGCATTTATTAATCGAAATTTGAAGTTGTCAAATAGATGACCATTCAGACCAGTGGTGGGTTGCCCACAGTTCGCACCGGTTCTATAGAACCGGTAGTAAAACTGGCCCACTGACCCCAACGTCATCAAAATGCTTCTGTGCACGGCCCCGTTGCGAACTGGTAGTAAAGGTAAGTACAACCCACCCCTGATTCAGACATATAATCGAGATCACTTTGCAAAACAACAGAATTATCTGTAGAATTGAATAATTGTGATCACTGTAATTCCTTAAGTGTCATACATTAAAATATAAAATAATTAAAACAATAAAATACTTTAGACTGATGGGAGAGGGGATGTTAAATTTTGAATAAGTAAGGAAAACAATCAATATAGCTTGTATTATCAGATTATATTAGTCAAGGTATGGGGAAGGATTTGGGGTCCATTTTTAAAATGAGTTTTGGAAGATAATTTTTATAAAAAATTCCAGATTTTTAAAATCCCAACAGGGAATTTTATTTTGCTTCCTCCCATGAATTAGTAAAAAGTTGTTGTTCTGTAGAAAATCACCATCAAATTTGCACGAAGATATATAAGTAAATTATATTGGATGTAGCAGGAAATATGTAAGTACTGTACAAAGCTCTTCTCCTTTGTTCTACATGCACATATATTTTGTGTTTTCCATCTTCTGACTAGACCTGTGTTATTAAACATTCTCCAGGAAGTAATAGTGTACTCTACGATAGCTGAAGACAACAAAAGATCAACAGTGGTTCACTATCTCAGAATGGAGATGAGGCACAATCGTTCTGGAGCTGAAAAATGTAAGTTTTATTGCAGAAATAAAATCTGCAGAGGAGCATGGTGACTGAGCATATTCTTGAATGTAGAAATTCTGATTTCAATTCAGTTAACGAATCTGGAGGCATGAGATGGAAGACCATGTCTGTCTGGGATAAATGACATAATATGATATAAGTCAGTTTTCTTTATTGCTGAGTTCAAACATTAAGACATATATATTTACCAGCTTATACATATTTAAAAAGGTCATTTTATTGGTAAGAGGGTTGGCATATACATTTAATAAATAATAAAAGCATCACTGATTTCTTCTATGTATAGAAATGTGTAGAATTTTGGTAGAATGTATTATTTCATTTGTATGTTCATATGATCAGTAGAATTAGATTTCAATAAAAATAAATTGAAATACTCATACCTTATAGTTTATGCAACTGAAGCAATCACCCGATGTAAAGCAATTGTGAAATAGCTGTAGACAAGGGGTGCTCCACTTACATAAACAAACTAAAGCTTTTTAATTTCTCAAATCCAATACATTTAGCTGAAATATGTACCAAGTACTTGTTATGTAAATATATTATGTACAGTGCCTTTTCCACTGCATTGTGTTACACTACTATTTGCTTGGCAGTAATGTCAACATTGGTATCAAATACCAAATGTGTCACATTTGGTAAAGTTCAAGACAGCATTATTTCTTTTCAACATCCCATGAGAACTGTAAAAGACTACATTGCAATCATGTCAAGAAAATGAGCCAATCAACAACATACGTTGAAAGACTGCTATAAAACATCCTAAGTATTTCTGCTTTAGTTTATAGCTAGAACTGTTATTCTGAGATCTCACTGAATGTATAATCACAGCAGTAGAACCTTTTGAATTAGGCATTATCATATATATGTTCCTGGATACCTAACAGGATTCCTGCCCAGTAAGTTACAAAGTAAACTTTCAGTCTATGACATCAGTATCTACATAGATGCTTCTGTGCCTGAAAATGGATTTCTTATGAGATAAAATCGCTTGTGGTCAGACCTAGGTATTGCATACAAAATTATATGTAGTAATGTTTTACCTGTAAATGACTTTTTCTGTTTTAATTGCAACAACATGCATGTGAACAACTACTTTAAACTCAATGTAAATCATTCTAAATTTGACTGTAAAAAATATGATTTCTGTAATACAGTTGCCAAAGTCCGGAATGCCCTACCTGATGCAGTTGTCTCAGCTACAAATTTTCACAGTTTTAGTCACAAATTGACTTCCATGGACCTTATTTCATACTTAAGAGGTCAGTAGAGGAGGCGTGCATAAGTGTACTAATGTGGCTATCGTCCCGGTCATTATATTTTTATTCTCTTATTCTTGTTCTCATTTTTGTTTGACAAATTCCAATAAATAAAATAAAAATAAATAAAATAAAAAATATGCCTGAGCTCAGTTTTGGACTTTGCTTGAAATTGTACTTATCTTCTCCCTTGAAAGAAACAATAAATTGGAAAAATACAGAACATTCTATGACACTGAAGGAAATGGCAAAATGAACATTATCATTATGACTTCTTGTCAACAGATTATTGTGATAGTCATGTCTACCACCAATTCCATTTGATAAGGCCTATCCTGTAGCATGTGAATATTTCATTGACACACAAGGTGAAATTTCAAGCTTGCTTTTTGTCACATCTCACAGTAGACATGACTCCACCTTCCAGTGCTCAACCCCTTTTTCAGGATTTGGTTTGGTATAAGGTCTACTAGTTTGACACTGCAAGATTACACTCTTTATTTCAGTTCAAAGTAAAGTGTAAATACACTTTAAAGTAAAGTATAGATACAGAATATTTGTCTGCTAGAGTACACAAAAATCAAAGTCATTTTGTAGGAATGTTCTTAGGTTTAAATTCTACTTTCTCCACCTTTCCAAGACAATAGATATTTGACCAATATCTTGAGGTATCAAATCATGTTTATGCAACACTTTTCTCTAGCATAGCAGTTACTGATTCATATCTCATTCCTTATATTTTTCCTTTCCATTTTAATCCAAAATTTAACTAATTCATTAGTGTCTTAGAATCAAAATTAGAAAAGCTGTTGTACAAACATTGTAGAAAGATTGCTTTAGGACTAACTTCCTTATGTAAAAGAGCATTCTTGGTCAAGTTGAACCAAAATATAAATTTCTACAATTTCTATGCATTGAATTTTTACAACACCTTGGAATAATATTTAAAACTTCCAATGAAGTTTTTAAAAAAATCACAATCTTTCTTAATCTCTGTTTTTATAAATCTACACAAACCAACACTTAATTTAGTCGCCTTCTTTTCAACTATAATGACATCATGATACAAAAAAAATCTGATATCCAATGAATTTTCTACACCAAAAGAAAAAAAAAAGACAGGATATCTACAGTATGCCTACAATTGTGTGCCACTGCTACATAATTTTTTGGATTGTTTGTATGTTCATTGATTCAATTTATATGTCTACCTTGTATCTTGTACAAGTGACTCTGAGTGACAAAGAGGGATAAAAACAGAATAAAAAAGCAATAAACAGCAAACATACAAATATAGTGGACAAGACTATCAACACTAATCACTATAATACACAGGTTGACTTAATCTCCTGACCCTCATGCCTGGAAGAACAGCTAGTATTAAGGGGCCAATCTAATCTCAGAAGCAGGACAGAATGCACAATAGAAAAAACACATGTATTGCCCAATAATGAAATCAGTAGAGAAAAGAATGATATCCAATGAATAAGTTATGGATCTAAGGGCCTGTTTGTATTTCATAGGAAAAAGCATTTGTGTTTATTCTGCCTTCTTAAAAGAAGAGTTTGTAAAAAATGTTTCAACATTTCATTTTCTGATGCGTATAATTTAGGATTTCTTTCTGGCTCGTACATTATAGGACTGAATCATCAATACCATAGAGACCAGAAAATTAAATTATCTGTTTCTTCTTTTGTGTTCAGTCTAAATGTCTATTCACGTAGTCATTTTGGACATTTCAATTTGAGTTCACGCACAGTAGCAAATACATGTACATGTTGCCTGCAAATACCAAAGTATATTTCCAATTAGTGGGTTTGACTGTAGTTGAGAATTCCTTATTTGCAAATACCAAAGGATACCTCCAATTAGTGGTTTTGTTTGAACTTTAGTGAGAATTCCTTATGTTCTAGTTCATGTATGCCATGAACAACACTCATTGCTTCCTTTGTTATGGTCCATGTCTCACTGTCTAAAATAAAAAGTTAAAATAAGCATGAACCAGGCAGGGATAGTATGCATAAAAATTGTGAAGTTTGTGACATTTTTGAGTTGTACATATTTGAGGTTGTACCAAAATATTCTACAAAAAAGCAAAACTATTTCTCCAAGTATTCCAATACTTCCTTGCTATTTGAAATATTTATATGCTTTATTTTATGTAAACATGTTCAGCCAAGAACAACAGCAAGCTGTAACATAACAATATTTTAAAATACTAAATTTAAAAAATAATTTAATTTAATACCTAATGATGCATTCTAATAAATGACTGTAATGCCAGTAATTATCTTTATGATCATAATTATAAAATATCAAAACATATTTTCAACATGTACATAAATTTCAACAATAATGATGTTTGCTTACTCTCTTGAATAAAACCCCAACACAAAAAGCTTTTTGGGGGGAAGGGGGGGCAGTTTACATTAATAGTGTATCCATCAGTTGATACATGACAAAGAGTATCCGTGGTAATTACAGCATTGGGAAAGTCTAATAGATTAATCAATCTGTTTTAGTTACAAACTGTAGTCAATGGAACTATTTTAATATTGATGTTAAAAAAACCTCAAGAGGCAAAGTTATTCCTAAAGTTGCAGAACAGAAGATTTATTCAAACCTATTCACAAGAATCTGGTCAACTAAAGGTCAACACTAAAGTGGTGCTAGATAGGGGTCAATAAAATTCTGGGGGGGGGGAGTGGATTTGAATGTCTTGTGGGCTCTAAACTGATGTTTCACTCTGTGCCCCCCACCAGCTCTGCCGCTCTTCTCCTACAGTTACCAAAGCCAATACCAATGCCAATAGTTCTGTTGCATGCCATTTCTCAATGTGTTATTCCTTAATAAGTTTTATACAAAATTTTTGGACCACAGAAGTTATATAATTTCTTATTCTGTTTATCCCTGGTTACACTCAGGGCTCAAGCTACTCTAAGATTTCTACTTACGTAAAGAAAGTTCTTTTCTTCAGAGTTTGCTCAACATTTCATGGAAAGATGTAAAAGTGAAAAGAAGAATTTTCTGGAATTGTTTCCCAGTATTCTATTCCAATCAACCACAGTGGAGGTAATTAAAGATAAATGTTTGTAGAGCACAGCCAGTTCAAAAAACTTTTGTTTCCTCACCTTACATCATCTTTGCATTGAAAGAGATCTATTCCATTTTCCTGATAGTATACCTTAAGTATAACGGAATCAAAATAGAATTAATATAATATCATAAATTCAAAAGAAGAGAGAGAGAGAGAAAGAGAAAAAAAGAGATGTATATCAAAGTATGCTGAGTTAGTTCTATTTTTTAAATAAAATCTATGCAGATATGCAAGTTTCAGAAAGCTCCTTGCCAGCTTGCTAATTTTTATCCACTTGCTTGCATACAAAGCATATGTGAAAATAAAATATTTTAATATATTGAAGAGAACCAGCTGAACTATATAACAACTTGGCACTGGAAATAATTATGCCTGTTGCTCAGTTGCAAGATCTGCAATCAGTTTAGAAATAATCACTGAGAAAACATATTTTATATTATTTCTCCCACCATAAAGCCAAAGCTTACTCAGATGCAATAGCTGGCACCTCCAAAATCTTGAGGTTTTCCAGCTTCCAACTATCTTACAAAATTTACCCTTCTTTTGGTTAATGCACATCGCATTAGTGCTTGTGGTTAAACTGAACTTCTACAATATGGCAAATTGGATTATAGTTTTAAATTCTATAACAGCATTCATGCTGTCATTGTAGTGTTCTTTGAAGTATTCTTCAAAGTGCTTTATTTAAATGAAAGACAAATATCTTACTTCAAATAATAAATACACAATAAAGTTAAGGTAATAAAATTCCATATTAATCTTAATCAATCTCATAAATGCCTCAGAAGATTCTCTATTTCAAAATCCTGTTTCCCATCATATTTCCCATATCTGAAAAAAAAATGTTTCCAGAATTTCCAAAATTTTCCAATTTGATTGGAAAAAGCCAGAAATTCTTTTCAAATTATGCATTCTCAGTGTTTAAAATTGACCCAATTTAACCTCTGATGCAGAAATGATTTGAATGTCTTGATCAAAGATAACCACAGACACGAAAAATATATAATTTCAGTCTTTTATGTCAATCTACTGCTGAATCCTTACTCCTGTGTTCTTATGCAGCAGTGCAGAAGAAGAATATCATATGTTTCCTTCTCTGATCTATTGCTTTGTAATAATTTCCAGAAAAGGAAAAGTTACAATGGTGGATTCCTGTGAGTAAAAGATCCATAAAAATGATATGGACTTGTGGTGTTCTGGCAGCTTTTGTCAATAAAAGCTTCAGGAGGCTAGTTCTCTAAAAGGCTGCTCAAGGTAAGCTTCAGAGCAGAAGCCTCTCAGGTCATTAGCATACAATCCAAACTGCAGTCATGATCTGGCATAAAGCAGAAGAAAAATATTTTTCAGAACTTTCAGAAGGCTGGACTCTGAGAAGGAGAGCTTGGTTACTTTCTTTGTCTTGATTTACATATGACCCTTTGGATAAAAAATAATGTATTGTTTATGACTTAATTGAGGAAGAAAGGAGCTATACCACTAGATCCAACTGGATCTCCATAAGAAGCTCCAGCAGAGCTTTCAGAATATTGTTACATGGTGTAGCTGATGCATATGAAATCTAGTGGCTCAGGATCCACAGTTGAATCAACTATGCCAAGAACCAACAGTGACTGACAAACATCCCTATGCTTTAATGCTTTATTTTACTAAAACTATGTTATTCTACTCTATAACATTTATTGTCACATAATTTATTTAGCATTTGCACAATACAAATAGGCTTTATTTACTGTAATTCGTTAAGTCATGGGACTGCATCTATAGGGGGGGAGGGGAAGTAGGCAGTAGGTTATCCCAAGGCTCTGTTTTAGGCCTAGTACTCTTCAATATTTTCATCAATTATTTAGATAAGCGATATAATGGAAATTTTCAGACAACACCAAGCCAACACTCCAGAAGATAGACTCAAGTTACAGAAGGATCTCGACAGACTCAACAGAAGGGCCCTATCTAACAAAATGAAATTCAATAGTGAGAAAAGTAAGGTTCTACATTTAGGCAAGAAAAACTAAATGCATAGTTAGAATATGTGGTACCTGGTTCAATAGTACTGATTGTAATAGGGATCTTAAAGTCCTAGTGGACAATTACTTAAATGTGAGCCAGCAGTGTGCTGCAGCTGCCAAAAAGGCCAACACATTCCCAAGCTGCAATAGAGGGATTAAGATCATGTGAAGTGTTAATACTATTTATAATGCCTTGGTAAGAACACACTTGACATCAAGGTTTTGTAACCACGATATAAAAAAGATGTTTAGTCTCTAGAAAGAGGGCAGAGAAGAGCAACAAAGATGATTAGGGGACTGAAAGCTAAAACATACGAAGATGGTTGCAGGAATTGGGTATACCTAGTGTAATGAAAAGAAGGACTAGGGGTGACATGATAGCAGTGTTCTACTATCAAAAGGGCTGCCACAAACAAGAAAGGATCAATCTATTTTCCAAAGCACCTGAGACAAAACAAGAAGCAATGGATGATAACTCTTCAAGGAGAGAGTTATATTAAAATTTGTTGAAGCCTTTTGGGTTGATAGGTATGTCCCAGGAAATTTTGGAAAAGGTCAAAAATCCCATGTCATATTTAAAGTAATGCTGTAGCATTCTAAGCTTTCTGCTACAACTGTTGGGTTAGCCTTATCTGTGCCATATAAGTCTATCAGGTCAAACTGTGAAGTGTGAATTGAACAAAGCTTGTATCCATGCCGCATGCAAGATTAGATTCCTATAAGTACCCTGTTTCCCCCAAAATAAGACATCCCTTGATAATAAGCCCAATTGGGCTTTTGAACGCATGGCAATAAGGCCAAGCGCTTATTTCAGGATTAAAAAAAATATAGGATAGGGTCTTATTTTGGGGAAACCCAGGTAGTATAATAGCATATTATTGGGAGTGTAATTGTAACAAGCATGCTAAGATGGATCTACTGCACTTGTCTTACACAGGATATTTATCTCTTACTATAACTCCTACATCTCCTACACAGAAATGGGGGGGAGATAATTTTTTTGAAAGGGAATAATGATTATTGTTATGAAAAATAAATTCTATGTCTTATAATTATTTTTGGTGAAAGCAAGATACTATGGCTATTATCCCTGGAAACTATTATATAAAGTAACAAGGATAAATTAGTTTGCAAAATGTAAGATGTAATTTTAATTTAGATGTTCAGATATCAATTTTTTTTAATTAATTAGATCTTTTTGCCACCCATCTTTCTTAGAGTCAACTGCATGCTAAATTTTAAGGCCTTGTTTTAATAAATGGACTGAATAGCTGAATCAGATTCAGAAACCCTTCTAAAGAGACAGAATCTCTGGGTTATTCCGTAAAATTAAGCATACTTTGTTTATAGAAAAGTGATATGGTACACTCCCATTTCATGGACAAGCTTCTAATGAAAATCACTTGTTAAATAGCGTGCAGGAACACCCACACACATATGTACTGCCATGACAGAGAGAAGTTTCATACACGATATAAAATTGTGCAAGTTTTCTATTAATAGATAATATATTGTAATTGTTATAAATCCAGTGGGTGCCTGTGTGTTATTGCTATAACCTGAACAACATAGCCTGCAAGTGGTATCCAACATGAGCAATTTCTCTTTGGGGCAGGTCCTTTGTCAGTTTTTATCTGTAGTTTGGCACTGAACTCTTTAACACAGATGTTCTGCAATCTGCATGCATTAGCCTCGCAACCTACATTTTGAATATTAATGTAAAACATACAGGATAGAGACCAGATGTCAAAATTATTAGAAAGTCTTTCTTGCATTTTCTTAAATGCCTACATTTCTGCAAGAGCTGCATTTATGGTTATATTGTTAATTCAGCCAAAGTTAGGAATGCAAAAGTGTTATTGGATATTTTTGGACATTTAGGATTTATGTCTAAAAGACTTAACAACACTGTCCTTGAACATTGAGACTAGCAGAAAATGAGAGATTTTGCACTATGGGGCTTACTATCTACAGATCGGTACCACATGAGCCAGGTGGAAAACATGTCTGTGAAAATTTGCTGACATTTTTGTGTGGTTAATACTGTTCTTGAAGCTGGAAGGTTTAGGGCAGCTGGTCTGCATCTGACCATTTTAAAATAGTGGTTATAAGGAAATTTTAGTGGGTGCAAGATATTACATTTTATATTAAGGCCTCAAAGATCCTCAATTTGTTTCTCAAAACTTTTATTTCATTTGTGTTTGACTGGCTCAACTTTCTCTCCCTTCAATCATACCCTTTCTAGTTTTTGGTGCCATTTATGGATTCATTGGTAATGGAGGTGCTTATGATGCTAATAGCTATCATAAAAAAGTCTTCCAAATGTTTTTCATGTTACAGCTTGAAACGTGTCTTACTAGACACGTTTCAAGCTGTGGCCAGGGGGGCTTACTAGACACGTTTCAAGCTGTGGCCAGGGGGGCTTTTTGTCAGGTTCGCCTGATACGCCAGTTGCGTCCCTTTCTGGACCGGGACTCCCTACGCACGGTCACTCAAGCACTCGTCACTTCTCGTCTGGACTGTTGTAACGCTCTCTACATGGGGCTCCCCTTGGGGTACACCCGGAGGCTCCAACTGGTGCAGAATGCGGCTGCGCCGGGGATTATGGGAGCGATGGGGCGCTCCCATGTGACTCCTTTCCTGCGCGAGCTGCATTGGCTTCCGGTGGACTTCCGGGTGCGCTTCAAGGTGTTGGTGATCACCTTTAAAGCGTTCCATGGCTTAGGGCCAGGGTACTTACGGGACCGCCTTCTGCCACCAATAGCCTCCCACCGGCCGGTTCACTCCCACAGAGAGGGCCTCCTCAGGGTGCCGTCGGCCAGACAATGCCGGCTGACGACCCCCAGGAGGAAAGCCTTCTCTGTGGTGGCACCTACCCTATGGAACAATCTACCCCCAGAGATACGAGTGATCTCCGACCTCCGGATTTTTCGTCGGGCCCTAAAAACTTATTTTTTCAGTTAGCCGGTCTGTCTTGATTTTAGGGTTAGTTTTAAAATTTTAATATTGATTTTAATTGACAAGTTTTAAATTATGGGCCAAATTTATAAATTATTTTAACTTTATTTTTTAACTGTGATGTTTGTATAGATGTTTTTTATCTGGCTGTTCACTGCCCTGAGTCCGAAAGGAGAAGGGCGGTATAGAAATTTGAATAAATAAATAAATAGATATTGAATGTAGCAGTTTGAACTTTGATCTAATGGTTAATGCACCATACTAGAACTCCAGAGATCATGAGCTCTGAAATGTGTTTGAATATTAGTAGCTCGGGTTGGTAGTAATGTTGTTGGTTTGCGTTCCGAGCTTGGCAATTTGGTTGCAAACTTTTCATCATTCGAGGAGACATCATCAGTATGTTTTGAATTGTGCTTGTCTGTCAGAACACAGGCCTTTAAATACCTTTTTATGAGATGCAAATTAGTCTGAATGTTGTTTGTTTGGATATTTCTGAATCATGGTCTGATTTCGGACTGTTTGATTGGCTGGCTATTGTTGCTGGGCTGTATTTAATTAACATCTGTGAGATGCAGATTAGGATTAGAGTTGTTATCTGCAAGTGGTTCTGAGTCACGATCTGATTTCGGCTTATTTGATAGTTTGAGTGGCTGGCTGTTGTTATTGAGATGTGGTCCGATTTCTTGTCAGCCAATGGGTTATAATTTTGTTGCTGCGTAGTGGAGTGCCTATTTGTTCATTTTAAATGCTACCTTTGGGATCATGGTTGATGCAGTTCTTTCATTCTCAGCGATTGGTAAACTGGATGTCAATGTGTCTGTTTATTGACTTATTGGTGGAAAACCAGGCTTCAAGGAATTTTCGTTCTCTCCTTAATTTCATCTGTGTTACAACTGTGGTCCCGGTTAGATCATATTTGTGACCTTCTGAATCTTTGTGGACTGACTGACATGAGGGATAGTGGATCATGTCTTTTGATAGCCAGGAAGTGTTCATGCAGTCTGGTTGATAGCTTACTTCCTAATTGTCCAACATAGTTCTTTTCACATTTGCTGCACTGGATTCGGTATACCAGGCCTGATGTTTGGTTTGTTTCTGTTTGTCCTTTCGGTTTTGACAGAGTCTGCCTGAGAGTTGAGGTTGGTTTGTGGGCTACTATGAGGTCATATTGGCATAATAGTCTTGCTGTCATTTCTGAAACAATTCTCTACAAAGTGGATTGTGATTTGTCTGGTCATTGTTGTTCCTGTGGTAGTTGTGGTATTGCTTTGAGTATTTTTATTGTTTGTATGTAGGCATGACCGGATGACGTTTTGTGGGTATTCATTTCTCTCGAAGACTTTGTATAGGTGTTTTTGTTCTGCTAATATGGCTTCCGTTATGTTACAGTGGGATTCCGCTTCCGTTGTGTTGTTGTTATGAGAAAATTAATAAATACGTTAAAGGGGAAGTTGTGTTTGATATATTTGTCACTTTTAGCTATAATGAAGGCAGGATACAAATGCATGAATAATAATAAATATTAATAATAATCAATAAATGAATTACTGAATGAATCTTTCCTGATATCCTATTTTTATAAAGAATTTCAGTATACTTTTTCATAGTACCTTGTGACTTTTAAAGAATTTTTAAAGAAATCCTTTTTAAAGGATTTCATAGGCTTGCTTTTCACAACATGTAAAGATTATTCTTCTTTGTGGAAAGATTGGTATGACTGGTATTCATCCTGTTCTGGTAACAGAGGATTTCCAAAGAACAAAGTTATAATTTGGGAATGTTCTTTGTACTGTGTCACTGGTGACCCAGTTCATTGTTCTATGACATGGGAAGATTCCTTTGCTTTCTTTGCAATCTTTATTTTTTATTTTTATTTATTGGAAAGAGATAGAGAAGAAAAAAAAGGAAGGAAGGAAGGAAAAAGAAAATATGCACCAAACAAAACTGCTTAATTACACAAATATGCAGAGAGAGAGCATGTTATAAGGCTGAATTATTAATATTTAATATAGTTTAATTATAGTAAACAAAATTTCTTATTCATTGCTGTCATTTTAGCAGTTACTATATAGTGAAAAGAAATGCGATGGCTCAGTGGCTAAGATGCTGAGCTTGTTGATCGAAAGGTCGGCAGTTCAGTGGTTTGAATCCCTAGTGTCATGTAACGGGGTGAGCTCCCGTTACTTGTCCCAGCTTCTGCCAACCTAGCAGTTCAAAAGCAAGTAAAAAATGCAAGTAGAAAAATAGGGACCACCTTTTGTGGGAAGTTAACAGCATTCCATGCGCCTCTGGCATTTAGTCATGCCGGCCACATGACCACGGAGACATCTTTGGACAGTGCTGGCTCTTCAGCTTTGAAATGGAGAGGAGCACCTCCCCCTAGAGTCAGGAATGTCTAGGACATATGTGCAAGGGGAACCTTTACCTTTACCTATATAATGATAATTCATCTGTATTGCTCAATATATCTAGGTCATCAGTCTAAAACTGACTCAGGAACTGCAATCTAATTTAAACAGAAATATTCTTGCAGTGTGGCTGTCCTTTTTGGCAACTTCCCCTACTTGATCCTTTATATATGCATGAGCAAGGTGGCACGAGGTACTGAAAAGCAAAGCATTTATCTCAAGCTTCATGGCTACTTCAGTGACTGTTCTCTGGGCCATACATGATTTTGCTTACTTTCTTAGAAAACACAATGATAATTTCTCCTGCAAAATGCTTTGTGATCACCTTTCCAAAAAAAGGGGGGAAATATGCAAATGCAGAAGGGGTATCATGTTATGCTACAGGAAGGCAGAAGATTTGATAAACCAGTGATATACAACTCATTATATTCCTATATTGGTCATTTTCTGAATTGGCAAGTCTTCCTTTCCCATCCCATTATTAACCTATTGGCAAAAGTGCTTATAAATATGGTACATAATACAAAGTTGAAATGTGTTCACCAGTGCCAAAGATTAAGAAGTCCTAGGACCACTGCAATATGAAACTATATGAAACTATTTTTAAAACGATGTAAATACTGCTATTAAACTCAACTGTGCTGACTCATAGATGTTTCCAGGTTTCTATGATTTTGAACAGAGACCCTATGAAGAATGTTACTGAAGCAGAACACAGGCCAGGGGATTTCAACTTTCTGTCCTCAGAGTAGCCAATCAGATGTAGTAAGCACACAAGCAGAATCATGAGTAGAAGTGTGACTGTTGTATCCCAGTTTCTAATCTTCATAGATATGACATTTCATCTAGTTGTTTTTTTATGTCAAATCTTTCTTTGTTGGAGGAAAATTTGAGGGGGGGGGCGGTCAGAAATACATATGCACGCACGCACACACACACAACCCTATGAATGCCAGTGTATCTTTCAATATGCATATATGTGAATAACAATACCATGTGTGATGCAGACTTAGCACAGGAATCTTAAAATGCATTCTGTTGTTTATGTGGAACCAATTTACAAAGCTGTGTTGGCACTAGTAGATTTCATTGTTGTTGGCCTGTTATGAATTGAATGTCATGGTATATGTTATCCTGTTATTAGTAATAATTACTTTAATGACTAGATATTTTCCTTTGTGAATTGGCTCCAGATTCTATCAGTACTGTGTGGAAAGTATCTATTTACTTATTTATTTTATTAATCTTCTCCCATCTCAACCAGTTATGCACCTATTTTATTCCTGTTACATTGATATCCCATTTATTTATTTACATTTTTCTTCCCATTTTCCCCATCATAATAACCTATATTTCTTGTTATATTAGCTCCACCTTTTTTAAAAAAATAGCTATCCTTCATCTTGGAGAATGGAGGAAGTGGTCAGCCATCAGAACATAAAGTCTGCTGAGCCATGGCTCTCCAACACACCTTATTTGGCAAGTTCAGTCTTTTAATTTATTTGAACTCGTGTTTTTGAATATCAAAGAGAAGAATATTTAGACATAACAAAAAGCTTTGCCTAAAGACAAAGGAATTATAATCTATCTCAAACAATCACAAATATGTGAGCTTAAGTGCTTCTCCAGTAATGATGTGAAAGAAATGAATGAAAATATCCAGATGAGATAGTGAAGATAAATTATTATGATAAAAATATAAAAGTTCTGACTTCATAAAGTATTTGATAAGGAAATTCAGGTAAGAACTAATGGGAGAAGTCCATAACATTGGTAACAAATAACAATTATGTTTGAATACATAAATACTGTATGCATTTTAAGGAAAAAACAAAGTGAATGTCTGGCATAGCTCAAACATAGGAATAGAATTCTAGCTTGCATCTAAGATAGAAAAAGTACCAAAGATATAAATATCAAGATGAATTCAGTAGATTTCCAAGATTGGAGTAGTGGACATAATATCAGTGTTTTAGAGAAAATGTTGAGAACATTGATATAACTGCTGATATGGTCGGTTTGTATATTGTTTAATGATCTAAAACTACTGGATAAAGATATTGAACATACCCATACAGTGCTTATAGCTGGGCTCATAAAGATATAAAGATCAAACACATAATAAAATTTTGCAACATTTTCATGACAGTCAAAATTATTTTTAAAAATGTAAACTGAAAAGAGTAAAATGGGAAAGAGATAAAATGGTGGGGCAATGGTTAGAATGCAGTACTGCAAGCTAACTCTACCAACAGCCAGGAGTTCAATCCTGACTGGCTCAAGGTTGATTCAGCATTTCATCCTTTTGAGGATTTCAGTAAAATGAGGACCCAGATTGTTGGGGACAATATGTTGACATTTTAAACCACTCAGAGAGTGCTGTAAAGCACTACGTATATAAGTCTAGGTGCTATTGCTATTGTTATTTTAGGATATCAGCCAACCTTCTTTAATGAACATGAAAATATTCAAACCTGACACTTAACAACTGACTAAATGAAGAATAAAGTAACTGAAGATTTCCTATCAAAATAATTGTTTAAAGTACAACAGAGAGAAATCATATCTACTATCCAAGAAATAAACAGAGCTTAGAATGATCTTAAGAAAACTATCTATATCTCAGGGGTGAAATGCTCCCGGTTCGGACCAGATCGCCCAATCCGGTAGCGATGGCGGCGGTTGGTTCAGAGAACCAGTAGCAAAAATCCCTGCGCCCCTCCCCCACCCCACATGCCCAGCTGAGCCGCAAGATCATCAGAGGCTTTTTTTTAACTTTTAAAAGCATTTTTTCTACAACCTCTTCCGACGAAAAAAATGCTTTTAAAAGTTAAAAAAGAACCTCTGATGATTGCATGGCTCAGCTGGGATTGTCAGAGGCTCTTCAAAGTATTTTATTCTGCAACCTCTTGGCCGAAGAGGTGGTTAAAAAAATGCTTTGAAAAGTCTCTGATGATCCCAGTTGAGTTGCCTGATCAGGCAACTCAGCTGGGATCGGCAGAGTGGCTTTTTTAAAACTACCTCTCTGATGATCCCAGCTGAGGTACCTGATCAGCAGACACTTTTCAAAACATTAGAAAAAATGCTTTGAAAAGTTAAAAAAAAAAAAGTTGGCCACACCCACCTAGTCACATTACCCCCACCAGCACCATGCCATGCCCACAGAACCGGTAGTAACAAATTTTACATTTCACCCCTGCTCTATCTTTAATGGAAAAGATGAGCTTCAGAAGGACATCTGTAGCTACAAGAAGATGAACCAGAAGAGGTAGCAAAAAGAAAATTATGAACTGTATGAATTACACCATGATGCAATATAACTTTAGGAGAAAAGGAATAAAGTTGCTGGATGCTAATAAAGAACTGGGAGGTTGGACCAAACCACAGCACTCCAAAATATGGTCATAGGAAGTCTGTGGGGATTTTTTTTTCCTAAAAAGAAATAGACATATACAGTACAAGATTCAAATAAATGCTTAGACTACAGTTTTTCTTCAAAAAATTTATATCAAGTAAATAAAAATTTTTAAAAATGATTTTTACAAGTTTATGATTCAAGTGTGGCAGAAGAGGAGTGCAACACTTTTTACAATATATTAGCTTGGTGTTTGTGATAAATATAGAACTGAACAAATGAAAATGTGGAAAGACAATAAATTAAACAAAAAAAGTTTTTTTTAATAAAAACAACTTAGAGCATAATAAAGAAGAAGTAGAATATAAATTTGGATTAAAAGTACAATGAATCTCATGGATTTTAAAACTTTCATTTTTATATACTAGCAATGCAATGACATTTACAAATTACCCATCAACCAATTTTGAGAAATTAATATTATATTCACATTTCAATTTATAGACATAATGTTCTTAATGTTACTACTGGAAAAAGATACAAGAAATATTTCCATGGATCTGAAAGAAACTTGGGAAACTGATCTGGGAAAACAAAAATTATGCTTAAAAAATTATACCAGTAGTGTTTAATCCCCATATGAGCTGCAGAAATATCCTATATTTATCCAGCAAACTGTTGGAAGGATTGTAAACAGAAAGGAACATTGTTCTGTCTTTGATGGACATGCAAAAGGTTAACAGAACTTTTGGAAAGGAAATTTGAAAAATTGGCATAACTAAAGAAATAATTAAATCAGAACTACTACATATATTTGATAATTAGTGCTACTATTTCAGGAAATGTATTACATATTTACAACAGCATCTAGAGGGACTATATTTGTTTTATAAAGAAAATAATAATAACATCTGTCAAATTATAGGAAAGTAGAAATTAAATTATGACCTGTAACGTGAGTAGAAAATTGTGATACTAGACTGGTCAAATATCAAGCATTGTTATTGCTTAAAATAAAAAGAATTTAAAAAGACACTGAATGTGTATGAGATTATAATGCAATAGATTTAAAAATAGGAAAAAATGAAGAAAGTGAAACCTCTCATAAATACTGTTACCAAAGATGGTAACTGAACCCTGCCAGGGATAATTTGCATTTGTAAAATGTTCCATATAAGATTTGGCAATACAACCAGGGTATACTTTATTTATGCAAATTACATTTTAAAGTTCTAATAGATAAGCAAACTCCATTTCAGTAACTAAATCTAAAGATTCCTGTGGCATCCAATGAATGTAGTAGGGACCAGTTGATTGAATTAGTGATACATAATCTCCATGCTTCACTTATTTAAATGAACATTCACTATTTAATACAGATAACAGCCATAGAACCAAACACATACTCCTTTTGTCAAAATAATAATAATAATAATAATAATAATAATAATAATAATGATGATGATGATGATGATATAATAATAACAACAACAACAAGAACAACAACATTCTCATTTATATGTGTACTTTGCATTAAGCAACCACATGTTTTAGCCTAAGGAGTCTTCTTCGCTGATAGTTATACTTTCTGAACCTTGACTATATTTTATAGATTGAATTCCATTCCTCTCACTACAGGAAAAATAAGGTGTATTTGGTGTATAATTCATTACAATGAATCTCATTATACATTCAATCAGCTATAATAGTTTATTGTTAGATATTTATGGAGTTTAAAAATGTCACAATCATTCTATGACCTTTAAAGAGAATTGGTTCTAGGTAAAAATAGCATAATTATGGTTGCTAAAATGTATTATTTTGGAGAAAAGCAATCTTCCATGTCTGATAGTGACCTATCTATTGATATTCTGGCTAACAAACTATTGCTGTATTTCTGGACCCTAAAACCCATATACAGTAAATAATTTTTTCACCCAGCCAGCATTCAGGGGTCTAATGGTATTAACAAACTTCTAACTACTCAAGGAAGATTTTCAACAAAATCCAAAGCATACCAGCAAAAATTAAGATTTATTCAAATAAAAAAACAGTTCTCCTGTCCTAGATGCAGTATATATAACTATGGTTGAGGGTCGTTGCTGGATATTATATAATTGTATGTTGGGGATAGCAGTCCAAAGTGTAGTGGGTAGATGGGTACTGTGTAGCTGGATAATTTCTACTTTATTTTATTTATATACAAATTAAAAGGAAAGATAGATTATTCAGTTGTCATATATTTAATGCTTAGTCATATTAAAAATGACAGTTTATGCCCCTGGTCTCTTTTCAGGGCTTGCATATGGCCTGAAGTCTCTACTAGAACACCTATCACTCAATGCTAAAAGTTATTTAGAAGAGGAAGGTAGGAATGTAGGTAGGAAGAAAGGAAGGAAGGAGGGAAGGAGGGAAGAAAGGATAGGATAGGATAGGATAGGATAGGATAGGATAGGATAGGATAGGATAGGATAGGATAATGATTTCCAAATTCATGCTTCTTTTGTTACTTCTTTTTTATATATTATGTATTTCTTGTAAATTACTTGACTATGCATTCATATCCACCAACCATTAATACAGTACATATTGAAATACTTGCTGTGGTTTTATTAGACATTGATTGCTGCATTATTGATTGCTGTACTATCTGACACTCAGACTTCCACAATAAAGCAGAATATAAACTGTTAACCAGCAGATGGTTTCTCCCCTTGCGTTTTATTAATGTGATCACCTTGTAGAGTCTCTCTTGACAAATGTATTCCCGTTATGACTTTTCCCCACTAAGTTTGCTGTTCTGATATATAAAGTGTAACTAACATTCTGAAGATTTGGCAAAACATAAACACTGGAGACTGAATCAAAAGAAATTCTTGCATGAGAATTCTATTTCATGTGAAAGTCGGATCTGATGTAAAGAACATATCTGAGTATTTGTAAAAGTCACCAAAACTATTGTAAATCAATTGTATTTCATATTATCTAATTACATAAAACATAGCTGCTTTTATATTGTGCTAAGGATATGCCATAAGTGTGTGTGTGCATGTATGGGTGTATAACTTACATTTGGTGGGCCTCAGGAGACATGTATTTTTTGCCATGGCATTTACCTAATGGAACATTCTTTTCCCCAAATTAGATTACGGTAACTCCATCTCTTTTGACAATCTGAAAGGCCCTCAAGACCTGGTTTTAAAAAATGAGAAAACGAAAATGATCTCTATCTTTACTCCAAGCTGCTGAGACCTTAATAGCTACTAACCACTTTGCTTTATAGCAGATTCCATTCCCTACTTTATTTGTTTATTAAATTTGTTTGCCACCCATCTCACTGCAAGGCAAGTGATAATTCTTAGGACCAAAGCACAGTGTTCAACCTGAGGCACTCCTATCTCCACTTATAAGTAAATGGCAAATGGAACTTTGAAGAACAGGGATAGTAGCAGTAGACAGTTGAAGATCAGGAGATTTAGAACTATGATCATTCTAAGATCATTCTTAATAATGTATTTGTTTTCTATTGATAACAATATGTATATTCATGATCACTTGTGTATTCTTAACTTTTAATTATCTTTATTTTCATTATGTCCTTTGGCTATTACAGTTTGAAATAAGAAAATGGAAGTGAAAGGATGACTTTTTCAATCTATGTTCTGAGCAGAGAGAACTATAGGCAATCTTCCTTTTTCCATATATGAGCCATTATGGCTTACCTTGCTTCAAAACACAGAGCCTGGTGCCATCAGTCAAAATACCTTATGCAAATATTTAAACTGTTATCTTTCCATTGGTGTGTGTATGTGTTGTCCGTAAATGTGTTAAGAATGAAAAATGAGAGAAAATTGGATTCACATGGGAAGCTTGCAAATTAGCATGTCTGGAAATGCCTACAATTCTCAGCAGAAGGAAAACAAGTGAAGCATCTCACCTGTATCGTGAAGCTTAACACCCCGACCCCTTCTTAATCTCTTAAGAAAATTATTATCCCAGAGCTTTCTCATTCATATAGATTATTAATTTAAAAGAGATAATTTAAAGTTAGGATTTAATACTGTTCAATTCAGTCTACAAATCTAAACAACACTACATTCATTTGTTTATTAAATCCTCATCATGTAATTTACAAGAATTCACTCCTGAATATATTCAGTGGCAATTCCATGTTAATTCCATGTTAGCCTTATAATGTTCTCAAATGAACAAGAGAAGAAGTTTATAAAATTCATAGAGTAGTAATGAAAAACTTGGGGGAGAATAGATACAATAAAGTCACATTTCCTAAAACAGTGCAAAAATATATGGGCTCATATCTCATACCAAATGAGAAAAATAAAGCTGTGAATCTAGAACAGGATTGCTCCTTTCTGTGATAGTTATGGAGCTAAAAATCAGCTTCCAACTATGTGAAGTTCTATAATTTCATAAATTTTGGAAACCTGAATCTTTCTGTCTCAGCAGGTTGTTATACAATTTAATAAAGACAGCAGCCTCATTTTTGCTCAACATTTGTATCCATTTTTCTACTCTCCTACTTTATTATGCTATCCATAATCCACTTGCCAGATTTTTTTTTTCAGCTGAAGAAAATTCGAACCTATAAAAGTCAACCATTACACTATTAAACAAAAAAGAAGAACGTATATTACATAAGGTTGGCCATAACGTTTGCGTAAATGTTATTTATACCAACTGTTTCTAGTTAATGGAAATCCAGACCTTATATATAAAATTGGTGCTTCAATTTTGCTGGAAGTAGGGGAAGGATAATTGATGCCGCATGTTCTTTTATTGTTTCCCACATGGCAGAATCAAGCTGTTCACTGGATTATTGAAGTGTGCTCAGGCTTTGTGCCAGATCATCAGGAACCAAGGTCATATGTGATGAACATGCACTGCTTGAAATAGGAAGAGCATGGATCAGATCTTTGAAAAGGGCTTTCATTCCACTTCCCTCAGATTAAATCCAGAAATGGGATTTTCAGAGTGAGAAAGAGGTTATCCCAAGTTTTAAAACATATACAAATCTCTCTTAAGTTTGAAAATGGAGTGAAACAAGATTTATGAATATACATCATTAGATTACATGCTTACAGTCTGGTATGGTTTCAAAGAGCTTTCCACACCAGCATGAACCAAAAATTATTTCAAGGACTATTTGAATTATTTCAAGCATTATTATACATGTGTAAGTTTTCACTGAATTAGTTAAAGACCATAGGACAGATAATATCTTTTGCACCTTAACTCTTGTGGTGTCATTTTTGCTTAGGAAATCCAGACCCTTCATTTATTTTTCAGTTTTCAGAAACATCTCCTTTCCAAATCTAATGTTGAAAGATTTTGAAAAGAGAAAAAAAATGCAATACACCAGACAAAAGAAAAAATACTTTCATGGTTTTCTCCCCAATGCTTTTTTAATGTATAAATTGGATCAAACATCTGAAAACATTTGGTTTTAATATTTGAGGTTTACTGGGAGTTTTTAATGACTGCATGATATTTTAGAGGATATATAAATTGTCGAATATCCACAGATATTAATTCTGCTCCTGATATCTAAAACATTACAAAAATGACCACCTGTAGGTTAATAAACTATAACTTTTAGTTTTAGTGAAGTTGATTCTGAAAATAATTTAGGAATGCAGTTTTTTTTTCATTTGACCCCAACCTGTAAGATTTGCAGGATGCATATTTCAATTTAGGACATTGAAGTTTCCTAAACATATAGAAATATAGTGAGATAAGAATTCTATACTATAAAGTTGTGTGAATATCTCTACTCCATATATACATATATGTTAGTGTCCATTAAACAGGTCCTCCATCCTGGAATTCAAACTTGTAAAAATAAGAAACAATTTACCAACCCATTAATCTACAAAATGTTCAGAGGGGACAGCTCAGAAAACTAGTAGAAATTGAGTTGATTGTCATCCAGTAAAAGAAAGGATCACCCAGTATACATTTTATATCAAATGATAGGGAAAAGCTTTAAAACTTTTAAAAATATGTTATATTTTATTAAAAATATAATAAAAATTAATCTAGGTGTTCCTTCTAATTCAATAATAAGATATTATAATTTATTCATACTTATTCTTATATTATTTAGATAAATTAGGATTGCAGTTCATATAATCGGAAAATATAAAGTTCATATAAACAATAAAGCTCGATTGTGGCGCAGTGGTTAGAATGCAGTATTGCAGGCTAATTCTGCCAACTTCCAGGAGTTTGATTCTGACTGACTCAAGATTAACTCAGCCTTCCATCCTTCTGAGGTCAGTAAAAAGAGAACCCAGATTGTTGGGGACAATATGATGATGACTCTGTAAACCACTTAGAGAGGGCTGTAAAGCATTATGAAGTAACAGAAAACTCTAACTGCTATTGCTGTAATTCCTCTTCAATATGGCCCAAAATTTAGGGTATTTAGGGAATTTGACATTTAGATGGTAACAGTTATGGCGGACAGCTATAACTCATAAAACACTAGAACAGTTTTCTCAAACTTGGAAGCTTTAAGATGAATGGACTTTAAGTCTCCAAATTCCCAGATTGAACCATACCAAGAGCTGGCAACCCAGAAATGGAAGGATTCTATTTCAAAATGTATTATAATTATAATGGATCCAGTGAAGCTATCCATCCAAGTTAATACACTTTAAATATTTATTAGTGATGCTTTTTCATCCCATTCTGCAAAGGGGAAGGAAAAGGAGGAAGGAGGAGGAGGAGGAGGAAGAAGAAGAAGATATCCATCATTGCAAATGCCTGAATCTTTTATTGAAGTCAGTTTTAAAATAAGTTCATTCTGATCTAAGCTTAATTGCTTTTAAATTATATTTTCTAATCCCAAAATGTTACTTTCAAATCCAGAATTCAAAGGAATTCTTAATACATACACTCCTTCTTGCAAATACAGCACTAAATATTCCTATACATTCTGAATCTATTCAGCTTTGGCTGTTGAAAAGTTCTGACACAGGGAGATAGGATATTTATACAGGTGCAAATTTTACAAATATGTGGCTTCTTCACTACAAAAGGAAGGAAGTCATTAGTATGTAGAATCAAAAGAGTCCAGTCTTACAAGCTAACTTCCAAATAAATTAGTATTTATATTTTTCAAAACTGCACTGGCATAGTCCAAAGTTAAGCAAATTTACATTGTCAGTTTCGATGAGAAAGTGAAGAAAGCTATGCTCTCTTCTAGTGGAATAAATGATAATACCTTTGGTAGTTTATATTTTATGACTAAAAAAGAGAAATGTGCGAAGTAATCTTTTGTTCTTCAGAGTTTAAAATAAATGTATTACCGTGTTTCCCCAAAAATAAGACCCTGAACCCAGGGGTGGGTTCTACTTACCTTTACTACCAGTTCTCATCGTGCCCACGGATATGTGCTTCTGTGTATAAGCTTCTGTGCATGTGCAGATCAGTTATGATGACGTCTGGGTCAGTGGGTGGAGCCTCCTGCCAGTTTTACTACCGGTTCTATAGAACCAGTCCAAACCGGGGGCAACCCACCACTGGCTGAATCCTGAAATAAATGCTTGGCCTTATTGCTATGTGCTCAAAAACCTGATTGGGCTTATTATCAGGGGATGTCTTATTTTGGGGGAAACGGGTGTATCACTAGCATTAGTAAAGTCATAAAAAGCTTCAAATAGGTATTAGTAGTGCTATTTTCATAACTGTTCTTTTTCAAATTTTGATGGTCACTCTATTTCATTTTACATTTTAACTGCAAAACTTTGTTCACTTAATGATTATCAAATAAGTGAATAAGGAAGTTGAAAAGCATTATTTAAATCATTAGATAAGACAAGACTACCCAAACCATCACTCTTAACTAATAATGAATAAACAATCTGAAATTTAGGAATACAATTTTATGGCCGGATATTAATATTTTTAAGATAGAATGTGATTCAGAAATCTATGCTCCAAGGATTACTTATTTATTATTACATTAAATTAAATTTGTTTGTCATCCATCTTGCTGCAATGTGATTTTTGTGTTATATTTTTTGTGTCACTTGCAAGCAGAAAAAAAAATAGAAAAGGATATGCTTTTAATTCCTGGTAGAATTTTAAACTACTGTTTAAACCATTGTTTTACTTTTTTAACAATTAAGATTTATTCTTCAGTTAATCTCACTTTGTATAGTGCTGATTTAGCAGATAATGAAGAGCAGTGATGCTATGTCAATCATATTGTCAATTGACAGATATAGGTTAAAATGCACTATTAATAGAAATGGTATATATTTGTTGTTGTTCAATAATGGAAAGAAAGGTAAATTGTCCACAATATTAAGCAATTTGTTATATTATTCCACATCTCTGAATAGGCCCACATTAATAAAAAAATACCACGAATTACTACACCAGTTCTGAAAGCCTTGACATTAATCTGTACTTCATTGTAAATCTGGATAAAATTACCATATTCTCACGCAACCCTTTTTCATAAGCTTTTGACATCTTGACTTGTGGTTTCTTCAGATGAAATCAAGTGCCTGAAAGCTTCATCATTACTACCAAACAATAACAGAAGTTGCTTTGGGTAATTTTATACATGTTGAAACTGTCATGTGAAAAAGCTGTGAAATTTTCAAATTCATTTTACATTAATCAGGTGCACGTAGAATCGGTCTGGGAGGCTATGAGGTATTTCAAGTCACTTCATGCTAAAAAAAATTACGATAAACCCGGTTTCCTCAAATAAAAACTTTTTTCCAGCATCTGGCTTTCCCCGTCTGCTACATTTATTTATTTTATCTTCTTGTATATTATTTTACATAATGGCCATATATTAAATAAATAAATTTACATGGAAAAATCTTGACAGTGTGACAAAGATAATTTACATGTGTAAATGTAATTCTTCAATTACAAG
Source organism: Arizona elegans (assembly GCA_022577455.1). Classification (NCBI taxonomy): domain Eukaryota; kingdom Metazoa; phylum Chordata; class Lepidosauria; order Squamata; family Colubridae; genus Arizona; species Arizona elegans. The sequence continues at coordinate 33,912,468 of JAKOOJ010000009.1, read as the reverse complement.
AAAGCCTTTGATTGTGTTGATCATGGGAAGCTATGGCGAGCCCACAAGACCTGGTGTACCAGCATAAGTAGTCAAGTAGTTGAAATCACTGTACACAAATCAAGAAATCACTGGGCTAACAGCATATGGTGACACTGAATGGTTTAATATAAAGAAAGGAGTGTAAAGAAAGGTTGCATTCTCTCATTCTTTCTTATTCAACCTGCATGCCAAAATGATCATGAGAAAGCTACTGTAAATTTTGAAGAATCAAAAATTGTGGTAAAGATTGGTGGAAGAAACATCAACATTCTTTTATATGCTGATATAACTCTCCTCTCAGAAACCAAAGAAGATCTGGAAGATCTGATCAAGAAAATCAAGGAAGAAAGTGAAAATTTTGGTCCCTTTCTGAACATCAAAAAGACCAAGTTCATGATCCCTGCAAGAAATGGAAATATCAAAATAGAAATTAACAGTAAAGAAAATGTGTGGGAAAATTCACTTTCCTAAGATTGCAGATAGCTCAAAGCAGTGAATGCAGCACAGAAATAAAATGTTGGATTTCACTAAATTGCACAGTACTGATGAACATGAGCTGAATATGGAAGAGGTATTGGAACACTACCATCGTGTCACCCCTACTCCTTCTTTCCTCTGGGGGGGGGCGATTCACTGAAGAAAGCAATTATGTTTCAAAGAATTAGTATTAAAGGAAACCAGGCTGTCAAAGAACACAATGGCTATACAATATCAAAGCTGACACCAGCCAGAACATAGAAAAACGCAAAGAAGCAGGGTGAGATTGTAAGATGTGGAGAGACCTGATCTATAGAATCACCAAGATTTGAACTTGAATGAGTAGATAACATCATTCTATCTATCTATCTATCTATCTATCTATCTATCTATCTATCTATCTATCCACCAACCATCATCTCTCTCTCTCTCTCTCTCTCTCTCTCTCTCTGTCATCATATCTATCTATCTATCTATCTATCTATCTATCTATCTATCTGTCATCTATCAAACTTCTTAACCACCTATTTCCCTCGCAGAGAGGCTCCGGACAGTGATTCTTCACCAGGACAAATAAACACACACGTATGCAACAAAAGTTTGTAATACAACATAACATATTCGAGTGTCTGACACTGTTTTCTTCTCCCTCCCTCTCTTTTTTTAGTAAACCTATTACAGATTGACCCTAATGTTTCACAATGATCTCTATAACAAGCCTATTTGTGTTTTTATATAGAAATGTTGTCTGACAGTAGGAAAAGTGTCTGCCATGATGAACCTGAACCTTATATTCAAGTTCTAAGAAATAAGATATATTGCGTTCAATGACCCTAACTCTAAGTAGATATTTTTGAACTGTATTGTCATTATGTTTTATTAAAGAGCAGAAACAGAATCCCTTTTCCACAAAAATCCTCTGAAGCAGATAAGATGAGCACTGTGCTAAATCAGATCAATGATCCAGCACCATGTTACCACAACTGTTTTTGGAAAGCAGGCCATACCCTGTTTTCCCCAAAATAAGACATCCCCTGATAATAAGCTCAATTGGCTTATTGAGCCAATTGGCTTTTGAGTGCATGGCAATAAGGCCAAGCGTTTATTTCAGGATTCAAAAAAAATATAAGACAGGGTCTTATTTTGGGGGAAACACAGTAGTCAAATACATATAATTAATTCAGATATCTGTCTCTATCATTCCTTAACACAGCATAGTTGGAAATTAATTAAACAAGGACACTACACTAATACACTACACTACACTACAGTAATAACTCAGCAATGAATATATCTCTCCTGGATTCAACACTTCCAGATTGTATCTCAAGAGGCCCATCAATTACTGTCATTTCTTTGTCAGCTGCTTCACATGATAAATTGATAAGATCCACATTTCTATACATCTTACATCATGCCCAGTCTTCTCCCATCTGTTTTTATTGGTGCTAGAGAACAAACTGTTCCACTTCAGGTATCTTGACAAGAAGGTTATATTAATATCTCACAAGAAACCTCTGTTCAAATAATAGCAAAATCCTTTGGATTATCTCAATGTGATGAAAATGAAGACATAAAAAGAAGTTGCTGAAGGAATGATTTAGTGGAAATGCAAAGAGAAACACATGACATCTGAAGTATGCTGCAATTATGGAAGTCTTTTGGCATTAATGGTGCATGTCCTGAAAGTCTGCCATCCTGTCTTCATACATAGGGATCATAAATTTCCACCTCCATGGACTAGGGTACATAGGGTGTGAAATGAGTCTAGAGAACTATTGGGAAAATCTGGTGTTTTGATCTTTTACAAAGTAGTTAGAAGTAAATTGAATGTTAGTATAATTCAGTAGTTGAGAAATGTGCTGCTTGAAAAATATTCTCATCCAATTTAAAAGTGTTGACTGTATACAAATGTTCTGCATTCACCAAGCCACTATGCATTTGCTCTTCTCTCAGGTTACTTAAAATTAAATTGCTTCTATCTAAGTGGCTACATCACTTAGCTTTATTCGAAAAGGAAATTAACACATTGCAGAATTCAACAGATAATTCTGATGACTTTGGTTAGAGATGCATTGAGTAAAGGAGTTGTATTCTTTATTAATGTTTTAACAAAGAGCATTTTGATTACATGTTAATTCTGTAATGATGTTTGTAATAGAACATGGCTAGAGTTTATGTGCCTTCTTCCTTTTTTTTAAACAATCAGCGATTTCTATGAACCATGTTCTTTGTTAAGCTTCCATTCGTTTTGCTCACCTTTCTAATATATTTTTAAAAATTAACTATACTTATAATGTATGGCCATTCCATTTTATGCACTGATTCAATATATCCTGGTTGTTTTTACTTTCCATCACTCAACTTCAGTTCCACAAGTTATTTCTGTATCATATAGGTTCTTTTTCTTATCTCATTCCCTTCTCAGTTGCTAGACATATCCATCTTTCATGTTTTTCTCTTTTTTCCTCCTACCACACTGATTGTAACCACATTTTCATTGGGAATAAGTTCCTTTGAACTCAGTAGAAATTACTTAAGTCTTCCAGCAGTCATATACTCTTTGACTGATATAAATGAATTAAACTATATTGCTAACTGACTATAATGGGATGAATAAACTTTATAATAAGTTCAAAATGTACCAATAGGTCTGCAGACAAAAGCCAACGGAAATATAGTGATGTGCAGATTTCTCTTTCTTCCATCCTTACTTTAATGGGACTTAGTTAAGGTTTTGATAGTCTTACAGATTTGGTAATATGTTCAAGAATAGAAACTGGAATTTGCCTAGAACAGCGTTGGCGAACCTTTTCGGCATCGAGTGCCAAAACAGAAGCGGGTGCAGGCCGGGAAACAGAAGAGGAGCTGGCCGGTGTGCATGTGCGCACCGGGAAGCTGATCTTCCGGTTTCCAGTGAGTAAATGCGCACCAGCCAGCTGGTCTTTGTGCGTGCATGCACGCTAGAAACCAGAATACTAGGTGGCTGGCACACATGCGTACCCTAGAATCCAGAACATCATCTTCCCAATGCACGCATGCACGCCGGGTGGCTGCTCTTCCAGTTTCTGGCACTCCTGCACACATGAACACCAGCTGGCTGGTGCACCGGAACCCGGAAGAGCAATGGGCAACGGCTCGTGTGCCCGGAGAGATGGCTCTGTGTGCCACTTTTGGCACGCATGCCATAGGTTTGCCATCACGGGTCTAGGAGACAAACTGTCTAGAAGCACATGGTTTGTTTTTTTTAAAAAAAGCATCTCTTGGTGATGGACACTATGAGCAAATCTGAAAAATATCAGAATAAAGTTGAATAGCATGAGAACCTTGACAGACAAAAAGAGATTAAATATAATATATTGCAATATTTTGTGTAATGGTTATTAACTTTCAGACTAATTTTTTATACTATCAATAAAATCCCTACATAGTTGGCCTAAATAGTTGGGAAATGCAAGAATATATTTCTAATAAAATTAGAACAAGTGTGATGTCCTGGTTAAGGCACTGGGCTAAAAGCCCGCAAGTTGGGGATTCTAGTTGTGCTTTAAACACAATGACCTTGGGCCAGTCACTCTCCATCAGCCCTAGGAAGGAAGCAATGACAAATAATTATGAAAATCTTACTCCAAAAAATGAAGACAGTCCATTCAGTCACTATGAGTCAACAATGAGTCAAGGCACATTAACAGAAAAGAGTTTGCATATGTTTAGCAAAAAAGTTTTGAATTAGAAAATCAATATTCATGTTTTTATTTTCCACCTTTGAAGATTAAAGATTAGTTGCCTAAGACTATATAGAAACTTAGTTGATGGACACAAAATGGAATCAAACAATTTCTTCACAAATTAATTTATTGGAAGTTCAGTATTAGGTATTAATTTGGACAAACAAGGGCATTTTCTTTTAAAAATAAAGTTTTTTAAAAAACAAATATAAAAACCATGTAGATATTTACATTGTGCTGTCTTTAATAGCACTGAAGCTGTGCTTATCAATTTAGTTCCAAAATCAAGAGCAGCTGTGGATTTACCTACAACAAATCAGAAAGAGAATACACAAATCCTAAGAGCCATCTGCAATCAATTTTTATTTGGCTTTAAGGGGGAAAAATGTGTATTTTTGTGACTCTGTTTCTCCTCAAATTGATGAGGGAGGGATTATGGGTGGAGAAAGAGTAGCCAAGGCCAGTTGCACTAGCTAGCTAGAACTGATCAGCTTTTGGCAGCAAACGAAGTCTGTTCTTGTAGGACACTTGGCGCAAGCAAAGAGCTGCCAGAGCCTGTTCTGAATTTTTCAGGAAAGCATGCCTAGCTGAAGAGGCTGTGTTTACCCTTTTTCAATTATTTAGCAGAAAGCTTTTGAAGCACTGACATTCTGATGACAATATGAATGACAGCCTTGAAGTCCTGACTGTTGCCCTCATCTTGTCTGGCTAGAATAAATGTCTAATTCAAAACAATGAAAAAGGTGAAAAAACACAGCAGGTCTTGGCCTTGTTGTTATTGAAAAGGACTCTTTTTCATACATATCTGGATCTTATTGTAGAAGGTATCACTGGGGATTGTGAGGAAAACAAAAATGTGAATGTTCCCTTTTCTTTTTCTTTTTGACCTGCAATCCAGATGAGATACTCATTCAAGTATGAATTGTATTAACCTTTCAGCTAGCTTTCACACACTTCAAATCATCACAGAGTAGTTTGTCTTGAACCTTTATTCTTGTTTCACTCTAATATGCTGAACTGTTCTCTGCCCCTGGCAGCAACTCAAGTGGAGAAATAATAGGCAATTTCAATCTTGTTCTCTGTTACTTTAATCTTAGCAAAAAACCTGATGTGTTCACAACAAAACTAATATAATAAAATGTTACTTTAATGATAAATGCTTTATTTCTGAAATCATGTGGATCTATCATTGTGGCTGAATGGTTTAAAAACTGTGAACTTTACCATTAAAATCCTATTATAAAGGATTAGCATTTAGCATTAGTTTTATAGGTATGACCATTTTGTGGGAAATAAATAGAAGATAGATCTATGAGTAATAGAACTACATATGGAATTACAATACTACCATCTTCCACTGTTTTACTTTTTTCCTGTTGCTAACAGAATGGGCTCACATTCAGGAATCACTCAATTCAACTTTGACCCCATTCCAGTGGTGGGTTTCAAAATTTTTTACTACCGGTTCTGTGGGTGTGGCTTGGTGGACGTGGTTTGGTAGGTGTGGCAGGGGAAGGATGCTGTAAAATCTCCATTCCCACCCCACTCCAGGAGAAGGTTACTATAAAATCGCCATTTCCTCCCAATCTGCTGGGACTTGGGAGGCAGAGAATACATGGGAGCGGGGCCAGTCAGAAGTGGCATTTGCTGCTTCTCCAAACTACTCAAAATTTCCGCTACCAGTTCTCCAGAACTGGTCAGAATCTGCTGAAACCCACCTCTGCCCCATTCCCTACTCATCCTGGACTAGTTTAAAGCCTTTAACCAGCAACCTTCCTGCTTAGAAGATGTAACTGTATCTTGATCCCTTAAAAGTAATTGAGATTGTCTGCAACTTTTTCCTAGTTTATGACTCTCTGAAGCTTGACTTCAAGTTTCTTGATATCTGGAAGAATGGAATGTTTCTGAAAAGAGGCTGTCTATTTTATGATTACCCTTACTTACTTCATTGGATTTGTGAAGACAAGAATACCATGTTGTAAAAATTGCCATATATTGAATAAGAGTATTGGTTTATTTTGTTAAGCAGTGACTACTGATTATTCTTCAGGTTTTCTCAGTGTTTTAGATAGGCATCTTTCACTTCTTTATATACTTATTTCATCTCCAGTTAAACAAGTTGCAGAAGTATATTTTGATACCCAGAATAACTTCATACAATGCAATTCTAAATTTAACTTAATATATTGATTTGTACCTTAACCATAATTTGGCTTTTTCTATGTACAGTCTATATTTTATGGGATTGTCTAGTTTTAATAAATTCTCCTTTTAAAAAGAGAAAAAAAAAGCTAGAAAGAGCAAAATTTGTAGTATAATCCTGTGTAAATGTAAATATCCTCACAAACTTCTTAAATAAATTCTAAAACAGTTTAGAATGTAATAGTAAACAGTGAAAGGCCAGAAAAAAAATTAAAGTCCAGCAAGGGGTTATAAAATAGGTCAGAAGCCAACTAGTCATAAATCAAGAGATTGCTTCAAAAAGTCCAATTAAAACTCAAGGCTGTTTAAGAAAAATGAGCAGCTAAAAAGATGGCAACAGACTAGACCAGGGCTTATTAGCCATGGGCAGGATGTATCATGTGCTGGCCACACTCATGCCTGGTTTGAAGAAGGGGGGGAAAGTCATGATACGTTACATGACACCACCATGATGATGTGAGTTTGATACCCCTGGACTAGACCTTCAGATCACTTCTTACCTTACCAAGAATTGCAGGCATCCAGACCCCCTGTTCTCCATTGTGGTGAAGAGTAGACTAGGGTAGACTAGGTCCCTTCCTGGTCTGCCCTTCAAAAAACAAGGAGCAAAGCCACCATATAACTACTGTAACTTTGGTAACAAAATCAGCTGTTCATTGGCAGCAGAAAAAGAATTGACCATCCATTCCATATACTATCATGGGACAGGATTTCAGTTCTGACATATTTACAGTAGATTTCTCCTTGACATCCATATTTTAAGATATTATCTCTGATGATGTACCTAACTCTTGAATAAATCTTTACCAAAGTATATTTGGTTAACGTTGTTTACTTGGTTGTTCATTTATGTTTCAAACATTCAGTAGCCAGTCATCTATTTTATGCTGCTTTAATTAATGGAGAAACTCTAGTAAACTAGCATTAAAACATAAACCACAGAAGTAATAAAATCCAAAACAGATATAGATGTCAATTGAGGAGCAAAACAAATGGGGGGGAGGGGAGACCAGGAATAAACTCTGGAAGTAAATCACTTCAGGATGAGAGTCAAGTTTTCACAGTTTTGGCAAAGCACAACAGAATTTGGGCCATACAAACGTTTATAGTCTGCAGTCCTTTTTTCCAGCCTGGCTTTCGGTCTAAACTAATTAATCTCCTGTCAGACTCATATCAGGAAGTGTAAGAATACTTTTTCATTGACTTGAGAGAGAACTCATGGCAAAACAGGGAACATCTGGCCAGCCTATATTATTTTGGATTCCTTGGTTTTCTGCCCAATTTCTTTTGTCACTGGAGGGTGATGATAGAATGCATGTCATGCAAAGGCTGTAATCTCACTGTTTTGTAACTTAAGTAGTAACCAAGGGTTAAGTTTAAGCATCACCTTAACTGCCTGAAAGATAGATGCCAAACAAGCAGAACTAACAAGACACAGAGAAAGTGACATTTTATGTCAACTGTCATTCAGTACCTCTTATTTATTGGTTCAATTTATATGCCGCCCTTTTCCGGAGACTCAGGGCGGCTTACAATGTGTCAAGCAATAGCCTTCATACTTTTGTATATACCTGCTTAGTAGGGCTTTCAGCCCTTCCCCTCTTTTTTATACAAAGTCAGCTTATTGCCCCCACAAACCGGGTCCTCATTTTACCTACCTCGAAAGGATGGAAGGCTGAGTCAACCTTGAGCCTAGTGAGATTTGAACTTGAAGCAATTGCAGGCAGCTGGTGTTACTTAATAGTGCTTTAGTCTGTTGCGCTACCAAGGCTCTTGACTTACTTGTTCCAGTTTTGCTTTTTCCTGCATGTGAATTCTGAAACTTATAATAGCTTAGTATTGTTAACTTAGTGTTCCTGGTGCAAGATAGATTAAATGTTGCTTATGCCAAAGTATCTTTGGCTTCTCAGATGAATCTTAACAGGGTACAATATTATCAATGTCCAGCATCATTTAAAAAACACAGAGAATGATTAGTGGAATTTGTAGTTCCTTACAGTTTAGATAATGATAAACTGGACATTATAAGACATGACTAGTGCAGCTCAACCCAAAATGTATGCATTCACTTTTGTGAATTGAGCTTTTAATACTTTCAAGATCATAAATCTATGGGAAAATCAACCTTTTTTTTAAAGGGCAAAATTCATTTTTCATGCTGCCTTAAAACATCACCTATTCTTTGGTGTTCTTTACAAATCAAGCCTGGAGAACAAAAACACACCATTAAAGACTATCCTCCTACTTCTAAATCTGTCTTGTGCTATAGAATTGTTAATCTTATTTATTTAATTTATATGTGCATCCATTTTATCAAGTTACTCTGGGCTGCAGTTTTTTTAAAACGAAAACAATCATATTAATATAAAATCAAAACACATCTCATATTAATACAAAATCAAAAAATATCTCAACTGCATAAAGCAGCCATCCTAATCTATGTTAGGATGCATATTTGGGGTTGTCACGTTTTTTAAATTAGAAATAAATAGATGTTGACTCGAGGTAACTGACACTTAGAGATGGTTGATCAACTATTTCCAAATTGGATTATGTTAACATTTATAAACAAACTTCTGTATCTGAACAAGGTTACCATAACTTTGCACAGAAAGTCTGCTTATGAGGCAAGCACAGTCCTTCCTGCAGTTTAACACTGAGCCAAACCCTTAACTTCATCTGAAATCCAAGTATGTCATCAGTAGATGCAAAGGTGGAAAACTCTTGTGTACTGCAAATCATGTGTAATTTGCCTTCGAAATGCCATGAGCACTTCACCACTGACTTCAAAATGGGTTAATCCCTTGAGAACGTTCCAAGTAATTCTTTGAGGATGAAAGCCATGAACTGTAGCTGGAAAGAACAATTCATCCCAGAGTTTTAAAATGTTTTGAATAGTATAAACATGATCAAGAAAATTAATAGTTTGGAATAGAAAAGTAAATGTTAAGGTGGGGGTAGAGCTTAAAAAACATGAGATTTTGGTTTATGTTTTCTTTTTTATTCTTTGAACAAGATTCTTCGGAAATAGCATGACTTCATGTCTATTACTCCACAGAATTCTTGGGAAAAACAATGAATATCTTTTCATTGGGCTGTTTTAAAATATTTGCTAATGCTCACTCAAAACAACATGAATTCACAGTCTTCTTTGGGGGTATTTTTTTTTAAATGTTACATACCATAATTCCTTACTTTCTGTTTCCTTATAATTGAACAATCCAGTTGGCTTTTTTTTTTTTTTTTTGCTTTAATTTATATGTCACCCTTCTCTGGAGATTCAGGGCGGCTTGCAATGCGTTAAGCAATAGCCTTCATACTTTTATATATTTATACAAAGTCAGCTTATTGCCCCCACAATCTGGGTCCTCATTTCACCTACCTTAGAAAGGATGGAAGGCTGAGTCAACCTTGAGCCTGGTGAGATTTGAACTTGCAGTAATTGCAAGCAGCAGATGTTAATCTGTTAATAACAGTGCTTTAGTCCACTGTTTGTTTCAAAGCCATAGAGCCAAGTAATTGACACAGTGACAGGTGATATCTGCTAAATTCAAATGAAGTTACTCAATCAAGTCAGTTGCTATACATTTTTCAAAGGAGTAATCCCATGTGTGCTGGTAAAAGCAACTACCAGTTGAATTTTCATTCCTGAAGATCTCAAAGCTGGACTAAAAAAGCAGGGAATTTCAAATTACTTCTATGTATAAACAGTAGCTTTAATATATCTTTGGTCCATTTTGTATTGCTGTACTTCACTTACAGAAAAAGCTCAAACATTCCATATAATTGGATAAATAAGTACAACAATTCATTGATAAACTCCCCCATTATGCACAGAGAAGAAGAATAAATAAAACACTTCAATAAAAGTTATTATGGATAATAGCATTAAGGTATATGTTCAGAGGCTTGACTGAAAGGGATTGTCCTGAAATAATGACTTATATCATTTTATCCAGATTATGATGAAGTCGGGAATGAGGAGACAATAGTTGCTTCTCTATTCAAGAACTAGCAATGTTCATACATATGAATTATATCTAAAGCACACTTATTAATTACAGATTTTGGTATGAAGGTTCTGGACAGAAATTCTTCAGTGCAAATATAAGCTAATAACATTAAACCTTTAGGACACATAATTGATACAAGAAGAGATGAAAGAACCAAGCAAGAAAAGCAGAATAGACAGTGTCTGTCACGTTTTTCACCAATACAACACACTTTATTGTCTTGGGTTCTCCTCATAATTAAGGTAATTGTAACTCTTGAAAATTCTGAGAAATTTAGAATATATGCATTATATAAAGTTATATATATATATATATGTTTTCTCAGGTTTTCGCGGGTGTTTGTATGTAGGTCTTTGGTTATTCGGGTCTTCTCCCACGTAAAATTGCAAGTGTCTTGGCGACGTTTCGATGAAGTCTCATTCGTCATCTTTAGGCTGGTGTTCTCGGCTTCGTGCTTCCAGGAGCAATGTGAGATCGCAGCTGTCTCTTCCTTTTAACTGCTAGTGGGGGTGTGAGCTGATTGGGTGGGAACTTGGCTGTGTTCTGATTGGGTGGAGGTGTGTTCTGATTGGTTAGGGGCTTGGCTGTGCTCTGATTGGATGGGGGGTTGGTTGTGCTCTGATTGGCTGGGGATGTGTTCTGTTTGGGTGGGGGCTTGGTTGTGTTCAGCTTAGTCTGAGTTGCAGGGGGATTTGAGCTGGTGAGCTGCGTTGTTGTTGTTTGGCTTCGTGTTTGTGGCCGTGCGAGCTCTTCATGGTGGGTGTCAGTCTGCTTCATGTATGGTTTGGAGGGGTTTAAAGTGGCTAATGATGCAGCTGCGGTCTGGCTTCTGGTCCTTGGTCGTGGTTCATTATCAGTGTGGGTTTCAGTCTGCTTTCTGCATGGATGTGTGGTGGTGACATCCTGTGTGGCTCTCGTGAGTGTGGGTCTAGTGTCATTCGTCGTGTTAGGGACTCGTTTGTCAATAAGGGCGGGTTTCCAAATGGCTGGTAGGCGGGAGGTATCGTCTCGTTTGTTCATGCTGTGTGGCCGTTTTTCTATCTCGAGTGCACTCACACTCATCGAGGAACACAAAAACTCAATACAAAAACAAGAACACACATCATCATTAGTTCAACATATAAATACAACAGGACACAACATTAATTTTAATAAAACAAAAACAGTTGCAAAAATAGAACATCTCAATGGCAGGATAATCAGAGAAGCAATAGAAATGGAAAAAAGACCATATTGCATGAATAAACGGGATGACACTTCACGTCTGCCTACTATTTGGAAACCTGCTCTCATAGATAGATGAATCTTAACACCATATATAAAACATAAACCAAACATTAATCAAAAAAATCCCAACCAAATCATATTCAAACCAGCCACAAAGATGAAGCCCTGCCACCTAGTGGAGAAAAACCGACCATACACCCGAAGCCAAGCCAATAAACACATACTGGGACTCCCAACCAATCAGAATGAAAAGGTGGAGCCATCCCAGAATACCAGCACCAGATTTGAAATACCAACGGCAGTTAGTACAAAATGACTGCTGACATAAGCTTGATGATGGCAGATGGGATTCTGTCGAAACGTCGCTTCTACCCTTTTAGGGATATATCCACAATTACACGGGAAGAAACCTGAAATATTAACTATACACACATACATACCCGTGAAAACTTACATAAATATACATATACATATACATATACATATACATATACATATACATATATATATATATATATATATATATATATATATATATATATATATATGAACAAGTCTATGTGAATTACTCATCATAAAATAGACCCATTTTCTTTTCTTTCTCCCTCCAAAAAAGTAAATTCCAGTTCATTTTCCAGATCAAATATTTTCCCCAAACAAGCTAGATGACACATCAATGCCCATTTATGGAAAGTAAATTACCAATCACAACAATATTAACAGCAAAATGAGACTTAATGCTATAACCAATGCATCTAGTGATTACTTTATTATGGAGATTAAATAGATCATTGTTCAGTTTTCATTAGATTCCAGTTCTGGAAAAGTTTATAGGAATTAGAAGATACGCATCAGAATTTGTGGGCAAATTGCCATATTTCACTGCTTTGGGGTATTTCAGATTAGGTTTTGAAGCAAGCCTTTAAGAAATGATTTAATATCCATGTTGCAGGAGGCAGCTTGAGTATCAGCTCCATTCTGAAATAATTATTTAGAATCAAGGAGAGCTAAGTGTTGAACAAGACATGGGGGAACAGAACAAGCATGTGGGAAATATTTATCTTGCATCAGATTAAATGTGGATGTCAATACAGATTTTTTTTTTGTATCTGTATGGAATTAGATCTAATATTTGCTATAGCCAGGCACAGGTACTGTTAAGACATTAAATATACGTATGGAAGAAAGCACATGGGTTATATTGTGTATTACTTAAAGAATTTAATTTTCCAAAACCAGGTTTTCTTTAGAGCAGGAGTCAAACTCATGTCGTCATGGAGTTGTCACATGACATATCATCACTTCCCCCCCAAAAAAAATCTGAGCATCGGTGTGGCCAGCGTGTGATGCATCCAGCCCATGGGCCGTGAGTTTGACACCCCTGCTTTAAAGAATATAGGTTGGTACCTTTTATTTTCAGTCATGAAGCGCCTTTTCATGCAAGCTCTACATTCTTATCCACACATGAGAATTCAAGGAATTACTCAAATAATTAAGAGGAACTACTTGCTGAAAAAGTAATAAAGTTAACAAATTATTCTTAACTCTTAGTCTTCATAATAGTAGGATTTTCTTTTTTTACAGATATGAGAGATTTATTTCAAAAGCCTTATTCAAATCTGCACAAATTCCTTTAGGCTAAAAAAAAATCCTTTGTTTATATATTCCTTTGTTTAATCAAGGGTTGGATAATATTCTGAGATTAACTTCTCATTTTGTTTAACATTTACAAATATTGTATTAGTATTTAATGCTGTATTTTAACACCTTTAAACACTTTAACAACAGATCATTCTTAGGACTGCTTCTGTTTTGCCTTGTCCATGACCAACCAATGCTGTAATCCCGATCACATTCAAACAGTGAAGATTGTAAATCTCCCTAGGAATGCTATGATAAGAGAGTACTGTTTGAAATAGATTCTAATTTTGATATAAATTCTGAGTTCATTAACATATTTTAAGTAATAGCAAGTGTGCTTGAAAAATCACGCTAACTAGTTGAATAAAATCCTAGTCACAATTTTAATTTACTAAACTTAAGAATTTTCTCCATTTGTGAAACCAGCCTAACAAATGCACAGAATACAATATATTCTCTATCGGAGCTACACAATGCTTCAGCATCAGTACCAAAAAAGTGCTTCACAGTGTTTGGTGGCACAAAATGTTGTCTTCAACTATTTAAAGCAGCTGAATCTTTTTCCAGGATCTTATATCTGTCCTTTTCCTGAAATACATGTGTCTGCTTTAAAGAATTTCACACAAATAGTACATTTGCACCCAATGCCCAAAGTAAAATTTTGAAATTAAATTTAATAAAACAGCTCCAGTTTTATACTTCTGAAATGTCTGCAGTCAATCACTCAATCCAGGCCATTTAAAAAGCCTCACTGAACAGGAATAATTCTAATGGGGAAATGTTTAGAAGACTCATTCTTATTCTGAATTTTTTGATGTATTAGTCTACAATTCCCAGAATTCATAGCCAAGAACATTACCTACTTTAATCCAACAAGTTTGAGAGTGCCAAACTGAGAAAAGCTAGTTTAGGGTTTTCCAGTGAATTTATACCAGAATCAGGACAAAGAACTAAATCTGTGTCCTGGTTCCCTTAAACAGAATATAGCATGAGCAAAAAAACAGGAGCACTTTGCAGCAGCCAACCCTGGAGATACTGCATCTTGGTTTGGTTGATCATGATCATCTCATAATTTTAATCTTTGGTATGGATACTAAGTGGCCAAAGAAAGAATGGTTTGCAGGTGCTTCCAATGGGGCATCTATAAACACAGTTCAGACTTTTGTCTATCACAACCTTTCCCTTTTAGGAAAGTAGGAGGCCAAACAGAGCAGTGCTAACAAATTTTCCAACGGATATGCATTTGACCAGATCTGTCTTAACCTTAAATTGTCTGTTATCTTTCAAAAACCATGTCATGCTGAAAACCCTGTGCTTTCAATAAAAGCCTGTTGCTTTTTCCACAGAATGAATGTGGAATGGATGAGATCATGGGAAATAAGCTTTTCTTTACTCAACAATAATTATCAAAGCTATACCATTCCTTCCTGCATGTATAGCTAAAAAAATAATTCTACTGAGAAATGTAGCTAAATGCTACATATCGAAAGTAATTGACCTTACTCTAAGCCCATATGCCTACGACTGAATTAAAGTTTTACTATATGGAAATAGAGTAAAAAATATTAATTATGATAGAATTATAACATATTTTAGTAATAAACTTCCCAATTGAAATAATGTTTTGATTCACCATGACATGAATTATTTTCATTCCTACCTCACTGATCATATAACACTTTTACTTTGAATAGAAAACCCAAGAAAAGAAGTGTCTACATGAACACTTTTTAAAATATACAGTCTGCATTGTGTATTTACTCATCTGACTGAACTCTGGAGTTAGAAGCATCGAAAGCACTACACACTTTAAGCCAAAATTAGCTGTCCGTTTCCCCATGGACATTTTCCATGTGTACTTTGAGGTAGTCATTTCTTGTAAACTTTTTGTGGCATAGCTGGCATTCAGCCATGGGCCGATTGGGATTGTGAGTCAACTTGTGCCGGATCAGCATTTTCTTGAGGCTGAATGACAAATCACAAACCTAAAATGCAGGGGCAAAAAAAAAAAGAAAGAAAGAAAGAAAGAAAGAAAGAAAGAAAGAAAGAAAGAAAGAAAGAAAGAAAGAAAGAGAGGTCATTAATTGCCTAAAGACCTTTTTAAACAACTCATATATAGGTCTCCTAGCACCAAATATTATGAATAACCTTGAATAAATCAAACAACATCTTCTATGGCATTTGTGAAATTGAAACATTGTTTTTTTCCCCATAATCATCTAAGGATTGCTAGCTAAACTGATGCAAACCGCAACTTTTACAAATACATTTGATTTAATTAATTACATTATACAAGACAGTGCATTGCCAAACAAATATACATAAAATAAAAATGAACAATTCACGATTCAAAAAAGAAAAAAATACTGAAACACAACAAATAAAAACATAGAAAAAACAAAGAGTCTGTAATTACAAACATATTCCAAATTAATCTGGTTTTATAAATTTCTGGAAAAGGAAACCTGTTTTACTGAAGTCTTACAGCTAGTAATTCACATTTTAATTTATGTTAACCAAAAATTTCATGCAAGGAACTGAAGATAAATGTCTACTCCCATTGCTAAAGAAGAAAGGAAACCTTTTTCTGACATGAAAATATAGACTATAAACATAACTTGATTTTGAAGGTGCCATCAAGATCTTGCCCTTCCGTTTGAAGGTCTTCAGAGGCTGGATGAGAAAAAAACAAACTGTGGTTTAACCCCAGCAAGACCAAGTGCCTGTGGATTTGGTGGGGGATGGGGCTCCTGGATAAAGCATTTTCTATTTTTTAGTTCTCGTTGGGAAAACATTTCTTTGGGGGTGCAATTTGGGAATGTTCTTGGACTCTCAGTTCCTGCTTAAATGAGCAGGCAGCAGCCATGCCAAAGGACCTCCCCACAAATCCATCTTGTGTGCCAGTTGTGATCATTCTGGATGACGAAGCCCCCATTCATGATCAAGAACTGATCTGGGAAACTTTCAAGCATGAAAATAATTAGTTCCATTAATCACGGTGATTCTATGGTTTAATTAGTTTAATTCCATACTTTATCCTACAATCTTTTGAGATTAAAAAGATTTTCACATGATATAGAAGTAGTGAGGTAGAAGTACTGTTAACATATTGACTGAACCTAAAATTAAGAACTTGGTTTAAAAAAATTAAAAAGTTGTACATAACACTGGATGCCAAGATATAGATTCTAGAAACAAGAGGCATTTGTTTCTAGCACGCAGGTAGTCCTCAATTTATGACCATTCATTCAGCGACTATTCAAAATTATGATGGTGCTGAATGAAAGAAGTTATGACCTGTTATGTACTGACAGATTGGGGCATGCGTGTCAGCCACCGCCAGGCGAGGGCGCTCTTCTGGCGGGAATGAGCAGAGCGCTCATTGGATAAGATGCCGACAGCTTGAATATATTAAGAGCTGTCAAAGCCTGACAGAATTGCTTAGTTCCTCAGTTAGTATTTGTTGTAGAGATCCAGCCGTTGCTGTAAACTTGTTCTAATTAAAGGAATGGTTATGGTTAATTGAATTGGCCTCGTTTATGCCTACCCACCTCAGTATTTAACACTGGCGACGAAGGTGGGATCGTGAGGCAGCAAATCGAGCAACTACGTTTCAGCTGTCACTGAGCTATTAACCATACCAGAACGCAGAGTAAGTGCCTCAGGCAACCGTCCAGGCACCATGGCCACCCTAACGATGTTTGCGCCCTTTAACCAGACGCAGGAGACATGGGACTCTTTCCTAGACAGGTTTGACTGTTTCTTAGCAGCTAATGACTATAAGGCTTTACCGGGTGATCGGAAGCAAGCCGTTTTCCTCAGCGTTTGTGGTCATGAGATGTTTGAGACTGCGAGAGCTCTATTAGCGCCCCTGAGGGTTCAGGACGTACCCTGGGATACTCTGATGGCCAAGTTAAAAGGACATTATGCCCCACTGCCTTCCCGTGTTGCTAGGCGTTATGCTTTCCGCCACAGATATTAGGCTGAAGGGGAAACAATTAACCAATACATGGCCGCATTAAGGACAGCCGCCTTGTATTGTGAATTCCGAGACTTAGATGACCTCCTGCTGGATCAATTAATTTGCGGGGTACGGGATCTTAATCTACAACGCCGTCTGTTGGCCAGAATGGACGCCACCTTGCAGTGGGCAATTAATGAGGCCCGTGCATCCGAGCTGTCAGATAAGTCCTCGAACGAAATGCAGAAGACTGCTAGCCCCTCATTAGCGAAGCAGGCGTCAGCTGTTCACCATGAAGACATCGACTCAGACCACTCCACAGATGACGAAGGGGTGAGCCGTTTGAAGGTAGCACCTAAGAAGGATCGGGACCCCGAGAAGCGGAAGGTTCAAAGTTGGTGCGATAGTTGTGGCGGAAACCACAACCGGTCTTCCTGCAGATTCAGGAACGCAGAGTGCAGGCGATGTGGCAGGAAAGGCCACATAGCCAAAGTCTGCCGAGCCGGCCAACCATCCACAGTTAAGCCTAATAGACCATTTCCCCGGGAAGCCCCGCCACAAGGTAGACAAGGCCCCAGGGGGGGAGAGTGCTTTACCATCTATCGAGACACGCACAGCCCTGAGGTAGTTGTTGGCCAGGCCAGTGGGGATGTAAAAAGAAAAATTTTCCTCACTTTGTTAATTGAGGGTATTCCATGTAAAATGGAAGTTGACACGGGATCCTCAATGTCCATAGTGTCATGGAGCACCTTTAAACGCCTGTCACCCAAAATGTCGAAACGCCGTTTGTCTCCATGCAATATTAGGTTACGGGACTATCAAGGTAACTCCATTCCCATTTTGGGGCGCGGATACGTTAGAGTGCAATATGGCAATTTTAGTGGCCGCCTGCAAGTCATCGTTGTCAGCGGCTCCTTGCCCAATCTTCTAGGGTTAGATTGGTTTGATGCCCTGGGTCTGGGGGTTAATAGGACTAGCGAGGATAAGTTTGCCTCCTTATTTGATGAGTTTGCTGATGTATTCAGCGAGGGTCTTGGTACCTACAAAGGTTCCCCTGTATCTTTTAGCCTAGATCCTGGGGTTGCCCCCATCAGGCTCAAACCTAGAAGAGTCCCCCTGGCACTCCTGCCCAAGATTGATCAGGAACTAGATAGACTAATTAGTCAAGGGGACCTGGAGCCTGTGGACTACGCTAAATGGGAGACCCCCATCGTGCTGGCAATTAAACCTAATGGCTCCCTTCGAATTTGTGCCGACTATAAGGCGACATTAAATAAGGCGTTGCAGTCCAACCCGTATCCTGTTCCTGTGGTACAACACTTGCTGCATTCTTTGGGCCATGGTGCGGTGTTTGCCAAGTTGGACATGGCGCAAGCTTACCAACAACTTCGGGTGGACAGTGCCTCTGCAGAGACCCAGACAATAGTTACCCACCGTGGCGCCTTCAGGTGCAACCGCCTGCAATTCGGCGTCTGTGTTGCCCCTGGAATTTTTCAGAGTTTGGTAGAGCGGCTGTTACAAGGACTTCCGGGAGTAATACCATATTTTGATGATGTCTTCGTATCAACGAAAGATGACCACGAGCTCCTGAGTCGTTTGCGGCAGGTCCTAGCTAGATTCCAGCATGCTGGCCTTAAATTAAAGCGCGACAAGTGCCAACTTGGCTCTTCACAAGTCGAGTTCTTGGGTTTCCAGATTGACGCTGCGGGAATTCACCCCACTCAGGCGAAGGTACGTGCCATCAAGGAGGCCCCCACTCCTAAATCCAAGTCTGAATTGCAGGCCTTTTTGGGCCTTTTAAACTTTTACAACATGTTTCTTCCTCACAAGGCCACTCTCGCTGAGCCTCTCCACCGCTTGCTTAAGACTCAAACGCCTTGGTCCTGGGGGCCCCGGGAGGCTGCTTCTTTTGCTGCTGTTAAGGACTTACTGACTTCTTCCAACCTGTTGGTCCAGTATGATAGCTGCCTCCCGTTGACCCTTGCCTGTGATGCTTCGCCCTATGGCGTCGGGGCTGTCCTCAGTCACCGCCTTCCCAATGGCTCTGAGGCTCCAATTGCTTATTTCTCCCGCACACTCTCGCCGACTGAGCGCCACTACGGCCAAATTGATAAGGAGGCTCTTGCTTTGGTGGCTGGAGTCAAACGTTTCCACCACTACTTGTATGGCCGTCGTTTGACCTCGTGACTGACCATAGGCCTCTCCTTGGTATTCTGGCTGGAGACAGACAAACCCCTCAGATCATTTCCCCTCGCATGGCGAGATGGGTCGAGTTCCGGATGGCTTATCATTATCGTCTCCTACACCGCCCCGGTAAGGCACTGGGCCACGCGGACGCCTTGAGTCGTTGCCCGCTTTCCTCACCAGTCGACGACCCCGCACCTGTCGCTGCTGTTCTGCTGATTGATGACCACCGCCTCCCCGTCACTGCCGCGGATGTGGCGCGGCTCACCGTTAAAGACAAAACCCTCTCACAAGTCCTTGACTGGGTTCGGAGAGGATGGCCTCTTGATCCTACTGCCCCTGAGTTCCAGCCCTTCAAGATCCGCCAGACTGAGCTGACTACTCTAAAGGGGTGTTTGCTGTGGGGTTCGAGGGTCATTATACCGCCTGCTTTGCGGGGGAGTGTTTTATCTTCTTTGCATGAGGGTCACCCGGGCATCGCCCATATGAAAGCCTTGGGGCAAAGTTATGTTTGGTGGCCTGGTTTAGACCAGGATATTGCAAATTGGGTCGCTAACTGTTCTCCCTGCCAAGAGTCGCGAGCATCTGCTCCAGCTGCCCCCCCTCGGGAGTGGGAGTCCCCCCGCATTCCTTGGTCCCGTCTGCATGTTGATTTTGCAGGACCTATGCAAGGTCATACATTTATGGTTATCGTAGATGCATATTCTAAATGGGTTGAAGTGGTGCCTATGTTTTCCACATCATCGGACGCTGTTGTCCGGGCATTGCGCCTATTGTTTGTTACCCATGGGCTCCCTGATGTCATTGTCTCCGATAATGGCCCTCAACTTACATCTGCCATTTTCCAAGGGTTTTTGGCAGCGCTGGGCATTCGCCATGCCCGTGTGGCCCCGTTTCATCCAGCCGGAAATGGTTTGGCTGAGAGGGCCGTGAGGTCAGCTAAGGAGGCCCTCTGTCGGTTGGGGTCAGGGGATTGGAAGTCTAAGATAGCCACCTACCTTTTGACGCAACACTCTACCCCCTGCCCGGTCTCTAATCGCTCCCCGGCGGAACTGCTTATGGGCCGCCGTCTGCGAATTCCCTTAGATCGTTTACATCCAACCTATTCCCCTGAGTTGCCCTTAGACTCCATGGGTGGGGTCCGAGTTTTCACCGAAGGGGACCCTGTCTATGCTAGAAATTACAGTGGCGACCCCCGTTGGGTTCCGGGAAAAATTTCAGGGGTTACGGGACCACGTTCTTATTCTGTCCTCCTGGCCGATGGCCGTTTGTGGTGAAGGCACATTGACCAGTTGAGGGCGCGGTGTTTGCCAGACTCGCAGGAGTTTGGCCCCCAATCCTCGCCCGTTCCTGTGAGTCCACCAGTGTGCATGCGCGTGCCTGACCACCTACCGCCGTCACTTCCGTTGGACTCACCTGTGCGGAAGGAACCGGCAGCGCTTGATACTCTGGGCGACAAGGGGTTAACTCCTCTGTCCCCGAACATCGCCGATTCTCCAACCCAGTCGCCCATTCCGACTGCCGGGACCAAGTTACGCCGTTCAGGGAGGAGCCGTCACCGCCCAGCATACCTGCGCGATTACGCATGTGCCATTCCGGGGGAAAGGGGTGTTATGTACTGACAGATTGGGGCATGCGTATCAGCCACCGCCAGGCGAGGGCGCTCTTCTGGCGGGAATGAGCAGAGCGCTCATTGGATAAGATGCCGACAGCTTGAATATATTAAGAGCTGTCAAAGCCTGACAGAATTGCTTAGTTCCTCAGTTAGTATTTGTTGTAGAGATCCAGCCGTTGCTGTAAACTTGTTCTAATTAAAGGAATGGTTATGGTTAATTGAATTGGCCTCGTTTATGCCTACCCACCTCAGTATTTAACATGACCTGCATATGTTTATGGTCATTGCAATGCCCCCACAATCACATGATCACAATTCAAATGCTTGGCTGACCACAGAGACACTGTAACTGGCCCCACTTGCCCCTCCAATCTGCCCCTCTGCGTCTCTTAGGGTCTGATTCATACCTGGATGGATCCTCACAGGACTTGGGCCTTCAATCCAGGTAAGATATACACCCGTGGGCTTCCTCTCTGCCCTGTCATACCTTGCTTCACTTACCTCTTCCAAAGATTGTTTTTCTGAAAGAGAATCAGCCAATGTGCTGCACAGCCTTTCTATACAAAATGGATAGAAACAGCTTCCATATAGAAAGGCCTCATGGTGAATTACCTGATTCTTTTTCAAAAAGGCAATTTTTGGAAGTCGCTTTTCCTAAAGAAAATCAATCAATATGATGCATGGCCTTTTATAGAGGCTGCCTTGGGCCATTGTGGAGGTGGATATCATTCTCACAATCTCTCCTCTAAAAGATTTGAGAATGATGCCCACTTCCAGAATGGCTCAAGATGGCTTCTGCAGGAAGGCTGCATGTTGCATTTGCTGGGTGCTCTTTTGAAAAAGCAATCTTTGGAATAGGCCAGTAGAACAAGGCATGATAGTGTGAGGAGGAGATCCCAAAATGTGGGAACCAGTGAAAAACAAGCTATGCAAAGGATACCTTAGAGATGTTAAAGTGAGAGCGTGGGCCTGCACCAGGCTTCCCAGGGCCTCTGTCATCCTCTGAGGCACCCCATGCTCAGCTTAATGACCCACATGGTCACTTAATAATCAAACAAATGGAGCCAGGATTGTGGTCATTCAGCAAGGCAATCATATGGATGCCTCGCTTAATGACCACAATCACTTACAACCATAATTACTGGCTTAATTGTGGTTGTAAATGAAGAACTGCTGGTATAAACATAAATGTATGAATATTCAGGCAGTTCTGCAATGCACAATTAGCAATTTCGCATAATGTAATTTGCTGTTCTATCTATGTCTGAAACAGAAATACAAATACAGATGTGATTTCATTAGCCAACCTCAAAAGCAATTATTGTATTCTTTAATTCATTGGGATTTTTCTTGCTGATTCTGTAGCTCAGGGGTCCCCAACTACTGGGCCTTGAGCCTTTCGGAACTGGGCCATAGAAATGTCAATGAGGTCCATTTGTATGAGCAGCATGTGGGCATGCTTGCTGCTTGCACAAATGGAGCTGCACACACATGTGTGCTTACCTGCCACACATGCGGAACCATCCCCTCTCCCCCTGAGACTTGGAAGGCATTAGTCTTCCAAGAGACTTGACGTCTTTCAACAAAGATACCTTCACCAAATCCTAAATTTCACTATTTTGATCAAATTGCTAATGAAGAAGTTCTCCAAGAGTTTCTCCTGCAGATTACATAATATTGTCACATGCAGAAGATCCCAACTCACAAATCATAATCTCTGCATGGAGAACAATCGAATCCCCAAGATGGCAATGAGATGGAACACCCAGATGCCAAAGGACGAAGAGGATGCCCTTGAAATACATGATGAAGAACATTCATAGAAGACTTAAAAGACTCTAAACATCACATGGGAAGAGGTTGAAGTATCTGCTCAAAACCAAAAAGGTTGGAGATCCCTTGATGTAGAGATATGCTACTTGGCATGGGAGAATCTAATGCTTAAAAAAATTAATTCAATGATGGATGACAGATCAATATATATCGCCTTCAATTATGTATAGATTCAGGAACAGGACGTATATTAATCTGTCAAATATTAAGAATGTGTCATCTTCCCACTGTTGATACTCTCAATATAGTTGAATGTACCATGTCAACCATTAAGACATACTGATTAAACACCTAAATGGAAACTCTTAAATTTCCCTTTTATTAAAATCATGAAACTACAACTCCTACAAATAAATATACAAAATGTAGTAAATACTATAGACAATCATATTTGCATATATATGTATAAAAGATGCTTCATTTATTTTACTGGAAATCATTTTTAAGAGTGCCATTCAACAGATCGGTTATGGCAAATTCTGCTAGTAGTAAGCAGTCTTTAATGACTTTCAATCACACAGTGATGACAGTTTAACAATAATGCATTATCTTTTCAAAACACAAAGAATAAACTCTTTGCAGAGGCACCTATTCCTTACTGAGAGATAAATTCTTCTTAATATATTATGATTGTAACATTTCAAAAACTTGCAAATAAATAAACTTTGCCAAAGTTAAGACAAAACAAAAAAAGCAGCATAAAAGCAGTCATAGCCCATAAAGAGTCTGTAAAATCTACCCTGTTTCCCCCAAAATAAGACATCCCCTGATAATAAGCCTAATCGGGCTATTGAACGCATGGCAATAAGGCCAAGCGCTTATTTCAGGATTAAAAAATATATAAGACAGAGTCTTATTTTCGGAGAAACATGGTATATACTACTAAAGCTCATGTTTTTAACTTTATGTTGGATGAAACAATGCATCATAGGCCAACAGTTTTGATGATACTGCTTCTTGTTCTAACAGCTCTCTGAAATGCTTTGTTATATTCATTCCTGAGATCTCTGTCATTGTCTTTTCTTTTCTTCTTTATAATTTCCACAGTTTGAGCTGGCATCCAGTTTGCTTTCTTCTTTTTCTTGCTGTTTAATAGTATTTTTTCATATCCATCCTAAATAATTTTAATTTCATTTCACAGTTCTTTTTGTTCCTCTAGTTCCAATGAGACTCAGAACTGAATCAGAAAATGATACTGATAGAAGAGAATATTTGTAGTTCAGCATTGAACTGTGAGGTCCTTAATGCTCTGTTAATTAATTAACTCCTTAATTTTTCAACACATGGACAAAATCCACCATAGTTTCAACTGGAAACTGTGAGCATCCTAGATTAAGCCAAGTCCAAAAATGCCAAAGAATTCTTGGAGGCATTCCCGGCATTGAGAGCAGACATCAACAGATACATAGAGGTAAACAATATCTACATACCATGAAACAAAGATGATGAAAGTATTAAAAAGGAAACAAAAAGGCCAAAACACCTCCTCACCAGCAATCAACACCCATGTAAGCCATGATTAACACTAGACCTACAATCAAAAAGCAAACAATATCTCAATCAAGGAATTACCAACAAAGACAAACAAACTAACCATTAAAAAACCTAATCAAGGAGCCACCAAGAACATTCCACTCACACTGACAGGGCAAGTCACTGGTATATAAAAATAAGAGAAATCCTACCGCTTCTAGCACTGGTCATGTTACCTGATTTGGTAATGAAATGTCTGCAAGAAAACCACCAAACACCAATAGTACCAGGGATCTCTCCAAAGGTGATTCCTGATATACTCATTAAAAATACTATAGTGCATATATCCTCAAGATCATATTGCAAAAAAAAAATGGTTTGCTTTCTATTCTGTTTTAATTTAACTTGAAACCTGAACATGAACAGTCTCTGATCTGTTCCACAGCCAGTCTGTATGGAACCATAGAGAGAGGTCAGAGAAAACTTCCTGAAACCAATAGGAAAAAAAATCAGATGCTGAAAATATATTAAATATAACGTGAAAAAATATGAGAAATGGATTGGCTTCCCCACATTCCATGGGATATAAGAAGTGGGGAAGAGAACCATGGATAAGCTTGCAAGATTCTGCTACTATAGCCTCTCAATAAAATATAGTTCTGATCTTCCTGTGAAGCTAGTTTTCTGATTTGGTCTATTTTGCAAGGCTGACATAGCCTTCGGCCGTGTCTTTATTCTTATGACTGAAATCTTCAACATAATTCTACCAATAATATAATTAATTTGCTATCTGTGTATTCTTATCGGGTGTTGTATATGTATGGTTATATTATTTTGGTCAATGAAAGACTGTTTTATTTTCATGCAAGGCCACAACCAGAAAATAGATGTCCCTAATCTAGTCATGTCATTAGTGCTCCAAAAATTCCTCAGCTATTCCTGAGTAGCATGTTGAGTGTCAGCTGAGATGAAGGATTCATAACTGAGTACCATATCATCAGGCTTCTTGTGTTGTCTATTCATATGGTTTTCTTAATAAAATGCAAGTGAGGCTTACTGTTGCCTTTTCCTGGACAATGTGAAATGATGCCTTTGTTAGTGTCAATAAAATGGTCATCTACTTCTAGTATCTTCCTATATAGCTACTGTTGTAACAAAGAATAGAAGCTACTTCTTTATATCTTATTTCTTTCCTATTTTTATTCTACTTCTTGTTTTTCTTTCTACGTTATTTTTGTTTGTATTAACTTTTACTCTTCTTTTTAAAATGTTTAGCATTATATATTTTTTAAAAGCTAAGATATTTGTAATCTGACCTACTTCTAACTTCTATATGCATAACAAGCTTATCTCCTCCCTTTAAAAAAACCCTAATTTTCTTCACTTTGGGTTTGTGTGTGACACAATATTTACTTTGTCACTATTATTATGACTTCCACATAATATCAAGCATATCATGGGTCTAAAAGATTAAGTAATTTAGTGATCATAATTGGATTTAAGAAATAATAGAATTACATTATCCTTAGATTATTCAAAGTAAGGAAAAAACGAGAAACCCAGTATGTTCAAATATTTTCTAAAATTCTGCTTTCTAGAAAAGGTCTTTTTACAAGCTTTTTCATGGACACAGCTTGACAGTAATTTCCTGCTCAACCAGAAGAAAACAAGGTTTAAAAAAACCAATACATGATGCAATCTCCCAAACATTTTTCCAAATATATATCCCTGGCATGTTTACAGACTTCATACATGTAATTATGGACACTAACCTTTACAAAAATTACTTAGGGAAAATGACATAAATTTTACAAATAATCTGAAAATGAAGATTTATAAACCAGCTCATTTCAAAGAACAAACCAAATGCATATATATTTTATGTGCTGGTATTTTATTGTCATTAAATAAAGTAACAGTGCAGTTGATCATTATTCAATTGTAGTTTCTTTTCTGGGTGGCAACCTTAATCAGAATTGAAGTGTGGAAGGCACGAATTATGACTGGTTGCTCTCTGAATTATTATTTATATTTGAAAGATAAGTTCTGTGAAATATATATTGATTCTTGGTCATTACCTTAAGGAAACCTTTCTGATAGGCCATATGCATTGATTTGGTCAGAAGCATCTGCAGGGGTGGAAGTGGGGAAAATTGGGGAAGAGAATGATGAACCCAGAGTTGGAGTAGTTTAAATTTCACTACTTCATGTGTGCATTGTGATCTCCTATACAGATATAATGTAAAAGTATATGCAAGAGCATACAATGCAAGAGCTTGCATTGTAACATTGTTTTGATAAAAGCAGCAGACACTGCAGATGCCTCTTATTTGGATAAAGGTCTGTAAACCCCGCAGTCAGCCACTCCCTGAATGAGGTTAATTTAATTCTCTATGGGACTAGCCTCTTTAGGTTAAAGCTAGTATTCTCAAAGTACCCAACTGAGCCCAATACCTCCTTGAAGTTTGTCTAAAATGCTTACCTTCCCCTTCTTGACCCTCTTAAACATGTTGTGGGAACAGAGGTTCAAAGATTTTCGTTGATACAATATTTCATGGAACTTTATTTATAATGAATAATAATATTAGTAAAAGCATGTGAGCTACAGTGCTTTGTAGTGACTTTCTTTAACTCGTGTGCAGGATTTTTACAGATGATGGATACCCAGTTTTCAGCTCTATTCTAACATAAAAAAGCAGACAATGTAACGAGCCAAATTAATGGTATAAAATATATGTACATTTATGTACATTTAATTCCTGAGGACTCCCTCATGCTCTGGATAGTGCTTTTGCGAAAGGAAAAATGGTTTCTTCAGAAAGTAAGAACTGAACAGGATGCAGAAGGAAAGTCTTCTCCTTTATATGTATACCATTCATAAGGAAATGTAAAAAAAACGATTTATTTTCAATTTATTTATTTATAATTATATAATTTATTTATTTATAAATTATTTATTTGTATGCGTTATTTAAAATGCATACAAATATATTGGTGCTGTAATTAAGGTGGGGCTGGCTTCCACTTATTTTGTTTTTTAAATAACACTAAGATTAAGAACTAAGTCTATCATGTATTCCATCTATCTATCTATCTATCTATCATCTATTAGCTAGCAATTATGTTAATAAAGTGGCCCATCATAATATCTGTAAAACATCAAAGAATACTGTTATTTTTTGCTACAAAAGATTATCAATTAAAAATGCTCCAAGATAATAAAGCAGCATACACACACAATATAAATAGATATGGTAATAATATGAATGTTTGAGAATGAAAGTTTTTATTCAAGTTTTTAATATCTCTGATAAAACAGCTGATAAGAGTAGAGCTGTTCAAGTTATTTCAAATAAGTTATACAAGTCCAGCCCTGTACACACTTACCTGGGAGCAAGGCCAACAAGAACCAATAAATGTTCTGAATGGACAAACACAAGAATACTACTATATATTTCATATCTATCTGTTCAGATTCACCCAACTCTTCTGCTGCAACTTATATTCAGTACAAAGGGAGATCTGTTTCAAATAAACTAAACTATCCAAATTCCATTTACTATGGCGTAAACAATATTTTAGGGAAGATTGCCATAAAATAAGTATACTATATGTAGCAGACTGTCCATAGCATAACAAAAACAAACAAACCTTGAGCTAACATAATTAACCTCTTAATGATGAATTAGCTGATCAAAAAGGACTGCAAAATCAGTTTATGGAACAATATCAAATGCTACAGTTGCAGTGAAATATTTGGCAGAAGAAAATCCTAATGCTTTATAACTAAGAAGTCAGTATGTTTAGGACCAAAATTTGAAGGGAAATCTCTTTGGGATTCATTTGTAAATTAAACATAAGTATATCAAAAGGAAACTTAACCCACATCACATTGGAATGGCTTCTCTCCTGTGTGTGTCCTCATGTGTTCATCCAGGCCGCGTTTCTGACTGAAAGCCTTGTTGCACTCAGAGCACTGGTAAGGCTTTTCCTGTAACACAGGAACAAGAGATGGAGTGGAAGTGAGCCAATGCAGAACACAAGCTGTTAACAGACAGAATTTCACACAGGGTCATGCATCTTTATATCTCAGCTCCAAGAGACATATGTCAGAACAAAGTTAGTTAAAATAATTTTTGAAAGATGAACTGAAAGTGGGTGGGAAAATTGTGGGCTGGCACCTTCTGCTTTAATATAGAGGTATTATTTTTCCCAGCCTTTTAGAAGCAGTGTTTTGAGGGGAAGGATCTATGTCTGTTTTTCATAACCCCTGCTACAAACAACTAAATAACATGACATCTTAGGAAGCTTGATTTACAACGTATTACAGAGACATTTTGATCAAAGCCATTTTTAATCTTCTTAGCCATAAGACTAAGAATCACAAATACCTTCCTCAAATACATATTTAAAAGGAAAATATCAGTGCTTGCACAGTGAAAAGGAATTGTGGAAAGTCTTTCAGACTGCAGATAGCCTTATGCAAATAATAATAATTGAAATATCATGGAGAAAAATCACTCCATGATGTCTAATGCTGCTTTAAATTCATCAATTACACAATAAAAAGAACACACAGAGCATTAAAATTACCCCCTTGTGATCTCCAATGAGTCTTGCGAGTGGAAATCCTTTGCACGGTCAGCCTTCCTGTGAAATGTTTATCCACTTTTGTGTGTTTAAAAAAAATTTTTTTTAAGGAACAAACATAATAGAGCTCTTAATCAGGAAACTTGTGGCTCCTGACTTTTAAATATTTACGTCAGTGAGTTCTTTTGTGTGTGACTATGAATTGAAAAAATATTCCATGTCAGCCTCTTGTAATTTTTACAGAAGTATATGTCTCAGCATATGAAAAACAGGAATTCACAACACACCCTTAATTTGTTTTACATTGTACTTTATAAAAACCGCATTCTTTATAAACCCTCTGAAAATCCATTTTACTATATGCATGTGATGTTCAGTGGAAAGTTGAAAATAAACCAAAATAGTTTCATATCGGAAAATGAATAAATATAAATATTGTATAGAAAAATCATATCTTTGTAATTGCTGATCATCACAATGTGTTGTCATTCAAAGATGGTGTTAGGTTTATTCTCAATAATGATTTACCAGGTCAAAAGAAATAACATTTGTAGGAGAAAGTCCTTGAATAAAATAATGATTGCAGAGTGCATTATAAGTAAGTAATTTACTCTAGTAAATATGGACATTGATGGCTCAGTGGTTAAAGACGTTGAGCTTGTCAGCTGGAAAAATGACAGTCCGGGTTCGACATCCGAGCCCTCCACAAAGAGTGTTCCTTCCCAACTCCTGCCCATCAAGCAATCTCAAGGTTTAGGTAAGGGGATCTAAGAGTGATATGCAATCCTAGGGATGGTTGATTGCTTGAGAATACTTTCTGCACCTCTTTAACTTCTTAAATTTCTTTCTATTTCTTCTCTCTGATTTTAACTTAGCTCTAACTCTGGTTTTTGGGTTTTTTTTTGTAAACCTCCCAGGGTCACTACAATGAGATGGACAATGTATAAATTTGATAAATATATTGACAAGGACAACTATCCATAATAACCTATTTTTATGACTTTGCATTCAATAAATGTAGTTATTATTTTCTTAGAAAATGAAAATTACTTCTCTATTTTGATAGATACAGTATATATCATATACCAAGTTGTAATTTACAAGTCCAGGAGCCCTTCAATGGCTGTGAAATCTTTTTCCTTAATTTGCCAAATGACTGTTGATATTTAAATAATTTCCTCACTTATATTACTTTAATTTTTGTCATATTTATTTTAATTCCTTCAATATCTTGCCCATCAAAATGGCATTAGCTATATTCTCAAGCTGTTCCTATAGCTTATATTTATCTTTTGTGCATATTTACTATAGCGGAGAACACATAACAACCTTTTTATACTGGAAATGTTCATTTTCCTGACAGCATCCCCTACTAATCATAGAAGTAGCACTTTATTTTTATTTCCCTGTTTTTGTTTTTCTTCAGTGGAATGGTTTAAGAAAAGTCAAGTCTGAAAGTAAAACTTATTTCTCTGTTCTTACTTTGAGAAAGTTACAATTTCTATTTTGCATTGTGTATATTCTTCTCAAGGAATTGTTACAAATTTAAATCTTCATGGGTTTACATGTAAGTATCCCACATCAAAAGTGTCCTGTATGGAGAAAATATAGTTGACATGCTTATGACAAATGAACTGTTCCTGAAGGAAAAGAAAAAGCTGGATAAAGCAGCAAGCAGATCTGACTTTGAAGAATTACGCTCTAGAATCAGAACATCATACCCCACTGCTCCTATTTATGCATTTTTAGGTTTTTGCCCTGAACTAGATCTTGACTGCTAATCCTCATAGAATATTGATGCTGTTGGATTGAAAGCAGAAGGCAGAGAAATAGACAAGCATCAAGTTATGTGGTAAGGTACTTTGCATAGCCAGTCGGCTTAGATAGTACTGGATTGAAACAGGTTAGCATCTGCAATCAGTGCTAAGAGCTTTCAGATGTGAAGCTCCACCTGAGTACTCTTAGCACTGAAACAATTACTCTGATGCCCAACATACAGCTTCTATGATTTCATACCACATTATGGTAGTCTGGGGATAAACCTCAATCCAACATACTTTGCAGGGAAAAGGTCCCAGGTTTAAATCCCTAGAATCTCTAGAATATTAGGATTGAAATAATTTTATTTTTTGAAACCTAAAAATCTACTGCCAGTCAATATATATACTTAGCTAGATTAATCATATAGGATTTGCTGTAAGGGCTGCATTCTATTTCTATTTACCATCACATGGGAAGAAGTAACTATATCACATATGACTTTCTTTACAATATGAGGATTATATTTATGAGGTCACTGTTTTTCCCATTGTCCGTTAAAAAGTGTGCTATCAAAATGTTTAAGATATCCCTAAATTCTTAATTGAACTTTAACATTTAGTGGCAATAAAAGATCCAGAAAAAATCCTGGTGACAGTTTTATTTTTAGCTGGGAAGACTGGAAATTCTAATAATTACTTTAGTAGATGGGGAAAAAATATTATAACCATCTGAATTTTTAATCTGTAAAATTAGACCTCAAAATATATAACTGACTTCAACCCACAGCATTACTAAAAACAGTGACCATAATCTATCTTTAAATCAGAAGATGTTGTAAAATGTTCTTTTTCTTGTCCAAGGATTACTATTTAGCTATTAAACTAATGCACTCTGGATGACATATTTAATCTAATATCATTAGATATTGGTGGTGGGTGGTCTGATCATGTTGATTTCATCTGTCCAGCAGGCAAAGCATGTTGTAAACGCAACATGTAAAGCATGTTGTGGCGAAGGTTGTTGAGAGTGTGGTGGCATGACAGCTCCCGCAGTACCTGGATGAAACTGTCTTTCTAGATCCGTTTCAGTCCTGCTTCAGGCCTGGGTACAGCATGGAAATGGCATTGGTCGCATTGGTTGATGATCTCTGGAGGGCTCGGGACAGGGGCTGCTCCTCTATTAGACTTCTCAGCGGCTTTTGATACCATTAACCATGGTATCATGCTGCGCTGGCTGGAGGGGTTGGGAGTGGGAGGCATCATTTTACAATGGTTCTCCTCCTATATCTCTGACTGGTCGCAGTCTGTATTGGCAGGGGGGCAGAGGTTGACCTCAAGGCACCTTGTTTGTGAGGTGCCGCAAGGGTCAGTCCTCTCGCCTCTCCTGTTCAACATTTATGTGAAGCCGCTGGGTGAGATCATCCGTGGTTTTGGGGTGCAGTGCCATCTGTATGCTGCCAGCTGTACATCTCCACCCCAGACCACCCCAATGATGCCCTTGAAGTGATGTCCCACTGGTTGGAAGCCGTGCGGGTCTGGATGGGGAGGAACAGGCTCCGACTCAACCCTTCCAGGACCAAGTGGCTGTGGTTGCCAGCGTCCCGATATAGCCAGCTGGTGCCATTGCTGGCTATTGGTGACAAGTCATTGGCCCCCACGGAGAGGGCTCGTAACTTGGGCATCGTCCTGGATGCACGGCTGTCTTTAGAAGAGCATATGACGGCCATGGCCAGGGGAGCTTTTTATCAGGTTCACCTGATACGCCAGTTGTGCCCCTTTCTGGATCGGGACTCCTTATGCATGGTCACTCATGCCCTCGTTATTTCCCGCCTGGACTACTGTAATGCTCTTTACATTGGGCTCCCCTTGAGGAGCACCCGGAGGCTCCAACTGGTCCAGAATGCGGCCGCGTGGGTGATTGTGGGGGCGACGTGACGCTCCCATGTAACACCTCTCCTTCGCGAGCTGCACTGGCTTCCGGTGGACTTCCGGGTGAGCTTCAAGGTATTGGTTCTCATCTTTAAAGCGCTCCATGGCTTAGGGCCTGGGTATCTACGAGACCACCTTCTGCCACCGATAACCTCCCACCGGCCAATATACTCCCACAGAGAGGGTCTCCTCAGGCTGCCGTCAGTCAAACAATGTTGACTGGCGGTCCCCAGGGGAAGAGCCTTCTCTGTGGAGGCACCCGCCCTCTGGAACTAGCTACCCCCAGGGATACGACTGAAGCCGGACCTCCATACTTTCCACCGGGCCCTGAAGACTTTTCTATTTCAGCAAGCCGGGCTGGCTTCAAATTTTTAACTGGTTAATTTTATGGGTAAGGGGTTTTAAATTGGGGAAGCCAAATTGATTTAATTTGTTTTAAATTATTTTAATTTTCATATTGTATTTCATATTGTATCTTGGCTGTTCACCGCCCTGAGTCCTTTGGGAGAAGGGCTGTATAAAAATTTAATAATAATAATTAATAATAATAATAATAACAACAACAACAGTTTGTTCATTAAAAAACAAAATTCATGCTCTTCATAATTTTGTCAATGGCCATTATGTGATAAATCAGTGTGTGCAGGGCTGCTTCTTGACGCTATTGGAGTAGCATCATGTAGAAGATCAATTGCATCCTGTGTTTTATCTTGCTTTGTTTTCTGGAGGATGTGGTTTTGCCTTTTTAAGCTGCTGCCCCAATTTTCAGTCAAGATCCAAATTCAATGTAGAAATGTAGCCCATGGCAAATGGTGCAAACAGGCACTATCCACCATCAAATTTTCTAGTATTATTGGCATTACACCTAGTAGAAAACCCTGCATCTTGTGCGTAATGGTGAAGTATATTGCATGGTATATGAGATAGGAGAGTATGTGCACCTGTGAATAGTTGTATGAGCATTTGAATACGTATATAGTATATTGTGTAGTATACCCAGCCAAATTGTTACTCATTTACAGTTTTGCATATTGAGATGAATTTGATGGCATAAATTGATACCTTGATGGTTTGTTTCATTTAACTTTCCTTATTTAAAAGAGTGTAGCAGCAGATAGAAATCAGTTTTCAATACTGTTACCATGACAGAAAAAGATCTAAACTATTTATTTATTTATTTATTTATTTAATTTGTATACCGCCCTTCTCCCAGAAGGGACTCAGGGCGGTGAACAGCCAAAATTAAAAAACATACAAATACAAAAGTTAAGATAATTAAAAAAATTAAATAATTGGCTACCCAATTTAAAACCCCAAATCCATAAAATTTAAAATCCCAGTTAAAAACCATTTAGGCTAGGCCGGCTTGATGAAATAAAAATTTAAACAGTTTCTATATTTAATCTGGGTAATATTAATTATTATAGCAGTTCTTGTAACTGAATTCACCAGATGTTTTCCAGTCATTATTGTTTGCACAGACTGTTTCAAGGAAAAATGAATCTCCCATTAACAGAGATGCGTGGCTAGCATACAAGCATATATATAGCATAAGCAGAATGTGTTAAAGCCAGAAATTTCCGAGATAATATTCAAACTTGAAAGGATGACAACTGTTCAAAGGATTTATAATCAAATTATACTGCTATCAGGAATTGAATTTATACAGCTATGATTTTTTTAAAAAAAACCTTGTTCCTTTTTAAGGCTTAAGTTTTTCTACCGCTGATGTGAGAGGTCAGTGGGACTAAAATGACTTGTACCTCTGATTGATACTCTCTCCACAGGACCCTGGATAGCTAGGATATGCCTACCAGCTATGGACTATCTAGCTACAAAATGTACTCATTGGGAGAACTCCTCAAACTGCGAGATGCCCCCCTCTCGCAGGTCTGGTCCTCTTCTTTATCGAGGGCCTATCTCGATGACGGACTTTGGAGTCCGGAGAGATGGCATACAGCAAAAAGAGGGTTATGGGGTTTTTTAGGGAAATTTTTTAATAAGATTTTAAGGGATTCTGGGAGGGGGGTAGGTTGCGTGGGTTCGGGGAAGACCCGTGGGGGAGGGTATCTGGGCCAGCCGAGGTGCGTGGCATGGGAGGTGCGGACTCGGGGGTCAAGGAGGGGGTAGAGCTTATGATACAGATGGCCATGACATCGATACTGTAGGTGGGAGGGGCAGATATGGCGGGAGCAGGGGGCCACATCATCTTGTGGGAGTGCGTCCTTGCTGGTTGCAAGCGGTGGCACGCTCCGGCCCTTAAAGCTCTTCTCGTTCCCCAGGTTGTACGGAACCTCGGGCCCCAGCTGATGCTGTGCAATGCCAGGTCCGTGGTAAATAAAGCCCCCCTCATTTGTGACCTTATTCAGGAGGGGGGTGCGGACCTGGCGGGTATTACGGAGACCTGGTTGGGCCAGGAGGGGGGAGCCCCCCTTGTTGATATGTGCCCACCCGGTTTCTGTGCTTTCCATCAGGCAAGGTCACAGGGGAGGGGCGGAGGGGTGGCGGTTGTTATTAACGAGGGTCTTGGACCGAGGGAGGCCACTGTTCCTCAGACAGCTGGATGTGAGTCCCTCCTTGTGAAGTGGGGTCATAGGATGCAGTTGGGCTTGCTAGTCACGTGCCTGGCTCCCTGCCACGTGGCAGCAGCCCTGCCTGAGCTGCTTGACGTTATAGCCGCGGTGGCTGTTGACACCCCCAGGCTTATGGTCATGGGGAATTTTAACCTGTCATCAGTCGGCGAGACGTCTGAAGTGGCTCGGGAGTTCATGGCCATGACGGCTATGGACCTGACCCAGTATATTTATGGCCCTACTCACATGGGGGGACACACACTGGACCTGGTTTTTGTCTCTGGACAGTGGTTGAGTGATCTCGAGATAGGGGATATAGTGATTGAACCCTTGTCATGGTCAGATCACTCCCTCCTTCGCCTGGACCTCCGAACTGCCACACCCCGCCGCAGGGAGGCGGAACCGACCAGGTGGTTCCGCCTCAGGCGCCTGATGGATCCTGATAGGTTCCAGATGGAGCTTGGGCCATTTCCTGAGGTTCTGGCACACGACTCGGTTGAGGACTTAGTAGCCGCCTGGGATAGGGTGGCGGCTGGGGCTTTGGACCGAGTCGTGCCTTGCGGCCTCTGACCCGGCGCCGGTCTCACCTGGCTCCTTGGTATACTGAGGAGCTGAGGGAGATGAAGACACCTAGAGAACAGTTGGAGGGCTAGTCGTTCTGAATCCGACCGGACACCGGTAAGATCTCATATTAAGAATTACCTAGTGGCGATAAAAGTAGAGAAGAGTAACTACTTTTCTGCTCTTATTGCATCATCAGATAATCGCCCAGCCACCCTGTTTAGGGTGACCCGCTCCCTGCTCCACCAGGGGGCACGGGAAGACCCCTTGGAGGGTAGAGCTGAGGATTTTGTACAATATCTGTATGACAAAATCGCTCAGATTCGGGAACAGCTTGACTTTACTGGGTAGATCCAGGGGAGATGACAGGGGCAGGTCCTGAGAATATTATTTGGGAAGAGTTTGATCCTGTGACTCCCGAAAGCGTGGACAAGATACTGAGCAGACTGAGTGCGGCCACATGTTTATTGGACCCGTGTCCCTCCTGGTTGGTACTGGCCTCCCGGGAGGTGACGCGAGGCTGGCTCCAGGGGATTATAAATGCTTCTTTGAGTGAGGGTGTCTTTCCCGCCATCTTGAAAGAGGCGGTGGTGAGGCTCCTCCTCAAGAAGCCCTCCCTAGACCCAGCTGTGTTAGCAAATTATCGTCCTGTCTCCAACCTTCGCTTTGTTGCAAAGGTTGTTGAGAGTGTGGTTGCATGGCGGCTACCTCAGTACCTGGATGAATTGACTTATCTAGATCCGTTCCAGTCGGGCTTCAGGCCCGGGTACAGCACTGAGACGGATTGGTCGCATTGGTTGATGATCTCTGGAGGGCTCGGGACAGGGGTTGTTCCTCTGTCCTGGTCCTATTAGACCTCTCAGCGGCTTTTGATAACATCGACCATGGTATCATGCTGCACCGTTTGGAGGGGTTGGGGGTAGGGGGAACTGTTTTACAGTGGTTCTCCTCCTTTCTCTCTGACTGGTCGCAGTCTGTGTTGACAGGGGGGCAGAGGTCGACCCCGAGGCCCCTTGTATGTGGGGTGCCGCAAGGATCGGTCCTCTCACCCCTTCTGTTCAACATTTATGTGAAGCCGCTGGGTGAGATCATCCGTGGTTTTGGGGTAAAGTACCATCAGTACGCTGATGACACCCAGCTGTACATCTCCACCTCAGACCACCCCAATGATGCCCTCGAGGTGATGTCCCGGTGCCTGGAGGCCGTATGGATCTGGATGGGGAGGAACAGACTCAGGCTCAACCCATCCAAGACCGAGTGGCTGTGGTTTCCGATGTCCCAATATAGTCAGTTGGTGCCATCTCTGACTATTGGGGGTGAGTTGTTGGCCCCCACAGATGGGGTTCACAACTTGGGTGTCCTCCTGGACTCGCGGCTGTCTTTAGAAGAGCATATGGCGGCCGTGGCCAAGAGGACTTTTTATCAGATTCGCCTGATTCGCCAGTTGCGTCCCTTTCTGGATCGGGACTCGTTATGCACGGTCACTCACGCCCTTGTCATCTCACGCCTGGATTATTGTAATGCTCTCTACATGGGGCTCCCCTTGAGGAGCACCCGGAGGCTCCAACTGGTCCAGAATGCGGCCGCATGGGTGGTGACAGGAGCGATGTGGCGCTCTCATGTGACCCCCCTCCTGCGCGAGCTGCACTGGCTCCCAGTGGTCTTCCAGGTGCACTTCAAGGTTTTGGTTACTACCTTTAGAGCGCTCCATGGCTCAGGACCAGGGTACTTACGAGACCGCCTCCTGCCACCAGTAGCCTCTCACCGACCAGTTCGCTCCCATAGAGAGGGGCTCCTCAGGATGCCGTCAGCCAAACAATGTCGACTGGCAGCCCCCAGGGGGAGAGCCTTCTCTGTGGGGGCACCTGCCATCTGGAACGAGCTCCCTCCGGAGATACGGAGGATCCAAGACCTATGCATCTTCCGCCGCGCCCTAAAAACATTTTTATTCCAACAGGCTGGTCTGGCCTAACTCTCCCTTTTAAATTAGCTTTTAAATTGGCTTTTAAATTGGGTTTTAAATCCCTTTTAGATAAATTGGATGTTTTAATCTTTGAGCCTAAATTATTTAATCTGTTTTTTTAATAGTTTTTAAACTTTTGTATGTCTTTGTATTTTATTTTTGGCTGTTCACCGCCCTGAGTCCTTCGGGAGTAGGGCGGTATACAAATATGAAAAATAAATAAATAAATAAATAAATAAATAAATAAATAAATAAATAAATAAATAAATAAGACTCCCATGAATCAACTGATTGACCTGCCACAGAAACCTTCCATCACCAATCAAGAGTACCACCTCCATCAGCACATTCAGATATCCAGCAGACTACAGTAGCACAAGGCAACCTTCCCTTCTGAACTGCTGCACTGAGGAAGCCTTGTAGAGGCACATGGTGAAACATCTGCATATAAACATGGGTATTAGTGCTAGGTATTAAGCTCTCAAAACCTAGAGAACTCAACAGTAAGTTATTACGACTGTCTCTATTCCAAGAAATCCATAAAAACTATCTGCTTGTTCCTGCTTGGCCAAAGTAAAAAAAAACAACCTTTCATTTCCCCAATGATTGGGAAACAGAAACAATATACCAGTGAAAATATTGGGGAAAATAGATCACTTGTTTAGATGAAAGACCAAATTATATGTATACATGAACAAAACAACACACCTAATTGGTACATCTCATTTACAATTTAAGCACAGCACTACAATATTACAGTTATTCTACATCCAGGATAATAAAATTGAATTTAAAAAATACATGATGATCAGGGGTGAAATCTACTTACCATCCCTGGTTTGGAAGTGCATGCGCCCCACGCGTGTTGCATACGCAAACCCTTCTGTGCATGCGCAGAAGGTAAAAAAACAGGTTAGTTCCTGGTTAAAACCAGGAAGTAATGGCAACCGGGCGGGTGGACAGAGCCTTACACTGCCATCGCTACCGATTCTCTAAACCAGTCATAACTGGTAGCATTTCACCCCGATGCTGATATCTCAACAGTTTCGTATTTACATAAAACAAGGATCTCACATTCGCTCAAGTAGAGCAGTTTTATGAATTGATCCTCAGTTTAAATGTTTCAGTTCTCAATCTGCCTAGAAGCATAATTTTCTTTTTCTTTTCCCCAGGTTTTTTTTAATGTGGCAGATCATAGCAAAATCATTAAATGCTCCTACTTACTCTTGTATGGGTGCGGATGTGCATTTTTAATCCATCATTCTTGCTGAAAGCTTTGTCACAATAAGGGCACTGATAAGGACGTTCACCTGAAAACAGTAAAATCAGTCTGTTAATATCTTATGGCATACAAAGGACTTTTCAGATGATTGCCCAAATAGGCAGTGATGAAGCCCTAAATTGCTTAGCTACAGCATTATTGTTGTATGTTTTCAAACTGTTACTTGGGACTAATGTTGCCTGAAGAAAAAGAACATCAAAGTAGAAACAGCATGTGCATTTTCCAAGAGACTGATCTTTCTGTGAGCCACTGTTCTCACAAAGAAGGTCTTGTTAACACTGGATTGTAAAATGCATGGGAAAGACCCAGCTGACTGGCACTATTTACATATGCACCTTGCGTTGCATAACTGCACCATATTGAAATGATTTTCATGGGACAGCTTTTGTATTGTGGGAGACCAGAGGCTGAAGAATCCCAAGCTTTGAAGAAACTATCCATGTAATCATAAGCAGCACTACATGTGTTCAGTTGCCCACAATTGTGTTTGCTGCAATAGACCAATGCAGCTATTTTCCTGGAAAAATAAAACAAAATCCAAAGGACAGCAATGCTGTCTTAACAAATTTTGAATAATCTACACCTTATTCTAGCGACAACTTTACTGATTTAAATGTTTTTTATTGTTCTCAATTTGTAGGGTTTTTTTTTTTATACATGCTATTGCTTTTTGATATGCAGTGTTTGCTGGAATGGTATACAGACCACCATAATATATAGATAGATAGATAGATAGATAGATAGATAGATAGATAGATAGATGGATGGATGGATGGATGGATGGATGGATGGATGGATGGATAGATAGATAGATAGATAGATAGATAGATAGATATAGATAGATAGATCGATCTTAACTAAACCTAAAAGCATGCACGTTTTTGGTGAACTTTCAGTGATCCACTTAATGAAAATGCATATTATTGCAAAAAACATAACTAATCAAAAAGTCATGCAACAATGAATAAGATGATATTCCATCTCGGGCTAGCACTATTGTGTCAAAGATACAACAAATGAGACACAGATCACAATAGCTAAACTACTTATTTGGTGGGTGAAAATATTATGGGAAGGCCAGTACCTGAAGATAATGTTCTTGAAAACAGTAAAAAAAATAATTAACCCCAGTATTCATCTTCACCAAAAGTGTACTATTTTAATAATGGTGATTTTAACCAACTTAAAACCTTCTGGTCTAAATATATTGCTCTGCTTAATATTATAAAATGTAATAATTAATTCAACCCATAAGTCAGACTTTTCTCCAGAATTGTACCCTATCTCCTAACATCTTCCCAGCTGTTTTCATTTTGAGAATGCTGCTGACCATCTACATCTTCCTCATTCACCAGGAGGTAAACTGGTAAAGCATCTTATAAACTCTATTTTAATTATTTTTGGTAGAAATAATTAGGTAGGTTATAATTTTGATTTTTTTTCTTTATGTGTGTAATAACTGAATAATTGTTAAGCAACTGAAAGTAAATATTATAAATGGCTTCCATGATTTTTTTTCTTTATGTGTGTAATAACTGAATAATTGTTAAGCAATTGAAAGTAAATATTATAAATGGCTTCCATGACAGCCATGGACCTGACTCAGTTAATTCATGGCCCTACTCATATAGGAGGAAACACTCTGGACCTGGTTTTTATCTCTGGTCAGTGGTTGAATGGTCTTGATATAGGGGATATAGTCATTGAACCCCTGTCATGGTCAGACCAGTCTCTCCTTAGACTTGACCTTCTGACCGCCACACCCTGCCGCAGGGAGAAGGAGCCGACTAGGTGGTTCCGCCCCAGGCGCCTGATGGATCCTGATAGGTTCCAAATGGAGCTTGGGCCATTTCCTGAGACTCTGGCTCACGACTCGACGGAAGACCTGGTGGCCGCCTGGGATAGGGCGGCTGCTGGTGCTTTAGATCAGGTCGTGCCTTTGCGGCCTCTGATCCGGCACCGAATCAGCCCAGCTCCTTGGTTCTCCGAGGAGCTGAGGGAGATGAAGCGCCGGAAAAGACGCCTAGAGAGTAGTTGGAGGGATAGTCGTTCTGGATCTGACTGAACACTAGTGAGGTCTTATATTAAGACCTACTTAGTGGCGATAAAAGCGGTGAAGTATAATTACTTCTCCGCTCTTATCGCGTCGGCAGATAATTGCCCAGCCGCCTTGTTTAGGGTGACCCGCTCCCTCTCCATCTGGGAGCGCGGGAAGACCCCTTGCAAGGGCATGCTGAGGATTTTGCATGTTATCTGCACGACAAAATCGCTCAGATTCGGGACGGCTTGGACTCTGACTGGGTGGGTTCAGGCGATGTGTCTGAGGCGGATCTTGAGAATGTCATCTGGGAGGAGTTCGATTCTGTGACTCCCGAGGACATGGACAGGATGCTGGGGAGATTGAACGCAACCACATGTTTATTGGACCCGTGTCCCTCCTGGCTGGTGCTGGCTACCCGGGAGGTTACACGAGGCTGGGTCCAGAGGATCATTAACGCTTCTCTGAGTGAGGGTGTCTTGCCTCCCGCCTTGAAAGAGGCGGTGGTGAGGCCCCTCCTCAAGAAGCCTTCTCTGGATCCGGCTGTTCTGGCAAACTACCGTCCTGTCTCCAACCTTCGCTTTGTGGCGAAGGTTGTTGAGAGTGTGGTTGTGCGACAGCTCCCACAGTACCTGGATGAAGCTGTCTATCTGGATCCGTTCCAGTCCGGCTTCAGGCCTGGGTACAGCACGGAAACGGCATTGGTCGCGTTGGTTGATGATCTCTGGAGGGTTGGGGACAGGGGTTGTTCCTATTAGATCTCTCAGCGGCTTTTGATACCATCGACCATGGTATCATGCTGCGCCAGCTGGAGGGGTTGGGAGTAGGAGGCACCGTTTTACGGTGGTTCTCCTCTTATCTCTCCGACCGGTCGCAGTCCATGTTGGCAGGGGGGCAGAGGTCGACCCCGAGGCACCTTGTTTGTGGGGTGCCACAAGGGTCGGTCCTCTCGCCTCTCCTGTTCAACATTTATGTGAAGCCGCTGGACGAGATCATCTGTGGATTTGGGGTGCGATGCCATCTGTACGCTGATGATCCTCAGCTGTACATCTCCACCCCAGACCACCCCAACGATGCCCTTGAAGTAATGTCCCGGTGCCTGGAGGCCGTGCGGGTCTGGATGGGGAGGAACAGGCTTCGACTCAACCCTTCCAAACCGAGTGGCTGTGGATGCCGGCGTCCCGATATAGCTAGCTGGTGCCAACTCTGGCTATTGGGGGCGAGACAGTGGCCCCCACCGAGAGGGCTCGCAACTTGGGCATCCTCCTGGATGCACGGCTGTCTTTAGAAGAACATATGATGGCTGTGGCCAGGGGGACTTTTTATCAGGTTCGCCTGATACGCCAGTTGTGTCCCTTTCTGGATCGGGACTCCCTATGCACGGTCAGTCATGCCCTCGTCACCTCTCGCCTGGACTACTGCAATGCTCTCTACATGGGGCTCCTCTTGATGAGCACTCGGAGCACTCCAGCTGGTCCAGAATGCGGCCACGCGGGTAATTATGGGAGTGAGTTGGCGCTCCCATGTGACACCCTGCCTGCGCGAACTGCATTGGCTCCCGGTGGTCTTCCGGGTGCTCTTCAAGGTATTGGTTCTCACCTTTAAAGCGCTCCATGGTTTAGGACCCGGCTATTTGCGAGACCACCTTCTGCCACCGATAACCTCCCACCGGCCAATTCAGTCCCACAGAGAGGGCCTCCTTAGGGTGCCATCAGTCAAGCAATGCCGACTGATGACCCCCAGGGGGAGGGCCTTCTCTGTGGGGGCACCCGCCCTCTGGAACGAGCTATCCCCAGGAATACGACTAATCCCGGACCTCCGGACGTTCCGTCGAGCTTTGAAGACCTTCCTATTCCAGCAAGCTGGGCTGGCTTAAAATTTTTAAAGGGTTTTTTAAGGGTAATGGGTTTTAAATATTTCGGGAAGCCAATTGGATTTAATTCTGTTTTAAATTATTTTAAATTTTGTATTGTATGTATTTTAATCTGGCTGTGCACCGCCCTGAGTCCTTCGGGAGAAGGGCGGTATACAAATTTAAATAATAAATAAATAAATAAATAAATAAATAAATAAATAAATAAATTGGTTGTGGTGGTGAGTGAGATAAGTAAATCTGAGATTCGGATGAAAAAGAGTGAATTATAGCCTACAAAGATGAACGAATTATACACGCAAACAAATAAACAAACAAACACATCTCTAGATGCTGCGATCCAAAGAGTAATCGGTCTTAATAAATTAAGTTGGGCTGATGTAAAGATGTGTTTCATGTCAGATCTATCGCAACTTCTACTCAGATATCAGTAAGGGTTTGGTTGGTTGGTTCTGCTGTGTAATGATGCAAAGACAGAAACAGGTATTTGGGGCATTTATCTAGTGGCAAATTAAGTCAACTGAAATATATATATATATATATATATATATATATATATATATATATATATATATATATATATATATATTTGTAAATACTTTATTGAATTTTCCAGAATTAAAAAGATAATATACAATCTCTATCTTGATCCGAGGTACAGTGTTTACACAATTGGTGAATCAAACGTTGGATGGATTCCATCCATAACTATACAATATACTATACAATTCTATACAATTCTATACAATTAAGTCCAATTCTAGTGCCTAACAAGTCATAACCTATTATCATACTTTTATCTTTTTCTTCAACCAGTTATACCAATTTCCCCATACTTCATAATATTTAGAATTCTCCTCATTTTTTAAGTCGCTCGTCAATTTTGCCATTTCTGCGCACTCTAGAATTTTATTTATTAATATTTCCTCTGAGGGCGTAGTTTTATTTTTCCAGTTTCACAAAAGCTAGTCTAGCCGCGGTTGTGATTTGAATTACGAGTTGGGTATTGTTATTGTTGAGACCATCTTCAGTCATACCTAAGAGAAAGGATTCAGGGGCGAGTCAACTGAAATATTATGTAAGTAGCAACATCTGTGAAGAACTTTTAGCTACTATGCCACAAGCACAAAGGTGTTTATGTCAGTGTTTCTTAAAGTGTGGTATTAGGCACCCTGGAATCTCCCAAGGACCGCCTAGTGACCTGCAAAATCAAAA
The DNA here is from genome assembly GCA_022577455.1 of Arizona elegans. Lineage (NCBI taxonomy): Eukaryota > Metazoa > Chordata > Lepidosauria > Squamata > Colubridae > Arizona > Arizona elegans. Next base: position 33,868,309 of record JAKOOJ010000009.1, on the reverse strand, counting down.
GCGTTTTCCAGCCTAGATTGAAAAACAATATAATATTAATACCCATCAAACAATCATGAGGAGCAGTATCGGTAGTGAATGTGTCCATTTTAATTTTTAATGTGGTTAATATCTGTAAATAGCCCATACAAACAAAGATCTTTTGGTGCAAGTTAGTATACTCCAGTATACTCTTGTCCAGCCCACTGACCAAATGTGGCCCTCAACAGCTAGTCCCACAATACAATAAAAATATAAACAAACAAACAAACAAATAAATAAAAGGACGTTTGCTATTTATATGCATTAACTATATATAACAATTATATATGTGCCCCAACATAATTCCGCTTCATTCAAATCTCTTCAGGCAAGCCAAAAGGTTAGACAACCATGGTCTAGAGTCTAACATTATAGCCAACATTCTACTTTCTATCTCAAACCAGTTCAGAGCTACATGTATTCAGGATATGCCATGATATATATTGTGTACTTCTGGCTGCACAGTTTAATATCATTGCAATGATCTTTATACCCCTATATAATTTAATTACTTCAACCAATTGTATCCATGTGTCTCACTTAACTTAAAAAAATAAATGAACTGAATTCCACTACTACTGAGTAACATCTAATTTTTTTCTTTATTGGAGCCTCCCAGATAAATGGAGTTAGTCTTACTATATCAAAGCTACAGAAATGTAGATGACCACAAGATGGGAACAGTGGTGGGTTCTTCCTGGTTCGGTCTGGTTCGGCTGAGCCAGTAGCGGTGACGATATGACATCACCGAACCAGTTCTCCCCCCCGCCCTCCCACCCACCCACCCACCCACCCACCTTATTCTTACCTTTTATTTGGTCCCACCCCCAATCTATTGCTGCCTCCTGAGTCCCAGCTGATGACTAGAGGGAAAAAAACTGTTTAAACTCTTGCCGCGGGGCTTCAAAGGGCCGTCCTACAGCTGATCAGTGTTAAAAGCAAACAAATGAGTCGGGTCGTAAGTGCGAGGACTGGTTGTAAGTGCGAGGACCTTCCAGAAATGACTCTGACCAGCTAGCCATGCCCACCTAGTCACATGACCTCCAAGCCACATCCACAAAATAAGCCACACCCACAGAACCGGTAGTAAAAAAAATTAGAACCCACCCCTGGATGGGAACAACATTCAGGAGTTATTTTTTTTTAAAAAAAATGTGATGAAATGATGGAATATTTGCATTGTACTAAACTAAGAGGTTATATAAAGAGACATGGAGTTAAGAAAAGAAGAGAGAGGTTGAAGGGGAAGTCCATAAAAAGAAGGAAAGCCTACCTTTCTAAATAGTATATTATCACTTAAAAATAAGCATAGACCTTTACTGATGTATTTGTAACTGCCAGCCACCTAAAATGCTATGCTGTAAAGGAAATACAGAGAGAATTAAGAGAAAAAACAATTACAAAACGGAAGCAGTAAGATTTTAAATTCTATCTGTTTCTCTCCAAAATAAATTTACAGTAGAAGAAATTATTCCATCTCTGGCCAAATAAAGCTGGGTTTGCCACAGTTTCTACCATAAAAAAGAAGAAGAAAGTAAAAAAATAACACTGGAAAAAGATTGTTACTTTGAAAAGAAGAATCAGACTTCTCCACAATTCACATTATACAAAGGTGAAGAAGGTCTCAAGGCTTGACATTCTTTGACCTCTAGAATTTCTCTGTAAGTTCTTACCCAAGAAACATTATTAAATAAATGAATAACTATGCTAATTTTAAAAAAAATACTTTAAATAAGTACAAATTTAGGGTTTTTTTTCTGGGGCTACTAAGTTGAAGGTATATAAATCCTAATACATACTCCATTCAGATTTTGAACTAAAAAACAAATTGCTCTCCTGATTTAATGTTATAAAGCATTTAATTCACCCAGCAGTGACAGATGGAGCATACAGAAAATGGGGGGCGGTGGTAGTGTAGTACTGCATTCTAACCAGTATTGAACTACTGCCAGTAGTTCTATCCTGACCAGCTGAAGGTTGACTCAGCCTTAAATGCTTCCAGGGTGGGTAAAATGAGGACCCAGTTTGTTGGGAGCAATACGCTGACTCTGTAAATCGTCCAGAGAGGGCTATAAAGCATTATGAAGTAGTATATAAATTTAAATGCTATTGCTATTGCTATTTTGTAAAAGGGCTTGAAGAACTCTGCCCTAATCCCATTCTTTCTTCTTGGATGTTTTGCTTTATTTTTCTTCAAGATAGCTTGACACAAGTACAATCAAATTAAGAATAATATGGTCACACATAGAATAAGACAAAGCAATATAAAATACAATTAGTCAATAAAGTTAAGAGCCTACACCAAGGTTAGCAAAGGAAATATTTTCTATTAAATCCCTAAATGAATTAGCTTACCAGTTTCATGTTGGTTCTATTTAGCACTTTAGTTTTGATTGAATTACTTTGGAGTATACACTATCTAGGTGGGAAGCGGTGGCTCAGTGACTAAGATGCTGAGCTGGTCGATCAAAAGATCGGCAGTTCAGCAGTTCGAATCCCTAGTGCCGCATAACGGAGTGAGCTCCCATTACTTGTTCCAGTTTCTGCCAACCTAGCAGTTTGAAAGCACGTAAAAAATGCAAGTAGAACAATAGGAACCACCTTTAGTGGAAAGGTAACAGCGTTCTGTGCGCCTTTGGCGTTTAGTCATGCTGGCCACATGACCACAGAGATATCTATGGACAGCGCTGGCTCTTTGGCTTTGGAACGGAGATGAGCACCGTCCCAAAGAGTCAGGAATGTAGCACATATGTGCAAGGGGAACCTTTATACATTATCTATTGGTAACCCCTCGCCAAAGGCTCTCTGTCCAGAATTCTGCTGCAGCAGAAAGGTCCAGCACAATTCTGAAAAGAGATACAGCTGCTTTGCAGAGATATTGACTATTTCTATGTAAGCATGCTTTCCTTTGTTTTCTTCACATTCAAAATGCTAGAGGTTAGAGAGATAGAGGGTTCTATCTCTCACTTGTGGGTGGGGGGGAAGGATCTTGTTAACTTGTTAAATCTTCTGCAGTGGTATTCTTCTGGAATATTTGACAATGTTTCAGCAGTTTATTAAATTTCCCATTTATGTGTCCATTCCTCCTTCTCCTTTTCCTCCTCCTTCTCTGTCAATAGACTTTGACCTATCATATTGCGCTTTATTATCTAGAGACTGAAATACCAAAAAGTGACATGGCTTCAAGCTGCCATGTTTTGTTTTAAGTATTTTTTTTTTTGCATATTCATTTTCTTTAGTACTTTCCTTCTCTAGGAAGAGTTCTTAAAACTCAAATGTTCAGGTTTTGTGTCAAACATCTTTCTGAGGAACGTGACATTAAAACCATTTTACTATATAATTTACATACAGTATATTTGTTACATCAGTTACTTATTATGGACCTAGACATAACTATACTGTAAACATGAAACAATTGCCAAATGTAGCTTCTCAGTAACATTTTAATACTTTGGGAATAGGGCCACTTGAAAAGACAAACACGATGGTGGAGGGAGGGCAAACAGCAATATCCTTGCCAAATGAATTGTTTCTTTCTTTCCTCCCACTGACTTAGCCCATTAGCTCTAAATGTAAAGGTTTCGGCAAGCATTTTAACAAGGTCTGCAAGTTGTTCCAAATGCTCTGATTTATTAATTCCACATCTGTTTGAAATGTGACACTATCTCTCATGACCCCCAATGTCACTAAACCATGCTGTCATCCTTTGGACACTGCAGGAGCTATTTGGACTCAAACATTTAATTAATCCAGTTGACATTTTTATGTTGTTTGGTTTTTGCACTTCAAGAAAAATGTTTAGAAAGGTTTGGAAACAATGGAGTGCTGACAGCCTAATTCTGAGACCTTCCCCATTCTTTTATTCTTTGTTGATAGATAAGAGCCTTGTTTTAAACTACTGACTTAGGCTGTTTTTAGCTATTAAAGAATGTGGTCTGGATCGCAAGCTATTTTTCTGTTTATTAAAGGAAGTTCACTTCATACCATTCCAAACTTTACTTTTTGTCTCTCTGAATCAATCTTATACAATTGGAAATAGCTTTTCCATTTCCCAGAAGCAAATTTCCTTAGGCTTGAAGAAAAGCAAGGAAATCCCATCCCACTGATTTTATTTTATTCACTGAAGGGAAGTTTGTACCTACACCAATATAGTTGTGCAGTTAAGAGATAGTGCTGGTAGCTAATTATAAAGTAAGACGTGCTTTACATTATGAAACAGAAAGCTTCAACTATCAAAGTAGGTAGTTTTAATTAAATTTAAGTCCTTTTGTCTGAGCAAAAAAACCCTTATTTTAATTGATGTATGGCTTGCATTTTAAGATTCCTACCTGATATTTTTATATATAAGATTTGGGCAATTCAGAAATTATATCCTAGAGTTAAATAATTAATTATATGGTGGGTGCATATGTGTTTATGTGTATTTATATATTTGTTGAGTCATAATTATCTTTATTTTGAATCAACTTTGTTATTTTTTTTAAAAAAAGTATGAAATATAAAAAGGGTAAATTTGGTGGGAAAGGTATGCATAAAAATATAGTATACATGTTGTAGTACTTATGCACTACGTTAAAGGGCCCAGAAAATAGCCATATTTGAAGCATTTTAATGAATTAGCTTGATAAGACCATGAGACTCCCTAGGACCATTCCACCTATGACAATGAACAGAGCTCTTTCCTTCTCCATGAATACAATTGCTACAGTTCTGTGACAATACATTCAAGCCACTGATGCTACATATACTGTTTCCACATGGCATTGATCCTTCAGATTAGTACAATGTTAATCAGCGATGAATTTGTTGATGGCTATTTGTACCCAAAATATTCCTTTTAAGCAAAAGTTTGTTTTTAATATTGACAAATTGCACTACAGTTAGAGATATTTTCAAAATAGCCAGCACACCCTTAAGTTATAGTTAGGTAAAATAAGATAGCTGCCCTAGATAAAAATATTGAGAAAGAAGATATCAGATTCCAAGGTATTGTTAGCATACAGAAGTGTACCCTGTATACATATATATATCCATGCTACTTTCTTCTCAGATGGGATAGAAGATTCTGTCACTAGTTACTGTCACTAGTGAAGAAAAAGATTCTGTCACTAGTGAAGGAAAAGTAATCTATCATTCTGATTGACTTGTGAAATTAGGAGCAAGGATTCAGATCTTCACCTCATCACTTGGGCAAATTTTTATGGCTAGACCTTATATAGTTTATGAGGTTTACAGTAAAAAGCTTTTTCCAAGTTAAAATATGTAATATTTCAATTGTTTCAAGCATAGTGGATAAAAAGATAGGATTGCTTTAAAAGATTGCTTTAAGTTTATTTTAGTTTTAACAACTTTTAAAGTTAATTCTCACCTGTTAAATATTTCTGCATCTTAGAATATGGCTTTACAACCAGATTATGGATTTGAATATTTGTCCACACTTGAAAAATGTATAAGTATGTAAACATTAATTTCAATAGATTATCTTTCCAAGTCAACATTTTGGATAATAACTTTAACCTCATATCCAATATTAACGCCAAGATGGACCAAAGTGTTTTGCAAGCCTTCTAATCTTTTAAAATTAAAATGTGTTTGGTTGTTTCATTTCCTCTGAGATGATCCATGTTATAATTTTGATATATAATTAAATAATAGAGACAGTTAAATATATTTTCCATAAGGAACTGTTAAACTGGTCTGGTATTGCTTCATTTCATCCCGTCCAATGAATATTATTGCTGAAAGAAAAGAGCTACATAATAAAAATCCTCAAATGTCCTAAATCAGATTAAGGCAAAAAGAAAATCTTTGTTACTCTAGCACTACAAAAAGCCAACAATGCCAACTGGAGTTTGCAAAATTCACCTTATTTGCAAAATCAAAATAATTTTATTGGGCATGAGGTCATGAGAGGTGAGACTGACAAGAAGCCATCTGGATTGCACATTCAATGCTTCCTGCCAGATGATCAATGCAGCAGTTCACAAAAGAAGTTGTAAGAGGGTTTTTCTAAGCAGAGATAGTGTGATCGATGACAACAGTGACCGGCAATCACAACAGGCAGCATGATTAAAGGAAAAGCAAATAACATTATAAACTATGAAGATACATTCAAAGAGATTAGAAAAGTCAATTAAACTAATGGAGCTTCTGTTACAATGATGAAGAAATTTGCTAAATAACATATGGTATATTTTTTTAAGAGAGAGAAAGAGACAAGAAAAATAAAAAATGAACAAGTTTATCCTCTTCAATTTAGACAACAGCTATTTTCATAGTTAAGTTTTAAAAAAGCATAAAATTGTAATGTAAACAAATGATTATAATCTACTACTGTACTTTGTGTTGTGTGCATTCTAATTATACTATTGCTTAGCCCAGCTATCTAATAATTTTCTACATTGTTTATCCTAGAAATAGCAAGAGTATAGGCGATGTGGAATACAAAAAATGAGACATAACATTTGCTATTATAAAACAGGTCAGTGGAATAACATTCAGGTAAGGAATTGGTGTCCATTATGCAAACAGTGGTTATAAAATGATTAGTGGAAAATATAATAATATTCAATTAAGACAATATTTACAAGCCCAATATAAATAATCTAAAATCAATTCCAGTTAACTAATGAGTCTTAAATGGATTTTTGGCTTAGAACACAGGTTTAGAAAGTGTAGGTATTAGAGCTCAAGAATTTGCAGAGTATTGGTGTTTAGATGCATTAAAAAGAGGTATCAAGTGTGTGGTGTAACAATGAAACCTGGGAGTGCAGCAATAAGCGATATAATAAAATCAACTGTAAGGCAAACATGGTCCAGTGCAAGACTCACTATTTACTATGGTATAAATCATACCGCTTTGTTGAGAAAGACTTTAAAGAAATAAAGAGAAATGAAACTTGATGGAGCTAGGAATACACTTGGGACCCCAATCAAATGCCTATTTATTTAAAAATCAAATATTTATTTTCATACTACCTGTTTAGATTAAGAGCCAAAGTTGTATTTTAGGATATATTATAAAACAGTATATGGTTACTAAAAAGTATTAACAAAAGCATATTTCTATGTTGGTTTGTGCCCTTGTATATTTGAAGGACAGAAATCAGTTGCACACATAAAGCATTAGAATATTTGATCCATATGAAATGTGAGTTCTTTTTATAGTTCCTCCCAATCATCAACCTATTAGGTGTTGTTATTCATTGATCTAAAGAAGACACTGGCAATAAAGCAAGATTTTTTTTTTTTACAGTATGAATCTCTCCTACCACTAGTAGCAAACTAACAGGAGGCTGACAGTTTCCTGAAACTTTACAGATACTTTTGAAGATTTAACTGTCATGGAGTGATAAATTAGACAATGATAAATAACCCAAATAGGTTAGGAATGCAGAAGTCATAAAGTGCTTTGGCTTGTTATAACGACAGCATTTTTATAGACTACATATATTCCTCAGAAAAAAAATGGAGGAAATATTACCTTTGGGTTTTTACTAAAGTAATAAGATCAGAAAAATCTATTTTATAACATATAAAATTGTACCGTGACTAACTGAACTCAGTAGTCAACATTTTAATATCTACTAATTTTTACAGTTTTATAATATTAATGGAAAAAGGGTGCTGTGGAATGAAATAATTTTATCTTAAACATAGGCAAAACCTCATATTTGTGCATGGATGACAGATATGAAAGACATGCATCAATAACACAAAAGTACATCCGAAAGGATATAATTTGTATGTTTGGAAAAAAATAAAAAAACTTTTTGCAAAAAAAAAAAACCCCTCGAGTATAGTCTGATACAAAGTAAGGGATTGGCTCAGTTCACGCTAGAAAAAAGGGGTACTAAGGATTGAGCATGCCGTACCTGTGTGACTTCGAATATGCACTCTCAGAGTTCCATTACTTGCAAACTTCTGCCCACAGTATGGACAAATCTTCTCTTTTTCACCTGTGTGAGTCTATAAAGGAGAAATATAAATATTTAATTTGTTTACAAAAGGAAGCAAAATTAATTCTTCATTTTTAAATTTTATTCTTCATCTACGTCACATGGTACACTATGATGTTAAAATTTGATTTTAAAAGTTTTAAAAATTTAATAAGTTTCACCTTGCAACAATATAAAAATTCCTAACAATATGACTTTTCCTTGAAAAGTAAACCGTATTATCTAGTTGGCCAATCAAACAAGGCTTTTATTGCACATTTTGGTTCATAAAAATTAAATTAATGCTTACTGGGATATTAAAATGTTTGTAGCATTTAAACATGAACCTTTGCTTTAATAACTACTTTCTTGACATTTTTTTCAACTTTTGAAACACTAGTTATTATTATATGATAACCAAGATTCTATAAACTAGCAGCAGTAGGACTTCTATTTGGGTGTATTCTTAAATCAATTTGAATTAGAAAACATATTTGTTCTAATATTTTTCACATGGTTTGTATTGTCTCTTTCTTATATTCTTTTCAAACACATAATAACAAAATTAAAAAGGTGTACTTTTGAAAAATAAGTTAAAACCAAGCATAAGCAAAACATAAAGAAGGATCAATTCATAGTTGCATTTGAAGCATTCTATAACTGAACTATGTATTAAATCCCATTCTGATCAAGTGCATTTAGCAACTTTGATTATAAAAACAACATTCAAACAGCCTTTGCCAGATCTCTAGTGAAGCTGCTGCAACTCCATAACAAACGTCCAGTGGATGCTGACATACATATACATAGATTATTTCCACATGACTGGGCCATATTAAAAGGGAAATGTGCCAACTCACGTGACCAGCAAAAGGAGCTGGTGTGCGACCATTTGGTAATATGCAAACCAAGTTGTTTGACAAAATAATAAAGGTTGCAAAAAGGTCCAAATACAAATAACTGGAGTTAAATCAGATACGACAAAGGAATTTTATTTACAACAAAGGAATTTTTTATTTATTTATAAGTGGTAGATTCAATGAAGGAGACAGAAAAAGATATGGATGTTACAGACTTAGAATTGACAGAAAATTATGATACCTTCCTGAAGTTCAGGCTTGCATTCCTTTACAACCACAAAAAACTGACTGAATGATAAGTAATGGTTTCCCCTAAGAAGATTGAAAGAGATTGGGAATGGATTTATCATCCTCAACTCAAAAACAACTTAAGTGGACCTTTTGGGGAATACAGATCAATTTTGGAGAATGGATCTATTATATTTAATCAGACAACAATTGATAATACATGGTATTAAGAAACACTTGTGGATATTTGATCCAGGATGAGTCAGAGTTAACTGTTGGGATAATTTGGGATAGATAACTTTCTACAAGTTGACTATAATAATAGTTTGTTAACAGAGGGCTTTGATACTCTACCCTTGCCTTTTTGTTTGTTTGTTGTTCTATATGTTAACTATTTTGCCATTAATATAATAGATAGATTACAGGTTAATAACTTGTAAACAGAATTAGAAGTCTGAATTTTTTTCAGGCCTGTTTTGCAAGGGGTTGTAATATCAATACTCAGCTAGGGAGGATAATATGTGTTATGTGTTGTGTCTTTTTTTAATGCACTTTTAAAACTTTTGTTTTGTTTTGTTTCTAGTTCGTTTCTATGAATTTTTTCTTGCAGGATCCAATTCGGGACCAGAGATTTTGTCTTCCAAGCTTTTAGACTTGTGCTGAAGCCCATCTTCAGGGAATTCTCTCTAGCAGATTATGTGCTGTTCGTACATGGTATTTGTAGTGCCTATTGTATGTGGATCTGCAAGTGGGCATACAAGGACAAATTATGCATTGTAAAGATTGCTTGGAGTTAGGAGATACTTCCAATGAAATCTATCGAATCCCTTGCATGGATTGTCCCTGTGACTATGTAGGATAGACTGGGAGGAAGCTAACCACCAGATTGTAAGAACACAAGCAAGCGATCAGGTGAGGAGACCCAAACTCACTGTGCAATGAACAAGGAAATACATTCAATTTTGCAGCTACTAAGAATGTTGGATGAGCAAGCAAAAAAACAGCCAGAGAAGTGATTGAAACCTGGGAGTCAACAGTTACCACCAGCCTATCAAGTACTTTAAAGGTGACGGCTGAGCAGCACCACAAATGACAGCCAACGACTTAAAAGCCAGCCATCAACACACCCCAATCAACATCTAAAAAGCCACATAGAACAGGCACTATAAAAACCACACAGAGAATAGCCCAAAGCACACATTCTGCTAAAGAGAAGTTCCCTAAAGAGGGGCTACAGCATGAGACTGAAAGCCTCTAGTCAGACAAAACCTCTGGTCCTGATGACTGGCCCAAATTGGATCCTTCAACGTTATCCTGGGACACGAATATTCACCTTCATTTGTATTTTTTTTTCTTTTTCAGAGTTTTGTATTTTAACTTTTTGTGAATAAAAAAAATCATTAGAAAAAAAAGAGGTTGCTGTGTGGCCAACATACATGAGCTTCTGGAAAATATTTCCAATTTTATGCAAAACCTTTTAGAGATGAAGCTGTAGTTCATGGGGAAAGAGAACATCAATTAACCAAGCTTTTCAATTTCTACCACCTTTAACTAGTAGCCAAAGTGAAATGTATGTTACAGAAATGTTATGAAGCTTTTTATTCATTTCAATGACTATACTATCTTTATAGTTCTCCCCAATTCTTTTTATTTATAATTATTGGTTGAAAGAAAAAGTGAAAGCATTGTCTTCTTTGTACATTAATGTACATTTGTACATTAAATGTGAATTATTTAAAATAAACTTTGTGCAATAAACCTATTGTCACGTTATTCTATTACTTTTATGAAGTTATTTTTTCATTATACTTACTTTTTTATGGCTCTTTAAAACAGATGGTGTTACAAAGGCTTTGTCACACAGATCACATTTATATTTCTTATGGCCATCATGAACAACTTGTATGTGAACATTCAAAGTATCCTTCCGTTTGAATGTAGCATCACAGTGATCACACTTAAATGTTCTTTCACCTAAGACAAAAAAATGTTAATACTATCTATTGATTATTATAAATAAATCAATACATTCTGCTCACTCAATTCTTTGGCTGAAAGAAGCCACTCTCTTATTTCTTGGTTAAATAGAAGTTTGAATGTATTTATTGATTTTTTTTCCCAATCACACTAGGCCACATAGTAATGGTAAACCTAAAGACATAAGAGCTGGTGATTATTATGCAACATGGGTTCTTGTCTTCCATTGCAGCTACAGTACTGCTAAAAATTATTACTGCAGACTCCTTGCTCTATGAACCAATGTGGCTGCCTTGTGTTGTTGAGGGAATATTTTTTTTATTGCCACAAGCTGATTTTTGAAGTTGAGCGTATGCATTTGCTTATGACTATAATTATGACTATAATTCCAGGCTCAGTTACAATGGTAACTTAAGGACTATCTGTCCTTACCTTACAATATCTTGTAACTAGAGAAACAACTACCAAGTAACAACAATAGAACCTTACTGCATGTAATGAATTTTATAGTAGAGAAATATAATCAGATATTTGCCAATAAAAAGTTATACTTTATATATAAAATCAAAATTGAATGTGATGATAGAATAATTTTACCATATTATGCAGTATTTTCATCATAAACATTTTCTTTGCAACAAAATTTGTGTGTTTGTGCATCACCATTCATTATATGAATCCCAATTGATACAAATTTATGCGAGCAACTGCCAATAATTTGTAGTAAAGAAAAACCACAATTCATTTCTTGAAAAGTTCTACATAATTGGTCAAAACAGGTATTTTTTACCTCAACAACTTATTTTCAAGTCAACAACTTACCAACATGTTTATTAAGAGAAATTATAAAGGAACAAACCTCATCATTCTAGGTTAAATAGCAATCCAAAGAGATTACTATTCAGGTTAGATAATTTTGAGCACTAAAAAAATCAATAATTTCTGAAACTTGCTCTATTTTATTTGTTTAACTAGATTTATGACACCCATCTCACTGCTGACTGACTGGGAAGGTTATAGCATCATTAAAAAAGCAATATAAAATTATCAGAACATTAAACATTAAAAATTGAAAATTATATTTGTTGCAAAGCCTCCTGAAAATAATTATATTTATTGTCTACGTTATATTCATCTATTAAAGACCATTTTTCTACTTAACCAATAAATGCAATGAATCCTTAACTTACAGACTAAGTGCAGATTTCATATTAATTTAATTTTACTATTTATATTTTATTTAGCATGTCCATAGGTACAATTCTGTGTGGATGTTTGTATATAAAGTCAGTATACATTTTATATAAAATTCTAATATAATAAAGATCTTTTGTTAGATCAGAAAGTTAAGAATGCATTATTCTTGCAAGTACAATGATGTGTAAATCTCTTTATCATCTATATTTCTACTCACTATTATGAATCAGAAGATGTCTTTGTAGAGAGAACGGCGTTCGGAATAGAGCTTTGCACTCCTCACACTGAAATGGTCTTTCTTCAGAATGTGTCTGTAGATAAAGAACATATATAACTATGGCTAAGTTTGCTGATTGCAGTCCAAACAGAGAGTGTTTTATTCTATCAAACAAAAACAAAAAGTTTGATTCCGTATGCTTCAAAAATGAAAAGTTAATAACTTGAGTAGATAAATCTAATAAATAAATATAAGTGAATTATACATCAGAGTCCATAAAAAGTCCATAAACTTCACCATAGGTTTTGTTTGGTGTTTCATAAAATGCCAAATCTCAAAGGTCTTCTAAATATTATAGATATTCACATAATTAATCACATTACTAATTTTTAGTTAATAGTTTAACCTGCCTTCTAAAATGTTGAATAATTTAGGATGATTTTTTATCTCACAAATTAAACGTTATTTGGCACTAAAATTGGAATGTTTGGAGGAATGGATTCTCATGTGCTACCTCTAAAGTATGTGATAAATGTGTATGTCACAAAATACTCTTTTTCTTATTTTTTTTAAACATTCCATGTATTAATAGAATACTTCAACATTAAAGGATTTAAAAGTTAAAGGAACCATGTGCAGTTAGTATATACTGAATTTACTTATCTTGAAAAGCAATGTTAAAAATGAAAATATAAATAAGCAAATAAGAAGAAAAACTGTGAAAAGCGATTAAATAGAAGTAAGAAAAGAACATATTTTTGAAGGTCCTGCCTATGACCTCAGCTTGCACCTATAAAGTCTGCCTTTGCATTTTCAAGATAGCTTTCTATTATCTTTAAATGATTATCTGAAGTTCCCAAGCTAAATACAGTGCCCGACTTTGGGGCAAAAGTTTTTCCCTATTTTATTCATTCTTACAGATGTATCTGCAGACAGACCTCCATGGTTTAGGGCCCGGTTATTTATGAGACCACCTTCTGCCACTGATAATCTCCCACCGGCCAATTCGCTCCCACAGAGAGGGCCTCCTCAGGGTGCCGGCGGTCAAGCAATGTCGACTGACGACCGCCAGGGGGAGAGCCTTCTCTGTGGGGGCACCCGCCCTCTGGAACGAGCTACCCCCAGGAATACGACTGATCCCGGACCTCCGGACCTTCCGTCGAGCTTTGAAGACCTTCCTATTTCAGCAAGCTGGGCTGCCTTAAAATTTTAATGGGTTATTTTAAGGGTAATGGGTTTTAATTTTTGGGAAGCCAATTCGATTTAATTCTGTTTTAAATTATTTTAAATTTTATATTGTATGCATTTTAATTTTGGCTGTTCACCGCCCTGAGTCCTTCGGGAGAAGGGCAGTATACAAATTTAAACAATAAATAAATAAAATTTATGTCTAACTAAAATGAAGAAAAATAAGTCCCACTGGTCTTGTCCAAAAAATAAAAAAATAAAAAAAATATCAGTAGACAATAGCAATAGCTCTTAGACTTATATTTCAGGGGTGAAATCCAGCAGTTCTTGAAAACTGGTAGTGGAAATTTTGAGCAGTTCGGAGAAATGGTAGTGGAAATTTTGAATATTTCGGAGAACCGGCAAATACCATGTCTGGCTGGCCCCAGAGTGGGGTGGGAATGGAGATTTTGCAATATCCTTCCCCCAGGAGTGGGGAGGAAATGGGGGTTTTGCAGTATCCTTCCCTGCCACGCCCACCAAGCCACACCACGCCCACCAAGCCACGCCCACAGAACTGGTAGTAAAAAAAATTGGATTTCACAACTGTTATATACTGCTCCATAATGCTTTGCAGCACTCTCTGAGCAGTTTACAAGTTCAGCATATTGCCCCCAACAATCGACCTTGGAATGTTGGAAGGCTGAGTCAACCTTGAGCCGATCAGGATTGAACTCCTGGATATGGGCTGAGTTAACTTGAAATAATGCATTCTAACCACCGCACCATCACAGCTCCTTCTCCTCAAATTTATGGAATCATAAGAAGAAATTCTCTTTATGAAAGGATTTTTATATACCATTACAGAAATAAACAACATTTCCCATTTTTCTACTGGATTCTTCAAGCCTATGTAGCAGATCTCACAGACAAGTTGACTAAATTGAAACTGGGTAAATATTAGTGAATTCGCTTATAGGAAATACCTCTTCCAAAAAAAAATTCTTAAAAACTTGATGATGCAATAATGCTTACCAGCTCAGCTGAAGCTTAAGAGAGATGGAATCAAATAAACCTCTCTAGAGACATATTTTTGTAATATAAAGACTAAAAATGCCATGCCTTGAATCTCAGTCAGTCATATTCCTACAAGTATTGAGAAGGTTGCAAGTCTCCAAATCTGACTGCACGCTTTAGGATTCCTAACACATTACAACTATGTACAGCAGGAGCAACACTTGAATAGCATCAAGAAATGAATCATAACAGCTCTCTTCATACTTAAGTAAAAGTTTAACATTGCTTTTGGTGTTCCAAAATTGGAATTCTTAATAAATATACTGAAAGGTCTTTTAAAAGGCAGCTCTGACATATCATTTCACCCCTCATATCTATCTGCCCATGGATTATGCAACAAATATCTTCCTATTTTCAATTAAGACTTATCCATATTAGTTTCAGGAACACAGACTGTAAATATACAGTGCACTGAATAAACATTTATATTTGAGTGAATCTAGAAGCCTTCCTGAGACCATTCCTCAATGTGGAAGAGCAGGCTACTGAGAAACCCACCCTTCAGAGGTGGGTTTCAGCAGGTTCTGACCAGTTCTGGAGAAACGGTAGTGGAAATGTTGAGTAGTTTGGAAAACCGGTAAATACCACCTCTGACTGGCCCCGCCCCCATCCATTCTCTGCCTCCTGAGTCCCAGCTGATTGGGAAGAAATGGGGATTTTGCAGTAACCTTCCCCTGGATTGGGGAGATAATGGAGATTTTACAGTATCCTTCCCCTGCCATGCCCACCAAGCCACGCCCACCAAGCCATGCCACGCCCAAGCCACCCCCACAGAACCAGTAGTAAAAAAATTTGAAACCCACCACTGAGGCCCTTGTGCTGCCTTTCTGCCCTATTTGAGATTTCTCCCCCTGTGTTAGCACAACATAATTTCTTATAAAAGATGCAACCTTGAAACACACGGGGGAGAAGATGTATGGATTTTGGAAGCTCTGCAGCAAGAGACAAAAAGCTGCCAAATAAAAGGAGTTTTTTCTTCATAGAGACTGAGAGTGAGTAAAAAAGAAAAGGCACAACAAAGCAAAGCCAAAGCAAAGCCAGTTGGGAAGGTGCCAGTGAATATTATGAACATCTATCAGGTCCTTGTCCAACCGTGCAACTTTTAAATTCCAGTGCTGCTTTTTTATGCTTCAGTATCAATATTATTTCCAAGAACATTTGTGAATTCTTCATAGGCTAATAGGAATTTTTAGAGAATAAAAAAAATGGGTGCAATCCAGGGCTTTGTAAATCACCAGCAGCAGAAAAAGAAAAAGATCCACCAATAGCAGTAAGATAGGGGTTGATTTTGTTATTATAAGAGGACTGGCAGTATAGCAGGAAAACATTATATTTATCTTATATATTATTATTTAAATTTAAATAATAAGCAAAATAAAAGGTAGTATTTTGTCACTGGCTTCATCCTTCTTCATAATCATTTTGAGAATGAACATCCTCCCTCCCATAATTAATGTGCCATTAAAATGTCAGCTGTGCTACTTATCTAAAACAGATTGAGGGCCCTGTTTTAGAAGAAGACAAGACCTGGCCACCTGCCCTCAACTGCAAATGATACTCTCTGTTCAGGCTGAAAAAACTCTAAGCAAGATACACACAAGGATGACTTTCTCAAATTTCTTTGTTACTGTGTTTTTCTTTTATATCCACAACTCCACTTCGTGTGTATTCACAACGTCTTATCAGAAAACTCTTTCTTTCTTCTCTTATTCCCCAATAAGCATGCATGATAAGTATTCTGAGCAATGTATTACCCTGTTTCTCCCAAAATAAAACATCCCCTGATAATAAGCCCAATCAGGCTTTTGAGCGCAGGGCAATAAGGCCAAACACTTATTTCAGGGTTCAAAAAAAATATAAGACAGGGTCTTATTTTTGGGGAAACACGGTAACATATCTGGAGCAGGGGTCTCCAACCTTGGCAACTTTATGACTTGTGGACTTCAATTCCCAGAATTCTTCAGCTAGCGCATGTGCATGCTGGCTGAGGAATTCTAGAAGTTGAAGTCCACAAGTCATAAAGTTGCCAAGGTTGGAGATCCCTGATCTGGAGATTTGCTCAGATCAAAAGATACTGTTTTAGTTTTTTAAAGGTTCCATGTTTCTCCAGAAGGGAGGGGGGGAAAAGGAGGACAGGGCAAGTCTTCTGCTCAATTTTTTTAAAGAAAGCATGTCATTCTTAATTTACAGCCAGTCAGGAATCAGCTCTAATCCTGATAGCTCATCTGCAATGAAAGGATCATAATTTCTGAGAAGAATCGTGAGATTGATTGGTTTGTCAGCCTTCTGGATTGAATCAGGAGACCAGCCAAAACAGATACCCCATTCTTCTCAGCTGATATTTTCTGCTAATGTTTGGAAGTGACTTGGAAACGTCTGATGCAGAAAGTACATTGGGCTGTGTTTCCAAGTTGTCCCTCAATTACATAGGCAAACATTATGTCAACAGTGATGTTAGACTTTTTCTGGAAGCAGTTTGTAAAAAAGCTCTGGATGCTTTTATGCAAAGTCTGCATCAATAATAGGGTTGCTGCTAAGAAAAGCCAAATAATGTCTTGGTAGAAAGAGACTGAGCTACCTTCTCACCTCAACTGATGTATCCTCCAGAACAGGGCTGAGACATTTGGATGAGACTTTGCTGTGGGGAAGCTTGCACTGCTGCTGATTGTGCTGTACCTGTTCTGTGGATAAATATAAGGGTTCAGTCTCTAGGGCTGTACATCTGGCACATGCATGAGTGAAAAATCCCACCCCCCCATTTAATAAACCTTAGGATTTTACTTAGGTGAGTAGCTATCCTGAGTTTTGAACTCCTTAAACAACTTCTGGATTTTTATTTTTTTTAAAAATATGCTTATTTAGTATAATGCTAAGTATGCTAAGTACAGAACATTCATTCAGTTGATTAAGAATGTCTGATTTGACTCTTAGGTCAAGAAATGATTGAAATAGTAACACAAACATTACCTAAGATGTAGTTTGGTGAAATATGTGCAAGAAAACATAGATTTCAAAATGGAATATTTAGTCTTGGATACAAAAATTGCATACAAAACTGTTAATTTAGCATATCACCCTTCAAACAAACCAGCTTTAGTTTATTCTGTTTATTTATGTATTTATTTATTCTGTTTAATTGCCAATATTCCCTTTGCTGTACCATTTAACAGATTTTGATGGCCTATTTAGTTCGAAATTACTGATATAAGCATTGTAAAAATAACAGAAGAAATTACCAGAGGCAATTTAGATTTAACAACCTTTATACTAAAAAATTGGAATAATGTTTAAAAAGATACTAATTCTATATATTTGCCAAAATACATATAGCTCTTTAACAGCAGAAAGAAGAGCTACACACAATCTTGATAATTACTATTCCCAGCAAAGCTGAGTTATTATGTAAGTTTCAAATCAATAAAATAAGAGCTCTAATTCCTTGGTAATAATGCTGGGGTCTGCATTTCTATGTTGGGGCTAGATTCAAAAGTTTGTGGGACAACCATTCTCTGTCTTTCTAACTAAGATTCTGTATTTTTTTTTTACTTTACTAATATTCCCTTCTCTTTGTTTCACTGCATATTTCTGCACCAATGTAGCAGACCAGGACATACTATATCCTGTACAATTCCTTGCACAGGATATATTACAACAGACCAATTTAGGTTTAAGATGTGCAAGAAAATTACTTTGAGAAGTTTTCAAAATTTACATCATCTAGAGAGCTACTGTACATTTAATGGCCCCTAAGCAAGCAGCCTTTTCTACAGGTTATGGAATCATCTCTCCTCCAAAGGTGAGGTCAGTCTCATCACTCTTGAACTTTTGAACATCCTTCAAGACCTGGTTATGTCAGCCTGGAGATTCAGGGGCTGGTTGAACTCAAGAGGTGAATCCATTATTATTTACATCCCTTGGTCCATTGTTTTCATTTACTGGTTTGTTTCTACTTTTATCATTTTAGATGCCCTTAATAGCAAAAGCAAGAGCAGTTAGACTTATATACCACTTCACAGTGCTTTACAGCCCTCTCTAAGTGGTTTACAAAGTCAGGATATTGTCCCCAACAATCTGGGTCCTCATTTTATCTATCTTGGAAGGCTGAGTCAACCTTGGTGAGAATTGAACAGCTGAACTGCAGTCAGCAGAAGTAGCCTGCAGTACCTCATTCTAACCACTGTACCACCACCAAGAATAATTATATAAGTAATTATTGTTTTATTTTTTTTATTGTTTTATTATATTGTTGTATGCCACCCAGAATCACATTACATGAACTGGTCATCTATATATATTTATTTAAATAAACAAACATTTTTCCAGAATTCTAAATGGTTCTTGTTTTTTCAGCTTGACAGACTTTCAAGCTTAACACGGATCAATCATATTTTAGTATTTATAAACTCATTTTAGTCTAGATTCAGATCTGGGTTTCAGACAACTAAAACAGCCTTGATTTTTTGTTTGAAAAATGAAATGGAACATAACTCTACCAGTCCCCTACTAGCTTTTAGGTTTTTTCAATTAACATTGAATGTTAAATATTTTGAGTTAAATAATTTATGAGTTAATTTTTAAAAAAATAGAATCATGCTGAGGTAAGCAGAGAATTATCCATAGCCTTATCTAGTAACAAGGTATTTTCCTTATTATCTAACATGATATACACCTCAATTCACAGCTAGACTTTTCACACCGGAAATAAACTGAGTTTACTTGTCAAAGCTTTCACTACAAGAATAGGCCATCTAAGGCATCTTAGAACACATGTAGTGCAAACTCCTTTTTGTGTGTGTGGCCTCTCTTTGTGTTAACTAAGTGCAGTGACATGATTACTACAAATCAGTGGTGCTGTTTCCCACTGTTATGAGGCAGGAGACACACTAAATGTAGCATTAACCCCAAAATAGTATTAATGCACAAGACAATACAGAAGTGGAAAGGAATTTCATACCTCCACCGCCCAAAAAAACTGGGAACTCTTTCCTAAACATTCCTATGTGCTATAGTCTATCCATTTTTCATCACCAAAGCTGTTTTCATTACTTATGACAAAACGGAAAAACAAATGTTAAGACTGCCCATCCCTTTTTTAATTGAAACTTAAACCAGATTCATTTCAACCTGTGATGCCTGAGGTAGAAAGTTTAATAGAAGGTTCCACTGCTGAAATACTTTTCCAGCTCTGCTTGTAAATTCCATCACTTGGAACATCTAAGTAGGGTGCCTTAGTTAACATTCAATCACTTGGAACATCTAAGTAGGGTGCCTTAGTTAACATCTGCAACTGGCTTTCCTTTTGAATTTTCCTAGAGTATTGAGGTAGACTGCTTCAGGCCCATAATCCACATATTCACTGAGACTGTGTTCACTTGACTACACAGCATGCAAGACACAGTGCTTCCAAGGCCTGACATAGCTATTCCTTGCATCTCAGAAGGACATATTTGTCATCTGCCACATATGTTGTATAGGTTGATCTGTCTAAGAAAGAAGAGATTTATCATGCTGCTTATGGTAACCTTCTTTTCCCATTAATCCTATAACTGTGCTGAGTTAGATAGTACCCATCTTGTTCATGTGAAACACAGACTATCTATGACACAGTTTAAAGTTTAAATACCTAATCATCGTCTATAATTGGTTGACTATTCCATTAGCCCTTATGGAGATGTATAAATCAAATCTATCATGTATTTTGGACAATCATCTGAGCAGATGAGAACCAAACTGGTTTTTATAATAAGATGAAGAAATGGACCTATCACATTATTTCAGCTACTATATTGTTTCTAAAGATATCTAGATGCATCCATTCCTGGTGGATACAATTATATACTGGTATCTCCATCCACCCAAACTATCATATATATGCAATATTTTTCCGAATCTCCACATTTTTACTATTACTTCTCTCCTGAATTTGTAGCACATACAGAGTCCCTTGCTTACTTTCTGAAAAAGGGATCCCATTCAAGTGGGATTTCAATGCTAAGCATGTTTTTTATATGTTTATATGTTTCCTTAAACCTTTTCCTTTACCTATTCTGCCACCCAGATTCCACATATGCATCATATCGCTAACACCCATGCCTGTTGTCTAATGTTTCATTGTATTTTCCAATCCAGAGTTCTTCAATTTTATCAATAAACTCCAAAAAGCATGTGGAATTTGTGATTGTTTAAGAAGCTAAATGCAACTTTATTGAATCAACTCAAAGGAGATCAGTCCTGTCACCTTTGGCCTGCAGATTCAATCTATAATGAAGATGCATGCGATTTTCTCCCATTTCCTACTTTTCTCTTACACATCTGCCTCCTCTTTATAGCTGAGATATAAATGAAAAGCTGTGCATCTATAACCTATTAGATATAATAATGTTACAAACATCAATCTTAGGTGATCAGAATCTCAACAGAGGGGATTTATCACAGCTGACAATTCAAACCTGAAAATACATTTCCACAAACTATTGGAAATCTCTCAAGATTATCTGTAAACCTTTTCAGCAGCAATGTTTGCATTCAATTCTCTTCCTATTCTGAGTCATTTGAATTGACATTTTTATCTATGTCCTCAATTTAAGATGTAAGAGTTGATCTTCTTGAAAATAAAAATGACTTTTCAGAGTATATTTCAATTGCTTTCCCTACAAACAAATCACTTTTAAATTCATTTTTTTTAAAAAAAGGTTTATTTATTCAAGTTAGATTGTGATAGGCGTGTAAGCTAGTCGTATTTCACCTGATTCCTGTATCTTGTTTGTCTTAGAAAGAACATTTACAATTGTTTCACCATGCAAGAAGTATTTTGGTTATTATTACTTTCATATGATTTATGGATGAAAACACAAAAGATGGTGCAAAGATTCAGTGCCAAATTCCCAGATGACATATAACATGAGCCAAACTGTGAAAAGTATGTCGAAGTTTTGGTGTATCTGTTTCATCAAAGTGTTGGCGGCATGGGGAGGGGGGAGGGAAAGAGCAAAGGATCCCAAATGCTAAGCAGGAAATTTCTCTTTCTCTCTCTCTCTCTCTTTCTCAACAATCTTACCATTCTGAAGAAGCAGCAGCAGCAGTCAAGGGTGCAGCCATGCCACTGAAACTGTGCCCCGGGGTCAAAAGTAATGACAGGCATTATCTAAATTAGGGTAGGCAGATTGTCACTTAAATCACACAGTCGGGGGTCTCAATGTAGACTAAAAAGTGAAGTTCTTCTACATTTTTAGGGCAGAGTTCCTTCTTTTAACTGGAACAGAGTACAAATTGTAATGTTACTCCCAGTAGCCATAATGATATAAAATGACTACAATTTTACTAGAGTTTTCCAGTTTATTTTTTTAAAAAAGAGAGAATAGAATTTCGTAGAGGAAGAAAACCCAACTGAACTAACTTGGGTCAATTAAAGAAACACCAAACAATAACCAGGAACCTGCTAGTTCTATAAGTTAATGTACTTAACATTAATATTTTGCAAGATTTAAAGCTGATGTTTGTAAGCATGCCAAAGCGTATTGATCCATCAGTGGTAATGAGCAACAGCTGCAAATCTAAGCAGAGCTGTAAACAACAACAGCAGAATGTTTTGGGGTTTTTTTGTTTTTACCTTCTTGTGATTCTTGTAAACATTTCTGTGGGCAAATCCCTTTCCACAAAGCTTGCATTTATAGGGTTTATCTTCACTGTGTATTATTTTGTGTGCAGTCACTTGATCAAGTCGTTTGAAGGACTTATTGCAAACCTCGCAGGTGTAGGGGCGTTTTTCTGTAGAAAATGAGTGGGGGGCACATTTAAGCTCTTGTTTATATTGGGCTAGAAGATGAAAGGCAGAAACATTCATCTCCTCAGAGATTTCTGCAATGAAGTCAACCCAATTAAGATTAAACCAATTAGAAAGACATCTTATGCCCTTTACATTATACAGTTAAGTCGCTTCCCAAAATATAAGCCATGGCGCATCTTGAGAAATTGGCACGTTCTTTGCAACAATCACAGCAAAAACTAAACTCTGGTTAATTAGCTTAAATCAAAAGAGAATGACTTCAAAGAGGCAAAGCTTGTTGCCAGACTAACAACGAGAAAGAGGGCATGACAATTTAAACATTTTAAAACTTAATTAGTAATACACATAGCATATTCATTTCTATTAAAATTCAGTCGATGTGTTTAAGTTTTCAGCTTTCAGATGTTAGCTGAACGCTTACTGCTATACCATTCTAATCCGTAAACTCAATAAACATCTAAAAGTCTCTGAAATTCATTTTGCTTCTTTGTTTAAACTGGTGCACCTGGAACGTGCTGTGAGATGAGGACAGCAGATAATAATAAAACTATTTTGCAACGCTGGAAATTGTTTTAAACGAATTGGGGGTAAAGGAAACAGAACATAATTAAATTTCTACTGCCTATGCAAAATATGGTTTGATTTAAGGATAAGAGAAGCATTTTGCCTTCTGTGCCCTGTGTTAGCCAACAAAAATAGCTATCATTAAAAATTCATCTTTGCATCACTTGCATGCAATGATAATTAGTAAGGTAACAATCAGATGGTTTGTTGTTTAATAAAATTTTAAGAAAAGTGATCATGTTGGCAAAAGCGTCCAAGCTATAGGTGGGATAGAATTGCTTTCTAGGAGGTTATGCACAACCAATTAATGGTAAAGCATTAGAATTATATATGTAGCCTTAAACTCATAAAGCCATTAAAACCTGTCCCTGGATCTAAATCATTTTAGGCAGCTACCCGCTCAATTATTTTAGGCAGCTACTCTTTCCAAAAGAAATGTGAACATTTATTTGTCGCATGTGAACATGTACTGTTTAGAAATACAAGGCAGTCATATCAAAAGAATTGCACCCCAAAAACGTTATCTAGGCTATGTATTCATTATCTGATAGTTCTACTTTTCCAGTCTTCACATTACAAATGAATTTGATGTCATTCAAGAATTGTTAAATTAATTATTAAATAGTATGGCCAATGGAAGTCTGAAAGTTGTAGTGTATATGTTGTAGTGTATTATATCTGAAATCTGTTATGGCAGGAAAGGATATAATGGCACTATGATGTATTTGTTTTTCAGCATTTAACATCATGCAACTTTTGAAAACTCTAATATAAAAACAATTTAAAATAATCTGAGCAGTTTTATTTGACAAGGAAGAAAGCCTTCTTTACCTGAGTGAGTTATCATATGGCGTTTTAGCTGATTAGCTGAAATAAATTTCTTGTCACATTCTTGACACTCAACTATTTCATGAACCTGCAATATGAATATTTAATATTAATTTAGTACATTGCACATATATAGTTATCTTCATCATTTATATTATAAACAACCTGCTTTTCAAAATTATAAAAACAAATCTTAAAGTAAGCAACAAATAAATGCAATTTACAATAAATTAATTGGAGCACCTGATCAACTGGTACAAATGTTGCAGAAAATAATTCTTTTCTCCTCTCATCAATTAGCTGAATCTGAGGGGCATTCATTTTAATACATAATGAAAACTGGTGAGTTTCTCTGCCTGAACATCTTACCAAATCACTACTCAAGCTCCTGTCACAAAACTGAATGTGATCTTGATATCCTGTATAATAAATTATTATTTAGAAAGAGCAAAACAGATAGGCCTATTGTTCCTATGTACACCTTATTTACTTATACTGTACTGTAGCAATAGTGATTTTACTTTTAGAGGAAGCTTAACTACAGTAAGTGGCTTTTCTTTTTTTGCTATATCTGATTTTCTTCCCAATTTTAGTCTTGAAAATTAGTCTAGAATGAAGTAAGCTGTCTGAAATAGTCAGACCCAAAAGAGGATCAGATGCCTCTTTCCATATGCTTTTTCAATAAGATCACTTTTCAACTTGTTATTAGCTTATATTTGTCACATCTGGTTTTGTCCTATCCAACTAATTTGATCAACACAAAGAGATTTCTTATCTATATAAAGTCAAGAAGTGATCTTGAGTCCTGCTGTCCACATGAATATATATCCCCCTGCTACCATTTGGGATTTTTTCCCCACCACATTTAAGTACTACCCAGTATAACCCTGCTCAGCTTTAGTCAAGGCTGCTGCCAACTGTTGAAGCGCATATATATACTTAGCAAACACACAAGCTTGATACAGCTGCATGTGTGAGACTTAACCAGAAAACATTTCCTGATCTGGAAATAAAACAATAGAAAATAATATTTTAAAGGGAAAGAAAAGGAGTAAATGAACCATAAAATGTTATTTCTTAGTCGGGCTCCTTCCTGGTGAATTCTGATGTATAGTCCATAAACTTGCTGATAGCTTTTCCTTAATACTATAAGTCTCTAAAAAGATTATCTAATCCAAGCACTGTGATCTGATCTTTAAAGACAATTCTAAATACTTGGCTAGACTTGGAGTTTATGAAGGAATTGGCTTTGTACTTCAACATCTGTGAAAAAAAATATTTTGTTTATTACTGTTATAAAACATGGACCAAAAACTTGCCTTGAAATAAAGTTGCTTAGATTTCATGAAGTACAAAGCTGTTTATAAAAGATTATACCTTCATGCCTATGAACATTCTGGACATAGATAAACTAGTCTACAATAAAGTTCCAATTGCACTGGAAATAAACATAGTTTTTATATAAGAATATAAATCTTATCCATCACTCACTTTAAAAGTACAGAAAGCAAAATATCTAATACATTAAAAAAAAAAAACTCCAGAACTGAGTGCCTTGGAATAAACATTGAAAATTTGCTTGAGATTAACTGCATATCTACTGTAGCTGCTAGGATATCATAAGTATGATATGATAACCTGCAACAACTGACCTAAATAGCACATAAAAGAATAGCACATAAAACTCATAATCAAAATGAGAAAGTGAGCTTCAGGCAGTTGTCGAATATTAATTTAATTAATATATTAATTATATTAATATATTTATGTTATCAGACAAAATTTTAACATAAGCAATAAGTCCAATTTATTCCAATATATAAGGCAACTTCCAAAATGTATCTGTAGCTGCATCAATCAAAACATAATTGGGAGTACATCAACTGAAGAATTTGGAAGTACTACTCTACTTAGAAAGTTAAATGCTATAGTTTCTGAAAATAAACATGTTTCCAACTCTTAAGAACTGAAGTTTGGTGTGGATAACATCTAATGATACTGTATGTCAGCCACAATAACAGATATTTTATCCTGCATGCTCTCTATCATTGACAGAGGTGAAACAGATACTTCTTTTCCTTAAGATCTATAATTTGTCTTCTTCTTTCAAACAATGTTCATAGACAAAAATATTTAATTGATTAGGGACACCATGGCTTAGCAGTTAAAGACACTGACAGCCCGAGTTCAAGACCCAAGTGCTGTGCAATGGGGTGCCTGCCCCAGCTCCTGCCCACCTAGAAGTTCAAAAGCATGAAAATGCAAGTAGATAAATAGGTACAATTTCAGTGGGAAGGTAACAGCGTTATGTGCACCTCGGCATCTAGTCATGCTGGTCACATGACCATGGAAATGCCTTCAGACAATGCTGGCTCCCTCAACTAAAAAATGGAGATGAGCACTGCCCCCTAGACTTGGACACAAGTGAATGGGGTAAAGCAAAACTACATTTACTTTTGCTTTATATTCCTCTTTCCTTGACAGGACTGAAACAGATACGTCTTTTCTTTAAGATCTATAATTTGACTTCTTTTTCAAATAATGTTCATGGACAATTAAATATAAATATTTTAGTGTAGGATAAATGCACTAAAGTGCATGACTAACAGTGCTAATAATATTTAGTAAAATAAATAATGCAAGAGACACATTTGTTAAAAGAAGAATCATTTGATTTTAAGTGGCTATTAAATTATTCCTATGAATTTACCATCTATTCATAATTTTAAGCATTCTGACTGTACAGTAAAATGTAATATATACCTAAGGCTAAATCGCTATCTCTAGGACAGGAAAGAAATACAGAATAGTGTTTTGCTTTAACTTTGATTTAACATGTAATGAAAATAAATACTTAGGTTTCAGACTACTGTGTTTGTCAGCTGGGGAAAAAACCTGGATAATTTGTGTTTTAGCAGCTCTCAAGGGACTGATCTCTCTGGCCTCTACCCTAGAAAAGTTGAGACCTACTGGGGGTCAGCCCTCACTCAACTGACCTTTCGATGCTCTTGAAGATTTGCTGCTGAAGAGCACCTCTTATTGCATACTGAGCACATCAACCTCTTCCTAGAGTTTCCTAAAAGAGAAACAAAAATATCACCGACAGCTTTAATAAAGAAGTACAAAGGACGGGGCCAAATGTTTTCACTGCCTGTGCCATTTTTCACAGGTCATTTAATGGATACAAGAATTTTACACTCTTACTCCATCTCTAACATATTAAGTTACAAGACAGACTCGGTAGGTGTCCTCCAAAGATTTTGCCTATGAAATGTAGACCAAGAAAAGTTTCATTTCTCTTAAACAAAGAAACCCAATATAGTATCTGTGTAGAACTATTTCCATGTAGGCTAAAGGATGCCTACATAAAATTGCTTATAGTAATTACTGTTTTCAAGGAATATCATAAATATTTGCATAAAAGAAAGAATTAACTGAAAGTTCAAAAGTTACTCTCATTTAGTCTTATGGATTTCAGTATTAAGGCATCCAGTTCTCAAAGACTGCCTGTGCAAGTCATTGTAGTTTTCTTGGAAAGTTTTTCAGAAGTGGTTTGCCATTTCCTCTTTCCTTGGGCTGTAAGAAAGTGACTGACACCAGCTTTGTGCCTAAGTCAGGACTAGAATTCACAATCTCCTGATGCCCTAACTACTACCCCAAACTGACAGCCTTATAACTAGTATGAAATCTGAATTAGCAGTGGCAGGAGAAACTTCAATATACTGTAACTAATTATTATAATTATTATTATTATAAACACAGTTATAATCGCACTGAATAAACACATGGACAACTTGAAAATATTATAATATAGCCATTTCTTTAATAACCTAAATACTTTGTGTGGCATCAGCAGCTTCTATCACAGGTAAAAATAGTGAAAATGCTAAGCCCAAATAAGTTAGCATGAACAAAACATCTCTTCTCAAAGTGTTAAAGCAGCTGTGTCCTTTGAAAAGCTTATGTGGTCACTTCAGAGGGTATCCCCAGCTGCCTTCATATCTCTGAGTGTGATCATCAACAGAAGCTTGAGTTCACTGGTGGTCCCTGCAGAAGTATTGTCTGTAGAGCCACAAAGCATGCACATAAAATCCAGACAAGTCTTCAAAGCAAATATTTGCTTCTTGAAAGGTTACAGTTCTTTAATGGTAGAGTGAAGGATGCTTCCTTCGTATTAACATATGCTATGAAGTACTTCTCTGCTCTAATTAGCATTTTAAGAGAACTACTATTACTAATTAAACGAAGAGTCATATTCTACTTCTTGCATTCGTGGGAAAAAACACAACAGGTCATCTTCTTTGTGACAACCTTTTGCTGCTAGTTGAGGCACCCATGTAACTGGATTTTATTTTTTGTGGTCGTTATTAAGCAAACACAGTAGTCATAAATGGAAATCCATTCATTCAAATGGAAACCAGCCAAAAAATAAATGGTAGAAGCTGGCAAATAATATTGCAAATTGTGGTCATGAGACTACAGAACACTTCGACCAGTCATAAAGGTGATCACTTGCCAAGCATCCAATGTGTTTATGACCATGGAGGGCATATAGCACAACCATTTACAACAGCCAGGGGGTGTTTTAAAGACACGATAAAGTACCTGTTCCATGGCCATCATAAATGTAAATAGTCTTTAAGTGACTGGGTTGTAAATTGAGGATTATCTGTAATTTTTCCCAAGGCTTAGTATATCAAATTCTTCAAGTTCTTTTCATATATTCTAATCTTCCAATTGTCTTTATTGCCCTTTTTTTGGAACTCAGCTAATTTTGCTGAACTATTCTTAAAATCTTTAAAATTTGGGGTAGGGTCTGACCAAAGTAGAATAGATGGAACTATTACAGCACAAAAATGTTTTTTTTTAAAAAAAAAAATGATACAAATATAATAATGTCTTTAGTGCATAATTTTAATTCAATTTAAAGTTGTATATATCCTCTTTCAGCAACATCACATTGCTGGCTCATAATCAGTTTGTAAGTAAGTATCCTTATACTTGTGTATTTTATTTTCATTTCCCAAGTGGGTTTTGTACTTTTTTTTTTGGTACTTAAATTTCATACTGTTATTTTTAATTGCTTCTCCTATCAACATAATTTTGAATTTTACTCCTATCCTCTGCAGATCTATATCATTTGAACATTTGATAAGCTTTCCTTCCACCTCTTCATTAAAAAGTTAATGAAAATACATAACATTGGCACCTAACTTATCTCACTCCAATTTAATGAACTATCAGTGAGCAATGTGAGTATAGTGCTCCAAATTTAGTTTTAGTTTACTTTAGTTTAGATTAAGTTCAGTTCAGTATTAGTATAATATAGCATAGCATAGTATTAGTATAGTAATGGTATTAGTATAGTACAGTGCTATTAGAACTGCAATGTTTTAAGTGAATTTACAGATCAATCCCTTTTTTTATTAACACTAGAATATTCCCAAGTATCAATATCAGATGATCAATTTGTAAATTGTTCTATCTTCCATTTTTGAAGATGGGAAGAATATTTTCTCTCTTCTAGCTAACTGGCATTTATCAAATTTTCTAGTTCTTGAAGATTTCTCAAACATCAGAGATAAGGGATTGACCAGTCCAGTGTTTCCCAATCACAACATTGTGTGCCAACCCCATCAATTTTATATGTAGATTTCCACTCTGCTGCCTAAGGAATTGAAGTAGTCCTGAATATTTAGATTCATTTTTACCATGTTTCCGTCAGTCTGAAATTTTAACCTTGCCTTAACATTTGCTGATGGAACAGATTTATGTTAGAGAAGGCTGAATAAAGTAGGATCTGAGTATCTATGTTATTAAGCTTATCATGAACTTAATTGAAGAAGTTTCTTTTCACCACGATCTTTGCTATCCTGAACAAATTCTAAACTTTAACTTTCTGGACATCAGTTTTTCTGTTCCAGACTACATGGTCATACACCTCCTTTCTGACATGATCTTCTTTCCATTTTCCTTATATGTTCCTTTTTGTTTTCAGATCTTTCCCACTATGCTTTCTAAATAAGCATAAAGACTTTTGTGGCAGTCCATTTTTTGCTCCTTACTAGAATTGTTGCAATTTGTTATTTTAAGATCTGTTTTTCTGCAAACTTCCATAAAATTGAAGCTCCTTTTCCCACTAGCTTCTCATGTCAATTATTGAATTTATTTTACTACATTTATTTATTACCAGACTGAAACCAACAGGAGGTGACATTATTAATGAGTGGAGTACATCACAGAATTGGACCAGATCACTTAGATATTGTGGGGAAGAGCTGCCGGGTGCTTCTGCCCTTCTGAGAGACAAAAATTATAATCTGTGTCAGAGATTTGAAGAGAAGACTCAGCCCCTCTGTTGATTTTGAGGAAATTACTAAACACTATTTCAGAGGGCGCTTTCTTGATTTAATGCATTGCACCATTTCTATTTTTGTTATGTTGTGTTATGGTTTTAGGAAGATATTTTATGAGCTTTTAACTGGGTTACATTGTCTACCTAGGAGCTGCTTGAGTGAGACAGGCTACATGTCTAATAAATAAATAACAAAAGGGCCAAGTTTTTTATAACAAATTTTCTGAAGTATGTAATAGCAATAGCACTTAGTCTTATATATTGCTTTACAGTGCTCTACAGCCCTCTTTAAGCAGTTTACAGAGCCAGCATATTGTCCCCAACAATTTGGGTCCTCATTTTACTGACCTCAGAAGGATCGAAGGCTGAGTCAACCTTAAACCTGGTGAGATTTGAACTGCCAAATTGCAGGCAGCCGGAAGGCAGCAAAAGTAGCCTGCAGTACTACACTAACCACTGCACCTCCACAACTCATACATTTGACTATGCTTATTTTTAATGTCCCTTAAAATGAGTAACTCCAGCATTACATAACTTGATATATTCTGATATTACTATTACCCCTGGTTATTAAATCGACTAAGGATTTAATCAGTTATCTATTATTGTCAATCACTCTTCTAATCTTGCAAGAAGAAAGCTGTTGGCAAGACAAGTCAGGAGTTCCTAGAAGGATCAAGCTTGGCAGTCTGTCACGTAAACATGATGGGGTAATTAAAGTATCCTCTTTACAATTATGTGCAGTTTGCTTTTGAAAAATGTCATTCACATCTCTTGGTAATGGGGATAATTTTAGACCCCAAGAACAGTAGTCATTTTATTAGTTCTTTTGCTTATTTAAATCAAAATACTATATATATTGCCTTGCCAAGTTTATTCATATGGATTTCTAAGCAAGAATTGTTATTAGTATACAGTGCAACTCTTTCATTCATTTATAGTTACTTCTGTTCCACTTGAGCAAACGATAATCGTCCATTGCTACCTTCCAGTAATGAGAATCATCCCACACCTCCATAATCCTATGAAATCTTATCTTGTTCATCTTGTTTCTTTCTTATACAGTATGCATAACACAGTATTCAAATTCTTTCTAACTTTTTCTTTTATTTATTTCAAAAGCCTACTTTTTCTACTGTACAGGGTCCAAGTCTTTGCCTGAATTTACAAATTCAACAGCTCAAATTAAAATCCTTCCAATCAACCTTGCTATGCTTTGGCAAAATGATTTACAACTATTTTTGGCTATTTTAATAGTCCTTGTGAAATACAACATGTAAGATCATCAAGGAAGATGATCTTGATGGAAATGTACATGAACATAGGCAAAAGGTACTGAAACATTTTTATGTCTAGAACAAGGACGTATCATTTGAAAGCAGTTCAAACATCTCCCTAATTCCCTATTGTATAAGGAAGAGATTGTACAGCAAAAT
Organism: Arizona elegans; assembly: GCA_022577455.1. Lineage (NCBI taxonomy): Eukaryota > Metazoa > Chordata > Lepidosauria > Squamata > Colubridae > Arizona > Arizona elegans. Next base: position 33,836,659 of record JAKOOJ010000009.1, on the reverse strand, counting down.
CAGACTTGAAAGCTTCTTTTTAAATAGTAATTTTATTAAAAATGACAGTGATAAAAAATCCAAACTAAAAAAACAGGTGGAGAAAAAATAGAATAAAGAAAAAATATATAAAGAAAAATATAAATTACTTCCCCCTTCATCACAATATAAACAATATTAGTAAGTTATAACCTTTTCTTAAAATACAACATCTCTTCTTCTGTAGAGAGGCACAGGATCTTAAAATTATCTTCTGGATCCATTGTTCAAAAATATCTTTCAATATATCCATTGTTAAGAAGTATTTTGCTACTTTCTGTATTTTTAAGTAGAGTTTGAGTATTCTTCTAATTGTAATTTTTAGTTCCTTGCAGTTTCCTCTAGTGTACAACCTTCAAAGTCCCATCCTGTTTTTTTTTTTAAAGAACTCAAAATAGTTCTCATTTTCTCATGGGAAGGATTCTTTATAGTTAATTCCAAAATGATCTTTCAAATCCATCTACATCCTTAGTCAGTTTGCAACTTTATAAAATCAAAGTTCTGACCACCCTTTTGTTATTTATGCTGTTAAAAAAACTAATATTTAAACTTCTTTCACTAAGGAAGAAAGCTCACCCAGTATTTTCAGACTTGTTGATCCAAAGTTCCTCATAAATGAAAAGCAGCTAACAAGCAATTTGCAAAAGTGATTGCAAAAATACGTATGTGAATCCAATGTCCTTTTGAAGGTGCTAACCACAGTTTGAGTCAGATGGCTATTCCCTCTTCTCCCACAGCTCTAAACCCATCAGAGACTGTCTTGTGGTCTTGCAAATTGCAACAGTCTGGAACGCTTGTGGGCAATTTCCTGTCCTTTCCTTTTCCAGAGAGGAACTGAGTAGCCAGTTCTTCATTCTGCCATTGTCTAAAGGTGGAGCCATCTTCAGTTTATCATTTTTTCTCTGGAAGATTACAAAATTCTGGTATTACAGCCAATCTCCATAAAAGCAAGTTTATCCTTGATTTCCTGGTCTGTTCTACTTAGTAGGACTGACATATTTTGCATCAGCAGACCATCATTTAGAAACATCTGATCTAACAAATTTTTCAGTTTTCCAGAGTCCGGAAAAAAATAATAGAGGTTTGAAAAATATTACAAGGGCACAACATTTGCATATTTTTTTTCATTCAGAAAATGGGAGGCAAGTCTCCACTCTACCAACAGGTAGTTTAATGGATTGGGAAATCTCCATTTTAACAAAATTAAGGAATATATAAAATATAAATAAATGTAGTTGTCAAGATTGCTGTACCCAAAATGACTTGTTTTCCCTTTCAAAAAAAAAAAAAAAAAAAGCTGATTAAAAAGGCTCCAAGAATCTAGTTTGCTTGGTTATATTTGTTGACCCAAAACAAAATATCTCCAAATATCAACACCTTTTGTGTAGCTAATTACTGACTTCCAATATTACTTCCATTCTGGCCTTCTTCTTTTGATTGATAATGCTACCATCAAGTTCCTATGCAGAGGAAAAGTCATTTTTCATTGGATTTGATAAATTACAGATATTCTTCTGTCATGTTCTTGATCCTTGCTTTCACAGACAGCACATTTCACATGCAGTTTTTAATTCAATTTCTCATAGTAGAAAACTAAAAACTACCATGACTTGTCTGTCTTCTGCACCTTTTAGAGACCTTCAATCATGCAATCTTTTTCTTCTCCTAAGTACACAAAGCCTATTTCACCCATGTAATCAGCTTCTAGCTCTTTATTCATTGGGCTTGCTGCAGTATTTCTCTATCTTCTTGAGTGTGGATAGATGATTTCACTGTTCAATTTGTTGCTGACCCCTTTCTCATGAAGTGAAATATTGCAACTTGTTGCTCCTATCCTTGATGTTTGTTCACGGATTGCTACACATTTATATATATTTCGGATTGCTTTGTATCAAGAAAACAAACGTGCCTATCACAGGCAAACTGTTAACTCTGTCTATTCATTCCATGAGCATTTTTCATGAAGCCAAGCTGCCTTACACCCCTTATGATTTCTATTTATTTAGCAAGAGGCTGTCACCCAATCACTTCTAATGGATAATAAGAAGATCTTAGAATCCGTATGCTTTTGCTACTTTAATCGGCCTAATAAATGCAGCTTCATGTTGCAAGCTTTGTTCCTTTGCCTGGAATGTTGAAACACATATAGAAAAGAAGTAGATTTTCCACTGTACACAAAAAAAATATAGGAATTGGGGAAAATATCCCCATTTGAAAGTTGCACATGACTAAGGCACTGTTTATGTTTTGTCAGGTTCTTTAAAAACAATTTCAAAATGTGAACACAAACACTAAAATTATCTGATTTGTATATTCAGTAATCAATTACCGGTAGCTGTATACTTTTGGGGTCTAAAAACAACATATGGTAATCATAAACAGACCCATATTTAAATGGGGCAGTGTGAGCAACCACACACCTATTATTCTGAGCAGAAACCTTGCCACACATTTACCTTCCCAGAAACTGATCTTGGGAAACCACCCTACATTTTTCATTTTCTAGATCATGCTGTTCATTTGGCCACATGACTGGGCCTTGATATAAATGCTTGTGAGTCTGCGATGCTGCTTCAGTATCAGCAATTGCGTAACCGTCACAAGTGTATCCTTGAAGATGATGAGGACGACGACAACCGACTCTTATGGCTTTTTACAAAAACTAGTGTTCAGAATTATCTTCCTCTGAATTTGAACCTTCAATTGTAGCTCCCACAATTTGTAAAAAAAAAAAATCCACAATCTTTCCTTAACTGTGTATCAATACATTCTAAAACTGGTGAAATTTCTCCTTAGTAATGACAATTCCAAGATGTTATTTACCAGTGTGAACATTTTCCTTGTGCTTTTTCAAGGCATCCTTACTCTTGAACCTCTTCCCACAGCTGACAGCCTTGCATACGAACCTAGCATCTCCTCGGCATGCTTCTTTGTGTTGTTCAAAACTGATCGTCAGGTGATTGAAGAAGAGAAAAATAAGGCATCAAATAATCTACTCCTGGAAATGTAATCTTGAAAGGCATTTGAATGCACATGCTGGGCAGCAGACTTTTAGACCACTTCATGCATAACTTACTGCATGTTGGGACAAAAGCAGTTTCCATCTCACATAATTAAGTGTTCACAAGGCAACTATCAAATCTGAAAGCAAGCAAACATGCAAAGAGGAGTCAGCAGCAAGATGAGAGTAGTCCAGTAATTAAGACAGGGAACCTCAATTCTGAGCTGAAGGTTATGTTGCAAACAGAACACTGAAAACTTCTTGAATAATTTCCTGGATTCACATTTTCTGTGCACTGAAGGACACTGTTAGGAAAGAAAAAAGAAATCTCAGGTCAAACGTATCAGTCTTCAACTGATTTTGCTCATATATAAAGAAACACATATCTATTTTGCATTTTACTTAAACAAAAATGCTTACACTTTATTTATTGGCTCGATTTATATGCCACCCTTCTCCAGAGAGTCAGGGCGGCTTACAATGAGTTTAGCAATCGCCTTCATACTTCTGTATATACCTGCTTAGTAGGGTTTTCGCCCCCCCCCCAAGCGGTGTTCTTTTTTATGCAAAGTCAGCTTATTGCCCCCACAATCCGGGTCCTCATTTTACCTACCTCGAAAGGATAGAAGGCTGAGTCAACCTTGAGCCTGGTGAGATTTGAACTTGCAGTAATTGCAAGCAGCTGGTGTTACTTAACAGCACTTTAGTCTGCTGCGCCACCAAGGCACATATTATATATATATATATATATATATATACACACACACACACACACACAAAATTGAGTCAGTCACGTGGGGTTTATAACCATCCCAGTTTACAATCCTGATAGAAAGGCCCCATTACCAGCCTAACATGAGGACTACCTGTCATACATTTGAAAATGGGCATGATCTTGATTTATTTGCTTACTTATGCAAAATATAACTGGTTTTTCATAATTAACAGCAAATCCAGATAATAAGTTTAAAACAATATAGAAATAATTTTTAAAAAGTAGTTCAAGTAAACATTTTTAAAAATAAAATGCACGCGCATGCAGTGGGACGCATATGCGGGGCCGCACACACATTGCATTTTGGGTGTTTGGGTGTGCGCGTGCGTATTTACACACGCACGCACTTTGGCCACTCAATCCGGAAAAGCCATCACTGCTTTAGCATGATATACAATAACTTGTATTTTATAAAGGTATCATCTCAGATCGCAAATAAAAGATATTTTTCCCAAAAAAGTAACGGATCCTGCAGTATGACTCGCATAATTTCCTGGAAACACTTATGTTAGATAAATTTAAGATTTTTTTTAAAACAAACATTTTCAATATATTCCCAAGTCCAAATTTTAAAATAATGAATGTTTATAAAATGTCATTATCAATTTTTTATGCTTATTGTTTTTAATATATACACTTATGAAAATATTTGCTTACTCTGTTTATGACTGTGTGCATCTAACATCACAGGATCCACAATACTGGCTAGTATTACATTGCTTAGATAAGTTTGATAAATGAGCCATAACTTAGAATGAAGTGATGCTGATTAAATATGTCTTCATGATGTTCTGTTTATACATAATTTTTGTCCCATTCATATTACATGTTTATTATATATGCCCATGAAACATCTAGAAAAGTTCAAAACTAAATTTGCTGTAGTCCGTAAAACATTCACTGGCAAAAATACTTCTGTATGGATTAATGACTTTATAGTTTCAAATGCCATAGACTTACTGCCTCTGTAAAGCTTGCTTTACTGGGAATTTCTTCCCACAATTCCTGCATTTGAATTCTTTTTCTTCGCTGGGTTTTTGATGCAATGTCTGAAGGTGTTCAGCTAATATTTCCTGGCTTGCAAAACTGGATTCACAGTTTGGACAAGCATGGTCCTCTTTACAGGGAAAACAATCTACATGGTAGAGAAAAGACAGAAATTCCAGAAAGAAATTAGTTCTTTGTAAAAACATTGCAACAGGTTTTGTTCTAAGAGAAAGCTGTCCAACTTTTATCATGCAGAGATCAACACAGTGCCAGAGGCCAGACTGCAAACAAATGTGAAAACAAGAATAAGCTAAATGTCATTATGATTGTTTCCTATATCTTTAATAATTTCTTATTATGTTTTATTAGGAATTACAACTGAATGACAATGTTGAGTATGCAAATAGCTTAAGATTCTAGAAGTATCACCTTTGGATAGAGGAATATAATATTTATAATAACCTTTTCTGTACAGAAACAGATACATTCATACCATCATACTATGTTATGCAAAGAGCAATAAAGAAGAAATATTGATCAAAAGTAAAGTCACTATACACCAGGAATCTCCAGCCTTGGCAACTTTAAGACTTGTGGACTTCAATTCTGGCAAAGCTGGCTGAGGAATTCTGGGAATTGAAGTCCACATCTCTTAAAGTTGCCAAGGTTGGAGACCCCTGCTATATACTATAGCTTTCTACATCTTTCTGACCTTACAAATCATTCTTGATGCCACCATATTCATATATAAAGTCATATATTAAGGTTTGTTCTTTAAACTTCTCAACTCTTTCTTTCTTAGATTGTATCAATTCCATTCTAACAATTATCTTTTCTTTTGACTCATTCATTCTTCTTTGAAATTTTTGCTTTGTGATTCGAATCTCACTCATTCTGCTTGTAGCCTAACCAGTTCAACATACATCTCTTGTACTGGTTACTCATTTTTGCATTCAATTCACATTCATTCAGTACCCATTCATTCTTCTACTTATCAAGAGATGTTTTTTAATTATAAATTAAAATTATTTTAAAATTATTCATCATACCTTTTTCATTAGTTTGTTGCAATTCCTTATGAGTGCCATTACTGTTGTTGCTTTTGCTATCCTCTTCTTCCTGGTTAATAATGGCTTCCTCTTCATCTTCCTCCTCTACTTCTTCCATATCACTATCAAGGTAACCAATCAAGAGTTCGGTATCCGTTTCAATATCCTCAATAGCTAAATAGAAAATGTTTTCTCCTTCCTGTTGGGAGAAAAAATTATTTTAGAAATTCATTGTTATTAAATCTATTTCTAAAACAAGAAGCTTTCTGAGTCATCAAGAAACAATTAGAACTTATTGAAATTAATCACAGTAGATCACAACCTACTACAGGTACTCCTCAACTTACAACCACAATGGAGCCCAAAATTTCTGTTGTTAAGTGAGACATTTGTTAAGTGAGTTTTGCCTCATTTTATTACCTTTCTTCAGTTGTTAAGTGAATCACTGCAGCTGTTAAGTTAGTAACCCAGTTTGGAAATTTGGCTTTCCTATTGACTTTGCTTAGAAGATCACAAAAGGAGATCAAGTGACTCCGGGACACAGCAACGGTCATAAATATGAACCAATTGCCAAGCATCTGAATTCTGATAACGTGATCATGGGAATGCTGCAAAGGTCATAACTATGAAAAATAGTCATAAGTCACTTTTTTCAGTGCCATTGTAATTTTGAACAGTCATTAAAAGAACTGTTATAAGTTGAGGACTACCTATACTAGATATGATAGAAAAATGTGGGTTAAACAACATCACCACCAGATGGATTTGTAACTGGCTGACCAACCACACTCAACATATAGTTCTTAATGGAACTAAATCTACACTGAGGGAAGTACTGTAAATAGTGGGACACCCCAAGGTAGTATCTTAGACCAGTACTCTTTAGTATCTTCATAAACAACTTATATGAAGGAATAAAAGAATAACTCATCAAATCTACAGATAATACCAAGCTGACAGGAATATTCAACACTCCATATCTGAGCTGTGGTCCTAAACAATCAATATAGCTACCACAAGTGACCTATCACTTTGGTAAGACTTTAGCCGTTTATGGCCACCATTGTTCTGTCCCCGTCCCACACATGCACCCCCACAGATGGCCCGGAGTTAATAAGCTACACGACAAAGTCTTTGAAGATAAAGCTGGCAGCAACCCAGTGGCTAGCTGCCAATTCAGACTTTACTCACACAAAACAAAGATTAGACTGCAAGCATTCCGATAAAGCAGGCAAAGTTTCAGCAATACAAGGATTAGTCCAAATGCAGTCCGACAAGGCAGGCAGAAGTCCAGTAACGCAGACATCATGGATTATTTCTAGTTTTTGCTCGTCACAAACTGAACCGGCCACCACACCCACATTTATACCCTGTGGGGTATGGTCCAGTGACTCAGCTAATCTCTGGCACGCCTTCCCCTCTGCTGTGCACGCTTCTCCCTGCGCCATTGTTGAGGATCCAGCCAGCATTTATCTCCTTCGTCGCTGTCCACCTGTGGCTGCTTGGCTCTGGGCCTATCTCTTGGCCTTCGGTGTCCTCCGGAGGCATTGCCAGAGAGGAGGGTCCTGGAGAGGGAGGCCTTGCCATCTCCTCTCCCTCACTCTCAGAGTCTGCATCTGTCGATAGCCCAGGCTCAGGCAACGGAGCCACAACAGCCATCCTACAGTCACTTATTAAACAATAAGCTATACCACCTGAAGACTGAACTGGAAATCTAATAAGAACTGGATAAATTTACCTGGATAGCTGCCAGATTCTTTTGTTCTTGAGATGGTGCTTCATGTACAAATCGCAACCAGTTAGAATGCCTTGGATTGCTAGCATCCAGAACATAAAGCACTTCACCTTTATTTCCACGAACCTGGAAGGGTAATAAAATGTGAGCAAAGCTAAATCTTTGAAAAACTGAGAAAGATATAAAGCTAACACTACAAAGATGAAAAAACCCCAAGTTCTCATTTTATTATTCTCTAATAGAAGTAAATCTCTGGTTGGATTCATGTATCATGTGAAAATTTGATTTATTAAAGAAGTCAAAATAATTGAGTTCAAATATCACGCTAAACCATAAACAATGTTTAGCAAACCACAAAGCTGAATTTACATAACAGGCTGGCCCAAAATTCAAAGTAGGGATTAGAGATTGTCAGAGCTAGATTTACTACAGAGAATGACAGTAGGGTGCTCTGTTCCTATGAAAATGAGCAAAATTTGCAGGAGTGGCAATTTGCCCAACGTCAAATATAAGTTGAGAAAAGGTAAACACATCTGGGCTCCTATTAGCACTTACAGTTTCTCGTATTCCCTTTCATTTGCCTTTCAAAACCAACATTTTATTGTTCTTCACAGCATGTGGCTACTTCATTTTTCCAGCTGCTGCTTGAAAATTTATACCTTTTATGATTTTATATTACAAAGTAAAAAAAATGAGCTTCTTTTTAAGGGCCTCTAAAGAGGAAAATTTATGCTTTAATAATATTAAATGGCATGGTATATTAATACATATGCATTTTATGCATTTTCATTTGGATCTTCTACCTTACATTTTTCTTGGGAAAATTAAGAATCAGGAATGATATGGCAATGAAATATATTGCATATGATCTTATATTCTGAAATATCATTTCTCCTTAGCATGAATATTCAAATTCTGAGAAAAAAAGAGAATTTAATCCATTAAAGCTACATTTTCAAATATATGGCATTTTCTTACAAATGGGAATGAGCATGATAGGAAAATGTTAGTATTTTTTATCTTTGTAAGATTTAATACATCCTATGAACTCATGTGCAAAGGGTTCTGTGAATATTATTTACGCTCAAGAAATATCAGTGTAAGATGGAAACATTCAGGAAAGCATTGGCTGAATAGACATAACTTTCTAAACCATGATTTGCTTAATTTCTATTTTATTAATAAGATTTTTTTCAATTGAAACTCTTAAAAGTCCGGTGGGACAAAAATTATCAGTAATTGTCACAGTGGGTAGGTATTTAATTCTTAGGTGATTGGTAAATACATTAACTTTCTGATTTCCATCTTTAGGTTACTAGAGCGGTACTCAAAAAATCCAGATGACTTCTAAATGGCAGTAAAGTTGTAGAGCATAGGCTAACTCCTTCCTGCCATTCTAGTGGTCATGCAGATATTTATACCCAGATCCCGCTGCCCTACCCAACTTGGAATTTTAGTACACTTCAACTGTTTTCAACTTTAACACTGTCAGCTAGAGTGGTCTCAATGTTGGGATTGTGGAATAGTAAACACTGTAAATTTGAGAATGCTATTTCAATGATGATGTCCAAAATAAACAGCCTAAAAATTATCATTTTTTAAGGGTGGGGAAAGAGAAAGAGCCAATTCTTGAAGTTTAGCAGGCATTAAGTCTCCATAACCTACTAATCTTTTTTAAAAAGAATTTGTTCCCTAAAGAGGTAACTATAGAAATGCAACTTACGGGACCAATATAGAACTGTGGGAGGGGAATGCCCCATACACTTTATTTTAGATACATTTGACTTTGTGCAGACAAGCAAAGCCGGTGTTAATTCCGATATGAATATGGATGAAATTAAAACTATCACATTTCAAAAAGACTGACATTTCCACAACCAGAATAGGTTACGCTGTTTTCAACATGAAAGATTTGAAAGCCTGAAGGGAATGCTTGGGTACACAAAATTGAACATTATACTAAGCAGACAAGTAATGAAATTGTTGAAATTGGAACCTTCTTTTCGAAAATACTATGACCACAGTCCAGTATAAAGCAAAGTTGCTTAAACCAGGAACTTAGCAGAAAGTAGGATATCTTACAATTTCTTAGTTTTCTTGATAGCTCATTAATATTCTATTTATGCAGATGTACTATAAAGCAAAAGCTATACAAAATCATTACCATTTTTATTTACAACCTCACAAAACTAGGACTTGTATGCATTTTATCTTATTACTGTTATATATAAATTGCATGACTATTATTTTTTAAATGCAAATCAATCTGATTTATTCTTTGACATATAAAGTTTTCCTATATATAGATTTGTCTTTTCATTTCTCAAATGTAAGCAGCCTCTCTACTAAATGTACTATTACTGTTGTATACATAATATTCTCACTAGTATACTTTGTTATACAGAGTTTTTTGGATTGAAAACAAAAGAAAAATCTTGCTGTTGCTATAGAATTAAAGTCACTCTCAATAGAATAAGTGCTGAAAACTCAGTTCATCTGTGTTAATGAGAAATAAGAATAGCATAATATAAAAATAATTTTGAAAGTATTAAGTTAGACTGATACTACTTTGTTCCATATTTAACTTCAATCTCTGCTTTGCAAACATGCTAACTTTTTCTTCTTTTTTTAAAAAGCTCTTCTAGTTGATTTGTTGCACTTTCTAACTTTATATATTTGGATTGTTTTCCTCCAGATTGTTAAATTTTTAAAGCCTGCTGGCATACTATGACATTAATGGCCAGGTTCAAAATTCTTCTGAAGAAGGTACATTTATCAAACAATATAAACATAATCTTTGAAGTTAGTTGTTTCAAAATGAAACATACACACCCAACTCAATTTTTGAGTATCAGAGATATTAATTGCAGGGGTGGAAAAGAAATGTGAAGATCTTTAAGAGCATGTTTCTCAACATGGTTCAGGTAACTTGCTTGATAATTCTCCTTCTTGTGGCTGTAAAATGAAATCACATTTTAATTTGACTAAAGATATTACAGAGTGGATTGTATTTTGTTGTACTACTTGACACAGGGATATGAATTGAAGTCAAATACCTTGCAGCCAGTCAATAAAAATGTCAGCACAACAATGAGGATAAACAGATGGCTTTCTCTTCTGCACTTAATAAGAACATTGCTTGCAATTCTGAAAAGCATTTGTTAGACTGTTATTAAATAAAAACTGCAAGAAACCATATAAAAAGCAAGGAGAAAAATATTCCGTGACTAGATTGTAATTTAATTTTGAAGCATAACATACGAAGCCTTGTACTGCTCAACATTAGTCTTGCATAGATCTTGAAACCGATGGGATAGAAAATTGTGTTCACTTCAACAAACTTTAGACAGAAGAAGTGATTTAAGGATCAGAAACCCACCTGAAGCAAAACTATTAAAAGGTTTTTATTTTGCTGACATCCTAGTAAAGGCTAAAATTCACTGCAGGTTCCAGAGATGGTATTCAGCAGGTTCTGACCAGTTCTGGAGAACCGGTAGCGGAGATTTTGAGTTGTTCAGAGAACCGGTAAATACCACCTCTGACTGGCCCCATCCCTATCTATTCTCTGCTTCCCGAGCCCCAGCTGATTGGGAAGAAATTGGGATTTTGCAGTAACCTTCCCCTGGAGTGGGGAGGGAATGGAGATTTTACAGTATCCTTCCCCTGGAGTGGGGAAGGAATGAAGATTTTACAGTATCCTTCCCCTGCCACGTCCACCAAGCCACGCCTACTAAGCCATACCATGCCTACCAAGCCACGCCCACAGAACCGGTAGTAAAAAAAATTGAATCCCACCACTGGCAGGTTCCATACATCTATGAAGGAGCTCTTCCATGAACCATGACCAAATTTAACAATATAAGAGGGATGCAATTAACTTAACTTACTTAACTTAACTTACTGTGATTAGTTATTAGTATTTCCCAAACATACAATCAACATTAAATACTAAAAGTCTTATCTTGTATTAACCTATCTGGGAGTAATTTTTTTCCATAAGAACATAATTCTTATGTATTATACAGTAGAACTTCAGATCTGATATATTAAAGGTAGTTGGGAGGAGGGAATATGAACATAGCACCTATCTAAGAAAAGCTGCACCTGAAACTGGTTGTCATTCCAAAGAATCCTAAATAGACATGTTTAAATTCAGCATAAAAAAGCCTATTCTAGTTGTATATAGTTCTATAAAGTAATAGGAAGCTAACCTGAATTTTCTGCTAGAACAAAAATCTTGTCTTAAAGGTTCCCACATTGATGTCAAATAAATATTTCAAAAGAAATTTGCCAGTAAACAGTTTCCATTTGTATGGCCAAACCCCCAGATTAATGCTTCTTTCTATGAGATGAATCTCACTGTTGTACCTCTGATTATTACTGGATGCTTTTGAGTCCCACTGGCATTCAATCAGAAAATGCAGATTAGGTCATATGAATCTGTTAAAGACATTAATTGGAATGGCAAAGAAACCGAAGTCTTATAATTCACAAATGGTAAACATGATTAAATATGTCAATTACAAAACAACATGCACACAAGAAATTCATTCATTTGAATACCAACATTTTTAAAAGAATCTGAAAATTTAGGGTGTTGAATTTGAGCGAAATTTTTCTTTTAACCACAACCCACATATAAAAGTTCTTGACATGGAATATCAAACATAAAAATATTAAAAGATAGCTATTAAAGTAAAATCTATTGTCAGAAGACTAATCCACAGAACTGCAGAAATATCCATTACTATGCTGATGAATACCTTTACTGATATTACAAGAACATTTTCCCTGATAGGCTTTTCAGAGATTACAACCATAACCTCGTTGTCACAGGAAAAGTAACAAGAAAAGACAATCCAAAGGTCCCTCTATTTTTTAAAAGAGGCAATGTACTATTCTATATTTATTTAGTTATTTTACAAATATAAAATGCCATGGCAAATGTGAAAGCCTCACAATACTTTCACAAAAGGATTAAGTTTTTAAAAATATGGAGTTCACAGTTATGTGGAAAATACCATGGAGGTAAGTCATTCCCTGAATGTTATTAAGGCCCAATTCATGCATCATAAACTGACAAAGTATTCTTATACTAAAGCTGGTTTCCATAAAATGTATTAAACATGGTAATAATAGTTAGTTGGCTGTCTAATTCCAAATGGATCTTGCTGACATAAATTAAACCTTAAGTAGTTACAATCAAGTAGCAATTTTAAAAAAATATGGCAAATATTGGCAAAGTATCATGATGTAATAGCCTTTTCAGAAACTGGAAATCATAATTGAGCCAGTTTGGTTTACTGGTTAAGGCACCAGGCTAGAAAAGAGAAGACCCTGAGTTTAAATCCCACCTTAGCCATGAAAGCCAGCTGGGTTACTTTGAGCCAGTCACTCTCTCTTAACCCAATTCACCTCACAGAGTGGTTGTTGTGAGCAAAATAGGAAAAGGAAAGTGTGTTAGATATGTTCACTGCCCTGAGTTATTGGTAAAAATAATAAAGGTGGGATAAAAACAAATACATTGGCAATCTTCTGATGGGAAATCTCCCTGGCAGGGGAAGCATCTTTTACATCTAGAAGGTAATAAGAGAAAGCAAGTCCAATATTTTTAAACTTGTCCCTCATGAAGCAATGTAGCAGATTTTCTTGCTTCAGCTTCCTGCATTAATTATTTATGCCTTTTTGACAGTCATTCATTTTCAACAGCTTCCTAGCTAATATAAAGAATGGAAGAAAGCAAGGACTGAAAACATGGCTTCACCAACAGATCCCAGCCTGATACAGAACCCATCAAGTGATGCCTGAATATTGTCACCAAGGAAGTAGGAACATAGTGAATTTTGTATTTGGAATTTTACTTTGTAAGCCACTCATCATGAGTGAGGTGGGCAACAATATAAATTTCATAAATAAATAAATAAGTGCTCTGTACTGAAGTCATAAGGAAGTAATCTTTCTTTTCAAGTGAATATGGTAAAATATTAAAAACTGTTACATCTATATGATAGTACTATTTCTTCATTGCACAATGACAGAACTAGTGTGATGATCAGTCTTTAGAGCATCTGTACTATAGATAAAATTTCCCTAATATCAGATATGCTATTAAAATCTATTTTGAAAAAATTAAGTTTAAGTTTTCTTACCTAAATGCTTACCTAATAAGGTTCAAAAATCTATACTTTTATTCCTGTATTTGCACATATCTAATCAAATGAAGAAACATGCCTTCAATCTGGCTAAATTAATAATAAATATTGTAGAAACAAATTTGACAAACAGAAGTTGTCTTCTAGACAACACAGTATTAACAGTAGAGTCCTTCAAGTTTCTAGCTTCTATCATATCTCAAGATTTAAAATGGACACCTAACATCAAAAACATCATCAAAAATGCTCAACAAAGAATGTTCTTTCTGCACAAACTCAGAAAGCTCAAATTGCCCAAAGAGCTGCTGATTCAGTTCTACAGAGAAATTATTGAGCCTGCCATCTGCACCTCTATAACTGTCTGGTTTGGCTTTGCAACCAAACAAGACAAACACAGACTTCAACGGATAATTAGAACTGCAGAAAAAACAATTGCTACCAACCTGCCTTCCATTGATGATCTGTATACTGCACGATCCAAAAAAAGGGCTGTAAGAATATCTACAGACTCCTCACATCCTGGACATAAATTGTTTCAACTTCTACCCTCAAAAAGACGCTATAGGGCACTGCACACCAAAACAACTAGACACAAAGACAGTTTTTTCGCAAATGCCATTACTCTGCTTAACAACTAATTTCCACAACACTGTCAAATAATTTATTAAGACTGTATTACTATTATTCTTTTCTTCCTTACTAGTATCTATCTCTTCCCACTTATTACTATAACCATATTGCTTGTATCTTTTTATATATAATATTTTATATTATATCTTTTTATATATAAAAATAATTATATTCTTTTTGTTTCCTAGTACGATTTGATAGCTTATTAACCTTGTTAGTAACCTTGACTATCACTAAGTGTTGTATCTTTTTATAAAATGTATTTATTCTCCTTATTTTCCTTACACTGTACACTGAGAGCATATACAACTAAGACAAATTCCTTGTGTGCCCAATCACACTTGGCCAATAAAGAATTCTATTCTATTCTATTCTATTCTATTCTATTCTATTCTATCCTATCCTATCCTATCCTATCCTATCCTATCCTATCCTATCCTATCCTATCCTATCCTATCCCATCCCATCCTTCTACTCTACTCTATTCTATTCATACTTTCTTTAAGAGACTATCTATAGCAGGAGTGTCAAACTCATATTGTCACGGTGGCGTCACATGACATATCAGGACTTTCTCCTTCGCTAAACCAGGCATGGGTATGGTCAGCGCATGACGCATCTGGCCCATGGGCCGGAAGTTTGACAGCCCTGATCTATATAAACTTGACAGCTGCTTACTACTTTACATACTCCTAGCATTAAACTTGAAGCTCACAACATGACTTGTATCTTATAACTCTTCTATTCAGATCATCACATTTAAACGTAAGTTGCTTAGGTTCAAGCATTCAAAAAGTCATCAAAGCTTGCGTGCAGCAATCTCTGCATGATCTCAAAACTAAGTCAGGGAAAAGAAAAGTTAAAATACTGTGCCAAAAGTCATAAAACCCGAGGTTATGGCTTGTTGAAAAAATGCACTATGCATCCTTATCAGACAGTAACCAAGTTCTCAAGACAATCCGTGGTTTTTAGCAAAATAAAAATATTTAATTAACAAAGAGCAATGAAATAGTAAAGGTAAAGTTTCCCCTCGCACATATGTGCTAGTCATACCTGACTCTAGGGGATGATGCTCATCTCTATTTCAAAGCCGAAGAGCCAGCGCTGTCCGAAGACGTCTCCGTGGTCATGTGGCCAGCATGACTAAAGCCAAAGGCGCACGAACGCTGTTACCTTCCCAACAAAGGGTGTCCCTATTTTTCTACTTGCATGTTTTACGTGCTTTCGAACTGCTAGGTTGGCAGAAGCTGGGACAAATAACGGGAGCTCACCCAGCACTAGGATTCGTACTGCTAGAACTGCCGACCTTTCGATCGACAAGCTCAGCGTCTTAGCCACTGAGCCACAGCAATATACTTATGAGAGTAAATAATCAAAAATATTAATTAATACAATTCTTATCAACTTATGTACTTGATTTTGTCTATTTCAAGAACATGTTACAACAAGGATCTAATGATGCTGGAGCACACCACATTCTCTGAGTACTGAAAGACTCCATTATCCTTTTCCAGCTTTTGAGATGTTATTAATAAAATATTGGGGTATTTCAAGTTGTTCAAAAATAAGGGTGAAGTTTTCAAGATGAACTTCTTGTATACTCTAATCCAATCTATGCAAATTAAAACAAAGAATTTAGAGTTTCAGAATTACAACAGCTTCATATTTTTTAATTACATGGATGGACAGAATATAAAGGTAAAGGTTTTCTTTGTCCGACTCGGGGGGGGGGGCGGTTCTCCTCTCCGTTTCTTAGCTGAGGGAGCTAGGGTTGCCAAAGACATTTCTACAGTCATGTGGCCAGAATGATTATATGCCAAGGCGCACAGAACACTGCTACCTTCCCACCAAAGTGGTACCTATTTATCTGCTAGGTGGACAGAAGCTAGGGTAAGTAACGAGAGCTCACCAATCACGCGATGCTTAAGGTCTTGAACCCAGCAGCTTTAACTGCTGCGCCATCATGCCGCTGGACAATATATGAATCTCTTCAATTATTCTTTTTTTTAATAAATAAATTACAGCCAATGACAAAGAAGTTGAATTGTTACTTGTCAGCTACTTAGCAATTATAAATTTTGGTAACCTGTTTTCAACATTCAAGAAAAGTTCATACTGATTCATAATATACTGATTCATATATACTTCATAATAAAGGAAGCAATCAGTAGCTAAAATATGTGAGTTAAAATATGGTGAAACATATTTCATGTATGAATGCTAGGTAACTTGTCAATATGAAGTTAAAGCAAGCAATTTTTTAGCTACCGCTGGCTGGTTCAAGTCTATTTATTCCAGACAAATAATTTGGCAATACCCCCTCCCAAAAGCGACTTCCCCTTTATTCCTTTATGTTTAATACACAAGGTTGTTTGATAAATTGTCTATCTTTTCATAATCTCATCTCTTCTTTAAAACCTAATGCAAATTTTCTATAGGTTTGTTGTCCTTTCTTAGTCCTCAACAGGTCTACGTTTTCTCTGAATCTATTTCTACTAGTTCAAGAATACAATGCTATGGACATTTGTTCTTTCCAGTGATTGCCTTCATCCTTTATGGAACTGGTGATTAAATTTATGTAGGAAATTGGAAAAAGGTGTCAATTATACATTGAAATGAAATTTAATTCTATTTCTTTTCAATTTTTTTCAGGTAAAATTATGTTGAAAAATATTGATGATGCTTTAACACTAAGATTAACACTAGAACATGTGGATGGAATTTATATGCTATGACTTTCTGAGAATTTCTCAAGCACTTTAGCAAATCACAGCCTTAATCTTACAACTACTTGCACAAGCATCTCCTTATGCTTAAATATCATAGCTCTGTATTTTTAAAAAAGTTCATCTCTTTCTATGAATGAATGAATGAATGAATGAATGAATGAATACTAAATAGACAAGCACATAAATTGTATTGTATTTACAAGTTGTTAGTCTTAGTGAACACACCAATATCTTTATAGTTGCTCAGCTACCTTTTCAGCATAGACATTTGAGAACTAACTGCCACAACTCTAACTGCCACAACTCTTAAGTTCTCATCTCCTACATCATAAAATGGTTTAGCACCATAAACATTTAATGGATAAATCAGTCATGCTATGGTTTAATTATAGCACAAACATGGTTTGTTAAACTATACCTTACATTAAAGTAAATCAAGTTTATGCATGATCGCATATTCATCTGTCCTTACTGGTGTTGACAAAATGTACACTATCAACACTATATTAGGGGGGAAAATGAAGCATCAGAAATTCCATGTCTCCTAATTGCCCCAAAGCAATGTTTTAGAAAATTTCTTAGATAAAGTGCTGGAATTTTTTACCTCCCACATTAGCCTGCAGTCTGTGTTTTCATCCAGTTCCTGTGGCATTCGCTTTTCTCCTGCAAATGGTCCAAACTTTTCACCCTAGCAACAGTAACAAAATTGGCATCTTTTGTTTATAAAAAAACTATTATTAATTGCTGAAATCAAACTGTATGTTAAAATTTACAATTCAAGCAAAAAGAGCAAAAATACTTGTATGTCTGTCTTCTGCTGCTCAATTATCAACTATGAAAGTAAGGGTGCATTCATATAATTCATAAAGTTAGTTTAATATAATGATTAAGGTACTAGGCTAGAAACCGGAAAATTGGGAGATCTAGTCACACCTTAGCTAGGTGACTTTGGGCCAGTCACTCTCTCTCAGCCCAACTCACATCACAGGGTTGTTGTAGTGGCAAAAATAGGAGGAGGAAGGAATATTATGAATGTTTACCACCTTGAGTTACTTGTAATAAAGACTGGATAAAAAAATCCAACAAGTCCTTGGGAAGGACATTGATAGGTGGTGGATAGAAATTCCGGATCCAGTCTAAGCATCTAGTTGACTGTGCAACAAACCAGCTGAAGAAACATTGCAA
Organism: Arizona elegans; assembly: GCA_022577455.1. Classification (NCBI taxonomy): domain Eukaryota; kingdom Metazoa; phylum Chordata; class Lepidosauria; order Squamata; family Colubridae; genus Arizona; species Arizona elegans. Next base: position 33,818,398 of record JAKOOJ010000009.1, on the reverse strand, counting down.
AGACTGATTACAAACAATAGTATGACAAAGTAGCAACAATGGTGCATTGGAAGGTTTGCAAGAAATATCATTTGCCTGCAAGCAAGAATGGATGAGACAATGAAATAGAGAAAGTAACAGAAAATGAAGAAGCTAAAGTGCTCTGCAATTTTAAAATGCAAACAGATAAGCACCTGCCAGATAATAACTCAAACTTAAAACTACTGATAAGAAAGATTTTTAAAAAATCTGGACAGTGAACATGGCAGGCCTTGGAGACAGCAGGATAGAAGAGAAAGAACCGGAGAAGATTACAAAATACAAAGACCAACAAATAGAAACAGAACAACTATGAAAAAAGAAAGCAAAGATAGTACCAATAGCAATAGGTGCCTTGAGTGCAATCCCAAAACAACTGGAGCACCACTTGAACACAATGACAAATTCACCATCAGTCACCTGTAATGAAACCATTGGATCAGCTTACATCCTTTGATGGTATCTGTAACAATGTCAAACATCCACATCTGCCTACCCCAGGTCCTTGGGTAGGACTTGATAGCCAGACAAAAATTCCATCTGTCTGACAGTGCAAGGAACCATAACAATAAATAATAATATCAGAAACACAATGCAAAAAAAGAGGGAATAACCCATCCTCTAAATATCCATAGCAAATAAAATCACCGTCCACAAAACTTCCATTTGAGCTAATATTAAGAGATATGCTGCATAGTATGTGATACTGTGTTTCAGGTTTGATGGACTTGTTAAAATTTTCTTTTCCCAATCAGGATAAACGGCACATCAGAAATGTAGCAGAAGCCTAGAGAAGCAGAATTACTAAGGCCTCTCTGCCAATATTGTCTATCTCAGTTGGCAATGACTTTTTAGCAATTACTGCATGACTATAATGATTAAATAAATAGCTGAGGCTCATATTGTATCATGATTGACTGCCCCCAACTGACTTTGGCTTTGGCATAGGACAATCTTCCACAGCTTCAAAGCCCCAAATATGCCACAAGTAACTTCCAAAAGTGCCACCTGAAAGCTATGCCAACTAGGAATTCTAGCAACTAAAGTGCCAATACTTCAGGACTGCCAGAAGCACCAGTATATAGACTCTTGCATTATTCCCAATAAACTGTCAATGTACAATTAGATTAACCTAACTAATCAAACTAATGTAACTTAATGTAAATGCTGTTACAAACAAAAGGAGAAGGGAATCGCAGATGCAGGAACAGTAGTTTTCTCTTAAACTGGTATCTACTGTTCTTCATATATGCAAGTGTATGGATATCTTGATTTTAAGAAATGTAAATTGTGAATTAAAAACTAGTTTGATCAAGGGATGCAAGATAGTGTAGTAAGGGAAAGAGGAATCAGGAAGCAACATTCTGAATATCTTCTATGCAGAATATCATTTGGCTCCAAATTTCTACTGGTTCCGAGTACATAGAACAAGGATCACTTTGCAATGAAAGTGAACAACTGAACGTCCCAATCCGTCTTTGAAATTTCTTCATAACATCCCTGTTCCAGGCTAAATCTAAACTCCCTGGAAATTAAGTTCAAAGCTATAGCAATATTCTGCCGCTATACTCTTATTATCTTGCTTCTCCGTGGCTTTCTTTACTTTTGGTCCATCTTTTTTGTTTAAAGGAAGAACAAGAAGAGGGCAGGAAACCGTTCGGTTTCAGTTTCAGAATGCGAAACATGAGCATTTACTGCTGAGAAGCAGACGGAAGTGGGACGAGAAATGAGAAAAAGCGAAGGGGTTGGGACTTCCAAGAATTTAAAGCTGCAGGCAGAAGCAGGGAGGCAGGCTGTAATACGTGGCAGGCGTTCCCAGAACACAGGGAACTAACTAGGGCTGGGCGGGGGTGGGGCGCTTGAAAAAGAGTTTAAAACTAAAGGTTGCCCGCCGCCCACCCCGCCAGCTTCGCTTGCGCCTTACCTCCTCTGCGTATCCCTCACCTTAATGGGGCAATAACAAAGATCACCCACCTTTTTCACTCGCCGGGCCGTAAAGAGCCCCATCCCGTCTTGAATTTTAGATGACTTCAGGGCGAACCTGTCCGGCACGTACATGCCCAGCATTCTGCCCTACCTGAAAGGAAGAAGGGACTGTAACCTCCTCCCGCTGTGGGCTAATCGAGAGGCATTGCAATGGCAAAGGCAAAGGGGGACAGAGGGGAAACCATGAAGGCGCGCTTGCTGCTAGAATACCCCCCCCCAGCTGCCCCCGCCTCCTGGAAAGTAAGGGCGGCGCCGTTCTTCTGCCACAGTTCGGGTAAAGCTCCGCTCTGATTGGCCGAAAGTTGGTTGCGATCTAAACTGGGGGGTGGGGGGGCACTAAGATTCCATCAAGCAGCAAGGCAGAGGATCCCGGATCACTAGTGAGAAACCGAGTGGGCGAGTTAGGAACAGTTCTTTGTTTTTACCTAAGGACGACGGACTCTACGGTGCTGGCTAAATATTGCAAAACCCAAGTTATAAAGGAAAGGGTTAGATTTAATTCGGCTACTGATTGCCTTTCGCACTTAGGTTGCTGTTTAGAGACCTAGTTCAACTTTTTTTTGATCCCAGAGGCAGAAGTGAATTTACTAAAATTGTGACTTACAAAAGAACCTTTAAGTAAGGCTTATATAATAGAAAGATGAGATCCTAAATATAGTGATCAAAAGAACTAAATATGCTTTCCAAACAATCCAATTAACAAAAAATCATTAACTTAATAATTAACCTCTAATACTAAGTCTAGACCTTTCTATGCTACCATTTCATTTTTAGCATATGAAGATTTCCATATTTTAGGAATATAATTCAGCATCACACTGTGATCCTTAAATCTAAATCCACAAATTATATTCACAAATGTATTCATATGAAACCAAGACAGAGCTATAACAGAACACAACCAAAGCATGTGAGGTTCGTCTTATATTATCAGAATAAGAAGGTGAGGCTAGCTCAATTTTTAAATATCCTTTTAGTAGTCTAATAGATCCAAAATAATATTTTCTGATGACTTTTATTTAAAAATCCTAGGAAAGACATTGCACATGTTTAAAACTTCTAGGCTATAATATTTAGTTTCAGTTACACATGTTGCAATTTTTTCAATTGTATATTGGAGGTAAGACAATTTGGAAATGCAGTCTGCCAAAAGCTTTAAAACAAAACAATACAATCTCAACATACACTTCATCATAATACCAGGGACCCCAATATACAATATAGACACAGGATTTCCCAAAAAGCTTGGACACCTTACAGAAGGGAGTGAATATTGTATCAATTCATCACTATAATGTGTCCAGAAAATCAAAGATCTAAAAATAGAAGTCAATGCTATTATGGTCTCAGTCAATGTCACAGAACTTTTATGTCCATAGATCTGAACTAGCAAAAGAATCCATAGCAGCAGTACTATGTAACACACCTAACCTAGACAAATACACTAAGATTAAAATACCCAAATTTAAATTTATTCACCAGAGTCTGCCTCGCTATTTTGATAGACAACCAAGAAACACCAGGAAATCAGAACACCTTTGGATCACAGGTCTCAGGATTCATAGCAACTGAAAACCATAGCACTCCAATACATACAATCTGGTATGTAGACGACACCTTTGTCATAATAAAAAGGAACATCTAGAGAAGACGCATGAAACAATAAATAACATCTTCAAAGCAATGCATTTCATGAAGAAAGAAGAAATCAATACACTACTCTTCCTGGATCCTCATCCTAAATAATTCACACTAAATGCTCCATTACCAAAGCAGCAACCCAATCTCCTACAAGAGAAGCTGTGTAAGAACTTTATTCAGACGAGTACAAATCAGTGGTGGGTTGCTACCAGTTCTCCCCGGTTTGGGCGAGCTGGTAGCGGAGATGGTGAGGTGAGAGTGAATCGGTTCGCTCCAACCCTCAGTTGGGCCCTCCCGCCATCCCTGCACTATACTTACCTATATTTGTTCGTTTTTAGCTCAGCTGATAGGCGCAGCAGGGCAGATTGCCGTGCCTCAGCTGTTCTGAAATTCAATGTGCTTGCATTGAGTGCGACCAAAGCGAGCACGCACGGGCAAAGCATGTGCGCAAAGCGAACCAGTGGTAACACCAGTTGAAACCCACCACTGGTACAAATGTTCTGCAGACTGCCCATACATTTTTTTCAAGAAAAGGATTGAGTTTAGTTATATCTTTCAACCCATTGTCCAGCCAACTTTACCAGAAAGAGGCTGACTATCAACCTATTACAACACAACCAACACAAATTATGAAAAGAATAACACTATAATATATCAAAAACATCTCAGAAACAACCAACAGACTATTAACAACTACATGGTGTCACTATAGACACAAATCCTTCAGAACATCTTAAATAACCCAAAAGACCCGGGATCCCAAGAAGAAAAAAACAGAAGTCATCTATAACATACAGTATAAGAACAGGAACTGCTACTATGTAGGACAGACCGGCAGAAGAGCGCATCAATGAGCCCCAACTAGCAGTCAAAAGGCATAATGAAAAACTCCTTAATCTTACAACATGTAGATAAACTCAGCCATAGTTTCAACTTGGAAACTGTGAGCATCCTAAACTAAGCTAAATCCAAAAATGCTATTGAATTCCAGGAATTTGGAATTCCATAGTATTTGACAAACAGACAAATCTACAGGCATCCTTTTTTAAAAATATATATATAATGGAGAACTTTTCTGGTGTGCTATACATAGAAAGAAAAAAAATTCCCCTGCTTTTGTGAAACTTTTAAAATCTGCACACAAGGACTTAGGTCAGGGGTGAAATGCTCCCAGTTTAGACTGGATCACCCAATCCGGCAGGTGGTTCGGAGAACCGGTAGCAAAAATCACAGCGCCCCCCCCCCCCCCACCATGCCCAACTGAGCCACACGATCATCAGAGGCTTTTTTTTTTTACTTTTAAAAGCATTTTTTCTACAACCTCTTCCGACGAAAAAATGCTTTTAAAAGTTAAAAAAAAACCTCTGATGATCGCGCGGCTCAGCTGGGATCATCAGAGGCTTTTCAAAGCATTTTTTCTTCAACCTCTTGGCCGAAGAGGTGGTAAAAAAAATGCTTTGAAAAGTCTCTGATGATCCCAGCTGAGTTGCCTGATCGGCAGAGGCTTTTCAAAGCATTAGAAAAAATGCTTTGAAAAGTTTTTTTTAAAAAAGGTTGGCCACACCCACCCAGTCACATTACCACCCCACACCAAGCCATGCCCACAGAACTGGTAGTAACAAATTTTACATTTCACCTCTGACTTAGGTGCCATTTTAGAGCCATTCTAGGTGGTCAAGATCTTTGCAGAAATGTACTGTATCTGGCAGGCAAACAAAAGAAACGTTATCTTAAAGCTTTGGAGGAGAAATATAGTATCGAATATGGCATCTTATCTTACCACACTTAACCAGGCAGTGATCTGTCTATGACAAAGGAAACTTTTATTTTCTCTCCATTTCGTATTACATTCCTAATATCTAAAGGAAGTCAAACAGATGAGGTATTTGTATGTAGATCTTTGATTATTCGGGTTTTTTCCCACGTAAAATTGGAAGTGTCATGGCAACGTTTCGACAAAGTCTCATTCGTCATCTTCAGGCTGGTGTTTTTGGCTTCGTGCTCCTAGAAGCCCAGAAAAAAAGCCCAGAATCGACTTCCGGTTTGCTCCACGAGCTTCGCTGACGCTCTTTTATGAGCGCCCGATCCCTGGCAGAATTTTATTTTATTATCATCATCTATAACCGTGATGGCGCAGTAGTTAGAATGCAGTACTTCAGGCTACTTCTGCTGAATGTTGGCTATCAGCAGTTTGGCAGTTTGAGTCTCACTGGCTCAAAGTTGACTCAGCCTTCCATCCTTCCGAGGTCAGTAAAATGAGGACCCAGATTGTTGGGGGCAATAGACTGACTCTGTAAACTGCTTCGAGAGGGCTGTAAAGCACTGTGAAGCGGAATGTAAGTCTAAGTGCTATTGCTATACAATTGTATGTATGTGTGTGTGTCTATTTACCACATATGACTAAACATTCATTGCTTAAGATATTTTTAACATTTCAATTTTCACATTATTTTAGAATTCAGTAACTTTTAATAATCTGGAAAACCTTTTTGCCCAGTGCTTAGTTCTATATAGTAACAGACAAAGTGGACCCAGTTGGAACATTTCATTTTAAATACTATTATATTTAGTACCACTCTGAACACCAAGCTTTAAAATCACTTTTGATTATTTTGCTAATATTATGTATTATACATTAGCGAGTTTTTGGAAGACAGGAGGACCTGAAAGTGAACTCTCCTCTATTAAACAGATCCATTTAACTGGGAATTCAATCCACGATGTGATGGATTTAGACTGTATTCAGTTTATCAGAGTGCAGATTGGAGCTAGCCAAAATGCTTTTTTTTCTCCCTCCATGGAGAGAGGCATTTGTTTCAATCTGATTATAATGCTGAAAGGAAAAAATAGCATGCATTTGAAAATGTTAAAAAGCTGGGGGAAGAGAAGTGAGAATAAAAAGTAAATGAGAATTAGACAAACCAACCAGTATTTAAAATTCTATATTTAAATCTGTATACTTACTGCTTATAATTTTAATTACTAGCTGTAGTGAATTTGTGAATTTGTGTGTTTAAAAATGCCCTTATTAATATTGTTCCCTTTCTGGAAAGACAAAGAGTATAATTATGTTATTCTTTGCATTGTCATTTTGAAAAAGCATTGTTTAAGTTACAGTCATTAGTAACTAGGATCCTTGTGAGTTTTCAAGTCAAAGGCAGAAATAGGAGTATATAATTCAAAAGACAAGCCTCTTGAGATTTAACCAACTATACAAACCATCCACATATATGAAGTAGTAATCCAAGTAGCAGGGGGGAAAGTGCTGGATTGTTGCCATTATATTAAAATGAATTGTGACATTCATACTGAAGTACTTCCACTTTTTTGGTGACTGAAGTATTACATAAGAAGAAAGCACCTATTATCTGATTTGTTATGCATTGTTGCTAGGCTTTTTAAATAGACCATTTTCCTTTATTGAAATATTTTTCAACTAACTGGATGATTCATTTAAAAGCTAGAATGCTATTTAATGTGGAACCCATAAAAACAATTGGTCTGTTTCCTGTAATTGACAGGGTCATTGTAATAATTAAATTTAACACTGAAAAATAACATTTGGAAATCCCCAAGTCATTTCTTCTGGGATCTAGAAGACAAGGATTAATTTAGTATGAATTTATCATTAGAACACATTGCTACTTCTTCTAGCTACAGATCTAAACTCTTTTACAGCCAACCAGACTAAGATCACAGTTGTTAAAGTCCTGATTTGTTTCATGTTTTTATTTAAGTCTTCATTCTTTTAGTGTTCCTGAGTTTGAACTTTATCATTTGCTGAGAAGCTATTTCATAGCTCATTCCTAGACAGATAAGTGAAAGTTGTATTGAATTCAGTAGGGTTGGCTCCCAAATCTATGTGTTTAAATCTGCAAACTTATCTTAAAAGCAGAGGTTAGGATAACTTGAGAAATAATGCTGCTCAAGTTCAGGATTGAAAGTTCTTGTATCACCGTGGAGAGTTGAGACAACTAGAATACTAGAAGAACTTGGTACACTTAGGACTTTTTTCCGGCCATGAATCGCTATACCAGCTGGGGATTAATGTCTGCACTTTCTCATTCTGGTGTATGTTAGGTATAATCTTCCATACTTACCTTTCAGAAGACTATTGTAAATCTAGGGGTAAGACATGAATAACGTTTTCCAGTTTGTAAAAATAAGGTGACAGAAAAGGTCATTCTAAGGCATATCTTCCTTATAGACAAAATTTCTGCCACTATTTCATATTACTGGTGTCTTAAAACACATAGAATTAGATTTATAATGCAATGATGCAGTGGTGGGTTCCTCCCAGTTCGGCCCGGTTCGGCCGAGCCAGTAACAGTGACAATATGATGTCACCGAACTGGTTCTCTTTGTTCGGGAGCTGGGCCTTCCCGCCGGCCCCCACGTTATTCTTACCTTTTATTTGGCTCCGCCCCCAATCTATTCGCTGTCTCCTGAGTCCCAGCTGATCGGCTAGAAGGAAAAAAACTGTTTAAACTCTTGCCGCGGGGCTTCAAAGGGCCACCCTACAGCTGATAAGTGTTAAAAGGCAGTGTGGTGGTAGACCAGTGTGCTCAAAAAACAAATGGGTAGACCAGTGCCTCCAAAAAGACTGGTGCGCTCCAAGAACAAATGGGTAGACCGGTACAGCTCTGAAAGCAGTTAAAAGCCTGGTAGACCAGGACCTTTGCTAAATCCTAAAGAATTGTCACATGACCATCAAGCCATGCCCACAAAATAAGCCACGCCCACAGAACTGATAGTAAAAAAATTTAGAACCCACCCCTGCAATGATGGGATATAAGAAATGGAAAGAATAAAGAGATTGAAAGAATAAACTATCTAACACTGTTTAAACAAAAATCATATGAAATCTTAATTGGGAATATATTACTTTCTTTTTGGAAGGAAGGAAGGAAGGAAGGAAGGAAGGAAGGAAGGAAGGAAGGAAGGAAGGAAGGAAGGAAGGAAGGAAATTGCACTTACCACATAGCCATAGCCATCGATACATGCTTCATCAATATTTCAGGATAACTATTCCCTTTGAGGATTTTAATTAAAATAATACAACATCATGTAATTGAAAGTAAAGTGGTTCTTGTTCTGTGCTTCCTTTTACACAGAAAAAGAAAGAGAAAGGGTAGTGGCAAAACATCTGCTGATAAAGCATGGATATGTTTGTTTTCTCTTTCCATTTATTTTTCTGATTGCTGACCTAAATATTTGTACTTTACATTGAAAAATATACATTGAAGATTATTGCAAGTATCTGTAGTAATCATTTAATCTGTTATTTTTGATCGATTTCATGTATCTTTTATAGAAAACTTTTTCCAAATATCTAAATTTACCTTGCTGTGAGATATGTATGAATCAATCAAAATAGAGCTAGAAGGGACATTGCAGGTCTTCTAGTCCACACCCCCCCCCCCGTTCAAACAGGAGACCCTATACCATTTCAGACAAGTGGCTGTCCAGTCTCTGCTTAAAAACCTCTAGTGATGAAGCATCAACAACTTCTGAAGGGAAGCTGTTCCACTGATTAATTGTTCTCACTGTTAGGAAGTTTCTCCTTAGTTCCCAGTTGCTTCTTTTCTTGATTAGTTCCCATCCATGGTTTCTTGTTCTGCCTACAAGTGCTTTGGTAAATAAGTTGAGCCCCTCCTCTTTGTGGCAACCTCTCAAATACTGGAATACTGCTATCATGTGATTTTGCTAATTTTGTGATTGCTTCATACTATGCAAACAAAAAAGTTAGCTATTTCAACAAGGGCAAACTGTCCTGCTGTATATAGAAATGATGTGGACGATTGGTACCATAGGCACCATGTTGTTGAAGATGACATCAAAACAAATCAGGTAACCACATAGAGTATATAAGAATTAAATGTTTCAAAAATCATTGGATTTCCCAAAAGAACAAAGCAAGCTACAAGAGTTTATACATTATACCACTCTGGGAAACTAGCACCTTCGATTCACCATGTCTTCTTTTTCTCTGAGACCAGTGTTACCATAGGGCTCAGGAAAGCTGGAAGCAGAGATCCAGAACAAATTGCATACAGATCAATTAAATATGAAACAGATGTTGCACTACTGATTCTAAATTTAACTTCCTTACAAGAAATCAAAGGCACGTTCAATTTGCCTGAACAAGTACTGTAAGTATCTGTTGTGGCATATGGAACTATTCTTTTGTCTTCCTCTTTCTTCCAGATGTATTTTGTTGTTTGCTTTATCTAGAGTTATGATTATTTATTGTTCATTCTTCAATATCACTAAAAGCATAGTTCTTATATTTGTTTTGATAAGAATCATGTTTGTTAAATTTAGATGGCTCTTTGAAAAACTTTTTGTTAACTGACATTTCCATCACATTGTTAGTCTAAAATATTTCCTTTATCAATCAGTAAGAAATCCAATTGCATTATTAACAAGGTAAATGTGTGATTATTTATGCCAGAATACAGGTATGAGGCTTGAAAATATGTGAAATTGTATAAAACAATGCAAGAAAAAACAATTGCTACCAACCTGCCTTCCATTGAGGACCTGTATACTGCTTGATTCAAAAAGAGGACCATGAAAGTATTTACAGACCCCTCGCATCCTGGACATAAACTGTTTCAACTCCTACCCTCAAAATGACGCTATAGAGCACTGCACGCCAAGACAACTAGATACAAGAATAGTTTTTTCCCGAATGCCATCACTCTGCTAAACAAATAATTCTCTCAACACTGTTGAACTGTTTACTACGTCTGCACTACTATTAATCTTCTCATCATTCCCACCACCCATCTCCTTCCACTTATGACTGTATAACTGTAATTTTGTTGCTTGTATCCTTACGATTTATATTGATATTGTTTCCTGATTGCTTATTTGTACCTATGACTATCATTAAGTATTTTACCTTATGATTCTTGATGAACGTATCTTTTCTTTTATGTACACTGAGAGCATACGCACCAAGACAAATCCTTTGTGTGTCCAGTCACACTTGGCCAATAAAAAATTCTATTCTATTCTATTCTATTCTATTCTATTCTATTCTATTCTATGAGTTATACGATCACAAGAAGGTGATCTGAAGATGCCACTGAGTGGATCAATCTTACCGTAGTGACCAGATGTAACAAAGTAACTGTTGCAAAACAAACATACATTAGTATAAGTTCATTTCTTATTTAGGGGAAAAAATAAAAAGTATTTGCCAACTGGCTAACTATAGCTTAGGGTTACCAAGAAAATATGCAGTCTATCAGCTGGTTCTTTCATATTACTCTATATGTATTGATTAACATAATTTATGGATATTTCTCTGAAAGTAGCAATGGCACTTAGCAACACTATTTAGACTTATATACCACCCCATAGTGCTTTACAACTCTCTCTGGGCCATTTAAGATGTCAGCATATTGCCCTCAACAATCTGGAGCCTCATTTTACTAACCTCCTTAATAACAGTAGAAATTAAGAAGAAAATGGTCCTGTAGGGAACTACATATGTTTTGTGATTAATTAAGTGTTCTTTCTTGCTCTGATGTAACACATTTACTTATCTGCCAGACAAATTAATATAGCTTGTATGGTTCACCAACCACCATCTCCCTGGAACTTTTATTAATAATAACCAGGAAAAAAATCTAAAAAAAAAAATCTGGATTTTTAAAAAAGCTTGCTATCTTTTTTCTATCAGATTGTAGAGAGGAGTGAAATGACATAATGGCATTCACACTTATTCATAAGCTATAGTTAGCATGCCTTCCATCGATTCAAATGTAAATTATGCTTGGACCAAAAAAACCCAACCCTTTATTATTCTCCATAAGAGTGGTTTTCAGGCCTGTCTTTTCTTCTCTTTCAGCTTTTTTATAGTAACAACTTTTCCAAAAGTTTCAACATATAGTACAGTAGCATAAAGATTTTAGTCCTTGCAGAAAAGTCAGAAATTCTCAAGCATTAGATATACTGCCATGATCATCAAGTTTGAGGGATGGTTAAGTTAAATATTTTTGTACTTATTTTAGCCTCCTAAAATATTTTCAGTCCATTATTTATAAAGGCAGGATGTAGGAATCACAAAACATAAACTAGGACATACACTAATCCGGTAAAATCATAATGCAGTATCATAGTGTGAATATTAAAATCTTTAAAAATACAGAACAAATTTCAATGAACAGAGATGATACAGAGTAAGCAAGCTGATATTCCAGTCTAAATCTAAAGAAAGAAATATGAGAGTTTTGTCATCAACTAAGAAGAGCATTTTAGTGGTAGGGCATCACCACAGAGAAAACGGTGATGAAGTTTTTCCAAAATGCTTTATAGAACTATCACTGAACTTATTTTTATCTCAGGAAGGACCCAGGATCGTTTTTCTCTAGTGAGTAGAAGGCTTGTGGTCAGGGAAAACGGTCCATGCAAAATAGGTCTATTCTTACTCACATACTATGATTGAATCTGGAGTACATCCTCAAAAAAACAAAATAGTTCCCAAAATAAAATGTTAAAAACCATTTTTCTAACATACCTCCTTTTCTGTACATAACGGACTCAAATAATTACAGAAAGCTATATTATTTTTGGAGGGACATTTTTAATCACGTTTATAGAGTTTTAATTTAATTTCATTATAAGTATCCGAAACAATAACTGAGTACCTTAAATTGATACCATTTTTAACCTATAGTTTAAAAATAACTCATTATGTCTTGGGTAATATTGCTAAGGATTGAAATTAATATACATTTGACATGTAAGCTATTCAAGCGCTGGAATATACTATAGTACTACACTAACTAAAAGAACGTATGCTTAGATTACATCATATACCAAAACCATTTATTTGGAAATATATACCATCGATGCTTATATTACTTTCTTTCAAGTAATTGTACCTCAAAGCAGAATAGTGTCACTTTTTCTCAGTAAATAGGACAATAGTTGTTTTCAGACTAAGATGAAATAAAACCCTGACTCAAATAAGATCCTTTGTTAATTGAATTATAATTTGTACCTGGTATATGGAAACTGTTAAGCCATTTTTGTAACAAATAAATATTTTAATGTGGGATACATTTTTTAACATTCTTGATAGTCTCTAAAAAAATTGAAAAAAGCTGTTTTGAAGATCTGTGATATTCTTTCATTTTGTTTATAGATATGCAGAATGCATTCCTTATGTTGTATTTCAGCATCCCTTATGAAACTCTCTTAAACCAAGGAGCAAAACCTGCAACTGCAATTTCTCAAATTGTTTCACAATTCTTACTTAGCCTGGAGGATTATTGAAGAGAGGGTAAGGGTAAGATCCAATCTAGACCCATAGAGAGATAAAATGTTAATTAAAGTAATATTAATTGCAATTTACAAAGGCATACAATAAAGAACTATTGCAGTTAGTTTGTACATGTAATGTCCCATTTCTTTTCTGAGTGAAAGCACATGAGAGAATCTAGGTATAAGCTTAACAGGGATACCCTTTATTAAGGGTATCCCTGTTAAGCTTTATTAAGCTCTTCCCCTTTCCAACAGTTGTTTATCTAACTGCAAACTGTGGAATGTTAATTCCTTCCTTAGCTAGCATTATTTTCACTTCCAAGGAACAAACACCTTGGACTGGAAGGAAAGAAGAAAGAGAAAGAAGGAGTAGAGGGCATTCACATTTTCTTTCTGACTTCATGAAAGTTGGCTGGGTGACTTTATATAATTAAATATATATATTTTTTAATTTGATTTATATGCCGCCCTTCTCCGGAGACTCAGGGCGGCTTACCATGCGTTAAGCAATAGCCTTCATACTTTTGTATATTTATACAAAGTCAGTTTATTTCCCCCACAATCTGGGTTCTCATTTTACCTACCTTAGATAGGATGGAAGGCTGAGTCAACCTTGAGCCTGGTGAGATTTGAACTTACAGTAATTATGTATAGATGATGAACATGTTATTGCCAAAATGTATAAACTTTGCTGAAATATGAGACAGAAGAGAAACAAGTGAAAGAATGTATGATAAAATGGTCTAAACCTTTTGGGTACAATCTACAAATTGACCCATAGGAAAATATGCAGTTGAAAGGATTGACATTTTTATTATGTTCCTTAAAAACTATTTTTATAAAATGACATAGTATTTATATTTGTCACCAGTGTAGTTTTCTAGAATATATAAAGTTACTTTACATTTTTGCTAGAAATGTCACCAACAGGCAGGGGACATTTTATCATGTATGGAGGATATGTAATTTTTTTTTTTTAAAAAAATGTTGGATATAAATAAATATACAATTCAGAAGATTTCAAAGATTAATGTATAATTGAAATCAGAAACTTTCTTTTGGAATTAATATACAGCTAGAAAAAAAGTCATGGAACTTTGTTTTTACATATGACAACCACAGCAACATTATTATATGCTCAAAAGTGAAAAATTCAACCTTACCCATTATAGAAGAATGGTTGGTGAACATGATGGAACTTGCAGAAATGGCTAAATTGACTCCCTTGATTAGACAAAAGACAATATCTACATTTATGCTTGACTAGATATTTTGCATGAAATAGGAAAAAATGTACTTATGACTTGTAATTTTGATGATTAGGAAAAAAAATAAGACATAACTTTGTAATTATGTTTGCTGCAAAGGAAACCAGAACCCTCATTTTTCTATTTTTATCTTTTTTTCCTGCCCTTTTGCATTTTGTCTTTTCTTTCTCTCTTTTCTTTGTTTTCATAGATAGATAGATAGATGGATAGATAGATAGATAGATAGATGATAGACTATCTAAGTAGCTAGGAAGGTAGGTAGATAGATAGGTAGGTAGGTAGAGATGGAGATATATAGATATAGATACTATTACTCGCTTATCTCTGGGAGATAAGTCCATGAGGTTTTCTTTGCAATAATTTCAAAAATCATTTTTCTATCTACTTTCTAGGGTTGCCTAAACTTATCCAGCTAGTTTTCTACCTGAAAAAAGATGATAAGTCAGGTTTCTCCAGGTTTTTCCAGGTCCTAGTGTTGTCAGCCCTGGAGGGCATCTTTTTCTTTGGATCTTCAGGGCTGCCACACTTAGTGCTGTGGGAAACTGGGAGGGGGGAATTGTTCTTTTCTCTGGGAGTCAAGGACATTCTGCCTGCACCTGGAGTGGCGTGACTGGGAGGCATCTCCAGTTGGGACGGTGTATTGATTGGACCATGTAATGGACATGTGGGTACAGGGGAAGGGTCTCGGACTTCTTTTGGGTGGGAAAAACCTGGAAGCTTTCAGATTCGGGCTTTCCCAGATGTGCCAATATGACATCTCTAATAAAAAGGAACTTCTAGCTTCAGAGTCTTGTTTCATTGGGGGTGTTACTTGGAACCTTGACAAGTGTAGCATTACACCAAACTGCCTCTTTGTCTGGCAGGCATACATCTTAAAGTATTGGTCTTCGAAATAAATGTCTTGAATGCCAATATATTGCACTTGGCTTTTTAAATACAAGGAGGGAGGGAGGGAGCATCTTTGCTTGAGTGGCATTTAAATTTCAGTCCCTGACAATTCACATTTCAAGCATCATGGAAAAAGTGATGTAGACAATGTTGGTAAATCTGAGTCCTTGCCATATTGAGCAAATTGAAGCAGTTATCTGCTTTGTGGAAGGTAGAGATGTCTGTTCATTGAGGAATGTGTTGATTGTAGTCCTTTACAATGGAGTCTGCTAGATTTATAATTATACAAATAGCATTGAATGGAATTACAAGATATCCCTGGTAATATCTTAAGTAAATCTTGATCTAGGTGCAGAATGTGGATTTTTATCCTGGAAAGGTGTAAGAAAACTGGTATTTATAAATGTTGTTGCATCAAACACAACTGGTTTCTACAATTATTAATATTTCATTTTGCCTATTAGCATGAATAACATCCAGATGAATGTCATGAATAAACATTAACTCTAGAAGCTCTTTTCTTCACCTTTATTGCAAATAGTTCATGCAGACATATGGCTTATAGCTTTAGTAAAATACTTAAGGCATGGTGTGCAAAATCTCTTCCAAAATAAATGTCTGCTTTGGCAACTTACACAGCACTATATCACAATTGCTGAAATCTTTATGGAAACTGCTACCCACATTTTAACAAAGATTTACCACTTTACTTCACCAATGCCAAATAAAGCATTTGTTCTTTGCTTTCTATATTTCCTAAGAGATAATACTGTTTGTTTCTCAATAGTATAGTAAGAGGAGAAAAGGATGTAACAAATTAAAATTAAAATAGATGTTTGAAAAATGGCAGTCTTCTCTGCAAGAGTGTTTGTAAATGGGGACATAACAGAGAATATTAATATTAAAAGAGGCACAATACAAGGATGTCCATTGTCCCCCTTACTATTTATTCTTACTTTGGAAGTGTTAAATAGAAATATCTGCCAAGCTAGCTTTCGCAGATTATTTTGTTTTCATTTTAGAAGAACTGCAAGAAACAGGAGTCAAATTAATAAAGAAAATAGAAGACAATGAGGTTGCAGGATTGAAAATAAATCAAAGGAAAACTAAAATCTTAGTTAAGAATCTCACAGATAAACAGAAATAAGACCTAATAGAAAAGATTGACATTCAGATAGTAAAAAAAGTAAAATATTTGGGAATCTACCTATCAGTGAGATGTGTAACTATAAAAGAAGACAACTATTTAAAACTAACACAGCAAATTAAGCTAAATTTGGAAAAGTGGAAAACCATGCAACTATCACTGTTAGGAAGCATAGCCACCATCAGAATGAATGTCTTACGGAGACTGTTATACCTATTCCAAACAATCCCAATAAAGCTAGAAAGGATATATTTCAAGGAACTAAATAGAATAGTATCCAAATTTAATCTGCAAGGTAGAAAGGTAAGAATTAGGCTGAAACCCAAAGCCTCCTCTACCAATAGAGGAGGCTTTGGGTTGCCAAACTAGGAATTATACTACCAAGCAGCTGCCCTTACTTGGCTAAAAAAATGGATAACTCTGAGACATAGACGATTACTTGTACTGGAGGGACATGATTTGCAACTGGGTTGGCATGCCTTCCTATGGTACAGGAAATACAAAGCACACAAATATTCCCAAAACACTATATTAGAAATGATCTGGTCTCAGTATGGGCAAAAATCAAGGAAAAATACTGTTTGAAAATACCATTCTGGCTCTCCACGATGGGGCCCTAATATACCCAAATGTGATGGATATGAGAAAAATTGTAAGATACAAAGATATTTTGAATGAGAAGGGGGAATTGAAAAACAAATAGGAATTGAAGAGCCAAGGAATAGACTTAGCATGGTGGCCGGATGTACAGATACAATCTAGATATTATAAAGATGCTAAAACATATGGTTTTTATAAAGATCCAACAGAATTGGATCAAATCTTAATGGGACCAGAGGAGAAACTAATTTAAAAATTCTATAATTATCTATTGACTATTAGAATGGAATAGGAGCCAGTAAAATAAGCCATAATAGCATGGGCTAAAAACTTTGTGCATTCTATAGAATTGGACAAATGGCAAAAGTTTTGTGGGATAAAAACTATAAATTGACAAGATTAGCTAGAATGTTTAAGAATATGTCTGCCAGGCTCGTACTACCACATGTGGTGGACATGCCCAAAAGCAAAAAAATATTGAACTAAAATACATACCTGGATAGAAAAAATGATAAAAAGAACATATAGATTTAAAACCGGAAATATTTCTGTTGGGCATTATACCAGAAAAATACAGTAAAAGGAATGTATATTTAATTGTACATGTGTTAACAGTGGCCAGAATCATGTTTGCACAACATTGGAAGGGTGAGTAGATCCCTACAGAAAAAAATAACAAAAATCTTAGAATGTGCAGAAATGAATAAACTAACACTTAAAGTTGAAGAAAAGGAAGACACTGAATATTTTGAGATATGGGATTTTTTCTATTGATTAAATAAGAGAAACAGAAGTTCTAAAATCACAATAGAAAGATTAATTTACTATCTGGGTTGATTATTGTAACTTATTAATTTTGATTAGTATTAATAGTTAATATGTATTAATATTATGAGGGAAAAGCATTGTCATTAGGAGATTACTACTAAAGAATATTGTTATTACTATAATGAGTATTACTCAAAATAATTGTAACCAGATAACACACTGTTTATATTGATATGTTGTTCTTTCTATTTATATTAAAAATTATACACACACACACACACACACACACACACACACACACACACACACATATATATATATATATATATATATATATATATATATATATATATTGCAGTCTTTTGGAGTACAGATGACAAAAAAAACCTTATTTGATCAAATAAAGTAAAGTAAAGCTTGTCAGAATGTTTTCAGGGTACAGTTAAAAAAAATCAAGACGGCAGCCAGCATGATAAGATAAAATATCTGTTAGTTATGTCCATTCCTTTTTTCTTTTTAGTTGTTTAACCACAGCCTGGGTACCCACCCAGGATTCAACTCTTCTGAGCTCAAACAAGGTCAGACAATATTGCCAGCTGCTGAAACTGTCTAGTTGACATCAATTAAGAACATTTACATACACAATATGTAGATAAAATTTTACAGGATTGAATATTGTTGGGCATCTGAAAAAAAAATGGGACTATTAAGGGTTTATTTTCTAAAAGTTATAGAACATTTATAGTGTAGTCATTAGTAGTAACTGATAAAAGAATGAAAATATTTCTTAGGAGTAATGGAATACCAAGAAATAATTGCACTAAATGACATATTGAGATTGTTCAGGTTGCTCCCTTTCCCATAACAACTTACAACAAAGTAGTTACAAAGTGCTTGTTTGCTTTTGTACAGAAAATTTGAAAATCCTAAAGATTCAGAAAAAAGAAAATATTGTGAACTGAAATCCTTGATAGAACTTGATAAATTGTATTGTGAGACACTTATCTCCATAAGGTTCTGTATTTTTTTCAATAAGCAATCTTTGGCATAATGCTTTTGAGCAGTGATATCTCTTCCAAAGGAAGCACTCAGAGTCCTCCTATCCCTGAAAATTCACAATTCTCAGGGAAACAGGAAGGATTGGAAAATCCTTCAAAGTTCACACAGAGGGCAAGAATAAGTAAGCTATCTATTAGTTTTTATATTTGGCTTGGAAGAGATTGTACTGACTGCTATATGAGAACAGCCGTTTGGTGATCTTTCCTCCTTTTTCTTGCAGAACAGTTTAAAGAAAGTTAAAACAAGTAGCAGTGAGAGGAAATGAACTTTTCATAACTTAATGGTAGCAAGTTGCAGTAATAAGGTGCTACAAGAAAATAATTTTTTGAACTTCTTTAAAAATAATCATACATATTTATTTTAATGGTTTATAGAATTATATTTCATTTCATTGACCACACAAGTGACTTGGTATTAGCTGGCAAGTTGGCCAAATATCAGCAATCTCTTCACAGTCTTTTAGATATTTTTAAGGTTCATATCAATTATTAACTTTGTCTGATAACTATAATTATTTGCATCAGAACAATAATAATTTTTTCATTGCATTGCTAAGCCTTATTTACTAAACATTATTACATAAAACTTTCTTCTTTCCTCAAATGTAGAATATTAAAGGATGTCGACATAAGTTGCTTTTTAGATTAAGAGCCAGACACACAAAAAGCATGACAGTTGACAACTAAAACAAGAAGAGATAATTGGTGTTCAAATAGTTTATTTCATGCAAAGCATGAGTTTGCATTGTGACCTAGACTGATATTAAATGTTTATAAACACTTTAAAGATTGATTTGAAGAGTGGGCTGGACTGTTTTCAAATTGTATCACTTGCTAACCAAAGCAGGCATTTGTTTTTTTCCCTAAGATTTTAAGTATTCTGTAAAATCGGTATTGCTGCCAAAGAAGAAAATGAAAGCTTTCCCTCAATAGCAACTCTAAACATAAAACTACTGGAAAAAATTAGCAAAGCCTAGAGCCAAAATAAAGAACTAAAATGCATTACCTAAAATGCCTGCTTGTGGTATTCATCCTGCAGAACTAGATCAAAACAACCACTTGAGAGAAATGTAAAAAGAAGTAACTGCTCTAGAAATAAATTTTCACTTTACATTTAAATGAATGCATCTTATTTTCTTATGTGCAAATGCTGTAAACTTTGCTCAGCATTTAGTTCTCAGCAATTTGCTTGTTTATTTTAGATAACAATTGCTTGGTGCTGCTGTATAAAGGCAGTATACCTTAATTTGTATTTTACAAATAACTCAAGGTGACGAACACACTTTTCTCCTCCTATTTTTCCTCCTATTTTTCCAACAATAATTCTGTGATTTGGGTTGAAATCACAGATTTCAGATTTTTTGAGAGAAAGTGACTGGTCCAAAGTCACCCAGCTGGCTTTTATAGCTAAGGTGGTAGTAGAACTCGTGGTCAACCAGTTTCTAAACTAGTGCCTTAATCACTAGACCAAACTGGTTCTCTCTATATATATATGTACAGTAAGTACAGTATGAATACTACATGCAGCATTTTGCTTTTACACAATAAAATCCTACTCTCAGAAGCCAAATTGACAAATAACATATTGAAGTAGAGTATGGAAATTCTAAAGTCTGCCATGAAAGTTTACCAAAGAAGTAAGATTGGTACACCTAAACTGCCTTACCTTAAACTATCAGAACAGACAGATACAAATATACCATTATGTCATGATATCTGTATTTCACTCTGAGAACTTAAGGGAAAGTGAGTCATGGATACCATTCTACTAAAAGACCAGGTGAGCAGCAGGCTGAGCCCAAACCGAAAGAGCTGCAGCTGCAGCAGATTAGGCTGGAAGCTTCAGGTGAGGAACAAATGCAGCTGCTGCTGATCAGCAAAGATGTAGAGATAGAGTCTACACCTTCTCCCGAACCAAGGATGTGCAGGGCAAAGAGGAGACAGGTACAATGTCAGTTGGCCAGATTACTTGTGAGGAGGCAGCCTTGCTCATCATGAAGGCTCATATCAACATTGTCTATTTTATCCCATCCGAAAAGATGGGTGTTGCTGCAACATGTCCAATTCCTTGGTCCGTGTTCCTGTTTTATGTGTCTTGCTTCTCAAACTTGTGTTTGGACTTTGGACTGACTTTGGACTGCTTGTTGCATCTTTGTGGATTGAGCCTTGCCGAGAACTCCTGTATCACCCCAATCTTGTTGAGCATTGCAACTGGCCCCACTCATGATGTGGAATATCTTGGAACCACTGCTTCAAAACCACAGTTTCAAAAGCTTTTATTCAAAAGTGTTTGAATAAAAGCTTTTAACTCAATGTGGTGTGTGTGAGAAAGAAAGGGTGACGGAGAGAGGGGGGGACAGCACAGAAGGTCCACAAGTTCAATTCCCATTAGAAGTTCAAATCCATAAAATAGGTTACTCATATCTAAGGAATCCCTGTAAATGCAAAACTAGTCATATGATGCTTTCTGGTGATCAACATAACTGAAGATATAGAGTAAAGCCAAAATTATACTTCCCATTCATTCAGTACCAAATAGTAATTAATAGTTAATAGTGTAAAACCTACACATTTAGATATATTTGCACATAAGTACATAAGTACAACATATACAGTACATCATACATTAATATCCAAACATAGGCTGTATATACTTTGATCCCTTCCAAGGCTTATCCAGATTCATTCTCAGAAAACGGGTTAATTCATTCTCAGAAAACAGGTTAATTCAGTATCCAGGTTGACTATATGTGTGAAAACTGTTTCTTTAAAAGATACACATTATCCAATAATGCATTCAACTCTTGGAAAACTTGAAGAAGCTACTCTCCATCCCCCCTTCACACCATATACTTCACAAGAATATAAAAGCCTGCATTCCAGGAATATTTAAGCAAGGATATTGATTGAAGTTACAAGCAAAGTTATCCCAAGAGAATAAACCTGCACCAGCAATTATAAGACTGATCCTTTTAAAGAATGTTTCTTTCATAAAACAAGTTGAAGAGTTTCCAAGAACTTCTACCAATTCCTTATATGAAATTATCTATGATGGTCAGACTCTTACAGTACCTGTCAGTCTGAAAAATATTTTTAATGGTAACGAAGGGTAATAGTAAATATCAATCTTAAATTCCTACATTAATAGCAAATCAATAGAAACCTATGTCTCTGCTCTCCCTTTCCTACCTCACATCTTGCCACTGCTCTGCTTACCTCTCTGACTTCCAATTTCTAATTAGCTTGTCTTTCTGTCCTTAACACACTCAAGACAGGTGATAATCTACCATAAAAACATTACTAATTACAATAGAAAACAAAATAAAAAATCAAACCTTTCCTGCAGTTGAAAATCCAAGTTCACAATAATAGTAACAATTGTTGATTGATGAATTTTCCCAGTTAGCCACAACATCTTATACCAAGAAATTCTTCAAGGGATATTTAATAAAAGAATAATTATTTTGTATTTCATATCCTAATCATAGATCGGAATATAAAATTTTATGAAATAAAAAACATGGCTTAATTATTCAACAACATTTTTCCCCATATGCGTAAAACTACATACTAAGGGGATGCTCATCCAACAGGACTACTACACACACACACACACACACACTTGCACACATACATACATACATACACCAGTGGCATTGAGTATCAATTTTTTTCAATATGAAGAGTCAGTACAAGAATTTTAAAGCAAATTAAAATATCTGGTGGAAGTCTTAACACAAATCTTAAAAGCAGAACGAGTGTGTTTGGGATGGTCATTAAATACAACTTCAGAGGAAGTACATTAGTTTGGGAGTAAGGCAGAAAGTCGTCTTTGATTTGAGTTTCATGGATTATTTACAAAGGTCTGAGTATGCCAAACCCTTCATCTGAATATGCCATAATTCCTTAAACATTTGGAATGTCATCTTTTAACCACATCTATATAAGTTTCAGAATAATAATCAATTGTAATTGATATAAACTATAATAAAATCATTAGAATAGCATGCTAACCACAAGGATTTTTCACATTAATCATTCAAAAACAATGAATGAAAGTGAATGAAAGAAAGTGGTTGTGTATGAGAGAGTGCTTTTGCCCATTTTGTGGTTGCTTTGTTTATATGGAAATAAGATTTCAGTATGTAGGGAGAAATTTTAAAGTAAGTTTAATTAATTATGAATAGATGTTTAAGTACTGTGCAGTAGAACAAAAATACAATCAGGAATTTATGCATACTGAATGAGTTACAGTACAAAAGAAGTACATTGAGGTAGAATTCAGTCATGCAATGAGACTGAAGATCAATTAACAAAAAGTAAAATATAGGAATATACCGATTCAAATGAAGGTTCATATGAATAATAATTGACCATCCAAGAAAGTGATGGTTCTATGGAATTAATGATACTAAAACAAAAGAGGCAAATATTTAAAGAAGAAAATAAACAATGAATAAATTGTAATTTGTAAAGGTAATGAATACATTGGTGTATTGGTATATTTAAAGTCACAATGGCTTGCAAGGATAGAAGAATCTGGAGGAGTTTAATGATTAGTATTGCTGTAGACTAAATTTAGCTATATTTCTTCTTCTTCCTTTCAATCTTTACTTCACTATTTTTTTACTCTTTGTCTTGCTTATCCCAAATAACAACAGCATGAACATATGAAATTAATGAAAGCATACATAAATGAACTTAATTCCTAAGACATATTTCTGTCCTTATTAAATTTCCATACCGGTAGATGGACCTTCTGTTAATAATAACAGAGGTTTATAATATATAAACCTAAGGTTTATAATATATTTTCTTGGAAAACCCCATGAAATTCTTTTTGCATTTTAACGGAAAACTGTTAAGAATGCTGCCACTATATAGATGGAGCTGGTGGGAAATAGAGAGAACAGTGGTCAGATAAATATATAAGTAATGCAAGTTTCAAATGTATTTTTTAAATCACAATTACCATTTTGAATATTACAGCCTCCAAACAAAATGTGTACATTTGGAAAACTTTGTTTCAAGGTCAAAACAAGACACTGAAGCTATTTTGAGGATTGTTCCATCAGAACACAGCCAATTCAATCTTTCTTGATGAAAAGTTTCAAATGAATCTATTTTGTTCCAAACTTGAAACAAAATACATTCCACATTTTGTACATTTTTAAACAGAACATTGTGTAAGGTTAAAAAGCAAAAACATACATTTTAATAAATAGTTTGGAATTAGGTTTGTGGCTAAAGCTACCATTATGTGAATAGGTATAATCTCAATTCCTTTAATTTAATAAGGGTTCATGGTACTCTCAAATTTCCAAGTGAACCCACTAGTTTACAAATGTTGTTTACCTAAGAGGTCAAGCTATATATTACACTGAATGTGTAATTTTAAATCATTTTTTGTCTCTATTCAAAAGAGTTGAGAAGTTTGACAGAGTTGTAAAAGCTATGAGAAATGTCATTCCATCCATAAATATTCAGTCACTGGGCATCAGATGGCATATGCATTTAATTTTTTGTTATAGTTTTGTTCCAGTCTTAGATTCAGGCCAACATAGGTGTCCACAAGGACAATGAAAGAAATAGAAGGCATTGTTGCATATTCTCATTTACTTCCATTGATCTTTTAATCTGCATTTAGAGCTGAACAGATCCCTTATTATATTAAATTGATAATGTTCCAACCTTTCTTGCATAGATACCTACCAAGCCTATGTCACAAAGATTCTGAACATGTGATATACTGTAAAGTCTGTGATATTTAATTTTAATATGACTGAATAATATGCACTATCTTCAGTCATCTGGAAGTATAAAATGAATCAAGCACAATGTTAACCATACAGCTATCTACAGAAATATTTCAGAAACAAGTTTAACTGTACTCAAGTGAGAATTTGTATATTTGGAAAAATGATCCAGCTGCAAAATTACAGACTATGGTTTCACAACCAGACAGGAAGTTGTTGGAAATGTCAACTGCTTTTATTTACATGCTTTACAAAGTGCTTCTCTAACACAGCTTCCCATCGTATCAACATTTTGATTGCCAGAAAAATAGGGAGTCTGAAAACTATGGAGTAGGGTGGTGAATGAATATTGTTAAACAGGTTTTTTTACAGAGTAAACTGCCAAAGCTCCATGAAATAGGGATATAGTTGCAATCTGCTGGGCCCAAACTTTGCTTTTCCCAATTCTGGTCCTGCCTGCATTAAAGAGGACATATCACAAAGAAAACGTATAATTTTTCTTGCCATTTCTTGCCAATTCTTTGTCTACCCATTTTGCTTCTGCTCATCTCCAAAAAAGTGGCTATATAATTAAAGTACCATAATGAGTTGGACTTTCTGCTCTGAGAGTAAAAGCAGGAGATACCCAAACTCTCTGAAAAAAAGGGAAACTAGATCCTTAGAAAGTTACAAGTGTAACACACGCATGCACACACACAATGTATATGCACACGTATATTCATTTTTGTATTATTACAAAGGCAGTCCTGCCCATTGGGCAGCATTTGATTAGAAAAGTGTTTTCACACCTATACCCACATTATTCTTTATTGTAATCAGCTTTGCATCTTTTGCAGATTTTATCTGCCATTAGAGAAAATATTTCTCTATTGAGAAAATATAGAAAATATTTCTATATACTTCACTCAATTCTGCCCTCAAATTTTAAAACTAGAGATGTCTGGGTAAATTCTAATGTTATGCTGTTTTAAAAAATACTTTGACAACAATTGCTATGATTGCTTTGTTTTCAAAAAACAAATGAAAACAAAAAAGGAACTGCTTGATGAAGATCTAACTTTTAATCTGATTTCTATGAAAATGCAGAAAATAAACATTATTAATAATCCATATTTGCCTTTCTTTCATTTGTATCTCTGAAGTGTTCAATATGTAGGTCACATGGTATAATCCAAAATAAAATTATGATGATGTAAATATATATATAGGAATCAGTAAAAAGTAAGAAAGCCTGATTATGCATTGGAGTTTGCTTACTATATGATAGGCCAAGCTATTAGCATGAATTAAAAGAAAAAGGCATCCATATCAGTTTCTTTCATTTTAAACACGTAGATTATCTTATTGTTTCTATAGAGATGAAAGGATTGATCTGACAAATCGAAAAATATTTGAAATATACTAACAATTAAATGATGTTCAGATAATTAGTAATTAAAGATAGTCAAAATACATTTAGAATTATACAAATTTATGTATATGGCTATGGCTATGTAGATATATGAAACATTAATATGAATAGGAATGTATAATCTAATATTTTAATTTTATATACAGGAATATAATGACTTACAATTTTGTACATGAAATACATACACTTTTTAAGCATTTAAAATTAATTCAGATAGGAATTTATATTAACAATAAAACTGGAAATCCCAGTTAATATTTAATTTAGATCTATGCTTTTAACAGGAAAAGATTTTTCATAGTTTACAACATAGAAACATAGACATATTAAACAAGACAGTAAAATAATTTACATAAACCGTAGTCTATGAAAAGAGATTGGATAGAAGTTTTGGTTCTTGTCTTTGCCTATGACTAATATATACTGAATGATTTGTGCCAGCCTTTGATGTGATAAAATAATTTAGAAGCACTTCATGCAATATGGAAGCAAAAAGGGCAGGTTCATCAATATTCCCTGCTATCTTGATTATTTACTGATCATCAAACATAGACCACCAGATGCATGATAATGCAACCGTCAGATACCAACGAAGAGCACTAGTCTCAGTCTTTCTGTAAACATAAATATAGATGTTAATATCTCCTATACATAATACCAATACAGTTTACAACTTCTATTCTGTATGTTAGTTGATCCAGTAAGGTTCTGCTGATTTTGATGTAAAAGATCCCTAACAGAATTTTCTTGTTTTTACTAATTTGCTTTGATATTTGACTGAATACCCACCATGTCCTATGACATAAACATCCAGAACATAGGATTTGCCAGGCTTTAGACCTTTAATTGTCTCTGTGGTAACTGCTTTTTGTAGGTTTTGACTGTGAAAATACTTACAGAGGACTTTTTCTGATTTTTTTCTCAAGTCTGGTCCCAGACACTGATTTTGTTCTCTTTTCTTTTTCTCCTCATTATAATCATCATCTACTTCTTTCTTGTAGATGCAAAACTTGTTTCTTTCTTGTGTACCTAGCCATGCCACTGTGACTGAGGAACATGTGCGAAGTTTATCAAAGGCTTTAATTCTTGTATCTTCAGGAAGAGATGGAAATGACTGCTTATTGGGCCTTGTTGTGGCTAAAAACTTCAATATGGAAGCTCCCTTCTTATTTCCTTTCAGTCGAATGAGGTATTTGGCTTTTGGCTTTCCCCTAAGTTGAAACTGATGGACACCTTCTACATTTTGAGACAACAGAAGTTTTCCATCTCTTTTAATTTGCATTTGTATGGCATTGAGACATGAGTGAACAAAAAATGTAACTTTTTGATGTGATGAAACAGGAGCAAACCGCAAAAATTTGGTGCCTTTTCTCTTGACAAATACATCTGTAATCTTACCATCTTTTAAATCAACTGTCTTCTGTTTGGCCTCTTCTTTAGTTCTTGCAAAAGTACCAACATAGGCAGTACTCATATTTGTATTGGCATTTACAGCAAATATATCAAAATAGTACTGTGTACCAGGTTTCAGTTCAGATACAGTAAATATATTCTTGTTTCCAATGCATATCTTTTCCAGATCAACCTTAGGCTTTGAATAAAGTTTTGAATAAAGCTTTGGTGTTGGTTTTAAGAAGCTGCGTTCTTTCCCAGAATTACCATTGGAAGAAAATCCAAAATGAGCAAAATCAAAAGGGCTAAAATCCAGACCAGGTTTAGGAGACTTCATAAATGTATCATCAGCAGTCTGTTTAGTCTCAACAGCACAGAGACTTTTGAAATTGTGTTCTTTATTAATGACTACACAATATTGTATTGGCTGTTTCAATACTGAAGCTGTAGGGCTAGGTTTCCATGCCAAACTGACAGTTGTACGACCAAGAGAAGTGACATCAACTCTTGGATCATAAGGTAGTTCAGGATATGGTTGATCTGACTCTGGAGTTGTACTAGCATAGACTTTAAAGTTTGTATCCTTTTCTGTTGACCAGAGTTCTAACTGGTATAACCCAGAAGGTGAAGTAGAAGATACAAAATACTCAACATCATTTCCTCTATATGAAAATAGCTCTGTGTCTTCTTCACGAATAATCTGCTGATTCTGTTGTTCAAGTGGCTCCGGTTCACCTAAAAGAGACAAAAACGACAGATTTGGAAACTAAGTAAACACAAAACACAGTATGGTTTCTAAAGGGAAGGTCTAAATGTGCTGGCCTCCTAAGAAAACCAGACAGGAAATATGATTAGATGAACTAATTCTACTTTACTGTAAAGCTGCATTAAAAGAAATGTTCAAGTCTGGAAGTTATAAATTTCCTGCTGCTACTTTTAATTTCCTAATCAATTAAAGAAAGCTTCTTTCTCTGACAGTTAAGCCACTTGACTGTCTCTCCTCCATTGTCTGATCATTTCATCTGCAACATTTTTTTCCCTTGCTCCTCAGGTCATTCTCACATACCATCACAAAATATTGCAGATCAATTGGAATGCAAAGATGAGGGACGTTATTGTTTTCCTAAGTAGCTTTAACTTTTTTGGCTTTGTTCTCATTGTTTTTCATATATATGAATATGAAATATATATATATATATATATATATATATATATATATATATGTATATATATATATATATATATATATATATATATATATATATATATATATATATATATTATCCGTATTAAGTATCAAACTGAAAATAGATACCTTATTATATTACAAAATAATGCAATGAATTTCACAAAAGTCTATCAATACATTTTTAGTTGTACAATTCGAGCAACCTTATGTTCATTAACATTCAGAATTATAGTTAACATTGTAACTATAATTGTTAACTAACCTTGTTCCTGAAAAATGGTTTAAATAATCTAAATTAATAAAGTTAGCAATTTATAGTTTACACAAATACTGTTGTACCCACTAATATATGTATTTTATAATATATGATTTGCATCTCATAACATAATAAAGCAGAGAAGCTTTATAAACAAAAACAGAACACATTTTGGAAAAAGATGTCTTTATATGAAAAACTAAACTAAACTGCTAAAATCAACTTTTGTGGACACATAATTATAAAATGACATATGGACATGTTTTCAAAGAATTCAGTTATTGTATAAATAATATTGGATTCATATTACAGCATTCAGGACAGCCAAAGACATTAGGAAAAACAACAAATAGTGCCAGCGATCCAAAGTGAAGGAGAATTGTATGCATTTTATTTATAGACTTGAGGAAGAAAGTCTCATAAATGTTTACCATTCTCTAAATTAAAAATATATTACTACTATTATTACTAGTAATAATAATAATATTAATAATAAGATGTACAATGAAACATTTATTTTTAATGCTGCCCAGAGTCACTTTCTTTGCAATAGATGGTCATATTACTTTTATAAATTAAAAAATTCAAACATTGCACAGGTAAATGATGCCATTATATATAATATTGCTTATATATAATAAATCCTTTCAAGTTGCCATGAAAAGGCAGCTGCTCTACCTTGCACAAAGCCCCCGATAACTAGGATATCATTTTTCTGTGTTATATTAATTTTATTGTTTAATTACTTTTCATGTCAGCCTCCTCTGGAACCACCTGCGCTCCGCCGAACGAACACCACACGCACACACTCAAAGGTGAAGCTATCCGGTTTAATCGTAGCTTACACAGTGGTCATACAGTAAGCGCTGAAGTTTTCTGATGAAAAACTAAGTCGGAGACGCCCGATTCCTCCACTTATCTGGCTTTATAGAACGCCCCCAAGCGCCCCTCCCTTGCTCAATTGTTCATTTAAAGTGACCGCGCTATTTAATCCTTCAGTTACTTCCGGATCTCACTGTCCCTCATAGTGAAGGGCATTTGTTTCCTTTGACATCGTTTTATTGATCCTGTCCCCAGATTCCCTATACCGTCCACCACCTGATAACACCGTGCCCTATTAAATGCTACAACACCCCCCTTCACTGTGTCTCTGTTCTTCTGGCTTGTCACAGTCCCCGGGATCATGTGTCGAGGAAATGGCTGACACTCGACATTTCATGGCATTATAGGCACTGTGATGAAAATAGCTTTCATTTCCTATTTTCATTGTTGAACAGTTACATTCCCATAAAATCAAGTATTCAGACTCTCCCAGGATTCCAATAACAAATTCAAGCTATAGGACCTTTCAGGATCTAATTCCACAACCTGGGAATCGCATTTCTGTTTCACATTTTTGTTAATCTTTGGATGACAGATGACTTTTTAACCTTTAAATCTAAGTTTAAAACTTTCTTGGGATAGTACCACCAAAATAGTGGTACAATGAGATTGAGGATTTAAGCTTCTGGACTGGCCTTGGCTTTCCTGACCTTTTTCTATATTGCTTAATCTTACTTTATTAGTTATAATAAAAGTAGTTTTTATAATCTAAGTCTAATTTAATTCCTTTAGAATTAGAGATGTCTCCGTTTGTAATATAACTATTCTGTGATTTTTATATATTTTAATTTTAATTGGTTTAACTGATACTGTTTCGATTCTTTTTTATGTTTAGCTTTTACGGGTTATATAAATAACCATTAATATTGTATTTTTATTGTAAAAAGAGAAATCTAAATAGGGACCTTCATATATTGAAAATATTAGTTTTAAGATATCTAGGCATACAAGGTCCTTCATTTATAATAAATACACGTTCCTTTTACAAAAGAAAGATTGGCAATAGGTATATTGCAGCAGGTATATAATGCTCCCCTTATTATAACTTTTTTGCTCCAATATGTAGAGGAAAACTCTATCAGAGTTCTGTATTAGACAGGCAGCTCTGTTGTAGAATATAATCACATGCGAAGCATGGTGGAATACTTTGTTGTTCAGTTAGTCCTTGATTTACAACAGTTCGTTTAGTGACTGTTCAAAATTACAACGTCTCTGAAAAAAGAGTTTTTCACACTTACCGCAGCATCCTCATGTCATGTGATCAAAATTTGGACTGATCAAAACTGACTCATATTTATGATGGTGTAGTGTCCTGAGTCATGTGATCCCCTTTTGCGACCTTCTTACAAGCAAAGGCAATAGGGAAACCAGATTCACTTAACACTGTGTTACTAACTTAACAACTGTAGTGCTTCACCACTGTGGCAAGAAAGGTCATAAAATGGGACAAAACTCACTTAACAGCTGTCTCAGTAAGCAACAGAAATTTGAGATTAAATTGTGGTTGAAAGTCAAGGATTAACTGTACTTTTTCTGCTTGTGTGATGTAAAAGCTTGCTTATTTTAGTAGTACATATTTATATATGTAGAGTACATATAAAGAATTATGGCTACATAATTTTTGATAAGCTAGGGAAACATTCCCTATTCATTCCCTATTCAATTATTAAAAATTAATTCTTATTTACTAATTTTTTAAGCAGCAATTGCTGATGGAATTCAGTATATTTTCTATGTCAGCTTATTCATATTTAACAAAATTAATAATCTTTGTTCAGTTTTTACTGTAATTTACCTGACCCTTCTCCACTTGACTCTTCAGGAAGGTCTTGCAAACTCAGTTTCCATTCCAAAGGTGTGTCACAAGGAGTCACTGTAACTGCAAATGGTGTATTATCTTCCTCTACCACAAAAAAAAACCTATGAAAAGATGAATAAAAGCGTAACTTTCTTCACAATGCAAAATTAAGGACGCAGAGACAACAGAATATATGTAACTCATATATTGAACTGTGGGGTCCTTGATGCTCTATGAGCTTAGTTATTTGCTTGCAATTTCATTTCATTTCATTCCCAACTAGGGAACATCATCATTGCAAGGGATTGTGGCATTTGTTCCCTATTTACATATTGCAGCTTGTCCTGCCATTATTGGTGGGATGTGGTTTGTCCTTGGTAGATCCTTGATTAGGATATAGTTTTCTGCTTGATTTGGTTTGCTTGATTTTGTTTGTCTGATGTTAATCTGTGTTAATATGGCTATAGGCTGCTGAAGATGATGTATTCTCATCTTCTTGTTTCCTATTCTTAGCTTCTTTATTGTCTCTTTTGAATGGTATATGAATGTGGTTTATTTCTATGTGCCTATTGATGGCAGAAAGGGATGTGGTGGCTCAGTGGCTAAGACGCTGAGCTTGTCGATTGAAAGGTCAGCAGTTCAGCGGTTCGAATCCCTAGTGCCGCATAATGGGGTGAGATGCCGTTACTTGTCCCAGCTTCTGCCAACCTAGCACGTAAAAAATGCAAGTAGAAAAATAGGGACCACCTTTGGTGAGAAGGTAACAACGTTCCATGTGCCTTTGGCATTTAGTCATGCCAGCCACATGACCACAGAGACGTCTTTGGACAGCACAGGCTCTTCGGCTTTGAAATGGAGATGAGCACTGCCCCCTAGAGTCGGAAACGACTAACACATATGTGTGAGGAGAACCTTTACCTTTACCTATTGGTGGCAGATTTGTCTGAATGCCAATCTTCCTGGAAATTCTTAGGATTTTTTGAATTCAACTTGGTCTAGGATGTTTACAGTTTCCCAGTTTAAATTATGGTTGAGTCTGTTCATGTGTTATGAGATTAAGGAGTTTTCATGTCTTCTAACTGCTAGTTAGTGTTCATATATGAGCTCTGTATGGAATCACTAAAGAAGAAGCGTAGCAGATGAAAAACAGTGAACTTATCCTGCATTAGACACAAGATATAATATGTGGAGGTGACCTTGGGGGACAGCACAAAGAGATGCAGCCAAGGGAACAGTCAGATAAAAGGCAATTTAGCCTAGAGCAGAGAAAGAGGCTCAGAAGAAACACTTCCTAACTTCTTGTGCTGTAAGGGGAATATACTTTCAGATTTGCAAGATTCTGTT
This sequence comes from Arizona elegans, assembly GCA_022577455.1. NCBI lineage: Eukaryota > Metazoa > Chordata > Lepidosauria > Squamata > Colubridae > Arizona > Arizona elegans. Next base: position 33,785,717 of record JAKOOJ010000009.1, on the reverse strand, counting down.
AAAGTAATCTTACAATAAAGTAGAATTAGATCGTCTGGCTATGTTTCCTGTCTGGACTAACTCACAAAGTTGACACTAGGCGACCTTGAGCCAGTTCCTTTCTCTCAGCCCTAAGAAGAAAACAATGACAAGTGTTGCTGAGAAAATTGAATGGACTTGCCCATATAGTTGCCAGGAATCAAGACTGACTGAAAGAACAGAGGCAAGACAAGTATATATAACTTCTTAACTTTACATTACATGAATCAATATACCGTTTGGGTGTTCCTCTGAAGAGATAACTACTGATCTCTGCTCCATCAGGGAGTACTGAAGAATCATGAAAAAAGGTTTTGTCCTGGATCTGCATCTGAAAAAGTTCTTCATCTCTAGTAGGTAGTTTCTGCATCCAGGAGCTAAATGGTAGCAGAAGGAAGAGGTAGAATATGGAGCATCTCATCAAGAACATCCTAGAGAAATAAAAATGACATACTGTAAATCATATTGTAAATGTGTTAGGGCTATTAACCCCAGAGAAAAACTAACTGAAGTGATAGAATTGATAAATTGATTTTCCTGTCTTATCCAAACATCCGACCAATCTCTACTGATTTTTTCTTATCGCTATATCTTTCCATAGTCTCAAATTGGAATGTTTTAAGTTGGCTGCTCTGTGTACAAGAAGCATTGAGCAGAGGATCATTAATAAATAGGAAGTTCCTCCCACACTCAAGATAGGCTTTTCACAACAGAAAGGGAAATAAGAATATAGGGAAAGACTTTAACTTTTTAAATCTTTCCTTTAAAATTCCACCATTTTCTGTATTAAGACAAATACAGGTACTTCTTGATTTACAACTGTCGCTTAACAACTGTTCAAAGTTACGATGGATACCCAAATGCTACTTATGACCCACTTTTGAAGTTACAATAGGTGCATGCAAACCCCATGGTCATGTGATTGCATTGGGAACACTTGGCAACCAGCTCACCTTTATACTGCAATTTTCAATGTTTTTAGCTGGTTTCAGCATTTACTTTTGATTTTCAGTAAAAAAAAGTTTACTGGGTACAATTGATTCACTTAATAACCACAGTGTTCATTTAACACTTGACAAGTGCCATGTTACTCAACACAAAAAAATGCCACAAAATCAGTCACAGTTGTGTGGCTTCTCCATTTTGGCTTACTTTTGTAAAATAAATAATGACATGGTGTAATTTGTAATGTGTCGTTGTTCATCTGGTGATGTATCTACCTAGTTTTAAGAACTGCTAAGGACCAGCTGATTTTTACTATCTCCCGACACACATAATCAAGGAACTCAAAGTTGGTGTACTTTATTTTTTTGCATGTCATGTCAATAGGATCACTTAAAGCAGGGATGTCAAACTCAAGGCCCGGGGGATGCATCCAGCCTGCAGGGTGCTTAGATCTGGCCCATGGGGCTGCCCTGGAAATGGTGAAGGACCGGCCCACGATGCCTCTGCCAGGGAAAACGGAGCTCAGGAGGGCTGTTTTCACTGGCAGAGGGTTTCAGGAGGCTGTCATAGCCAAAACTGGAGCTCAGAAGCCCGTTTTCACTGGCAGAGCGCTTGGGCCACGACAGGCACTCCAACACGAGTGACATTAAGCTGGCCATACCCACCCATCCCCCCGAGGTTAAACACAAACCTGATGCGGCCCGCAATGAAATCGAGTTTGACACCCTTGATCTAAAACTTTATAGTATGAGAACTTTTAACTGAAGGTTCAGATATAATTAAACATCCAGACTTACTGTAAATACAATTCTAGTGTTTACATAACTATCAAACAATCTAATTCATATAGTAGTATGTCATAAATTTAAATATATTACATAAGAAATTAACCCAATCTTTCTTATGGGAATTTTAAGAATTCTCTTTTTTTTTTAGGTTTCATCCATATTTTTTAAAAGGGATAATCTGCAGACCCTGCAAATGTTGGCTCAAAACGAGGAATTAAAGTAGGGATCATTTTTATTAATATAGCTTGTCTGAAGTTCACTTTCAGATTCATTAGGTTACTTCAAAAGAAACCAGTAGTTTCTAAAATGTCCTAATTACACAATCCATATCCTTTTCCAAAACAGCATAAAATGAAGTCATCAGTGAACATACTGCAAGCAAAACCAAAGGAGACAATTCACTTCATTTTCTGACAATTTGTAAATGCTTGAGACTTGTAAGAGCTCTAGTACTACAACAAAAGTTCTGGATTTATTTGAACCAAATACATCTGGAATAAATAAATCTAAATGTTTAATTACAGAGAGTTGAACGTGCATGATTATAATTTAGTGGAGATAATTTCAAAGAACAGCTTGCCACAGGCATTTATGTACTGTATTTCTTTAACCATAGCAGGGAATGTTTTGTAACCCTCAAATCCTATTTTTAAATGTGAGTGTATTTAGTTTTGCATGAATTACCCATTTGATAATAAATCTGCAGGATACAATTTAACTGTAACCTTTGAGAATCAAAGAGGACTATGTAACATAGCTAAAACTGGACTTTGGGGACTATGCATTATTCCATTAAGCAACCTAATGCTTGAGGATATTAAACTTAGCAGCAGGAATTGGCTTCATACATGAAAAATTACTGTTAAGTGACAGATCACTTAAAATAGGATGATTTCTAACTGTATAAAAATATTCAAAATATATTGTAAAAAAATACATATATAATTGGAATTTTTGGGGGGAAAAAACTACTGGGCATGTTTGTGTGTGTTTGTGTGTATACACACACACACACTGATGCTCAGTGTACCGACTCTCAATTGTTCAATTGCAGCATGATGCTGCAGCATCCTGCAGTCATGTGATCACTATTTGTGACCTTCACTGCCAGCTTCTGACAAACAAAATAAATGGGGAAACAGGCAGGAGGTTGCAATTGGTAACCACAAAACATCATGCTTAATGATGGTGTGGGATTTGATTAATCACACTAACTAAAAGTGATGGAAAGAGCATAGTCATAGACAAATCTCCAACAGCCAAACAACCAAAATCATTTTAGATTCCTTCAGGGGACAAGGAGGCAGTAATCCACAGCACATGTTACCACTAAGTAGCAATTGAACCAAGATATACTAATACACTTGCTACTATTTTTGTGTGAATTTTAGCAATGTAGAAGATGCTCATAAACCTGTATTACCTGTAGCATTCTATCTACTTTTCTTTTCAGCATGATACACATTAAACCACCAACATAAAATCCAGCTTCATTTGAACCTCAGATAGGTGAAGTTCCATTGGTGGGGCATCCTGAGAGATCCAGTATAAGGTGTTTGATAGGGTCCTTTTGGTGGAAATAACCAATAGCCTTACAGCACTTGTACATAAGAGCGCTGTTACAATACCAATTGGGGTAAACAAGGTTTCATGATGGTAGAGGTTTCAGCACTCTATCTAAAGTAGTTCAAAGTCTGGTATAAATGCTGAGACTTGTTGCTTACAGCAGTCCACAAACTTGCTCACAGCATCAATGATGCAGAGAAGGTATCACCTGCTTTTTTTTTTCTTTTTTTTTTTCTTTTTTTCTTTTTCTTTTTTTTTTTATTGAAAAAGTTTTATTGATGAAAAAAAAAAACACAGTTTTCCCACAACCCTCGCACCCAACTCCTGGTATCACCTGCTTTTTGAAGTGAAAGGAACTGGTAATCTGAGCCAACTATATGGAGCAGGCACTAGAATGAGTTAGTCCAAAACATTTTGAATGGCTGGTCATCCAAAATTATCTTATGCAACAGCACACATGTCAAGTCTGATGCTTTGGACCACATTGATCTTTCAACCAATGTTCCTTACCTGAAAACAGATAACTTTTTCTAGTTAGTAATATGAGTTACCTCATGCTACCAAAGATTGGAAGACCTCTTGGACAATGCATAAACACAGATTTAAACATCCTCAGTTGAAAGATGCCTACTTGTCCTTTCACTACTAATCCTTTGCAATGAATGCAGTTAGAATAGCATCGGTCTTCAAGTGTAAGCTTAAAGTGCTTCTATAGCATGTGGTCCTTGAGCTCACAATATATCATCTTTGATATTACAGAACAGCCTCTCAGTCTCTTATTGCTACCATTATGTGTCATGACTTAAAAAAAGAATTCGATTTCTTTTCTTTCTTTACCCTTAACTCTTGACAACAGAGTACAATAGTAAATGCCTAGGACATCAATATCACCATGTCCCCAGTTTATGCAGGGGAGTGTTTCTTTCCCAGCATGAGGCTCTCCTTCAGCCTTACAAACAATGTGTATTTGTAGCACCAGCAGAAGGAGGGCCCATTGTATTAAAATCAAAGTTGCTTATTGCATCTTTCCCTCTTTTGACCAACAAACTTTGGCATTTTGACATACAGTATTCTGTTTAACCTTCTTATAACTTGTCCAGTTCTTCCAGCCATGGCTTGCTTGATGATTTTTTTTAGATAGAAACCACTATAATTTTTAAAATGTATCTACATAGTCCAAAAATGGGGAAGAGTATGTCTCTGGTAGGAGCAATGGCCTGCCGTCTGAAACAGAAAAGGTTATTCAATATGCATCCAATCTAGCAAGCAGTAGTATCAGTACATAAAACACTAATTAGAATAATTATTTTCCCCAAATAAAACAAGGACACCTTATGGAGGGATGGGGAAGGGAAAATGATTTTATTCATTTATTTATTTGGTAAAATTTATATCCTACTTTTTAGAATATAGACCTTTCATTTTATCCCCACAATACAACCTTATGAAATAAATTTGTAATTGCAACAGGACTCATATACTGCCCCTTAGTGCTTTATAGCATTCTATGGACAGTTTACAATGTTGCATCATTTGCAAATTGCCCCCAACAATCTGGGTTCTCATTTTACTGAGATCAGAAAGATGGAAAGTTAATCTTGAGCTCCATGAAGATCAAAATCCAGGCTGTGGGCAGTTTGCCTGCAATGTTAGACTTAACCACTCAGCATATTGAACAGAGAAGAGTGACTATGAATTCTAGGCATAAGAATGGACTTGAACTAAGTTTCCCTAGTTGTAGTCCAACTGTTTGATTAACACAGAACTCAAAAGGGGCTAATTTAAGAGCAAAAGAATAGCAGGTGGAGACCCTAAGAATATTGGGTTGGGTTGGGTTGGATTGGATTGGCAGGAAGACAGATATTTTTCATCAGAAAAAGTTTACATATAACAATTTTGTTCTGATAAAATTTTCCACAATCAGATCTAGAATGACTCTCCCTGTGCAATCTACTAGAATCCTGTTCCTTTGCTCCACACCTCCATGCAGATCCCAACATTCCTCACTCCATTCCACCATTCCACTACTCCCAAACTCTTAACTTAAGGTCCTGCTTCTCCTTCCTCTGCTCAATCTAAGCTACTCTTCCTTGTCTTTGGATATAAAGTCCAAAATAAACAAATATAAATATAAAACTATACAGGTGATACAGTAAGTAAGACAACTTCTAATCACAGCAGCTGAAGCAAAACAGAACACCCAGAACGCTGCTCAGATCACTTACAACTCCAAAACAAAACTCCTATTTATGTTTGTGTCCAAACCAAATACCTGAAATCCATTTTTGGTTCAGGAAATTTCCAACTGAACATGCATGATCTCTGCACAGAACAGTTCATGCATATAATGTTTTATAGCATCCCTAAGTATCTCAAAACTAATGTTCCATTTTAACACATTTAATTTTTTACTATTACATAGTGGTAGAAAATCAAAATTTTTGTAAATTTATTATGTACATGTGGACTGCAGGTTCAATGTTCAGAAAACCATGAACTCTAGATAACAAAATCTATATCCAGTTATAATACTGGGTTTATCAAGCTTAATCTTTAAATTAGAAAATCTCCACTGGCAATCCAATCCGATTAGTTCATTGTGTCAGGTTATAATTTCATTTGCAAAACTGTCTATTAATGTTCTGAGATACTTTAATTACTAAAGTAATTTTGTATTCACATGTTAAAGAATACATTCTAAAATTGTAAAAAATAGTAATGAGGGGGAAAATTCACAGATATAAATTGCAATACAGTCACAAGTTTTATCAAATTACCAAAGCACTTAATTGCTTGAGTGCTTGTTCAATGTGCTCATATAGAGGAAAACTTAGCTATTGTAGAAAAAAGGTACTATATAGTTAGGAATGTAGCTCAGACTGAAACCAAAGCTGAGAGAACATGTCAACAATCTTAAAACCTTCTAACTTCCTTTGTTAACAATGCCAATTTTGTGAGAATTAAATCTAAATTTTAGAAAGGAATGAGAAAATAATATTTCAGGGAGAGAGGTAATTAGTTCAGAGTTAAAAAATATTCATGCTTCTGGATGTTCTGGGGGATTTGGTAGACATATGCAAAAATGCCTGAGAAAGGATGCCTGCATCAGTTGCTTTCCTGTTTTGAATTATTATTTCCAGATTAAGTGAGTTTGGAGAGTGCATCAAGGGAATTTCATTTTTTAAATTGAATAGCCTAAGTTGTATTAGAAACCTAGCAGCCTGCTTTTGAGAGGCATCAGGAGGTTTAGCAAAGATTTATCACTCCACTATAGAGTGATACTTACAGTGTTACTTACAGTAAAAGCAGAAAGCATTGTTAATGAAGGCATTTTACAATGCAATAATCAAATATTAAATAAATTTAGTTTTCAGATAATTAAACATTATACAATATATTATGTGGCAAATGAGAGTTATGCTTGGCTAAATATCTTGGAATTTTTCAAAAATGTAATTAATAAAGAAAATTGGCAAATTGGCTCAGATATGGCATGGTACAACTTAGGAGAAACAACCTAGGAGAAAATATTCTTCTTATTACCTAGTTAATATTGCTTTTATTTCTCTTTAAATCTAAGTTTTATGAAAAACCTGAAAGCTGAAATATACCATTTGAGCTTCTAATCAAAGAGCAATTTAGAAATAGCTAACATTAAATTTTTCTACATTCAGTTAGACAGAAAACTATAATTAGACTTATTTATCAGAATTCCCTTAATAAATGGCATTTTGAAAATTTGTATTTAGTCTCCTACAATAAAATTCCTTGTAAATTGTAGTAAACTGGGACATGGAATCAGTTGCTTGTATGAAAAAAATTTCTAAGTTTATTTATGGGTGATGCTTATGCTGAATGTAAATCCAAATCTCAAGCACTCTACAAACTGTATTTGACTTTGACTGAATACACAATAGAATGGCATTAATATTTACTTCTTACTAAATATGTATGCCCACTTCCACAAAATAGCTCTCATCAAAAGAACAAGTTTTAAATGGAATAAAATAAATTAATATTTATTTAATGTAATTTCACAAGTATGCATGTTTTCTATCTCCATGGATCATATTTTCTGTTTATTTATATCTTATTGAAAGTCTTAATAACTATAATAAACCAATACAAACTAACCTAGAATGAAAAAGAAGAAAGCTACCCTCAGGGCTGTGTGCTCTCTTCATTGCTCTTGTCCCTCTATACCAATGACTGAAACTCAAGGGAACTGTCTGTTAAAGTTCTAAACTTTGCAGATGATACAACAGTCATTGGCCTCATTTGAGTCAGTGATGAGTCTGCATCTACAAAAGATGGAAGGTGGAACAATTGGCCTTGTGGTGTAGCCATAACAATCTGACCTGAATATGCTTAAATCTACAGAGATAAGAATGGATTTTAGGAGGAGCCCCTTCCTACTATATTCGACAGTACACTGTATCACCAGTAGAGTTTTTGGGTCCTATAATCTCCCAGGACTTGAAATGGACACTTAACATTAGAACTATCATTAAAAAGGCACAACGAAGAATGTTCTTCCTGTGTTAACTCAGAAAGATCAGACTACTCAGGAGCTGCTGATACAGTTTTACGGAGGAATTATTGAGTCTGTTATTTGTACTTCTATAACTTTCTAGTTTGGTATAGTAACCAAACAGGACAGGTACATATTCCAACAGATAGTCAAGACTATAGAAAGAATAATTGCAACTAGTCTGCCTTCCACAGAAGACCTGTATATTGCATGGGTCAGAAGGAACGCTAAACAGATATCTGCAGAACCCTCACATCATGGACATAAATTGTTTCAACTCTTTCTCTTGTGTCAGTGCTATAGGGCATTGTATGTCAAGACAACTAGACACAGAGACAATTTTTTCCCTCATGCCATCTGCTGAACACCTAATTCTCGCAGTTCTGTCTTGTGTGCGTGTATATATATTAATCTATACCAGTGATGGCTAATCTTTTCTGGAACGAGTGCCCAAAGCGTGTGTGTGCATGCGCAAATGAGTGCACGCCCAAACCTCCAAAATGAAATGCACATGTGGCCCCCCTGCATGCACCTCCCATCCAATCTGTGCATGCCCCCTGCACATGCCCTGTCCCCCTGTGCAGCACATGCAGCTTCCAGACACACGCCCCGTCCCCCGCGCATGCGCAGCAAAGACCCAAAGACCAGCTGGCCGGCAGGAGGTATGCGCCACAGAGCTGAACTGGGGAGATGGCTTATGTGCCAACAGAGAGGGCCTGCATGCCACCTCTGGCTCACATGCCATGGGTTTGCCATCATGGACCTATACAGTGTGGCTGTAGTATTACTATTTATCCTTTTTATTATTTTCTTTACTTCTCACTTTTATTGGTGCATTTTTCTTCTTCTCTCTGTTGCTTTGCAAGAACACTGAGTGATTCTGTACCGGAAAAAAATTCCTTGTGTCAGAGGTGAAATCTAAAAATTTTCGCTACCAGTTCTGTGGGCGTGGCTTAATTAGTGGGTGTGGCTTGGTGGTCAGGTGACTGGGTGGGCATGGCTTGGTGGTCAGGTGGGCATGGCCAAGTCGACATCACTTCTTTGCCCTTTTTTAACCTACAAAACACAACACAACACAACTGGCTCACCCAATGTAAAAGCAGCTGTGCTAGACCCAAAATGGCCCCTGCAACAAGCAGAAACCTCACACAGGCACAAAAAGCCCAAAAAAACCAACTTTCACACTTTACACCAACACAACACAACACAACTGGCTCACCCACAATGTAAAAGCAGTTGTGCTAGACCCAAAATGGCCCCTGCAACAAGCAGGAACCTCACACAGCCACAAAAAGCCCAAAAAAACAACTTTCACACTTTACACACACACACCACAATAAACTGGCTCACCCACAATGTAAAAGCAGGGGCAAAATGGCCCCTGCAACAAGCAGGAACCTCACAAGCCACAAAAAGTCCAAAAAACCAAATTTCACACTTTACACACACAAAATTCCACATACAGCTTTGTGAAATTTTGTGTGTTTGTGTAGTTAGAGTGAAACACTACAGAAACACACAAAATCTCAGAAAGCTGCACAAATATTATTTTATTTTATTTTATTTTTATATAAAAGCAGCTAAATTTAAAACTTCCTAAACTTTAAATGGCTAGGTCTAAAAAAAGAACAACTAAAAAAAAAACCCAATTAACTTTTTTTTTTAAAGCTCCCAAAGGGGGGAAAAACTTACAGGCAGGCAGGCAGAAAGAGCTGCTCACCGATGAGCTTGATTGCAGGCAGGGAGATTCAGTTGCTTGCTGATGCAATGGATTACAGGGATTACAGCAAGTGAAGCAAGACAGGCATGCGAAGATAAGCAAGCTGGAGGCTGGGGGGGGGGAGCGATTTTTGCTACCGGTTCTCCGAACTGCTCACCGCCATCGCTACCTACTCGCCCAAGCCGGTCCGAACCGGGAGCATTTCACTCCTGACTTGTCTGTTTAATAACACATAGCCAAATAAAGCATCCCATTCAATTCAATTCAAATGGGAAAAAAGAGAAAGCTAAAAATGGAGAAAGAAAAAAATAGAAGAAAAATAGCAGAAAAAAATACAAAGATATAAGGAAGTGACATCTGATCTTCCTCACAGCAGTTGTAAGTACAATTATACCTTAACTTGTCTCTCTAAAGTTACATCATGACTCTATTCTAATCAAAACCTTAAGTTACAAGTTCATTTCTTTTCTTTTTTATGCAAAATTTCCATAAAAGATTTTCAGTCACTAGATCATATTTTCTCAAGGCAAAAGGAACTATAGTGTGAAATTCTCTTTCTATAAAGTAAACGAACTTCTGATACAAGTCAATTGTTATTGCAATCCACAAATCAGCCAAATAAAGTTCACTGCCAAAAGCAACTGCCACTAAGATAAACTTTTGCATAAACAAGTAATTGTATGTATGTATAATGTGTAACAAAGAACTTGTTTTTGAGTACAAAAATGTACAGTATCATACTTACCTGTGTTTCACACTAATATTTTCAGTTATATTCATTATAGTAAATCATTCTTCTGCTTATCTTTCTTATTGAAATAATATGCCCTAATTATTATTCCATAAAATATCATGAACTGATATTTTTCATTTTTTTGATTATTTTTTTATTGTTGTTGCATATGTTCATTATTTATTTCATCATCATCTCATTCTAGCCATTGTTTACCTATTGGAAGATGTAGGTCTCTTCTACATGTTCCAACCAATACTGTCTTAAGCTTTCTTTTGCCAACTGGGCCTGCAATATTTGCTGATGTCGTCACTCCATCTTGTTTTAGGTCTCTTTTGTGGATGCTTTTTATCAAGTAGAATCCATTCTATGACTGCCTTGGTCCACCTGCCATCAGTTCTTCTTGCTATGTGATCAGCGCATTTCCATTTCAATTCTTTTCCAGTTTTGATGGCATTGGATATTTTGTTTGTTCTCTAATCCATGTGCAGGTCTTTTTATCTTGTCTTGTATGTCAATCATGTATCTTTCCATGGCTCGTTGCATCACTCGTAACTTTTGCATTGATTGTGAAGTTAGTGTCATGTCTCACTGGAATATGTTAGAACAGGAAGCACACACTGATCGAAAACTTTTCTTATCTGGCATAGGGGGAGCTTATTCTTGAAAATTATGCTTAACTTGCCAAATGCCTGTCAACCACATTTAACACGCCTTTCAATTTTCTTTTTTGTATCACCTTCATAATTTATTTAAGCATACAAATATAGTGGTACCTACAGTAGCTCTTGTTAAAACAGTGACATGATTTATGGTAAACTCATCTTACTGATTTCAGTGGCAACTAATTACAGCTACTTTATAACATTCCTCTGGGGAGCAAGTTTTTCCAATTGTAATAATAGTAATAATTCTGAAAATAATAAATTGATCCTTTAAGCAATATATATTAGGCTTTTCTCACTCTTGATTTTTTTCCGCTACATGTTATACATCTGACTTTCTCCAGTTCTGAAGCATTCATATTCTGGAGTTCTGATTTCCTCCCCTGGGTTATTAAGGCAAATCTCTGTAGTAATAGCCTACTGCAATCTTTTAAAATAATAAATCATCTTGTGTTTTTTATTTTTAGTTTGAGTCTTTCCTAGTATTTGAACAGAGAGTATAGAATTCATTAAATATGCTATCTGTGGATACAAAGGAATTTTGATTGAAAGAATGGTGACAGCAATACACTCGTTTATAATCATAAATAAAACTCCACTGATGAAAGAAGATTAAAAATGTTTTCTTTACTTCATCAAGGCAAAAGAATTGTTTATATGTTCTCTTCAATATCAATTGCTATTCTGGCAGCTGTTCCTCATAAATACACATTTTTCTTAACATTTATACTTTCAATCTTCAGCTTATATGCAGCCTGATCATATACAGGTTTATTCAAATGTTTCTTTCATATAATTTTTGCATGAAGTTGCATTCTTCAAAGTCATACTATGCACAACATTATTTCTGCATTTAAACAAGCATCCTTTATTCAGCTGTTTTTATTTGGAGAAAAAATAACCATAAAAAATTGATCTTGATCTTCTCAGTCTCATGTTTTTCTGCTGAAAAATACTTCTTCCTAAGTGCTTTTTGCCATTAAAACTCTCCTAATTACAAAACACCTTTGGAGATAACTATTATTCAAGTAGGAAATAGTCATGATAGAAACCAGCGAAAGTTTCCATTCTGGAATTTGTGGGGAGGGGGGAATGAATTCTTGTATGTAGACACATACAGTACATGGGCACATGTGTGTATGCATGCATACACAAGCATCAAAAAATTTTACTGCACATATGCAGTTACAACAGCAGTTTAAACCAAAATTCTCTTATTATTCTCTTACCAATGCTTTTTAGCATAACATGAATATAATGGCTATAAATCTGGCTTTATAAAGATTTGCCAACAGCACTTACATTAATTTAGTTAATTTATGACTTAACTTTATACCTGAAATGACTGAAAAACTATGAAATGGTACAAAATGGATTAAAAAAAAAAGTAAGGAAAAGTGGAGTGTTCATGCAATAAAACAGTAACTTGTTTTAAAAAGGCTAAAATGTTTCTGCTGACTTTCAAATCAGGAGCCTTCAATTTAGTCAAGAATTATAATCATTCAGCTGTTTGTAAATTTATGATAAAGTGTAGCTTTATAAAATAGTAATGCATAGTACCTATTGACTCATTTGGAGGAACATTCCATCTTCTGCAAATTAACTGCTGGATTTAATCTGCAGTCATCTGAAGGACACTAAATGAACTGAATATGTGCCCTTAAGGAGCTACAATGTGAAAAACGCTACATTAGAAGTGGAGCAGAATAACATGCCCTATGCTTTGAATAATGAGTAGGAAATTAATATAAAATGTTATTGTTGCTTTATGTCTCATAGAATCAGTAGTTCTAATTGACTTGTCTTCTTGTTGTGTTCTATAGGAAAACTATTTCCAATTATACAACATGGATAATATTGCAGGTAGTATTATTATTCTTTGGACTCAATTTAAGTAGACTGATAAAATATACCAAGATCATACTTTATTTGCTATATTTAATTGTAACATCTACAATTTTATAATTAGACACTGTCTGATAAATAGGGGCAGATATGATAAACCCCCAATAGCTGAGCGAATGTGTACATGTGGCGATGATAAAGTTGAAGATATCTCACATGTCCTATTGCAGGGCCAGTACAATAGGGACATCAAACCAATGTACATTGTCCTTCTATTAGAGAGATTTGTAGGGAGATCAGATAATTTCTGTGTGAACCATCTTCTTCAAGATTCAAATCTAGCCACTACTAATGCAGTAGCAAAATCTTGTGCTACTGCAATGATAACAAACATCTAAAGAACTAAAGATTCTTGTTCATATTACTACTTTGCTTAGTTATTTTCTAATATTTTTAGAGAATGTATTTATTTTGATGGTTAACTTTTGTGCTGATCTGTGACCAAAATAAAAGATTGATTCTGATAAATAGGAACTGCTATGTATACTGACTTAAGCTTCCAAGGAAAAGGTGAATATAAATCTAATATAAGTTGATCAATAAATATAAATAAATACCCTTCATTTATTTAATTCTAGTTCACCAGGTTATAAAAATATTGTATTTGCTTAAAAGAAACTCCACAAAAATATACTGAAATGTAGATTTTCAAAAGATCTTAAATCACTGTTACATGGTACCAGTTGTACAATTTCCAGAATTAAAGGTAATGCATTATACATTTACTTTAAAACTCCACCATTTCTTATTTTTAAACCAATGGTTAAATCAAATACTCCTCAAAAAATACAATTTCTTAAAATGCATTTGAAAAAAGAATTGTTTATTTCAATCATATCACCTTATGGACTTATAGTCCATTATATGATTAGCACATGAAAAGTAATAGACAAAATTTGCTTTATTTTCCAAAAGAATCCAAAATAGCTTCATATTGATAGTATTTTTGTATATATCATTAGTTCTATTACAATGTGATCTTCTGTAATGTAAAGGTAACCAGAGTTACAAAAATACAATAATAGAATATGTTACATTTGTATTTATAGCTGTACCTATTTTTTCTCTTTTTAAGTGAAGGATAACAAAATAGATAACTGCTTGATAATTAAATTAAGCTAAGTTTAAATAATTAAATAAAGCTTTTTAATGGCAAGATTAAAGCAGTTGTTTTAAAAAAATGCATTTAAAAAAAATGAAAGATTTAATGCATTTAAATGAATGCATAAACAAGGCATACTTTCCTCTCCAAAAGCTGCACTGTAACTGAAGCTAGAATTCAGATGTTCTGAAGTTAAAGCTGTCGCTTCATTCCAAGAAAGCACCACAGACTGAATCTGGCATTATTTCATCTCAATTTAAGTTAGATTTTTGGACTGTTTTCCCTAGCATGTCTTTTATAATTAATAGCCAAGTCTAAAACATTGTTTTTATCCGATCTTGAATATAATTACAAAATGAAAATGTTGATTATGTTTATTAAGTAATTTACACTTTTTAAAAGGACAGGACAGATTTGTAAATACACCAGCATTGTTTGTTTTGAAGAGACTTTTGTATTTAAGTTAAATGTTTTACATGGAATTTATAGGATTATGATTAAATCATCCTTTTTTAAAGACAAGAATTATATCTAAAACATGGATTTGTACTAATTTATTAAAGATTTAAAGACTATCTTCAAAGATGCCTAACAGTTAAATCAATTTAAAGTCTTTTTTTTTTGCAAAAGTTAACATCTGACAAATTCTTACCTTCAGTCACATAACAGATATGCAAATATGTGTGTATGTGTGCATGTAAATAAATTAAATATCAAAATTTAAATAAAAGTCAAATTACATGTTATCTACTTATAATAAAATGAATGTATAACAAATAATTCCAAATCACTATATACGGTATAGAATGACATATCATTTAAAGAAAAATCTAATGTATTTTTTAAAATGTAATCTATTTTTCTAGGCACATTTACTCAGACAATCATGCATGTCTTAATTTATCATATGATACCAATAATACATCAAAATATTAAATGCAAAAATCAATCCAGAATTTTTGAGGCTATTATAATAAGAATTGACATAAAGAAATATATTAAACATTAGTGACAAAACAATTTAAAAAATGATTATAAATTTGCTATAAAGTAACACAATCTAAAACATGGAGAAAAGTCATATCTTGGAGTTTAATTTCTTTACCACACTATTAACAATAACGGACCTGATATTAGTTTAAGTCTAAGGATAAGGGATACTTTTATTTCTACTTCTAGTTATTTCTCTATTAATATCTTAATGTGGTTGCACTAATAGTTACGATATATATATATATATATATATATATATATATATATATATATATATATATATCTGTAATAATTCTGCAGATATATATTCCTGTAATAATTCTTGCATTATTTATCTTCATATATGCATCTAACAGGCATGTATTAATCATTAATCATGTTTTAAATGTTATGCCTTTGAGTGACAGTTACTCCAAATAATAATAATATGGCAATAGCATCAAATAGATCACATAAAATAGATTACATCTTTGTCAAGTAAACAAGCAACTGTCTTCTGACCATTTGGCACAAACTGAAGAACTAAAGGAGGGCAAACATGTTCATTCAGACTGAACAGCAAGAATCAAAATGGTAGCCCTAGACCTAAAATTATAATTGTCCAAATATATTTAATTTTTATAATACTAAAATATAATTAGCATAATTTAATAGAAACATAACAAGTGGCTCAACTGCGATTATACATAATATATTATTATAATATATGCAATAATGATATATGACTGCCCAAAAAATTCAAATATCAATATCTTTTCAAGTTCTATCTAAAGATATCTAATTATCACCCTAAGATGCTTTAAATATAATATTTCTAATCAACCCACCATAATCATGCAATTAATGTGGACTATAAAGCACAATATATCTTCGGTGGCTTCTAAAATACCAATTTGTATGTGCATGAATGTCTATGTAATAAAACATGTCAAAATAAGAATCTATAAGAAATATTTCCAAAGTTCTGCCAAAATTCTGCAGCTTTTGTAATATAAAAGAATAGTGATTGTATGCCAATATCGAATAATATTTGTTCACAAAATAAAAAATGTCAGAACTAAAATATGTCCTTCAGATTATCCCATATTTCAGTTTATTTCCATTATAAAAGGAGAAGAAAATGCCAATAATCTTTAATCTGTCTTTTTTTTTAAAAAAAATCCCTCTATACTAAAAATGTCATTTTTTTAAAAAGAGTGAGAAGGGTTCAAAAGAATATTTCCTGTTAGGAATATGGCTTATCAAAAATGATAAATCATTGGTATAAATGACTATTTATTTTACAAGACCCATTTATGATAGGAACATTAGACAATTAAATAGATATACATTTCTAGAAACATAAATTTTACCCATATATAAGTTAAAAATAGCTGCATTATAAATGCAGTATTGTAATGAACTACTATAAGTTGATGCCAAAAATGTAAACAATGAAGATGAAACTATTAGCCATTGTTTCATTCAGTGCAATTGTCTTTGAATGTTTATAAGATAAAGCTAACCCTAAACATGGTTTAATCCTGCAAAGGTTCTAATAAGAACCAGGCATTATGAATCAATTGCCTGCCTTCCAAAGAATTATCACATCCAATTCAACATACTAATTTTGACCTATAAACCTCTAAGTGATTTATAATGTCAATAAGATAGAATGTAACTTCTTGCGTGGATCTGTTTGGTCTCTTTATAAACTTCAAAATGTTTTTCTTTTTCTTCCTATGGCCCTCAGTGAAAAGTTTGAAGGTGGTCATGGAATAAAATGCCTTTTCATTATGGTCTCTCTGGTTTTGAAATGCCTTTCCTTTACACCTGCTACACCTTTTTGGTGCCAGGTGTCCTGTTGTCTAGGTTTTATTTCTAATTCCTTTCTCTGATGCCTGATATAGCTTTTATGTAATATATAATAGTTTTATATAATAAATGTTATAACTGTTATGTAATAAGTGATGTATTTTAGTCTCACTATTTTGATATCTTCTATCAAGATTGTTTCTACATGCTGTTTCTAAAATGTGGTTTCCATTGTCTTAATTTTATTCTAATTTCTTCAATGTCTTTGTATTTGAAATATATGGATAATAATAATATTATTATATTATATAATAAAAATAATAAATATTAATAAAACTTATCTTCACAATCTGCATTAAGTGACTATACAGGTTGACTCTGTATTCACATTAATATCCCTGAGAGTTGAATTATTCAGGTTTCTGAATGCCGCTTCTAATATGCATTTCAAAATTACTCTATAGTTTTCTAACAAAAAGCAGGTTTAATATTATAGAATTATCCTGTATTTCCATTATCTTTTGTCTCTAAATACATTTCTGATTACTTTTTTAATATAATACTAGACATGCAACTAATACACATGTTTACTCAGATATAAAACAGCTGTGTTCATAGGACTGCAGTCTAAGACCTGTTTTGAAGTAATCCTATTAACAGTGGCACTCATTTCTGAGCAGACATGCACACAAATGGACTAGTCAAATATAGATTTATGTGAAAAAATATCTGAGATAAAATCTGATACTATCAATTTTGGTTCAGTTATCAAATTAAAAAAGGGAAAATCTAAGCCACTCAAATGAATCTGAAATCATTTTTATAGAGTTGAGCACAGACAGTAACTAACCAAATCCTAAAAAAACATGTTATGATTGGAATTTGATCCCATATTACCATTATAATTCCCCTACACTATTACTGATTCAAAATTAAACAGATTACCTTTTTAAAATAATTTTTACTGTGAGCATCTATATTATTCTTCAATGAAAATGTCACATACTCAGGTTTGTGCATTGTTTGTTTTTAAAAAGCGGTCAAGAATAACAATAGAACTGAAAAGCTACAAACAGAACTTCTGTTCCCTATCTTTCCACTTGTTTCAAAGACAGCATTGTCTCTCCACCCCTTCCCCATTTGTCAGTGGTATTGGCAAAATTGCACTGATCTGTATCACTAACTTATCTAACTTGAAGAAAGTTATGATACTTAATCATGGAAGTATTGAATAGGTCCTGTACAAAGAGTACAGATATTCACCAATTATATATTATTTGAGAGATTGAAAAGTTCTATTTACAAATAATTAAGAGATATTTCATAGTCATGCTTTCAATTCTGTTAACTAAAATGTCTAATACAATCCATAAATAATTTATTTTCACTTGTTCTACTAGTATAGGTTCAATTATTTTGCTTTATTGCGACACTTTAAAGCAGGGTTATTGCCAAAATCAAATTCAAGGCTATTCCACTAGAATTTCCAAAAATGCATAAGTGAAAATTATTTTAAAATCATCTAGAAAAGCATATTTATTTCTGTAGAATGTATGCTTAATAATAAATAATCCTATGGAGCAGGTCTATTGAAAACAGGACATATTTTTAAAGAAAATATTTTATTTTATTTTTTATTTATTTATTTGCATGGTGTGTGTGTGTGTGTGTGTGTGTGTGTGTGTGTATCAAGCACTTGAAACATAGTAGAAGATAAAACTGAAATTAATCCCAGGACCAATTGTTACTGAAATTTGGAAAAGAAGCCAAAGCATTGAAAAAAATATGAAAATTTACATCACTGAAACTATTCTGACAGTGTTTTTAAACAACTGATTACACTTCAGCTTGATAGTTTAGATTTTGCTTTGGTCAGGCTATGATAATGATTTAGATGGAGGCAAGTGCCAGTATCCCATATCCTCTAAGTATTTAGGCTGCACAAAACTTTGGAAGAAAGTAATTACAATCATAGATGGAATGTAAGAACTTACATTAGATATAAATGTATCTTATACATTTATGCCTCTTATCTATCTCTCTTCTTACTTACTCTGCATTTCTTGCTTTTCCTTTTGCAACAACTTTCTGAATGCAAACCTGCCACCTATGTCTGCTCATATTTTGTGAAAAACTTCACAGTAGAAATAATAAATGGTTCACCTTAGGAAAGGACATGTTACTGTTGGATTGAAAGAAATCCAACATAATAAGCAAACATTCCATGCACCAAAAATGAAAAGCTTTTAGACAGGAACCTTCTACAAACTCATTGAGCTCCAATAAGTCTAATAGAGAGCCTTTGCTCAGTTCCTCATGTGTTACATCAAATAAACCGCAGGGAATGGGAAGGAACAGTAGAGAAAGTAACTTTGGAGTGAAGGGAAATAATGAAACCTTGTTGAGCGACTCTGCAAAGTTGAATCTCATTGAAACTGCCCCACACCACCAACTGGCAGAGGAAAAGATTTACTCTGGGCTGTTCCTTCTCTTTCCTTCCCAGTGGCAGGCACACTGTTGTTAGGGAAAGGAGTGACGACAATCGGGATTAAGACTGGCAAGGCAGAATCGTCTCATCATAAGATTGCGGAAAGCCAACAAAAACAAGAACATAAAAAGAGAAATGGTGCTACCCTGCGATTGGAAAAAAACAACCACCGCCAGACTTCATAAAACTTTACAGATTTAAGTTCCTAAGAGAGATCGGACCTTGTCTATCAAAATTAGAATATCCTTCTTTAGGTCTTGACGCTCAATCTTTTTCAGAGTTATGTGCTGGGCAGTCCACTACGGCAAACAACCTAATGAATTGGTTGCCATTATAAAAGTGAAGAAGGTGGAGAAAAGAAAGCGATGAGAGAGAATAGCTATGTATTTACAAGTTTCCAAAGATGCTGCATCTTATGTTCCACAGAGCGCGCAGCCTCTTAGGAATCTGTAAACGCTTCTACAACTTCCTGGAGTGGCTATCGGGGCAATCTGGGCAGGGCTCGAAGCTGAAACCCAGATTCCTTTCCGTGGACTCAGGAGGGAGAATCAGGAGCGGAGCAGACCTGGCTCTCCTTTACTCCCCTAAACCAATCAATAGTTAACTCCAACTATTCTAAAGCATCAGCGAAATCTCGTCCAAAGGCTCAGAATTCCTTAGCCGCCCAAGCCAGGCGACCTACGATAGCTTCTCTGCTACTGTTGGAGTTACTGCCTCCCAACTTGGCGAGCTGTGGCCGCGCGAAAAACCTTGCCCGGCGTCCCGCTTACCTGAAGAGCCAAGCCTTGTTTGGCCCGCGCCGACCTTGCCCAAAGTTCGTCAGGCGATGAGCCTCGGCTCCGAAGGACGACCGAGCTCGCCCGGAGCTCCTTGCCTGCCAAGAAACAGCAGGGCAAGGCAACGAATAGACTTCCCCCCAAGTCCGTAGCTCTCGCCGCCACTTGCGTCGCACTCGGCCGCTCGTTTGCTTTGATTTTGTTCTTTTTTTTTTTTTTTTTTTTTGTTGGTGTTGGTGTTGTTTTCAGCAGGCAGAAGGAGGGCAGGCGGAGGCTGGTTAGATTGTTTCCATTCTTTCAGCGAGGAAAACTCTCCAAAGGGAAAAAAAGAGAGAGAGACTGAGGCGAAATTGGCGCTGGGAGGGGAGAGGATCTCTTGGGAACCCGAGAGCGACGGCCAGCAATGAGTTTATTTAACGTTTAGGCCAGCCGAGAGGGAAAGGCGTTTGTCCGCGCAAGTCAGTAACGCGGTGCCTGCCCGGGTGGCTGAGTTAGACATGTGGTGTTCGCCTGAATGTCACTTGAGTGCGGCGTGGAAGAGAGCCTCTCTCCCTTCCCCCCCCCCAACAAGCCCAGGCACAGCCCCCTGCTGCTCTCCCTCCCCGGCCTGTTGCCACCACACACGCTCCCTCGCACACGCAGCGCCGCCGAGCATCAACCAGGCGCCTGTGCAACGCCCGGCGAGGTCCCGTCACGGGCGCCTTTTCTCTCCCGCGCCACTTGCCTCGAGGGATAGCGGAGGGGGGGGTTGTGTTGGGCAGCCCACCCTGCACACGTTTGTAGGCGGGCTTACCTCAGGCGGGGAGGAAAAATTCCTCAAAGCCTTCCTTAAACTTTGGCGAGGAAATATTAGTTTTACCTCTTACTAAAAAGGTTCTTGTGCCTGCGCAAACTTGGTCCAATGCCAGTCTTCTGGTCCAGGCAACCGGTTGCAAGCAGGTGTTTTATGATATATAACCAACCAAGAGATATACCTGCCCAGGACATGAAGAGGAGTTATTATGGCTACAGGACAGCACAGTACAAGCCAGCATTTTCTAATCTCACTTGTATCTGATCAGCTTCAGTGTTTCTCTTGTGCCCTTCATTAGCAACAGCATCTTGGTTTTAATGGTGAAGGAAATTCCTGTCCTCTTCGTCATCAGCGCTGATCCATGATATTTTTTTACAAGGAGATGTCAGAAAAAGACCTGGGACTTTGGCACTTCAACCAACAGGCCAAATAACTGAATCTTTATGCTGAACATCTGGAATCTACTGTTTTTCCATTTTAAAATTTAAAGTGTTCAGCAAATCTCAGGCTAAACACACACATACACACACACACACACACATACACACAAATCAATACTTAAGAATCAAATTAGATTGTATACATGGGATAACTATTTCACCAGGTTCCATGAAACAACTCAAAATAAGAGGTTTAATATGTTTCATCTACAGAACTCAATACAGGCTTTGAGCAAGCCTATATTATTACTAATTTTATCTCAGTAAGTCTTAAAGCCAAAATATGCCCAAAATATGTTCAAAGTAAAATATAAGCCCAAATTATGACTTTGCATAACATCAAAAAGTAGTATAATTGACAAGCACTAAACACAAGATGTTTATGCTTGTGTCATCCAGTTTTTATTTCAAGCACTTTTCAATCCAAACAGAAACAAAGTCATTGTTAGTGTCACTCTACTAGTAGTTTTATGATTTCAAATATTCACACTCAGTTCAGAGAAAAAGAAATAACTATGACTCCAATACCTGGTGTCCCAAATTTGCAAAGTAACACAATGCTGTCATCCAAAATAGACCATATATTGGAAAACTCTTGTTTTGTGGCATCATCTGAATTAGTGCTTCTTTACCAATATAAGCTACTTTGTGAGATGGTTTATTGTATCACCTGTAAAACCTCTGGGGCAGGGTTTTGGTATTGTACCATCATCATAAAAATTAGAAACTGTATTTAAGCTTCTCTTAGCTGTTATACCAGGTGTGTGTATTGCTAATATCAGAAAAATGAAAGGAAAAATCATATTCAGGGCAAATGTACATTTAAGCTTCTTATGATTTCTTTGTTGTTGTTCAGTCGCTAAGTTGTGTCTGACTCTTCACAACCCCATGGACTCCAGAACCCCAAAACCACCACCTCTGCCCTTCACTGTCTCCCAGAGTCTGCCCAAACTCATGCCAACTGTGTCAATGGCAGTATCTAACCATCTCATCCTCTGCTGTCCCCTTTTTCCTTTTGCCTTCAATCTTTTCCCAAATCAGGATCTCTTCACATTTGGTAGCTAAATTATTTGAGTTTCAGCCTCAGTATCTAATTTCTAGTTACATAAATATATAATTTGCACACACACACTAAATTTATGATGTCATATTTAGATTACCTCTCATTACCAGGGTGGGAAAAAAATCTCAGCTTCAAAATACTTTTGAAAGATGCTAATTTCTGCAGATTTTTCCAGTTTTATCATTATATTTTTATAACATAATTAGATTTAAAGTCTTGGCAAAAATTATTGA
The DNA here is from genome assembly GCA_022577455.1 of Arizona elegans. Taxonomy (NCBI): domain Eukaryota; kingdom Metazoa; phylum Chordata; class Lepidosauria; order Squamata; family Colubridae; genus Arizona; species Arizona elegans. Next base: position 33,763,164 of record JAKOOJ010000009.1, on the reverse strand, counting down.
CTGAAAATTATTACAAATAGTAAGGTGGAATAGTGAGAAATGCTTTCGCCACTTAATGAGAAGGAAGGACTCACTGGAGAAGAGCCTAATGCTGGGAACAATTAAGGGCAAAAGAAGAATAGGATGGCAAAGAATGAGGTGGCAGGATGGAGTCACTGAAGCAGCTGGCATGAATTTAAATGGTGTCCAGGGGATGGTAGAGGACAGGAAGGCCTGGAGGAAAGTTGTCCATGGGGTCGCGATGGGTCGGACATGACTTCGCAACTAACAACAACATGAAGTTTTGAGCAAAGTTCTGAGCATCCTAGCATGCCTCCATAAAATTATAATCGATCATGGAAAAGATAATTAAGTTATTTCCCAACTATAGCTTAATAACAGATATTAAGTGGCTTAATGAGAGCATTTATTCATAATCACACTCCATATTATATTATTAATCTGATGACACGTTTATCACACTTCTTACAAAAAAGAATGCTTACCTGTTAATCAATCACTAATCAGTATCTCTCTCTCATCTTAAAGCTGCCTACGCATAATAAGTTAATAATCATGCTGATAATTTTATATTGATTATTGATTTATATACATTGATATATTGATAATTTAAGTATCTTTCTAATATCAGTGTATATTTGTAATACAGCCAAAATATTTTAAACAGTATTTTTAAGTATGTCTTTATTGTTTATATCATCATATTCAGCATACCTTTCTTAATCATATAGGCTGTATTATCACTGAAAATGATGATACCGTTTAAAATGTTGTCCTGTTTTGCAAAAAATCCACTTTATAGAAAATACATTTGTTGGTCTATATACTTCTTTCTCTTTTATTGTTGTTAGTTGTGATATCTTTCTCTGTATATCATGCTAAATGCCAAATTACATATGTTTCTGTGGGAGTGTGATGGGATTTCCCAATGTTTGTTTTTAGCTGAAAATGATAAAATTTTGAGTTAATATCTTTCTAATTAAAATTGTTGTTAAAGTTATTGCTGCTAGTGAGAAACGTTTCATATTGGGGTTGGTAGTAAAGCTTTCAATTATAAAGAACAGCAGGAGAAGAAGGTTAAGCACCATTTCTTCCTGGACTGCTACCTAATCCAAATCAGGACCAATTTTAATTTAATTTAATCTATGTACAATTTAGATACATATATTTAAAAGCCATCATGGAATTATTTGATTTCAAATATTTGCTTTTTTAATTGGTAAGAATCTGGTAAACCTTTCTAAGTTTGTCTTCAAGTACAGTTAGCAAATTGCAATATGAAAGGGGTACACTTGTATATGTATCAAGTTGCTGTTGACTCTTAACAACCACATAATAAGATTTTATTTGGGATTATCTGGTTTTCCATGCTTTCCATTGCACAGTGATCCAGTCCATCCACTCTTGCTGTTTGTCCTCCTTTTCTCTTTTCTTTCCTACTATTGTAGATCTCTCAAGAAAGCTAGGTGTTGCATAATGTGTTCAAAATATAACAATTTGAGCTTAGCCGTTTGTGCCTCAAGTGAGAACCGTATATTGATTTGTTTTTCTGATCATTTTGACTATTCATGGTATTCTTAGGAGTCTCCTACAAAATCAAAGTCCAGAACTGTCAGTATTCTAGTTTCTAATGTTTCTTCAAAGTCAAATTTCTATTGCCCTACAATGTCTCAGGGAAACCCAGTGCTTTCACAGTTCTAATTTTTGTAAATAAAAAAAAATATCATGGCATGTAAATATCTTTTCCAAGGTTTTCTTTACTAATCTACCAAGGGCTACTCTGTGATATGGTGATGGTGCAATCCGATGTCCACTTAAAATATACCTAAATAAATGTGTATATCATAAGAAATGAATCTGAGAATTTCTGAAAAATTCTAAACTCTCAATATTATCCCCAACTGTTGGGATTGCTGGGGATAGTAATTTAGTAACATGTTTAGTAACATTGACTCTGTGTGTAGGAATTGACTGAATAAAAAAAACCAAAACAAATCCAGTATACCTGTATTATAAAAATCAAAAAGACTGAAAACTTTTAAAATCTTTAACCAACCTTTTTTTCTTTAACCAAAAGAAGAGATAGCTTCGATGAAAATAAATAAAATAAGCTACCAAAGTTAGTAAAGCCTGGAATAATTTGAGAACTCTTTTAATTACAGTATAATTCTGGGAAACCTTCTTTGTTAAACAGTGCTAATTGAAAATATTCATTATATTAACACTGCCGAAAATGTGATGCATAAAATCCATCCATAGATTTTATTTTTGCCATACTTGGTTCTTGCTAAGCTTGCCTTATATATTGTTTATTCATTTGGCCTGATATTTGCATATGACTTAACCCTTTCTATAGTCAGTGATTATTTAATGCCTGTATAGATTTTCATAATTTCTCCCACTTCCCTTCTCTATAAACCCAGACCCCTTTGCGTATTTAGGATTAATATTACTCACCCATTTATATATATATATATATATATCTTTATCATATACACATATATATCTATATATCCATCTATATCTATCTATCTATCTATAAATATATATCTGCAGGCATATTTATAATTCATGTTTTACAATTCTAATAAATGGCAAGTATCATGATTCAGTTAAGCTTAATTTTCCAAAGTCTGACTTTCTTTAGTTCTGTTGTAATATAATTACCGTACTTCACTCCCTTTCTGGAGATATGATACTAGTTAGTGCATATGATATTTCAATGAAGATTCTCAATCATCCAAGTAGAGTTCTTTGAAAATTGAGTCATGGCAACAGGAATTAATTTTTCCTTGAAACGTTTCGCTGCCTATCCAAGCAGCTTCTTCAGTCTTACCAACTAATTAGGGTGAGTATCAAGACAGTAATTGAAATGTACCAACTAAGGTTGAAGTGTAGGTGATTCCTGCAGTCTACCACTTTTCTTGCTATCATTTGAATATGTCTTGCAATATGTTGATGAAGATTCTCAATATTATGTACATGATGTTTTTAGTTCTAATCTCAATCCATCCATCAATCAGAATAGAGCTGGAAGGGGCCTTGGAAGTCTTCTAGCCAACCCACTGCTCAAGAAGGAGACCCTTTTCAATTTGAGAGAAGTTTTCAAGTTCCCTCTTGCCTTTTTTCCTCTTTTCAAGTTGTATCTCTTCTCTTATAATAGGGAGAGTTGTTAAATCTCTCTTTTAAACTTCATTCAGCTCATCTGACTTTAGAACTAGGCAAACAAACAATTCCACTGGAAGGCATTTGCAGGAGTCTAGCAAGAAACAGTTTTAGCTTTAGCTTCCTTATCCACCAATCCTTTCCTAAAACTATCTGTTCCCAATTGATTAATTTTATGAGGGAAGCAATAGATTATGTATTCCACTTTACTTTACTAGCACCTGGTTTAATACTAAAGTATAATACTTAGCTATGGCATAACAGCTAATGCTAAAAATACTTTGAATCATCCCAAAGATCAAAATTTGTCTGAGTGCCATGGAATTGGATGTGTTCTAATTTTATGCAGAACTTCTAACAGACTATAGTCATACAATATTTCTTTTTCCATTCTTATTAAAAAGGAAACACACATGCAGTTTTTGAGCCTAAACATCATATATGTTTGGCAGACAGACAGCATGAATGCAGATGGGTCAATCACTCTCTCTCAGCCCAACCTACCTCACAGGGTGGTTGTGAGGAAATCAGGAGAAGGAAGGTGTGTTGGATATGTTAGCCACCTTAAGTTATCTGTAAAAATAATAAAGGCAGGATACAAATAAATAAATAAAATAATACATGCATATATATCATTAACAGTGATTTTTGGCTCTGAAGGGACTGTATATGCATATATCTGTAATATAATATATGCAGAATGCATATATCAGGCAACATGCATTATATATCCATAATAAAACTATTTCTTGCTCCTATAGGAGAATCGTATTCTATTATTCTTGAACTTTCTTCTTTTTCTTTTGTTTGGAGTCATAAATAGGGGGAAAAGCTCAAATATCTGATGAAAATGTCACAAGGGAATGTTTGTTTCATGTGCCAAATCTGATTATAAAGTTATAAAATTATATGAAAGATAAAGTTGAAGAACCTTATTGTAAAAATGCAAAACTGCATGTGCAAAATAATGAAAACAGGATTAGTACTCAAAACATAGCTTTGCAAACTTTTATTACACTCTATACAAAGGAGTAAAGAATAGAAGAAGGATTATTTAAACATATAAATGATTTATACAATATATTTTAAATTATTTAAAAAATGGCTTGAAACTACTTTTGTAGGTACATGTTGTATATGGTTACTCAGAAGTAGACTCATATAGCATAAAGCTCTGTCTGCTTATTGAGAAGAGAACTGTCAATAAATATTATTGCTAAATACCTACATTAATGTAAATTATCCATCCAAAGCAATAGTTTTAAATGGAGGCTATTAATGTGTGTCTGTGTGTGTGTGTGTGTGCGCACGCGCATGTACACGCATGCTCTAAATGACTGCCTCTTCCCAATTACATTTGCCTGATGCACTAGATCCGGCAGACCAGGTGTTATATGAATCCTATCAGCAAGGGAGCTAAATTTGGTGGGTCCTAGACTAGAGCCTTTCCTGCTGTAGTCCCCACTCTATAGAACATTCTATGCCCTGAAGTGAGGCTGGTTTTATCCCCATTGAAGCGATGATATCAGGCCTGGGAACCCAAAGGAATTGGTGAAATACTGACATGGTTCCATTGTTATTAACATCTGTTCTTAGCCTAATTGTTCTTTCTTAACCCTGTGACTTTTAAAATGTTTAAATTTTAATAATAATTGTATATTTTAATTGTTTTTAGCCTTATTGTACACCACCTACAGTCACTTGGTTGTGAGATTAGCGGCCATGTAAATTTAACAATACAATACAAAAATAAATGCTATTTTCCCAATATTTTTTCCCTTCACTTATTTACACATTAAATCATTTATGATTTTTTTCCGGTGTTTTTAGAGCTATTTTGTTTGTCCTGTTTATTTATTTTTTTAAAATCTATTTCCACTAAGGGCTAATTCCTAATTATTGCTACTTTGTCTTTCATTACTATTTCATCAATAACATTATCTAACATATTTTCATTATGCCTCAATAAAAAATTCTTTCTCTGAAATGTGTGTGGTTATCATTTTTAAAGTCTAAATGCCCTCTGGGAGCTATGGATTTAAGAATTCTTCAGTTAAGCAATTTTGTTTGCATACTGCTGCCATTGTACAACAAGAATGGCAACGTTGTTGAAAACAGCACATTGTTTCACTGATTTACTATGGCATATATGTTTTTCAGGTGGTCTTACAAAAATAAAACATATCTCTGAATGTATACAGAATGCTTTCCTAAATGGAATCATTTTCCATAAAAACCTTCTGTAAGGCAAAAGCCTAGAAATTCATATAAACTTTTGCTTCAATAATCACACAACAAAGATTTTGCAAGAGAGTTTCATTACATTAAAAAGAAATGCTCACTCCCAAATAATTGGGTTCCAGTACAGAAAAAAATGGCAAAGGAACCATTTGTTGACCTGACAAAGATATTTTTGCCTCTGCTTCACATAAAATTCAGACTGATGAAAATTTTTGTGAAAGCAATGAATAAGGAAGGTGAAGTTTTCATTATTTGAGACAGATGTCTCCAAGAATAAGTGATGCCAAGATTAAGAAAGGCATTTTGTGGGTGCACAGGACAGATACACCATCAATGACAAGTGATTCAATGAACTGCTAGTGGGGCCAGAGAAAATGGCCTGGAAAGCATTAAAGGATGTTGTTGAGAATTTTCTTGGCAACTACAGAGCACCAATACATTCAGCTGGTTGATGAACATTTTACAGGATACAAATGCAACATATCATTTTCTGCATTCTCTTTTGGACTTCTTTCCGAAAATCTAGGTGCAATAAACACGGTGAAAATTTTCACCGGGATATTGCCACAATAGAAAAACAGTATCAAGGCAACTGGAATCCATCAATACTGGAAGACTGTTATTGGACACTGCAGCAAGATACATCAGACATGAAGTATAAATGAAAATCAGCAGAAAAACACTTTTGGCCCTGTTAAATTCATGCAGCATGTTGGAAACATTATGTAATTAAATACATTATAGTCATTAAAAGTTAATTTCATATTTCTCAAGATTTCTAGAGGATACAGACATTCTGAAATTATATGTTCAGTTTGAAGAGGTCTATCATAATCACCAAGTTTTTCAGAAAGCAAAACATTTGCTGAGGTCATATTCCCAATCACAGCAATACTCAAGAATCCAAACTTGAACAAATACAAAATATTTTATCTGAGCAGAAAGCTATATTTTCAGTTCAAAGCAACTTGTCTAAGTTTCTTGTAACAGTTGGGTTAGGCTAATTTTTACATATAGAATGCACATGTGTTCAGGCATAAGGCCATTTTTAAATATAGAATATCATGGAATATCAAGGTATACAAACATTTGTATTCAACATGTCTAGAAACATGTATCCTGTATGACAAGCATTTGAAATCCTATTAAGGTAGATGAGTTGTATATGATTAAAGTATCTAAATAAGAAGCATGCAATCTTAGTCTTGAATTATATGCAAAATCAACTGGAAATCGTCCTGTACATGTTAAAAGGTCTGAGAAATTTTATTACCAAAAGCACATTGCTGCTTCTTACAGATGAATGGGGAGATCAAAAAAGTCTTGTGCCATTTTAATAAAGAGAGTTATAGCTTCTAAAGATTTACAAAAGAGCTTACAAAAAGGAACATGTTGGGGTTAAGATGCCAGAGGTGTCTTTGTAGGTTTTGTTGTAAATGGCTAACAGAGCTATCTGTTTGGAAACCGAGTACATAATCGCTTCAAAATATACAGTCTGTGATCAGAGTGAAAAAGAACAAACAATCAGCAGTTTGTCTTGGCTTTCCTGCCACATTTCTCTAAATTGGCAAGATGAGTAAGCTGAAATGGCTAAAACACAATTCTGAAAGTGAAAAACCAGTCAGGATGGATTAGCATACAGTTTGCTTACTCTGTAGTGATGCACTGTTCAGTCATTTGGTTGCTTCTTGAAACACTGTGACAATGCATCCAAATCCTGAACTGGATTTCTGGATTACCTTCATGAAAAAAATTCCTTTGATTTAAATTTATACATGCTACATACAAACTATCTGCTTATATTTTTTAGATATTATAGTTTCCTTCAACACTTCCTTCCTGGCACACCTACTTGTATCCCAAGTGGTTTGCTGTGCTTCTTTCTTCCCATGATGAAACTTAATATGGTAGTTAAGTACTTAAATAAAGTGCTTAAATGAAATTCCAAGTATAAAATTAGGCATTCTTGTAAGACATAAACCTATTGCTCACTGCAAAGCATTGGCAGATTGTGAAAATTGATTCATTGTGTGTTTTGATTACCTATATCAAAATGTCATTCTAATAAATGCACTGTTGGTTAAAATAATGTGAACAAAAGTATAATATTTGGGATCTGGATAAAAGTAGCATAGAAATACATTAATATTTAGGAGAAGAGTATCATAAATTGAGTCTGTTTGGGAGAAAGGCAGGAAATAATCCTATTTGTTTCTGCTCAAAGATTAATTACCATACTTTGAGTATACCCCTAGAAACACTTGTATATAATTATTGATAGATGGTTAGTAGAAATACACAAATGCCAGCTACTTATCTAAATATATTATAGTTATATAACAATATGAGTCCCTGAGTCCTTCGGGAGAAGGGCAGTATAGAAATTTAATTTAATAACAATATAACCATCAAACCAATAAATTTGAAAGCTGCAGAAATATAAGAATACAAGTTGCATTCTAATGGTTTTGTATTCATTAGAGGAATATTCATTAGAAATAATTTAGAAAAGATACTACAGAGAGTATAACATTATATGCAACTATTTAAGGCAGAAGTTATCTTTTCTGGGATCAAATGGCTTGCTCCTACATTAGCAATGTGATCCTGGTAAAAGCAGGTTTGGTTTATTTATTTATTTATTTAATTAATTAATTAATTAAATTTCTATACCGCCCTTCTCCAAATAGGACTCAGGGCGGTGCACAGCCAGAGTAAAAACAGAGCATACAAAATTTAAAAAACAATATTAAAATAATTTGAATATTTTGGCCATAAATTAAAACAACCCAATTTAAAACAATTTAAAATTTAAGTCAAGTCAGCCCAGCTAGTTGAAATAAATAAGTTTTCAGGGCCCGACGAAAAATCCGGAGGTCTGTTATTGTACGTAACTCTGGGGGAAGGTTGTTCCAGAGGGTGGGCGCCATCACACAGAAGACTCTCCCCCTGGGGGTCGCCAGCCGACATTGTCTGGCGGACGGCACCCTGAGGAGGCCCACTCTGTGCGAGCGTACTGGCCGGTGGGAGGCTATTGGTGGCAGAAGGCGGTCTCGTAAGTATCCCGGCCCTAAGCCATGGAGCGCTTTAAAGATGGTCACCAACACCTTGAAGCGCACCCGGAAGACCACCGGGAGCCAGTGCAGCTCGCGCAGGAGAGGTGTCACATGGGAGCGCCTCGTCGCCCCCATAATCCCCCGCGCGGCCGCGTTCTGGACCAGCTGGAGCCTCCGGGTGCACCCCAGGGGGAGCCCCATGTAGAGAGCGTTGCAGTAGTCCAGACGGGAAGTGACTAGTGCCTGAGTGACTGTGCGTAGAGAGTCCCGATCTAGAAAGGGACGCAACTGGCGTATCAGGCGAACCTGATAAAAAGCCCCCCTGGCCACGGCTGTCAAATGGTCTTCTAAAGACAGCCGTGCGTCCAGGAGGACGCCCAAGTTACGAGCCCTCTCCGTGGGGGCGAGTGATTCGCCCCCAATAGCCAGCGATGGCGTCAGCTGGCTATATCGGGACGCTGGAAGCCACAGCCACTCGGTCTTGGAGGGGTTGAGTCGGAGCCTGTTTCTCCCCATCCAGGCCCGCACGGCCTCCAGGCACTGGGACATCACTTCAAGGGCATCGTTGGAGTGGCCTGGGGTGGAGATGTACAGCTGGGTGTCATCAGCGTACTGATGGAACTCCACCCCGAAGCCACGGATGATCTCACCCAGCGGCTTTACATAAATGTTGAACAGAAGGGGCGAGAGGACCGACCCTTGTGGCACCCCACAAGCAAGGTGCCTCGGGGTCGACCGCTGCCCCCCCGTCAACACAGATTGCAACCGGTCAGAGAGGTAGGAGGAGAACCACCGCAGAACGGTGCCCCCTACCCCCAACCCCGCCAACCGGTGCAACATGATACCATGGTCGATGGTATCAAAAGCCACTGAGAGGTCTAACAGGACCAGGATAGAGGAACAACCCCTATCCCGAGCCCTCCAGAGATCATCCACCAACGCGACCAATGCCGTTTCCGTGCTGTGCCCAGGCCGGAAGCCGGACTGGAGCGGGTCTAGATAGACAGCTTCATCCAGGTACCGGGGAAGCTGTTGTGCTACCACACTCTCAACAACCTTTGCAACGAAGCGAAGGTTGGAGACTGGACGATAGTTAGCCAAAACAGCCGGATCCAGAGAGGGCTTCTTGAGGAGGGGCCTCACAACCGCTTCTTTCAAAGCAGCCGGCAGGACCCCCTCACTCAAAGAAGCGTTAACAATCTTCTGGAGCCAGCCTCATGTCACCTCCCGGGAAGCCAGTACCAACCAGGAGGGACACGGGTCCAATAAACATGTGGTCGCGTTCAGCCGTCCCAGGACCCTGTCCATGTCCTCGGGAGCCACAGGATCGAACTCCCCCCAGATAACACTCTCAAGACCTGCCTCAGTCATCCCATCCGGACATACCCAGTCAGAGGCCAGCCCTTCCCGAATCTGAGCGATTTTGTCATACAGATACTGCACAAAGTCCTCAGCTCGGCCCTGCAAGGGGTCATCCCGCGCTTCCAGATGGAGGAGGGAGCAGGTCACCTTAAACAGGGCGGCCGGGCGATTATCTGATGACGCGATAAGAGCGGCAAAATAGCTAGATTTCGCCACTTTTATCGCCACTAGGTAGGTCTTAATATGAGACCTCACCAGTGTTCGGTTGAATTCAGAGCGGCTGGTCCTCCAACTACTCTCCAGGCGTCTTTTCCGGCGCTTCATCTCCCTGAGCTCCTCGGAGAACCAAGGAGCTAGGTGAGTTCGGTGCCGGGTCAGAGGCCGCAAAGGCACTACACGGTCCAAGGCCCCGGCAGCCGCATTATCCCAGGCGGCCACCAGGTCCTCAGCCGAGTCATGAGCCAGAGTCTCAGGAAATGGCCCAAGCTCCATCTGGAACCTATCAGGGTCCATCAGGCGCCTGGGGCGGAACCACCTGGTCGGTCCCGCCTCCCTGAGGCGGGGTGCAGCGGTTAGAAAGTCCAGCTGAAGGAGCGAGTGGTCAGACCATGACAAGGGTTCGATGACTATATCCCCTATATCAAGGCCACTCGACCACTGACCAGAGACAAAAAATTAAGTCCAGAGTGTGTCCACCCGTGTGAGTGGGGACATGAATTAACTGAGTAAGGTCCATGGCCGTCATGGAAGCCATGAACTCTCGAGCCACCTCAGACGTTTCGCCGACAGATGGTAGGTTGAAATCCCCCATGACTAAAAGTCTGGGGGTACCAACCGCCACCTCAGCTATGATGTTGAGCAGCTCGAGCAGGGCCGTTGTCACGCGGCAGGGAGCCAGGTACGTGATCAACAAGCCCATCTGTACTCCACGACCCCACTTCACAAAAAGGGACTCACATCCGGCTATCTGTGGAACAGTGGTCTCCTTCGGATCAAGACTTTCCTTTATAATAACCGCCACCCCCCCACCCCTGCCCTGAGCTCTCGGCTGATGGAATGCTCGGAAACCTGGTAGGCACATATCCACGAGGGGAACCCCCCCTCATGGCCCAACCAGGTCTCCATAATACCAGCCAGGTCCGCTCCCCCCTCCTGAATAAGATCACAAATGAGGGGGGCTTTATTTACCACGGACCTGGCATTGCATGACAGCAGCCGAAGGCTCGGGCCCTGAGAGTCTGAACAGCCTGGGGTACGAGAAGGGCTATGGGGACCGGGGCATGCCACCGCTCGAAGATAGCGAGTGCGCGCCCCCGCCACATGATGCGGCCCCCTGCTCCCGCCGTATCTGCCCCTCCCACTCAACACATTGATAGAAAAGCCCTCGACAGAATGGACTCTGATGTCCCCCTTACCCCCGGAATCCACACCCTCTGTGGCCCCACTAACAGCTGGGCCGGACCCCTCCCCCCGTGGGTTAACCCCCAAACCCACACAACCCTCCCGCCCCTTAAAATCCCTTAAAAATCTATCAAAAAGTTTCCCTAAAAAACCCCTTAATCCCCTTTTTGCAGCATGCCACCTCTCGGGGTGCCAAAGCCCGTCATAAAGGTAGGCCCTTGATAAAGTGGAGGGCCACATCTGCGAGAGGGGGGAGTCTCGCAGAATAAGAAGTTCTGTTGGCGAATACATCTAATCAATCAATTAATTAATCAATCAATCAATCAATCGGGGGAAAATCGACGGCCTGGGGGTAATCAAGATAGTCCAAAGTCTGGAAAGGGATGTTCAATCAATTCCAAGTCAGTAAACTCCACTGCTCTCTCACAGCAGTGGATGGAGTCTTAGGCCGCTTCGAGGCCAGATGTTAACACCAGCTGCCCTCTCACGAAAGCTGGGAAGGGCCAGAAACCGCAGTCATCGACCGGCACCATGAAAGACTTGAAATCCGAATATTTCCCTCTTACAATTGGGGGCATTGATGACAAACCACCAATCTACAGGTTCACGGGCCCAGAGAAGACTCCGATAACTCTAGCGGCTACACCTTAGGCGAGTAGGGAGGCAAATCGGGAGGCTATAGATGTCCATGTCCATGGGAGGCAGGTATCAAACAAGTATCGTATCATATTATTCAGAGGCATCTCCAGATGATAAGTGGCCTCCTGGAGGCTGACAGACCATGTAAGGCATAAAAGCCTGGCCCAAGGTCTTTTGCGACCATCAAACAACAATGTTTCTAGCTCACCCCCATCCAAGTAAGGGGGGGAGCTTCTGGAAGAACCAGGAGTGGGCCCCCTCCAGGTGGGCCTCCCATCCATAGCTGTAACCGGCAGTTCCAAGAAACAAACATTGATGGTCTGATTCAAATCATGGTCAGGATGCCCCTCGCTCTCCCTATTCAGGCTCCTGTCCCTTTCCGGCCTCTCTGATGTTATCTCTCCCAGCCGCTCGTCCCAGTGTTAAAGCAAGTGTCAATCCCGACGATGCCAGCTCTTAAAACACCCCCGTCCACCGTTGGGTCTAACAGGAAGCCCCCGTCATCCCCTCGGAGTCCCCTCGGAGTCCCTGAAGCTCCAGGGAGGGGCTGCATCGCCGGTGCCGCCACTGCCCGTTCCACTAGTTCGGCAGCTGCGGGGAGATGCCGAGGACGCTGAGGGCGCTCTCCCCGCTCATAGAGCCGCAGCGCAGCCGCCTCCGTCTTGTTCCCGGCCATCGTGTCCTGGAGAGCTGCCAGCTCTCAAAAAGATGACACAGACTGGTGAGAAGCTCCCCTCACCAGACGTGGGGGTCAATTAGCTGGTCAAGCCCCCGAAACCCCCCAAAACCGGGGGATATTCCCTGAGTATCGCCGCCGGTCAGTTGGGAGCAGCCGTCTTGGACATGCGCAGATAGGAGTTTAAAGACTTGAAGGCAGGGGCTACATTCATGTTCTCATACATCCCAAAGCTTTTTAAAAAATAAGATGAAGCACTGCACAGGCCTAATATCTAGACCTACAGATAAAGTTATTATTACATTGGATTGTTGTATATTAACAGTTATTACCTTGTTAAGCAATACATAATAAAAGACAGACAATTTTCTTAATTCAGAAGCACATTTAGAATGTTGAAAGGTTGAGTGCTATGAAAACTTGCCTATTCCCAAATCATCATGGTCAGTCACAAAAGGGTAATCAGAAGAGAATAATCAGAAGTTAACTAGTTTCCAAAAATTCCAATAAATGTTTGTGGGATCCTTCCCTGCAAAAAAAAAAAAAAAAAAAAAAAAAAAAAAATCTTAAAAATAAATGTGAGGTTCATGATTACTACAACACTATTACAGTGGTGAAATCCATTTTTTTTTTACTACCGGTTCGGTAGGCATGGCTTGGTGGGTGTGGTGGGTGTGGCTTGGTGGGCATGGCAGGGGAAGGATACTGCAAAATCTCCATTCCCACCCCACTCCAGGGGAAAGATACTGCAAAATCTCCATTCCCACTCCACTCCAGAGGGAAGGATATTGCAAAATCTCCATTCCCACCCCACTCTGGGGCCACCCAGAGATGGTATTTGCCGATTCTCCAAACTATTCAAAATTTCCGCTACCAGTTGTCTGAACTGTTCTAAATTTCCGCCACCAGTTCTCCAGAACCTGTCAGAACCTGCTGAATTTCACCCCTGCACTATTATCACCAGAAGATCCCTACCTACTCAAAGATCTCAAAAGAGATTTATAAAATATCTGGATAGTAATATGTCTGACAAGCTTTTAGCCACAAACCTGTATTTATTTATAGATTGGCCATCCCAGAAATCACAACTTATTTTATTTTTTATTTTATTTTTTATTTTTATTTTTTATTTTTTTATTTTTTACTTATTTATTTATTTATTATTTATAAAACTTGCCAGGATTGTTCAGTAAGTGAGGTCTATTTTATACTAGTCTTCTCAAGTGGTGCGATGATCGGTTTGTCTCAACAAGTCACCTTGCTTGTAAGAATTGATGGGAAGGCTTCTTTTTCCAAAGCACTACAAAACTGTGTTCTGATCAAAACTTTTTCAAAATGAAGCAACTCTTCCAAATTATGCACAGTTCTGCTATTCGCTACATGCCTCAGAATTATAAACACAGCTGTATCTTAAAGATACAAGGATAGGGAGAATAAAGCTTCTAGCATATCCATATGCCAAGTTTGTTCAAAATCTACTCTGGAAATAATTTTACAAAATCTAATAAAGCAATCTACAACCTCAGTGGATTTGTACAGTTATTTATCTTCTAAAATGATAGCCTTGTGATGTTACTGCTAAAGGCCAGATAATTTAAACAACTCATCCATGACTCGATTCTGTATGAAAGAGCCAACTTTGCATTACTTGGGACCTGCGTAAATAAATTGAGCAGTATGGATTTGATTTGATTTAGCTTTGTCCATTTGGTTTCTTAGTGAACCACTATCTCAAGTTGGAATAAATTTCAAAATTAATGTAGGCCACAGAAAAATTGTGTATTAAGAAACATCTTGAAACTGATACAAACTACAAGATTCTTTATTTGGCATTGGATTAACAAATAAAAACAGTCTTTACTGTTTTCACTAGCCAGCCCAAAGCAAATATAATGGTACCCTAAATATTGGATTAAATAAATTAAAATGACTAACAGAAGGTAAAACAGCAGTTTTTTTTTTAAAAAAAGCTTAATTTAACAATAGGCCAAAGAATAAAACTAACATGATTAAAATAAATGATGGGAAAAAAGTATAAAACAGAAACTTTTAATGAAAGAAGCCAAAAAAAAGCTGAAGTGCAAATGATCTATAGTTGACCAGATATGCATTTGTTCTGATAGTTTTTCCAATTGTGAGGTAGTGAAAGCAGCAAAGAGTGTCTCAATGGCCTCTGCATGTAGAGTGTTGAAAGGATTCAGGTACTGGAAAGTTTATTCATATCTGCCCCAGATAATTCATTGTTGGAGGTCTTAAAAATTACTTGTCTTCATGCTGATTTAACATTCCATGAAATGCATCTTCTGCCTGTATTGAAATCACTTTATAATGCCTGAGGACATAGAGAAGAAACTTGTGACTGTTCATCAGATGCTGTCTTTCTTTGTGTGAAGAATTTATCAAAAATAATGGTTCATTTAATCAAAGGGGAGGTGGGAATCAGGGTATACTGATACTCTGTGTATCAACTAGTGTGCTACTGAAAAAAAAAAGGAAAAATAGAATAATTCTCAATACAGTGCACACAGAACAGTTGGAAAAATCTGCAAGGTTCAAAACAATTCAGATCAATCCTGGCTGTATTTTTAAGGAGAATCTGCAGAATGGTGAATTTGTCAGGCTGTACATAAATAATCTGTATGGTTGGATTTGAGAATGCATTGGAATATAAATTAAAGCTTTGAGGAGATAAAAAAAATTATTAACAACACCATCTACAAATGAGAAATCAAAAACTGAACTAGAAACTGAAGTAAAGCATTAAAAGATGACATATGGTTTAAATATCTGGTTATTTCACATAGATTAGCAGTAGAGAGAAATTCAAGGGAATGAAAGATACCATATTTTTGGAGTATAAAATGCACCTTTTTACCCCCAAAGAGGGTAAAATCTGGGTGCGTCTTATAGTCCAAATGTAGACCCACCCGCCAGCCCCCACCCTTCAGACATTTTCGGGCAGTTCCAGGCTGGGTCGGGGCACAGCCTGAGGAACAAACCTCTTCGGGACAGTCTGGGGGAGGGGGGGAATCTGCCTAGCAGTTTTGGCAGCTCAGGGCAGACAATGGTCATGATGACTTCACTCCCCAGACATGTGAGGAGCCACCGCTGCCGCCTAAGCCCTCTCCGCGCCCAGGAGCCGAGCCGAACGGGAGCCCCTAAAGTGAAAAGTCCCTCCTTTCCAACCACCGCTGCCCATTGGCTAGATTCCCCAATCCAATTCTCAGAGCTGCATTTCAGGTGGCAGCAAGTTCCCCTGCAATGTGCAGTGGGGAACCGGGAACTGTTTTGGATTCAGGGAGGGGGTTGCAGCACTGCCACCTGAAAATGCTTTCTTCCCATTGCACATTGCAGAGCTGCGCGCCCTCATCCTCCTTCTCAGCAGACTCACTTTCTCTTTCCTGGCATCAGGACTCCATCCCGATTCCAAAGGAAAGCGTTTTCGGGCAGCAGACCCGTGATCCCCTTCCCGATTCCAAACATGGGGTGTGCAGAGACAAAAAAGTGCATCGCATTTCAGGTGGCAGATCTGGCCAGGAGGAAAGAGAAGGCGAGTCTTCTGAGAAGGAGGACAAGGACTCACAGCTCTGCAATGTGCAATGGGAAGAAAGCATTTTCAGGCGGCAGTGCTGCAACCCCCTCCTCGAATCCAAAACGGTTCCCAGTTCTCCACTGCACATTGTCGCCTGAAACACAGCTCTGAGAATTGGATTGGCAAATCCGGCCAATGGGCAGCAGTTGCTGGAAAGGAGGGACATTTCACTTTAGGGGCTCCAGTTCAGCTCAGCTTGGCTTCTGGGCATGGAGAGGTTTTAAGCGGTGGCAGCAGCAGCAGCTCCTCACATTGCTGGGGAGTGACGTCATCGCAACCATTGTCTGCCTGAGCTGCCCGCTGTGCGACCAGAGGGATGACCAGCTGTGAATCCCATCTTGTTCCCGCAAGCTGCCAGGCAGATTCTCCCTCCCCCGACTGTCCCAAAGAGGTTTGTTCCTCAGGCTGTGCTCTGACCCTCCCCTCAGAGCATGCGAGAGGTCTCTTTGGGGGAAAGCGAGTAGTCCCTGCGGATCGCAGGAGCACCCCAATAAGTTTTCTGGAAAAGAACTTATCAATAATCAACACCCTCTTTCCCAGCCGAGTCTCTGAGGCACCTATCATTTGCAGGAGGAGGAGGACAGAGTAAACCAGCACCACTTTAAATGCTGGTAGGCAGAGATAGAATTCTTTTTTTCTTGTTTTCCTCCCCAAAATTAAGGTGCGTTTTATACTCCAGTGCATCTTATACTCCGAAAAATATGGTAACCATGCCTACATTCAGATCTGCAAAACCTGAGCCTCTTTTCCTTGGGGGGAAAAAACAAGAGAATAATGCAAAGGAAGAAGAACAACTCTAATCAAAGAATGAAATAAATTCATTTTCATATATTCTTTTTATAAGTCTTCTTTTTTCTTGTCCTCATTTATCTTCTCATTCCACCATGTTACTAGACAACTCAGTGTTTAGCCAGAATGTTTTTTATTATTTGAAGTTACATACTTTTGAAAAACTAGAAACCTCTTTATTAAACTCTGGTTTGCAGCAACTTTACAATACAACAAAGGTTTCATGGTAGGGAGTTGGGAGCATTTAAAAGACTGTTCTCATTAAAACTGACAAACTCCTGCTTTCATGCTCTGGACAGACACAAGACCCTTATTCTAATATGCCTATAAAATGTTTTGGGCCATTGGTTATTTAAGAATTCTTTTTTCAGACTGACAATAGCTAATCTAATTCTTAGGAAATCCTCTCTTTTCTGCCACCAAAAAGTTTTGACTTAAACAAGTAGGAACTTCTCCAGGTACAACATGCCCTGAATCACTAACATAGGGCATCCGCCTAGTTTTTTTTTTTTCTTTTACAAATGAACTGAGAGATTGTGCATCTCCTGGAGTATGAAAATTATAGATCCAGCCTCTGTGTTTGCTACAGTATGGCATTCCATACCAGTAAGTATTGCTTTTAGTTTGGCCCACAGTTTCTTGGTCCTCCAGAAAGATGCCCTGGAGCTCTCCAGTGTTGACATTTGCTGGAGTTGGAAAGAACTTAGAGATACTCCACATAAGCCCTCTAATGGTTCTCATATCAAGGCAGTGGATCAACTAGCAAAAGGAATTTTGTGGTTAGCAGATGGAGAGAGGGAATCAGACCTAAAGAGTCAGTTGCCATCTTTTTTCAATTACTTTTGTGGAAAAATGGAATCCTTCATGTCTCACTGTTCACAGCCTTATAGAAGGCCCTGTATCATGACAAGGCTTGCCTCTCAGTTTATTACTAATCTAAAAGAGGAATTTGCATTTTTTTAAAAATGAATATCTTTGATGAATATTTAGATATTACACATATTAAGCTACACATGCTCATCAGCTTGAGGAAGGTACATCTTAAGATCAGAAGAACTGCATGTGAGAAAAACTGCTTATTATTACTTCTTGGTGAACACAAATGAGCTTGTAAAATGATATCCCAATTTAAAATGCCCTCGAAGCAGAGTCATAGCTCCTTCTCTCTATTTTTTTTTGAAATCCAAAGTTTTAAGGAAACATAATATATTATGACAATGACAAACACAAACAGACACATATTTGGGGAATAAAATATAGCCTTAATTATGAATAACATATAGAAAGAACTTCTTGATATGCTAAAATTAGCAAGAAACATACACATGAAAAGCAGAGCATCACAAGCACAATGGGTGACCAACTAATGCCTTTGAAGCCTTTGGTTTGTTACTGAGTTTAACAGTAATATATCTTTAATATATCTCAGAGGTGCTGACTTGCATTGCCTTATTCTATCAGGAAACAAAAGCAATTTCTTTTGGGATGGTTTTTTCCCCATAATAACTTCATTTTGTTATACTTGAGAATACAAGTAACCTTAAAATTAGTGCCATATCATAAAATGGGATGTACATTCTTTGAGGCTAATTTCAGGGAAGAGAGCACAATAATTATAAAGGAAAACTTTTAGAAAGTGAGAATAATCTCCATTAGAAATAAAACTTTTAGACTTTGTAAATCTGTGTAGTTCTAAATTTAACATTATAAATATCAGTTTATGTTTTGAAACACATTCCAATATCTAGCGAGATCAGGGCTCCATGGGAAGAGGCTATCTCTCCATTACAAAAGCCACCCATGTTGATAAATACTGTACAATGACTTCCAAATAAACTGTTTAGATTAGATTTATATTTACATTTTTGTAAATCTGTATAGACTATAAACATCTATTTAAATATGTTTCAGAGGAAAAGGATCACTATTGTGAAGCTAAACTATATACTGTCATAGAAAAAAGATGCATTGATGCTGTGCTGTCATAGCTTCCGCTGGGGAAAAAAAGAAGCTTTTAGGGAACCCAAAAAGTGTTTAGTTTCTAAAACAGCTCTGTTTTCTTTGCCACATTTGAAGGTTTTCTTAGTATTTTGTCAGATGTTGCAATTGGAGGTTTTTGGCCATCTCTGCACACTATACATTTTCTTCTGTCTACATGAATAGTGCTTTGACATCTGCAGCTTTCATAATTAACTTGGGCTTAACTTGTCACATTTGTGATGCATAAAAAGGGTGATGTTAGTGGTGAAAAACATCATTGATGGTAACCTCTGGAAAGTTTATAAAATAGACAAGAAAGGATCAAGAAAGGTGCTTTAGAAACTGACATGGTAATTTTTGGATTATATACTTTCCAGTAAGCAATGCTGACTGTAGAAAATTGAGATTGGAATCAAGCTATGAAAACATTTTTTTGTATGTTATGAGGTAGGATTGGATTAGGTGAGAGGAATCTATGGCCACAAATTTATAGTTCATTTTCAACACATCATCATTTTAAACAACACCTCCACCTAGTGGAATGCTTTTTTAAAAAAAGTCACTAATTTACAATACTGTATATGGATTTCACTGATTGCTTTCATTTTGCAAACAATAATCTTTAATATAGTTGTTACTGTATCTGATCATTATCCATAAAAAAACAAGGAAGGAGAAAGGAGGCATTTCGAATAAAAGTGAGCATTCTATCTAATTTAGGTTTGCATTCCTATTGGAAGCTTAAACGATGCAAGAGCTACTTTAAAGTTCAAGATCAAAGGAACCAGTGTCTTGCAATCTAACAGACAAAATGAATTGTAACACAATTCAAAAATATAATGAGAAAAATTAAGTAAAACAAATCAAAAACAAGGAAAATGAAGTAACAAAAAAATGGTGAATCCAGCCAACAACAGAACTCACAAGAGACTCCAGCCACCTTAACCCAATTCCTGAGACAAGAAAAGACCATCAAGGCCCTCCAGAACATACCAAGATGGGCAGTGGTGAAATTCAAACTTTTTTACTACTGTTTCTGTGGGTGTGGCTTGGTGGCTGTGGTATGGCATGATGGCCGTGGTGTGGTGTGGTGGGCGTGGTGTGGTGGGCGTAGCAGGGGAAAGATACTGCAAAATCTCCATACCCACCCCATTCTGGGGCCAGCCGAGGTGGTATTTGCAGGTTCTCCAAACTACTCAAAATTTCCGTTCTCCAAAACCTGTCAGAACGTGCTGGATTTCACCACTGAAGAAGGGAAACATCAGGCCTTTGTGGCCTATGCAACATTTCAAAAAGGTACAAAAATTAAATAAAAAGTAAGCATGCTGCAAATGACAGCATCAACATTTATCATAGTATTTGTTTGTTTATTGTTTTATTTATTTATTTATTACTGTATTTGTTGCTGCCCAGAGTAGTCCCATGGCAAGATAGGCAGCAAATAAATTTAACAAAAAATAATACTGTGTTGCTAAAACTTTGAATTTTGCAAAGAAATGCCTGTGGTGGTGCAGAGCATCTAACAGACCCAGTTTGTTTTTTTAGTATATATTTGATTAATGCATAGACATGGTCTTCCTGGCAACCATTCTATGAATAGCAATAGCACTTAGATTTATGTACCATTTCACAGTGCTTTACAGCCCTCTCTAAGCAGTTTACAGAGTCAGCATATTGTCCCCAACACTCTGGGTCCTCATTTTACAGACCTCAGAAGCAGTAGTGGGTTTCAAATCCCAGCACTACCGGTTTGCTATCAGTAGCATGTGGGCGTGTGCTTGCTTTGCAAGCGTGTGATGCTTCTGCGCATGTGCAGAGTATTTTTGATGATGTCTGGGCGGATGGACGGAGCCTCCCTGCTCCGAAGGATGGAAGGCTGAGTCAACCTTGAGCCAGTCAGGATCGAACTTCAGGAGAGAGTAGTGAATTAGCCTGCATTACTGCATTCTAACCACTGTGCCACCATAGACCATATCTCTGCTAGTAATCATTCCCATTCCATTGCTTTCAAAATGTGTCCTGCATAAAGAACTGCCTATCCCTGCATTAGAACATGACAAAGCATTTTGATTTAGGGAGACTTTAATGGATATATGAGAAAATGCAGAGGACAACATCTGGAGTGAGAAGACTGGCTTAAACTCTCCCAAAGTTATTTCCCAAAGCTTCCCCTTAATTCTATCAGTGGAGAGTTTCCCCTCCAAGATGCCTTCCTAATAGTCTTTGTGCCTCTTTTCTCTTTCCTGTCAGAGAAGTTTATAATGCCAAATGTTGTAATACTAACGAAGTTTAACCCTAGCTGCAGTTTTAATAGAATGAGCAATAAAATAAAATTGGAGAACAGTATAGATTGAAATATAACATTTGTAAAAAAAACAGTTATTTTCTTATCAACAATGGCATTTTCCTTTATAGTGTTTTTCAATTCAGTTTTATTACAGTCATATTATTGCTCATGTTCAGACATGCAGCACACAAGAGTATAGAAGTCAAATAAATTAGATAACATTATCCTAAATAGACATTCAAATAGAATCATTATTCTCTCACACATAATATTAGGACTGCCTGCTTCTTTCACACCAGAAAGGTTTAGTTTTAATTTCCCAACCTAAAATGTTGGGAAACATATTGGCACTAGATTATAGCCATAACAAGAACCCTAATATAGAGAAGCAAAGTGTGCATATGAACCAGTTTCTTCCCTTTGGTCATTAAGTGTTATTGAAAAAAAATATTCAGGAAAGTACTAAATGGCTAACTATTGTGTTTATGTTTCTCCAAGTTATGTATTTGTAATGTAAATGCATTTTATTTTAGAAGTTTATGGTTATAATATAGAGAGAAATACATTATATTTTAATATAACCCAAGACTCATAGGCAATATAAATGGGTCGAGCAGAGTCAACCAACATGCCATCAGTTTGTGCTGAGTAAAGGTTTTATTTAATTAAGGAAACACATTTATTTGGCATTTTGTCCTATACGCCTTTCACTACCCAACTGCAACAAATATGTTAACCTTTTGTTTCATAATATGATATTCCTATTTATTTATGTGGTATTTTTAAAGCTATTTTGTGAGCTTGGTAACAGGAATATAAAATAAAATGAATATAGAAAACTGCAAATGAAAGACTGTTAAGATTTGCATCATGTAACTATATAGTTTTAAAACCAGGGCAATAATTCAAGCCTGAAGCCTTATAGTGTATTTTTAAATTTTTGATGTATCTAGGCTTGTGTTGCCTCACATACTAAGAATAAACATATTATCTGGCAGGTGGTAGAAATGTTGCATTATATGAATTCTTGGTGTATATAAGCTTGTTTTGCTTCAACTATTAAGAATAACCCCAACCTGGCAGATGGATAAAAATATTGCATTACATGAATGAAATTCAGTACTCCTCTCTTGATTATGTTAACAGAACCAGATGCTGTTGATATCTTTTCTCTCTTCATCACCATCCCTCTTTTATATCACACACCAAATCGGTTTGAAGAAAGGAAGATAAGAAGATTTCTCTGCATCTACTGTACCTCTCCAATGGTGAAAAAGCTCAGGTACTGATTGCCCATTCCCTGGCTGGGTCTATGACAATTTTCAGCGTCCAACTCACCACGGCCAACTTGCTCCAGGACAACTCACTTTGGGACAAGTGTTACACTAATATCAAAAAAATAATGGAATGCAATCATTAAAGAAAGGATGCAAAAGGAGAAACAGAATGAAATGTGAATGGCAAAAATTAAAATACTTTTTTATTTATTTTAAATTATTAAATAGAATTGTAAATTGTCCCACAGCAAGTTGTCCCACAGTCAGTTGGCCATGGCGAGTTGTCCTGCAGTGAGTTGTCCTGCAGTGAGTTGGCTGAAGCAAGTTGGCTGTGTCAAGTGATCCCTGTTGTGGCTCCATCCTCCGAGCCTATCTTATCGGAGGAAGAAGGCTCTGAACATGAAGGAGAGGAGCCGGCCAGGCCTCCCTCTCCAGGCCCCTCCTCTCTGGCAATGCCTCAGGTGTCTGCTGAGGGAGAGGAGATTGACCAGGAGCCAGGTGTCTCTGATGACAGTGTTTGGGGTGATAAGTCGTTCCTGGATCTACGCCAACGAAGGCGAGATAAACGTTTGCAGCAGATGAGGAGGCATGCCAGGGAATAAGCTGAGTCACTGGACCACACCCCACAGGCTATATAAGAGAGTGTGGTGGCCATTTAGACTCTGTGACGGACAAAGCTAACTTCTGGCTATTCACTTTGTACAACGCCTGATCTGCTGAAGGTTTCATGTTTGAGCTAGACTGTTTTGAAAACTGTGTGTATTAGTTGGTGTTATCTGGTGGAGGAACACTCCCTCTTCTTGAAGTAAAGCACTTGGCAGACGGTTATTGTATTGCTGCCAAGTTCCTGATAACGAACCTGTGTGTGCCAAGTACTTCTTTAATGCCTGGCTGGCTGTTTGTGGGGGGGGGGATGGGGACAGAACAGTCCCATTATATCCTTGGCTATAGATATTGAGGCAAGGCAAAAGAAAGGTAAGAAAAAGGCTGCATATTCATATCTAATGACTTCTACTTGTCATTCAGTTGCAAGGAATAAGACACCTGAGCCACATGAGAAGCTATTACAGTGTGGGAATGGAAGAAAGCTCAAAGAAATGCAACTAGGAATGGCCAGATAAAAGGCAGCTCAGCCTGAAGCAGGAATGTGAAAATGGCAAACATCTTAGAAGGAAATCACTCAGATCTTTGAAAACTCCATTTTATGATACGATCCTTGCACCGTATACAGGATATCTCTATCTCTATCTTAGCAGTGGTTTTGATAATATCTCCTTCAGCTGCATCCCCCTTAGGTCCACACTGCTTTCTTCTAAAGCACTTATTTATTAATGTAACTAAGTTTGTTCAGTTGGCTTCCTCCCTTGCCTTAATTATTTGTATGCCTATCTAGAGGAAAGAGAGCAATTATGAAGTAGGATTTTGAAAGCATGGGAGAATTAATAGGATAAGATTAAATTGCTTTCTTATGCTTCAGCATAAGTAATGGAGCAATTATACCATTGGAAGGCAAATGGATCTTTGGTATTGGATTTAATCCTGTAAATAGAGGGTGTGCAAAAAAAGCAGAAAAAATGGGAACGTATTAAATACCTCTAACAAGTCTATATCAAGTTCACAAGAAATGTAACTCATTTCTCATGCTCTCCTCCTCCCCACCTCCCCCCCAAAATTGTTAAATCGCTATTTGTGTGGGTAAAATCTTATCTATTTGGCTCTTCAACGGTAGGAGTAAATAATGATATTCATATATGAAACATCATTAGAGCATTAGTCTAAATCTGAAAATATCAGATTCAAAACTCTAAGTAGCTATAAATTGACCAACAGCAGTAGGTTGTAATGAAGCAGTATGTTATAAATAAATATAATTCACATGACAGTTTTGGCCCAGTCATAATCTCTTGGTTTAATTCATTTTACATGATTATTAGAGTGGTACATTGACTTACTTTTGATGTTCTTCAAAGGGAAGTTAAGGCAGAAGTTTAAATAAGCATGTAAAAAAACTCTTTTTCCTTTAAATAACAAATTGTGGTGCTATAGAAAAAATTGATATCAATTTAAAAGGACCTTTTCTTATACAGACAGACAGCAAAAATAGAGTCCACACATTTAACTAAACCTCATTGAGGAGATTCAGTGAAAGAAGATGGAGAAACTTGCTAAGCACCATGTGGCCCCCAAAATACTATTAAAGGTTTTCAAAGGGAGAAGCCAACAATCATGTGGAAGGGGATTGGGGGTAAATATGAGTAAGTGTGAATAAAGGGCATAACAAAATGCGGCTTTCAAATTATGCTTTCCAATATTCAAGTGCATCAAAAACAACAAAGTGCCCAAAAATGCCTTAAAGACTAACAGACACATGGAAGATTGGTTAGCTGTAAGTTTAACTAAAATTATTTTAACTATTAATTAATTAAAAGTTGATTAATAAATATGGAAAAAGAACACTTTGGCAGAAATGATAACAAAGTAAAATATATTTGAATATGATAAATTGTATATGATATGATGTGATACAGTCAATGCTCTGTTTCAAAAAATATGCGGGTGTGTATGGAGTGTTCACTACAATCCAAAGTCTGAGACGTTTTTTCACAAATACTGATGACCTGCTGAGCATTTGAATTGAGTTAAATTACTGTTACGATATTTTCAGGATCAGACTCAATAAGTAGATTAAGAATTAGATATTCAAATATAGCACTGTTTATTTCAGAAGGCATTCTATATTCACTGAATATTCACAGATAGAAGCACAGAAGGAAAGCATACAGCTCCTTATAAATACATGGGGTGGAGCTAGATGTAGGAGTGGTTAAATATGAATATATTAAATAGAGAACAATAAGTTAACCCCTGATACCCTGGTCATATATTATTTACATAAAGGAGAATAAGGCATTTACTTGTGACAAATCCCCCTCTAAATGCCGATTCGATATATAACAATAATTACATTCAGATTCTGAACAATATAAAACTTGTAACTTAGAAGTCAAATATTTGTGCTGCTTAGAGGGTAAAGGCTTTGTTAGTATGTCAGCAATTTGCTCTGAAGTTTCACAATGGACTGCTTTAATAAATCCATCTTGAGATAACTGCCTCACATGTTTGAATTTTATATCTATATGTCTGGATCTTTGTCCAATGGCATCAGATCTAGATATTTCAATAGCAGCCTTATTATCTTCATGTATGATAAATGGTAATGAAGGTTTCATCCAGGTGTCTGACAACAAGTCATTAAACCATACGAGGTTATTTGAGGCTTTAGACAAACAGACATATTCTGCCTCAGTCGTTGATGTGGCTACTAAGTCTTGTTTACCAGTATACCAGTAAATTGGACAATTGTTAAGAAAAAATATATAACCAGATGTGCTTTTTCTACATGTGGTGTCGCCAGCCCAATCTGCGTCGGCGTAACATGTGAGGATGGGCTCTTTGTCACTATTGGGTTCCAATAATAAACAAAAATCTAAGCTACCTTTCAAATATCTTAATATTCTTTTGACAGCTTCCCAATGATATACTAGTGGTTTGCTGACGTGTCTAGACAACAAGTTGAGAGGCAAAGCGATATTGGGTCTGGTCCAATTGGAGATATATAGAAGGGAACCGATGACTGATCTGTAAAGTGTATTATCTTTAAATTCAGGGGATGACTCATCTGTGTTCCTCAGGAAATCAGTTTGCATGGGAGTATCACAGGGTTTAGCATCGTTTAAGTTACATTTGTTCAGGAGTTCTATAATCTTATCTCTTTGAGAAAGTTTGAATCCCTTTTTTGTTTTACTAATTTGAACTCCAAGATACTTATTTACCTTACCTAATGATTTCAAAGAGAAATGTTCATTTAGTTTTGTTACAAATGTTTCTCTCTTCTCTTTGTGTTTACCTATATACAAAATATCATCCACATAAATTAACACAAATTCTAAAGAGTCACCCTCTTTTTTAACAAAGAAACAGTTATCAGCAGTAGTGGCATTAAAATTCATAATTTTGAGCACTTTTACTAAACATTCATACCATCTTTTGCCAGATTGTTTCAGCCCGTATAAACTTTTATTTAGTAACCACGTTTCATTTTTGTTTGTATATTGACTGTGAGGCGCTCTTACATATATCTCTTTATCTAATTTTGCATGTAGATATGCAGTCTGTATGTCGCATTGGAATACATTAAGGTTAAGTGCTGATGCTATGACCAGTACAGTTTTAACACTCTCAGTTCTTACTGTGGGAGAGTATGTATCCGTGTAATCCTCGGGATATTTTTGTGCATAACCTTGAGCAACTAGTCTAGCTTTGTATAAGGTGTTGCCTCCTTCTAAGTTTTTGATTTTATATATCCACCTAGTACCAATAACAGTTTTATCTTTAGGTGCATGTGTAGGTGTGAATACATTTAATTTCTGCAAACTATCCATCTCTTTAGTCATGGCTGATTCCCACTTTTCCTTTTCTTCAGGGGGAAGTTTTAGCACTTCCTCGTATGTGTTTGGTGTTGATGTTTCTCCATCCATATACATTATATAATCTTTGTATTTGTTTGGTATTTGGTTTCTGTTATTCCTGATTGTTCTTTTTGGTTTACTATCATTGTCATGTAAATACCTAGCTTCTTTTTTTGTTAATGAATCTGTCTTTATTTTGTATTGACTGTTTGTCCATGTTTTGTTTTTGTTTTTATGTATGTTGTGATTGTATTCTTCTCCAGTTCTTTCCTCTTGGTGTTTAGTGTTTGTATAGTTGTTTGGGAAATTTCATTAAGATGTATTTTAGACCAGTTGGCCTGTTCATGGAATACAGCCGTTCTGGAAACTATAAATCTGTTGTTATTATCGATGAATCTGTACCCTTTTGTGCCTGTTTCGTAACCCATGAACCTGAGTCTCCTAGATACGTTCTCACCTTTACGTCTTAATTGCTTAGGTATGTGTACGTCTGCAGTGACTCCAAATATGTGCATATGAGCTATTTTGGGTTTCCTATTATACATCATTTCATATGGTGTCTTGTTAACAATGCTGGACCAAGTTCTATTTTGTGTATAATTGGAATATTGTAAAGCTTCTGACCAGAATTGTTTTCCTAAGCCAGCATCTTCTAATGTGCATCTAATCATGGTTTGTAATGTCGAGTTCTTTCTCTCTACCACTCCATTTTGGAATGCAGAGAAAGGGCTAGACGTGTAATGTAACATCCCTTTGTCTTTAAGCCATTGGGAGAATTCTTTTGACATGAATTCACATCCCCTATCTGTCATAATTTATTTTATTCTAATATTATGTTGTGTTTCTATACGTTTGTAAAACTCCTTAAATTTCTAAAAAGTTTCATCTTTGTGCTTTAGTGTATAGACAAAGCCATAACGACTATAGTCATCCACAATGGTTAGGAAATAACGTTTTCTATATGTGATTGATGGTGTTAATGGACCAACTAGGTCCATGTGTACCAAATCAAAAATTTTGTTGGTTGATCTTGTTGATTTTTTGGGTTTGGGGCTAGTTTTGAGTTTTGTAGATTTACATACTGAGCATTCCAAATAGTTTTTACAATTTTTTATTTTAACACCTTCAGCATGTTCAGTCATCTTTTGAACTACAGGAAAACTGTAAATCAAATGTATAAATGAAATAATTAGCATGTCTGTGATTCTCCAGCTGAATCTGTGCTTTCCAAAATTACCTGCTAACCTCCACTACAAATAAGCGTTGGTATAAATTGATTTTTTTTCTTTGTATGTGTGTGAGAAAGAGAAACAGAGAGAAATAAACCTTTATGGCAGTCTTGACTGCTGGCAAAAATCTGTATGCAAATATCCAAAAAGAATTGATAATATCAGGCTATTAGGAAAAATACATACAGATAATTTTGATTAAAAATAGCATTTAAAACAGATAATATGCTTTCTCAGCTACATGTGTGCAACAAAGAAAAAAGATTAAAATTAGCAGTGCAATAGTATAAGCTTTACACTAGTAGTAGAAAATAGAAAAGTATTGATAAAGCAATAAAATTCTACAAAGGCTATAAACTTATCTTACAGACCCTGTCAAACCTGAGAAGAACATATAGTATATAGTATATAGCATATAGCATATAGTATAATAGCTCCCATAGCATTTACCAATGCATAAATACCTCAAGAAGTTTAAAAATATCAGTGCTTAATGCTGAGCCTGAACCATTTCTGACTATCCATACTCTTAATTATTATAATAGTTCTTAATTATTTTGACCCAGATTTGCATACCACCATGCAAGACCTGGCTACCTCATCTGTTATTCTGGGTTGATGATAAAGTAGGAAGTAGGAAGCTTCTATTCTTGATTGGCGAATTCTGTTTTGGTCATCAGGAGTGGAGTAATTAAGAGCATTTCAGAGCACTGTATAAAATTGGCAATACAGAAGAACACATTTGGTAGTTTCAACCTGTCCTGAGTCACAGGGCAACATTTACTATGAAACCTGACCCGACTTAGCTTCTGGCCAGATAAGATTGGCCAAAGGTGTGCATAAGAGCACCAGTATGCATACCGTCCCTGTCCAAATGCTTCTTCTACCTGTGTCTATTTTATGTATCCAATCCATGCTTATTGTCAGGTTTCGAGGTCGTCTCAAATAAATTGCTTCAAGCTGCATTTATTCTAGTGCTGACACTTATACTTATTACCTAATACGTTCTTGATAAATAAATAAATAAATAAAATAAAATAAAATAAAATAAAAATGTCTTTTGAGACAGTAATATATAAACATGTTCTGGACTATGATTCAATTTTCAAGGTAAAACATAATCTAGCAATGTTTATTAACATACTACACACTCAAACACATTACATTCATTACACCATCCCATTGATAAAGAATCAAAACTACTAATTTCCAAATTTATCTCTGCAGAAAATCTAAAATTGTCGTTTATATAAATAGGACCATAATTAAAGAAAGAATACAATAACTATTGTTTGGGCAAACAAGAGCAATTAACATAGTTGAAAATCTAGTTTGCAGTCTTAAATAAATTTTTGAGTTATTTGATTGAAATTCTCAGTCATATAAATTCACACATTAAATAAATATTTTGATTAATGTGTTTTCTATCTATAAATATTATCCCTGATCAGACATCCAGGGTAATCTGGTAAAGTTTCTCTCATCTTCATTTTATGATAATAAGGAAGCACAGATCTATTCTAGACATTATCACAATCCATATATAAATTAAATTAGATACCACCATTTAATATAATATATAATTGAATAGACTGTAGAAACCATTTTATAACTCGGAATGAAATTATTTTTCACATTTTAGTAAAGGCTTATTTAGAATGTATTTGAAATGTAGTTCCAATACAAATATTTGCAGCAATCACCAAGACGATTTGCTTAGAAAACTCTCTGATAAGTTTCTATGTAAAAAATAGATTAATGAATTTGTTTTAAAATTTTAATTATCTCATTGGAGGAATGACACTTTTAATTATAATGTGCATTTTTTCTCTGATTTCAAAATAGAATCCAAAACTTCTTACGAATTATTTTGAATGTGTTGTAATTTTTATTTACATCCTCTCTAATTGCTCCAAAGACATTTAGAAATTTTGGCCCCAGGTGGCCGTGGAGGGGCCGAGGAAGATTTGAGGCAGAACTACAAAATCCTGATAATCCCCATCTCTGTATATACAGGGGGCTCTGTTGGAATAATCACTATTGTTAGCAAGGGTACACTAACAAAAGTCAAGCTATTGTTCTCCACAATTTTTCCAATGCCCTTCAGCTTCAAAATGAAGACTATGTATTACCTTCCTACTTTTATCATTTCTGGGCATTCTCCAAAGCCTTGCAGATATTTTATAATAAATAGTTGTATAAATTTTATCCAAACAATTGAAAATGTATATTCTATTAAATAAATTCTTTTCAGCTGAAATAGTGATGCAACTTTCTTAGTTAATACAAATATACAAGAAATGTAAGTTAAATACTACAGCATCCTTTATTGGGATAAAGTAAATAAGATAAATACTCAAATTCCTTTTATTTTTATGACTGTACACTCATGCCAAAAGTAAATCCTACTTAACAAAAATGTTGCTAAAATTGGATCAAAGGTTTAGCAATGCAAGCTCAGATAATCAAATGAAGATTAAGGCATTACATACATTTCCCCTTTGACCTCAAAATGTCTGATATCTATTATTTACTTATTATTTCCATTTGTAACCCTTCCTTCAATAGAAATATGGAGGGGAGCAGGAATCGTTCATTCATATGAAACAGGAGGAAAGTTGGTATTAGGCAGTGGTGGGATTCTGGGGGTCCTAGGGGGTTCGGCCGAACCCTTTGTTAAATTGCTGGCTCGCTACACCCCTTGCCCCGCCCCTCCGCAATACTATTTATTCCCAATAAATGGGGCGAGCGAGCCAGCAATTTAACAAACGTTTCGGTGTTTTTTTGTAATTTATTGGCCCCGCAGCACAGCTTGGCTGTCTCAGGAATTCTGGGAGTTGAAGGCCACAGGTTGTAAAAGAGCCACAATTGCCCACCCCTTCCCTAGGCTGAGTTCCACTGCCTGGGATCCACATGGGCTGCCACGTGGTTCCCCACCGGCTCCAGATGCAAGAGAGCAGAATGGAGAAAGCAGCTCCCACGCCTTCACTCACCCTCACTCTCTGCTCTGTTGGATCGCCGGCCGTTCGCTTACCCCGCCCACTCCCAATCTATTGCTGCCTCCGGAGCCCCAGCTGATGGCTAGAGGAAAAAAAACTTCAAACTCTTGCCGCAGGGCTTCAAAGGGCCGCCCTATAGCCAGTGGTGCAGCCACACCATTTGTTAAATTGCTGGCTTGCCCCGCTCCTCCGCACCACTATTTATTGCCAATAAATAGTGGTGGGCGAGGGGCGGGCGAGCCAGCAATTTAACAAATGGTTTGGTGGTTTTTTTGTAATTTTATTGGCCCACGGAGCTTCAGCATAGGCTAATTAGCCCCTTGATTCCTGGCTCTCAGCTGATTTGTCTCAGCTGTTTTGCTCAGGGCTCTGCTGCTTCCTTGCAAAGAGTCCTGGAGCAGATTTTTTTTCCCTTAGCTCTGCTGAAACACGAAACTGAAACTGCTTTGCTGTTGCTGCAACGTTGGAAAATTAGGCAGGCAGAATTCTTTTCTTTTTCCTCACCAAAATAGGTAGGTGCAAACAATGGGAAATTTAGGGAAATATTTTAAAACACAAAAGAAAAAAAGCTTTATTTAACTAGGGAATTGTAATAATTGAGATACTATTAATTGTATATTTCTGAAAGCAGAAATGGTTAAATTGTGGTTTGGAAGAAAATATGGGGGAAATTATTTGGTTTATTATTATTGGTAAATATAATTAATTGATTTGTAAGAAATTGGATTGCATGGAAATAATTGGAATATTCATGTTCATATTGATTAATATACAAAAAAGGTAGTTATATAACTAATTGATTTATATTAAAATGTTGAATTTATATTAAACAACTAATATTACATAATTAACCAATGTGAGGATGAATATAAAAATAGATGACAATGGGAAGGGGTATAATATAGAATAGAAGGGAAAATTGAATTTGATTAAGATTAGAGATGAGGATGAAGGGTAATATTGGTTTTTTACAAAAATAGATAAGGAATAAATATGGCAAAAAGGAAATATAGAAATTGTAAATTTAATTGAAATGACTAAACACTGTTTAAATTTGTGAACCGGCCAAATATTCTGTTCAATACATATATACTCCCTACTTCCTCTTCCTTTCTCCTTCTCCTCCTCTCTTCCTCCCTCTCTTACCCTCCCTCCTACTCTAATTTCCCTTCCCTTCCTTCATCCCTCTCTATTGCTGTATCCTTTTATGCATATGAACTACTCAGAGGGCTGAAAAAGTTATTTCTGACTGGTCCTCACACTTTTGACCAGTCCTTGAACTTACGACTGTCCTCACATTTTACGTTTTTGCCCTATCTTGTCACCATGGTGAAGAGAAGCAGTTGTGAAATGAGTGACATGGTTGTTAAAAATGCTACAATGGGCATAAATAATGATCAGTCATAAGTGCGAAGACCGGTCAAAAGTGCGAGGACCTGTCAGAAATCACTTTTTTCAGCCCTCTGGGTAGTCCTTTTGTGCAAATGGACTACTCAGAGGGCTGAAAAAGTTATTTTTGACTGGTCCTCGCACTTTTGACCAGTCCTCGAACTTACGACTGTCCTCACATTTTACGTTTTTGCCCTATCTTGTCACCATGGTGAAGAGAAGCAGTTGTGAAATGAGTGACATGGTTGTTAAGAAAGCTGCACGGGCATAAATGTGAGGATGGTCATAAGTGTGAGGACCGGTCAAAAGTGCGAGGCCCAGTCAGAAATGACTTTTTTCAGCCTCCTGAGTAGTCCCTATGCACATAGCCACGCCCATCCGATCGCATGATGAGCTAGCCACGCCTACACAGTCACGTGACCAGCTAGCCACGCCCACCCAGTCACATGATTGCCAAGCCACACCCCCAACTAAGTCACGCCCACAGAACCTGTTGTTAAAAAATTTGAATCCCATCACTGGTATTAGGCTATAGCAAAAAAATGTTACTTAGATGTTTTAGGAAACTGGTGTCACTAAATTCATTGGCACTCACAATTAAAATCATGTTTGCATGATTTTATTAGAATTGAACTTATTAATATGTCCATTTCTCAGCAGCTGAGGACATGTATGATTAGCAAAGTTAAAAATAGATGAGAGAACCAAGAAGATTGCACTTAAAGAACAATCTGTATCTATTTCATCAAAAAGGTGAAGAGACTCACATCCACAACTTCATCTCTTTCAAGATTGTGGCATCTATATTAGTGAACTAATATAGCATGGAACTAATTTCATGTCCCTCTTCTGGATAATGAATGAGAAGGCCAAGATTTTCCATGTGTTAAATGAATGCTTCATGAAGCCAATGGAGAAGGAGAAATACAGCCTGTTAACATCTGGGAATTTAAAGTGTATTACCGTATTTTCCGGCGTATAAGACGACTGGGCGTATAAGACGACCCCCAACTTTTCCTGTTAAAATATAGGGTTTGGGCTATACTCGCCATATAAGACTACCCCTCTTCCAACACACACCAAATAAAAATTAAAAAAACATCAACTGCCTCAACACAATGTAAAAGCAGCTGTGCTAGACCCAAAATGGCCCCTGCAACTAGCAGGAACCTCACACAGCCACAAAAAGCCCAAAAAAACAACTTTCACACTTTACACACACACACACACAACACAACACAACTGGCTCACCCACAATGTAAAAGCAGCCGTGCTAGACCCAAAATGGCCCCTGCAACAAGCAGGAACCTCACACAGCCACAAAAAGCGCAAAAAACAACTTTCACACTTTACAGACACAAAATTCCACATACAGCTTTGTGAGATTTTGTGTGTTTGTGTAGTTAGAGGGAAACACTACAGAAACACACCACATCTCAGAAAGCTGCACAAATATTATTTTATTTTTATTTTTATATGAAAACTAAATTTAAAACTTCCTAAACTTTAAATGGCTAGGTCTAAAAAAGAACAACTAAAAAAACCCCAATTAACTATTTTTTTAAAGCTCCCAAAGGGGAAAAAAACTTACCCAATAGAACAGGGGTCTCCAACCTTGGCAACTTTAAGACTTGTAGACTTCAACTCCCAGAACTCCTCAGCCAGCTTTGTTTTTACTGGCTGAGGAATTCTGGGAGTTGAAGTCCACAACTCCTGCCTGCATGATTGCAGGCAGAAAGTGGCTTGCTGATGGAATGGATTCAGGCAAGCGAAGCAAGGCAAGCGTGGCGATTACCAGCTAAGGTAAGCAAGCTGGAGGGGGAAAACTTTTTTCTTTTTACAGGGCTCTGGGCTCTGGCGATCCCAGCTGAGTTGCCTGATTAGCAGGCAACGCAGCTGGGATCGTCAGAGCTTGCAGAGTCACGTAAAAGGAAAAAAGTTTTTTCCTTTAACATGGCTCTGGCATCCCAGCTGAGTTGCCTGATTAGCAGGCAAAGCTGGGATCGTCAGAGCTTCGTCGCCAGAGCCATTTAAGGCTCGTTAGAGTCTTTTGGGCTGGTCTGCCTGGTTACAGGAGAACGACACCCGGCGTATAAGACGACCCCCGACTTTTGAGAAGATTTTCATGTGTTAAAAAGTCGTCTTATACGCCGATAAATACGGTACTAGTCCTAGTATTATGACTGCCATATGCAAGCACAGTGCAAAAAGAGATAGACAAAGATACTGCAAGATACTAAGTTATATTCCCAATGCATCCTGTCCCTCACATCAGATAATCATTATATTTAGACCTCTTTATGATCACTTTGAGCATGTATTATAAATCAGGAAACAAATACATTTGAGATCATGCTACTGTTCAAATTAAGCATGATGTACCCTTAGAAATTATTCTAAGAACCATATAACTTTAATATCAAAAAAGCTATTGCTTAATTTAAAGTTAAGGACAGAAATAATACAGCATTGTATTTTAATGTACAGTACAATATGTATATGTAAGATTTAAAACATTAAATACATATACAGATACAGTATATGTAACTTCATAATACTAAGAAGCTAACATTATGTATAAAAGTAGTCCTAGTTTTTATTATTTATCTCTCACTGGAAGATAATTTTACATTGTTTTGATTCATTTGGTTTGTGGCTCTGGGAATTGTACCTAGAGTGAGTTTATTTTGCCAAAAAAGTAATGCTAGAATCAGGCAGGATATTTATTTGGAAAGCTTTCTTTCCCACTGAAATAGTTCCTTTTGGTTTTTACTTGTTCAGGCTCCTTTTTCCCTTGATGTAATTGATGATGAGAACTCTTCCATGGAATCCAAGTAACCTCCTGTCTAAAGCACTGATCACATCAAAAGCTGTTTAGCTTCAGGATGATAGCTGCATTATGGGTTTTCCAGGCATCCTGGAAGTAAGTAGGGACTTTAACTCTCCCTGCACCACATTTGGAAGGACATTTGCAATAATTAGGCAAACTGCTGATGTCTTTCAAATATAGTCAGAGGCTAAATAAGACATGAATAATTCTTTGTTTGAATGATACCAGAAAGAAGCTTTTATAAACAGTGAGCAGTCAATTATTGCATGTTTTTCTTCCCATTTTATTTTCTTAGTCACTCTTTTCTGGATGCACTCCAGTTTGTTAATATTTTTTCATAAAATGCCATGCCCAGAGCTAGGCACAACATTCTAAATGTGGTCTGAAAAATAAACAACAGACAGCTGTTGATGCAGGCCAGGATTGCATTTTATTTCTTGTTGCATTTGCAATAACAATAATGTCAGCAATCTCCCTCTGTGGATAGACTATGTACAAGGATGTTACTGAAAAAAATGACAGATGTAGAGCAGATTTTATCTGACAAGGTAGAGATGGTATCAAAAGTAGATTTACAACTGACAGATTGAAAGAATCACTTGGAGAAGGATATTTCACTGGCTGCACAACCGAAATTGCCTGATGTTTTAAAATTCTAATGGAAAATTTAAATGATAAACCAAGAGAGTGACCTGGATAATTTTTTCCTATTGGATTTACAAAAGAAGTTTGCATCTTTCATCCTTTCTTTCTCTTTTCTTTAAGTTTAATTTGTACTATACTTTATTCTAATAATCAAAATTTTGAATCTGAATTATATACCCTCCCCAAAAGTAGCTTTTCATTTTATAGTACTGTTGACAGCAGCAAAAATATAACACCACAATAGGCTACAACTCTGATCCTAAGCCCAATTTTCAATAGCATAAAAGTTAAAATTCACTTACTAATTGCTGGTGCAGCAACTGTTCAAAGTTACAATAATGCTAAATAAAAAGTATGCTTGCATCGAATCTTCACAACCATTGCTGCATCCTGCAGTCATGCAATCGCCATTTGCCCAGTGTACAATTACAACCATCACAATGTCACTCAGTCATGTAATTGCCATTCATGTATTTCACAACCGGTGATATTTTCACTTGTAACCAGCAGTTAATATTGTACAGTATGGAAAGCGGAAGTAAAATCTGAAGTTGAAGCTATGTGATTTGGTAACAACCACATTGTTTTGCTTAACAACCAAAAGGGAAATAAAGTCATAAGCCCAGTCATGGTCATGTGATTTTCTGCTTAGGAATCACATCATTTAATGACTGAGTTGCCAGTCCCAGTTGTAAATTGCTAAGTGAAGACTACCTGTAATGCAATATCAACTTTGGATTTAATGTGGAGGTAGCATTTATATGATAGAACAGAAGGTAGAAAAAAGTTATGCACTATGTGACATGGCACTAAAATTTTGCAACAGTTTCTTATGAAAATTAAGTTGCAACCAAGAACTCTTTTGGAATATTTTCACACCCCGCAGATTGTGCATCTCTGTTCTCAACCATTCTTTTTACATTCCAACAGTTGATCTCTTTTTTTTCCTCCCCAGCTATTGTGTAAGGAGACAAATCAAAGGCACATCCACTGGTAGCTATGCTGTCTTACATTTTTATCTGACCATATCCATGTCCCAACCCCTGACAAATTTCCTCTACAACAATATTCAGACATTAGGCTAAAAATAATGTCTGAAACGAGTCTGAATCCCAAAACAGTTGAATATGAATAGTATATTTAGCCATAAAGATATTGAATTTTTTTTTATTGAAAAAGTTTTCAAATATAAGTTTTTCCCCCTTTCCCCCCCTCTTCCCTAACCCCCCCTCACCACCCATCCCCCCCTGTGACTTCTTCACAACAATAGGCTATTTCATAACTAATTACATACATAATATCTTTCCTTTCCCTTACTCCCTCCTCAGAATACTGACCCTTAGCATATTATTCTTATAACTCCCATTTTTACAATAATCTGCCCTTTTTCTCCTCCCCTAAACTTATAATGTATTATTACAATTTAACATTTAATCTTTTATATATATTAATATAACAATTTAAAGCGGCCTTCTCCCTACATCCACATTTAACATTTATTCAGTTCTATCCAATTCCTCCACTCCCCTAAATATATGACTTAAAGATCCTTTTTCTTAGACTAATCAATCAGTAAACTAACCTATTTCAACCCTTCAATTCCTGCAAAATCATGCAATACAATTCTAAATATAATCCACTGCCCACTTAACTAAGATATACACATATCTATATATGCATTTTGTAAAAAGAAAAAAGCCAATAACTTTAAATTTATAATCCATATAATATCTTCTTTGGTGTCTTTCCACTGGATTGTTAAATCCATCACCCATAATAGGGTAAAATAACATGCTGGTGCAACAGTTTGTTCAAAATCTTCAATCATCTTCTGCCCCCATCAGTAGTAAATATCCTCGTATATATATAAAAGTAAAAACAACCACTCGAGTGACATTATAATTATATCCATATAGTTATAGTTGTGGTATTCATCAGGATTGTTGATTCCCATCATCCTAATGAGTAACATCCAGATCTTCTGCATGCCCCAGCGTGACTCTCTTGCCTTATAACTCAAAATAATTATAATATATTTACCAGTAAAAGAGATCCAGAGTAGATGATTCAGATCCAACAAGGTAAGGCTCTTTTCACATCCCAATATCACGGCATTACAGAGATCTGCCACAATCATCAGGATAGTATTAAACAGTTGTTCGCCTCCACTATCTTTTCAGATATTCATTCATTTTTTAAAGTCTCTGGCTTCACTGTTGCTTGGTTTAGAAACTGCTGTTTCTATGAGATCTATTTCTTTTCTTTTTCTTTTGCGGGTTGAATTTCCATCCTCGTTTCGTGCCTACCAATTGTGTGTCGGCTGGTCGATTTTCATTCTGCTTTATGAGTTGTTCTTGTTGGGTTAGTTTTATCATCTCATCTTTCTTCTCCATCACTTGTATATCAACTGGTTGATTTGCGCACTTGTCTGTGACTTGATGGTTCATCACATTGGAGTCGGATGACACTGCTCTCTTATTTATAGACAGTCCAGCTGGGGTATCCAGGGAGTCCAAAGACAATTTATCCACTACAGCCTCTGTAATTTGATATTTTCCTTTTGTTTCCAACTTCTTTTGCTTATCCTGTATTATGCCTAAAGATGTTAAGTTCATTTTTAAAGTTTTTTGATAAAATTCTTCCGCTTTTTCAACAGTGTTCAGTTGATATCTTACTCCTTGATGTCTCAATATTAAACCAACTGGGGCATCCCACCTAAATAGGATATTTCTTTTTTTTAACTCAGTCACTAGAAAGCCAAATTTCTTCCTCTCCATTAGCATCTTAGTCGGGAGCTCCTTAAAAATCCAAATGTTTCTTCCATGAAATTGCAAAGTAGAATTAAAAGAGTTCTGCACAATATTATTCCTAATTTCTTTATCTGTAAAATAGATCACCACATCTCTAGGCAATTGCCTTTGCTTTGCCAACCAGGAGTTTATTCTGTAAATTCTATCAATCCTGCAAAACACTTCATCAGGTTGAACCTTTAAAATTCCAGCCAGAATTTCAGAAGATATTTTCCTTAAGTCATCTCTATTATTTTCCTGCAGACCTCTCAGTCTAATTGCGTATTCTGTAAAATTATATTGAATCATTAAAACTTCTCTTTCAATCCTCTGTTGCACATTTTCTCCATTACCAGTCTTTTGGTCAACCTCCATTTTAGGTTTGTCTTCTGAGCTATTATCCTGAATGTTTACCAAATCCTTTTTAATTTTTTGAATCTTGTCATCCAAATTCTCCTCAGTTTCCTTCATTTTAGACTCTAATAATTTAGTCTTTGCATCCACCCGAATCAGAAAGTCTGATAAACCATTAGCTGTATTTAAAATCTTTCGATTCAAAAAGTCAAACTTTGATTTTACCAATTCACCAATTTCTTTAATTTCCTGCTTAAATTTTTCGAGTTGCTGGTTCACAATCTCATCCCTTCTTACAATCTCTTCAAGAAGAAATTCTATTATATTAAAATCAGGTTTCTGACACTGGAGAGTTACAATTTGTTGGTGTAATTTATTAATGGGGGAAGTTCCCCCCCCCCCGTTTGTCTAGCTGTGTGAGTCCCGATGCCATTTCCCACACAGACAAGATTTAGTAAAAAAGAGAGAAAAAATAGAAAACGGAAGGACTTTCCCTTAAAAAAACAAGAAAAAAAACCTCTTTCCGATCAAAAACAATATCAAGTCTCCAGAGAAAAAAAAAGAGAAGAAGACACAGGAGCGAAGTTTTGTCTACAAATGTAGCCAGTGATATTTATTCCGCTACATTGTAGTAATAAAAAACGGAAGGACTTTCCCTTTCAGCCTCTTCTCCAGCCGCGGCAGACGCCATTTTAAAAGGCTCTTTTTCCCCCTTTCCTCTCCTCTTTTCTCTTAAGTAATTTTTTAAAGAATAAGTAAAATACTTGCGATTCAGTATTAAAGGTCCAGCTCACATTTTCTTTGAGTATTCTGTTAAATTCGCAGGCTTGCTCTTGACGCCTGGCTCTGCATTAGCAGAGGTCTCCCAAAGCCCGGAGCAGCGGCAGGGGATATGGGGCTTCTCATCCGCTCCGTCCCAAAAGTAAAAAAAAAACTTTTGGGGCTCTGCAAAGAGTTCTACCCACCCCTGCCGGCTCTATCTCCGTTTCCTCATGGAAACGGAGTTTTTTCGAGCCGCCATTCCGCTGTGAAGGCGGCTCTAACAGGCAGTGGAAGCTGACGATCCCAAAGGAACGTCTGGCGGCGGCCAGCAGCAAACCGGAAGTGAAGATATTGAATTTTTCTTTAGGCCTGCAGGGTTGACAAGACAGGGAATGACATAGCAAAAGACTGATTCAATTTC
This sequence comes from Arizona elegans, assembly GCA_022577455.1. Lineage (NCBI taxonomy): Eukaryota > Metazoa > Chordata > Lepidosauria > Squamata > Colubridae > Arizona > Arizona elegans. The sequence goes on along the minus strand of JAKOOJ010000009.1, from coordinate 33,722,812 downwards.
CTTTGAGATAAATTTATAATTGCCAGAGAAATCATTCAGGTTTTAGCAATTATTAGGAAAAACTATTTGGAAGTAGTCATCAGGGGCATGATCCTACATTAAAGCCATTAGGGTTAAAGCTGAGTTTCTCTTTATGACAGAGCAATCTAAGTAAGAAAGGGAAAGATAAAGTGAACAAGCAGAGAAAAGAGGTTACTAGTTTATGCTCATCTGCATACAAAATGTATAAGAACCTTTTTGTAATAAGACTTGCATTCATTTCTACACTTCAAAATTTAATGGAAAGTACTTTAAATCAATAACCTGCATATGTGAAGGACAGCAAAAAGCATTAAAGGTATCATTAAAGGAGGGGGGATCTTTTTTTTTTTTAAATAAACTTTTAAGTGGTTCTCCATAGGCTAAAGCCGGAGGTGGCTTAGGCTGTCTTCCACTCCAACACTTTTTGTAAAGAGTAGATGTGCTTAATTTCTGGATCTTATTAAAGCACATTCTGGAGCAGGCCAAAGTTGAAGTACGTGCGTTAATAACATCTAAACAAAGTTTCCTCTTGGACTTTTGTTACCTCCCTAGCAATTATCATGTAGGAGCTTTGCTATCCAGCTTCTCCAGGATATTTTTTTAAAAAAAATGAATAGAATTCAGTGTTAGAATACTTTACTTACAATAACAGACTTTCTGTGGCCAAAATGAGTCAGAATGACTCGGAAGGTGCTTCCAGATGGAAAGCTTCTAGTAGACTTTTTAAAAAAATATTTGGGAAGTTATTCTTCCTTTGTTTTAATTTATTTTTTTTTAAATTCATTCATTGGGTGAAAAGAAGGAAAACAGGAGGGGAAAAGGGAGAAAAATACAGAAGGACTACGTGGCAAACATGCCATTCTGATCCACTGAAAATTATGTGAATGAATCAAGGCGGTTGCATGAATATATTTTAACAGCAAATATTTAAGCTGGATAAAAAAATATTTAAGACTAAACCTCAAAACACAGTTTTGGTGTAGTTGCTAAATGCACTTGTAGAACAGGGACATCAAATGTTCTAACACTACCACACAGCTGGGTAACCTTAGTCCAGTCACTTTTTCTCAACCAAAGCAAGAAGACAATGCCAAATCACTTCCAAAATGCTGGGATTTGTCCATATGGTTTCCAGGAATCAAAATGGATTTGAAGGCACCACAAAGCAAAAACAACTGCAAAAACTTCAACTATTTTAAGTAGTGTTGAAATGTTTTAACTGGAAGCAGCAGTGAGAGAAAAGGGGACCAGGACCAAAACCATAATGCAGGGATTTCCAACCTTGGCAACTTTAAGCCTGGTGGACTTCAACTCTGGGAGTTGAACTTCACCAGGCTTAAAGTTATCTAGGTTGGAGACCCCTGCCATAGTGCACCCGGGCATGCAGATTAAGACTTCAGAAGTCCAGTTAATCACAAACCAGCATCCAAAAGGAAAAACATGGGACAGGAACTTTCCCAGGGCAACTTCCAGAGACAGCATGAAAGCATGTAGTCCAGTGGTGGTTGCCCCCATTTCGGACCGGTTCACAAGAGCCAGTAGTAAAACCAGCAGGAGGTTCTGCCCATTGACCCAGACGTCATCAGAAGTGATCTGCACATGCGCGCACAGGCACGATGCAAACCAGTAGTAAAGGTAGGTAGAATCTACCCCTGATGTAGTCATTGACTGGTTCACACACTGGTCTCAGTATGTTTACCCATACTTTATTGAATAGATCACAATTCGCTGTGCATAATTCAGATCTCCAAACTGGGATCTCTGAACTTGGCTGAGTATGCTGAAATGAAACAAAACAAATTGTAAGGGCCAGAGGTCAAAGTCAGACAGCAAAAGCCAAGACCAGACAGGATGATAACAACAATGAATAGATAGATGTCTTCTGTCACTTCCACTAAGATGCAACCTACTCCTCAGGTGCATATGTCATATCTGCTACATACATATATCTTGTAGTATTCAGCTGCCATTGCTGGTTATTTTCTCTATTATTGCCTTTGTATCTTTCTGTAGAACTGCTATCGATAGAACTGCATTATCAAAAAAATGCTTTCCTTCCTGATGATAGTACCAATTGTAAGAAATAGCCTTGGCACTAATTGAAATTTCCTTTCTAAAGGTAACAGTATATTTTGAGGTGACATACCACATCAAGAGAGAAAATATATATTCAATAATTTGTTTGTATTACTTAACATTTACTCTTTGAATGTCGAATTTTTTCAATCAGTATTTGATAGTTCTAATTTTAATATAGTTGTGATTATTTCAGTAATATTTTGCCAGTCTAGAAATACATTGAGAGCTCAAACTTGCCTGGTAGCCATTATAGGAGCTACAATCAAAACATGTATTGAAAAGCAAGCATCATGATGGGGAAAGTGCTAGGACCATATGTAAGCTACCTGAATCTTGATGTTTTTTCCAGATCAAAAATTCTAACATACCTTTTTGTTACCTTATAGTCTACTTCTGGATATATGAAATAATAATCCCTATTTAAATAGGCAGTTCAGAATTTCTTTTCATATCTTATCCAATAAATAGTAAACAAAGCAAAACTTTCATCTACTCTCCAGCAACTCTTTCCAATACTTTGAAGCCAGACTGACTTTCTCTGCAAATGTTTTGTTCTTTGTGGACAGTTGGCTCACAATTATATGAAACTTCAACTTTATAAACTAAAGCTTTTAAGCACTTCAGGGGCTCCATGTATGTGGAACTAGCCAGCTTAGATTCAATTATTGGTTGGTTGGTTCAGCAATACTCAAGCCATACAATCCAAGTGATTAAGTACTTATAAAGAGACACAGAGCTTTCATACAAAGAGTTAACAGACAATCTTATGGCTACAACAATTCATTGCCTCTAAAGAAGTTTTATGAACAGCAAAGTGGGCATCTGAAACAACAATTTGAATATGATATGCTGAGGTTGCTTTGCCAGATAAAGCTTTTAGCATGTAATCTGCCTTATTCACAGAATGTTATAGGGGCCAGATGTTACTGGATTCCACTTGTAATTTACCATCTTTTCTATCCACAAAAATCCATTAAGTTAAAAAGAAAGGGGAAAAAGACATAATGCCTGCCAACATTAGTGCTGGTATAGAAACTGAAAACAATGTTAGGAATGTGATGAAATCAGAGAAAAAAGTCCTGTTTGGTTCCAAAGATAGCTTTCAGACAAGGAATCTTTAGATTACTTAAAGATAAGCAAAGCATGAGATCAAATAATCACTGTCATCATCCTCATCATCCTCATCATCATTTTAGACATTGGCATTCCACTGGAAGATGAAGGCCTCTTCAGCATGTCTCCAACCAATGTCATCTTGAGCTTTCTTTTGCTAATTGGGCCCACAATGCTTGCTGATATCATCGATTCATCTTGTTTTAGGTCTCTTTATCAAGTAGAATCCATTCTATGACTGCCTGCCACCAGTTCTTCTTGCTATAAGACCAATTTCACTGCATTTATTTTAAATAAAGTTGACTGTGAATTTAAGATGATCAACATTTCTAAATAAAAGCTTGATAAAAATATTTTGCAAAGGCCACCATTGTATCAACCTAGGATTGCCAACACAATCCCATATATTTTCATCTGTCATAAATGTGTGCCTGTGACATATTCATACAGCAATGTGTATTAGACTGGTTTGTGTATGTATGTGCATAAGTGAATGTGTGAAGAGAAGGATAAAGGAATATATTAATTGAATTTTTAAATGTGAATTAAGAATTGATTTCTTAAAAAATAAGTTTCCCTGTTTTACAAACTATTTACTATATATATATCGTCATTGTTTCACAGACAGACAGCACTTTAAAATGCAAATATAAATTATAAGAACACACACATGACTTTCCTTTTTCTTTCAGAAACAGTAAAAAATAAATCAGGAAAGATGCTTGAAATGAAATGAAAAGAAAAACAAAAGAAGGACACTAAGGAAAGTAAGATGAGGGGAAACAGTAACAAACCGGGGGAGGGAAACTCTAGGTGATACAAAAAGGGTTAAATTCACCAGACAAATCACCCTTCCAAGCAACATTTTCCCAAAGGTGCTTTTTTCAGAAGGCAACTGGACTTCCCTTTGTTTTTTCTTTGAAGACGTTTCTTCAAAGGAACATCTGCAAGGAGTATAAATCCTTCTATTCTTCACTATTCTGTCAGAGCTGAAGAAGCTTCTTGGATGAGAAGTGAAATGTCTTCAAAGAAAACAAGAAAGTCCAGTTGCCTCCTGAAAAAAGCAACTTTGGGATAACCATGACCTAAATGACTGAGAATCTCTACAGACTTTTATCCAAGCAACAATTTATCCAGGCTAATTTCAAAGGCATCCATGTTTTGGATAACTGTAGTATATTGCCTTTCACCCTTTTTTGGCATAAAACTAAAAACGTACCTTCTAGAAATGATGGATGATATCACTTCAAACAATCTTGCCATAGAAAGTGTCTGGCCACATTTCCTTTGGCTAGTTTGCAGGAATTGGGTATGTCCAGTCTAGAGCAAAGAAGGAGTTGGGGTGACATAATAATAGCATTCCAGTATTTGAGGGGTTGCCAGAAAGAAGAGGGGGGTCAACTTATTTTCCAAAGCAACAGAAGGAAAGGTAAGAAACAATGGATGGAACTAATCAGAGAAGAAGAGAAGAGAGGAGAGAAGCAAGGAGAGAAGCAACCTGGAATTAAGGAAAAACTTCCTAACAGTGGGGATAATTAAGCAGTGGAACAGCTTGTCTTCAGAAGTTCATCACTGGAGGTTTTTAAGAAGAGATTGACAACCACCTATCTGAAATAGTATAGGATCTCATACTTGAGCAGGGGGTTGGACTAGAAGACCTCCAAGGTTCCTTCCAGCTCCATTCTGATTGATAACTGCAATGAATTTCCCTCTAGTATGCAAAAACAAATTGGCTATTTTCTTTACAAATCAAAGATGCACCTTTAGATCAGTCAAGAGATACGCTGTTCTGATTCAAATAGTTATATGACATTTTTTTCCCCGTGGGTATGATTATTTACACAATTCTTTAATGTATAACATATTTTTAAAATAAAAAGCCTGACAGCTGTATCATATTTAGAATATATAGTCTTAGCCACATGTATGCATTGTAGTTTTACAAAATAGAGCTGTATACACATCATTGACTGCTTATGAAAGTATATTAGCTATCACCCTCCCCCTCAAAAAAAGACCCATTAAAAGAAAATACTTAAAATATGTGTTTGCTGCTGCCTAACCATTTTCCTTGTGGTGCACATCTGGCGGAAACCAGTCAGGAACATACCATTGATAGTCTGGCTGCGCAGAACAATAAAACATTATTACAGCAACATGGACTTCATAGGCATTTCAAACAAAAGACTAGTATAAATAGTAAATATAATTATATTATAAGACTTAGTCATATCAAAGTAATTTCCTCCTAAATTGGTCCCTCTTATTTTCATGAATTAATTCTTCTGATTAAATTCTTCAGCTGTTTTTCGTTTTATTCCTGTCTTTTTGATGAAATCTCCTAAATCAAATCCTAAACTTTATTAATGTTAGCAAATCAGATTTCTGAGAATTTGATGAATCTTAAAAAGCAACAGAAGAATACATGGCAAAATGGAATGCACCTGATGCTATCATAAACAGATCTCTAATGACTGTCAATGTCAGCTGAAGAAGCTAAGAGAAACCTGGTATGCATCAATTTGACAAGTGAAGATGTTCCAAAGGGAACTTGATTGTGTTTGTTACAATTATTTTAAAATGCATTGACCTCATAGATGAAATTCTAATCTCCATGTCTGATGGCAGTAAGTTAGGACTTGAGTACTTTTTTGAAAAAAATGCAGGTTTTGCAAAATCATGCAGTATTTCAGTTAACATATTCATTTCAGATATTAATTGGAACACTGAAATAAAATGTTAAAAGGCAATGGAATGGGAGGCATAGATATATTTTGAATTGTCGGAAAACAAAACAACAGAGTTGGAAGGGATCTTGGAAGTCTAGTCCAACCGCCTGCTCAGGCAGGAACCCCAACACCATTTCAGACAAATAGTTGTCCAATCTCTTCTTAAAATTTTCCAGTGTTGGAACATCCACAATTTATGAAGGCAAGTCGTTTCACCAATTAATTATTCCAACAGAATCCATTTTATTGGTGTGTCCCAAAATGGCAATTATCAGCCACAGTACACACATTAGAAGTAACCCTACCCTTTCAGAGTGTCTCTTATTATGCTTCCTTACAACATTCATACTAAAATAGTGTAGCCATCCACATTTTTATTTTAAGAATGTTTATGGACTTACGTGTAGACATTCTTAGAAATAAGGCTGATGCAGAGGTGATTAATTTACATTGCAACATACCAATTTCCCATATTAAACTCTTAAAATGAGACTGGAAGTGGAAACTGATAAGCACTAAAGAATTTGTTAGTGAGCATATTGGTGTTCATAGGTACCCTAAGGAGGACCTATGCTTTTATGTTTTCTTCAAAACTAAAGAGCTCAATGCACTTTTGGATAGGTACAAAATGATACTCCAATTTAACGAAGGCTATAAACAAACAAATGTTAACCAAATTTTCAAGTAATCTACATCTACAAAGTAATACATTGGTTTTCCCTGAACAGTATTTTTCATTATATTCTAAATGTTATGTGATGTATTATCTGTTTCAAAACTTATTGTTACAGTTAGAATTCTCTTTTAACCAGGATATCAAATCAATATAAAGTTGTGATAGAACACTAAACCTATGCACCAAGACAAATTCCTTGTGTATCCAATTACACTTGGACAATAAAGAATTCTATTCTATTCTATTCTATTCTATTCTATTCTATTCTATTCTATTCTATTCTATTCTATTCTATTCTATTCTATTCTAATCCCATAACTGTTAAAATTGGCCTCATTGCCTAAAAGAGCTGAAATTAACAGTCCCTATTCTTATATCTATCTGGGACTGTATAAAGATTGATTTGTTTTTCACTACAAGGTTCTTAAAATGGATTTAATATCTCCATGTATGCCATCAGTGTTAGGAACACAGGAGGGGAATAAAGAAATGCAAAATGAACAAGAGACTGAAACCCAGGCTAAGCAGATGGAGATGGAGATAATGGAAAAACAACAAGTCACAGAGGCTCCTTTGGACGAGTCGCTTTTGGATTCTCCTTTAAAGGTTATATCTGGATTACTTACAAATACAAGAGAGGCGGCTTTGGATTTTAATGCGATGGTTCATCAAGTTACAGACCAGCATGGAAATCAATCAGCTGATATACAAGTTCTAGAAAGGCATCCAGGATGGAGATCTAAACCACAAAAAGTTAAGAAAAGAAGAAGCAGGTCCTACAAAACTAAAAAATCTTAGACTAAACAACAGTCTAATGCCAGTTACTTAAGAGACGATTAAAATGAAAATATAGCTGAGGTAAATTATTGACTTGTACTATTTTGAGAAGAATGACAGATCTCTGCAGTGCTGTGCCTTAGGGATGTGGAAGGAGGCCTCTAATTGAGTGGATTGGAACTTTCTATTTTGTACTCTTTGTAAAATGGATTACGTATATGTTGAGCTATAAGGCACGAGAATTATGGTGGGGCATGCAGAAGATCTGGTTGTTACCCTAACACGGTGGTTGGAATTAATAATCTAGATGAAAGACACTACAGAAGATATTATATGGAATATAAATATAAAGTCACTCGGGTGGTTTTTTATATACGACAACATTTTTTCCTGATGGGGGCAGATGGTAATTGAAGATACTGAATATACTGTTGAAAACAGAACTTGATGTTACCCTAATATGGGCGATGGAATTAACAATCTAGCTGAAAGACATTACAGAAGATAGTATATGGATTACAAACTTAAAGTCATTTGAGGATTCTGTTTATATATGGAAATATTTTTTAGTGATGTGGTGTGGGCAGAAGAACGGAGATATTAAAATATCATGTATGGTAGACCTGTAGCAAATTGGGTGGAGATAGGTTAGGTTACTGATTGTTTAGCTTAGTAAAAGGGATGTTATGTTTAGATATAAATATATGTAAAAGATTTGAATTAAGAGATATATGTATGGGGAGGGAGGAAATGGGTAGATTATGAGTTGAATAAATGCCAAATTAGGAATTATTATAAAATTTTATAGTTGAAGATTGCTTTGAAATGTATAGTGTAAGGGGGATATAATAACAATGTTAGAAAGAAATGGTCAGCATGTGGGGGTGGTGCAAAAGGATGGTAAAGTATTATTTAACTTGATATTAATGATTTTGTTTTGAAGAAGCCATGGGGGGGAGGGGAGGGGAAAAAGGGGGGGTTAGGGAGGAGAGGGGAGGGGGGAAAAGGGGGGGAACTTGTATTTGAAAAACTTTTTCAATAAAAAAAAAAGATTGATTTGAATTCAATAGTTAGGGTTAGGTTCCTGGATATATGTAAATATGATGAAAAACTTAATGCTAGATTTACAGAAGAAAAATAGCTTAATAGGAAGAAGCTGGAGAATGATTCCAGTGACAAAATTATTTCCTGGAAAATTTGTCAACCACAAAAAGATTACCACTAAGCCAAATCTCTCATATTCAAAGCTTTCCTGTACTTGATTTTTATGCAAGAAAAAGATGGAATTTGTGTAATGCAGTACTTCCCAAACCTAGGTAAATTACCCAAAATTGAGTAAAAGACGTTTTTCTTTGGATAACAAGACATGAAACTATTACCCACAGCACAGAAGGACAATCATATTTAAAGAAGGACTTTCTAATAAGCAGTTTAGGTAATAAAGGAAAAGTTTGGAAAACACTGGTTTAATATGTGACAATTATAGAAATATCTGGTTTCATTAAAACTATATTTGCCGAGGGATTATCTTTCCTTTGAGGAAAAACCATGTCTGATCTACATTACTCAAGCACTTATCAACCCAATAGCAGATTTCCTTTAAAGGCCAACCACAAGTTATAACTATGACAGCATGAAGAACATTCATAACTGTTTCGTGATGCACATGTACTATAACAGAAAAAGTAATCTAATCTAAACACCTGATGAACCAATTGTCCATCTGCTTATTTTCTCATAACTTCCTTTAGAAATGCTTTAGGACAGCTTTTGTATGTTCTGTCTATCAAGATCTATTTAAGTCAGGGGACTTCCGGTTTGGTCTCTGTCGCTGCCAGACGGTCCCTCGGGACCGCCAGCCCCGTCGCCTGTAAAGAGCCACCTTTACAGCTGAAAAGTGGCTCAAAAAACTCCATTTCCATAAGGAAATGTGAGGCACAGTTTTTTTTTTTACTCTCGGGGACGAAGCAGATGAGGCTCCCTATTTCCTTCGCCGCCGCTCCGGGCTTCGGGAGACCTCTGCCTTTTTGCAGAGCCAGGCGACGAGAACAAGCCTTTTAAAGAAAATTAACAGATCGTTTATTGAAAGAGGATGAATTCTGGACCTGGGACCCTAAATCGCAAGTATTTTCATTGACTTTATAAATGATATTGAAGAAAGGAAAAAAGAAATTTAAAATGGCGACTGCTGAGGCTTGAGAAGGGAAAGCTGAAAGAGAAAGTCCTTCCGTTTCAATTTAACAAGCCACAAAGTAGCGGAATAAATACTGCTGGCTACAATTGAGAAGAAAAAGTTCTACTCTTATGTTTCTTTTTTCCTGGAGATCTGATACTGATCTTGTTTGGAAAGAAGCTTTCTTTTCTTAAAAAAGAGTTTGTCTGTGTGGAAGGATGGCGTTTAAACTAACAAAGCCAGACAAACAGGCAGCGGGGGGGGGATTCCCCCATTTATAAACTACGTGAACAAGTTTTAAACCTACAGACTCAGAAAAATGATTTTAACTTAATTGAATTTCTCTTGGAGGAGATGGTAAGAAGGGATGAAATTGCGAACCAGAATCTTGAAAAATTCAAGCAGGAAATTAAAGAATTGATACAATTAAAGTATGACAATTTGAAACAAAAGATTATAACAGTGGCTGATGCCTTTACAGAATTATTTATAAAGATGGATAATAATATTAAGTTATTAGAGTATAAAATGGAGGAAATTGATGACAAGATTTATAATTTGGATAATAAAATACAAAGAATTGAAAATGATTTGATAAATATTCAAGACAATAGCTCAGAAGAAAAATTTAAAATGGATGCTGATCATAAGACTTGCAATGTAGAAAATATAAAACAATGGATTGAAAAAGAAGTTTTAATGATGCACCACAGGTTCACAGAATTTGCGATCAGAATGAGAGGATTACAGGAAAATAATAGAGATGATTTAAGGAAAATATCTGCTGAAATCCTGGCTGGGATTTTAAAGGTTCATCCTGAGGAAATATTTTGCAGGATTGATAGAGTCTACAGAGTAAATTCTTGGATTGCAAAGCAAAGACAACTGCCTAGAGATGTAGTGATTTATTTTACAGACAAAGAAATAAGAAATGATATTGTGCAAAAATCCTTTAATTCTACTCCACAACTGTATGGGAGAAAAATCTAGATATATAAACAATTGCCGCCTAAGATGTTAAAAGATAGAAAGAAATTTGCATTTTTGGTGACTGAGTTAAAAAAACAAAATATTTTATTTAGGTGGGATATTCCAGTGGGTATAATATTGAGATATCAAGGAGAAAGATACCAATTAAATACTGTTGAAAAAGCGGAAGAATTTTATATAAGATTTTGAAAATGAGTTCAATATCTTCATGCATAACACAGGATAAGCAGAAGGAGTTGGAAATAATGGAAAAACATCGAGCTACAGAGGTCTTTGTAGATGAATCGCTTTTGGATCCTTTAGATGTCTCAGTTGGACTACTTAGGAATACGAGAGAAGCGGCGTTGGATTCTAATGTGATGATTCATCAAGTCACAGACAAGCATGGAAATCAATCAGTTGATATACAACTTATAGAAAAGAAACCTGAATGGCGATCTAAGCTACAAAAGCAAAACCACAGATCAGAACGAAAATCGAACAGTTGATATACAACTCATAGAAAGGAAATCAGGATGGAGATCAAACCCACAAAAAGTCAAGAAAAAAAGAAATAGGTGTCACAAAAACAAAAATTTTTAAACTAGGCAACAGTGAAGCCAGTTATCTAAAAGATGATTGAATATATGAAAAGACAGTGGAGGCGAAGTATTGGTTAATATTATCCTGAGGAGAGTGACAGACCTCTGCAATGCCGTATTTTTGGGATGTAAAGAGGGCCTTAAACTGTTGGATTGGAATTATCTATTTTGGATTCTTTGATAAATGTATTACGTTTATGTTGAGTTATATGGCAAGAGAGCTACGTTGGGGCACGCAGAAGATCTGGTTGTTACCCCATTATGATGGTTGGAATTAATAATCTTGAAGAAAGCCACTGCTACAGATACTATATGGAATACAATTATAATGTCACTCGGGTGGTTGTTTTCTTTTTTATATATACATACATGAAGATATTTATTACTGATGGGGGCAGATGATAACTGAGGATTCCGAACATTCTGTTGGAATTAGGATGTGATGTTACCCTAATATGGGTGATGGAGTTAACAATCCAGTTGAAAGACATTATAGAAGACATTATATGGATTACAAGTTTAAAGCCATTGATTTTATCTATATAAGGGAATATTTTTTTAGCAGGATGGGCAGAAGAATAAAGATATTAAGAATTGTTATTTTGTAGGAAAGTTGGTGGAGACAGGCTAGTTTATTGTTTGTTTATTTATGGGAGTGGAGGAAATGGATAGACTATGAGTTGAATAAACGTTAAATTAGGATCTATTATATAGTTTTATAGTGGAAGGCTGCTTTGAAATGTTATATTAATATACACAAAAGAGTAAATATTAAATTAGGATTTATTATATAGTTTTAAAGTGGAAGGTTGTTTTGAAATGTTATATTAATATACATAAAAGGTTTGATTTAAGAGATATGTGTATGGGGGAGGAGAAAAAGGGCAGATTATTGCTAAATTGGGTGTTATAATAATATTACTATGCTAAATTAGAAGTTATTACACAATGTTACAGTAGAATGTTATTTAGAAATGTATAGTAAAAGGGGATATAATAATATTATTAGAAAGAAAGGGTCAGTATTTGGGGGATGGAGTAAGGGGATGCTAAAGTATTATATAATCTGTTATGAATTTGGATTTTATTTTGAAGAAGTCACAGGGGGAGGGGTGGTGAGGGGGGTTAGGGAGGAGGCGGGAGAAAAAAGGGGGAAAAATCAGTATTTGAAAAACTTTTTCAATTAAAAAAAAGATCTATTTAAGTCAGTGTTGCATTTAAAGCAGTGGTTCCCAATTTGATTTTTAATGGGGGAAATTGGAACCTTGTTTAAACCAAGTTAGTGGCCTTTTAGGCTTCCTCCTATGAGTAGGAGTTCACTTTTTGAATAGTAAGAATTATATGTCACAGGAGGGGAGCATCAGGATTTTCGAGATTCTCGGGTGGGGCATGGCCAAAAAAAGGTTGGGAACCACTGATTTAAAGGTAAATTTTGTTAATATTTGGCCTTATTAGTAGTCTCAACCAAGGACTATAGCAAGGAAAACATGCTTTCCCCCTCCCAATTAGAGGCAGCCCATGATCATAGACAAAGATCTGCATTCTACTTGTCTATTCTCTATCTGTTTTTCAGGTGAATGAACTGTAAAAATAAAGATTACAGAATGGATATGATATGAATGGAATGGAATGGAATGGAATGGAATGGAATGGAATGGAATGGAATGGATTGGGATGGGATGGGATGGGATGGGATGGGATGGGATGGGATGGGATGGGATGGGATAGAATAGAATAGAATAGAATAGAATAGAATAGAATAGAATAGAATAGAATAGAATAGAATAGAATAGAATAGACGTCCGGTTGACATCGCGGCGAGAACAGAAAATAGAATCTATTATAATTAAAAATAAGATAAGGTTAGAAGCTGGAAGTTTAGGATTAGGTAATCTAATTGTATTATTAATATTAACAGTGTGTTAAAATATATTATGAATTTAAACTTTTAAGGATTAAAAATTGTGGGGCTTTAAGATATAATCCCTGGATTAATTAAATTTTGTTAATATTTGGCCTTATAGTAGTCCTAGACAGTTGGGATATTGAAATTATGGTGGAATAATGAGTAATTTTTAAAATATTAAATATTTGTGACTTAGTAGGAGATAACAAATACATGGTGCAAAAAAACGTTATTTAGGTGTAAATGAATTAATGGGAAAAAATGGTAAAGAATTATAAAGAGAGAATGGTATTGTTGAAGATTAGGATTATGCATAATTATTTGTATTTGTATTTGTATTTAAAAAGGACATTGACCCAGTCGATACACTGTCCACAAAATATGTATGGTGTGAAAGGAAAACTGCAAATAAAAAAATAATTTAAAAAAAGAATAGAATGAGCTGGAAGGAACGTTAGAAGTCTTCTAGTTTAGCCCCTTGCTCTATCAGGAGAACCTATACCATTTTAGATAAGTGACTGTCTAGACAGGGGTGTAAAACTCGATTTCATTGAGGGCCGCATCAGGGTTGTGTTTGACCTTGGAAGGTCTGGTGGGGGTGGCCAGGGTAGGCATGGTCAACTCAACATTACTCATGTTGGGGGACACGAGCTGTTTTCACTGAAAGAGGGTTGCAGGAAGCAATCACAGCCGAAAACAGAGGTCAAGAGGGCCGCATGCAGCCCTCCTGAGCTCTGTTTTTGCTGGCAGAGGGACTGCGGGCTGGTCCTTCTCTGTTTCCAGGGCCGCCCCTACAGGGCCTTGAGTTTGATACCCCTGGTCTAGACTCTTCTTAAAAACATCCAGTAATGGCGTGCCCACGATTTCTGCAGGCAAGCTGTTCCAATGATTAATAGTCCTCACTGTTAGTTTCATCGGGAAAAACAGGCTGTTCTAATCCAGCTTGTTTGTAGTTGTTGTGCCTAAATGGACAAATTGCTGAACTGAATAGAATTATGGCATCATACCCTCAGCTAGGCAATTTATATAAGAACTTCAACTAATATTCATTTATCTCAATATTTTCACATTGAAATAAAAAACAACTTTTACAGTTTAACAACTCCCTGGATCAATGTTTCTCAACCATGGCAATTTTATGCTGGTTGGGGAATTCTGGAAGTTGACGTACACACACATTATGTTGCTAAGGTTGAGAAACACTGATCTAGACAGTAGAGATGGGAAAGATATATATTCCCTGATTTACTTTAGAGGCAAATAACTGAAGGTTCATTTGCCTTCCATCTAAAAGAGGAAAATAGCAAGCCATTTCACTAGCTCTAGAGTAATAATAGCTCTGTCAAAATGAACAATTTCTAGCTGGTCAATGATAATGCAATTTGATTTTTTGCCCCCTTTTCCTTTCCTTTCCATTCTCTCTCACTCCCTTTTGTTATTGTAGACTGTAAAATTATAAGCAAATACTGGGATAAATTGCCCAGTATACCTATTTTAGCAGAGAAGGTTTTTAAAAAGTATAAATAAAATGAGGATTTGGAGGTATAAATATGCAATCAAAAGTATAAATGGTTTTTAATGAAATGCTATGTCAAACTACTGAATATTCAAAGAAACCAAACACTAATGTGCAAACTCTGCGTTACAACAAGTAAAATCATTTTCACAATTAGGGTCTTGAAACTATTCCAAAAAATAAAGAGCCAGGACTTGCATTCAGACTAAACAAAAGTTTTCATGGATAACCAAAAAGTAAATAGTAAATGTGAGATACAAAAGAGGCACATAGAAAGTCAAAATTTAATGAAGTAACTGTACTGTATTTCATACGCTAAGCCTGAGGCTCCTTTAACACTTTTTATGTTTGATAATAAATTGCTTGGCAGATTATAAAAAAATACATGTTAGAGCTGCTTTGATTGTGTAAGAAAATGATCATAAGGACTTCAGAAAAAAATACAAAAACAGCCAATCCGCAAACAATTCCACCCTTGAAACTCTATTCTCAAAGAAAGACAAAAATTGTTTAGAATATATTACACAGCTCAAAATCCAGATTGTGAAACCTGTAGGATAAAGGCCAACTTTAATGAACTTCATGTTAGAAAAATAAAAACAAAATTATTAAATTAAATTATCAAATTTGGTTTATATTATATCAGTGTTTCTCAACCTTAGCAATTTCCAAATATGTGGACTTTCAGAATTCCCAGCCAGAATGTTGGCTGGAAAATTCTGGGACTTGAAGCCCATAAGTCTTAAAATCGCCGAGGTTGAGAAACCTGGTGTGTGTGTGTGTGTGTGTGTGTGTGTTTGTGTGTACATTTTTATTTTGTTATAAATATATAAGAAATTTAAAAAATCTATTTACTCTTATGGCACAATTATATCCTAAGCAATGCATTTTGGGAAATGTCCCTAAATGAACAACACAAACTTATATTATCCTTTGCTTTACATATGTTAAATTGGTATTTCCCCCAGGATCAATATGTATGGAATTTGTTAGGTTTTGCCACTCATTCTTGCAAAGAATGTCATGTGATTGCATTGACTTGAGAAATAAGTAATAGAGACAAGACAAAGATCAGAAAGAGATCAAAACATTTCGTGCTGCCTTGATGTTGACACATGCATGCATGGATGCAAACATACATACATACATACATACCTACCTACATACATACCTACCTACCTACCTACATACATACATTACATTACATACATTTACCCTTTTCTTAATACCTGAGTGTACTTTATCTCAAATATTCTTAAGCTTTATAATGACTTTAGCTTCTCATATTTACTTTTGCAGCTTTAGCTACTGTGGTCTATCTATTTGTGATTTTCCTGGTCATTGTGTTTTTTGTATCAAGACAGGCTAAAGGAATATATACAATCTCTTTTACAAAGGGTTGTATAAAATTAACTAAATGGTAGTAAAATAAATTACATTCTGCCTATAACTTCAAATTAAAAATATTTTATCTACAATTTATTTAAGCTACTATATATAAATGTACAACTGTTTACAAAATTAATATGCATAAAATAATTTCAAAGTGAAATATATTTTTCTAATTGAAAAGACAGATAATGTATATCAGTAGATAGAGAAAAATACAAGCATCTTTTTAACAATCTAAACTTACTTTTTAAAATGATAATGATACAGAAGTACAGCTGTAAAAGGGAAAAAATAAGAATAAAATGTTTTTTTCTTTTGCCTTTTAGAATTGATGTGCAGGAAATGCAGATAATAGAAATGAGTCCATTACTTGTTAGATAATAAACTTATCAAATTCCCAGAAGAAAGCAAAGTGATGAGGTCAGGATGGAAGAGAATATAATGAAATTATAGCTAAGAAAGAAATGTGGTATTTGGAAATAAAATTAAACTGCTGGTAGAGTTGCATATTTTTTAACGTGACTAAATTCTCACAGAACAGTCTGCTTGTAAAATGTTGGTCTCTGAGTCTTTTTGCTGACAGAGTCTCAGCTTACAGGGGTTGCTGCTGTTTTCTGTTAGCACCAAATGACCCCAATGTTATTTGAGGTTCACAGGATGGCTGAAGGAGGCCACAATTCCCACAATTAAGACAAGAAGGAACAAACAACTGTTGCAGGCTGAAATATTTTTCTGTAAGCGCTTGGAAATCTTGGGCCTATATAAAAATGGACATAAAACAAAATTGATAGAAACAATTATTTTTCTTGGAAAAACATGACATGCTTGTATTTCTTGTATTTGTGGCTCATTGTTTTTTGTTCAATATGAACTATTTTTTAAAACATTTAAAAATACACATTAATACAAAATAAGATTTTTTAAAAGTTCCACATTGTCCTAGTCTTGGGGGGGAGGGCCCTTAACTTGCTTTGAGCTGACTGTATACCCCAATTATCAAAGTATAGATAATAGTACAGGTATCTAAACTCTGATTATTGATGTCATTTTTGGAAATGCTTTTCAAAAACTATATTAGCCTAAAATAAGGTTGCAGAGTACTTCCTGAAATTTCTGAGGAAAAGTGTTGATTTAACTTTAAAAGCTTAAATTTGGTTATGACTTTAATTTATTAAATGTATTATATTATAATTATAATTATAATTATAATTATAATTATAATTATAATTATAATTATAATTATAATTATAATTATATATATATATATATATATATATATATATTCTCAGGTTTTCGCGGGTGTTTGTATGTAGGTCTTTGGTTATTCGGGTCTTCTCCCACGTAAAATTGGAAGTGTCTTGGCGACGTTTCGACGAAGTCTCATTCGTCATCTTCAGGCTGGTGTTCTCGGCTTCGTGCTTCCAGGAGCAATGTGAGATCGCAGCTGTCTCTTCCTTTTAACTGCTAGTGGGGGTGGGAGCTGATTGGGTGGGAACTTGGCTGTGTTCTGATTGGGTGGAGGTGTGTTCTGATTGGTTAGGGGCTTGGCTGTGCTCTGATTGGATGGGGGGTTGGTTGTGCTCTGATTGGCTGGGGATGTGTTCTGTTTGGGTGGGGGCTTGGTTGTGCTCAGCTTAGTCTGAGTTGCAGGGGGATTTGAGCTGGTGAGCTGCGTTGTTGTTGTTTGGCTTTGTGTTTGTGGCTGTGCGAGCTCTTCATGGTGGGTGTCAGTCTGCTTCATGTATGGATTGGAGGGGTTTAAAGTGGCTAATGATGCAGCTGCGGTCTGGCTTCTGGTTCTTGGTTGTGGCTCATTATCAGTGTGGGTTTGAGTCTGCTTTCTGCGTGGATGTGTGGTGGTGACATCCTGTGTGGCTCTCGTGAGTGTGGGTCTGGTGTCATTCGTCGTGTTAGGGACTCGTTTGTCAATAAGGGCAGGTTTCCAAATGGCTGGTAGGCGGGAGGTATCGTCTCGTTTGTTCATGCTGTGTGGGCGTTTTTCTATCTCGATGGCTTCTCTGATTATTCATTATATTATAATGATTATATTCTGAAATATAACCCCCCCAAGCACATCTTAGATCTGACCAACCACTGCCTATCCAACACATACTTCATCTATAATGGACAGAAATACAAACAAACATAAGGAGCACCCATGGGATCACCCCTCTCACCTGTCATTGCCAACCTCTATATGGAATACTTTGAAACCCAAGCTCTAGAAAAATCTGATCATAAACCCAAACTCTGGCTCAGATATGTGGACGACACCTTCATAATCTGGCCTCATGGGAAAGAAAAACTGGACAACTTCCTCACACACCTCAACAGCCTACACCCCAAAATACAGTTCACCATGGAAACAGAAGCGAACAACCAACTTCCCTTCCTGGATGTCTTAGTCTACAGAAAATCCAATGGCTCCCTAGGACACACTATCTACCAGAAGAAAACACACACAAACCGCTATCTGCACGCACTCTCACACCACCACCCTGCCCAGATCAACTCTGTAGCCAAGACACTCATTTCCAGAACAAAACGCTTAGCTGACGAACAACACCTAAAAACCGAACTACACACCCTCACTAACGTACTAACATCCAATGGATTCCAAAGAAATAAGATCACCAACCTAATCCAAAAAGAAACCCCCACTAAAATCCAAGACAGAGAACAAGAAAACGGCAAAGCCCTCCTCCCATACATAAAAGGCACCACAGACAGAATAAGCAAAATCCTTCACAAACACAACATCAAGACAGCATTCTGCACAAACCGAAAAATATCCACCATCCTAAGGAACCCCAAAGACAAAATTGAGTTAGAAAATCAAGGAGTATATGAAATCCCATGCACCGCCTGCCCCACCACATATATCGGACAAACCAACAGACGAATAAGTGCACGCATAGAAGAACACAAGAACTCAGTCAGAAAAGAGGAACCAACTTCTTCCCTGGTCCAACACCTTAAAGCCACAGGACATGATATTGACTTTAAAAAGACCAGAACTATCGCCAAAACTGAACACTTTAATAACAGAATAATCAGAGAAGCCATCGAGATAGAAAAACGCCCACACAGCATGAACAAACGAGACGATACCTCCCGCCTACCAGCCATTTGGAAACCCGCCCTTATTGACAAACGAGTCCCTAACACGACGAATGACACCAGACCCACACTCACGAGAGCCACACAGGATGTCACCACCACACATCCACGCAGAAAGCAGACTCAAACCCACACTGATAATGAGTCACGACCAAGGACCAGAAGCCAGACCGCAGCTGCATCATTAGCCACTTTAAACCCCTCCAATCCATACATGAAGCAGACTGACACCCACCATGAAGAGCTCGCACAGCCACAAACACGAAGCCAAACAACAACAACGCAGCTCACCAGCTCAAATCCCCCTGCAACTCAGACTAAGCTGAGCACAACCAAGCCCCCACCCAAACAGAACACATCCCCAGCCAATCAGAGCACAACTAACCCCCCATCCAATCAGAGCACAGCCAAGCCCCTAACCAATCAGAACACACCTCCACCCAATCAGAACACAGCCAAGTTCCCACCCAATCAGCTCACACCCCCACTAGCAGTTAAAAGGAAGAGACAGCTGCGATCTCACATTGCTCCTGGAAGCACGAAGCCGAGAACACCAGCCTGAAGATGACGAATGAGACTTCGTCGAAACGTCGCCAAGACACTTCCAATTTTACGTGGGAGAAGACCCGAATAACCAAAGACCTACATATATATATATATATATATATATATATATATATATATATATATATATATATATATACACATATGTAGGTCTTTGGTTATTTGGGTTTTCTCCCGCGTAAAATTGGAGGTTTCTTGGCAACGTTTCGACGAAGTCTCATTCGTCATCTTCAGGCTGGTGTTCTCGGCTTTGTGCTTCTAGGAGCAGTGTGTGTGATCGCCTAGAAGCGATCACACTCCTAGAAGCACGAAGCCGAGAACACCAGCCTGAAGATGACGAATGAGACTTCGTCGAAACGTTGCCAAGAAACCTCCAATTTTACGTGGGAGAAAACCCAAATAACCAAAGACCTACATACAAACACCTGAGAAAACCTCAGAAAACATATATATACTAGGAAATACATATATATATATTAGGGTTGTGTTTTTTATTTTTATATTGCTTTAACCAATAAACAGGTATGTATGCCAGCCAAATATTTTTATTATAGTGCATTACAAAAATATTGAATTATATGAAGAATAATGAATTTAAAAAAACTTTAGCTTATTAAGTTGCAGTAACTATAAAGCTGAATATTAGTCAATTTTAGCTTAACTATAGTTATATTAAAAGTATAGTCTGCAAGCTTAGGAGTCACTAAATAATTCTAAAGCAAAAAACACAAACCTGTTGTTTTACTTGCTTCTGAAGAAATTCATTTTCTCTTTGATAGTGTTTAATCTGTGAAGAGAAGAAATTCAGCCAATGAAGTAAAATATACACGATATAATACGCAGCTATAAAGAAAGAAGTTGTATCAGTAAGAAGAACTTCTGGTATTAAATATTGCATGAAAGTAGCATTTAATTATTACACTTATTAAAAGATGAAATTTTAAAAAGCCTTACAGCCTTGTCTAAATATGCATTTGTCAGTACCTTGCTAGGTTTCAGAGTAACAGGGGCCTGGCTCTTCATCCAATAAGGAAGCAAGTATTAGTTGTGTACCTACAAGCCTTCACGAAAAGGAGTATCTGACAAGATCAAGCAGTTATTTAAAAGCAAATTTCAGATTGTTGAAAGGAGAACCTCTTCCACCCTCTAGTGGTCCTTTCACTACATCATTTTATAACTTAGAAATGTGATTGTTTTTACTGTATTCCAAATTTTTTAAAAAACGACATTGATGAATAAAATTGTTTAATGCTGATAAAAGATATATTGCTTCTTCTGAATAAAGATCTCAGTCAAGAGTAGTCATTTCAATAAACTAAGCAGGCTATCTTAGGTTGAATACAAGGTGAAAAGCTTTTCAACATTTGACTGGGATGGTAGAAGGGTCATTCCTGCTTTGAGCAGAAGATTGGACTAGAAGACTACTGAGGTCCTTACCAGCCCTATGATTCATATTTTATGTTCTAAATGCAATGTAATAGCATGTAATACTTAGAAGGGTCATGCAAACCTCCATTTATCAATAATTTTCAAGAAACTATTGAACAAATTCCTGTCAAGGATGTCTTAGGTACAGATTATCCTGCGTTATTGACTGAACTCATTTTTCTTATACACTATAGAGTGCATAAATCATTTGCATTTATGAACTGTTTTATTGATACAGAGTATCAATTGCCATTTTTTTTTTCATTCCTTCATTTGTTTCTTTAGAACAAGGGTGTCAAATTTGATTTCATAGAGGGCTGCATCAAGATTGTGTTGGACCTCAGGGGACCGTGATGGGTGTGGCCAGGGTGGGCATGATGTCACTTGTGTCAGGGCCGCCTGCCAGCGAAAATGGGCTCCTGAGCTCTGTTTCTGGCTGTGACAGCCTCCTGCAACCCTCTGCCAGTGAAAACAGAACTCCGTTTTCACTGGCAGAGGCACCACGGGCTAGTCCCTTGCTGTTTCTAGGGTGGTCCCGCAGGCCAGATCTAAGCACCCACGGGCCAGATTCGGCCCGCAGGCCTTGAGTTTGACACCCCTGCTTTAGAAGAACTGCAAATTGCCTGATCAGAAATGACAGGTCCTGACCAAGGTAGAAGCTGGTATTCCAAGAACTTAGAGCTAAGTATCGTATTTTTCAGAGTATAAGGCGCACTGGAGTATAAGACGCACCTACCTTTTTTGGTGAGGAAAAGAAGAAAAAGAAATCTCCCTCTGCCTTTGCCTCTGAGCAATTTTGCCTCCTTGCAGCAAACAACCTGCTTTACTTTCATTTTCGTTTTCAGCATAGCTTGATTAGCACAAAGAAAAAAAAATCTGTTCCAGCAGTTTACCTCTTTGCAGTAAGCAGCAGAGCCCTGCACAAAACAGCTGAGAGTCAGGAGGCCTATCCAATCAACTTGTGCTGATTAGGCTGTGCTGAAGCTGAAAGGAGCTGTTTTTTCTTGCTGTTTGCTTGCAAGGAGGTAACTGCTGCAAGGCAGAGGCCAAAGGGAGGGACCAGTGCAGGGCTACATTCGGTGTATAAGATGCACCTAAATTTTCACCCCCTTTTAGGGGGGAAAAAGATGTGTCTTATACTCCAAAAAATACGGTACATAATAACTTTTTTGTTGGCACAATGCTACTATTCTGCTGTGATTTGGCAGATATCACCCGCTCTATGTTATGTTCACCTTCCTATCTCACAATCCCCCAGCCAGAGAATGCAATGTATCTGGAATGTTGGGGAAACTGGTCTAAAGATTTAGTAAAATAGTTACAATTCTACTGAAAAAATCACTGGTGATCTCACATTTAGATTTAGGCTCTAAATACAAGTGCATTATTTTTTTCACCATGTTTCTTGTGGTTGAGATCCTATACAAAATTATTTTTGAGTATGCTGCACTAACTTCCAGAGATGTTCAACATGGGCTTAAAGTATAAATCTTGCAGTAGGAGACATTACTGAGCCATTATTATTTGTTTTGCTTTTCTTCTATGTTCTGGAATCCATAAAGAAGACGTAGAAAAAAAAGAGCAGTTTATATTATTTACAGAATATTTAAGGAGACAGTATTTATTATTATATTTATTATATTTCACGTTATACCGATATCAGAAATTTAGACAGAAGCAGTGTTGTACCATCACGGCACAAGCTCTTCCCTTCTGTAAACATATTCAACGTCCTGATGCATGCAAAAAAGGCGCAGAGCTTATATCATACTGATGCAATACCATTTGTGGTACCTGATCCCCCTGCAGTTGTGCCTGGAATGATTTCATCCAAGCTGAGGATCTCATATAAAATATGTCAGTTATTTCTTGGGTTACACTGGAAGTGAGAAACTAAGAATAAAGTATGTGTTTTGGGAATGATACTTTAGTTTTGAGACATACCTGAGATTTTAATTTGTTCAGCTGGGACTGTGATTGCTCATTAAGTTTTTGCAGAAGTTCTTTCTCTTCACTGAGCCTCTCTCTCTCGGATCTTTCCTTTTTGAAATCGTCTTCATAAATCTGAACCTACAATTGGCATTATTTAATGTGACAGCTCTACACACACATTAATAATTAAAAGAGGCGCAAAAATGCAAATTTGTTTACTTCTGTCTATAAGGTATAAATGTCGTATAGAAAAATATTTACATGCAAAATACATGAGTTCGCATAAAAATCTTTTTTACAAGTCTTTTTAATTATATTTCGTGAATATAAAAAAAACAAATTAATATGATGGGAAAATGGGGAGGGAAATAACAGAACAAGTTAAAAAGTGACAAAAAACCCATAAAAAATATAAAACAAAAATGACTATCAAACTTTTTTCAGAACAAAATCCTTCAAACATGTTTGATATTCACATTTTAACATTTCTTTAGTTGTAGCATTTACATCTTCAGCTATACTATTTTTCATCATTCTCATAGTATCTATTATTTTCTTTTAATGAATTAACTTTATCGCAGTTGTTTAAAGATCACACCTCATTCCTATACTAATCTCTAAAGTATAGCAGCCCCTTAAATTAGTTTTATTCCAAATAATTGTATTATTTTTATTTAAAATCTTACTCTTTAGTCCTTTTTAGTGCTTTTCACTCACTTTCAACAGTTTTTTATAATTTACATCAAAATCAATTTCCTGATCTTTTAATCTTAGCATCCCATGATATTTGATTACGTTCTTTGTAATTATCTTTTTCTGTGTATACGCATTAAACAGTATCTTTTTCCATATTCATTTCTTCAACAATCATTCTCTAATATGCATTTTTCTCATATACATGTACAGCAGTCAGTGGTGGGCTGCTGCCGGTTCAGACCAGTTCAGGCGAACATGTAGTTCGCACCAACGGCTGGGCCCGCCCACCTGCCCTGGCACCATCACGCCATCACGGTGCATGCGTTCACATTTTTGGTTCCGGGTGAACAAGTTGTTACAGTATGTGACACCCATCTCTGATGGTAGTCCTCAACTTATGACCACAACAGAGCCCAAAATTTATGTTGCTAAGCAACATATTTGTTAAAGTGAGTTTTGCCCATTTTACAATCTTTCCTGCCACAGTTGTTAAGTGAATCACTGCAGTTGTTAAATTAGTACTAGAATTTGAGGTGACATTATAGCAGTGTTCCAATATTTAAAGGGTTGCCACAAAGAAGAGGAGTCAACCTATTCTCCAAAGCACCTGAAGGCAGGAAAAGAAGCAATGAATGGAAACTAATCAAGGAGAGAACTAATCTAGAATTAAGTGGGGGAAATCCTGACAGTTAGAACAATTATTCAGTGGAATGACTTGCCTCCAGAAGTTGTGGGTGCTCCAACACTGGAGGTTTTTCAGAAGAGATAGGACAACCATTTGTCTGAAAGGTTATAGGTTTCCTGCTTGATCAGGGGGTTGGATTAGAAGATCTCCAAGGTCCCTTCCAACTCTGTTACGCTGTTATTCTGTTAGTAACATAGTTGTTAAGTGAATTTAGCTTCCCTACTGACTTTGCTTGTCAGAAGGTCACAAAAGGTGATCACATAACCTCGGGACACTACAACTGTCATAAATATGAGCCAGTTTCAAGCATCTGAATTTTGATAATGTGACCATGGGGATGCTGCAATGGTTGTAAGTATGAAAAACATCATAAGCCACTTTTTTCAGTGCCATTGTAACTTTGGTCACTAAATTGTGGTTATTAAATTGTGGTCACTAAATCACTGCTGTAAGTCAAGGACTACCTGTAGTTTGTTTAGTTTATCATTCCAACAAGAAAATATTTTCATATTTCAGAGTGATAGAACATTTGTTCTGAACAAGGAGTCTCCAATAAGGGATTTGCAATAATGCATGAAAAAAGCCAAGGATATCTACACAATCAGAGTTCTGCCTACTTTAAATGTGTGTACGGGTTTTAACCCTGTAATCATTGTAACCTCTGAGCCCCATAGATGCTGCTGCTTCCACAATTTTCAGAATTAACTGAACGTTGAAAAGAGTTATATTCTGTCCACTGATACCTGTTCCCAGAGAAGTTCGATTTGCATTCCCATCTCTTCTTGGTTGCAATTCTTATCCAATGCCTCAACATGAGAACTCTGGGAGGATGCATTTTGATGTTTCAAGATATCCAAAAGGGACTTAACCCCCAAAAGCAAAAGGCAAACAAAGAACAATAAGAGATACGTATATATTTCCTCCAATTTATCCAAAATACAAATATAAACTCTTTTTTTTTAACAGTTAATGTATACAAGATATGGTGTGACTTTTCTTCTAATTAATTTATACGTAATTTATAGAGTTGCAAAAACGAAACCAAAACTATGAATCAAACAAAAAAAATGAGGGTAGATAATATTTGGATAAAATAGTGTCACATAAAGAATGCAAATCCATTGACATTTACTATAGGTCCTATAGTAATGACAATGGATTTGCATTTTTTATGTGATACTATTTTATCCAAATATTATCTACTCTCATTTTTAAAAAAAATAAGAATAGTTTTGATTTGATTTTTGCAACTACATTTCTTCCTCTTCCCATTTTAAATAAGTATACTGCTTCAACTCTACAATCCGACTATATATATTCTTGGAGGTAAAATTATATTCAGTGAAAACTATTGCTATTTCCTAATTCAGTGCCTAATTATATTCAGTGGAGCTATGTTCTAAAATATGGCCTGAAATCTTTATTATGTACACCTGAAGCTGAAATGGTATTTTATAGGATGTAAACGAATGGAAAAACTAGGGATTGTACTATTACTACACTAGTTACCTTATTTACTTTATAGTACCAATTTCAGATTCTTGCAGAAACCATTATTACACAGATTTCCACTGTTTGTAAACAAACATTTATTTAACCAAAATATTTAGTTATCCATTTAATTTTCCCATTTTTCTAGCAAATGTTGGAGACATCATCCGTTTCCACTAAATTGTTTCCTTTATGGTGCAGAAAAGAGGATAGATCATCTGGATATACTAATTTTATCTCTGTTCTGCTGCCACATAATATGTTTAAATGAGTAACTAAATACCATTCTTTCGTACTCATAGTATTATTATCCATAGTTCTGGAATATTCTGTGCCTTTGGTGTGTTTTGCCTGCTAATTTTTTTTGCTGGCTGGTTTGTTTTATCACTTTCAATTGTGTGTCAATTTATTTTATCAGAGAACATGAGATAGTCTATGTAGACATTTTTTTGCTTAAGAAAACTTTGTAACTGCCTTTCACATGTTAAATTATAATGGCATTTGTATGCTTTTTGTTTAATATTATCTGCATGCCAACCACCTGATGATTATATCTTAGCCCAATATATAAATTCCGTCAAACCACATTGTGGCAGATGGTCTAGTTCTTGCACTTAATTTTAAAATAAATTATTTTAGTTTTTAGATAATAGTTTATAATACACTATTAATTATAAACAAATTCAACATTCAGATAAAAAAAGATTTGAGGGCTTATAATCATGCACAATATCCACAAATACATTTGAATACAAAAAAATGTAAAGATAAACATTGTTCTCCCAAATACAGAATCACAAAATAAACTAGTAGTGTTTATTTTCTACAAATTAAACTATTGCTGTCAATTTTGTTGTTCTTTGAGCTTCCTGATCTATATATCCTTAGTCTGTAAATAAGAATTTTAATTATACTTTTTCATTTCTTAAAATCTCATTTTGTTTCTCCATCTACACATCTTTACAAGTTTATAGTGAACCAAATCTAACAACTTCCATTTTTTGGTAATTTTCTTAGCTAAGAAACCCCTGCTTCCGGTTCAGACCGGATTGCCCGATCCAGTAGTGATGGAGGTGGGTGGTTCGGAGAACCGGTAGCAAAAATCCCTGCCTACCCCATGCCCAGCTGAGCCACGCAATCATCAGAGGCTTTTTTTTTATTTTTAAAAGCATTTTTTCTACAACCACTTCGGCCAAATCGTCAGAGGCTTTTAAAAGAAAAAAAGCCTCTGTCGATCAGGCAACTCAGCTGCGATTGTCAGAGCCTTTTGAAAGCATTTTTTACAACCTCTTCGCCGAAGAAGTTGTAGAAAAAATGGTTTTAAAAGTAAAAAAAAAAATTGGCCACGCCCACCCAGATACATTACCTCCCCAAACCACGCCCACAGAACCGGTAGTAACAATTTTAGATTTCACCACTGATTCATTGGTTTTTGCTGCCTTCCTGGTGGAAATATATTTATTTACTATATATCTGTAACATCCAGATAGCTATTGACTTCCAGCTGTTCATGCCCAAAGATTCATATATTAAAATAGCTGCTGCATTCTATGCTAGATAGAGAGTAAGACAGATGATCTTGATGAAATTTGCAAGACCAATTACCTATACAAAACGGGTGTTTAAGTTCTTAAAAAACAAAATAATATTCAGAAGCAGATCAGAAAGATAGCTTCCTGGTTCATTGGAGCATAATGAGTTGGATGTAATGGTTTGTGGAAATGATCTTGAGGAACAAGGGAAGAAATGCTGCCTGGAAAATAATCAGATAAGAGAACGAGGAGCTCCCAATCTCAACTGTCAGAGGAAGGACCCCATCTAATTATTCAAAACTGGCATCGGAAGTTTGTTCCTTCAAAGTTGCAAGATTCTGTTAATTTGCCTTACAAAAAGGTAGAAAATTAGTTCATCTAGTTGTGTTCCCTATCTGTCTGGTTTACCAGGGAGGCTTGCAGGAGAAAAGTACAGGAGGTGCAGTCCAGTGGTGGGTTGCCCCCAGTTTGCACCGGTTCTATAGAACCAGTAGTAAAACTAGCGGGAGGCTCCGCCCACCGACCTTGATGTCATCAAAATGCTTCTGCGCATGCACAGAAGAGCGCGTGCATGAGTAAAGTGAGCGCACGTGGCCCCACTGTGAACCGGTAGTAAGTAGAACCCACCCCTGGTGTGGTCCCACTAGATTTAATTATATTTCCTTTAGCTTATACCTTTATATTTTTTTATTCTTTTTCTTACCATGAATGAAAATAGTATGACTAGTCTGTGTGTAGGCATGATAATCCACATAATCTACAATGTAATATTACCAAGTGTATAAGAAAGATACATGAGTATGATTTTTTAACATAGATATATGAATACTAAAACAAGAAGAATCCTACCTTGTTTAGTCGATTTATTTCACATTCATAAAACATATTCTTTGTGCTTGTAAGGGTAGTTTCCTGTTTCAAAAACCTGTTCTCTTTCCTCAGTGTGTTCTTGTCTTTCTGGAATGAAAAATATATAAATACATTGATAAACTACAGATAATTGAATCTGTCCCCTTTCCCTAACAGATTATTATATACATTTTATGCCGAACATTTCAAAAACAAAACAACATAAAACTGATGCATAGTGTATCCCTGAAACAGTTAAGAGTGATAAAACTCTATTATTTCTTCTTGGGCTCTCTGTGGGCCATACATGCCATAAACAGTGCAATATAACTGAAGAAATATAGCTTGTGGGAAATCAATCTTGCTATTATTTTTATATAACTTGTATCATTCTTCAATCTCAAAACAGTGACTACTAAAAAGCAAAATAAAGGGGATCTATAAATAAAAGTTGGATGTACAGTGTGTACAAAATAATAGTGTCTTTACCTTCTCCACCCCACACCCCGTACCTATTTTCTATTTAGTAACCAGTCGTCCTTCTATGCCCACTGAGTATGCGTAATCCACTGGATTGTTTCAGAGGAAGGGATTTTCCTGAGTGGTATTTTTGAAATATGTTTTGTATTAGTAAAAGTCCTACAGTTACCCCAATTTTCCATCATTTTTATCTCAGAGTACAAATAGTACTATTTGAGCTTCATGGGAACACAGCTGGTCATGTGAATGATTTAGAGTGATCGTTTATTTTACCTGATGAATTTATTTGATATATGCATATGACATCTCCTTTCCTGGATAGCAGGAGACTGAAAATTATTTTACAGTCAGTCTTCCTTTTCTCTGAAACAGCCTAAAACAACTCCAAACTTATCCTATCAAATATTCCCCCATACAAATCATTTCTTCTGACATTTGTCAAGAAAATGAATTTAGCTTTCTGTCTGACTTGCTAGCTATCTGTGTTAAGAAGCAATTATTTTGTATCGAGGATCATTCAACATGTGAATGATGAATTAGGCCAGGCTTAGTGCAGAACAGCAAGCAGTTTTGAGGACTTTTTCCCCGTCTCAAATTTTAAGGAGTTACTGAAGCCAACCTTGCAAAATGGTTACTATCTTGGGCATAGAGATAGAGAAATTCACTAGAAGCTATCTGATAAGGCTGCTCTCTATCTCTACCTCAGGACTCTTTCTGAACAATCTTATATTTTTGGGGTAGGTTTGGATCATGTATTTACATTTTTTTCCTAAGAAGGTCTAAAGCAGTGTTCCTCAATTTTTGCCAATTTTAGGATTTGTGGACTTCAACTCCCAGAATTCTCCATCCCATCAATATGTGTTGAAGTCAGTAGTGGGATTCAAATCCCATCGCTACTGATTTGCTCGCATGCGCAGAGACGTTCGGGAAGGTAGGCAGAGCCTCCCGTCGCCGCTGCTACCGGTTCGCCCAATCTGGGGCAAACCGGTAGCAACCCACTAGTTGAAGTCCCCATATCTTAAAGTCAGCAAGGCTGAGAAACACTAGCCTAAATTATCAATTTGGAACTCAAAGGATTTCTTGTAAAGAAATATGACATTGGAGATTCTTACAATCAGTACAAAAACAAGACAAATGATAAATTTGACCACTACAAAAACAAATGACAGATGGAGTCAGACCAGCCCACAGAAAGATAAAACTGTGTAGTTGTTTGGTAGGCCAAGAAGACCATGTGTTAATAGTCTCTTCCTAAATAAAGAATGGTGTTCACTTATTTCTTCAATAAACATTACTTAGTAGACTTAGAGCCAGTTTGCCAGCTCTGCTGAAATCCTATTTAGGCAATTGAGAATGGATTGCATGTTTTGTTGTTGTACATAAAACTTCTTTAAGTGTGTTTTTGGCAGAAGAGCAAGAAAAAATATTTTCAATTGTTTCAAAATCCACTTTATTGAAACTGGAACTAATTTCCACTGTGTTCCAGATGCCATAATAGTAAGTAATTTTACTCTTTGAGAAGCCAAACATCTGGTGTAAAATAATATTGTTTAATAATTTTTCAGAATATGAAAAATAGGAAATTGTTTTTTGAGATTACACTATCTGTTGTTGCTATTACATTTCACTATCAAATATTCTCAATGATCTGTGGAATAAGATTTATCATCTCCTGAGCTTTTTATCTGGATAACTAGATGCATTTGTTATTTATTTATTTATTTATTTATTTATTTATTTATTTATTTATTTATTTATTTATTTATTTATTTATTTTTGCGATTTATATGCTGCCATTCTCCCGAAGGACTCAGGGCGGCTTACAACAACAATCAATAATACAAATCACAAAATGACAAAATAAGTTTAAAAACCCTTAAAAACCATATTTAAAATTATTACAGTTTGTGCAACCCCTAGCAGATCAATTTATTTGACGGAAGAGCCACGTCTTCAGTTCGCGGCGAAAGGAGACGAGATCCGGGGCTATCCTGAGCTCGGTGGGCAAATCATTCCAGAGGGTTGGCGCTCCGACAGAGAATGCTCTCCCCCTGGGGACCGCCAGTCGACATTGTTTGGCCAATGGCACCCTAAGGAGGCCTGCTCTGTGGGAGCGCACGGGACAGTGGGAGGAAGGCAGAAGATGGTCCTGCAAGTTCCCCGGGCTAAGCCATGTAGGGCTTTATAGGTAAGTACCAGCACCTTGAAACGGACCCGGAGAGCAACCGGCAGCCAGTGCAGCTCGCGCAGGAGAGGTGTTGCATGGGAGTAACAAGGAACTCCTGTAACTACCTGTGCAGCCGCATACTGGACCAGCTGGAGCCTCCGGATGCATCCCAAGGGCAGCCCCATGTAGAGAGCGTTGCAGTAATCCAACCGAGAAGTAACAAGGACGTGGGTGACCGTGGCAAGGGCATCTCGGTCTAGGAAAGGGCGCAACTGGCGCACAAGACGTACTTGTGTGAAGACTCCCTGGTTACGGCCATCAGATGGTCATCCATGGACAGCCGAGAATCCAGGAGGACACCCAGATTGCGAACCCTAGCGGAGAGGGTAAGAGTCTCCCCTCCTATCACTAAAGATGGTACCTCTAGATCCCGAGATGCCAGCATCCACAGCCACTCAGTCTTGGATGGATTGAGTCTAAATCTGTTCCCACCCAACCAAACCCGCACCACCTCCAGGCAACAGGACATCACGGATAGGGCATCCCTAGGGTGATCTGGGGTGGAGATATAAAGCTGGGTATCATCCGCATATTGGTGATACCTCACCCCAAAACCTTGAATGATCTCACCCAGTGGCTTCATATAGATATTAAAGAGCAGGGGGGAGAGAACCGATCCCTGAGGCACCCCACAAGTGAGGGGCCTCTGGGAGGATCTCTTACCCCCTGCCGATACAAACTGAAAGTGGCCCGAGAGATAGGAGGAGAACCAATGCAGAACAGTGCCTCCTATCCCCAACCTCCCGAGTCACTGAAATAGGATACCATGCACCAGTTATGTCCTGTTGTTACCAGGCCGTCTCTTATCTTTAAGAATTCAGCAGACGAATAGCCTGAAATTTTCTCTACCTAAGAGTCATACCCATGTGTTACAAGCAGATTCATAGTAAATACAAATTTCCCCAGATGCATAATAATTCATTGCTATTATGATAGTGGGGATATTGAAGATGAAACAGCCAGGATTTATATGAGTTTTACAGTAGATTTTATTATGTTTACCCTCTTGTGGACTATAATCTCTAAAGAAATATCAAACCAAAGCTTTCAAGAGCAAATGGTTTTCTGCATGTCTTTGGTTTTTCTCCAGAATTCTTTTTAAATTTAAATAATCAAAATAATAATCTATTATTTGAAAACAGAGTGCTAAATGTCTTTGTCCAAAGTTGCTTAAATGATCACAAAATAAAATTGCTCCTTGGCATGCACTTAATAAAAACAAAATCGAATGCAAACATTATCTGAGTTGTGTTACTGTGCAATCCCTGTGAGAGCGGCTTTTACAAGACCACGGTTCCTGAAAATGACATTTTCTCAGATATCTCAAAATCCCATCTAATATACAGCATGCTCTGCCCTTGCTCCAAGGAAATTATAGAATTATGGAAATTATTTGTACTTCACAGTGTGTAAAATTTCTAGAACCCCTCCCTTCATAAAAAAATCATTTTGGCCTGATTCAAATAAAATTGAGTAACAAATGAATTTAGACAAGGAGACACTGATTAGATATTAGCCCAATTTTTACTGACTGCAGTTAAAGAAAGAAAATATTTTATCAAAAGTTTCTAATATTTTATTTTCTGTAATAACACATGTTAATATTTTCAGTGGTTTTTGTAATTTTAATGTATTTCATTAAGCTTTGGCCACTTTTGTATAGCTTTGATCATATTCGTTATGACAGATGGGCAAAACAATAAAATCAAGGCACCAATTGATTGATTCTGTTGTTACTATATTTTATAATGTCAATTGTCAGTATATTACCGTATTTATAATCTGATAGACTTGAGCAGTTGATAACTTTATAAATAAAAAATAAACGGGATCTAAAAGAGCTAACTCTTTATGTAAATTGATGATATTATAAAGGCTGATTCTCCCCTAGACCACAGAAATACAGCATATTTTTGTTTCTTCACTTTACATCATGGGTGTCAAATTCGCTGCGTCACATTGCCATCATGTGACATTTCGTGACATTTTCCCCATTCGCAGAGCTGGGTGGGTGTGGCCTGTGGGTGACGCATCCAGCCCACAGGCCACCAGTTTGACACCTAACGTTAGACTATGTGGACTTCAATCTTCAAAATTCTTGAGTGGGAAATTCTGTGAATTAGACTCAACAGATCTTAAAGCTGCCAACGTTGAGAAATACTGACCTAAACAAATTTTAACATGCAGATTTTTTTAAACTCTCCCTTAAAAAAAAAAGTTTAATGAAACTGTACAAGGGGACTCCATTAAAGGGCTGGACAACTGTGTTCTAAGCCTACAAAAACTTTATCTGGTTGGTCCTATATTACTTGAAAAGTTTCTTGAATTAAAGGTTTCTTGAATTAAAGAGAGCAATGAATGACTGTGAAGATATTTCTGAATGACAGCTCAATAAATGTAAATCTTGTTTTCTTTTGTCAATAATTACCAAGTAAAAGGTAACTCCTTGCTATTTCAGTCACTTTTCAACTAAGCAAGATGCACAAATACAAACCGTGCATTGTTAAATATTTTAACAATGAACAGTAGAAACCAGGCCTAATAAAAACATTAGCACACCCAGTTCTCCTACCATTTCCTGCGTTAATCGGCTCCTCATGAAATCTCCCAGTCTTTTGCACTCTTCCTGTGTTTGATATCTTTCTCGTTCAAGATCCCTAACAATCTTCTGCATAGTTTCCAGTTTTACTTTCATTTCCGTGATCTGCAACAATACAAAACTATGTTGTAAGATATATATATATACACACACACACACACACACACACACACGTACACACATGCACACATTTGTTTGTTTGTTTGCTTGCTTGCTTGCTTTTTGTGCCACCCATCTTCCCTACAAGGTGACTGTAGAAATGAGTCTTTTATTCTAAGATGTTCCATCAAGAAGCAGCAATTGGAAAACACAACAGTCTCCTCAAAAACATAAAGGAAACCACTGGCAATAAAATGTATTTTAGTCAAGATCTAGGAAGCTAAACCATGATATAATAATCAACTCTTATCACAGAGACAAGCTTATGTACAACTGACAAAATAACTTAGTTTCAGTCACAAAACTCCACAAACTGCCTCTCCACTTCAATCCTTGAATGTTTACAGTATAAATTATACCTTAATGTTAAATGTATGAAGATTATTAAGAAGACATATACAAAATAAATGGAAAATTTCTTTAGGTTGCTAACATTGGAGTTACTAAATTACTCAAATATCATTTTCCATTTTTTGACTCTACTAAAATTTCTAATATAAGGTTAGAAATGAAATGCATGCCTTTGTGGAGTATCTCTTCACTACGAGCTCATTTGAGCACTGCTCATGGCACCATTTGAAAGATATTCAGCAATTGCTACATTGTCAGCTCATTTTTTGTTTGTTTGTTTGCTATTTTCTTGACAATAGCAGAGATGCCATATTTTTTCCTCCCACAGTGCCTGAAGTTATATTATCTAGGATGCTATGAGAGGAAAATTGATGCTTGTGACAGAAATAGTGCAAAAGTCCCTAGTTGCTGTAATGTTTTGTTATTATTTCCCAGTCCTTGATGTTTCAAAGAAGGTGAGCATTTAAGTATAGTAACCTAAAATTGGAATATAGGAAATTACAATAGGCTGATGAAATGGAAGTATACTTTTTCTGTTGCTAATAAAGGAAATTTAAAAGACAACATTATTGTTGTTACTGTTATATACTGTTATGTATATTTCTATTTTTCATAAGGCTTAAATGTTGCAGAAATGTCAGGTTTCTCTTGAAAACATTAGATAAAGTCAGGAGGTCTGAGAGATCATATGATTGATCTAAAATCACTCCATGAGCTCCAAGGACAACGGGAGCCTGCATCTGAGTCTCTGTGATCCAAATCCAAGACCTGTGCTTACCCATTGTCCATATTAATTATGAATATTCCCAGCCAATGATTTTTATGCATATTTTATAGCAAAATAATAGCTGGCAATTTTCATTTAGTTTTAAGGTTTATACTCTTATGCCTTTATGTGTTCTACAATACTATTTTCTCTTTTCTGCTTGGCATTACACTGTTTTAGATTGTGGGGGCAATGTGTTGACTCTGTAAACCACTTAGAGAGTAAAGCACTGTGAATTGGTATATAAGTCTAAGTGCTATTGCTATTAAAGTTAAAGAAAAATAACTATACATTGTAGAAAATAGATCATACTTTGAAACAACAGTGAAAACAAAATTGTTATTTGTTTTACCTTTTTTTCATAATGCTGTTTCATCTGCCTGGAATGTTGATCCCATTGATTGTTCACTGACAAAAGCTGAAATGGTTAAGCAATGCTTAATTTTCACATTATTTTTAAATAATGTTATACTATTTTACCATATAATCTTTAAACTGCTATGCTATTGTGGGTTTTACATTCCTCTAAATTATTATATTAAATACAAAAAAGTTTTTCAAATATCATTGGCATAAAACTTTGATAAAACGTATATGTGTGTGTGTGTGTGTATATATATATATATTTGTATGTATGTACGTATGTATGTATGTATATAGCAGTAGTGTAGGCAATATTGAGATTTTACATTTAGGACACTGTATTATCATAAATATGAGTCAGTTGCCAAGCATCTGAATTTTGATCACATAACTATGGGGATGCTGCAAGTCACTTTTTTCAGTGCCATTGTAACTTTGAACAGTCACTAAATGAACTCTTTTAAATCAAGGACAACCCGTACAATTCATAACTGTTTACACTGAATACATTGTATTCTCAAGAATATTTAATCTACTCTGTAATTCAGAAATGAATGAATATGAATGAATATAAGTGCCAGGCAAAAAATAGTTTGGGAGTGGCAGATGAGTCAATATTATACTGTAGTAAAATGTACTGCACTAAATTCTCAACTCAAACTGCCTGTGGGAATTTCCAAGATGTGCAGGATCCTTTACATTTCTGAAAGTTATTTAACAATATAGCATTAGCTTCTCTCCAGCTCCTTGGTGTCATGTTATAATTACTCTGTGTATTTTAATATGCAGAAGCTAGTCTCACAGGCAAAAGACTTTGTTGCATATTTAATAAAATCAACCTCCAGTAATTCACAGTTCCTGAATAAGGTGCACATTGAAACATAATTATTATTTATTTTTCTATCTCTATCTGAGAAAATGCATGCAAATAAAACATATTTGAAGAAATGCATGCAAAATGTCTCTATTAGTGACTTTTAAAAAATAATTTTGATCTGAAATTTAATACAATATACTTGTGTTTAAAAGGGGAAATGTTACAAAAATATGTCTGAATGCTTATTATACAATGGGTGTTTCAAACAAGCAGTTTTAATTATTATATGTATTTGCTGCATATATAATATGTTTCAGTTACACAGAATGTGGTAATATTATGCTCAGATCTAATTTTTAGCCACATGCTTGAAATAATCCATGCATAGGACAAAGTCAAACATAACTATAACTTCTTACATGCAAAAAATGTAAAAGTTTGTGCCACTAAAATTAGATGGGAAAAAATGTCACATAACTGTGAGTTTATCAAATCATAAAACTGTGAATAATGAGAAGTATAAGTTTATATACTTAGTTACTTAGATCATACTTCCTAATCTGACAGTCTGCAGATATGTTTAATTATTTCTGAGATTTTAATCCTGACTTTATTATTTTATAAGTAACTCAAGGGCTGAATATATCTAATACTCCATCTTATTTTTCCTACAACTCTGTCAGTTGGGCTGAAAGAGAGTGATTAGACAATGTCATCCAGCTGGATTTCATGCCTAAAACAGTCTCCTAGTTTTTAGGCCAGCACATTTGTGGGTTTCTACCGGTTCGCCCCAGTTCGGGCAAACTAGTAGTGTCGGCGGCAGGAGGTTCCGCCCACATACCCGGACATCATCATGGATGCTCTACGCATGCGCAGAAGCGCCACGCATAAGTGAAGCGAGCACGCATATGAGTGCACTCCCAATTCCGAACCGGTAGCAAAGGTAAGTGGAACCCACTACTGGGCCAGAATCTTAATCGTTACAGCAAATTGGCTGTCCTATTCTACAACCTGCAGAGTTCCCAGTGAGAATTCTGGGAGTTGCAGCTCAAAATACCTGGAGAAATCTTGACTGAGCAGTTTCCTAAAAGACAGGTACCAAGTATAGTAGGTGTTAAGAAGTTCTGCTATCTCATTCTTCTGTATTATCAATTCATCACTTTCTCCTTGCAATGGACCAACACTATCACTGGTTTGGGTTGGGGGGATTTCCCTCTATTTATCTGAAAAAAAATTCTTTTTGTTATCTCTTGCAAACCCCCATTTAATCTGTGCTTTAGCCTCACACGCAGGCTAAATTCTTAAAGTTTCTGGAGACCATTCTTCTTTGCCTACATATTCCATTTCTTATTCATGTACCCTTTTTCCCATCAGGATTTTAGAGAGACCTGTATATATCTATATAGGATTATTTAAATTTCTTTCATTTTCCTTCTTGTAGGAATTATTTGATTGCCCCTTCAGCATCTCATTTGTAGAAAAATGTAACCTGAAGTCACCCAAGATCTGGCAACTATTGTATAAACAATTTGGTGATTCTGAAAGGAATTCTCAAATTTAACTGTTGGATTGCATATTACCCTCATTGGCATCCAGAAATGTACTGCTAGATCAGTGATCTGCTTGGCGTGCTTTTCTGGAAAACCACAAGTAAGCCTTTATAGTTGGAATGAATCATCATGAAATCTGCCATGCAGTTTTATTCTTGTTCTTCATGTGTAGTTCTCCTCCATGCAGACAAACCCATAAAATAGTATAGAAACTGTGTTTTGGAGAATCTTAATGATTTAGGTTCAAAGTGCAACAAAGATTGCTTCAACTTACCTCCTGCTTCTGCTTTTCTAATGATATAATTTTTTGTTGCAGGGGTGTATCTGTTAAGTTCTTTGTAAATATACACTGCAAAAACAAAATGATTCAGTTGAAAAGAAATCTATTTACATTGACCTAAAGTAAAATAAAAATAGATACCAGTCTAGATTTGCAACTAATTGTTCCAATGTAAATTAGGTTCTCCCTGAAGTTTCTTCCCTTGGTCTTTCTATTTCTGTGAAATGTGACATTGAAAATGTTTAATATCTGAAGTTTGTTATGGTAGAATATGACATATCCTAAATTAAAATATTTTAATTTTATTTTTTCTATCATAGAAAGTTAGAAGCTATTATTAGGCTAATATATTGAATGTTAATCTGATTAGGTACTTGGAAACTGAATTGTTGAATTGATTTACATTCAGACAGCAACATATTTTGATTTAAAACGTGTGTGTGTGTCATTTTTTCAATTTTTCATTTACCAACTAAACCTATATTATCTATATTTTGAAACAAGTTCTACAGATATCCAAAATATTTATAATATTTATGTATAAATATTGTATATAAGTATTGCAATATTTAAAATTACATTGAACACTTACAATATTACAAAGAATTAAGGGAAAGGAAATATACATCTTTTCTGATAAAAGTATCCAAGATAATTTTTAAAAATCCTAAAACCAGTTTTACAACTTACTAAAATAATATTTTATAATATGGTTCAAATCTATTAACTTGCTATTTATTTACCTTTATATCAGGGATAAAATCCAGCAGGTTCTGACAGGTTCTGGCGAACCGGTAGCGGAAATTTTGAGCAGTTCGGAGAACCGGTAGCTGAAATTTTGAGTTGTTTCGAGAACTGGGAAATATCACCCCTGGCTGGTTCCATAAGGGTGGGAATGGAGATTTTGCAATATCCTTCCCCCAGAAGTGGGGTGGGAATGGAGATTTTGCAGTATCCTTCCCCTGCTACACCCACCAAGCCACGCCCACCAAGCCACACCACATCCACCAAGCCACGCCCACAGAACCGGTAGTAAAAAAAATTGGATTTCACCACTGCTTTATATGCATATGTGACTGTTTCTCCAGAAAGATAATTTTAATTATTTATTAAAAGGCATTTTGGAACTAGTAGTTTATTTATGATTTGCTGTGTTTTGAATGCTCTTATTTTCTATTAATTAAATTAATCATAGCTAACATATGCCTTTAGTTCACTTTAGTATCAAGTACTTTCTCATTTCATGAATGTTTCAATCATGTAGGAAAAGTAGTGGATGAAACTGAAGGTGGGGTCAAAACGGAAATTGGGCTAGAATCTTAACATAACCACAAATGGACTAAATCCAATTCCCCTTGAATTCCATTAACCCTGATCTAGACAAAACAGTGCTAACCTTTGAGTAGATTCCTGTAAGTAAGAGCAATAAATCAGTTTAATTGGACCTTCACATGTAGGTCTTTCACACCTGACATATAGGCTGTTTAATAAGCCAACTTAAATTTGACTTCCGGTTTGGCGTTGCAGTGAGACAGTCGGCGAAATAGCGGCCTCTATTGAGTCCCGCGAAAACCCCGGCTGCTGAACCACCGCCAATGGGTCTTCAAACCGGAACCGTCCTGCAGAGACTGGGGAAAAGGAGGAGTACCTCGGATGTCCAAGAGGAACAGGCAAGTTCCTCGGAGGTCATTGGGAATGCTCTGTGAGTCGGCGACGGGGAGCGGCAGCCATGGCGGCTGCTATGAAGCTGAGACAACCAGGCTAAGAAAAGTGCTAGAGGAAAGCGGACTGAAACTGAGCTCTTTGAAGCCGGATGAGTGACAACAAACCCAGGCTTGTAACAACATTTGGAGCAATATTAATATTTAGAAGACCCCTAGCCTAAAATAGCAACTGTGCAACAAAGGGGCTTTGGAAAGTTTAAACTGCAACTTTAAAAAGATAAAGACCCGAGAAACAACTAATTTTTGAACAGAATTAAGAGAATTAAATATCTAGGAGTAATTAAAGTCAAATCTAGCTAAAGAACTGAAACTCTGATTTTATATTGTTGTGTATATGCACTGTTGTGTATATAATAATAATGTAACAATAGTAAAAGTAGCAATAATAATAATATATTAAATATTCATATATTAGTATATATTTA
The DNA here is from genome assembly GCA_022577455.1 of Arizona elegans. NCBI lineage: Eukaryota > Metazoa > Chordata > Lepidosauria > Squamata > Colubridae > Arizona > Arizona elegans. The sequence continues at coordinate 33,682,821 of JAKOOJ010000009.1, read as the reverse complement.
TAAAGAAACATAAAATGATTGAATTGCCATAGACACACCTTTAGACTGGGAACATACTTACTTCTGAAATGCTTTCTGAAATTTTCTTGGATTTCATAACAACTTGTCTCATCCCTGAACAATTTTGGCTCTTGCTTTTTGCAAAGGGCTTTAAATCATGCAATATGAAGAAATCATGTACACTATGATAGAATCAATGCAAAGAGGAACACTAAAACTATAGTATCAGGAACTTTACATGAGAATTTCCCATTTTTTTCTGCGTGTCAAATGTTGAAAGCAATGGAACTTGTATTTGAATCTTTCATAAAAGGGGCTTTCCAGAATATCTCAAGCATACAGCCGATGATTAATGAATAAAGGTAACTCTTATAAATGCAAACTGCAATTTCCCTGTTGTCCTTCAGTTGTTTTTGGCTGGGGTGGGACTGCACAGGCAAGAAAAAAAAAATAGAGTAAATTTATTATCTCCTCACCACCATCCATGATAACCATTTCCTATCAGCATTTTTTCTATGCTATTTCCCACATGAACCGGAAAGTTTTCTGATCACTGTTAACACATACTGGATATTTGCCCATGACAAGGAAATGGGTGAATCATATTTTATACAGCAGGAGAATGACTATAAAATTTTAATACTACAAAGTATGTCCTTTATGACCTGGGAACGAACTTCAATGAAAGTTAACTTGCAAATAAACACATTTTCTCTATTGTGAAAATTGGTGGGTTCAAAAGGAAAAGAATTCTGGAAGAAACTTATGTTTTTACTTGAATAGAATAGAATTTTGATATAATTTCTAATCACAGCAATAATAAATTTATAGTAACTATATAGTTGTTATGAGCTTTTCCCTGTGTGGAAAGAACATTTGCTAAACTAAGAGCTGGTGTAAAGTTATACTCCTTGGTGATACATATCTGGATTGACCCATCATTAATTTAGTAAAAAAAGCAGAGGAGTACTGTACATCTTATATTATCTACTTTGTTTTTGTTTTAAATATTTTTGTAGACATTCCCAATTCATTTGATTGTTTGCCACGCAAAGTTACACCATGTTTTGTGAACTGTTGTAGATTTATGCATTGAATGAATTTTCCATTGACAACTGCACCAATATAACAACAGACTTTTCTAAATATGAATTGCAGATATTTGCTTGACAATGTTAATCAATAATAATGCTTTTATACAAAAAACCCAGATTTAACATGATAACTTCCCTCAAATAGCAATTAAAGCTTTAATAAGTGTCTAAATATTCTGGAAAATCTTTCTCTCCAGTTTTTCTGAAGCACTTTCAATGCAATTTCAGGCTTTGGCTGCTACTCATTCATGAAATTCTTAATTTTAAAAAAGGAAATTCACATTCACACATATAGATATATTGTGCATTGTTTTCAATAAAGATTTGTTTTCCTAGAATTTTAGGTTAATTTTTGAATTTATAAGTAGCAGATTAGAAAATTTTGCCTTTTGTCCATTATTTTGCTTGGAAGCTTTCTTACTACATGTCTGAATCAACATTTCTATTAATAACTTAGTAGGTATATTGGACAGATAATTAAAATGCGTAAATAAGAATATAGGTGAATATAGGTGAATAAGAATAGATAGACTTCCAGTTGGTGACCCGTGGCGGCATGGTGCTGTGAGAGCGATCACTGCTCCACAACGCCACTTTAACGCCACGTTTTGGGGACCCTTCAAGGTGTGGAAGCTTGGAGAGCTTCGCGGATAATAGCGGGATTTCAGCAGGCAGAGTGGTGAGAAGCAAGCACTCTCTGCTGGACTGATTTCCGCTGTCAAACCAAGAGGCGCGTCTGCCTCTTAATGATGGAAGCTGTGATAGCCAACAAAGATGGGAAGCAAGGCATTTCGGTGAAGTTGGTGTTGGAAAAGCGCTCGTACCTACTCTCCTCGAACACGTTGTGATTGAAATCAGTAAAATCAGATTGGCTGGGTTGGACAAAAAGGATCCACAGAAAGAAGCAAGTGGCGACTGCAAATGAAGGCATGAATTTGGTCTGGTTGAAGGAGTGGGCAATTCTGGAAAATAAAAGACTCCTGATCTTGGAAGGGCATGATCTACAGAGGGGCTGGCATGCCTTCCTCTGGGACATAGGGAAAAGAGCAAGGACATATTTTCATAGTCATAAAATAAGGGATACACTAATACAGACATGGGGTGAAATAAGACGGAAACAATATACAAAAGTCCCGAGATGGCTCTCCACAATGGAGGCCATGATATATCCTAACTTATTGGAAATGGGGAAAATGGTCAAATATAAAGAGATATTAGATGGGGGAGGGAACCTTAAAACAAATGAAGAACTGGAAGAACAGGGCATCCACATTGATTGGTGGCCGTATGCACAAATAAAGTCCCAGTACAAAAAGGACAAGGAGGAGTTTGGTGTTGAGATAGGTATTAATGGATTCGATAAGATATGGATGGGAACAGACAACAAAATATTAGCGAAATTATACAACTACTTGCTGGAATACGATATGATGGAAGAAGTGGTTAAGGAACGGATGATAGCATGGGCCAAAAACATCGGACAAAGTATAAATTTAAATTAATGGGACACAATTTGGAATAGCAACCTTAAAATGACCAGGGCGGTGACTTATAAGGAAAATCATTATAAGATGCTCTACAGGTGATATCTAGCCTGTACAGGTGGCATCCAGGATAGCTAAAATATATCCCAATATGAGTCCCAATTGTTGAAAATGTGGCCATCACCAAGGCACCTTCTACCATTGCTGGTGGACCTGCCCCCAAGTGAAAAAATTCTGGAAAATGATCTGGAAATGGCTTATGGAAATAATAAAAGATAATATTGATTTTGAACCGAAAATCTTTCTCCTGGGAATCCTGAAAACAGAATACGAAAAAAAGAAGAAGTATCTAATCATACATATAACGACAGCGGCAAGAATAACCTACACTCAGTATTGGAAGGAGAAAAAACTACCACCCGAAGAACAAGTAATCAGGAAAATATTAGAGTGCGCCGAAATGAATAAGCTAACATTAGAATTTAACGAAAGAGAGAACACAGAACATTATAATGTGTGGGAGCTATGGTACGAGTGGATAGAGAAAAAAAACAAAATGTGAAATTTGAGAAGTATTAAGGTTAACTAATAATGATTATAAAGAGTTAACTATTGCCATGTGCATTACTGAACTAAGATTGCAATCTATGTAAATAACAAGTAAATAACATGTATATATGATCATAAAGAACTGTGCATTACTACCTGTAATAATACCCAAACCATATACAAGCAAAGATGCAATACTATGTAAATAATATGTAAATAATATGTATTTATATTTAACACCACAGAACCGAAAAACACAGAATTGTATTTCTATATTTTCACAATAAAAACCAATTTAAAAAAAAGAATCTATGATAATTGAGTTCTGTGTAAGAATGAGAATGGAAATATATCACTTTTTGTGGGTGTAGTATATTGTAGTTATATATAGTTATTCTCATTTAAAATTTTACACATTTGTAAACGTGGGTGGATTTAAAGAAAGCATAATTCACTCTTTCAATTTATGAGGGAAATTATTATAACTTCTATAGTAATTCTGAAGCTATATATTTTATTTAAGAACTCTCCATAAAATATGGGCATGTTTCCTCTCTCTTTTTTATGTAAAAATAGCAAAACAATTATGTTAAATATCACATTGTTATGTGTTCCATAATCAGTACCTTTCTAAGAAGATGCTAAAGAAACGATATAAAATATGCCAGTGTTACAGTTGTTCAGTTGAAAGAAATAATACCAAAAAAGCATACTTTTACTATCCAAATATCATCCTAATAGAAAAGCCCAGTTTATCAATTTTCACAGGAAAATTGGTCATGTATGTTTTTTAAAAGTCAATGCCTGTAGTATGTACAACTATGAGCTATTTCAGGTAGGCCAAAACAGTAATTAGACTATGTGAGGATTATAAGAATGTTTCTTTATTGCTATAGTGTACACTGACAAAATCTTGAAAGAATCTTGAAATCGTGCCAGAATTTTCTTCTGTATTTTCAGATACCAAACAGATTCAGGCCAGGATTATCTTGAGTTTCTTTCTCATGCTTTCTCCTTTCCCAAGAGTTTTTGAGTTACTGTTTGCTTTTTCTTAACAGTTCTTGCATTCCTTCATCAAATTTATCTCTGTGCACCTCTACAACAGTACCAGGGAAAGGGACATTTGAAAAAAGAGACAAAAGAAAATAAGTTGTAACTTGTTATTATTTCTACATTTCTTTCTTTCTTTTCTTTTCTTTCTATTTCAATAAGTGTGGATAATTTACAATTAAAAAGTTAAAAGCAAAATATGTCAGAAAAATTATTGGTTATACCTAGAACCTGCAACTTCCATGTTTATGTGACACTGAGTTAGAAATCCAGGACATATCTCTTCTCACGTTTTAAGAGCTGAAAAGTAATAGTATATTTTTCTCCACAGGGTGTTTGTATCTCTACCATCAAAAACTATTACACTATTACATACAGAGAGGTAATAACTACATGTAGTCTAAGACATTTCCAAAGAATTTAACTGAATTCATTTTACTGAAACCGGATTTGTAGGGGAAAAGTATGTTCTTATCTCCAAAAATTAGAATATTTCACTCTGCATTTCAAAATGTATTTTTTAAAAAATCTTTCATTAAGCTTTTTTGTTGTTATTATTGGGACATAAATTGAAGCCCTCATTATTTCCCCAAATTCATTAAAATGTAATACAGTATTATAAATCTCTCTTTAGATTTCCAGATTATACAGTAAATTTTTCACATATATAGCTACTCCATTTTTTTCTCACCTGGGTGAAGCCACATTGTTTTACTGATATATTTGCATTCCAAGAATTTTCATTACTGTTTTTAATGAACATCTCTTGGAAACATTTAATATAGAATTTTCATTACTTACCTTTAAATGTGTTTTTTTATTTGAAATAAGGTATACAACACATTAAGCCCATAACAAAATAGTAGAAAATGTTTGCCTTCGGATTACAATATAATCATAAAGAAGGATTTATGACAGTATATGCAAGTTTCTTACAGTATTATATACCAACAGAACTCCTTTAAATAAAGTAAGCACCATTTTGATCTATTATGGCAATTTGAAGTTTTCAATTATATTACATACAGCTTCAAACAGACTCAAAGACATAAAGATTTTGATTACTAAACCTAAAAACACAAAAGGAATATACAATATATTCTTAATGCAGTTCTCCTTAAATCTAATATTTATGAAATAAATTATGGAAATGGCATGCTCAGATTAAAAAAATAAGCTATCTGCTTACAGCTAAATAGACATAACTGTACAACAAACATGTTCCAATTACATTTTATATAATAAAACTACCATGTTTGAATAAAATAAGACTAAATGATAACAAAAATACTAGAATGCAATAAATCATATCCACTTTACACTAAAAAAAGTTTAAGAAAAAAAATGCCTTCTTCCCAGATTTTAGTAAAATTTATGTATTTTATAAGACAGGAATGAATTTCTTATGGAATATTTGGCCACAGAATGAGAAAATGTTTAATATGTTGGGCAATTTGATCAAAGTCTGCAATGTTGTTTTCCTGGGTTCTTGTTTAATTTGCTGAAGATTTTTTTTTATTGATCTCAAATTTCATGCTACTCAAAAATGCAAGCAATAATTTAATAACTGATGATGAAATCCTTTTGCGTTGTAATTTTTGATTCCTTGGAAACAAGAGTCTTTGGAAGACAAGAATTTGGAAACATGAATTGCTAGCACAGTTTAATATACTTGGGGAAAATCCCTGCAAAGCAAAGTGCAAGCTCTGCCAGTTTTCAAATCACAGGAAGCCTTCAAACATCTCTGACCAAATGTGCACACAGGACAAAGAACCATGTTGAAAAGTTCAAGAATCCATGATATAACGTACTGTATATTCCCTTTCAAGTTTTATTTCTAAAATAAAGACACTGATTTTTCCCCAAAAAACAATAATCTTCTATAGTTTGGAAGAAGAAGGACCAATTTTTCCTTCCTTCTTTCATCTATGCAAATTAAAGCTCAACTTTTTATTATCATTTCTTCACTGCATCTTTTTCTTCCTTTTCCAGGAATATTAAGTCTGTCCCAAATAAATTGTATCTCAATCCTTGCTTGTATAAACAGAGATATAGAATCAAAATCATTAAAGTATTATTACTTCTTTATAAAACTTTAGTAACACCACACCTGGAATACTGCATCCAGTTTTGGTCACCACATTATAAAAAAGATATTGAGATTCTGGGAGAACTGTAGAGAAGAGCAACTAAGATGATTAAAGACCTGGAGACTAAAATAAACGAAGAATAGTTGCAGGAACCAGGTATGGCTAGTCTAGAGAAAAGAAAGACCAGGGGTGACATGATAGCAGTATTCCAGTATTTGAGGGGCTGCCACAATCAAGGGGGGGTCAACTTATTTTCCAAAGTACCAGAAGGCAAGACAAGAAACCATGGATGGAAACAAATCAAAGAGAGAAGCAACTTGGAATTAAGGAGAAACTTCCAACGGTGAGAACAATTAACAAGTGGAACAGCTTGCTTTCAGAAGTTGTAAGTGCTTCATCACTGGAGCTTGTTAAGGAGAGCTTGGACAGCCACATGTCTCAAATGCTCAAACCCACTTGAGCAGAGGGTTGGACTAGAAGACCTCCAAGCTCTCTTCCAATTCTATTCTGATTGAAGTAAAAACTGCAGCTTTACATTTGCTTCTAGCATGTACTGTATGCTGAATTGAAAATATGCTGAATATTTATGTAAAGAAAGCTGGTAAATTTATTACTGTGTCTATCTCAGTTTTCAAAATTTTTACACTATGTGTGATCATAGAAATTAGAGGAACCAATAATAGAAAATATATGTTGCTCATGGTTCAACTGAGTTGAACTACTAACTCAGACAAAAAATCAACTAAACAGCCTAATCAAGGCACTACTAAGAAGAAAAAACACCCCCAATCAACATTGATAGGTCAAGCTAACTGTAAATAAACTGAGAGCAAGCCTCACTCCCTTCTAGCTTCTAGCACTAAAATTAGGTAACAAAATATCTGCAAGAAAACAACCAACCAAGAGCACCAAAGATTCAACATTAAGGAAACCATTTCATTGGATTTCCCTTTGAGATATTATTGCAAATCTAGCAAAATGTTTGACAGGATCTGGGCTATAGATAGGATCTGGGCCTATAGGACAGGATTCTGGGCCTATAGACATATTTAGAAGTGAGAATGTGAGAGAAAACTTCTCTCACGGTTTGCTGTGCCTATTGATTGGCTTCTGGTTTGGATATTTGAATCGGCCAATCAGATTGTAGCTTCTAACTTTGAATTTGGGCTTCTGTAACTGACACTAACACGGTATATAAGGAACTGCTCTCCAGCGGGAAAAACGCTTCCTGGGTCAGAGACAAGAGCTGAAGTCACTAAAGCCTCCTTCTGAGGAAGGAAGACCCGGGCTCCAATCGCATGGATCAACTCCAAGAAGAGCTGCATGGACATTGCTGAAAGGGAGATGACTATTGATATTCTTTTGTAGATATTTTTTTGTTTGTTTTATTAAATTAGTTTGTTTTGAACTCTTCTGGCTTGTTTGTTTGGTGCATTTGTAAGCAGATGAGGTTGCAGTCTACAAAACCTCCACAACAGAGAAGTTATGTAAACTCTCACAAAATGGTTGCCATGAATGTAGCCAGCCATTATTTGTTCAGCTACCAGAAGACAAACCTTGTGTCCTCTTCTCCCAGGTTCCCCAAGCATAGTCTATCATATTAGCTTACTACTATTTTTTCCAAGAGGCAAACTTCCAAATAGAACACTGTAAAAAAAGTTTGTTTTATAAGTGTATCTGTATAGAACCCAGACACTTTACCAAAAATAAACATGGCATGAGGTTGTATATTTGCTTTGCAGCATGCTAATTTGCAAATAAATTTTAGATTACAATTATTTTATTAATTAACAATTTTTTAAAATTATTGAAAATAAATTTATTTTCTAAAAAATAATACATGGGTAAGATGCCAAAGAGTGGCATCTCGATAGGTGCCACATTGCAGGCCCAGATTTTAGAGCAATGTGGATGAATAGAGTTGAGTAATCCCTGCCACAAAATAGATTGCGATAAATATTCAGGACCTTTGTGTATTTTGTCCCACAAATCATGTGATAAACATTTAATACATTAGGTTTGTACTACTGTCAATGTTAGGAAATATACTTGGAGGTATGTCGCTTATAAACAATAACAGTAAGAGTTGAAAAGGACCTTGGAGGTCATCTAGTCCAACTCCCTGCTCACACAGGAGACCTATATTAAGGATTCGAACCGCCGAACTGCCGACCTTTCTGATCGACAAGCTCAGTGTCTTAGCCACTGAGCCACCTAGTGCGATAGGGAAACATTTTTTTGAAAACTCTGCCGGGCAATAATTAAAGTGAAACTGGTTTTGAACTCCATTCTGCAAGAATTCAGTGCCAAGACAGAGGCTGAACTATATTTATGGGTGTTCAGATATATCAAGCTGAATCTACTGATTCTTTGGATCTATGTGAGCAGGATTACAAGAAGCTTTTGTTAGGCTACAACTCCCATAGTCATTGGAGAAATAATCCTTAAATGATGTGTCAGGAAGCAAACCTAATAAATAGATGCATAGGTCACACTTGTTAAAGTATACATCAGAAATTTCACGAGAGAGAGGGGGTGTAGGGGGGGGTAGGGAGGGAGGGATGTTTATACCAACTCATGCCCGATACACCCAAATTACTGTTAAACAAAGAAACACATGATAGACACATTTCCCTTCTTTCTTCTAAAAGAAAGGCTAAAAAAGAAGGAAAGAGAAACAGGAAAGAAAGAGGAATGGGAAACAAAACTGGATGGAAAGCAAATGGAAGGAAGAAAAGCAAACTGAAGCCTGGTTATGCATTAGAAAAAAATAAATTCACTGGAAAGGAACAACTTTCAAGTAACAGCTACACCTCTGACTAATTTGTAATGGCATCTACATTTTCCAGCTGCAATATACTGTATGTGATCATTTGCAGTGTCTTTTTATTCCTTTTTTCTCAAAACCTTCTTTTATTAGCAGTCTATTTGAAACCACATGAATTATCAGGGAGAAAAACTGTGTCTTCCTAGGGGGGAGTAAATACTGTATTTGAAGAATTGATTCAATTTCTTCCCTTGAAATTGTGTAAGAATAATTAACGTTGCCACGTCTTAGGAAAGGCCCACAATATTGCAACATAAGGCAATGAAAAATTACTACAGATGTGATTATTGATGCATAGAGCAGATGTATGCAATTCTATTAAATTCTCAATCATGTGGTTTTTTAAAGCTCAGTTTTATTTTCTCTACAAAGATTTCCTGAGAAGAGGAAATAGAGGAAGGAAGTAGAGGGAATTTGTTTACACTTAAGTTTTGAAAACAGACTTACAAGAGCCTTTGGGTAGTAGGATGTCAGTTTATGGAATGTCATTTGAGTTCTTTACTGTAGAAACTGTAAACACTAGCAAAAGGTATGTAGACAGGATAGGAGAAAATGAGCATAGGGTTTCAAAAGAAACACAAGAAAGCTGAAAGAAATATGCCACATCTTATTCTCAAAATGAAATGTAGCTAATAGCATTCTTTTCCTTAAAGAAACTGAAGTTAATTAGCTATTTTTTAAAATATAATTTTATTAAAGTTTTTGCATGAAAAAGATAAATATAAAAAATATAGAGGAGAGAATAAGAAAACCAAAAGAAAAAATGTAACAACAATACAAACAGAAAAGAAAAAGGTAATTAATAAAGTAACTTCCAATTTTCTTTACAACAGTTACAAACCAACTTATTATCTCTCATCTCTCTCTATGATTACATCACACAGATTTCTTCTATTCCATATTCAACCTTTTTAATCAGCAAATCTGATCACCATTTGATTTCTTTTTTTCATTTTTAGCAAAAGTTCATAAAAGGCTTCCAGTCTTTTACAAAAGTACTTTTGTTTTATCTCTGATCAAATAGATAAATATTGCCATTTCTGCAAATCCTGACATCTTCACAATCCAATGTAAAATTTCTATGCTTTTCACACTTCCAACATAGATCAGAAGTACTTTTATACATTTTAGACACTTTTTTTAATCATACCAACAGTACAGTACATCAATGTAAATTTCAGTCCTTTTAACCACATTCTTTCCTACTAATCCATCTGTATATTATAACCAAACTTCTTAGCTCATTTTATCATGCACCATTTAACTTGTTCTTCCATTTCAAACCTCAACAAAAGTTAATACATTTTAGCAATCGTTTGTTGATCATTTGTACACTGTTCAATTTCAAATTCCGCCTTATGTTGTTAAATTTCAGTTATTTTTCTATGTACCTTAAACCTTTCTTTTAATTGTATATAAGAACTGGAACTATTGGAAATATTGAAAACTAAATGCCTCTGCGCTCTGTTGTTCTCTTGATTTCATTTTAAATTCTCATGTTCCTGTACTAATAAATCCAGATATGTTAACAATTTGACTTTGCCTGCTATTTCTCTTCTATAAAATGTGTCTTGTGTTGAAACCGATAAAAGTATTTTCAGGCACAGTCTGAGTTTATATCTATTCCATTTTCTTAATGTGACACTTCTAACATAGTGGTTTTGAAAATCCACATTAAATTTAACTTTATTGTACCATTAAAAAAACATTCCACCCTCAGGTTATATTCTTCTACTGGTTATATTCTTATTCTAATATTCTCTTATTTCTCAAAAGTATCTACTCTTTCATCCAAACAAAACAGCAGGCTACAAAATACAATCTAATGTCAAAAAGGTGCATTTCTTGAAAACTATACAGCACTTTGAAATTTAGAAGGCTGGTGGCAAAATTTATAAATTATTTACTTTTTATTAAAACATAGTTACTTTCTCTCTTTATTGTACACTTTCATTTATACAATATATTAAAATACTAATTTTGTCATAACCATTTTTCACCTACATCTACCATATTTCTTGGAGTATAAGATACACCGGAGTATAAAACGCAGCTTAGTTTTTGGGGAAGAAAATAGGGGGGGGGGGGAATCTGCCTACCAGGTATTCATCTGGCTAGCTTCCTTAGTCTGGTCAGCTTCAGCTGGTTTGCTGGTTTTGAGCACGTGCTTGTGCTTTTTATCCCTTGCTTGGGGATAAAAAACAGCTTCTAAAGCACAGCTGATCTTCGGAGAGAGAAGCAATGAGAAAAGCAAGCAAAGCTCGGATGATCGCTTCCCTCGCTAGCACCTCATTAGGGCTGAAAAATGGTTTTTAAAGCACAGCTGATCTTTGGAGAGAGAAGCAATGAGAAAAGCAGGCAAAGCACGGAGATCGCTTCACTCGCTAGCACCTCATTAGGGCTGAAAAATTGCTTCTAAAGCACAGCTGAGAGTCAGAGGGAGCAGGCAAAGCACGGAAGATCACTTCAGTCACTAGTACCTCATTAGGGCTGAAAAAAGCTTCGAAAAAGCTACATTCAGAGTATAAGACTCTGATTTTCAGCCTCTTTTAGGGGGAAAAAGTGTGTCTTATACTCTGAAAAATACGATATTTCATATATTCATATCATGTTTCCTTTAGTAATCTTATACAAATTCTGAAAGATGCATCTTGAAGTCTTGAGTATCTAAGGAAATTTGAACCCAAAATTTATTCTGATCTTTCCTGTGTCCTATCCACAGGAATAGGACACATAGTAATGTGTGCTATCCACTCATCATGAATCAGCAGAAATTCTGCTTCTGTTTCAGGTCACTGCTATTCATTTGACTCCATTCAAAGTAATGCATAATGAAACATAACAAATATCATTAATTTACACTGCCTCCTCAGAACAGTACTCAAAACTATTTTAATAACATTGCAGTTGAGACTGAATTTAGACTGTTATTTGCATAGGCTGGAGATGAAATGAATTACAACTTGTGCACAACTGATAAAAAAAAAAATTTCCAGAGAACATCAATGCCATGACTAGGTAGAAATGAAGAAAGAATTGTAATGCAGATATAATTTGACACATGTTTTGACACCTTCTTTCACTCACTCATCTACATAATCTCAGTCTTCTAAAGTAGAGGAGAACGTCACAAATATTACAGATGCATTTTATTATTTATTTGGAATTATTTTTGGCAGTCAAGTGCTACAGGGAGGCAGGGCTAATCTAAGTGTTACCATTTGGTTTGCACTCTGCAAGAAATTGCTGTAAGAAAATGGAGAAGTGCCCTTGGACTGTTTTAAAGAATTCTAAACAGGAATTGTATGTGTTTTTCAATCCTATAATCCTAATTTTGTCTTCATTATAAACAATTTTGCATCCATGCAGTGCTGTTTTCTGTTAATATTTCAAAGTCTACATGAACCATCTCTGAGAATAGTCAGGAGGTTATCAAAAATACCAGAAATGTTCTGCACATGATGGGTTGGACATTAGGAAAGACATCCTTCAGGAAATTATTTTTTCAGTCATCTGGACTTCTCTAACCTTCAATATGTCTAATCAATTGACAATCACTTTAATAATGGAAAGGAACTGGCTTATGTGTAGAGAACAGATGTCACCAGAAGTCAGATCCACTTACATTCTTACCAGGCTATTATGTTCCTAGATCTAGACTTGTGATTCCATTATAACAAGATGAAATTTAACTAATTGAAACCAGTTTTTTAATGTTGGGGTTTAACGCACTATAGATATTTCTTTTGGCACTTATTTGGCTATTGCTCAGATGTTTTATAGATATATTGAGATTAAATAGAAAGATAAATTAAACAAACAGTATTGTTGAGTCATTATTGTCCAAAAATGTCTAAGTGGAAAATGAAACAAGATCTTTTCACTTTTCATTCCACACATTAACCTAACACCACACAAATAATTGTAGTAGGAAGAACTAAAAATATTCAGCAATGAAAAAAGGAGAAAAATAAGTACCGTGTTTCTCCGAAAATAAGACCCTGTCTTATATTTTTTAACTTCGAAATATCATTAGTATGCTTCCCCTTGGTGAAGAAGTGTTTTATCATTATTCAGATACAGAAATACTATCACATGGTATTCAATCAGATACTGCACAATGATTTGTCAGAAATACTTTATTTTGAATTTCAATACTGTGCAATGGATTGAAAATGATGATCTAAATGGCAGCTTCCAAATTATTAATCTGTCCACACATCTTCACTTTGAAGATATATCAGAGCTAAATGAAGTGTTTGTACAATTATGTAAAAAAAAATTCAACTGACTAATTTTAAGCAGCTGTCAAGAATGACAAACATAAGATACTTACATTTAAGGCACATGAACTGTCCTTTGGTTTCTTACAGGACTCTGGAGTATCATTCTTCCTGATCAAAATCCTTATTTTATCATCAAGTTCTACACTATCACATCTGGTTTCAGAAGAGAAAAATAAATGATACCTTATTTTCTAAAGACAACAAATATACATATATTAATTCAATTCTTTATTTAATTAGGAATATTCTTAAGCATATTCTAAGAATTTGCCAAAAATTATTCTGTCAAATCAAATTGGAGCTTCTGGTAAAAAAGCTAATCTGTTCATTACAGTAGTTATGAATTTTACAAAATATTGTTCAAATACTTTAAAAAAGATGCTAAGTTAGTTGATATTATGAATCTGCTGATCTAATAATCTTAAATATATCCATCTTGGAACATAAAATATGGTTCTCATATGTACTAAATAGCTACAACAGGGTTTTGTGCCCACATGTGTTAAGTTGTTTACATTTAAACCTCTTTGTTTTCAATGAAATATTCATTAGAAGTTTTGAATTACAGGACCATCCAGTGAAATAGTCTTTTAATTAAAGAGGTTTCTTTTTCCTATTTGGGCCAGTTTTCTCTACTGTTTCATCCAGGGGTTTTTCTTATATATATTGTATTTCCATTAGCTGATCAAAAATTTTAAGCTTACCAGAAATTTTCTGTAGATTCGGACACACTTTTTCCACAGCTGCATTTTATTTTTTGTCTTTTTAACAAGAGATACAGCCTTAAAATATTATGATTGACAGCTATGCCAGAGACCCAACTTCCACAAATTCATTCAGTTCCAGAGTTATCAGTTAACAATATCCACTTTCCAAACTGTTGCTCCCCAAATATCCTTTACTTGCACTTCAACTTTCAGAATTTATAGTTCAACATCTTGAGTGTACTAGGTTGGTAAAGACTGATATAAAAAACAAAATGCCTCTTTTTACATAAAAATTTACATCCACAGTTCATTAATACTTAATACTTGGATGGATACTTCTGCACCAGGTGATTTGAAACAAGCATAGAAAATTGCTTACATAAAGAAATTTAGTTGCTGTACTGCAATTTTTATTTCAGCCCCATTGTTTCACAGGGTTGCTGCTGTGAGAATAAAATGAAGGACATCTCCATGGAAGCTGTACTGAGCTCTTGAAAGAAAAGTGGAGCCTAGCAAATACATTTTTTAAAAACTATCCACTGATTAGTATGCTGTCAAGCACAGCTATATCTTAAGTTAAAGCTACAAGCTTGCTTTGACTGCACTGATTGGAATCTTTTTGAAAGTACCTCTGCAGACTTAAATGAACTTAGAGACTGTAACACAGGGGTGAAATCCAGCAGGTTCTAACAGGTTCTAGAGAACCGGTAGCGGAAAATTTGAGTAGTTCGGAAAACCGGCAAATACCACCTCTGACTGGCCCCAGAGTGGGGTGGGAATGGAGATTTTGCAGTATCCTTCCCCTGGAGTATGGGAATGGAGATTTTGCAATATCCTTCCCATGCCACGCCCACCAAGCCACGCCCACAGAACCAGTAGAGAACATTTTGGATTTCACCCCTGCTATCAGCTTCACCCATATGTCAGCTTCTGTGAAGACCTATGTATACCCACTAGGAACTTGTGAATATACAGTTATAACAAACCTAAGCAGCTACGTCATTCCAAAGAGGAAGCCTACAGAAAAGGTGATAAGATGCTGTACAATCAACCCAGAAATGTATTAACAAGGGAGATCAGAGCAGCAAAAAGAAGCTACTCTGAAAAGCTAAAGAATCAGTTCTCAACAAATGAACCAGCAAACATGTGGAAAACTCTTAAAAATATCACTGGCTATGGCAAACCTCCTTCCCAGGCTGAAGGAAATCAGCAACTGGCAGATGACCTGAACATGTTTTACTGCAGGTTTGGAAGGAAACTACAGCCACCTATCTCCACAATCCCCATCTCAGACACACCAACAATAGTAAAACCTCCTACAACTGATCCCATCCCATTGGGTTCACAACCCATAGTGATCACAGAAAAGGAAGTGCAAGACCTATTTCACAGACAAAAGCCAGGAAAAGCTCCAGGCTCAGACAAGATAACTCCTTCTTGCTTAAAAGTCTGTGCTGACCAATTGGCCCCCATCTTCACCCGTATCTTCAATAAATCACTAGAGATGTGCTATGTTCCTTCTTGCTTCAAATGCTCTATTATCATCCCAGTGCCGAAGAAGCCCACCATCAAGGAACTGAACGACTACGGACCAGTTGCTCTAACATCTGTAGTTATGAAAATCTTTGAAAGGCTAGTGCTGTCCCACTTGAAAACCATCATGGATCCACTGTTAGACCCAGGGGTGAAATCTAAAATTTTTTGCTACCGGTTCTGTGGGCATGGCTTAATTAGGGGGCGGGGCTTGATGGTAAGGTGACTGGGTGGGCGTGGCCAAGTCAATGTCACTTGTTTGCCCTTTTTTAACCTACAAAACACAACACAACACAACTGGCTCACCCACAATGTAAAAGCAGCTGTGCTAGATCCAAAATGGCCCCTGCAACAAGCAGGAACCTCACACAGCCACAAAAAGCCCAAAAAACCAACTTTCACACTTTACACACACAAAATTCCACATACAGCTTTGTGAGATTTTGTGTGTTTGTGTAGTTAGAGTGAAATACTACAAAACACACTAAATTTCAGAAAGCTGCACAAATATTATTTTATTTTTATTTATTTTTATTTTTATATAAAAGCAGCTAAATTTAAAACTTCCTGAACTTTAAATGGCTAGGTCTAAAAAAAGAACAACTAAAAAAAAACCCAATTAACTATTTTTTTTAAAGCTCCCAAAGGGGGAAAAAACTTACCCAATAGAACAGGGCTCTCCAACCTGCAACTTTAAGACTTGTGGACTTCAACTCCCAGAATTCCTCAGCCAGCTTTGCTGAGAGTTGAAGTCCACAAGTCTAGGCAGGAAGGCAGGCAGGCAGAAAGAGCTGCTCACCAATGAGCTTGATTGCAGCCAGGGCGATTCAGTTGCTTTCTGATGCATGGATTGCGATCGTCATGTGATCAGCAGCTAAGGTAAGCAAGCTGGAGACTGGAAGAGGGGGGGCAGAAAAAAGAAACTTTTTTTCTTTTACGTGGCTCTGGCGATCCAAGCTGAGTTGATTGATTAGCAGGCAGCTCAGCTGGGATGTCAGAGCTTGGCTGGTCAGAGACATTTAAAAGGAAAAAAAGGCTCTGATTATCGCGGGGCTCAGCTGGGCATGGGGGGTGTGGGCAGGGATTTTTGCTACCAGTTCTCAGAACTGCCCGCCGCTATCGCTACCTACTCGCCCGAGCCGGTCCAAACCGGGAGCATTTCACCCCTGGTTAGAGCCCTTGCAATTTTGTGACGAAATGGGGTTGAGGGGTACCCCGGACCGTGAACCAGCTCATGAGTAAACACACTGAGACTGAAATGATTCTAACAGAGGCGTCTTGTGTAAAAATATAATTTACTTTAAAACATTTAAAAAGCACTATGTCTTTATGAAAACACATTAAAAACAAAGTCTTGTCTGGGTATGTGAGGCAAGGCTATCTCCCTAGATCCCTCTCCACAATACCGAAAACAGTTCACAAAAGAATAAAGCTAGCATGAAGGTAAGCAGCTTCGGCGTCGATACATCATCAAGGCAATCATAACGAGGGCAGCACGAGCCTCACAGCTGAAAGTCACCTGAAGTAAAAACAGTTCAAATAGCAAACACTGTTTGAAGCTTGTGGGAGGAAGAAGGTCCAGCAACAGCAGTCCCGATGATAGCTTGCATGCTACAAAACAGCAAAAGGCAAGCATCCGTGGGAGTCTCTCTGTAACGACGTCTGGAGTCCTTATCTGCATTCTTCTCCCATCAGCGGCATTGCCCAAGCTTCCTGCAGGAGCTGTGCATTTAGGCCTAGCAGACTAGGCCCGAGTAGCAAGCGAAAGGTCCTTGCTTATGTAAGGAGTCAACCTGCAATTATCCAGGGCGGGGAAGGCTTGCAGGTAATTGGCAACAGTAGATGGCTTGATTAAAACCATACTGTTTGTGAGTAGGCAGATAGCCACAGCAATCCTGGAAACACTCGTGACAATCCCCTTCTCTGCGGCTATTTGACTCGTTAACAAACATACATTCTACATTGGGTACATATATACATCAATGGGAAGTACATTCACATAGCCATTGACATTTTACCCAGGAGATAGAGGTGTTGGTCACGGGGCAGCGGTTTGGTAAACACGTCCGCTACCTGTTCCTTGGTTTCACAATACACAGTCTTAATGAAACCTGTTTTCACCAATTGCCTCACATGTTTGTTTTGTATATCAATATGGCGTGATCTCTGGCCTACAGCATCGGCTTCCGATATGTTAATGGCAGCCATGTTATCCTCATAGACTTTTATAGGTTGCATGGGCTGCCTCCATAAGCTTACCAGAAGATCGTCAAACCAAACTAGGTTATTGGAAGCTTTGGACAAACTCACATACTCAGCTTCCGCTGTGGAGGTTGCAATTAACTTCTGCTTCCCAGAGTACCAATACACGGGGCTACTATTTAGGTATACAATGTACCCCGAGGTACTTTTTCTAGATCTAACATCCCCTGCCCAATCGGCATCCGAAAAACAACTCAATCTTAATTCTCTAGTTGCTTCTGGTTCCAATAACAATGAATAGTTCACAGTACCCTTTAAGTATCTCAGGAGTCGTTTAATTCCGCTCCAATGGTACTGTGTGGGATGTTCAGAATGTCTAGATAACACATTTACACTTAGACTGATGTCCGGTCTAGTCCAATTTGCAATGTACAACAACGACCCAATCACGGACTTGTAAAGGGTCTTATCCTCAAACTCCGTGCTCTCAGTGTACATATTCTTAAGGAAATCTGTTGCCATAGGGGTATCACATGGCTTCGCCTCTACCATGCTACACTTTTTAAGCAATTCCTGAATCTTATCTTCCTGAGAAAGCCGAAACCCCTTCTCGGTTTTTACGAATTGCACCCCTAAAAATTTGCTAATGTGACCTAGTGGTTTTAGAGCGAAACTCTTACTTAGGTCCTCAGAGAACTTCTTATGCCTGTTCTCTGATCTGCAAATATATAGTATGTCATCAACGTACAACAGTACTGTTTCCCTAATGTCCTGATCTTCCTTGACAAAAACACACTCGTCAGCTGACGATGGTAAAAAGCCCATCTCTCTCAGGCCTTTTGTGAGACACTCGTACCATCGTTTACCAGATTGTTTTAAGCCGTATAGGCTCTTATTCAACAACCACACATCATCTTCCCGATGGCTTACTCCCTGAGGAATCCTCACGTACAGCTCTTTGTCTAACTGGGCGTGCAGGTACGCGGTCTGAATATCGAACTGATACACATGTTCGCCTCGCATGGTAGCGATGGTGAGAGCTGTTCTCACGCTCTCAGGGCGCACCGTGGGCGAGAAGGTGTCCTCATAATCGTCAGGGAATCTCTGCGAGAATCCCTGCGCTACTAGTCTCGCTTTATAGACAAAACCCCCACCTTCAATGGGCTTTTGCTTGAAAAGCCACCTGGTGCCGATCACCCTCTTGTCTTTGGGCAATCTTGTTGGCGTGAATACGTCCAGCCTTCTCAGGCTGTCTAATTCCGTATCCATGGCAGCCAGCCATTTCTGTCGTTCATGGTCAGGTAAGGCCAACACATCCTCATATCTCTGAGGGGTGGCCAAAACCTGGTTGACTGAGGTAACAAAGTCGTTGTACCTCTTAGGCTTATTGCCCCTGGTAACCCTAACTGGTCTGCCTTTAGGAGAGTCACTGACATCAGAGTTGTCCGATGAGTCATCTACCTCGTGACTATCACTATGCGTCTCAGAAGCTGGGTGCCTATCCTTCCTGGCTACCCCCATCTTACGCTTCAATACCCCTTTCAAGGGTGCCTGGGATGCACGCTTCCCAGAACCAGATGTATCCCTATCCTCGGGTAGGTTCTTCGATACATCCTCCGCTCGCCTATGACAACTACGGGAAGGGTTCTGAGTAAGAATCTCATTGGCATGGATCTTACTCCAATTGGCCCCTTCGTGAAAGGTGGCAGACCTCGATATCATTAGTTTCCCGTTAGGGTAGGCAAACCTAAATGCCTTGGAGCCCTGCTCATAACCAACAAATCTCAGTTTAACAGAGATTGGGTCTCCCTTTCTCCTGAGCTCCTTCGGGACATGAACATCGGCCATCGCTCCAAAAACGTGGAGGTGTGCCAAGCTAGGCTTATGGCCGTATAGCACCTCGTATGGGGTCTTCTGCACTACGCTAGACCATACTCGGTTCAAGGTGTAATTCGCGTATCTAACTGCTTCTACCCAATACGCGAAGTTTAATCTGGAATCCTCTAGGGCGCACCGCATCATAGTTTGTAACACGCCATTGCGTCGTTCTGCGACGCCATTTTGAAACGCAGAGTAAGGCGCGGTGCGTAAGTGGACTATGCCCTTACTCCTCAACCAGCTGGAGAACTGCCTGGAATTAAATTCAGTACCCCTGTCAGTTAAGATTTTCTTAACTCTGACCTTATGCTGGTTCTGGACTAAGTTACAAAATTCCTTAAACTTAGTCAACGTTTCACTCTTGGACATTAGGGGAAAAACAAATCCAAATCTGCTATGGTCGTCTACTATGGTAAGAAAGTACCGTCTCTTACCCACGGAAGGTGCGAATGGACCCACCAAATCCATGTGGACGAGCTGAAACGGGTGTTCAGAGTACCTCTGAGACTTCTTGGGCGCAGATTTTACCTTCAACTTTGCACTCCTACAAATTGAACAGTCTAGGAATGTGTTACAGTCATTGATCTTGGTTCCCCTTGAGTGTTCGGTTACCTTTTTCACTATAGGAAAACTCACATGACCTAGCCTGCGATGCATCAAGTGAGCACATTCATTGTGCAATGGCTCTCCTATAGAAATTGCATTAGCATTTTCAGGTTTCCTATTATCTGACTCTAAGTTAAAATTTAAAAACTTTTTATTAACTTTACATTTGTCTTTACAAGGCTTCCTCTGGTGAAAGTCTTGATCCTCATCACCTAGTTCTAACTGTGATTCATTGTTACTACCAATTGAGATAGTATAATTGCTATCACTGCAGGTCTCAGCATTCGTATTGGGGGAATAATAAGGCAAGCCACCTATCTTCAAAACCTCCCCAATCACACATTTGTTGTTTTTGATCACAGCTGTTCCTCCTGAGAACAGAATCTCCATTCTGGGGTTCTCACATATCCTCATTAGGCTTAGCAAATTATGATCTATCTCTGGTACATACAATGCTCCATGAATCTTTCCTATCCCAGGAATATAAACATCTCCAATGCCAACAACATTGACCTTTTTACCGTTTGCAACTTTGACCATGGATTGATGCCTTCTCATATTAACAAACAACCTTCGGTCACTGACAACATGGTTACTGGCTCCACTGTCCATTAACCATAGTTGCTCTCGCTGTTCCCTTGTAAGCTCTGACTCAGTAGTTTCCACTATACCTACAGAGCCATCATTAAACCTGGGTTTGTTCCCTTTGTTGCCTTCATTCGGCTTTTTACCCCTTCTGTGGTTAGGAACGTCTCCACTTGGCTTTCTGCCTGGAGGAAGTGACCTCCTTTTACATTTATTATCAGAAGGTGTCTTTACACTTGCCCTAGCATTTACATTTTGTGGGCAATCCCTTCTATAATGTTCTGTTGAACCACAATTGAAGCATTCCCCGATAGCATATGCTCTATCTGAACTATCGGGCCTTCTTAAAGGTTTTTCCTTTTTGTGAAAAGCCACCCTGCATTTTCGCAAGTTATCTTCTGCAATCAATCTACCAGATAACACTTCTAAAGATAAGTTATTACAACTAACATTATCCAATTGCGATATAAAATTATCCCAGCTAGGGTCAAGGGAATTGAGTATAACAGTAATGAGGGTTTGTTCAGACACTGTTTCCCCCATCAACATCAATTCCTGCCTTAACCTGTTTAACTCACATAAGTGTTCATTAATATCTACTCCCGCCTTCAACCTTGCGGAATAGAACTCCCTATAAACTCTGTTTGTAACATGGGAGCTTTTTGAACAAAATAGCTTATGCAGTTTCACCCAAACTTCTGTTACGGTCAGGTTACTAGATATACTGGGATATAGTGCAGGGTCAATGGACATCAATAAAATACAAAAGGCCTTATGATGTAAAAGATCAACTTCTAAGGACCATGGTCTAGGTGGGGGTTTTAACAACAACGATAAAACATTCTCTTTCATTAAAATTACTTGAATACTTTTAACCCATTCCTTAAAATTTCCTCCACCCACACTTAAACTTTTAAAATTAGGAGGAAGGACCTGTACATTATTAAACATGGAAACAGACATTAATTGGTGTTCAAAATGTGGTCCATCCTGGAACGGGCAATAAGGCATTGGAATAGAAGCACACAGCACAGTGTCTTCTATCTGGCATTCTGACAATCGTTCCTCCCCAATGGGAGGGATTAAAACTTCAGGTTGTGCGGATGCAAAGCTCATCCTGGTTTGATCACAAAAACTTGAGGGTCCTCTCTGGTGCACATCTCTAGGAATTTTTGGACGCGCTCCCAAATTCCTATCTTCAGTTGAGGCAGCCTCCGGAACCGTCCTGGATGTCGATGTCATCACGGATGGATATGTCCCACTCGTGGTGTGCGCTGAATTAGTTGCAGACATCAGGGGTGCTTTGGTATGTGCAGCTACTATTTGTTGAGCCGATGGTACCTGCAAACCATCGCCTAAAATGGTTGCCAAAGTTTCTATCACACTTGCAACCTTACGCTCAACATGAGAGTCTCTTAAATTTTTAGCAGAAGTCACTGACGTCATCAAGGGAGCTAAAGTCTTTATGGCCTGATCTATGATGGCTTCTACAGCAGGTGGCACAATATCAACTTGGCCATGCTGGTTTAACAAAGAAGCAGGAACATTCGAATCAGGCAGTCTGTTATCCCCCATTCTCCACTTATGGTCTGAGGTGGGGGTTTTAGGAAAAGATTGAAAGTCTCTTACCGATCCGGTGTTTTGTAGGACTTCGATCTTCTTTCCTTTCGCAGCTGGATTCTTTAATAATCCGCTAGAATCAGCAGTCGGGTTCTGACTTACTGTGGGCAAACCTAAAAGCTGAAGGATTGCCTTCCTAAACTCATCATCCACCTCTGTATTTGTTTTCAGGACCTGAAGTGGCGTTCTTCCAGTCTCTACTTCTTTAGGTGATGATGGTTTACTCACTATCTTGGGCCCTTCAAAAGTTGAGGCCTCTGCTCCAAAACTTACAGCTCCACTATTCTCTAAATCAATTAGAGTTTGGGGTTTTTCAGCCAAAACATTTTTGGCCTGAGCCCCGGACAGTTCAGTTTGTGACTTCATACTTTTCGCTGCTGCTGCTGCCCTAGTCAACATCTATTCAACTGCAGACATTCCAGTCTAGCGCGTTACCACATGAGCGTAGGTTCGTTAAACCATCCTCTGCTACCAACTGTGACGAAATGGGGTTGAGGGGTACCCCGGACCGTGAACCAGCTCATGAGTAAACACACTGAGACTGAAATGATTCTAACAGAGGCGTCTTGTGTAAAAATATAATTTACTTTAAAACATTTAAAAAGCACTATGTCTTTATGAAAACACATTAAAAACAAAGTCTTGTCTGGGTATGTGAGGCAAGGCTATCTCCCTAGATCCCTCTCCACAATACCGAAAACAGTTCACAAAAGAATAAAGCTAGCATGAAGGTAAGCAGCTTCGGCGTCGATACATCATCAAGGCAATCATAACGAGGGCAGCACGAGCCTCACAGCTGAAAGTCACCTGAAGTAAAAACAGTTCAAATAGCAAACACTGTTTGAAGCTTGTGGGAGGAAGAAGGTCCAGCAACAGCAGTCCCGATGATAGCTTGCATGCTACAAAACAGCAAAAGGCAAGCATCCGTGGGAGTCTCTCTGTAACGACGTCTGGAGTCCTTATCTGCATTCTTCTCCCATCAGCGGCATTGCCCAAGCTTCCTGCAGGAGCTGTGCATTTAGGCCTAGCAGACTAGGCCCGAGTAGCAAGCGAAAGGTCCTTGCTTATGTAAGGAGTCAACCTGCAATTATCCAGGGCGGGGAAGGCTTGCAGGTAATTGGCAACAGTAGATGGCTTGATTAAAACCATACTGTTTGTGAGTAGGCAGATAGCCACAGCAATCCTGGAAACACTCGTGACAAATTTGCATACCAAACAAATAGATCTACAGATGATGCTGTTAATATGGCTCTGCACTGCATCCTACAACATCTTGAATCTCCAAAGACCTACACAACGGTTTTCTTTGTAGACTTTAGTTCAGCATTCAATACCATCAGTCCAGACACACTTCTAACTAAGCTAAACCAGCTACAGGTACTTGAACACACTTGCAAGTGAATCATAAACTTCCTAACAAACAGGAAGCAGCAAGTGAAGCTAAGCAGAATCAGATACCTGTACAATTAGCACAGAGGCCCCCCTTCTTTTTTCTCTGTATACTAATGACTGCATCTCTAACGACCCATCTGTTAAACTACTGAAGTTCGCAGATGACACAACAATGATCGGTCTCATTTGAGACAATGATGAGACAGACGGGAGGTTGAACAACTAGCCTCGTGGTGTGATTGGAACAATCTGGAACTGAACACACTCAAAACCGTAGAAATGGTGATAGACTTTAGGAGAAACTCTTCCATACTTCCACCTCTCACAATACTAACAACACAATATCAACAGTAGAGACCTTCAAATATCACAAGATCTAAAATGGACAGCTAACATCAAAAAGGTCATCAAAAAAGCACAATAAAGAATGTTCTTTCTGCACCAACTCAAAAAGCTCAAACTGCCCAAGGAGCTGCTGATCCAGTTCTACAAAGGAATTATTGAGTCTGTCATCTGCACTTCTATAACTGTCTGGTTTGGCTCTGTAACCCAACAAGATGGACACAGACTTCAGTTTCAGTTTCAGTTTCAGTTTTATTTGATTTGTATACCGCCCTACTCCCGAAGGACTCAGGGCGGTGAACAGCCAACAATAAAATACATAGATACACAAAATTTAAAAACCCAATAAAATCAAATTAAATTATTTGGCCCAGACAAATTAAAACACCCCGATAATTTAAAAACAGATTAAAATTTAAATATTTAAAAAGGGAAGAGATTAGGCCAAGCCCGCTTGATGGAATAAAAAGGTCTTCACAGCACGGCGGAAGGAGCGCAGATCCGGGATCCTCCGTATCTCCGGGGGGGAGCTCATTCCAGATAGTAGGTGCCCCCACAGAGAAGGCTCTCCCCCTGGAGGCCGCCAGTCGACACTGTTTGGCTGACGGCACCCGGAGGAGTCCCTCTCTATGAGAGCGTACTGGCCGGTGGGAGGCTATTGGTGGTAGTAGGCGGTCCCGTAGATAACCAGGTCCTAAGCCATGGAGCGCTTTAAAGGTGGTAACCAAAACCTTGAAGCGCACCCGGAAGACCACCGGAAGCCAGTGCAGCTCGCGCAGGAGAGGTGTTACCAGAGGATAATTAGAACTGCAGAAAAAACAATTGCTACCAACCTGCCTTCCATTGAGGACCTGTTTACTGCACGAATCAAAAAGAAAGCTGTGAAAATATTTACAGACTCACATCCTGGACATAAACTGTTTCAACTCCTACCCTCAAAATAACGCTACAGAGCACTGCACACCAGAACAACTAGACACAAGAACAGTTTTTTCTCGAATGTCATCACTCTGCTAAACAAATGATTCCCTCAACATTTGATTGATTTACTAAGTCTGCACTACTATTAATCTTCTCATCATTCCCACCACCCATCTCCTTCCACTTATGACTGTATGACTGTAATTTTGTTGCTTGTATCCTTACAATTTATATTGATATTGTTTCCTGATTATTTGTATCCTATGACTATCATTAATTGTTGTATTTGATGATTCTTGATGAATGTATCTTTTCTTTTATGTACACTGAGAACATATGTACCAAGACAAATTCCTTGTGTGTCCAATCACACTTGGCCAATAAAAACTTCTATTCTATTCTAGTTCACTAATTATTATTAGGTACTGCAAAATTAAATACTTTATATAGAAAGAACTATGCAATCTTTCTGTTAATCCAATGGAATGGCAAAAAAGCCATTCCCTTAATAATAAATGAAAGAAATAAACAAATAAAGCTTTAATTCTTGCAACTAGTCCATATTAAATTGCAGGAGGTCAGCAAAACTGCCAAACCAGCCTGGTTACTAAGGCCTGGTGTAGGCACGCTGCAGAGATACTGCGAATTATTTGTTACATAAAATATATTAACCTGTCCCTGAGAAAGTGATCATAGTAACTTTTTCTTAGAATAAGAATTAAACTATTGTAGCAATCCAATTTAATCTTTCTTTAGAAACTGGATTCCCTGAATTGTACTTTTGTTTTCATAAACATTTTTAAGGAAGGGTGGAAATTACCTACATGTTGTTTTTCTCTTATGCATTGATGGGATATTTAATCTTGATGCTACTATCATTCACATAGGATATGGAATCTATCACAACTAATGTAAATATATAGTCATAAACAAGATTGATGGTGATATGTTCTCCTGCTAGGGTTATAGTAGGGCATTCAAAGACAGCAATATTGGTTGCTTTTTTCCTCTCACCAAGTAGCCAAAAGATTTCTACTGTGCTCTGTTTGGAGGTATGTGGGAGGATACTTCAGGTTTTTTGGACTAGAAACCATAATTAGTTCCTGTAAACAGGACTTCCAGTTTGGCGTCGCGGTGATGCAGTTGGGGAAATAGTGGGGCTCTAATGAGCCCCGCAAAATACCCCGACTGGAAAACTGCCGCTGACAGGTCTGCGGACCGATCCTGTCCTGAAGGGACAGGGGAAAGAGAGAGACCCCTTGGGTGGCCGAGAGGAACAGACAAGTTCCTCGGAGGCCGGAAGCAACCCTCTGAGTCAGTGGCGGGGGATGGCAGCCATGGCAGCTGCCACAAAGCTGCGACAAATTGGGACAAGAAATGTGCAGGAGGAAGGAAGAAAGGACGATGTGCTCTGGACACCAACCCAGGCAAGTGGGATGTGAGTGACACCAACCCAGGCAAGAAACAACATGTGAATAAGGATATTTACAAATAAGACCCCCAGCCTTACCTAGAGGCTGAAGTTCTGAGGGGCTTGAAGATTTTGCAAAATAAGGAAAGGAGTTAAAGACCCTTTAAGAAATTTACTTTAGCACTGATTGATTGGAATGAATTGCTTATTAACCAAATAGAGCTGTTTATTCAAACTTTCTTGTTAAAACTGAAATGGATTTGACTTTTGGAAAAGAGAAAAATGATAATTAAGGAATTGGCATCTTTAAAAGCCAGACAAAGAGATTAACAGCTACATAAATGTTTCAAAATGGCGATTGAAGCTGTGACTAAGTGAAAGTGTTGATTGTGGAAACTTGTTTTTTCTTGAAAAGAACCTATTTGACTTGTTACATATTGTGGATTACTTTGAAAATAACTATGGTTTTTTTGAATTTTGGAGATTCCTATTCTGTCTTCTAATGGCTTTACAAAGAAAGAAGAAATACAATGGAACTAAGAAACTTTTAACTAACTGGCGCAGCAACAAAAGGTCTGGTGCAGGAACGGAAGTGGAGAAGCTGATGGATTTTACTGGAAACAGACTTTACAATAGAATTAAAAAGGATATGCAGAGTTTTAAGTGTGGAAATACTGACTTTGAATTGAAATGTTTATGGACAGATAAGGAAATGAAGAAGCAAAATAGATAAATCAGATAGCATGTTTGAATGCTTAATTGTTTAAATGGTTCAAAGTTTAAGTGAGCTTTAAATAAAAACAAGAAGTTCTTATGGTATAATAATGATAGAAAATAAAAAATAAAAGATAATTAAAATAGAAGTGGGAAATTAAGGTGACTAAAAGTGATATCTTCATAAAAGCATAAATTAATGTAACATGTTTTAGTTTTAATTTGATAACAAAGTGGTGGATGATAATTATGATCAATTGTTAATGATTATAGATGATATAATAAGGTACACAGATGGAAGTAATAACTGAGATTGAATTTAACACATGTTGGAAATGATTAAGAAATATTAAGAAACAGATGGGGATACACCCTGGAAGAGTATAGTTGGAAACAGTGGATTAATAGACAACATATTGAAAAAGTAATTTTTAAAATAATTTAGCAGAATAGAAGTTGGAGTTATGGAGGAAAATATGCTAAAAACTCAGCCAAAATAATGTAATGCTGGAAATCAGCTAAATAATAGGTGGAGTTGTGGAGGAGAATGCTGGTAATCAGCCCAAAAAAGCATGCTGGAAATCAGCTAAAACAATGGAAAATGCTGGAAATCAGCCAAATAATAGTTGGAGTTATGGAGAAGAATATGCTGAAAACTCAGCTAAAATAAGTAATGCTGGAAATCGGCCAAATAATAGGTGAAGTTATGGAGGAGAATGCTGGAAATCAGCCAAAATAAAGCATTCTGGAAATAAGCCAAAATAAGAGAAAATGCTGGAAATCAGCCAAATAATAGTTGAGTTATGGAGGAGAATATGCTGAAAACTCAGCCAAAATATGTTATGCTGGAAATCAGCCAAACAATAGGTGGAGTGATGGAGGAGAATGCTGAAATTAGCTAAAATAAACCATGCTGGAAATTAGAAAAATAATAATTGGAGGTATAGAGGACAATACACTGAAGAAAAGAAAATGTTGGGCGATAATTAAAATGAAATGAAAATTTTTGAGATGTCTGTGTAAAAGTTTAAGATTAAAAGATTGGAAGAATTGAGTCTAGAAAACGAGAAAAATAGAAAGAAATTTTGATTAATAAATTGAAATAAAATTTGAGTTGTATACATTTGGAAATTAAGATTCATGGTGATAAAATTGTTAGGTAAATATATAGATTAACAGATTAGACTGTTTTTGTGTTTAATGTTGATATTAAAAGGAGCAATGGAGAAAAATTTAGACAGAGTGGTATTGAATTTTGATTTATAATTGAATTTATAATTGAATATAAAATGAGCTTTGCTTTAGTAGGAAATTAAGATGTACGATGAGATAATAGACTTAAATTAAGATATTGAAATTTATGTTAAAAATATCTGTCTTCATTTATTAAACTAGTATACTTATTTGTGACCGGACCAAGACTTTGTTCTTGGGAAAAATTGTTTTTATGTTTATGTTTGAAAAAAATAAAAAAAATTAGAAAAAAAATTAGTTCCTGTAAACAGGATGTGGGAATGTCTCTGACCATATTATTCTCAAGGTGGTTCCAGAGACATCCAAGAGAAAGAGCTGAAAGAGAGACAAAAGCACCACTACAGACTGACAACCAAAGACAGGTCAGGGCTGCCCAAACAACAGACTGAAGATGAGAAGGAGATGATGGGACAAGAAATTGTTTCTCAAAAATAGTTAGTAAAGTATCTCCATTCATCGAAAGAAGGAGGTTAAATATACTTTATGAGACTAATTTTCAAGCAGTCTGTTGGAAGAGGAAGTAATTCAATCAACTTTCAATGAATTTATGAATGTTCCTCCCATTGCTCCAACAAAGCTAGCAAGTTGTTATGCTTAGCAACTATGTGTTCTCAAAAAGTAAAACTTCTAAAGTAACAAGGATACAAATAAGTCATGAGGTCTTCATGAGGTCTTACTATGCTGTATTCAGCATAGGCTTACATAAATCAAAGGAAGATTAGTGTTAGAAGACAACTAGAGAGGGCAGAGAACTATTAATATTTTCATTTTGTGTAAAAGACAAATTAAAATAAATAAAAATTACCAAAGGTTCTTGAAAAATACAATTGAAGTAATATGTCATTTACATTTAATCTCATTACTTATTTGAAGTCATAAACTAGGAAAATCCTACTCCACCTTGTAAAGGCTGTAATTATGTATCACCTTCTAAACCAGGAAATATTCCTTTGTTCCTCTCTCCATTTTAAACAGATTAACATATTGGCAAACATAAATGTAAAACATTTATATTTCTACAGTCCCAATTTTAAATATTTCTGAACTTTTTGAGTAGTTCTATTTTAAGTTTTTGACAGAGCAGAAAGATGCAGTATAATTAAAATCATCCATCCATAAATAATATTGAAATAATATTGCTATGAACTTTCAGGAACTCCCCACAATTCCCTAAAAGAAAGATTAAAATTAGCAAGCTAAAGTCACAGATTTACTGTAGTCACAGATTTTAAATTATTTTCTGCAAGCAACTAGTAATTTTGCATTAATCATCCATATCCTATAAAACTAGCAAAGTTCTGGAGCAGACTTTCCAGAAATCTCTAGGTTCTACATTTATAAGATTCTACATTTACTAGGTTCTACATTTACTAGGAATTCTAGGAGTTCTAGCCCAATGCAACCAGACAAAACTAAAATGAAGGACCAAAATGGAGAAGAAGATTCACAAGATGTTCCCAACTTTGTGTTGGGCAAAATCCTTTCATAGGCCTATGAAATGCATCGCTTCATTTACAACATTATTTTATTGATCTATTTGCTTGCAAGGTTGTTCTTGCCGTTGCTCCTTTCTTTTTATTGATTATTTCTTTGATTAATGTGTGGGTTGGCAGAATCATTGGTCCAGTACACCGTGTGTTTGATTTGGATTTAGACCATTGATATTTTGTGTGCATCGTGATATATAGCATTATCTGAATTCATCCAATTTACATACATAGGTTACATCAGCTTTTACATTTCATAAAAATAGTCCTATTGTATATAGTAGGAGTACTGTATTTAGTATTCAGATCTCCAAATGACCTGTAAATGGTAGCATCCGAAGATACTGTAGTTGATGGATACCAGTTGGAACAACAACAAAAATCTATGACTTTTGCTTACCTTAACTAACAATACTTTTCCTGGGAATCTCTCTTTTGCAGTAGAGAAGCTGCGTGCTGGATTTCACATAGCTATGCAGAATATATGTTTTCAGGACTGTCAGAGTAAAATCTTTCTAATGCTTGCATAGCATTATGCTGCCAACCAGGCAGGACAATTTCACAAATTTACGATTTTCCTGCAGGGGGTGCACTTAGTTCTAGGAAACGGCTTGGAAATCGGGTTTAGATCTCTGACAATCTGGCATAGAGATTTCATGCTATTAATTGTATGACAAACAAATCAGGTATGAAGAATGGCATAATCCCTTGGTGTCTTCCCCTTGCTGAATTTTTCCTTACAGTTTAAAATAGTATTGCAGTACTTCTTTTTAAAATCTAAACAGCACTCGAATTAAAATAACAAAGCTTTACTAGATACCACAACCTGTTACTTAAACTTATATATTAAAGTACATTAAAAGTATATCTTGTTCACATGCTAGAAACATTTCTTATTTACATCTTAATTATTTCTAATATCTGATAACTGAGGCAGAATTAAAAACGTAAATTATTATTGCTGGGGCACAGGACAGCAGAGCTATATTCCCCCCCCCATCTCTCTCTCTCTCTCTCTCTCTCTCTCTCTCTCTCTCTCTCTCTCTCTCTCTCTCTCTCTGTGTGTGTGTGTGTGTGTGTGTGTGTGTGTCTGTGTCTGTGTCTGTGTCTTTGTGTGTGTGTGTGTATTTGAGATCACATTATGGATGGAGTAAAATTGTTGGCTTGTTTTAGGGTACTATAGGGAGTGATAAGATTTGAAATAGAGGCATTCAGTATTGCCAAGTCCTAATGTACCTATTTGGCCCCTTATTTTAGCAAAAAAAACCCAAACAAACGAACAAAACCCACTATCAATCAAGACAATCTTTTTGCCTTCTATATTGACAGCATAATCAGAGCTGCTCTGGCATCTGATAAGTAAGTGCTAGAAAAGGGTGTATATTCTGTGAGCCATAGATGTTCTAGCATGTTAAACGGTAAAGAATCGTGGAATAATTATTTTTGTACCTGGAAGAAAAACAATGACTTTTAAGCAAGGATAATTATCTGGAAAAGCTCTGATGGAAACTTGAATAGGCCATAACATGCACATTTCTACTCCGAAAAGTTTCCTGAATCCCGCCCCCCCCTTTTTTTTAAAATCTGTACTATATCTATTTCAAAGTTGCCATCACATTTTGGTGAATTTTCTATCCCACACCTTAAATTAAATGGCTTGATGACATTTATTGGCAAGCCTTGGAAGACAGAAATGAATGTCAAAAGCGGAGAAAGATGATATGCACAAAGCATGTATTATCCAAATTTGGGATACAATGGGTTTGTATTTTTTTTACTGGTGGGGTTGGTTTTCAATAAATCTGAAGGAGAATTCCATTAAAAAACTCTGAGCAAACTATTCTTTGGAATACTATGCTTCCACCAGAATAGATGGTAGTACTGTTTTGATAGCTTTATTACAAATAAAATTCCATGAGATGAAGTTTCTTTCAAATGCATTCAGTTTTACTTGTTTTCTTGCCAACAATGTGATAATTAAGATAGTTGTGTAGAGACAAAACTAAATTGTTTTATGCTTTGGAAAAAATTAGCAATGATAAAAACTTTGTTGTTATTCCTTCAATTCCCACCATCAGCCAAAAAAAAGCCCCCAATTCTGTTGCTTTAACAGCTCTAATATCTGCATGGGGTTTTTGGGGGGAAATTTTACAATATGCTCTTCATTGTAACTTTATTTAAAAAAATAAATTTGCATAATTTATATGCCAGGCATTTTAATACAATCCTCTATTTGATTGTGTGTTGGAATCTCTTAAGTATGCAGACCTGGAAAACAAATTGAAAACTACACCACAAGAAAACAATTTGTATTGTCTAACTTTTGTTTGCCTCAACCATTATAGCACCTGAATGGAAGCTTCAGACAAGCACCAAGACAACTAAAATATCTAGCTAAAAGACTGTTAAAATATCTTTGCAGTAAAAGTGCCAAAAGCAGCATCTGGAACATAATACATGCTATGTTTTAAATGAAAGTTCTCCAAATGACGTTAGTTCAAATTGGTAGAGAAAGAAGCTATTTTTTTGGTATATTGTTAATCAAATTAAATATTTATAAACTTATCCAAAATGAAATGGTTCAAAATCAGAATCAATGTTATAAAGCATTCAGATCATTATCAGATTCAAAGTGCTTCTGACGTCATATAGTCTACTGGTATGTGGGAATAACCTTGAGAGATGAGGGGAAGAAGCAACTAAAAGTGGGAAGGCCGCAAGTGAATAATGAGCAGAGAAAGATACTTATAAATTATCCCTGTTCCTTCCTCCCTTCCCTCCCCCTCCTCCTCCCTTCTTCCCTTGGTTCCTTCTTTCCCACTCTCTCTTCTTTCCTTTCTTTCTCCATTCCTTTCGCCTTCCTTCCTTTCTTCCTTTCCTTCTTTCCCTTCTTACTTCCTTCTTGTTCCTGCTTTCCTTTGCTCCCTCCCTCCTCCTTCTTTCCTTCCTTTCTTCCTTCCTTTCCCACTTCCTTCTTTCTCAACAGGCAGCTAAGTGGTTGCTGCCAGGTGGGGGAAGATGCAGTGACTTCGCAAGTGGCCAGCATGATGCACACAATCATGGCAGAGAGAGTGCAAGTCAGAGAGAATCCCTATTGACTTTCTCCCTGCAAGCTTCTCAGGCAGCAGTCCATGGTCACATGATCAAAATTCAAGATGCTTGGGAACTGACTCATATTTACGATGGTTGCAGTTTCCCTGGGTCATGTGATCCCCTTTTGCAACCTTCTGACAAGCAAATTTAATGAAGCCAGATTCATTTACCAACCACGTTATTAACTTAACAACTGCAGTGATTTACTTAACAACAGTGGCAAGAAAAGTCGTAAAATGGGGCAAAACTCACTTAACAATTGTCTCGCTTAAAACAAAAATGTTGGACTCAATTGTGGTCATACATTGAGGACTCTCTGTACATCAACTGGCATATCTAACATGCATGTGAGCTCTTTGCAAAGAATTTGAGACTGAGAATATTTTTTTTATCAAAGGCATTTGGAAAAAAGGTACAGCATTACTGTCTTTCTGTTATTGTAGTCTGGCCTTATCCAATGTGATAACATACACATATATTTAATTAACAGCTCCCATAATTTCCAGTTAACATGTCCTTAACATTTATTGATAGCACCAGGTTCCAAAGGCATATGAACATATATGCAGACCTGGAAAACAAATTGAAAACTCCACCACAAGAAAACGATTTGTATTGTCTAACTTTTGTTTGCCTCAACCATTATAGCACCTAGCTGACCTCAGAAGGTAAGGGTCAGCCTATTTAGTGTTTTGATGGGACATATTCTGGAATTCCTATGACTATTAGCTAAAATGAGATGCTGGCAAATATGCACTGAAGACAGCAACAGCAAACAAAATGTTTATAAGAAAACTGCATGGATGCAGTCTCCAATTAGAGGGAGCTTTTTCTGAAATTATTCAAAAATGTGCATAGGTTGCTATGAAGATAATCATTATTTCTTCTTTAGAAAAGGATGCTATGGCATAATGTAGATAAATATAGATTTAAATAATATATATAGACATGTAAATTGGGTAAGAAAGAAAAGCACCACTTTCGTTCCATTCTAATTCAACCAAAACATCTGCCTGTTACCCCATAAATGTCCTGGTGCTTCTGTTTCCCATATGAAAAAGGAATGGCATTTTAAAAGACAAAATAATAGCTGGTAGCTGTTTGTAAAATGACACATCTGGAAAACTAAATGTTGTTAAATGTGAATAGAAACAATTGTTTTCTAATAGCTTCTACTTAATTTTTTGGAACCATAGAAATAACAAAACTAAAACAAAAAAAGTCATACTTAGCATGGAAACATCTGGTTTGGGTGAAAAAAATTAGAATGCCCCAATAATTAGCAAAATCTGCACCTGTGTCTGCTCAATTATAATAAAAGAGTAAATGCTTAATATCAAGGCAACGTTTGGTGTCCCTAAAAGCCTTGAAAATCTTTGAACAACCACTCAGTAATTAGAAATCTTCACTGATTAAGATAAGACTAATGTGACATTCTAGCACAAGTATTCCATCTCAAATCGGTTGCAAATATAAGATAATTAATACAAAACTGAGTCGCCCTGAGTCTCCGGAGAAAGGCAGCATATAAATTGAACTAAATAAATAAATTGAACTAAATAAACTTTTTTTTAACTTTTCTTCATTGTATATAGCAGCTATATCATCTTTTTATACTCAAGAGGTGGCTCAACTTTCAGCAACTTGATCCAGCATGATCATTACAAACCCAAATCGCCTGATAACTCAAGAGCATTTTCTATATTTTGTTGGGCCTCCAAGTAAAATTCTCCTACATAGTACTAGCCCTGTACAACAATACATGTTCTGTATTTGCAGCACTAGCTAAAGGCAGATTAATACTATTGAAAGAGAATAGAAGGCCCTGAAGACTATGAGTGCTTTTCTACTCAGCCTCAAACAATATCCTTGACCTAACTGAAGCCTGATCCAGAGGTAAATTCCAGTGGATTTATGGGAAATTGCTTCCAGGAAAGCTTGGATTGGAATAGATTACATAATAGATAACTAGCATGAATGACTTGTTTTTCCAGTGTTTGTACTTCATCCATTTCATTCACAATGACTGTAGCTGGACAGATTGTAGGTAATAAATGGGCAACATTTAACAAAATGTAATACCTTTCCGAATCAGAGGACTGACTGTTATGCATATCTACAAATTTCTTTTTCAGGCTTTCACATCTGGTTTTAACCTGTGAGTTATCTTCCTAGGAAAGAAGAAGAGACAGGAAGTTAACACAAGTTAAAATTTGCAACAAAACATGTTTAATGAAATAATACTATTATACACAATATGTAATAATTTAATAAATATAAATGCTGCTATCATTATACATTCATCCCTGAGATGGATATAACACACTATTTTTCAGCCAGTGATGTGTATGTATTTTGCAGAATATATATGCTGCTTCGATCACAATCTGAATAAACAATTTGTCCTGTATAACTTGGGTTGAAAAAAACCAAAATACCCAAACAAATACATAAAATTACGTAATAGTATGAATCACATACGTATATTACATGTGTTATGAACAAAACCATTTAAATTTTTTAAATGTTGTAAGCCACTTGGAGTTACCTATGTGTAAATTAGATGGCTATATAAATTTGTTTAATAAATAAATAAACTCAAATTAAAAATAAATTCTGCTGCCGGGGCACAAAGATCATTTTTTCTTCTTAGAATATTTTAAATCACGGGTCTCTAAGCTTGGTAACTTTAAGACTTGTGGACTTCAACTCCCAGAGTTTCTCCCAATTCTGGGAGTTGAAAGTCTTAAAGTTGCCAAGGTTGAAGACTCCTGTTTTAAACAGTCAAGACTTAACAAAATTTCTAAACACCATAAGAGAAGGGGCCTTGTTGATGAAAGGTCATTGAAATGGGTTAAAGTAATGGTCCTTTTATAAATATTGTAGTACTGATCATGAACAATTCTTATCTAGATCGTAAGAAATGGAGTTAACAAGAGCTACTTAGTGAATTTTCTATAGTTCTAAATCATGAATCTATGGCATAAAACAAGTCTGGCTCTTATCAAATCTGAACTGTACTTAAATGTAGGATATATATATCCTTAATTAAATTTCTATAATTGGTAATTTTCCAAAAAAAATATTAAATGCCATGAAAACTAAAAAAAATATTAAGCCAATAATTGGTTTAGAGATCTATTTTTGGCCTAAAATATTTTCATGTCTCTGAGCCATAATCATATTTTGGGAGACAAATTTTGTACACTCATCTTATTTCTGAATAATCGTATCTTGCTTCATATTTATTATCTATAGCAAACAAACATTTCAGAGCCCATATGAGAAGTACATATCATTACTTCCCGCAAAAAATGTCTCTTAGGAGGTTAAAGCAAATCAAGTGACATTTTTATCTTCACAACATTTTGAAAATACAAAAGGGAATAACTGTGTTATCAGTTTACTTTCTATACCTCAGACTCATTATAGAAAAATTTTACTGCATGAATGAATTCTTCATTCATGCATCATAATTCAGAATTATAATTACTGTTAAGATGTACAGCAGAAGAGTTAAGATAATTATATTATCTATACTCATAATTTTGCTTTATCCACTATTTCATACATTTCAGCCTGCCCAGTCCTACAATGTTACATTAAAATACTAATATTAATATTAATAAATCTGAATATATATTTTTAAAGATAGCTAGATAGAAAAAGCAAACAAATTCCATTAAAAAGACTTAATTTAAGATAATACTTAATATCCACAAACTGTAAAATCCACAAAGTTACATTTGAGCTAACTTATGATTCTGACAATTATATAAAAACAAGACAGTTATCTTGGTTATCTTCCTTACTCTAAACAAGCTCTTTTTGATTCCAACATAAATCTTCAAATGTAGATATATGCTATGGTCTTAAACTTTAAAAAGTAACTACTGTCCCACATAGAATTACAGAGTCAGTTTATAATGCTATGCCCCAGACTAAACAATATGAGATTACAATGTGAAGTTCTGCATATTACATTGATTAGTTCCCCAAATGTTGAATGCATTTTATTCTGTATTGTACTTGGTGTCATTTATACCCGAACTTTTCATTCAGACACAGAATGATATTTTCTTGTCTAGGGTTGCAGTGTCATTATCAAAAGCAGACATTGGAGAGCCATAAGCTTGGAATGCTATATTTTGGACTCTGTAAGAGAAAAGCAAAAACCTAATTCTTACGTTTTCTAAACTATCCATGTTTGCCAGTAAGTCGTATTTGATTTGTTGGGCTTATTGGGTTTGTTTGATTTATTTTCTTAAAAATCATAATATGATATGTATATATTTTAGTGTACGTTTGCTTAAGCAATGTTTGTCTACAAATGTGTGTGTAACACACACATTTCCTGCAAATAGTTTTCCCTAGTAGAATCAGTTTTGGGACACTTTTTCATGACCACTTGCACTTCTGAAGGTACTTTTGAAGCTATATTATTTTGATTATCAGTGAATTGCATTAAAAAGTAATAAAAAAATAAGCCATTTTTGCATCAAAATAAAGATATGTTGTTTCTTGAAAACATTCAATATAAAAGCAAAATTTTGGCTAATTCAGCCAGTAAAAGAAATAAAGAACAGCTGCAGTACTCACCATTATATAGATGCAGAGTTTGTGCTCTTAGATAACTGTAGCCCTTATCACAAATCACACATATACATATATCTCTCAAAAGGTCATGTTCAGGGAAATCCAGTTTTAAAATATTCACAGGAAAAAAAGCTGCTTAATCATATCACACAGAATCACAACCTACGTAGTTTAAATAGAAAGTATTCAAAGTGAAAGCACAGAAAGGATTCCCTCACATTATTCAAAGTAATAGATCGTGGAAAAAAAACAAAATATTTCTTCCCCCTCATCTGAAGGGACCTTTGTGGGAGAAATAAATGTCCTCTGTGGTGGAAAATAGGTTGATCAAGAATGGGAGCCCACCCAATATGGCCTTAAAGCAGTATATAGTGTTTACAGTAAAATTGAGTAAGTCATCGAATCATTTCAAGAAATGTACACCATGCTTTGTTGTAAAAGATTAGTGATTTCTCTAAATGTTGAATTCTTTGTTTCTTTCACATAGCTTTTTAAGACATGAATTATTTTTGTTTCCACAAGAATCATGAAGTAACATTTATTTATATAATATAACCATGTGCTTGTATCTTTCAATTTATATTGTTTTTACTTGTTTCCTAGTACGATTTGATAACTAATTATAACCTTGACTATCACTAAGTGCTGTATCTTTTTATTCTTGATGAATGTATTTTATTCTCCTTATGTACACTGAAAGCATATACACCAAAGACAAATTCCTTGTGTGTCCAATCACACTTGGCCAATAAAGAATTCTATTCTATTTTTTACATTGTAGGAGATACCAGCCTCTTCCTTAAGATTGGTTTCTTTTTATTTCTTTTTTTTTATTTTACAAAAATATGTCTTTACAGTGCTTTATAATAACCATGGGTTTGATTAGGGCTGCTAGGAAAGTTCTTATTTACATTCACCAACACTTTTTTTAATCAAATAACTCTCCTAATACCTCCACCAGAAGTTATTAATGGGATAAAGCTTCTTCTCTTTCTTCAGTAATTGGTAGATTTCTATAAGGTGCTATAAAATAGAGCCCCAACATTATCAGTCAGAAATTTAGTTTTTTATTGGCGATATGTGTTTGAATCTTGTGCTTTGATATGGCCTATATGCTAATCAATAAAGCTAAAAAATTTTTAAAAAAATATTGTTTTAGTAATAGTGGATTATTCAACAGTCAGATGCACCTATTAGTATGAAAAAAACTAAAGGTGTAAAAACCTTCCTGTTTGTATCAATAGGAAGGTAAATCAGAATAAATTTAATATCATTGGATCAGATAAATGATTATGAGGGAATCCTTGTACTATAAGTAAAATAATGCCAATGGGCATATAGTAAGAAGCCATTTCATTTCAGGAAAACACACCAATGTTCCCTTTATAAGTAAATGGATAGGCCTCCTGGAAAAGCCCTGACCTTCAGAGTCTTTAGAACTTTGAAGACTTGGATGACTTGCCAGGCATTTAGTCCAGGAGCTTAGGCTAACTTGTTGGTGATGCATTTTTATTATTGGACTGTGTTATTTGCCCAAACTGCTAGTCATTATGTTTAATTGTTGGGTTTTTACTTGCATTTTCCCTGCATATCATCCAAAGTTACTGCTGTGAGATATGATCCAATCAATGCAAGTTATTTCACCAAAAATTCTAGAACAACTTCACACACATTCAGTCTTAAATAGTTGTCCATACACGGATATACATATTGGAAGAAAATTAGTACTTTCTAAATAATGTCCTGGCCTGTCTTTACTATACTCAGATATGAACATTTGAATCATTCTTATTATGGACCTTTGTTTAGGAAAACCAGAGCTCTGCCCACCCATTATTATTACTATTTATTAGTATATGATGAAAACATGACAGAAGAGAAGCAACGAATATGCACAATCAATGCAATTATATACAAAACCTCTACAGGGGTATGGCAGTGGCCTTATAATTGCATGTCCAATTCAACTATCCAGGTGATCTATTCTGGTATTCAGGAACCTGAGTGGCGTAGGAGACTAATGCCTCCTACTAAGGCAACATTTAACATCCAGTTGCCTGCAATTACTGCGAGTTCAATTCTCACCAGGCTCATGGTCGACTCAGCCTTCCATCCTTTCTAAGGTTGGTAAAAAGAGGACCCGGTTTGTGGCGGCAATAAGCTGACTTTGTATAAAATATACAAAAGTATGAAGGCTATTGCTTAATGCATTGTAAGCTGCCCTGAGTTTCCGGAGAAGGGCGGCATATAAAAATAAATAAAAATAAAAATAAATAAAATAAAAATTGCTTTGTGTAGATCTTCTAGGGAACCAGAAAATGCATGTTGTGAGCAAGCTTGCACAATATGTTTAATAGTTTGCATATTAGCACTACTATCACAAGGGGAATCTTTCCATTCCCACTAATACACGACAAAGGCATTTTTTCCAGGATCACACCTCATTCTGTTCAATTTCAACCAGACAGAGTAAGGCAGTTCAGACCAGAGGATTTGGTAGAGGGAACACTAATGGTCAGGCCACAAGAAAGCACCTTGCACTAACCTTGAGCCATGATGGCTCAGTGGTTAAAATGTAATATTGCAGGCTGACTCTGACCTCTGCCATGACTTCGATCCTGACCAGCTCAAGGTTACCTCAGCCTTCCATCCTTCTGAGATTGGTAAATAAGGACCCAGATTGTTGGGTGCAATATGCTGACAGTTCTAATTTTTTTTACTACCGGTTCTGTGGGCGTGGCTTATTTTGTGGGCATGGCTTGATGATCATGTGACAATCCTTCAGGATTTAGCAGAGGTACTGGTCTACCAGGCTTTTAACTGGTAGACCAGTAGCCCCAGACCCCCTTGGGGTCAATCTGCAGCCCTCCCCTGCTTCCTAAGGCGGTGGAGCATGTGGGGGGGATGCTTTTCAAGAAGTCACAAGGAGGGCTGAGAGCTGGTTTCTGTCCCACAAGTAAGTAAGAAAATATAAAATTGAAAATGAATACAGCAAGGAAAAGAGAGATGGAAGAAGGAAGGGGAGAGAGAGGGAAGGAAGAGAAGGGAGGAAGGAAGGAAAGTGAAATTAGAGTAGGAGTGAGGGTAAGAGAGGGAGGAAGAGAGGAGGAGAAGGAGAAAGGAAGAGGAAGTAGGGAGGAGAAGAAGAGGGGGGGAAGAGAAAGTAAGAAGGAAAGAAAAGAGAGGTGGTAGGTTTGAGGAGAAAGATTGCTGTACAATAAAAAAGATGAAATGGAAGAAAGGCAACCCCAAACAAATATAAAGATATTAAGATAAAGAATGAATTGTTAAACTTTAAAGAATAAAAGAGAACAAATATGAATAAATAGCAATAATTAGAAACACACATACAAACATACAATGTATTTTCTTTGAACAGAGTATTTGGCCGGTTCACAAATTTAAACAGTGTTTAGTCATTTCAATTAAATTTACAATTTCTATATTTCCTTTTTGCCATATTTATTCCTCGTCTATTTTTTTAAAAAAACCAATATTATCCTTCATCCTCATCTCTAATCTTAATCAAATTCATTTTTTTTCTTCTATTCTATATTATACCCCTTCCCATTGTCATCTATTTTTATATCCATCCTCGCATTGGTTAATTATGTAATATTACAGTTGTTTAATACAAATTCAACATTTTAATATAAATCAATTAGTTATATAACTATCTTTTTTGTATATTAATCAATATGAACATGAATATTCCAATTATTTCCATGCAATCCAATTTCTTACAAATCAATTAATTATATTTACCAATAATAATAAACCAAATAATTTCCCCCATATATTCCTCCAAACCACAACTTAACCATTTCTGCTTTCAACACAATATACAATTAATAGTATCTCAATTATTACTAGTTAAATAGAGCTTTTTTTCTTTTGTGTTTTAAAATCTTGAACTCTCCTCTTTTGCCCTAAATTTCTCTTTTTTGCACCTACCTTTTTTGGTGTGGAAAAAGAAAAGAAATCTACCTCTGCCTAATTTTCCAACATTGCAGCAAACAGCAAAACCAACAGCCTGCTTTACTTTCAGTTTTGTTTTTTAGGATAGCTAGGGGGAAAAAAAATCTGCTCCAGCAATCTTTGCAGCAAGCAGCAGAGTCCTGCGCAAAACAGCTGAAAGCAAATCAGCTGAGAGTTGGGAGGCCGATCTAATCAACTAATTAGCCTATGCTGAAGCTGAAAGGAGTTGTTTTTTCTTGCTGTTTGCTTGCAAGGAGGTAACTGCACAGGCCAAAGGGTGGGGGCCACCCTCCTTGCCACTTAACAGCCCCCTGCTGCCACCTTTTGCCTCTAGCGCGCTCCCTGCTGCCCCCCTTGCCTCTTACTGCCCCCCTAAGGCATCCGACCGCTCCCCAGGAGGTGGTACCGCCCACTTTGGGAATCACTGGTCTACTCATTTGTTTTCTTTTAACACTGATCAGCTGTAGGGTGGCCCTTTGAAGCCCCGTGGCAAGAGTTTAAACAGTTTTTTCCCCTCTAGCCGATCAGCTGGGACTCAGGAGGCAGCAATACATTGGGGGTGGGGCCAAATAATAGATAAGAATAACGCGGGGGGCAGGGGGATGGGGGGGCAGAACCGGTTCAGTGACATCATATCATCACTGCTACCGGCTTGGCCAAACCGGCCAAACTGGGAGGAACCCACCACTGTGACAGTGTAAATTGCTTAGAGAATGCTGTAAAGCACTATGAAGAGGTATATGAGTTTAAGTGCTATTGCTATCACTATTCCTCTTTCCAGGCATTCTCAGGGTTAAAATGAATAGATGTTAAGCAAATAGCTGTTTTCCATGCTGGCCTACAGGATTTCAATCCTGTGATGGGCTGTGCATTGTCCTGGTGAATAGGGAGGCCTTGTTGTTCAGCATTCTTGGCCATAGTCAAAAGAAAGCTTGTTGTCTTCTAACGTGGGGCAGTATGATATTGCTAAATGATGACAAGATGGCAGCTTCTTCAATGCCATATTTTATTTCTTTCCTTTTATTTTTTTAGTTGTATCCCCTCTTTATTGTTTTTTAGAGACAACTCAAG
Source organism: Arizona elegans (assembly GCA_022577455.1). Classification (NCBI taxonomy): domain Eukaryota; kingdom Metazoa; phylum Chordata; class Lepidosauria; order Squamata; family Colubridae; genus Arizona; species Arizona elegans. Next base: position 33,640,051 of record JAKOOJ010000009.1, on the reverse strand, counting down.
ATGGTGAACATATCCAACACATCTAGCCACACCCTGTAAGGTGAGAGAGAAGACTGGCCCAAGTTCACCCAGCTGGCTTTCATGCCTAAGCCAGAACTCACAGCCTTCTATTTTCTAGTCTGGTACCTTAACTACGAGACCAAACTGGTTCTTATATCATATAGTGATTATCCAGATTTTTATAGTAGCTGAAATATGGTAGGCTGAAAATATAAATACTAAGAAAAATTTGACTGCTGCACACATTTGTCTCAGGAGGGAAAAGAACATTTGAAGTGACTGAGGTGTAAAGAAAGACTTTTGGTTCTTTGAGCCTTGCTGTTCCTCTTCCCTTTCTCCTGGTCACCCTCAATTTCTGCAGCCTGTGCTGGAGAAGCTTTCTCACCTTAGAAGCCACACCTAAGAGACTGGCCATTAAACACAGAAAGGATATAGTCAAATGCACAGAGACTCACCCCCCACTCCACCCCCTAATACTTTATTCAAGAACTGATAATTACTCCACAAGGCAGAGTATTTTTGAAGATTCCCCAGGATCACTATGGAATGCACTCTATAGACATCACTGAAAAAAATGTTGCCATAAGATCATTTAGTGCTTTTTAGTGTAGATGATTTAGTCATATAATAAACTACTATACACTAGTCTTCAAGAAAAAGACTTTTGTTTACAGGAGTGCAAGAGTGCCCTGGGACAACCCTAGGAGGATAGTATTATGCTGGTTTATTTGTTCATGATTGTATTAGACTACTGCTGTGAACATTTTCTTAGCCAGAGGATGTGGTCAACTTGCTTCAAATCAATGAATAACATTGCTTTTTTACATGCAATAATATTGCAAGGTTCTTAATTACTGATGCAATTTGATTTCTAAGTCTAATATTGGTAATGTGAAGATTTGGGGATTTTTAAAACATGGATTAAAAATGAATAATATTAAATATATGTCAACCTGCCCAAGCAGCTTTCCTAGATGTGTTGGCTGGGCATTCTGAAACTGTCATTTTCTACCTCTAAAGGGAACCCTGACAGGGACAGTTGATGTGTACATATACAGTGTGTGGGAGGGGGACACTCTAATTATTCCCATTTAGCTCACTAATCATCAATCAAAATAAGACAGGAATGGATGGTGTCACTTTACTAACTTGCCTACCCTCTTACTAGAGCAAAAGAAAATCACATCATTTACAGGAATCCCTCCATAGTGCAAAATTTAACAGGCAGCAAGTGACATTTAGGTCACAAGTAATAGGTTAACCTAAATGCAGGTATTGTGGAAATATTATACTGCCAGAAAAAATGGCAGTGTTTCATGAGACTTCTCCAACTGTTGTAAACTCCAAGCTTCACTTATTTTCATGCAGTTTAGTGGCTTACCTGCATAGCAGTATAACTGAAATACCAATCTGAAATAACATGAGGAAAACTAAATCATTCTGCAAGCCCAGTGTGTTCAGTTGACCCTAGAGCAGTGATGGCTAACCTTTTTGCCATCGCGGGCCGGGGCGGGAGGGTCACGTGTGTACGTACCCACATCCATAATCCTATGCGCCTGCCCCCATGCGCACCCCGAACTCCTGGCACTCAAAAACAGCCTCCCCCCGCCCCGAGGCACCAGAAGTTGGCAAACGGTCCATTTTCAGCCTCCAGAGTACCTCTGGGGGGGTGGGGAAGGTCGTTTTAGCTTTCTCCAGACTCCTAGAGAGGCTCTGGAGGCTGGGGACAGCAAAAAAAAAAGGACTTCTGGTCCCATAGGAAGTTGGCAAAGGGGCTGTTTTTGGCCTCTGGAGGACCTCTGGGGGGGAAAGGCCGTTTTCGCCCTTCCCAGACTCCTAGAAAGGCTGTAGAGCCAGGTGTTAGAGAAAAACGGGCCTTCCCCATCTCCACCCAAGGCCCTCTGGAGGCAGGAAACAACCTGTTTTCCTACTTCTGGTGGGCCCAGAAGGCCCCAAAATCAGGAGGCCGAGCTCACGTGCCCACTGATATGGCTACACGTGCCATCTGTGGCACGCGTGCCATAGTTTCGCCATCACGGTCCTAGAAGATTTGGGTCAATCCTTTGTCCAGTAATCATATCTTAATGTCAAAATAATATTAGTAATTGCTGAACAAGCATTAACTAAATACAGGGATAAAAACTTTCCCAGTGTTTCTCTTTCCATTCTTGCTTGTGAAATTAAAGCACTTCAGGCAGAAATGGTTAGGATACTTCTTATAGACTTGAGAAGACTATAAAAAGGAATTCATTATTGATCTCATTATGATGTTTTTCTCATATGTTCCCTTTTTAATGGGAACAGGACTTGCATGATATCTTGGCTATTGCTCATACAATTATTGGAGCTAAAGATTAAATTAAGTGCTAAAGACTGACAGGAAACAAGAACCACAGCTAAAGCAAGAGAGAATGGTGGAAAAACAAATAATTCTGCTTCCTTTCTGAAATTAATGGATTGTCACATTTAAATAGCACACGAGTCACTTATTTACAAGCATTTGGAGTACTAAAAATATCGGCAAGTATATATATATCATGATTCTATTGCATCTAAATGTTTAAAAGGTTGATCTCTATTCTTATACACTTATATGGCATTTTCCTTTTTACAGCATGGATTTCACCATCTCCCAGTGGCATCATATATAAACCATATCTGATTTTCTAGTAGCTAGAACAGGAAATGAAATAGTCTAGCTGTCTTTTCAAGAAAAAAAGGAGGACAGCAGCACAATGGACAGCACTAATAGTGCTGATCCCTTCACCATTGGGATACATTGTGCCTAAATCACCACCAATTTGGTGGCATATAATATATAAATCAGGTGTCTTCCCATTAGTATTAAAAGCTGCTTGTTAATTAAAGAAACTTTAGTTAACCTTATTTATTATGTTGGAACTATAAAAGTTGGTGTAAACTAATGGAAATAAATATTTAAAATATATGAAAAAAGATGGAAAACTCTTGGTCTGTGACTCTTGGATTTGTATGTAAGCATGTCTCAACTCATCCTTTGTTAATTAGTATATATTCATATTATAAGCTATCATGAAGAAATGTGTATTAAAACTTTGATGTCACCCACATGAACATGCAAATACAAGTTATTCCTTTCTCTACATGGCAGATCCAAAATCTGTTTTAATGTTTTCTAATAGCTACAATGAAGATAATACATTTTTGAAAGAACTCTTATTGCATTACCAAAGATTGATACAGTAAAAATCCAATAAAATCATATAAGGTTTTACTGGTAAGATATGGTTTTTAATACATTGTCTAATGAAAATTCAATGTATCCAACAACAATAAAATATATCTAATTAACATTCATATCCTCTGTTACAAAACAGGCTTTTCTTATATTCGTTATCCATCCAAGTACAAATAATGCAATGCAGGTTGCATAATAAATAGAGTAACAATGTTGCACTGAAAGATATCTGAAGAGCAAATAATATCAATTGTCAAGCAATTAACATATAAGATGCACCGGACCATAAAATGCACATTAGCTTTAGAAAAGGAAAACAGGAAAAAAAATCTGTCTCTGCCTCCTAGCATCCATCTGGTATTCATCTGCGTCCTTGCAGCAAACACCAAACAGCCTGGTCAGCTTCAGCACTAATTCGCAGCCGCAGCATGTGGCTCATCAGGGCTCCACTCCATTGCGCCATCACCAGTCAACTGAGCTGAGCTGCTGCCGGCGGCAGGATACACTGGAGCCTTTGCTGCTAAGAAGCTGATTGGCAGTTGGATTGGCCTCCTGGAATACTGCTGATCAGCTGTTCTAGGCGATGGGGATCACCACCACCACCTATCACCACCCCTAGAGCAGTTAGTATCCCAGGAGGCTGATCCAACACCAATCAGCTAATCAGCAGCGAAGGCTCCAGTGTTCCCCAAAGGCAGCAAACAGTGGCAGCGGTGACAGGCGGCGGTGGTGACAGGCGGCAGTGGTGACAGGCAGCAATTACCGATGCTGTACCAACCCCCTCCCCCCCGCCGCAATATTCACTCTATAAAACGCAGATATTTCCACCCACTTTTTTGGGGGGGGAAGTATGTCTTATAGTGCGAAAAATATGGTATATAAAACTAGATGCTCCAATTAATTATTACATTAATCATTAACTAAAAAGATTGGATAGAAAGTCACATTGTCCTTGTAGGGTGGAATTGTCCATGTCACCTGTAAGTGACATTGGGGTGGATTGTGGGGCAAAAAAGTTGTCTCAATAGCAAAGTTTGAATTTTGCATATAAAGTGTCCCAGTTTCAGTCCTTAGCTATGAATACTATATTTGTCTAATACCTGAAGAATCACAAGCAGCAATTGTAGACTAAAAATAAGCTCATCCTCTCCTATAAATACCTACAATTCCCACTTTATCTCACGATGCACTAGCTGGGTTGGCTAGAAGTTGCAGCTGAGGAGAGCTACAACTTTCTCAAGTCAGATGCAAATTCAGTAATTCAGAAACAGATAGTTTAATAATAGATGAGGGACAGTTTGTAATGGACAAAATTTTATATGTTGCTAAGAGTCATCACCAATCAATCATGTAAGTTCTTTAATAACTTGGTAACTATAGAAGACCTAGAATACATTCCAGGATAACATAGGTCTAAAGGAGTAGGCCAATCTTAGTGTGTGAATCACAAATTAAAGTGTCTGACTTATTAAACACACATGTATACAGACAATTTGCATGTTTTCTATTACTAGGTTTTGATATTTATTTTTTTTATTTAGGGAAAATATTTGCCATTTGTTAAATCCACTTCCATTTCTCTTATTATTAGCACAACCTCAGCCTACGTCAGTGCACATTAACTTTTAATAAGGAAAGCCCCATACCTTCCAGCATAACAAATGCTTGTTTGTTAAGAGGGGGAATTAGTCAAAGGGTAAGGGAAGCTGTTCATTTCTGCGGTTTTCAGTCATTTCCTTCCCATATAACTCAGAGGTAACGATCAGTCTTTAGACTCACTTTAAACAGAACTACTCAGTGCTGCATACTTTTTGTACACTTGTAGCATAACTTTTTCCTCCCAGCTGCACAGTCAATCCATTTAATAAAATGTGCTCGGGTAAATGTAAGGCTTTCTGGCACTGCAGCTTGCTCATCTCCCTGGATAAATTGCCTGGAAATGAAACTACTTTAAGGACTTTGGCCAGTCACTTTCTCTCTTACCTGAGCTGACTTCACAAGTCTGTTTTTGCAGGAATAAAATGAGGGAAAACTCCACACATGCCTCTTCAACTCTCAGAGAAAAAGCAGGAGATAAATGCCATAATAAAAATAAAAACCAAGCATGTGGATTAATATGAAAACCGGATACTAACTATTGAAAAGTAAAAACCATTTATGTAATCTTTGTTAGTACAGTTTGTATTCTTACCTCTACTCTTTGAGTTTAGGAATAGGGTTATGTTGGAAGAAAAATCCAGGTCCAGTTCCAAGCTGGGAATAAAATGGAGGCTGCTTAAGAAAGAAAGGTCCGTTTATTGATGTACAGAACCAACACACACACAGCGTGCAGTTCTGGGACAGCTAACAAAATGGAGTTGAGAGTGAGTGAGGTTTTTTTATAATCTTGATTCCTATGGGGTCATGTAGGGGTCATGGCTGGCTCTATAGGCAAAAGGGGGAATGCAAATCTTTTCTCTGAGCTAATTTTGTCAATCTTTGGCTTGCCTAATTGTGTTGCTTATCTGAAGTTTCTATCTGACCCAGTCTTTCTGAATGGATTACCAAATCTGCACTTCTAAAAGGTGGCCTCCTCAGTTTCTGCTTGGGGCAAGGAGACTGGGGCTGGTTTCTGCCTCCTTAAGATTTTTTCCCATTTTTCCTTTAAGATAAATATTCTATCCTGCCTTTTTTTAATATTCCCCAAAATGTTTCATTCTCTAGGAGGGTGGGTGGATGGGTGCTGATTTTCTACAGTTATAAACAGAATAGCTGAGTACATAACCTTCTGAATTTCAGTGAAGGATTCTATCTAAGCTAAGCCTTCAAATAAAATTCTGGTCCTGGCCTACTAGTTCATATTCTTCATATCAACAGTTGACCAGAGTAGCTGTTAGGACAGCCTGTTTTGATTCTTTGTTAAAGTGAAGCAACACAGTTCTACAATCTGCTTCATTTCATCTAACCAGAACCATGAAGCTCCAGAAGGTAAAACCCTCAGCAAGGCAGACTGGGATGACCAGTGGTGTTCACAGGGTCAACAACATTAAAATGATGAGCAGGACCAGGGTAAGTATCACCACACATGAGGCTTCCTCACACAGCTTTTGATTTACCTTATTGAACCAAATACTGCATGATAAGTAGCAGTTAATTCAAAGACTAGCCTAATTGTGATTTGCAGTTAAGGCACAAGATCTAATCACTTTATTATCAAAATTAAAAATGATCAATTTCTTCTTGTTCTTCTTGATTTTAGTAAAGAAAGAGATTATTGTTGGCAAATATTGTTGCTTGTAAAAATAAGCCAGAATAGAAGTATAAAATGTAGTCTGCTGGACTCAGTAAGGATTCTTTCTATTTTAAGAATATCTCCCCAGAGTTAGAGTTTAGAAACTGCAAAATCCATTTTATCTGTCAAACTTCTATTGGCAGACAGACTGAAACTAATTAAGCAATCTTGTATTTCATTTCAACCCTAAACTACAAATATTCTCTTTCATGGAATCTTGCATGAATTCGCAAGAGTGTCAATGTGTCAAATTATGATTTATATAAGAAATAATATTTAGAATTTATTGGACTCCATTATGTTGGTATAGAGAAAGACTGTCAAAATTGCATTTTATTGGAGATGTAATACACATTTTTACAAGGTCCTGACTTATTAAGTTTTGGTAGTGGATTATATAAATGTAGCTTTTGTGACAAAAGCTAAAATTTCAGATTATAGTGTTCTCTTGAATTACATACCTAGTACTTGGAATCTGACAACCAGACAACTGAAATGAATTCTCTGTGCTCTTAATATATCCAAAGACTGGCAATACTACATTGGAAAGATAAATACTAAATGGATTGTCTATATATAAACTTTGTACGGACAAGTATAATGAAATATAATTTTTTACAAAAATATAGTAGTTTAAAATATGATAGCTATATAAATTATTACAAATATATATGTACTTGGATAATAATTGCATTAGTTAACTATATATAAACATGTAATTATTTACTGCTCAAATCCTTTTTCATTTTTTTCTCTTTTCACTTTTTCAAAAGCTTCTTTTATATTTTTTCCTTTTCTTTTCCTTGATTATGTATGGATTTTTATCATCATTATCTGTGTGTTTGGGTTTTTCTTTTTTGTCATGGCCTTAAAAGTAATAAAAATTAAAAAACAAAAAAAGCTTGCATGAATTTTTCATAAGTCATAACTAAAGATTCATACAACTACCCCATGCATAGATTCAGCATTCAAACTTTTATTCCCCTTTTGTGCACCTAACATTAACAGATTACTTGGCCTTTGTTTAGGAAGGAAGAAGCCCTTTTACCATCTGTTCCTTTTTTAGAAAATATTCTGATCTATCATGTTGTTCTCTGTATGAGAATGAACTTCAAAATATTACCCTTTCAATTCATGAGATTATTTTTCTGTAGTTAATTTGATTGTTTTGTTTGTTTAGCGCTCTCTGGTGGATCACAAAAATAAGTATCAGACTTTCTGTTAGAAAACTGAATTAACATTTTTAATTCATATTTTTGCTTTGCACACTTCTATTTAGAATAACATTTAAGTTATACCAAGCATTTGTACACACATCTGCATTATCTTACATTTGTTATAAATTTTGAGTTGAAATATTAATAGATAACTACTTTCAATATTTTTCTAGGCCAACGGTTACTTCAAATAAAACATGATTACAAATTGACTTTTAAATGCATCCAGCATTTTTAATATATTCTTAAAGTAATGTTAAAATCTTGATTTTAAGTAGGGTAAGCAGTGTTGAGAAAGTTTCTTTCTTGCTATGACATATAAATTTTAGAATGATCTCTCTTTAAGAACTAAGTCCCCAGGTTTTCTCCTTCTTTACTTTGCATTTTGCAGCAAGTTATTATTATTTTTATTGATTAATACTGTCTTTGAACCTCTAAATGACTTCGTCATATTTTAGACTTTGGTTATAATGTTAACAGTAATACAATTTTACTGTACATTTCATGTATTTCCTTAACTTCATCAACTTCGAATTACAATTGAGACTGGAATTGCACTCATTGCCTGAAGCAGTAGTTAAGCAAGTTGTCACATGATCAATGCACTAAACAACAGCAACCTGCCTCTTTTAGTTAAAATTATTAAGTGATTTTGCAGATTATTAAGCAAAGTTCCAGTTAAGGAGTGTAGTGGTGTCTCAGTGGGATAGGGGAGATCTGGTGCACGCCAAGCATGACAAAGCCATAGCCACACTTGAAAGTCTCAGCTGCCCACATATCCCAGCAGTTCATTCAAAGCTGCCACATCTCTGGAAGAGTCAGCTGCCTACCTGGCCTAACTGAGGGTCCTACAACCCCATTTATCTCCTTCCTATACCTTTTTTGAGCTCCTTTCACAATGACACTTGTCAGTAGCAGCAGCTCCAATGCTGGGCCTGAAGTAGAGGCCTAAGGACTTCAGTATCCTCAATCAGGTACCACTGCCTCCAAGTCTTTATCTTTACTTATCCTCAAGGTTGCTACTGCAACTGAAAAATGCTGCCTCATCCCCACTTATGCCCTAGCACATCAACACCATTCCACGAAGTCCTAATTGCTTTGTGGAAGGCTCCCTTTTTGCAATCCTTCAGAACAGGAGTCACCAACTGGTGGTCCTTGGAACACTGGTGATCCGCGAGAAAATTTTGGTGGTCCGCAGAAAAATTATTTACATTTTTTATATTGCACTAAATCAGGGGTCCTCAAACTACAGCCCCTGGGCCGGATATGTGCAATGAATGTTTGTGTTGCTGCAGAGAGTCTCCCCCTTCTGGATCTTTTTGTGCAGGTCGGAAGGGGGCAGAAATTCCGACTTGGGGTCTGCTTCAGCTTCCTGGTGCAGGGCTTTGGGTGAAGACTGGAGGGAAGCTTCACTGGTGGAGAAGAACCAGAGGGCGTTGTTCCAGTGGGACTGATCATGGCCTGGAACTGGCTGACCAACTTAGCCTGCTGAACCTCCAGGTGCTGGCACCTGACCTTGCACTCCTCCAGGTCTTTCCTCTGCTTGGAAAGCCTGTGCTCATAGTCCTCAGTGAGGTGCTTCTGCTGAGCCTCCTTCTTGGTCAGATCCAACTTGAACTGAGCCAGCTCTTTTGCCAACTCTTTCTCATGGTGGCTGCTTAGCCCCAGCACCTGCTTCCTGTTGGGGCCCTAAGGAGCCCAGGTGGGCAGGTGAGGAGTGGTAAGTAGAGGCTGGCAAGGCATGCCTTGACCTGAGTGACATTGAGTTGGCCATGCCCACACAGTCATATGACCACCTTGCCACGCCCTCCCAGCCATTCATTAGGCAGATCGTATTAGTGGTCCGTGGGATTTAAAATTATGAATTTAGTGGTCCCTGGGGTCCGAAAGGTTGGTGACCCCTGCTTCAGAAGACTCCTTCTTTAAATCATGTGATTTAGAGAAGGATGCTTTGAAAGCATCCTTCCCAAACACAAGACTCGATTTTTGTGATCCTTTGGAAACCTCATTCTCCTCATCATGTGATTTGGAGAAGGAAGCTTCTGAATTATCACAAGAATGGAACCTGCATAGAGAATGATGCAAGACAACCTTGATAAGAAGGCCTGAGGGAGACAGGAGCAACTTCTGAAAGCTGTGCAGGCCTGTCAACAGTGGGAGAAAAATAGATGAAGGTGTGTGTGTGCAGCAGATCTTGCGGAGCACAGGGCAGTGGGAGAAATTGGTGCTGGGTAGAATGGTGATGGTGTGACTCGCTGTTCGACTGCATTTCTCAGTAGCAATGGTGTGCTTGGGCTAAAGTCAAAACCTGCGTGGAGTGACAGCTCTCTGAAACTGCTGAAGGACCCCGGTCTTTAATTCAGCCCCAGTTCTGACACTTCCACCATACAGTACACTGTATAGAAAGCCAAAAGAGCATAGATGACTGGGAGATGGAAGGGTAGGAGCATTGCAGGACCTCTGTGATTGCGTTAGCAGGCTACCAAGCACTTGAATTTTTATCACATGACTGCAGGGATGCTTCAATGACCTTTGTGCATGTGATGTATGTCCATTCATTCAGCACTGCTATAAATTTGAACAATCACTGAACAAATGGTTGTAAAATGAGTACTACCTATATGTTTGATGTGGTATGTGTTCTTATACCATGTTTTCCCGAAAATAAAACCCTGTCTTATATTTTTTTGAAGCCTGAAATAAGTGCTTGGCCTTATTGCCCTGCGCTCAAATTATTATTATTATTATTATTATTATTATTATTATTATTATTATTATTATTATGCTTTTGCCCTGCGCTCAAAAGCCTAATTATTATTATTATTATTATTATTATTATTATTATTATTATTTAATCTTTAGTGAGATTCACAGCCTTTGAGGCTGGTTAATAGCTCAGCAGCTTGAGTCCTAACCAAGGACCTAGGAACTCTTAAGGTATCATTATCATTATTATTATTATTATTATTATTATTATTATTATTATTATTATTATTATTTAAATTAAATTTATATACTTCCCTACTCCTGAAGGACTCAGGGCGGTGAACAGCCAAGAGATAAAATACACATACTACAAACGTTAAAAAACCATTTAAAAATACATTAAATACTTTGGCCCACAAACAAATTTAAAACACCCCAATTTATAAAACAAACTTAAAACAATTTAAAAGGGAGGTTAGGTCAGACCAGCCTGCTGGAGTAAAAATGTTTTGAGGGCACGGCAGAAAGTGCACAAATCCGGAATCCTCGGATCGTATCTCCGGGGGGAGCTCGTTCCAGATGGCAGGTGTCCCCACAGAGAAGGCTCTCCCCCTGGGGGCCGCCAGTTGACATTGTTTGGAGCGTACTGGTCGGTGAGAGGCTACTGGTGGCAGAAGGTGATCTTGTAGGTACCCCGGTCCTAAGCCATGGAGCGCTCTAAAGGTGGAAACCAAAACCTTGAAGCGCACCCGGAAGACCACCGGGAGCCACTGCAGCTCGTGCAGGAGGGGAGTCACATGGGAGTGCCACATCGTTCCCGTAACTACCTGCGCGGCTGCATTCTGGACCAGCTGGAGCCTCCGGGTGTTCCTCAAGGGGAGCCCCATGTAGAGAGCATTGCAGTAGTCCGGGCAGGAACTGACGAGGGCATGAGTGACCGTATGTAACAAGTCCCGATCCAGAAAGGGATGCAACTGGGAGATCAGGCGAACCTGATAGAAAGTCCTCCCGGCCACAGCTGTCAAATGCTCTTCTAAAGACAGCTGGGAGTCCGGGAGGACACCCAAATTGCAAGTCCTCTCCGTGGGGCCCAACGACTCGCCCCCAATAGTCAGTGATGGCACCAACTGACTATATCGGGAACCACAGCCACTCGGTCTTGGATGGGTTGAGCCTGAGTCTGTTTCTCCCCATCCAGATCCGTACTGCTTCCAGGCACCAGGACATCACTTCAAGGGCATCATTGGGGTGATCCGGGGTGGAGATGTACAGCTGAGTGTCATCAGTGTATTGATGGTACTTTACCCCAAAACCAAGGATGATCTCACCCAGCGGCTTCACATAGATGTTGAACAGAAGGGGCGAGAGGACCGACCCCTGTGGCACCCCACATACAAGGGGCCTCGGGGTCGGCCTCTGCCCCCCTGTCAACACAGACTGCGACCAGTCGGAGAGAAAGGAGGAGAACCACCGCAACACGGTGCCCCCCACCCCTAATTCTTCCAACCAATGCAGCATGATACCATGGTCGATGGTATCAAAAGCCGCTGAGAGGTCTAATAGGACCAGGACAGACGAGCAACCCCTGTCCCGATCCCTCCAGAGATCATCAACCAATGCGACCAATGCCGTTTCTGTGCTGTATCCAGGCCTGAAGCCCGACTGGAACAGATCTAGATAAGCCGATTCATCCAGGTACTGAGGAAGCTGTTGCGCTACCACACTCTCAACAACCTTCGCAACAAAGCAAAGGTTGGAGACTGGACGATAGTTAGCCAACTCTGCCGGGTCCAGGGAAGGCTTCTTGAGGAGAGGCCTCACCATCGCCTCCTTCAAGGCAGCGGGGAAGACACCCTCATTCAAGGAAGCATTTATAATTCCCTGGAGCCAGACTCGTGTAACCTCCCAGGAGGCCAGCACCAACCAGGAGGAACACGGGTCCAATAAATATGTGGCCATGCTCAGTCTGCCCAGTATCCTGTCCACGTCTTCGGGAGTCACAGGATCAAACTCTTCCCAGATAATATTCTCAAGACCTGCCTCCATCATCCATCCTGAATCTACCCAGTCAGAGTCCAGATGTTCCCGAATCTGAGCGATTTTGTCATACAGATATTGTACAAACTCCGCGGCTCTACCCTCCAAGGGGTTCTCCTGTGCTCCCTGATGGAGCAGGGAGCGGGTCACCCTAAACAGGGCAGCCGGGCGATTATCTGATGACACAATAAGAGTGGAAAAATAATTACATTTTGCCACTTTTATTGCCACCAGGTAGGTCCTAATATGAGACCTTACCAGTGTTTGGTCGGATTCAGAACGGCTGTTCTCCAGGCGTCTTTTCTGGAGCTTCATCTCCCTTAGCTCCTCGGTGAACCAAGGAGCCAGGTGAAAGAGGCGCCGGGTCAGAGGCCTCAAAAGCACGACCCAATCCAAAGCTCTAGCGGCCACCCTATCCCAGGCGGCCACTAGGTCTTCAGTCGAGCCGTGAGCCAGAGCCTGGAACCTATCCAGATCCATCAGGTGCCTGGGGCGGAACCACCTCATCAGTTCCGCCTCCCTGCAGCGGGGTATGGCAGTTCAAAGGTCAAAGCGAAGGACGGAGTGATCCGTCCATGACAAGGGCTCGATCACTATATCCCCTATCTCAAGATCACTCAACCACTGACCAGAGACAAAAACCAAGTCCAGCGTGTTTCCCCTGTGTGAGTAGGGCCATGAACTAACTGGGTCAAGTCCATGGCCATCATGGAAGCCATGAACTCCCGAGCCACTTCAGATGCCTCACCGACGGATGGCTAGTTAAAATCCCCCATGACCATAAACCTGGGGGTATCAACCGCCACCGCGGCTATAACGTTGAGCGCTTGGGCAGGGCCGCCGCCACGTGTCAGGGAGCCAGGTACATAACCAGCAAGCCCATCTGCACCCTGTGACCCCACTTCACAAGGAGGGACTCACATCCGGCCGTCGGACCAAGACCTTCTTTAATGACAACTGCCACCCCCTCGCCGCTCTCCTGTGACCTCGGCTGATGAAATGCACGAAAACCGGGTGGGCACATTTCAATGAGGGGGTCCCCCCCTCCTGCCCCAACCAGGTCTCCGTAATACCCGCCAGGTCCGCTCCCCCCTCCTGAACAAGATCACAAATGAGGGGGGCTTTATTTACCATGGACCTGGTGTTGCATAGCATCAGCCAAAGGCCCAGGGCCTGAGGGTCTGTGCAACCTGGGGAACGAGAGGAGCATTGGAGGCCGGAGCGCGCCACCGCTTGGAGACAGCAAACACGCACTCCCACAACATGATTGATCTGTCCCCGTCCCCACACACACACACAACACAGCCAGCCGAGGGTTAAGGAAACACTTTGGAACGCACCCAGTTCTTATCTCCCACTTGGCAGCGATAGACACACTGTCTGCCAAGGGACTTTATTTCCACAAACAGAAAGCAAAGATACGAATGTTCACAAAAGTCCAAACAGAAATAATATTCCTCCCAGCAGTTCAGGACGAGGCTTTAGTGACTATCCAAGGTTTACTTTGTTCGTCACAAAGATCCTTGACCACCACCCTCTATTATATAGTCTCTGGGGTGTGGTCCAGTGACTCAGTTCTAATCCCTAGCACGCCTCCTAAGCTGCTGCAAATGTTTATCACGCCTTCGGAGGCGTGCGTCCAGGAATAATGTTCCATTATCACTCTGATCCGAATCAGCTGTCTCCTCTCCCTCGGCCGGCACTTGAGACAATGCCAGAGGGGAGGGGCCTGGAGAGGGAGGCCTGGCTGACTCCTCTTCCTCATGCTCGGAGCTTTCTTCCTCCAATGGGACAGGCTCAGAGGGCGGGGCCACAACACTATCCCCCACCGCAGGGCCCTTCCCCCGGGTCTGACGGTCGGGATGGGGTCGGGACGAGAACTGTTCGTGGAAAGCCCGCACCAGGTCAGGGGCCTGAACGGCAGACGCATCCACCCAGGTGAAATCCTCGGGCCCGTACCCCTTCCAGGCGATGAGGTATTGGAAGCGCCCCTTCAGCCAACGGGAGTCCCGGATACTGTCCACGTCGTACGTCGAGGCGTCGTTCTCGTCGGCTGCGGCTGGGGGGGCAGGCGTCGGCGGGCGGCGGAGATGGCTCGTGGGGGCCTCAGGGACCAGGAGGGATCGATGAAAAACAGGGTGGAGCCGCATGGAGCGGGATAGAGTCAACCGGTAGGCCACCGGATTGATGACCACCTCGATAGGGAAGGGACCGATAAAGCGTTGGGCCAGTTTCCTCACCGGCCGGTCCGTGGGGAGGTGTTTCGTGGACAACCACACCCAATCTCCTACTTCCAGCGGTGGCGTCGCCCGGCGGGCCCGATCGGCGAACCGTTTATAATCCTCTTTCGCCCGGATCAGCTGCCGCCGCACCAGTTACTGCACCGCCTGCAACTCCGAGAGGAAGTCCCGGGTCTTGGGAACAGGGGAGTCCATGATGGTCAACAGGAAAAGCCGTGGATGGTATCCGACGTTGGCATGGAACGGGGTCATCTGGGTGGAGGTGTGTTGGGAGTTATTAAAAGCGAACTCCGCCAGGGGAAGGTACTCGGCCCAGTTGTCCTGCTGCTGGTTGACAAAACAGCGGAGGTACTGCTCCAGTATGCCGAAGACCTTCTCCGTGCCTCCGTCAGTCTCCGGATGGTGCAATGACGACAGGCACACCTGCACCTCCAGTGCGGCCAACAGGCTTTTCCAGAAGCGGGCCGTGAACTGGGCCCCGCGGTCCGAAACCACCCGGTCTGGAAGGCCGTGGAGGCGGAAGATATGTTGCAGGAGCAGACGAGCCGTGGTGCGGGCCGAGGGCAGGCCGCGGCACGGGATGAAATGTGCCATCTTCGTGAGCGCATCCACCACCACGAGGACGGTCGTGTACGTAGCGGACAGGAGCAGGTCTGTCAGGAAGTCCATGGAGATGGCTCCCCACGGTCTCTCCGGTGTCGGCAGCGGCTGGAGAAGTCCGGGAGGGGGGCCGGACGCGGCTTTGGCCTGTCGGCACGTCACACAGGACGTCACGTAGGCGTGCACGTCGTGCCATACCCAAGGCCACCAAAAAGTCCGCGTCACCAAGTTCAAAGTCTTAAAGAAGCCGAAGTGCCCCACCGCGGGGTTGTCATGACACTGGTTCATGACGAGGGCTCGGAGCGGACTCGTGGGCACGTACAGCCGACCCCGGTGTCTGAGCAAGCCCTCCTCCACGGTCCATGGGGACGCGGGGCCGACGTCCGCTCTTCGCTGCTGCGACCAGTCGTCCCGTCGCTGTGCTTCCAGCACCTGAGCCCGCAGGTCCACCGGTTCCTGGACCGCAGCCAAGGAGTCCACTGGCAGCACCGTCCGGGGGGGAAGGGAGTCCTTGGGGCAAAAGTATTCCGGCTTACGGGATAGCGCGTCCGCCCTCTGGTTGAGGTTGCTCGGAATGTATGTGACGTGGAAGTTGAACCGGGCGAAAAACAACGACCACCGATCTGCCGCTGGTTCAACTTCCATGCCGTGGTGAAGTGCTCCAGGTTCCAATGGTCTGTCCGCACCTCCACCTGGTGTCGGGCCCCCTCGAGGTGATGTCGCCAAGCCTCGAACGCGGCCTTGATGGCCAGCAACTCCTTTTCCCAGATGGTGTAGTTGCGCTCGGAAGGGTTGAGTTTCCGGGAGTGGTATGCGCAGGGAAAAAGAGTGCCGCCATCCACCGGAGCCTGTAGCAACACCGCCCCAATCGCCACGTTGGACGCGTCCGTCTCCACCACGAATGGACGGTGTGGATTGGGGTGCTTCAGGACTGGCTCCGTGAGGAAGGCCTGCTTGAGGACCTCGAAGGCCTGCTGCTGCGGGGGCCCCCACTGGAACGGGACCTTCTTCCGAAGGAGCTGGGTCAACGGCAAGGTCAGGGTGGCAAAGCCCGGGATGAAGGTCCGATAGTAGTTGGCGAATCCCAACAGACACTGGACGTCCTTCACCCGGCGCGGGGGTTCCCAACTGCGCAAGGCCTCCACCTTGCGCGGGTCCATCGCGATGCCCTCGGGGGTGATGATGTGCCCAAGGAACTCTATGGAAGTCTGGAAGAAGTAGCATTTCTCCAACTTCGCATAGAGCTGGTGCTCCCGCAGGCGCTGCAGGACCTGGCGGACATGCTGGAGGTGACTTTCCGGGGTCCGGGAATAGATCAAAATGTCATCCAAGTAGATCACCACGAACCGATCCAGCATGTCCCGGAACACATCGTTCATCAAGTGCTGGAAGACCGCGGGGGCGTTGGTCAACCCAAACGGCATGACGGTATACTCGAAGTGTCCGTACCGAGTGCCGAACGCCGTCTTCCACTCGTCCCCCTCTCTCACGCGCACCAGGTTGTAGGCCCCTCGGAGATCAAGCTTAGTGAAGATCGAGGCCTCCCGCAACCTCTCCATCAGCTCCGGGATCAGCGTCAGGGGGTAGCGATTTCGCACTGTGATGGCATTCAAGCGCTGGTAGTCGCAACACAGGCGCAAGTCCCCCGTCTTCTTTTTAACGAAGAGGACCGGGGCCGAGAGCGGGGAAGTCGAAGGCTGGATGAACCCACGGGCCAGGTTCTTTTCCAGAAAGTCCCGTAAGGCGGCCAGCTCGGGCTCCGACATGGAGTACAGGCGTCCCGAGGGCAGGGGCACGTTGGGCATTAGGTCCACCGCACAGTCGTAGGGTCGGTGCGGGGGCAAGCGGTCCGCCTCCTTCTCGTTGAACACGTCGGCGAAGGGCGTCAGCTCCGGAGGCAAGGAGACGTTTGGGGCAGAGACGTCCTGGCCGGTGCAGGTGTGGCGAAGGTGGTCGACACACTGCAGGCTCAGGAACGAGATGGCGTTTCTCGACCACGCCACCTGAGGGTCATGCGCCCGAAGCCAGGCCATCCCCAGGACCAAGGGAAAGTGCAGATCCGCTGTTACATAAAACTGGATCGCCTCCTCGTGGTTCCCAATGGCGAGGTGCAAGGGCTGGGTAGCGGTTTTGATGGGCCCCGCCACGAGTTCCCGCCCATCTATAGTTTCGACCCTCAACGGAGGGTCCACTGGAACCAAGGGGGACTTTGTAATGGGCCACAAAGGCCTGGTCCATAAAGTTCGTGGTGGCCCCCGAGTCCACCAGCGCGTGCGCCTGGAGCCCCTCCGACCGGTTAGCCAACAACACCCGGGTGTTCAAAATCAGGTGCCGAGGGGGCTCACAGTCCACAGCCGCCGACTCCGGCGGGGCATGGTCACGTGCCTGACCCAGAGTTTCCCCTAGGCCAGGCCTGGCCCGTTTCCCGGCTGGTCACGCCGAGACTCCGGAACAGGCTTGAGCGGTCCACTCCGCTTCCGGGGACACGAGGTGGCAAAATGTCCCGCCTCGCCGCAATAGAGGCACAACCCCCCTTGACATCTCCGCATCCGCTCCTGGGCCGTCAGTTGAGGTCTGGCTGCTCCGAGCTCCATGGGCTCCTCAGCCGTCACCACAAAATGCTGTGCGGTCCGGAGCGCTGTCGGTGCGAAACGCGGGGGTGCCGACGCTGTCGATGGTTCCGGAAGAGCCCGACGGGGCCATCGCCGTTGCAGGCGGGCGTCGATGCGCAGGCATTAGGTCACCAGCGCGTCGAGGGTCGGTGGCGCCTCCACACGAACCAGCTCGTCCTGCATCTCGTCGGAAAGGCCGTCCTGGAAGGCGTCCATCAGCGCCACCTCATTCCAAGCCGAATCCTGGCCTAGCAGTTGGAACTCTGCAATATAGTCCTGCAGGGGGTTCTTGCCTTGGCAGAGGTCCTTGATGTGCCTCGCTGCCGTCTGCACCCGGAGGGGGTCCTCAAACATGGTGCACAGGTGTTGTAAAAAGCCCTGAAAGTCCAGGAGCAAGGGGCTATCTTGCAACAACAGGGGCGTGGCCCATCGGGCGGCAGTGCCAGAGAGGGAGCTGATAACAAATGCCACCCGAGCCCGGTCATCCGGAAAATCCTCCGGCCTCATCGCCATAAACAGTTGGCATTGTCCCAAGAAGGCCGGAAACATCTCCTGCTGCCCAGAAAACCTATCTGGCACGTTCACTGGGCATCTCGGACGGGGAGGGGGAGGAGGTGGAGCTGCAGGAGCATTTCCCAAAGCAAGTTGGGCAGTTAGCTGTGCTACTTGCTGTTGCAGAAGCTGATTGGCCTCCAGCATCTGCTGTATCTGCTGCTGCAGCTGTTGGTCCATCGTGGGTTAACGATGGAGTATGGGGTGACGAACAAGATGATCTGTCCCCGTCCCCACGCACACACACAACACAGCCAGCCGAGGGTTAAGGAAACACTTTGGAACGCACCCAGTTCTTATCTCCCACTTGGCAGCGATAGACACACTGTCTGCCAAGGGACTTTATTTCCACAAACAGAAAGCAAAGATACGAACGTTCACAAAAGTCCAAGCAGAAATAATATTCCTCCCAGCAGTTCCGGACGAGGCTTTAGTGACTATCCAAGGTTTACTTTGTTCGTCACAAAGATCCTTGACCACCACCCTCTATTATATAGTCTCTGGGGTGTGGTCCAGTGACTCAGTTCTAATCCCTAGCACGCCTCCTAAGCTGCTGCAAACGTTTATCATGCCTTCGGAGGCGTGCGTCCAGAAATGATGTTCCATTATCACTCTGATCCGAATCAGCTGTCTCCTCTCCCTCGGCCGGCACTTGAGACAATGCCAGAGGGGAGGGGCCTGGAGAGGGAGGCCTGGCTGACTCCTCTTCCTCATGCTCAGAGCTTTCTTCCTCCGATGGGACAGGCTCAGAGGGCGGGGCCACAACAATGATATGGCCCCCTGCTCCCGCCATGTCTGCTCCTCCCACCCACAGTACTGATATAATGTCCATCAACAACACAAGCTCTAACCCCCTCCTTGACCCCGAGTCCTGCACCTCCCAATAATAATTGGGCTTATTATCAGGGATATCTTATTTTGGGGAAAACAGGATACAAGCAATGAGTATATCATATGTGAAACTGTATCAGCATTTGCTGAAATGCTGAAGGGAATCAACAACAGGCAGATGATCTGAATGTGTTTTACTGTAGGTTTGAGAGGAAAAAAACCACTTTCAACTATCACCACCATCTCCATCTCAGATACACCAACAACAGCCAAGCCTCCTACAACTGACCCCATCCCTTTGGGTACCCCACCTCGGATGATCACAGAAAATGATGTGCCACGTCTATTTCACAGACAAAAGCCTGAAAAAGCATCAGGCCCAGACAAGATAACTCCTCTTTCTTGAAAGCTTGTGCTGAACGACTGGCCCACCTCTTCACCTGCATTTTTAATAAATCACTAATGATACGTTATATTTAATTTAATTTAATTTAATTTAATTTAATTTAATTTAATTTAATTTAATTTAATTTAATTTAATTTAATTTAATTTAATTTAATTTAATTTAATTTCCAATTTATATACCGCCCTTCTCCCTGAGGACTCAGGGCGGTGTACAGCCAAGATAAAAAACATAGAATACAAATATTAAAACATTTAAAAATATATATAAATTTGGGCCGAAAGTTAAGAATCACAAACTAATTAAAAAATTTAAAAATTTCTTCTAAGCCAACCCGGCTTGCTGGAAAAGATGGGTTTTCAGGGAACGACGGAAGGCATTGAGGTCATGGATTCTCCTTATCTCCGGGGGCAACTGATTCCAGAGAGTGGGAGCCCCCACAGAGAAGGCCCTCCCCCTGGGGGCCACCAGCCTACATTGTTTGGCTGATGGCACCCTGAGGAGGCCCTCTCTGTGGGAGCGCACGGGTCGATGGGAGGTCGTTGGTAGCAGCAGGCGGTCTCGGAGATAGCTAGGCCCTATGCCATGGAGCGCTTTAAAGGTGATAACCAACACCTTGAAGCGCACCCGGAAGACCACCGGGAGCCAGTGCAGCTCGCGCAGGAGCGGTGTTACATAGGAGCGCCATGTTGCTCCCATCACTACCCGCGCTGCTGCATTCTGGACCAGCTGGAGCCTCCGGGTGCTCTTCAAGGGGAGCCCCATGTAGAGAGCGTTGCAGTAGTCAAGGCGAGAGGTGACGAGGGCGTGAGTGACTGTGCACAAGGAATCCCGATCAGGAAAGGGCCGCAACTGGCGAAACAGGCGAACCTGATAAAAGGTCCCCCTGGTAACAGCCGTCAGATGTTCCTCCAAGGACAGCTGCCTATCCAGGAGGACTCCCAGATTGCGAGCCCCTTCAGTGGGGGCCAAAGACTCGCCCCCAATAGTCAGCGATGGAGTCAACTGACTATTTCGGGATGCCGGGAGCCACAGCCACTCAGTCTTGGAAGGGTTGAGCTTGAGCCTGTTCCTCCCCATCCAGATCCGCACAGCCTCCAGGCACTGGGACATCACTTCAAGGGCATCGTTGGGGTGGCCTGGGGTGGAGATGTACAGCTGGGTGTCATCAGCGTACTGGTGGTATCTCACCCCAAAGCCACGGATGATCTCGCCCAGCGGCTTCACATAAATGTTGAACAGAAGGGGCGAGAGGACTGATCCCTGTGGCACTCCACAGATGAGAGGCCTCGAGGTCGACCTCTGCCCCCCTGCCAACACAAACTGCGACCGGTCGGAGAGAAAGGAGGAGAACCACCACAACACAGTGCCTCCCACCCCCAACTCTTCCAGCCGGTGCAGCATGATACCATGGTCGATGGTATCAAAAGCTGCTGAGAGATCTAATAGGACCAGAACAGAGGAATAACCCCTGTCCCGAGCCCTCCAGAGATCATCCACCAACGCGACCAATGCTGTTTCCGTGCTGTGCCCAGACCTGAAACCCGACTGGAACGGATCTAGATAGGATGTTTCCTCCAGGAATTGCGGAAACTGTTGCACGACCACACTCTCAACAACCTTCGCAATGAAGCGAAGGTTGGAGACAGGACGATAGTTGGCCAATATTGCTGGATCCAGGGACGGCTTCTTGAGGAGAGGCCTCACCACCGCCTCTTTCAGGGCAGCGGGGAAGTGACCCTCACTCAAAGAAGCATTAATGACGCCCTGGAGCCAGCCTCGTGTAACCTCCCGGGAAGCCAGTACCAACCAGGAGGGACACGGGTCCAGTAAACATGTGGCCGCACTAAGTCTCCCCAAAATCCTGTCCACATCATCGGGAGTCACAGCATCAAACTCCTCCCAGATAACATTCTCAAGACTGTTCCTCGTCACCCTGCCCTGATCTACCCAGTCAGAGTCCAGATCCCCCCGGATCTGAGCGATTTTGTCATACAGGTATTGTCCGAAATCCTCCGCCCTGCCTTCTAAGGGATCCTCCCGCACTCCCAGATGGAGCAGGGCGCGGGTCACCCTAAACAGGGCGGCCGGATGATTCCCTGATGACGCAATAGAGGCAGAAAAGTAGTTAGACTTTGCCGTCTTTATCGCCACTAGTTAGGCCTTAATATGCGACCTTACCAGTGTTCGATCAGATTCAGCGAGACTGGCCCTCCAACCACTCTCCAGGCGTCTTTTCCGGCGCTTCATTTCCCTCAGCTCCTCAGTAAACCAAGGAGCCGCACGGGATCGGCATCGGGTCAGAGGCCGCAAAGGCACAACTCGGTCCAAGGCCCCACCAGCCGCCCGATCCCAGGCGGCTACCAGGTCCTCGGCCGAGTCATGTTCTAGATCCTCAGGAAATGGCCCAAGCTCCGTCTGGAACCTATCAGGATCCATCAGGCGCCTGGGGCGGATCCATCTAATTGGGTCCGCCTCCCTGCGGCGAGGGGTCGCGGTTCGAAGATCTAGGCGAAGGAGTGAGTGGTCAGTCCATGACAAGGGTTCCACGTCTATATCCCCTATAACAAGACCACTCAACCACTGGCCAGAGACAAAAATCAAATCCAGAGTGTGACCTCCCCTGTGAGTAGGGCCATGAACTAACTGGGTCAGGTCCATGGCCGTCATGGAAGCCATGAACTCCTGAGCCACCTCAGACGTTTCACCGACGGATGGCAAGTTGAAATCACCCATGACTAAAAGCCTGGGTGTATCTACTGCCACCGTGGCTATCACGTCGAGTAGCTCAGGTAGGGCTGTTGCCACGCGGCAGGGAGCCAGGTACGTAAGCAACAAGCCCATCTGAACCCCACGGCCCCACCTCACAAGGAGGGACTCACATCCGGCTATCTGAGGCACAGTGGTCTCCCTCGGACTCAGATCCTCGTTAATAATAACTGCCACCCCCCCGCCCCTCCCCTGGGCCCTCGGTTGATGGAATGCTCTGAAGCCTGGTGGGCACATTTCCACCAGAGGGACGCCACCCTCCGGGCCCAACCAGGTCTCTGTAATACCCGCCAGGTCCGCTCCTCCCTCTTGTATAAGATCGTGAATGAGGGGGGCCTTATTGACCACGGACCTGGCATTGCACAGCATCAGCCGAAGGCCCAGCTCCTGAGTATCTAAGCCACCTAGTATCCGAGCGGAGCCTTGGGGACTGGGGCAAGCAATTGCTCTCAAACAGCAAGTGCGAGCCCCCAACACCTGATGTGGTCCCCTGCTCCCGCCATATCTGCCCCTCCCATTCACCGTGCCGATGGTACAGCCCTCATAGATATCGCCCCCCATCCCTTTTCCAATCCCTCGTCCGGTGCCTCCCGGATCATTACCCTGTGCCGGGCACGGCTCTGACCCTGGTGGATTTCCCCCCCCATCCGCCATAGTTGTCTTCCCAGTATCTTTAAAAGAATATTCCTTCTTGCTTCAAATGTTCTACTAGCAACCCAGTGCTGAAGAAACCCTCCACCAAGGAGCTGAACAGACCGGTTGCTCTGACATCCGTTATGAAAGCCTTTGAAAGATTAGTGCTGGTCCATCCGAAAACCATCATAGATCCACTGTTAGACCCCTTGCAGTTTGCCTACCAAACAAATAGATCAGCATATTATGCTGTTCATATGACTCTGCACTACATCCTACAACATCTTAAATCTCCAAGGACCTATGCAAGGGTCCTTTTTGTAGACTTCAACTCAGCATTCAATACCCTCATTCCAGATATTCTAACTAAACTGATTCAGCTAGCCATGCCTGACCACACTTGTAAGTGGATCATAAGCTTTCTAACAGACAGGAAGCAGCAGGTGAAGCTAGGCTGTGTGCTCTTTCCACTTCTCTTCTCTGTCTACACCAGTGATTGCTTCTCAAAGGATCCGTCTCTTAAAGTACTGAAGTTTGCAGATGATACAACAGTGATTGGTCTCATTTGAGACAATGACGAATCTGCATACAGATGGGATGTGGAACAACTAGCCTTATGGTGTGACCATCAAGAAACCATCTTGAAGTCAAACTGTAGAAATAATAGTAGATTTTAGGATAAGCCCTCTTATTCTACCACCTCTTACAATAATAGGCAACACAGTATCAACAGTCGAGACTTTCAAGTTTCTAAGTTCTATAATAACTCAAGACTTAAAATGGACATCTAATATCAAAAATGTCATCAAAAAAGCACTACAAAGAATGATCTTCCTGCGCCATCTCAGAAACTCAGAAAGCTCAGACTGTCCAAAGAGCTGATGATACAGTTCTACAAAGAATTATTCAGTCTGTCATTTGCACCTCTATAATTGTCTGATTTGGCACTGCAACCAAAAAAGACAGACACAGACTTCAATGAATAATCAGAACTGCAGAAAAAACAATTGCTACCACCCTGCCTTCCATTGAGGACTTGAATACTGCATGAGCCAGAAAGAGGGCTGTGAAAATATCTACAGACGCCTCATATCCTGGACATAAACTGTTTCGATTTCTTTCCTCAAGAAGACACAATAGAGCAGTGTTGGAGAACCTTTTCGGCACCAAGTGCTGAAACAGGAGTGCGTGCACATGCGTACACGAAGACCAGCTGGCTGGTGCGTATGCGTATGCTGGAAACCAGAAGAGCAGCTGCCCGGTGCGAATGCTCGCTCTGAAATGATCTTCTGGTTTTCGGCACGCGCATGTATTCCGGAGGCAAATTCCTCGTATGTCCTATCACACTTGGCCAGTAAAAAAAATCTATTCTGTTCTGTTCTCTGTTCCGTTCCGTTCCGTTCCGTTCCTTTTCCTATTCCTATTCTTGCCAACCTGTAATGGAAGCCAGTGTCTGTCTGTTTCTCTCTTCCATCTGGATCTGGATTATCTATGATATTTGGTTCAGTTACCTGCTTCTTCATTGTTTTTGCAGGTTCACATACCTGCTTCTTCGTTTTGTGCACGAGAGAATGGTTTTAAAAATAAAAACTTGATTCTTGCACTTTTAAGATAAAAATATTTGAAATTTTTCATTTCAAAACAGGTAAGATATTGCCAAGAAAACCCGACAATAAATCTGGTATAACATTAAACCTGAAACCATGTATTTTTAGCCATTTTAGCATATGCAGCAGAATCCATTAAACAACTGCTTATGTTTGTTCCACTGCCAGAAGATGCTGCATCTCAGGATTTCAACCATATTCCAAAGTGTTCTGCTTCCAGATTCTCTTTTTGTGCTCCCTGGCCTAAGAAAGTGAAAATGAGAGCTCGTGTCTGAGATATAAGAAATTATCCTATATGGTTGGACAGTGCTAGAAAATACCTTTAGATTACCAATGATATGGCTACCAGTAAGCCATGAACATGATACAGAATGAAACTTGCAAAAAGATTTTTCAAAATATACATGTCACCAGTTCTACACAAAAAAAGCAATTAATCTGCTCTGACAGTTACTTTGAATGTGTCAGGGGCAGCCTTTTTAATTATACAATAATATTTAATTGTCTAAATTGTTCAGATACTGAAGATTTATTTCTGTCTAACAGCAACATACTTTATAATCACCTAGTATATGTCACCAAATATCAATTCTAGTAGAGTTTATAGCTTCTCCGTCAAATATTTTTCTTTCCACTTGAATAATATTATAGGAAGCACTTGGACAGAAATTTGTGGGAACAGGAATTCAGAAAAAGAAAAATATTTAGTGCAGACATGTTAGGCAGTACATTCAATGGAAGGACCAAATTGAATCAGACATTTTTCAATGTTGGCCTTTCAATCCATTGTACATATCATGTAGAATGACCAACACTGATTAGATTCATAGTAGATGACTAATTAAAATTAAAATGAATAGTAAGAGAAATTAAAATTTCCCTTTCCTGTGCCCCAAATTGAATTCCCCAATATATTTTTTTTAAATCCAGCAACAAATGTCATATATAGGTTACCATATTTATCATGCTATTCAGAATAACTTGAGAAGCTAACTTTTCAGACTGGGCAGATAGCAGATTACAAATCAATATAATGGGATTTATCAGTGTGCCATAGTGATGAAAGATTGCAAAAAAAAAAAAAAAAAGTTATTAGCAAGGAGGTTTCTCTAGGAATCCAAAGGAAGCAGATTATCATTCTATGAAATGGGAGGGATATTTGTCTTAAAAGTGCAAAGAAAGTGAAATATGAGGTGTTCACCATTCCTAATTTCCACAAAGAACACAAAACAAAAGGATTAAATGATAAAAACAGAAAGAGATGCCTTCTTGGCAGTCAAATTAGCTCTGCGTGTTTTTTGTGTGTTTGTGTTTTATTTGAGATTTCTTTGTATTTACTATCAAGAAAACAGACCCATCTGGCACAGAAAAATTATATTAGTTCTGAAAATTGTATGGACAATGAGGTAACTTTAATTTTGAATTGCATTGCATTGTTTTACATGTTTACATTATCAAGATGTTTTGTGTATTGCCAGAACTTGCACATACACTAACATTTTGTGTCTTGCTAGAACTAGTTCATATACTAAAGACATACACTTGCACATATACTAAATTTACACATACACTAAAGTGTTGACAAAAAAGTGAATCTTTTTTGTTACCACACTTGTATAGTGTTTTACTAATTCATATGCATATTTATATACAGTGCTTTATAAAAAGTATTTTAGTATACTCAAACATTTATTTTAATAGACAGTGTAACAATAGGACAAAAATATCTTTAAAGAAGAAATAATATGTATAGTTGTACCATGTTTGATTCCAGATAACACAATAAACAGAAATATGTAGGTGACAAAATTGTAAACTATGGTAAATTTTATAGGCTAAAATTTTAGAATATTTTTACATGAACTGGTTTGACAAACAAAATGCAATAGGAAAGGAACAGGAAAATAATTCCCTGCCTGTCTAGAAATCAAAATTAAACAATGGCACTATGCATTTCAAATTCTTAAAATATCATCAAAAACAGTTTTAAACCATTTCGTTGGGCACACATTTGTTTTATACACACTATGTATAAACGCACACATACACATACAAATGGCTATTGTAATTTTTCTGCTCTTATGATTTTTACCCTAGGCTAATCTGTTAATAACATCTACTTCTTTCTATTAAAAAGATCCCTATATAAAACCTAATCGTCATCCCAGAATCCCTTCTTTTTCATCAACAAGTTTAATCATGAGGAAAATAGATGCTATAGTTCCAACTCTTTATTCTACAAAAGAAAATTAAAAAATAAACATTGGACAGCCTTTGACACACTAAATAAATATGTTCTTTTCCAACTGCACGATTACAGATACATATTTGAATATAGCATCAGTTGGAGCAGCCTTTAAATAATTTAGTCTTATTTATTTGTATTTATAATACATAATAAATTTATTTATTGGAATGTATAATTTCTTTGTATTTATATTCTTTATGGAACTTACAGTTTAATAAATTTATCCAGGCACCACTTCATTTGTTCAGAATTACATACAAAAGCATATTGCATGGGTTCCCAATAAATTAACAGAATGAAAGATTCTATTATTTCACTAGGCTACAAACAAATTCAGTCAATTACAAATGGAATGTATCATTAGCTACTAAAATGTTCCATTATATGTCTACTTAAATAGATATTATTCAGATAATCTATGTGGTCTCTGGTCTATAGTGAAGATCAATGGACTTTTTAATCTACATTTGTCAGTCTATACAAAGGTAAACAAAGGTCTATACAAAGGTTAAACAAAGATATCTACTCTCCTTTGATTTTTAATGTCAGCTTAAAATCCTTGATTTCTGTTATTAGACAAATTCATATTATTTATAATATAATATAATATTATTTATGGCTTTTTGTATAATCCATACAAATATAAATTGGTATTGCATGCTGATATTATTTTATGAATTTTATATTTTGATTCCAGGTTTGGTTCACACTATTAATATATTTTACATTATTTTCTCAACTCAAACTTTCAGTTATTTTATTTATAATAGAACTCTTATTACATGTAATATAATAAATATTAATAATTCACTATCTTTTTTTTGGAGAAGCTCTACAATCATTACTGTTATAAATGGAATTTTGAATTTATCAAAAATTATTTTAAAAAAATACTTAACCAAAATTAGAACTATACATTTTTTTCTTTACAAAGAAGTGCTATTTAATCACAACCACATAAGATATTCTCAAAAAGTTCATCAGTAGCTGCATTTTTAAAAAGCAAATATTACAGATTTTAATGTATATTAAAATATAAGGTTTCATTACCATGTATTGCTATGTATCAATAATTTAGCTTAAAATACATGACAGAATATATTAGTTTCCTATTGGTCAACTTGATATCCTATCCTTATTAAGTAGCGACATATTGATGTTACTAATAATGGAGATAAAGAATCAATTTCCATTATGCTCATAACTACATCCAGTTTCTGAATATTCAGTGAGATCAGAAAAAAAGCTATTCTTCGTTTTTATATTTCCATCAGCTTTTCTATTGAAGTTTCAGATTTCTTACACATATGAAGGAAAGGATGTTCCTTCAACCAGTGGAGACATCCTGCTTCATCTATACTGTTTACTAGGTTCATTACAATGCCAAAGCATTCTGCAATAAACTAAGTATGCATAAAGCAGACTAAGGGTACCTAAATTTATGCACACTAGAGCACTTTCCATACTTTTAATATGTTCAATTGGGATTCTAGGCTTGCTCAACTCTAATGAATGCATGTCATGGATTTGTTTGAGATGCAGGTCTTAAAGTCTTTTATCTATTGTATCCTCAGGGGAAAATACCTATAATATAGAAATTAAATTTCCATATCACCAACGTATCGTGAATTTAAAAAATAGAAAAGGGATTGTACTCATTCTGTAATAAAACCAGTATCTCCATGGTAACCTTTCCCTGTATCAAATAGTTAAAAATTCAGGACATATTTAGATTCTATCACTAGTTTTGTTGAAAGTATCTCAAAAATTTTTAGAACTGTTGATTACTTTTAAAATATAGTAGCAGTGCCATTCACATGGAGGAGGGAAATGATAAATTAAGGATAAATTTCTATTTTATTATTTTTAAAATTATATATACATTGATAATATTTTTTACAAATATTTTAGCTGTAATTTTGGCTTTAGAAACCTTTCAGAATGTAATAGATAAAGTTAAATGTTTCATTAGGCTTTCTAGTTAAGCCGGGAAGGTGCCATTTTCTCACTGACAAAAAGTTACAAACTTTGTTTTGCTCCAGTAAGCAAAGACGGGGATCAAAAATAGTAGAGCAGTATTATTAATACAAAAAGAAAAGTGCTGTGCTGACCAAGCAAAAGATCTGTTTATACTTTTAGCATCTTTAAAGTAAAAAGTTACAAAATAACTAAGTTTGAATGTACTCAAATTAGTAATAAGTCTAGATGCTAAACAAAGGCAGAAAAATTAAATAGTTTATAAGTAAGTGCTATATATTTACAGTGTATTTATTTACATATCTAGCTACTCCTCATCGCTAGACAAGACAGCATCACATAAATCCAATAAAGAAAATAAATCTAGAGATTGTTGTCAACAAATCTTGGATTACACTAATGACTAAAGAGCCAGAGAAACAGGGCTGCAAATTATTCAGCTGCAATTTCATCTAGTAAGTACAAACTATAACTCACTAATGCTACTTCCATAAAGTAATGAGCAGAAGCTCTACTAAATGGTCATTGGACAACATATAAAACAGGAATTATGTGCTTTTGATGTCCAAAGGCCCTTATGGTGGTTCATGTCTCTAGCTTGTAAAAACAAGTGTGCTAACATTTCAACCGTAATAACACAAGGGCTATCAATAGATTCAAATTCAATGTTAATCACTGTAATTTTGATTGTAGGAAATATGACTTCTGCAATAGAGTAGTAAATGTCTGGAACACCCTACCTAATCCTGTTGTTAGACTCTCTAATCCCCATACCTTTTACCTTAAACTGTCTACTGTGGACCTTTCATGTTTCTTAAGAGGTCCCTAAGGGGCCGTGCATAAGCACACCAGCGTGCCTACTGTCCCTCTCCTACTGTTCCCATTTATATGTAATCATTCTATGTGTTTATGGCTATGTTTTGCCTATTTATATCCTTTTATTTGTGCCAAAAAAAATTTATGTGTCCACGTCTATGTCTATACTGTTACTTGTTTCCTTATAATTGTTTTGTAACAAATTTATAACAAAATGAAACAAAGTAGCTGGTGGATATTTTGAAATCAGAATTCAGTTTTAAGCTATTTGTACATTAGTCTTTTGTCTATGCATCATATAGTAGCAGACTTGCTGTGCTGGCAGGCTGCCTTTACATTCTGTAGCATATGCAAAGCTTCCTGTCCAGCACTTACTTGTGGGTGAAATAACAATTCTAAGATAATTATCCCAATAGATATAATTTAACACTGAAGGGGAGTTGGTAACTTTGCTGCATATTAGCCTGTATGTGCTGATCACTGCAAGTTCCTTTGGAGAAAAACTATTTTCCATCTAACTTGGTAAGAAGATCTGCCATGGCAAATCCTAAATTGCTTTTAAGCAGTGTTGTTCTGTGTCTTGGAAAGCCAGTCCTATTCATAGGCAGTAGGGTATATTTCTTATCAGTTAACACTGGCTCTACTGTGTCAACTATGTTGTTATGTTTACTTAATAGCTGGTTTTCAAATCCTCTGAAATAAAAAAATGATTTCTGAATTGGTTTTGGGTTGCTTTCTCTGTCAGAAATGCTTCTCAAAACTTACTCTGCACTCCTGTACAAAATAAGTTTCTAGGGTTTTTTCCCTTGTTATTCAGGTTGGAGACATTATTTTAAAAAATAACCAAATACTGATTATTAGGATATCAAATAGCATGTATGTGATCCATGATCACAGGTTTGTTTGGAATTTTTTGCTATTACACTGATTGGCAAATAGTCTAAACACAGTTCATCTGGCAGGGCAAGGATTAATTTCTTGTACTAAAAAGACATAATAAAACAGAAAAAGCAACATAAAACTTAAAAAAAAAAACAAATGGAAAAACCACTGTGGGCTGTTTGCCTACTGCAGTGATGACCATATCTAAACCTAGTAAC
Organism: Arizona elegans; assembly: GCA_022577455.1. Taxonomy (NCBI): domain Eukaryota; kingdom Metazoa; phylum Chordata; class Lepidosauria; order Squamata; family Colubridae; genus Arizona; species Arizona elegans. Next base: position 33,609,214 of record JAKOOJ010000009.1, on the reverse strand, counting down.
TACTAGCCTCAATTGAGGCAAACGCAAAACATCTTCGTATTGTGTATATTAAGCAAAGCATTTTAAATATAATACTTGAAAACCATTGCCAAACATTGGAACACAAAGAGCCATTTTTGTTAGGATTCCAGTGAAGTGTGCCCAGTGAATTCTGATGAGAACAAAGTCAGGTGTCTTCTAGAGGTCTTCTTAGGAAAGGATCGATCACAGAATTTTACTTCAATGTTCCCTTCACTGAATGCTTCTCTTCTAGTCTCTTCCAGGGAGACCAACTCTCTTCTACAGGCCCCCTCCTCATGCTGCATCGTTGTGACTTTCAAGTTTTTATGTTGTCTGAATGAAGACAAGTTTTCTTTCATAATGCAAAAGCAAATTGCAGAGAGGAAGTTCTTCTTGAAGTTTTCATTCATAAAGGCATATACAATTGGATTGCAAATGGAATTAGCAAATCCAATTACCTGGACAATTCCAAATATCATCTTAATAGTGACATCATCATATTCTCTTTCAAAATTACCTACACAGAGAAAAATATGTTTAAGCATCTCTTCAATGGTATACATTAATTATCTATTCAATCATTTATCTCACTATGTATCTGAACGAGTTAAGTAGAAATAAAAATCCAATTATTCCAGAATGAAATTTATACCAAGCTAATTATAAGACATGTTCAAGAAATTCATTAAGAATCATGCTATTAAAATTTTATCTGCTATATACATAATTTATAGTGAATAACTTAATAAGCTGATGACTAATAAACTGGCTCATGCCTTACAAACACACAAGCCTATAACTTCTTTTGTGTGTTTGTGTGCTTTCAAGTAAATTTTTGGTTCCCGGAGATTGAACAAGTCCCTAGAGTTTTCTTGGCAAGATTTTTTTCAGAAGTAGTTTGCCATTGTCTCCTTAAGTTAAGGTTAACAGAGGGTGACTGGCCAAGGTCACCCAATTAGCTTTGTTCCTAAGGCAGGACTAGAACTCATGGTCTTCAGTTTCCAGTTGAACTTCCAGCACCTTTGGAAGCGAGATCTGCAACCTCCATGGGTCTGTTCTGAGCTCTCCCTGTCGGGTGCTTCATATTGAAGCCATAGTCACCCTGTAGGGGTGGTGAAGCAAAGGGGGACTGCCTTGCAGGTTGAGGGAAGCCGGATCTCCTCTCCCTGACTCGGAAAATTCCCTCATCCGGAGACTAGGAGCAGCAGCAGTTAATATGGCTGCCATGAAGCCAGGGAACATCCAGAAACATAAGTTTGTGCAGGAGGATCGTGTGTTGTCTGGGTAAGAAAAGATTTGCAGCTGAAACCAGATCCCCCCCCCCAAAAAAAATTGAAGGGGAATATCTTTTAGAACAATTTGTTACAGTGGCAGGTAACTATTGTGAAAAAGCATATTGGAAATTTAAAGAAGTAAATATTTGCTTAAAAAGAAAATCAAGTTGGAAATGGAATCCCCAAAACAAAAGGCGTGATATTAAGAAGGCATATTAAGATGCTGGAACTATAAACCTACCTTTTCTTCAAATAATTTGTCATAAGTAACGGAGTTATAAGTTAAACTAGACAAGAGAAATAAATTGGATTTGTCAAAATAAAAGCAGAGCAGCAGCAGAGTCAAAATAAAAGCAGAAGCAGCAGAGTGAAGTAAAGAGTGCCATCTGCTGATGACAGTGAATTTTTGCAGCTTGGGAGCAAATATTAAAATGAAGGGAAATAACTGTTGAACTATACATATTTACCTTCTAACTACTGGAGACTGGAATATTTAAAAAGAATTTGCATTTGGGGACCCCTAAATACTATTGGACATACTTGAGAAAACAACTTGAGGAGTGGAGGATCCCTGAAGTAACTACCTGATTTGATTGAACATTGATGAGACATTTAAATTTGACTTGGTTTCTGAATTGACGATTGTGGAGACTCAAACGGAATAGAGTTAATGATTCAAAACATTAAGGACATTAAGGACCTTATCCTGGAACTACACAAGGACATGGTGGAAATATGTGATCTTATAGATAGAAGACAGGAAAACTGTATACAAGAGACAAGGAGTAAAGACCAGGACAAGAAGAAAAAAATGGAATCATCAGCTGGAACAGAAGGGAAATTAGAACTGAAAAAACAGCAAAAAGAAGATAACGAGGAGGAGACACTATTAAAATTAATAAGAATTGAGGAATTAAAACAGAAGGAAACCATTTTAAAAGATTTTTAAAAGAAATGGGAGGAACGGGAAGAGGTTTGGAGGGAAACGATAGGATTCAGAGTAGAAAGCTTTCAAATTAAACAGCGGGAAAAGACACAGCAAGGAGAAAAAATTAAATTATGGATTCAGAATATAAACTTTGAAATAGTTGGAATAAAAGACAAGAGGAAAACAGGGGAGACAAGTCAAAAAAAAAGGTAGGACTAAAGGAGGGGGTGTGGATAAGAGATAATGGTTAAGGGGAGAAAAAGAGATTTATATGTCATAATTATATGTTAATAATTGTATTAATATTAGAATGATATAGACTGGACAATTAGTTGGTATTTAATATAAATAAATATTAGGAAAACATTTTCACAAACAGATATAAAACTGGAAAATTATGAATAAGAATTCATTATTAATTGGAAATGAGAGGTTGAATGATGGTATTATTAAAAGTGTATAAAATATGACTATTGTGTAGGTAATGTGAAAATAGATATATTTATGTGTATTAACAAACTTTAAAGTATACAGAGAGGAAGAGTTAAATAATGGGAATATGAATAACAAAACATATTCATGTCCTTGAATATAATAATGTGGAGGTGGGGGAATATTAGTGGAAATTTAAAAAGGAAGGGTGTAAAGCAATGTATCACAAAGTCAAATAAGTTAGGAAAACAAACATGAAAAATAGACACAAAGAATGAAAATGGTGGTAAGCTTGAAATGTTAGGATGCAAGAAACTGGTATTCAGGCGGTATGCTGTTTGATCAATGAAGTGATGTACTAAGAATAATATTGTAGTTGCATATATATATATTTTCTTACTTCTTCGTAGGGTTTACGTGTGTTTTTCTTCTAGCCAGGTTTTCCCTACGTAACCAAGGTTTTTTTGTAGCTCCAGCTCAGTAGAATCACATCCACTCATTTCTGGGCTGTTAGAAAAGAAAAAAGCCCAGAAATGAGTGGATGTGATTCTACTGAGCTGGAGCTACAAAAAAAACCTTGGTTACGTAGGGAAAACCTGGCTAGAAGAAAAACACACACACACACACACACACACACACACACACACACACATATATATATATATATATATATATATATATATATATATATGATTTTGTGTGTAAAATTATTAATATGATTAATCAATATATTATTATTATTATTATTATTATCAATAACATGTTTAAGTGATTAAGTCTGTTTCTTCTATTTTTGAATGTAACTTTAAGAAGTTGTATAGTTATAGTTGAAAGAGATATTAATTGGAAAATACACCATATCCTGTAGCTATTGGGAATATTGTATAGAACAACGAAAAGAGAGAGGGAAATGGAGTGGAGTGGAAGGGAGTAGGAGAGGATGGAAGAAAGAGTAAGGGTAGAGAGGAGAAAGGAGAGAGGGAAGTGGAGGGGAGGAGAAGAGTAGAAATGGAAGGAGAGGGAAGCAGAGAAGAAGAGAAAGGGGGAATAGGGAAGAGGAGAAGGAGAGAAGGAGAGAGGGAAGTAGAAAGAAAAAGAGGAGAAGGAAGGAGGGAAGTAGAAAGAAAGAGAGGGGAGAAGGGAAGAGAGGGAGGAGAAAGAAGAGGAAAGGAGAGGGATTGGTGTTGTAAAATTGGGAAATATGGTGTACAAGAGAAAAGAAAACATACGGACAATTTCATATTTTTTCTACTTGAGGGTTATACTATTGAAATTATAATGAAAGATTAAACGTGGACGTTAAAACATATCAGTTTAGATGTTATTGCATACTTGTTAATATTTATATGAAAATAAAAATTTTGTGTAAAACATTGGGTTAAATAATATGGAATAAGGAAAATGGAATGTAATAATTATGAATATGTTTATCTGTATTGAAATGTATGATACTCAAACACCACACCATCTACATAATGATATGTATACATTTTTAAAAAAATAAAAACTTGATGGAAAAAAATAGAACTCATTGTCTTCCAGTTTCTTAATTATTATTATTATTAATTTAATTAACTTTAATTAACTTAAAATATTAATTTAATTAACAATATTAAACTATGATTGCCATATACAGTATTTCACTAATCTTTTTTTTTTTAATATTCTCTGGTATCCTGAAAGCAGCAACAGTATGAATCATATTCTTTCACTATTAGTTGATAGATATATCTCAGGCAACTTTCCATATTCTGTATGTGTATAGATATATACATATTGTTTTCTCCTTTATTAGCAGATGGATAAAAAAGCTTTAACCATGTGAAGATAGGACATTAAAGTAAAATAAAAATATATGTCAAATTGTACTGCTTTTCTATGGGTGGACAGGAACCCAATTAAGTAAACAGAACACCAAAACTCTGATCCCTTCAGCTTTATTATTACTTTCAAAGGCCGGAATCATAGTGCAATTCAGAATTGTATATGAACAATCCTGAGATAGTTTTTCTTTTAAAAACCCTGATTGTTGAAGACAGTTTATAATGATGAGAAGTTAAAAAAAAGCTCTTGGGTGAATCTATAAAACTCACTTCATAATCAGACTGAACTACAAAAGTCATTTATTTGTATGGGCCATTCTCAATGGACTCTCAAAATGCACTATAATTCAACTTTGCAAGGAAGGGACAAGAGGAAAATGTATATATAGAGCCTTGGTGGCGCAGCAGACTAAAGCACTGTTAAGTAACACCAGCTGCCTGCAATTACTGCAAGTTCAAATCTCACCAGGCTCAAGGTTGACTCAGCCTTCCATCCTTTTGAGGTAGGTAAAATGAGGACCCAGTTTGTGGGGGCAATAAGCTGACTTTGTATAAAAAAGAACACCGCTGGCGGGGGGGCGAAAGCCCTACTAAGCAGGTATATACAAAAAAGTATGAAGGCTATTGCTTAATGCATTGTAAGCCGCCCTGAGTCTCCGGAAAAGGGCGGCATATAAATCAAACCAATATTATTATTATTATTATTATTATTATTATTATTATTATTATTATTATTAATAATAATAATAGTAATAATAATAATAGTAATAGTAATAATAATAGTAATATTCAGTATGGTATAAAAGACAAGGCATAAAGAATAACAGATATAAGTAATTGCAACGTACTCAAATGTAAATAGCTTTCATGTATAAATAAGAGGCTTTTAAGATGACTTCCAGGCCTTACAAATAGAATGCAGGGGCTAAATATTTATTAATTTGATTAAGCTTGACTCATACATCCCAGTAAACATGAAAAATTGTCTTTATTGGAATATATTTATTATAATAGCATATATAAAATCCAATATTCTGGTGTAATTTAATATATTATCTTGTTTACTTTCTTTAAGCAAAACTCTGCTACTATTTAACAAAAACAAACTACTCACTGTATTCTATTAACATATGCATTACATGGAAGGGTGTCCAACAAATAGCAAACAAAACCACAACAGTCACCATCATCACGATTGCTCGCTTCTTCTTTCTGAAAAGAGAAATAGTTTGGACTGTTGATCGAAATCACTTTGATAAGGAGGTAAAACAAATAATTTGTATGAGGAAAAACTAGATCTCAGTAGGAAGGAAGATACTTTGTGTGCAGAACATCCTATATTCATATATCTAGTTAAATGTTTAACATTTTATTTTTAAAATAAATTATATCCTGTCCTTCTTGAGAACATTCTTTATACAGCAAGGCAGGCAATATGGAAATCCAAAATTAAAATAATTTAAAGGTATGATTTTAAAGCTGCGGTGGCGCAGTGGTTAGAATGCAGTTCTGCAGGCTAATTCTGCTGACTGCCAGTTGCCAGCAGTTTGGCAGTTCGAGTCTCACCGGCTCAAGGTTGACTCAGTCTTCTATCCTTCTGAGATCAATAAAATGAGGACCCAGATTATTGTGGGCAATATGCTGATGTTGTAAACCGCCCTTGATCTGTTTTCACCAGTCATGCTATGTCAATACTGGAACAAGGAGAAAGCCCTCTCCACTGAATCTTATAGAACAACAGGCTGGTAATGGATGTAGCATTGTCTACAGGATGTTCTTAAGAGACAGTATTGAGGATACAGTAATACAAGATAATTTAATGGAGGAAAACAAAATCAAGAACCCCCTATATGAATCCAGACAAAAAACAACCCCCCCCCCCATATGAATCCAGACATTGTATTTTGTAAATTATAATTTAAGGAGCCACACAGTGCATGAGCCCAGTCATCATAGCTTATTCAAGCTATAATTTAGTTTGAAAGTCGAATTTAAACAATGTATTATAAGGTTTTATGGACTCTGGAAACATTTTTGAAGGCCATCTCTCTGGAGGTCTGAACTGGAATAATTTGATTTTTACTTTAATACCAATACCTATAGCCCAACCCATATTCTTTTCCTCCCTCTTTCCCAAAATTCTGACTTGCAACTCTTCAACTCTTCAAGTTGGAGTGAGCATAATAATATAAAAGAACATCATAATATAAAAGACCAAGACACTGCAAATAGCAAACGTAAGAATCCGTCAGTACTTTATTGGAGTGCTCTTCTTCTTCACATTTAATTATGCCTTGTCACTTTCCAGGTATATTTATTAATTACATGTAGTTCAATTCTATAAAGCTTCATTCAAAAAATGAATCCCTAAAAATAGACTTTAGGAAAAATTTGTTTAGCAAACAATCAATGTCCTTAAGCTCATTGGTGTGTTTATAGATTTCTAGGAAATAGAAAAAGATTAATTTATAAGAAGTAATATAAAATTATATTAAAATTACAGGAAGCAATATAAAAACCCTTTTCAATATAGCAAACATAAAAGATAAAATTATATATACCAACCGAGAAATTTTAGACATCTCACTTGCATGAATGCTCCTGAGAACAGAAGCATCTCCAACTCTTTTCTTAATCCAGAGCTCATAACCAATTTTGCTATAAAGCAATAGCATTAGCATCAATGGGAGAAGGAAAAGAATGACCAAAATAAAAGTGGCATAAATTTTTTGGTGGACAGGACTTGGCCATTCTTCCAAGCAGCAAACGTATTTCTTTTCATAAAGGAAGTCATATTTATTCTGCAAGACATTAAGCAGATGTTAGTACAGATTCCTTTTTCAATATATTATATGTAAGAAAAAAATATCAAAAGATGGAATGTTCAGCTATAGGAAACTATAACTCCAAATGTGTCTCTCATATTAAATCATCCAAGCTTGGACTACATATTTATACATATCAATAAAGCACCAGTGTATGGGCTGATACTCTAGGATACATCTCATCCATTTTATACTCAATAAGCAAACCTGGCTACTAGGAGTTTTATCTGCAGAAAACTGTGATTTTATGACCAAAAACATGGCTTTTTCATTCTGTGTATAATCTGCATATTTGAGTTAGTCCTCATTTAGCAACTACAATTGGGATCAGCAAGCTTTTACTAAGTGAAACCAAAACTGTGCTCATGATATGAATTCAACTTTACTTTGCTTTACAGAACCGTGAAGGTCATAAATATGAAAATTGGTTGTAAAGTTACTTTTTTAATCACCATCATAACTGCAAATGGTCACTAAATGAGGCAATTGCTAAACAGTTGTATATTTCCGATCCTATTAAATTCGTCTATGTGAGACAATGATTTATGTCAACTGACTTGATTTATACTGCAGCAATTCAATGCATAATTATCGTAAATGCTATTTCTAACTATATGCTACAGAGCAGGAGTATCTGCAGCATATAGTCAGAAAAGTCAAGATGATGGCTGCAATGCTGAGATCAAAGCTCAGTCCAGTTTTATGAGTGTTGCACAAGTGATGCATTTTTTTATAAAGGTAGAGTTTTAATTGGTCTACTATTTGACATTTATCAAACCCTGCAGACATGAAATGTGATTCTTACATTTCCATTATAGCATTGGAAATAGCATTTCCATTATAGATTATATTCAACTCCTGAATATATTATACAAAAACATTCCAAATTACAATCCTGTATAAATGCCAGCATACAACACAACTATACCTCCACTCTTTGTACATGCCACATTGGTGAACCAACAGCAACAGCCAACAGCCAAACAATGCCTAAAAGTAAACAGTTGTTGGTGATTTAAGAAAAATAACACAGAAAATAAAAATAAAATAATATAATATATGGGTTATTGGCATTTGGTAGTTGTTTTTAAGATTAACCAGTTTGTGAAACATGATCAAAGTGAGAGATGAAATACAACTTTTTTTAGCTACTTTCAGAAGATTCAAAGTAATAACCTTTATTTAAAGAAGGGTTAATTACAGAATCCTAAAGATTTGATCTATTTTTTTTAAGACCAATATTTGGGGAAGAAAAATAGTACTGTTCAGATGGATATTCTAATTACTATATTTCTCCCTTCTCCATTCATTAAAAAATAAAGGTCATTCTCACTAAGTTCTATTTAAGATAAGTATCTTGATAGCACTTTCAAGAATGCTCATGTAGTCCAAACTCTTTGGAATGCAAATACTTTTACTTGTTACTTCATTGTGGATGAATTGCTGGTCAATATTAGTCATTCTGTACTTGCACTACCAGCCCAGTCATTAGCAGAAATAGGAAATACTTTTAAAAAGCCATATAAAAGAAAATTATATCCATTAGCCCCCATACCAAATCCCTGTATAAATTGGCTCCTTGTCAATCACTTATCACTTCCTAGGTTGATTACAGTGGATTTCTATTTCTATTAATCTAAACATGAAAGTACTTTTAGCACATGGGAACCTGATAAAGCAAGATTAATTGTTGCTTGAAGACTGAGAAATTAGAGATGACAGCATGGGCAAAATTTCATTGCTGCGACTTAGCCAAAATGTCTGAATGAGATTTAGACTTATTTCAAGAAGTACTAATCTAGAAATACTGAATTACAGTAAAATATTTAAATAAAATCATTAGACATTTTTCTTCCTCTTCTCATCTTTACACAATATTATCACCATTGTATACTATGAAAAAGGCATGTTTTCAGAATTAATGTGATAGAAGATGCAAATGAGTGCCTTTCCAAAGGAGCTTTGGTTAAGGAACTCAAGAGCTTTCATTTTCACAAAAATGAGCAGCCAAGGTAATGGCAACACGCAGATCATTGTTATGCTAATTTGTGTGAGTTTCTTTTTCTTTCTTTCTTTCTTTCTTTCTTTCTTTCTTTCTTTCTTTCTTTCTTTCTTTCTTTCTTTCTTTTTCCAATTATATGAGTATTCTGATGTTCTTTAAAGAAAAGAAAGAAAAGTTAAAAATAAGTAATAAAATTGTATGGGACCTTACCCAACACTGTATATGCTCTTCTGTGGGTATACTGCCATTTCATTTTTAGAGGGTGAACAATGCCATTATGCCTTTCTAGAGCAATGCAAGTCATTGTAAGTATCTCAGTAACTATTGCAGTAGATTGCACAAATGGCACCATCTTGCAAGCAAAAGCACCTATAAAGAAAAGAAATTAATCATATTATTAATATAATATAATATAATATATATTCAGAACCAGGCTCAGCTGTATTTGTTCTTATTTCTGAGGAATGTGCAGGTGGCCACATCTATTGATCTTGCCTGATTTCCTAAGCCTTGCAGGGTCACTTAATGGGAGGACAAAGTAGACAATCCATTTAGGAACTCCAGGGAGTTGTCTGGACTAAGAAGAAAAGCATTTCCGAAAAAGCCAGTGGCCAATAACATCAATAATGTTGCCAAGAAAGCTGCATGGATGAAATGCCCAAGTGTCAAATTTGATTTGAATACATTTTACCTTTATCTTTTTTCTGAAGGATAGATTGTATGTAATATGTACTTTAACAGAATTGATATTCTCTTCTTATTGACTTATTTATTTATCATGAAACAGGCAACATCTCAAGAAGCAACATCAGTTTTGAATAAGAACTTTTTTGAAATGAGTGGATTAAGCCTTGACTTTATCAATACTAAGTTCACACTTGCTTAAAAAAAATAATATATTTTTCCTTGTTTAAAAAAACAGTGGATAAACATATAAGAACTATATGCAGTAGTGACTTTTCCTGGACCTCCAATTTTTTTTTAATAAAGTAAGGATTATTTATTTATTTATTTATTTATTTCTTATTTAAATTTCTATACCACCCTTCTCCTTTCGGACTCAGGGCGGTGAACAGCCAAAAATAAAACATTTGTACACAAAAGTTAAAATAGTTTTAAAATAATTAAATAAAGTTTGGACCATAATTTAAAACATTTCAATTAAAATCAGAATCAATTTTAAAAACCAATATAAAATCAGGCCAGCCCGGCTAACTGAAAGAAATAGGTTTTAAGGGCCTGAAAGTATTCAAGGAATGCCACTTGAGTCTAACACTATGTAACATTATGAATAGTATCTACACTTCTTCTAAAATCGCAAGAACATTAAAATTATCTTGCCCATGACTATTTGATGGTATCTGCCATAACGTTTAACAGAAACTCATTTAAAGCAAGGAAATTCTTTCTTTTCTCCTGTCTGGTGAATGAGCATGGTTGTCTTCAAAGTAAAATACCCTATTATACACAGTAGAAACATTACAACTTCAGAGAGAAGCACTGGCTATAGAATGAAGTACACTAAATGTTTAAATTCCTCACATTGAAATTAACAGAAAGATGCTTGAAGAAAACATTTCCACAAACTGACAACCAATTATGCAAAGTGTTTTTTTTTTACTACTCTTAGCATTTCTTTCTTCCAGAAAGCTTCAGCCCAACTGAAAGCCTTGTCTTTTAAGAAGTAGTGAGGGGTAAACGATAGAAGAGGAGACAGAACTACCACTCTGCAAAAGTGCTGCAGAGCTAACTGCATGTCAGTTAGGACTAATAATGTTCTGTGACCTTTCCAGTATCTTGTAATACCATTAAAATTAAGGCAGCCATGCCAGTTAATCTAATATTACAATGACTAATATATCATTCAGCATTCCCAAATAGCTTTTTTTTTTCTCATAAGGTACTATAAATGCCTAGTTTTTGTTGTTGTTGTTGTTGTTAGTTGCAAAGTCGTATCCAACCCATGGCGACCCCATGGACAACATTCCTCCACGCCTTCCTGTCCTCTACCATCCTCTGGGGTCCATTTAAGCTCACGCCTACTGCTTCAGTGACTCCATTCAGCCACCTCCTTCTCTGTCGTCCCATTCTTCTTTTGGCCTCAATCTTTCCCAGCATTAGGCTCTTCTCCAGTGAGTCCTTCCTTCTCATTAGATGGCCAAGTATTTGAGTTTCCTCTTTAGGATCTGGCCTTCTAAAGACCAGTCAGGGTTGATCTTGACTGACCGGTTTGATCGCCTTGTAGTCCAGGGGACTTGCAAGAGTCTTCTCCAGCACCATAGTTCAAAGGCCTCAATTCTTTGATGCTCAGCCTTTCTTATGCTCCAACTTTCACAGCCTTACATTGCAACTGAGAAAACCATAGCCTTGACTATACACACTTTTGTTGCAGGGTGATGTCTCTGTTTTTTAGAATGCTGTCTAGATTTGCCATACCTTTCCTCCCCAGGAGGAGGAACTCTTGACTGCAGCCCCCATCTGCAGTAATCTTGGAGCCCAGGAAAATAAAATCTGTCACTAACTCTTGACTGCAGCCCCCATCTGCAGTAATCTTGGAGCCCAGGAAAATAAAATCTGTCACTAACTCCATTTCTTCCCCATCTATTTGCCAGGAATTGAGGGCCAGATGCTATGATCTTAGTTTTCTTAATGTTGACTTTCAAGCCAACTTTTGCACTCTCCTTCTTCACCCGCATCAAGAGGTTCTTTGGTTCCTCTTTGCTTTTTGCCATTAGAGTGGTATTATCTGCATATCTGAGGTTGTTGATATTTATCTGGCAATCTTAATTGCCTTTCTCATGATGTGTTCTGCATATAAGTTAAATAGGCAGAGCGACAGTATACAGCCTTGCCGGATTCCTTTCCCAATTTTGTTTCTAGTGCTTTTCCCTACTTTTCCCTAGTTTTTAGAGGTATTCAAAAATGTCCTTACCAATTCCACCCCATGTTTATGGTGATGCTTTTGCTCAAGCTCATTTACAAATCAACTTTATCTCTTTGTTAAGAGCAACACAAATCATCTGCACCTAGGCATTTAAATAAAATGTGTTTGGCCTTTCTCCCCCCAGAAAAATAAATTATTCCTTTCTCAGTTACAATGAAAAACCCTAGCTGTTACCTTCACCAGGTCTTATATGTAATGAATGGCAATTACAGCTCATTAAATATCAGTCATGTCAATATCTGTTGTATGATAAGATTTAAGGGCAAGAGACTAGCCAATTATAATGCTGAATTTTCAGTTAGTTTGGTAACAAAGTTATGCTTCAAAATGTAGACAAAATGATAGAAAAAGATGAAGAATTGGAAGGGTATAAGGGATATAAGATAAATCTGTATGCGGATGATACTTTGATTATTTTGAAAGATATAAAGATTTGAAAAAGATACATAAGCATTTGGAAGAATTTGAGGAAATGACAGGTTTGAAAATAAATTGGTCAAAATCTGAATTATTAATGAATAATAATGGTAAGGAGTGGGAGAATATGCAAGAACAACTTGGGATAAGGATTAAAAAAACATTGAAATATTTGGGCATAACACTTTCACTCAAAGTTAAAGAAATGAAAAAATTAAATTATGATGTGGTGATGAATGAAATTGAGAAAAAGATAGATAAATATAAAATGATAAAGTTGTCTTGGTTTGGTAGAATTGCAATGTGTAAGATGATGTTGTTGCCAAAGTTTAATTTTTTATTTGAGATGTTACCGTTAAACTTGACAGAGAAAGATATTGAAGGATATCAGAAGAAATTGGATAAATTTTGCAATGGTGGGAAAAGACCTAGATTAGTGAAGAAAATGTGGTATCAAAATCAAAAGGAAGGTGGATTGGGAATCCCCAAACTACTCAATTATTATTGGGCTTATGCTATTCGGACTGTGGTAAAAATATTTAAAGGTGAAGATAGTCATTGGAGAGATTTAGAATTAAAGGACATCAAGAGATTTGGCTCAACATGGTTTTTAGATAAAGCAAAATCAAAATGTGTAATTAATAGCTATTGGTTAAAGGGACTGAGTAAAATTTGGAACAAATTTGTTAAAATTTTAATTCCAGATATAATTTTCTTAGGGAAGACAATTGAAAATTGGCCGATTAAAACTAATATAAGTCGTGATAGGGTAATGGAAGATGAAAATATACAAATTATAATAGATTGGTTAAAAACTTCAGAAAATGAAAGGAGAAAAAAAGAAATCATTGAAAAATTGGGTTTAGGCTGGTTTGAAAAAATACAGATAGAAAAATGGACTAAGAAGGTAAGGGACAATTGTTCGATAAGTAGAAGTAAAACTGAATTTGAATATTTAGTATTCCAAATTATGAAAGATGAAATTGGGCTAAAGGGACTCGTTAGTAAGATATATAAGATTATAAATTTTGATGGAAAACCACAAAGAGTGATGAAGATGAATTGGGAAAAAGAACTTAATATTAAAATATCAGATTTAGATTGGAACGTGAATTGGAAGAGTAGAATTATGAAGACTTTATCTGTAAGGATTAAAGAGCATAATTATAAGGTTGTTTGGAAATGGTATTTAACTCCATTAAGATTGTCATTGATGGATAAAAAAATTAGTAAACAATGTTGGAGATGTGACATGGAATTAGGGACTTATGAACATATGTGGTACAAATGTGATAAAGTTAAAAAGTTTTGGCAACAATTGGAGGAAAGGATATTTGAAATGATGGGGAAAGCAATAATATTGAGACCAGAAACTATATTACTGTTGATAATTAAGGAAATAGAACCAACAAAATATGAGAAAGAATTGATTAGAATTATGATTATAATGGGTAGAATTATAATAGCTAGATATTGGAAATTAGATGTGAATTTTAGAATAGAAGAATGGTATTGTGAAATGTGGAAATTAGCTTTAAATGATAAAATGACATGTGATATTAAAATTAGAAATGGTGACTATAAAGAAGATATTTTCTGGAAAATTTGGAAACCATTTGTGGACTATGCGCTGGGAAAATTGGATGCTTCGGTACCTGTACCCCGAGAACGTGGATTTTGGCGATCATGAGGATATATCCGAAGAACCAAATCTTCCTTTCTTATGTATAGCACAGGGTGAAGTATTGTATATGGTGTTTGTAATGTTAGTAATTTAAAATATAAAATGAATAAAAAAAAAATGTAGAGAAAAATATTACATCAAACATCAGTAGACCAGACTCAAAATGTAATTTAAATGTAGAGAAAATGATAAAATTCTAACAAATTGACAGAATGGGCAGCACCTCGCTTGACGTAACCTCTCCAACATATTGTAATGAAACTGCTATAATTCAGCTTTCTTTTTTATTTTCAAAAATAAAAATAGAATGAAAAGTACACTTTCCCTTTCTTTTTTGTCTGTTCAATCATGTCCAACTCCCAGTGATTGCCTGGACTTCCCTGCTCCCTTCTTGACAAAGTTTTTCTGAAGTGGTTAGCAATTGCCTCTTTCTTAAGGCTGAAAGAAAGTGACTGAACCAAGGTCACTCAGCTGGCTTTGTGCCTAAAGTGAGACTAGAATTTATAATCTCCTGATTTCTAGTCTGATGCCTTGACTAAAATTTCCACTTGTATATACTAATTCTAAGTAACATATAAACAAAATTATATATAAATAAAGTCAGTGATCCATGGTCATGATACCTAGAAATACAAATCAACTATCCAATCATCAATATTACATGCAGACTTTCCCCTGCAATTTGTAATACATAGTTTATGATTTAGTGCAGTTTTTTCCAAAGCCAAAGTGTGTGCCCAGCAGATGTCAAGAATTACAACTTTGACATTCTCAGTCAGTACTACCATTCTGGTTAATTGCAGAAGCTGTTCACACACATGAACACATTCTAAAATACTAAACCAAAATCAATACTAAAAAATCAAGTCCAAGATTGTAGTTACACATTCTTGTTTTTCCTCCCAAAACCAGGAATTTATTAGTTCCCCTCCTGATTTTAAATAATCAGAGATTGTGCAATAGTGAAGCAAAATTAGATTTACATCCACATTCTATGGAGACAGCTTGAAAGTATGCATATAAAATCAAATGTTATTTGTTGTAATAGACCATAATTCTTTGTGATACATAAAACAACAGAAAATGTAATGAAACTGAAACATTAAAAAAGATAAATACAATATGTAGCTACCTATTCTTTATCGTCAACATAATCAATGAGAACTCAATTACATACAGAGATCATGATTTTATCCTTTTTTTTTAACAGTCATTGGTTTGCTAATACAGTAAATTCACTTATATAATATAATCTATAAAGTGTTATTGTAAAATATCATAAAATCTCTGTCATAATGATACATATTGCTGCATTCTTCTCAGCAATGAATTTATAGTTATTTTTATATATGATGATAATGAGGAATACTTGAATTACTGAGAAATTCTGTCAAATAAAGTAGCAGAAGAGATCCTTAAAGTGATGTTTGAAAAAGCTGGGAGAAAATCTCATCAGGCACATGAGGATTCTCACCAAAACCCACGATTAAGATCTATTTTGTGATGATAAGGTGGCAGTAGATGGAATCTTTACTTTAGAGGTTATTAAACAAGCATATGGGTTCCAAAGGCCCCAAAATGAACCTATAATTAATAACTGGTCAAACCATTTATTAAGTAATCTTTGAAATTAAAGTAGAAAGGCAATCAAATAAGCAGGAATATAGTGCAAATATCTAAAACCAACATTCAAACACTCGAATAACTTACAGTAATAATTTGAGAGAGAGGCAAAGATTTCAGAAAGAAGCATATTTATTTTAATAGCAGGAGCTTCAGGGAGTAACATATTTAATTCAAGAGTTTGGAGAGCAACAAACTGAATTCAAGAAGAAAATGGCCTGGAGTCCAAACAGTAACACACTAAGTGCAAAATGAGATAAAAGCATGAATGTAAGAAAATGGCATGGGAAATGAGGGTATGGGAAATGATTGATGGATTATGTGCCATCAGCTCTTACCTATAAAAAGGTAATCTTCGATTTACAACCAAAGCTGGGACAAGAATTTCCATTGCTAAGCAATAGAGTTATGAGATATCACGTGACCAAGATACTTAGCGACAGCAATCCCGACACTGTTATCAACAACTGAAAATCTTGGATTGTTAAGTGGGTATGCATCCCACTTCAACACCCTCCCACATATCTCCTCCATCTATGCTTTTTTGCCCCTGCCAGTCTGCACTCTATTGCTCCAGCTGAATTTCAACATCTTCTTGCTCCACTACTGACTAGGCATGCTCAGCCTTGCCCTTCGCCCCAAGAAGTCCTTTTGCCCTGCACTGTTCTGACCTAGGCTTCCTTAGAAAGTAAACAGCACAAACTTAGTCCCAGCAAACCTCTTTAATTTAAACAGCTGTGAATTATTGTCATTCCCAGTCTTAAAGGCTTCTCATACAGTCTGTCAGGGGAGTGTTTACAAACACTCACCTTATCTCCTTTGGAATGCTCCAGAGAACTAATTGCCAAACGCAGAGCAAGGCTAAACTTAGCACAGAGTCAAATAGAGCTTTTCCAGAGCTGTTACCGACCAGATTAACTAATTGCTTCCTGCAAAAGCTCACGTCCCAGTTCGCTTTTCTTTTATGTCTTATGGGAGGGGCCAATCATTTCCAAGCCTTACTCCCAAGTCAACCCTGTTTTCTTAATTGTTCCTGTATTCTGGCAGCTCTGCGCATGCGGGCACTGGAAACAGTCTCAAGCTGTTCTGCCTTGCTGATGTCAGACTCTGGAGGTAGCAAAGAACTACTAGATGGCCTTGGCCCCCTCTCTGCCTCTGACTTAGAGCCCTCATCCAAGCCTTCCCCAGACTCCAGGACTGGCCCACGTTCCTCCCCAACCTCCTTACTATCCGACTCTGCTGCCATCTCTGCTGGCCACTGGCGGGCCACAACATGCAGTAAGCTGGGCTTCCTTCTTGTGAACCGGTAGTGGAAAGTTTGAGTAGTTCGGAGAACCGGTAAATACCACCTCTGCCTGGCCCTGCTCCCAATCTATTCACTGCCTCCTAGTCTACCAGCTGATCGGTTAGAAGGAAAAAATCAGGGCTTGCTTTGCAGCCAGATCACTTTGCAAAGAAGAAGACAGGGAAAAAAACCCAAGACGCAGTCGCTTTAAATTGATAAGCCAAGCAGCAGCTGCTGGAAGGTTTTTACTTGCAGAAGCGAAGTGACATTCAGCAGTTCGTTTCTGGGTCAGCTGAACAACAAACTGGATAAGATGATGGATTCTTATATGGTTGTATGTTTTTGAAGATTTGGGGTTTGTGCAACATGGGCTTTGTGTTTCTAAAAAGGTTTGGGTGATTTCCATTGTGAACTATCCTGTCTTGAGTTTTCTGCCTGCTTGTAAATGGAGCTGAACTTCTGGCTTCCACTTTCTATTATCCCTAAGCACCGGTAGTTGTTTTCCTCTTACAAAGTTTCCTTTATGCAGCTGGCAGGAATGTGGAATGATCCTCAGGCAGATTCCTTTGTTAGCAGCTTGATTTTTCCTTGCTTTTCTGGGAGCCTTTTCTTATGAGTAATGTTTTATTTAGGGAAATGAAAAGGGGGAGTTTGATTCCTTCCCAGTGCAGGTTATTGGGGTAGGGAGGGAATGGGGATTTTGAAGTAACCTTCCTCAGAAGTGGGGAGGGGATGGGGATTTTGCAGTATCCTCCCATCATGCCCACCAAGCCACACCCACAGAATCGGTAATAAAAAAAATGTGAAACCCATCACTGTCATATATCCATGCTTTTTATCTCATTCTGCACTCAGTATGCTACTCTTCGGACTCCAGGTCATTTTTTCTCTTGAATTCAGTTTGTTGCTGTCCAAGCTCTGAATTAAATGTTACTTCCTGAAGCTCTTGCTTTTTTCTCATTAAAATAAATATGCCACTCTCTGAAAACTTTGCCTCTCTCTCTCTCTCAAATTATTATTGTTATTTGAGTGTTTGTTTTAGAAGTTTGTACTACATTCCCCATAAACTGTCAGCCACTTTATTTGATTTGAATTTTTACTTTAATTTCAAAGATTACTCAATAAATTATTTGAAATCTATTAATTATAGATTGAAATCTATTAATTATAGATTCATTTTGGGACTCCTGGAACACATATGCTTGTTTAAAACCTCTAATGTAAAGATCTCCAATACTGCCCCCACATCATCACAATGTAGACCTTAATCTTGATAAGAACCCTCATGTCCGATGAGATTTGCTCCAGGTTTTCCAAGGATCTCTTCTTCTGGAAATCAAGTATTCCTGATTATCATGGAACATAGAAATAATTATAAATTCATTACACAGAATATAAGATGCGGAAGGAAATAGAAAATCTTTGTGCCAACCGATTCCCTAAAATAAATCTGTTTCACGCAGATACTTAAGTAGCACTTGCAGATGACTATACATATAACAATGAAGACCGCAGTAGTTGCTTTTATAATGACTGAATAATTAAAGCATCATGAGGTAAAGTAAGAAGCATCAGTAACTTTGAAAATTTTAGTGAATAAAGGATTAAATAATTAATAGTTTCTGGACACTAGAAAAATTAATTCCAATTTTATTAACATAAGCCAACATCATGGAATCAGAATAGAAATTGGTTTTTTTATGTTTTATTATTATAATTTTTCTAACCTCAACTGAGACATTGAGTCATGTTACTATTAAAATACAATATTTCCTGTTGCTAACACTATTCCCAACCATATTCATTCTTAGCAATATTTTATAGTTGTATTTGACTTCTTTCCAGTGTCTAGCTCTACTTCTGTTATGAAATCTTCATACATACCAATTTGTATTTTGTTTTATATAGTTCTGTGTATTTATGTTCTTTTGTTTATATTACCATATCAGCTTTCTATGCATCATGAATTCCATTTGTCAGATTCAGTCGGTTAAATCTATTCTTTATGTTCATTTACTATATAACCACATGGACTATTGCTAAGAATATATCTTGTTGGTCAGATGTTTTTTAGTTTAAACTATTTTTTCAAGATGTTCATGTTTTTGTTGACTTAATAATGCCTCTCCATTTTTGCTTGTGCACCACATTGCCAATTAAATTTTGTTGTGGGTCTGATGATGTTCATGGGTGGAGGCATCTTTTAGGTTAAATAAGAAGATATTCAGTCACTGATTGATACCATTTTGTCAATAGCTACACTATTTATTTTATGATTTTTTTATTAATAGATCTGCTTTGAATCAATTCCAGTCCATTTGGTCTGCTAATTCCTGGAATGTCAAGAGATATTAGAATAGATTTCCTTCCTAATATACTGTCAGATTAGGGAGTTTACTGTTCTTATGTGTCTGGGCCTCATGCTAAAAGACTCGACTCTCCCCACTTATGAAGGAGATTATAAAGACCTTACAGATGTTATTATTACTACTGAACAGTAGAAGTCACTATGGGAACATTTTCATCCTTATTGAGATGCATTAGCATAGGTAGTCCTCATATATTCAGTCCTCTCTAGGATTATCTAAACCAGGGGTGAAATTTACTTCTTCTCTACCAGTTCAGAAATGTGAGTGTGTGCGCTTCCTCCACGTATGCGCAGACCCTTCTGTGCATGCACAGAAGGTAAAAAACAGGATGTGATGACGTCCAGACGGAGCCTCCCGCCACCGGCACTACCGGTTCGCCTGATCCGAATAGAACCAGCTGAATTTCACCACTGATCCAAACCAAATCCTGGCAGAGGATTTTTAACATATAGAGACTACTTTTTCCTGATAAGCCTTAATAAAGATGCAAGTGGTTGTGTACTGTAGTTCCATCTGCTAGTCAATAGCAATTATAGCATCAGGATTTCAGTGTTCAGTTGGTATTCCGGCTCTTATCCAATCAAGTTTAGTTTGATCTTGATTCACATATTTCATGTATAAAAATTGGTTTTTTATAGTACTATTTCATAGTTTTGCTGTACAATGCCAAGTCACTCTTTCATGAGATGGACAGCAATATACATTTGATGACTGACTGACTGACTGACTGACTGACTGACTGACTGACTGACTGACTGACTAAATAAATAAATAAATAAATAAATAAATAAATAAATAAATAAATGGCATCTTTCTTGTGTGCCGCATTAAGTTTTCCTTTTACTCCTGGACACACCCAGAGTTAAACTTTTCAACTTTAAACCTGCTACCAAAAGAGCAGTACTACTCATCCTTGCCCTTTCTTCTACTCTTCTCCAATAACTCACTGGATACCTACCAGTTTAGGGGGTTCATTTTATAAACATTGGTATTATCTTACTTTTGAATGTTCATTTGGTTTTTTGGCAGCATTTTGGGACAGGTTGTCACTTTCTTTTCCAGTTTTGCTACCTTATCTAGGACCTGCCATCATGATTGTACAGTCCCAAATTTATAGCATATAGCTTATTGTGTTTTACAAATGTTTAGTACTACAGGGTAACAATCCATGAAGGGATTTGTAAGAAGAGAAATGTGTTATTTATGGTAGCAAAAAACCCAAGAAGTCTAGTAACACCTTTTCCAACTAACTAAATCTATTAAAAGACATTTTTGTGAGCTGCAGCATCATTTGGATCTGATGGAATCAGAAATATTCCTGTTCTTTTGAGTCAAGGAATCCAAATACCATAAGCAATCTTAGTAGATATTTTACATCTACTAAATGAATATTCACCTTATTTTCTGACGAGGAACTAATAATCCTTAACATTTTTCAAATATAGGATGTAAAGTTAAATAGGTGGGACAAAACAGGAAGAAGAGAAAGGCGTAATGACTCAGTTTAATATACATTCAGTTCTGCATAATCTGATATAGTAGCTCTGTCTTGTGATGTTATTATTTATTGCATCGTTAAAGGTAATCCTCAGGTAATGGATTATTCATTAAGTGAATGTTCAAAGTTATGACAATGCAGAACAAGGGGAACTTACAACCAGTCCTTGAAGTTCTGGCTAGCATCCCCTCAGTCACATGGTTATAATTTCCAATTTTTTTCCTGCAAAGTCAATGGAGAAGCCAGCAGAAAGTAAGAAGTCATGATCACATGAGGCTTTTGCCTGGGTGGGCCTCATGTTACTACCAAAACTGAGAGCGCTAGAATTGCGGTCACCAAGCAACATGGTTATGTGATCTCACATTTTACAATCATATTGCTTAGCAATAAAAAATTCAATCTCAATTGCCATTGTACCAGAGTACTACCTGCAGTTAGTGTCTAAATCTAATCAAGTAGCATTCAGTAATTTAGCTTTGTAATTATTTTAGCCTTTTTTTGGTTAATACAAATGAGTTTGATTTTATTTAAATTTGCTACAGGACTCTTGTGGCTTTGTTTGAAATCAATTTCCTCTTCCTCTATTAAACACACACACACACACACACAAACACACACACACACACACATATAATCTAGGGAAGCAGTTATGTGTGTAAATATCTCTTTAGAGCACCTCAGATTTTCCTATGTAAATACAAAATGGATTTTTTACAACTCTATTTAGTGACATGAAAACTTATTAATGGTGAACTACATTAATTCTAAGTACAAAGATGTCACTGATGTAGTTTGCCTACATTTGAAATGCTTATTTTTATTCATCATTTAACATTTTTGCAGTAATTTCCAAAATCAACACCATTTTCTAAGCTCACTATTAGCCCTTAAGGAGCCATTGAATGCAATAGTTCTGAGATGTGGAACTAGTGGACTAAATATTCACATATGCAACAAGATAAGAGCCTTGGTAGTACAGGGGTTTAAGGCACCCTGTTATTAAGCTGGTTATTAAGACCAGCTGCCTGCAATTACTGCAGGGTTCGAATCTCGCCAAGGCTCAAGGTTGACTCAGCCTTCCATCCTTTCTAAGGTAGGTGAAATGAGGACCCAGTTGTGGGGGCAATAAGGTGACTTTGTATAAATATACAAAAGGATGAAGGCTATTGCTGAGCACATTGTAAGCCGCCCTGAGTCTTCGGAGAAGGGCGGCATATAAATCAAATTAAAAAAAAAAAATAAGAGTATAATACAATATATAACAATTATATCCCCAATTGCACCATGTAAAAAATAAGACTTTATCATAAATAATAAAAGAGAAATTCTCTAGAGCAGTGTAAGTATTTCAAGGAAAAGAGACTAAAACTCTCCATTCAGAATTCAACTACAGCAAAGACAGCTACAATCAGGAAGTTTAAAACAAATCTCTTCCATGAACTGATTAAATGGCTTTTCCAAATTCTTATTTGTTCCTAGAGCAAAGCTATTGGAAGGATAAAAAAGTGATGCATGTGATTTCCTCTGAACATTTGTTCTCTGAAAGAAGTGAGAGCATGTCCCTCCTCAAGGAAACAATACCCAATTTAGATATATTGGACAATTACCATCTCCAACCACCACTTTAGAGTGAAAGTTATGGAGAGTAACCGCAAGAGAAAGGAAATGGGTTATTTCGAACCATCGAAATAATCAGGTTTTCAGCTCAGGTTCATAGCATTCATGTTATATATGAGCTCTGGTTGGATTTGTAGCAGAGTAGAACTTTTATACAGGTTTTCAGCTCAGGTTCATAGCATTCATGTTATATATGAGCTCTGGTTGGATTTGTAGCAGAGTAGAACTTTTATACAGCTCCTATTCAATATTCATATGAAACTGCTGGGTGATATCATAGCATGGGCACAGAGACAGGTTTCATCACCATGCTGATAATACCCAATTATACATCTCAATTTTTGGCCACATAAATTATACAATTGAAGTTGAGATGACCAGAGACTTCCTGGGTTTACACAGAGAGAAACAGGTTAAGATTCAATCCCAGTGTACCAGTAAGGCAGAGTAACTATGGATTCGGAGGTCTACAGAATCTAGTGAACAGAATTGTACTTCCCTGGCAGTGCTAGTTCACATTTGAGGAGCCTTTTGGAGTCACAGCTCCTGCTCAAGAAACAGATGACAATTGTCACCATGTGAGCATTTATACAATTCCATCTTGTGTACCAATTATAATCATTCCTGAGAGGGGTGGTATTAATTATTGTCACTCACGCTTTAGTTACCCCTTGAGTAGATTTCTGCATACTATTTGAAGGCTACATTTGAAGAACATTTAGAAACTACAGATGGTCCAAGACATAATGGCTCATGTAGTTATAAGTACCCTACAAGGCTCCTACTTAAAAACTCCTTGAAAGACATTGATTGCCATTTTGTTTCTAGAGGTAATTCAACATACTGATTTTTACTTTCAAAGCCCTTCATAGTGGAGGTATCTATAGACCATTTTCTTACAGCCTACCTAATAAGTTTCTGTAGGGTGGCTCACTGTATATCTCCTCTATCAGAGATGTTACCTTCAGGGAACATGAAAAATAGATAAGATCATCTCTATTGTCACTTTTTCTGTGTACATACTGGCACAGTTAAAAATGAAATTTTGATGCCCTTTTTCAAAAAAATCTGTGTGGGTGTATACTCCCATATATATACATACACACATATATATATGCTGTTTGTACACACACACATATATACATACACATATACATACACACACACATTATACAAAACTGGACACTATATAGTTGTTTCATCAAGCCAGGATAGACAGGTTGTTAAGACTATCCTTCTGGATGATAGAAAGTATTTTATTATTTTGGTTATGATTCCTGGTTTTATAGGATTACAATTACAATGGATAATGCTGTTTTAATTTGATTTATATTATTTAGTTTTTAATCTCAATTACATAACAAGGAACTATGCAATCAACTGACTGGAGCAGCTCTGTAAATAATCAATTATTGAAATGCTTAATACCAGGGTGGGTTCTAAATTTTTTTACTACTGGTTCTGTGGGCGTGGCTTATTTTGTGGGCGTGGCTTGGGGGGGTCATGTGACTAGGTGGGTGTGGCTAGCTGGTCAGAGTCATTTCTGGAAGGTCCTTGCACTTATGACCAGTCCTCGCACTTACGACCCGACTCATTTGTTTGCTTTTAATACTGATCAGCTGTAGGATGGCCCTTTGAAGCCCCGCGGCAAGAGTTTAAACAGTTTTTTTCCCTCTAGTCATCAACTGGGACTCAGGAGGCAGCAATAGATTGGGGGTGGGACTAAATAAAAGGTAAGAACAACATGGGGGGTGGGGGTGGGAGGGCGGGGGGGAGAACCGGTTCGGTGATGTCATATCGTCACCGCTACCAGGTCAGCCGAATTGGACCGAACCAGGAGGAACCCACCAGTGCTTAATACCATTATCCACAAATACTACAGAACTGTGGAGTAGAAAAAAAAGAGAAAACTAAGTTTATCTTTAAGTATGCCCTGTTTGGCTACTAAGCGGAACAATGCAGAGATTTACCTCAAGTACTATGATCATTTATATCAATATAGCTATCTACAAACATCTACAGATATCTAAAGACCCACCTCTCTAAAAAGCCTCTAATGCTGGGAAAAGTAAAAAAAAAAAACAACTAGGAAGAGACGAACCAGCAGCAAGATGGATGGACTTAGTTATAGTGGTGTTAAGTACACCACTGATTCCCATTTTATTTCTGAAAGGAATTCAAAATGTTCATTTTTACTTTCAAAGTCCTCCATCATTCATGGTCTAGATATCTACAAACTATCTTCTCTTGGTAACATCAGCCTGGCTAATCAGATGAGAGACTTGAAAGAACAGGTTAGGGACAGATCATCATAGAGAACACCTATGTAGTTGCTAAGGATCAAAAACAACTTGATGGTGTATGTATGTATGTATGCATGTATGTATGTATGTATGTATATATGTTTACACACAGATACATAATATTTACTGATTCGCAAATAACATAGTCGCTAGTGGTAAATGTGTTTTCCTTGAGTTTTTGTTACTGCACTTTATTTAGAAACCTTAATAAAGGAAACCTTGTACTAAGACATACATAAACCCAAATGTATAAAATATCTAGTACTTCAGAAGATAAGAAGATCGACTGGGTTCAGAAGTACTTCACAAGAAAAATCTTGCACTCTTCTGTACACAATAAAATTCCTTATGCTACAAGGCTCGAAATTCTCAGTTTGGATAACTTAGAACTGTGTCGCTTGCGGTCAGACATAGGTATTGTATACAAAATTATACATAGTAATGTTTTACCTGTAAATGACTTTTTCTGTTTTAATCGCAATAATGTGCATGCAAACAACCGCTTTAAACTCAATGTAAATTGTTCTAAACTTGACTGTAAAAAATATGATTTCTGTAATAGAGTTGTCAAAGTTGTCAGGTAGGAATATTCTACCTGATTCAGTTGTCTCAGCTACAAATTTTCACAATTTTAATCACAAATTGACTTCCGTGGACAATCAATCAATCAATGACATAAAACCCGTTAAAAGGGGTAGCTGTCTCAGATTACGATTATAGGTGATTACGATTATAGATGCCCAAATAAACATACTCCAATTAATTTCTAGACAGTTCAGTCTTAAGCTTGATTAAGCTTGATTGTGCATTATAATAAAACCACAGGGCTGTGATTTTGAATACATATTATTAGTTTAAACTTCTCCTGCAGCCTAATTCTAAAATGAAATGAATGGAATGATTTTTTTGGACAGGTCATTTACCAGTTTTTAATTCTGATAGGGAACAAAATCAAAAGACGGGAATATGGATCCAGAGTTCTATTATATAAGGCATCATAATCTACTAAAAATATGAAATTAATATTAATATAAAACTAATCAATTTCTTCAACTAATTCAATAGAATACTAGATCTGCAAAGGCAGAGATCCTTTCCAGCATCACAAAAATCTTATTTTCTCAAATAGTCTACCCCCAGGTTTTAAAAAGTTAGTAGATAATTGAGAATGAGAAATACTGTTCAGTATGAAGATATTGATAAAACAAATGCATACTTTTAAAATACTAAGAGAGCTAATGTTATATATTTATACTCATTTGTAAGTTTGACTGCATACATAGATACTGTTTGATTCCTAATTACGTACTAATAATGTCAAGATGGTTTTCTGAACACTTTCATTCTGCCATGGCAAGTTATGAAGAAATAACCATGAAAATAATACATAAAAAACACTGTGCTTATTAAAATTAGATCCTAGTAAGATTATAGTTTATATCTTGCATGTGAGATAAGCACCTATACATATAAAAAGTTTAACTGCATACATATAAATGTTATATTGTATGATATCCACCTTCTACCACTGAACTACTAATAATGGTATGAGAACAATGAACAGTTGTAAAATGGAAATCAGCTTTTCCCAATGTGTTGACTATGGGGATTATGGAACTGAAGTCCAGCACCAAGTTGAGTTTTGCCAGTAGAGAATTCTCAAACAATAAGAATTAACATTAGGCTCAAGATTTCCCAACCAGCACTAAAGCCAATACATCTGTTAAGAATAATGTAGTGAGGGAAGTAATATTTGCCCATTAAACAAGGACTTTTGCAAACCAAAAAATCTATCTTCACACATATACTGTACACCCCAACAAGAGCAATAGAAAGAAGTGATGAAGAGGTTACCTCTCCAAAGATATTAAAATACTTTTTTTTGTATTTCAAAATCAGTTGCTGACACCCACTTCCCACATTCCCTTCTTTGCACACCTAAGCATAATGTTAAAAGGAAACCCAGCCTGAAGGAACCAGAAAGGTATGCGGGGATGGCTTCGAGGCACAGATTCTTAGCAAAGCACACACACCGCTGGCAGACAAAGCGGCCGCCTGTTAGGATGAGGCTCTTAAGTCTAAGCAGCCTCTCCAGCTCACCTCCCAGCCAATTATTGGAGATATTCTGCAGCAAAGTGAAAGGGACGCAGAAGAAAGCAATGAGCAGGTCGCTTAGGGCCAGCGAACAGATGAAGATGTTGGTGACGGTCCGCATGGCTTTGCGGCGGGCCACCACATACAGCACCAGGCAGTTCCCGAAGAGCGCCAGGCCGAAGATGGCCGCGCAAGTGAGCGTGAAGGCCAGCTTGGCGCCCTCGGGTAGCTCCGGGATGTAGACCAGCGGCTGGAGCCCATAGAGCGCAATGAACTGCTCGCGGGTTATGTTGTTGTCGCGCAAGAGCTGCGCGAACTGTTCCGGCGTAATGTTCAGGGCTCGCATAGTTCAGGATCGAGCTTCTGTCTTCCCTCGCTCCTCGGACATGCCAGGCGTTGTCGGATTTTTTTATTTTTTGTTTAAGCTCGAGGGATAAGAACTAGAGTCTCCTTCAACTAAGAACCCGCCTTTTTCTTAGACTAGATGAGGAGATCCCGGGCAAAGTCCTCGAAAGAGCAGCCTCAAAGCTCGAGCGCCTCGATGCAGAATAAAGTACAACTGGGCGACGGAGGATCCCGCCTGCGAAACCCGAAACTTTATAGAGGCGAAGGAGCGCCGAGCGACAAACTAACCGCGCTTCCCTTTAGCTGTTGATTTTTGCCCTGAAGGCTTGCAAAAAGCCCGCGCAAACGAAGCGTCCTTATTGAATGCTTGATCCAAGCCACTAGTGACTAGCCGGTCGAGAAAAGCGGCTTCTCTGCTGTTCCCTGCTGGGTCTCCGCCTTCAAAGTTTCCGAAGTGGCGGCTGCTCGGAGCGGAGCGAGGGTTGAGTAGCGAAAGAAGAAAGTGAGGAAGCCGCCGTGTGTTGCTGTGAGGATTGGCGCTTGGAAAGGACTTGAAACGCGGCCAGTCAAGCAAGCTGGGAGAAGGATGCTAGCGGAGATGCGTAGGAGGATTGCTGCTGTGCGGGAAGGAGCTTGAGGAGCGCCAGGAACCGGCGGATTTTTTTAAAACGTGGTTTCCCAGTTTGGTGCAACCCAGGTGCATTGGATGACATTCTCTAGCCACAATCCTGGGATTTGGCACGCCTAGAGGACACATTGAAGAAAGCTGCTTTAATTCTCGGGATGTTTAGAGTTTATTGTTATTTAGCCAATGCTGAGGTTCAGTCAAGTGGATAGCCTGAAATATTAAGACCAAGGATCTTGTGATCATAGCACTTGGAATCCGGGAGGAAGATCTATAATGAATTGAATGCTATGGAATACTACTTGAAGAACCAAAGGCTGTTTGGTTGACTTAGATTGGGGAAGGGAAACTATATCGTAAAAAAGAATTAATGTTCTTCTGAAAATTGCATTTCGCTTTTGGTTGCTGTCTGTAGTTTTGTCCCATTTCCAGCTAAGCATTATGCAAAGATATGGCCATGCTGGGACCAGTTAAAACAACTGCTGGTTGCTTTTACATGTAAAATGTAAAGTTACATCCACAACTTTAAAAACTGAAGGTGGTGTAATGCATATAAATACAGCAGCTATGCCAACCAGTTAACACATCAATCTTGATGCTGGTCTTGTTTTTGTAGTCAATCTAGCTCATGTTTTAGGAATGGCTTACTAGTCATGGAAACATTTTTATATATCTCTCCTGCAAGGAGCTGGTATCCCAGTAGATTTGAAGCAGGTGTTATAGCAAAAGAGATAATTATCTGGCCTGTCACACAATTTCATTTCTTTTACAACATCTGCTAAGAATTTCTTTTCCAAGGACTTAGTCTCCTAAATCAGTTGAGTACTATCTATCCTTTTTATCCTTGAATCCTATAATAAAATTATTCATCAAAGCTTACTTTGATTAATAAAGGTAAAAGGAAGCTGCAGATTTTATTGCTGAATATAGTTGTTGCTGAATATAGGGGACAGTGCTCATCTCCATTTTAAGGCCATTGAACCAGCACTATTTGACATGTCCACGGTCATGACATCACAGAGCACTGTTATCTTTCCATCAAAGTGGTATCTATGTATCTACTCACATTTGAATGCTTTGAAACTGCTAGGTTGACAGGGTCGAGAATAGGAGCTCATCCTGTCGCATGGTGCTCAGGTCTCGAACCTGGGCTTCTAGCTTTCCAGCCAACAAGCATAGTGTCTTAACTGCTGAACCACCTCACCACCCCAATAAAAACTATTAATAAACTCTGTTTTTCTGCCCCATTTTGTACACATGTTACTCAGATCTTTTGATCTAGCCTTCCTAGCATGGATTTGTCAACTGGAAAGCTGACAGCCCAGTTTCGAGACCCGAGTGCGTATAACTTGGTGAGCTC
This sequence comes from Arizona elegans, assembly GCA_022577455.1. Classification (NCBI taxonomy): domain Eukaryota; kingdom Metazoa; phylum Chordata; class Lepidosauria; order Squamata; family Colubridae; genus Arizona; species Arizona elegans. The sequence goes on along the minus strand of JAKOOJ010000009.1, from coordinate 33,579,766 downwards.
CCATTACTTGCCCCAGCTTCTTTCTATCTAGCAGTTTGAAGACATGCAGATGTGTGTAGATAAATAAGTACCACTTCAGTAGGAAGGGTACAGCATTCCATGCATCTCAGCTTATAGTCATGCTGGCCCTGTGACCACGGAAATTATCTTTGGACAATGCTGGCTCCTTGGCTATGAAACGGAGATGAACACCTAGAGTCAGACACAACAGGAAAGGGGAAATCTTTACATTTACCTTTAAGATACTCAATCAAGTTATTACCTCCCTTTGGAACTATTAAATTTTAGATGATCCCAGAATATTCTGCAGGTACCAGTAATCTTGTGATGTCCCACTTTTGAGATATTGTAGGAAGAAAGCCATGTTGGTCTATGATAGCAAAAAATCAGAAAGAGTTTAATAGCACCTTTTCTAAGTAAAAAATGTTATTAAAGACATAAACTGAGCTGTAGCTCATGAAAGGTCATATTTTTTAATAAAATGTGTTGCAGACTCGTTCCATTATAAAACCACTAGGGATAAACAGCTGTCTGGATAGCTAAGCCAAATAAAGTTTTCTGTAACCACATCATCCTTGACATTTTTGTGCAATTTACCTGATTTTTTATCCATGCTTTTCACTGCATAGTACAAATTGTGTGCATTTCTAATATATCTGTAAGACGAATGCTTTCAGACTGAATTGCCATAAACAACCCACTTAATATAGACTGTAAAGAAAACTCTAAGATGAGTTCATGCTGCCTGTATAGATTTCAGTACTATATATTCAGTACTATATACTGTAATTGGTAGGTATATACATATAAAATATTATGTTCATTGTGATGCAGGGGCTGAAAGACTAAAACAGTAGGGGGGGATCTATTTTTAAATTTCCAGATAAACAATTTAACTGTCTTCCCAGAAAAATGAAAGAAATACAATGTGGAAATAATGACCACAGGGTTCTATATCTGAATATGAATAAGAAGAGAGAAAAGGAATTATGTTAGCTACTTTAAAAATATAAGAATTGAAAAGCTGGAAAAACACAAAGAAGTACATATATACTATATGACAGAATAAGAAGTGAAACTGAAGTGGTAAAATGCTTCAAGGTCGAACAAATATGTATCTTGTTAATATCCTTAGCTTAGAAAACTCAATGAATAAGATAGCTATCAGTGTCTGAATATTTTTAATTGAAAATATTAATAGTTTCAAATAGTTGAACTCAAGATAGTTCTGAATAGTTGCAGAATGTTGCTCTCCTATCTTTATACTGTATTTTAATATTTTGAAACAAGCTTTCCTTGGATTACTTTTGCATGCATCATATTTCAGCTTTTATTTCTTAACATCTACTTGCGAACTCAGAATGATTTGATTAATAAAAAAACCAAAAGTTCTAAATCATATTGTCCTTTGGCTCTATTTCTCTCATATCTGCACTCCCTAATTCCACATTTCTCTGTTTCTGTTCAGGAGGCAAAAAACTCATAGAGAATTCATAAATCTAGTATAATAGAATTCAAAGGTACCTTAGACCTTGGTCTTCTAGTCAAACTCTCTGCTTGAGCAGGAAACCCTATACAAGGGGTGTCAAACTCAAGGCCCACGGGCCGGATCAGCCTGCAGGGTGCTTAGATCTGGCCTGCAGGGCCATCCTGAAAATATGAAAGACCAGCCCATGGGGTCTCTGCCAGCCAAAATGGGCCATGCGGGGGGGGGGGGGCTATGAGGTCCCTCCTGTGCCCCATTTTGTCCAGCATTGGCACTGTGGGCCAGTCCTTTGATATTTCCAAGCCAGCCCCACGGGCAGGAGGCAGAGTGCTGCAGGAGTTAGAGGCTGCAGCCCATTTTGGCCAGCAGAGTGCTGCAGGAGGGAGCACCTTCTTCACCTTCTCTTTAGGAGCATCTGCCAATTAGAACTAGATACCCTCCAAGATCTGGATGGCTTTGTTCAGAAGAGCCAAAAACATCTGGCTGTTCACCCAGGTCTTCGATGAGAGAGAGTAAGCCCCCTCATAACACTGAGTTTGTCATCTTATCTTAATCTTAGATCAATCTGTGATTGATCTAATTGTAATTTTTTTATTGATGTATTTTTTATTGTGAGCCACTCAGGGTCATTCATTGAGAATTAGGTGGTATATCAATTTTGTAAATTATTTCTAATATTAAGTCTTCCTCTAGAACTGTGTCAAAGGTTGTAACTGTTCTGACCTGGCCTTTGCAGATGCAAGAAACAGACTCCCTGCAAAGAAAACGCCCTCTTTATTTACACATTGGGAATTAACTGCATTCACCAACAGAAAGTCCAGGCAAGAGTTCTGCAAGGAAGTTAACTGAAACAATAATCTTTATCAGCTCGTTATGATAAATGCAAGGCCGTGAGCTCCCAGCTGGGAGGCTGCAAATTAAGTTCAAAAGAGAAATAGATAAACCTCAGTTCTGGCAAGGCAGTCTTTGTCGCACGAAAAACACAAGGAGCAAACTTTCCAGAAATACAAATAGTTGTCTGTGACAACCAAACCACTCCCTTTTCCTCCTATTTATTCCTCAACCAGGGAGGAATACGTTGTTTTGCTTCCCAAGCCGGCTCATTGTCCTCCGTTGTTCACCTCTCCTATCTGCTCTGTGCATACACGCAACTGGAACAGGCCCCAGCTGTTCCTCCTCCTCACTCATCTCTGACTTCAAAGGCAACTGCCTCTCTGGCTGGGAAATGCCAGGCAGCCTTTGCTCTATCTCTGTGTCCGACGCTGAGCATCCATCAGAGCCTCCCCCAGGCTCCAGAACTGGCCCAGGTTCTTCCCCAACCCCCTCATCTTCCAAGTCTGCCGCCAGCTCCACTGGCAGCTGGCAGGCCACAACAGTAACAAAGATTGATAGACTCTTGGACAGACAGTTTTTAGAAACATCTGGAGAAATTGTCAGTTCATTTATGCTCTGCTCCTATACAAAAGAGTCAAAACCCATAGCAGCTGGAGACTCTACATGACTTTAATCTCTACATTATGGAATTGAGACTATTTGTGCCAGAAAGTAAATCTCCCTTTGTCTGGAAGAGCTGTTTTGAATACAAAGGGCAAAAAATGCATCTTGAGCCTGTGTCAAACACCCACCATGGCCACGGCCACCATAGCCACGGCCTACCCCACCCACCCTCTGAGGTCAAACACAACCCTGATGCGGCCCTCAATGAAATTGAGTTTGACACCTCTGCCCTATACCATTTCAAACAAATGGTTGTCCAGGATCTCTTTGAAAGTGTTCAGTGATGGAGCACCGAAAGCTTCTGAAGGCAAGCTATTCCACTGGTTGACTGCTCTCAATGTTAAGAAATTTCTCCTTAGTTCTAGTTGCTTCTCTCCTTGGTTAATTTCCAACCATTGTTTCTTGTCTTGCCTTTTGAGGTTTTGGAAAATAGTTTGACCCCCTCATCCTTGACCCCCCCCCCTCAAATGTTGGAACAGTGTTATCATGTTATCCCAGTCCTTCTTTTCATTAGATTAGATATACCCAATTTGTATGCTTTAGCCTCTAGCCCCCTAATCATTCTTGTTGCTCTTCTCTGCACTCTTTCCAGAGTCTCAACAACTCAACTCTTTTATATTGTGTTGACAGAAGTGGATGCAACATTCCAACTATGGCTTAGGCTTTGTAAAGTGACAGTAGAACATCACATGATCTTGGTTCTATCCCTCTATTAATGCAGACTGGGGTTGCATTGGCTTTTTTGGCCACTGCCACACACTGTTGGCTCATATTTAAGTGACTGTCCACTAGGACTCCAAATCCCTTTCACAGTTAGTGTCATTAAGCCAAGTTTCATCTAGTCTGTACCTATATACCGTAGTTGGTTTTTCTTGCCTAAGTAGAAACCTTACTTTTATCTGTGTTGAATTTCATTTTGTTACATAGGGCCCAATGTTCAGGTCTGTCAAGATCTTTTCGGATCTTGAGCTTGTCTTCTGGGATGTTGGCTATTCCTGCCAGTTTAGTGTTATCTGCAAATTTGATGAGTTCCTGTTCTATTCCCTTATCTAGATTGCTTCTGAACATACTGAAGAGTACTGGGCCTAAAAAAAGAACCATGGGATACCCAACTACTTACTTGGATGTAGTTCCATTGAAGACTACATGTTGAGTATGATTTGTCAGCCAGTTACAAATCCATCTGGTGGTGGTGCTATCTATCCCACATTTTTCTAGCTTGCCAAGAAGTAGGTTGTGGTCTGCTCTATTCACATACATATAAATATGTATGTATGTATGTATGTATGTATGTATGTATATATATATATATATATATATATATATATATATATATATATATATATATATATACATATGTATATATGTGTATATATGTACATATGTTAATACATATACATGAATACATATATGTAAATAAAGTGGTCTACTTTATTCACATACACATTCACAATTCACATATCACTATAGAAGCTCACAAAAAAAATGGTCTGTGCATACTAGCTATTCTGCGATCTTTTCACACAACCAGTCAAAGCAGTTTCTTACACAGCAGCTTGGTCAGTAGGACAGCATAAATAATTATATGCACAAGTTTGCTGAACAACCAGAAGTTGGCACCTTATATGGCTTGTAGCATTTCTAATTGTCTTTAGCATTGCAGTGCTCTTTAAACCCCATGAACTTAAATAATTATCCAGTCTCCAATTTTCCTTCTATGGGTCAGGAATTAGAATGATAGCATCCAAGTGAACTACAAAGGCTTCTTCTGAAGATGATTTGGAAGTTCTAACTGGTATGTAATGCAGAAAAAAAATAAAGCCCTTTATTTGTTGAATGATCTCTGAATTTATCTCTGAATGGTAACATTCAGATTATCATTCTCTGAAAGTGTTCGTCTGTGTAGGCTGCTTCATAAAAAGTATAGTCCTGAAAATCTGCTTTAATTTTAAATCAAAGAACTGTGGCCTAAAAACTAGGTAAGCTCCCTGAGTACCAATTTTGCAATCCCATAAACCTCCCCTGTATTTTCAGGCTTTTAGTTTAGTTACTTCTCCATTTGGAAGGCATAGGAAAGTTTTGCAGGGAAAAAAATGTGTGCTTTAAACAAGATTGATTAAGGAAAGAAGAGTGAAGGGCATAGTATTGTGATGCTTCTCCTCCTCTCTCCAGGGACAGTTCTAGTCCATAGGAGGGAAACACCAAGCCTTTTTTTATTTATTTGATGGAGTGTCTTATCCAGAAAGCAGGAACAGCCAGAAAACTAACCAGGACCATTCTTATAATTGGGCAGAATAAAACTATTGCCTCAGGTAAGAGATGATGCAAGTCAGGGGACTCTGTCAATTTGTCTATTCATTCAGTTGTGAACCTACAGGCCTTTCTGATGCCAAAAAAATCAGATATAAACTGTTTCACAAAGGTAAATTCTATTCATCTGATAAAAGGCAAAATCAAAAGTGCTTTCATCTTGACTTCTTTTGAAAACTACATGGGATAAGGGCAGGGCAAATTCAATGAACAGCCATACTGACTTTCTTATATCAGATATCATTACTCAGAAGTGGCATCAGAAGATCATTTTCATATCAATTGAACAGTGTTTTGTAAATATTCCTAACAGTGTTAACTATAGAAATTAGCTTCCCATAAATAATTTCACATCTAATTCTTTTGTTAAGTTTTCAAACTCTTGTTTCAATTAGAAAATCTACAACTTGTTTCTTCTTTCTTTATAAATCATCCTGTGTTGATATTGCAGTAGGCAGAGACAGTATTCAGTGCATGGTTTCCACAATTCATTTATTTTTAATGGGTGTAGGGAACCTGCCTTATACACATGTGTTGGAAAAATCCATCTGAGTTCCTTAAGGTTTATTCCCAAATAAATTCAGTAGCACCATATCCCTAGTCTTGCTTGTCTGTAGCTGAATTGTATATTATGCTTCTAATTGGTTTCTCTTTCAGATGCTTCAGGTTTGTAACAAATCCGTATCTGTCCATTTTAATAGTGTACTCTAACTTTAATTTTTCTCAGCCATTTGATTTAAAACTGGTAAACTGGAAAGTTAATAAGATTTCTGGATACTTTCTTTTTTTACAAGGATTTATTTTTTAAAAGTAACTGCATAAGAAATCTTAAGAAACAGGCACTCTAAGATTGTTTTCTGCACTGGTTGGAAAACAAGAAAAAAATGTTGTGCCCAAGTAGTGTGCAGTAAAGCAATTTAACCATTTCTCTAAATTCTCTCTTCCTGATTCAGTAAGTATATATTGATATACATCATAAAATATATTTTCAGGAAAGACATAGCATATTATTTAATTCTTCACTTACAGCACTACTGAAAAATAAATCTCACCAAGTTTTCAAAATCCTAATAGCAAAAGTAGGTAGAGGATTAATGCAGATTATGTTAATCCTACGAGAAGAGGTACCTGTAATCAGTCTAATCGTATGCTGTTTATAAGTGGAATCTAATCCATAAAATCTTCCTCATAATTTTTCTAATCTAAGGCACCAGAGGTTATGCAGAATTCATTAATATGTGAATCATGCAAGTAAACAAGATAATGTGTTGAATAGTAATGTGGGAAAATATTAAAAGACACACTCTACAAAATGTTCATGACTTTACACTAAAAATAAGATGAGGTTGTTTTTGTAAAATGTTGGGGAGTAAGTGAAGTATTCTTCCTCAAAGGAGTAAACTAGCTTTGCTCCTGAAAGCTTTGTATTGCTCTTTCAAAATCTGTCCAGGTGACTGTGGGCACATATGCGTGTGATACAGTGGTGGGTTGCTCTCGGTTCTGTCTGGTTCTATAGAACCCATAGTAAAATTGGCGGGAGACTCCGCCCACCTACCTGGACGTCATAAATGATGATCTGCGCATGCGTAAAAGCTTCTGCGCCAGCAAAGCGAGCACACACGCGCACCGTTACGAACTGGTAATAAAGATAAGTAGAACCCACCCCTGGTGTGGTAGGAACTTACAATACTTTTGTTAGGAGTACAGCAAAGTAAAGCTATTGTGTTGGTATATACATGCAGACAATAGTGGGTTACTTTAAGACCACTTGTGTGAGCATTACATAGAATGCATCTGCTTTAATGCTTTAAAGAAGGATTTTTTGCTCATGCCAATGTATTCTGCAAATGTATGTATTCTGTTTATAATCTGAAGTAATTATCAGGGACTCAATTCTGAATCAGGAGTGTTGTTCTCAAAGAAGGAATGCTCAAACTAGAAATCAGCAACCTTTCCAGATGCAAGATACACCATTGTAAGATTTCACATTGTGTTATCAGCACAAGAACTCAAAATTAAAACAAAAAAGAGAAATGACAATTATACATTTACAGAAATTTTAAAAAAATCAAAATGGCCAAAATATCATGATGGAGAGACATTTCCAAATATGTGTGCATGTGCATATGTGTCTGTGTGAATATATAAACACACTTTATACACATAGGTCATAATCTAGAACAGGGCTGTCAAACTCGTGACCCACAGGCAGGATGCGTCACATACTGGCCACACCCCCGCCCAGTTTAGCGAAGGGGAAAAAAGTCCCGATATGTCACGTGACACCACCATGACAATGCAAATTTGACAGCCCTGGTCTAGGAGATATTATGAATATTTTCCAATTTTGTTTCAGTTATGGATAAAAATGTCGCTGATTGACTATTAGCAACACAATAAGAGTGGAGAAGTAACTACAATTTATCTCCATGATGTTAATCTCTAATGTGGGATCTTACACATACTCGGGTTAGATTTATCTTGTTTATCTCTAACAATTCTTCTGGATGTGTCTTCTGAAATTTCATCTCTTTTAAAGTTCCTAAAAAAAACAAAAGAATCTACCCTTCCTCCCAACTGATGTCCACAGAGAGACCACATAGCCCAATCCAAGGCCCCAATCAGAAAGTCCCTAAGACCTAAGCCAAACAACCATCAGATCCTTGGACGAAACCCTAAGTGCAATCAGAAACCCCTCCAATATTATTAATAAGACTGAACATGGTTGAAATATTCTAATAAGTGGGTTGAAGTCATAACAGCATCTAATAACAATACTCAGAGGGAGAGAAACAAAAATCATAAATCAGCTGTAGTTCATGCTGTGCGGTCTTGTTTGCTTGATTCTTAGAAGTTTAGGCTGTTGTTTTCACAACGTTTTGGACTCAGCATTACTGTTTGCCTCACTATCTGGATTTCAGTTTCACTTATAATTTCACCTTTTGTTTCTGATTTCATCTGCTGCTTGATGGGATCTTAGCAATTTGCTTTTCAGATGATTACTACTAGTGTAGTTGATTTTCTCCTAGATAAGGAAAACAGTACTGAACATTTTGAGCAGACATCAGCGAAAAATAGTGGCAAAGGCAGCTGTTTGTAAAGGCATATTATTCAGTGTGGAAGGCTTGTAGATTGATTTATTTAGGATGTCACCAGCTTTAGCTGATTCTTGATGGTTTACAGTCATTCAAATCAACTCTGATGCAATAAGAAACGACAAATAAAAAGCAATAAAAATAAAGGATGATATTGCATAATCGTTCTGTTGGAAGTTAAATCTGGTCTGTGTCTTATTCCAAGCCGGGGGAGAAATGCAAGCAGAGGGAAATAAATTTGAGGCAGTCTGCAGTTGGAAATGAGGTTTATTAGGAGATAGCAGTGATAATAGCAAGCATTTCTGGGGGCAGCTGGCAAATTGGTTTGGTCAGTAGATGAGTTTTTATCTGTTTTGGGGGTTTTGAAATTGAGACTATGTGTCCTTTATTGTTTAATTGCATTGCAAGATTTCTATTATGGTCTGTAAGGTCCTGACCAACCCTAAAGGTAAAGGAGAAATGAAAATCCTAGATGTTTGTCTTCCTGATCTAATCCTATCAAATTAATCTTGTCTATTTCACCTCCTGGTCTACTATGCCATCTATTTGGCGATCACTTTAGCCAAGTCCAGTTTTATAATGTATACATTGTTTTATGAATGTGTTAAATTTATGTTTTACCGACAAAGACATAAAGGGAGATTAGTATAGATCTATTTCAAACTATTTAGCTCTCATCAGCTAGCCATACCTTTATGGGATTTGAACCCGGGTTGCTTACATATTAGGTCCGTGATGGCAAACCTATGGCACGCATGCCAGAAGTGGCACGCAGAGCCCTATCTGCAGGCACACACGCCATCACCAGCTGCTCTTCTGGTTTCCTGCGCGCACATGTGCGCTGGCCAGCTGGTCTTTGGGTTTCCGGCACTTCGGCACACATACTCACATTCCGCTTTTGCCATCACTGTATTAGGTAGATGTATTAAACGGAAGCAGTATGCTCCATCCCATAATTGGGTAGATCAGGTTGCCCACTGGAGAAAAAAGCACTTAATTGTTTTATGAATGAAACTTAGTTTCCTTAAACTGTGCCTGCAGACTGTTTTAAGCTTAGTTTCCTTAAACTTTGCCTGCAGGAAAGACTGAAGCTGCTTTCTGCCTTTGTTAAGGAGATTTTTCTCCTCCTCTCCTTTAGGGGAAATATTCTATTCTGTTTCTTAAAATATTATGTGGAATATTTTATTCTGGGAAGGGATAGGCCTTCCTACAATTCACATTAAGGTCCAAATAGCCTACAGAAAATCTCTACTTTCGAGGCCTTTCTTAATAATGCCAATATAGACACAACCAGTGGTGAAATCTAAAATCTGTTACTACCGATTCTGTGGGTGTGGCTTGGTGGGGGTGATGGTAATGTGACTGGTTGGGCATGGACAATTTTTTTTTTAATTTTTAAAACCATTTTTTCGACAACCTCTTCGACAAAGAGGTTGTAAAAAAGTGCTTTCAAAAGGCTCTGACGATCCCAGCTGAGTTGCCTGATCGTCAGAGGCTTTTTTTTTTAAATGCCTCTGACGATCAGGCAACTCAGCTTGGATCGTCAGAGGCATTTAAAGGAAAAAAACCCTTTTTTTAAAAAAAAAAGCCTTTGACGATCCCAGCTGAGCCGTGCAATCATCAGAGGCTTTTTTTTTTACTTTTAAAAGCATTTTTTTCAGCCGAAGAGGTTGTAGAAAAAAATGCTTTTAAAAGTAAAAAAAAAGCCTCTGATGATTGTGCGGCTCAGCTGGGCATGGCGGGGTGGGGGGCAGGGATTTTTGCTACCGGTTCTCTGAACCACCCGCCTCCATCGCTACTGGATCGGATGATCCGGTCTGAACTGGGAGCATTTCACCCCTGGACACAACTCAATCAATTCAATTCAGAGTACAACATGTGTACAATGAGATTGGCTGAGCCTCCCTTCACGCACCCCCCCCCCAACATAATACAACTAACAGTGAAAGACAAAACCCAGCCCAGTGAATCTTACTAACAAACAGTCCTATTGCACCATGTGAATTTATTGCACATTGCGCCAGCCCCACAAGTCAATCGTACTATGTTGATGTAGAGATATTTTTCATTCAGGAGTCTGACAGCCCACAGATAAAAACTGTTCTTCAGCCTGTTGGTGCAGCTGCCTATGCAACTGAATCTTTGGGAGAAGGATGTCCCAGAATATAAGAGTCATAACAGAAAAGGAATGCCTTCTGGCCCCAGCTTCTGATGATGCGGTATCCTTAGTTTCTCTTAGCTGGGGTATCTGTTATCTTCTGGCTGTTAGCTTCTCTGAGGTGACTGTATTAAGTCCTTCCACCTGGAGAAAGTGGTTCTAAAAACATCTCAGTGTCAATCAATGCAGGGCTTTAAAAGCATACCCAACTAAAATGTATTGAAGTTGACATATAAGTAATGTTAAGGGCAGATGTTCAATTCCCAGAGTTCACTTTAGGATTCCCACTGGATTCACTAAGAATTCTGGGAGGAGTGGTAGTATCAATGGTAGCACCAGCACAACTATAGGCATCGGGAAGGGTAAGGCCGCTATAAGATATAAACATTATTGGTTAAACATGGCTGTTAACTCATGAAAATTGTACTTAATCTGCCAGGACATGGTTACGCCTCCTTTTTTTTTTTTTTTACTTATTAAATTAAATGGGTTATTTTTAATCATCAGAAACTAGATCTGGAAGAATAGTGAGAGCAGATCACACAACAATGCAAACTAAGTGTTAATTGTATCATCAGAGCATTAAAATTATTCAACCAGAACTCACACAGTGCATATTTAATAAAATTTCTGCAGGGGTTTAGCTTAGCAGCTGGGTGGTCTTGTGTGAATTATATGCATTTTAATGGCTTAAAAACGTGAAAGCTGAAACCCAATCCGGATCATTGTGAGGTATCAACCATGCTTCTTCCTCCATAACATGCTACTGTTTATTTCTTAAACTATTCATATATAGCAACTTGTCTTGGTTGATCCAAAGAATCTAACAGATTAACTTTTATCAAAGGCTATTAACACAGAAAATATATTTAATTATTTTGCCAAAAAAAAGAGATAACATTTACAAAGGTGGATGGGTGGTGTTCATTATAAAACTTTTATGAGGAAGCAACCTTAAAATTCTCCCTGCAAACTGTAGAACTGCCATCAACCAGCAGCTGGTATTTAAGAAAAGATTTCACCAATAAGTTTATTTTAAACAAAAGCCATTAAATCATTTGAAAAGTGAAATTCCAGTGAATGCTATATATGAAATGCAATCCTTAATTATACTAAAATGAGGAGCATCTGAAGACAGAATCAGAAATCAAGGCAGTGTTGCAACATGTAACTGAGGCCCTAAAACTTTTTTAGTATGTATTTGCATATGCTACATGATAAAAAAAAATAGTAGGGGCTCCAAATGACTCCACTAGGACCATATTTTATTGAGAAAGGCTACAGTAATTCCCTCTCATATCCAACCCCATTGGATAAGTCATAAAGGGGGCAGGCATTTGGAATGTTTTTATAATAGTTTACCAACTCCCTGGACTTAATGCATATTTCTGCACCTGTTGTTGTCCTAATGGCTTCTGTATATCTTCTCTAAGATCTTCTCCATAGCTGCTTATAAAACTGCACTTTTTGACTTTCTGTCAGGGTTCCAAGTAACATACCCACAGCAAAGAAAACTCTGAGACAGGTAGATTCCTCAAAGAATAGTTTTATTGGATATGCCTTATTGGCACATGCTGGTGACTCTAAATGTTCCCGCAGTTTTCACCTAATTAAAAGTAGAAGTTTTTCACTTTCTCAAAACAATCAGTCACATGGTCCAATCAGGATACAGTTGCTAGGTGACCTCAGTCCTCTCCTTCCAAGCACCTGCCAGAATGACCTTGGTTCCCAAGACAAAATATTTTGTTTTGGCTACAAACTATCAGCTATCTCTACTCCCCCCTCCCTATCACTCAGCTCCAGTTGTGGCAGCCCTGAAACCTCAAAATGGCCTTAGTCAGGGTTGACACTTTCCACTCCAGGGGAATATCTCAAAATGAAATCAAGATTCAAATTTCACATTTTTTACCACCCAATGAACTTCTCTCACTTGGACAAAAGAGATGGTTTCTACCTCTTCCTTGTTAGGGTAATAGGCTAGTCTGGTTTCCCTATGTCTGCTTCTGACATTACAGTAATGTAATGCAAAACCTGAAAAAAATAAAAGTAAATAATTCTGAGATACTTGAGAGAACATAAAATTGTAAGAAAATAGTCAGCGAGTTTTAAAATTAATTAAAGAATGAAAAGTATTTTAAAAAAGGAGTAAGTAATACACTTCCTACAAATAGAAGGGCACGGTGGCTCAGTGGATAAGACCCTGAGCTTGTCAATTGAAAAGTCGGTAGTTCAGCGGTTTGAATCCCTAGTATTGCATAATCGAGCTCCCGTTATTTGTCCCAGCTTCTGCCAACCTAGCAGTTTGAAAGCACTTAAAAATGTAAGTAGAAAAATATAGACACCTTTGGTGGGAAGGTAACAGCGTTCCATGCACCTTTGGCATTTAGTCATTCCAGACGATGCCCTTGAAGTGATGTCCCGGTGCCTGGAGGCCGTACGGATCTGGATGGGGAGGAACAGGCTCAGGCTCAACCCATCCAAGACTGAGTGGCTGTGGTTTCCGACGTCCCGATATAGTCAGCTGGTGCCATCGCTGACTATTGGGGGCAAATCATTGGCCCCCACGGAAAGGGCTCGCAACTTGGGCGTCCTCCTGGATTCACGGCTGTCTCTAGAAGAGCACCTGACGGCCGTGGCCGGGAGGATTTTTCATCAGGTTCGCCTGATTCGCCAGTTGCGTCCCTTTCTAGATCGGGACTCTCTACACACAGTCACTCATGCCCTCGTCACCTCTCGTCTGGACTATTGTAACGCTCTCTACATGGGGCTCCCCTTGAGGTACACTCGGAGGCTCCAACTGGCGCAGAGTGCGGCCGCGCGGGTGGTTATGGGAGCAACGTGGAGCTCCCATATAACACCTCTCCTGCGCGAGCTGCACTGGCTCCCGGTGGTCTTCCGAGTGCGCTTCAAGGTTTTGGTTACCACCTTTAAAGCGCTCCATGGCTTAGGACCTGGTTATCTACGGGACCGCCTACTACCACCAATAGCCTCCCACCGGCCAGTACGCTCCCATAGAGAGGGGCTCCTCCGGGTGCCGTCGGCCAAACAATGTCGACTGGCGGCCCCTAGGGAGAGAGCCTTCTCTGTGGGGGCACCTACGATCTGGAACGAGCTCCCCCGGAGATACGGAGGATCCCGGATCTACGCACCTTCCGCCGTGCGCTTAAAACGTTTTTATTCCATCAAGCTGGCCTTGCCTAAATCTTCTCCTTTTTAAAATTTTTAAATTTTAAATTTAAATTTTAAACATGAATTTGAAATTATGGGATATTTTTAAAATTTAGCCAAACTGTTTAATCTGTTTTAACCTATTTTAAATTTTGTATTTTCTGTGTTTTTATCTTTTGGCTGTTCACCGCCCTGAGTCCTTCGGGACAAGGGCGGTATAGAAATCTAATAAAACAATAAAACAAACAAACAGGCACATGACCACAGAGACGTCTTCGGACACCGCTGGTTCTTCAGCTTTGAAACGTAGATGAGCACTGTCCCCTAGAGTCAGGAACTACTAACACATATGTGCGAGGGGAACCTTTACCTTTATGTTACAAATAGATAGAAGGACTTTTGACCTCTTGTCTTTCAGCTGTTGTCCTGCTAGTAATCTGTAATAATCTACTGTGTGCTATAAAACACTTTAGTTTATCAATATACCCTCTTTGGAAGAACCAGATGATTTTTTCCAATATCATATTTACAATAATTGATGCTTCTTGTTTGCATGACCTTTTCAATACTGCTGACTTACAAGTTGTTATATTGATAGAATTATCAATAAAAAGAAGCGGCTCACAGATACAGGGCACAGGGTACTTCATATCAGATTCAACTTCTGGTTAAATATAGCTTAATTCATGAGGATTTTACTGACTGTATTTTTAGTAAAATACGCTGAGTGCTCTATCATTGTGCAGTAGTTGTGTGTGTTGTTATATGTTTATATTTAACAATTATATAGATGGGTGGCAAATAAATTATATTTGTATATATTTCTTATATATTTAAATATATATTTGTTAAAAGTATATATTTGTAAGAATATACATTTGGCTATACAAATTTGTTAAATAAATTTAGCAAGGTCACCCAAAGCATAAAGGTCATCCCAGCTGCCCAGCTAAAGTAAACAGGAACCTATATTGGATAGTAGCAGTTTAGGAAAATGCTGGATGTAAATGACCATTTTTGTGACAATGGCAAAGGCATCAATTCATACTGTACTGAAGAATGCAATAGCAAACCACTCTTCAATTTTACCAAGAAAACCACATGGATAAAGAATATAAAACGATTGATAAGAAATTGACAGAAATACAATGAAAGCATGGAATAGCAATAGCAATAGTATTTAGGCTTATATACCACCCCATAGAACTTTACAGCACTATCTGGGCGATTTTCAATGTCAGCATACTGCCCTTAACAATCTGGGTCCTCATTTTACTGACCTTGGAAATATGGAAGGCTGAGTCAACCTCGAGCCCAATCAGGATCGAACTCCAGGCTGTGGGCAGAGTTAGCCTGCAATACTGCAATTTAACCACTATGCCACCATGGATCCTGCTGGAATGTAAGAAGCATGAACATGGAAAGCTGGACACAGTAAAATGTGTTGACAATTACAAATTGACATATTAGGCATTAGAAAATTGAGATGGATTGGGATTAAATACTTTCAGTCTGATCACTATGTTTATTACTCAAGACATGAAAAACAAAGAAAGAATAGCATTGCTTTTATAGGTAGGAAGGTATAGCATGAAAAATACTTGGCTACAATGCAATCAAAAATGAATAATATCAATTAAATTTCATGATCAGCCTTTAACAGGATAATTATCGAAATCTATGCTTCAAGCATTAATGCAGGAGAATATGTTAATGAGTTTTATGACCACGTTCAATTTGAAAACAACAAACATGCAAGTGAGATGTGCTGCTTGTGATTGGAATGCAAAGTTGGAAATA
The DNA here is from genome assembly GCA_022577455.1 of Arizona elegans. Taxonomy (NCBI): domain Eukaryota; kingdom Metazoa; phylum Chordata; class Lepidosauria; order Squamata; family Colubridae; genus Arizona; species Arizona elegans. The sequence goes on along the minus strand of JAKOOJ010000009.1, from coordinate 33,564,252 downwards.
TTAAATTGGATTCTATGGGTTGGAAAATCAAAATAAAGTAGGATAACAATGATTTCAGCCAATCCAATTATTTCTTCATTGTTAACATTGTCTTCAAGTATCCAAAACAACACCCATTGACATCACAAGATGAAGTGTATAGAAATCAAATTCCCTGCATGATTACTAAAAGAGTGTGAAAAAATTCAAATATAACATCAAAGAAAACGCCAGATGCTAACTGTTGGACAGATCATGAACTGCTCACATGCAAGTTCCAAGTGAAATTAAGAAGAAGAAAGCCAACACTTTCCACAAATGATCTTAAATATATCCACTGTTTTCAAAGAGAATTTCAGGAATCACTTGGAAGTCCTGAGCCACTTTGACATAGAACCAGAGAAACTGGAGTTAACTTAAAGAACTCATTAAGCAGGAGTATGAAAAAAGACTGCCAAAGATGAGAAAATAGGAAACTTGATCTCAGAATAAATTCTGGAAATTGTAAACAAGAGACAACAAAGTCATTAATGACAAAAAATAGGGATTTGATAAAGAATTTTAGAGAACGGTTAGAAGAGATAAGAAACAGTGTTTCAACAGCAGCGGTAAAAACACTAAAGATGCAAAGATAATGGAAAAACACTAGGTGGTTCAGTGGCTAAGACACTGAGCTTGTCGCTCAGAAAGGTCAGCAGTTCGGCAGTTTGAATCCCTAGTATAGGCCTCCTGTGTGAGCAGGGAGTTGGACTAGATGACCTCCAAGGTCCCTTCCAACTCTGTTACTGTTAACGTCCTCCAAAAATTTGTGAACTCAGAACTTCTACCCTTAAATTAAAAACTGTACTTTAAATATCTGTGTTTGTCTTGTTATGTGACATGATATATAAAGAAGCCATTGTTTAAATTTAGTCAGAACTTCAGTCCTGAATGTCTAGTGTTAATTTTATCATCGCTACATATTCACCAAGTATGATTTTTCCATCTGATATTGTCAGCAAAGTATTTCTTCTTCAACACTGAAGCTAAATTGTTAATTGTTAATTAGTTTACGTTTTTCACTCAAACTTTAGGCCACACTGCTGTATGAATAACTACTTAAAGACACTTAACTAATTGACCTGATAGATATTTAGATGGAGCTAGAATCAAAGACTAAGTAATGATAAATAGTTTGCTTAAAAAAGACATTATTATTTTCTCTCTGTGTGTGTATAATATAAATTTCTTAAATTATACTAATCTATATTTGTTGTAATCTTTATACTTTAAGAGATGCTATCTGGCATTTTTTGTATTTTTCTTTCTTGTTTCCTCTGTGTGAAATTCACTTTTGTATAAAAAGCTATATAAAGATCCAATTGGGTACAGTTGTCAGGTACAAGTAACCAGGCCCACATGTTCAAGCTCCCTACTTCATTATATTCTGTCTATTATACAAGAATCTTCCCTGACTGCCAGCCTCCTCTGGGAACAGATAAATAAAATTCTGTGGAGCTTAAGGGGAGTCAGTTCTGGATCTCTTGTAGCTAGGAGGGTAATTCTATGGCCATTTCTCAGCAATAGTAGTTAACATGCTGGCCTTGCAGTTCAAAGATACGCGGAGGGCACTAATTTACAACTTCCTGAATCATAGCCTAGCTTTAAACTAGAGAAAAAAACTAACAACTAAAATCCTGTATGAAATAAATATTTTGAATCTTGCCTGGTTAGATGACTGAAGAGGGTGGCATTCATTTACTACAATGAAATTTCATATAAGGACTCAAGGTGACTCATAAAGTACCAAACTAATAGATTTTAGTTTAGTACAATGGAATTTCCTTATCTATATATATCACTCTGTGATTGCAAACAAATCTTTGAACAAATATGAATTTTCTAATTTATTTGACAGCTGGAAAATATGAAATTGGAGAAATGAAATAATAAACATGACAAGATATTGACAGATATGAAAATTAGCAGCAGTCTAACAAGCAGTCACATTGAAAAAAAATATAAAGGATTCAAATAAAATCAAATCAAATTTATTACAAAGACCAGAGACCAGAACAAATAAAAACTCTCAAACTCTCTTTTTCCAATATCTCAATGAATATCCAGTTAAAAATTCTAGAATAAAATAATAAATAACAGATAAAATCTATATTAAAATCACAATTTGGCATCCAGTCTGTCAGTTACACATTTATTTATTTATTTATTTATTTATTTATTTATTTATTTATTTATTCGGCTTATATGCCGCCCTATCACCCAATGGACTCAGGGCAGCTCACAATAATAAAAACACAAGCCACAATACAAAATAAAATCTAAAATCTAAAAAAATTAAAATTTACATGGCCTAACTATACTATAATATCAATCCATAAACTGTGAGGCTCATAGACATTAAATACTAAAATGCAAAAAATAGTACTGCAAAAGGGTTTGCTACATTAGTTGTGTAAAATAGCTATGGTAGATTAAACACATGTTTCCAACGAATCTCTAGTGCTGCTGCACAGAATTTAGCCACTTGCGCTGTAGTCATAATCTGTTCATCCTTAGGTAGCCACTGCAGATAGACAGTATAGGAACAGCCATGATACCATTATTGGGAGAATATGGTTTTTTCGAATACCTCTATAGAAAGAGCATCGAAGGAATATGTGTCCAACAGTTTCCAACTCTCCTATGCCACAGGAGCAGAGTCTTTCAATTCAATGGTATCTTTTTATATTTAGAATAGAATAGAATAACAGAGTTGGAAGGGACCTTGGAGATCTTCTAGTCCAATCCCCTACCCAGGCAGCAAACCCTACACCACTTCAGACAAATGGTTAACCAACATCTTCTTAAAAATTTCCAGTGTTGGGGTATTCACAACTTCTGCAGGCAAGTTGTTCCACTTATTAATTGTCCTGTCAGGAAATTTCTCCTTAGTTCTAAATTGCTTTTCTCCTTGATTAGTTTCCACCCATTGCAACTTGTTCTACCCTCAGGTGCTTTGAAGAATAGTTTGACTCCTTCTTCTTTGTGGCAACCCCTGAGATATTGAAATACTGCTATCATGTCTCCCCTATCCTTCTCTTCATCAAACTAGACATACCCAGTTCCTGCAACCGTTCTTCATATGTTTTAGCCTCCAGTCCCCTAATCATCTTTGTTGCTCTTTTCTGCACTCTTTCTAGAGTCTCAATATCTTTTTTACATTATGGCAACCAAATGCAATATTCCAAGTGTGGCCTTACCAAGGCATTATAAAGTGGTATACTTGCTATACAGGACGGCCGATGGAAGCACATGGCACCATGCGAACGAAAATGCTTTCTGGTGGTTTGCTAACTCCAACTGGCTAAGATAACTGGCAGGAGTAACAACATATCTAGTAGCATCTGGAGCCAGAAATAACAGAGCTTCCCCTACGTCCGCTTGCCTCTCGATGTCCTCTACCTTTTGTTGCAAGGTTTGTTTTGCTTGGTCATAGTCCAACTTGAGTATTGAGGCTGGAGAGAAGCCTAGTTTGGCAAGGTTGGGCTCAACAGCCTTGATCCATGAAGTGGAGAATTTGTCTTGGACGATTAATGGAGCAAGGCTTTGTAGAAAGAAATTAAGCTTTAGCCAGAGATTTAAAGAAGCTGTACAGATTCTTGCTTTGACATTTATGAATCCTGTCTCCAGGCGCAGAAGTGCACTTGAGACACAACGCGGCATCTGGAGAATTGCTGTAATAAATTTGGATTGGACTGTTTCCAATGGTGTGAAACACGAAGCTGAGGATTTGAGCAGGCTCCCGTAAAGAAGCTGTGCTAGTGACTTGGCCAGAAAGAGCTTAATTGCGGCAAGAACATAGTATCTTCCCTTGTGCGAGAAAATATTGAGGATGCGTTCACTGATTTTTGTCCAAAGGATTATATAGTCATAGAAGTATACAGTTTTACTGATGAAAGCAGAGATCAATGATAAATGGTAGATGATAGATGACATAAATACAACAAAACACAACACAAAGCTTTATTATTGAGTATTTCACAATCTATGAATTAATGCTTTTTGCAAATACCAAAAAGACTTGCCATTTTTGGAACTCAGGTTTTTCATGATAATTCATGAGCACAATTAATTTAAATTGGACAGGAATTGGTCTTTTTCTCTTTTGCTGTAGTCCCAGTGAAAACCCCCATCCAAGAAAGGCAATCCAGATTAGGGAAAAAAACTATTGGTCTCTTTTTATTCCTCTAATATTAATTATCACTAAAGGGAATTACTGTTATTGTGAATACTACCAAGGAAGAAAGGATTAACTTCTGCCCATATTCTCCAAAATCGGTTTGACTGTGCCTAGCAAAATTGTTTTTTCTATATAAAAAAACCAGTTATGGCTGCTGAACATATAATGAAATTAACATCTGTTTGGTCTTTGGTGAGAATCAGATAATTAAGCATCAAAATTCTCCTTTTTAATTTCAACATGAGCTACATATTGAGACTGAGCACAGATGGTTCTAGAGCAAATATTTGGAGTCCCCTGTGAGCTGCAAGATGGCTAAGGAACTGAAGAAGACAGAAAGGAAAGCTTTTTGCTTTCCTTCTCTCCTTCAATAATACACACAAAAAAGAAATGTTCCAGTATATGCTGCTCTTAAATGTTGGGGGAAGGAAAAAAAGAAATTTATTTCTGATATAATGGAATAATTACTGCCTATATGACATTAGTCTTCACAAAACAAAATGCAAATGCAAACTATAACATTGTGCCACATGCCAATTTTGCAGTGTTTATTTATATTCAATCTTCTTTTTGACAGTTCCCATAAACATATATAGTAAAAAAAGCTATGTGCCCGATCAATTATACATATAACCGATGAACCACAGCTGTTGTAAACTTTTCTAACCAGAAGGGTTCTTTGTACATCATATTCATCACATTCTTTTAAAATTGTCAACAGGCTTAAACAGGGAGCTTGAAACCAAAATAGTTTTCTATCCTTTTTTTTCTTCTATCAAGTCTACCATCACCCCATTTAATACTTACTCATGATATTAATTGTTGCCCTTTTCTAATGCATGTTTGTAATTTAAGGTATATTGTTAGTTAGGAAGAAATGGCAAGAGTTCCTAATATTTTTAAACCGAAATATTGAATGCTACAAAATCGAATAAAATATGAACAGCAGAACTGTTTTAGTAATCAGGCTGACACAAATGTGTCCCTAGCATTTCTATATCCCAGACTGAGAACAGTAGGTGAATATATCCAGAGGAATTAATTAGGCATCAGACCAGTTCTTTGCTCTTCAAATATTCTTAAATTCTTTGATCTCATAAAAATGAATTACATTTATTTGCTTTTCATCACCTAGAATAGATGTTCTATAGATCACCTAATGGTCAACAAGGGGTCTCCATTAGTTATACAGTATAAAAGTTTTAATATGTAATTCAGGATCTTCCGCATTTTATGTAATAAGACAGGCATTCTTTGCCAATAACAAACTAATGGGATATATTTTCCATAGCTGTATTACAATTATATTCCATTACATAAGTGTCCCTGATCCTGTCTTACAGACCAAAGCAATATTTTTGTTCTGCATTGCAAGACAGTTCCAACTCCTAATGAGGAAAATATCCCCAAGGCTCTTTAAGCCAACTGACAAATATCTCTTCCTAGTAACCTATGTGAAGACAAATGGTATAGCCATGGAGTTGAAGACATTCCAAGGAATAAAAAAGCAGAAGGAACAGTGTAAAAAATCTAAGATCAGTGGAATGACTGAATTCTTTAATAATTGAATATAGTTGCAAGGATGACGGATTCCTGGCAAGAGATAGACTCTACCTGACCAGAATAAGGAAAAATGCAAAGGAACAGCACCTTTTAAAAGGATTTAACATGAATCGTGTGGGAAGAGAACTCAGAAAATAGAACACCAATACTGGGACAGAACAGGGAAGTGTATCCACAATATGGAGATATCCAGTAATGAGCACAGAATATTGGAAGGAATAGCTTAGGCAAAGAATGCAGGAAACAAACCTGAAAAACTAAATGCAGCAAGGTAAAAAATATGACTTAGAAGGCATTATTGAACCAGGCTAAAATAAAAGTTTAGTTAAAAAATAAGTCATGTGTGCATTGTAAAGGTTGAAGAATATGACTTCTTCAAGGGGAATAATTCAGACAAATGAGATGTAGAGTGACATTATATGTTAAGGAAGCACACACTTATGTTGAGATCCACAATTTGAATGTAAAAGTCCAGTTATATGAGAGCACTTGAGTAAGAATACAGAGAAGAGGAAACAAGAAGTCACACTATTATTAGGCAGAAGGGAGTAGTATGCTTTGGACTACTACACCAGTCACAAATTCAACCATACCATGTGGAAGAACCTTTAGGGAAGAGAGAATAGAAATAATGAGGGGTTATAACCACCCAAATGCCTGTTGGAAAATCAACTTTACCTAGATTAGCAGGTTCCCAAATCCTTCAGTACACTTGCTGATTGTTTCACTTTCCAGTGAAGTTTGAAGAAGAGGCAAAGAGATCAGCTCTCCTAGAACCTTGCCAATGTACACTGCTGGTTAAGGAGAAAAAAGCAGTAAGGAATTTGGAAGGATAGTGCCACATAATCTAGTGGGACAAGATACTATGGAAAAAGAGATTGGAACATAGTTCAGATGCTATTCCGAGTGGATGAAAGCTAATTTAAACAAACATTAAGAAATAGTAGTCAGAGACGTCTGTACAGAAATCCATAAGTCAATGGGAATACTTTAAAACTGGAAGCAAGGTATAGCTAGAGGTATGGGTACAGGTAAGGTACAGCTACTCTGTATGCCTGTGTCAATAAAAATATTAAAAAAAGAAAGGAGCATATTCTGCTGCTAGGTTAATATGGTAGGGTACTAAGGCTTGATGCCCTCAACTTTTGATGTAATTCAGTCTTCTTCTGAAACTGGAAGTGAGTTGGAATGGACCTAAACAAAACATTGACAAATTGACAAAAGGTAACCTCTTTACTTTTTCCAAGGTAATTAAAGAGATTGCTAGGGAACACCAGGCTTCATGAAGTTTAAATGTTCAGGACCAACCCAATTATGTCTGAGAGCCTTGAAAGATCTTTGCAGATGTCATTTCAGAGCCTTCTATGATGTTTAAGAAATCACGGAAGACAGACATAGCATCAGAGGAGTGGAGAATGGCAAATATGGTTCCTACTTCCTATATTGAAAAAGGGGTGGGCAGGAGAGAAGACTGAGTAACTATAATGTTACTCAACCATAAACTTAATGTTATGTTGATTCTGGATACAATGTTGAAACATATTATTAAGCAGTCTATTTGTGAATATTAGAAAAAAAGGATATTGCTTGGCAACAGCCAGCATTATTTTATCAAGAATAAATCATGCTGTGTTTAATACAGAGGCCAGTTTAGATGACCATGAGAATGCAGTGGAAAGAGTGTACTTCAGCAAAGCATTTGTCAAAGCCTGCATGACATTCTCTCAGAGATATGTCAAAATGTGCAGTGGACTATGCTATTCTTGGATGGATGGAGATAGTTGAACAATTGCTCCCAATAAGTATAAATCAGCGGCTTTTTGTCAGATTGGACAGAAAAATTGAATGATTTATGGCATGCTGTCCTACATTGCTCTATTCTGGTCCCTGCATATTTGACATATCTTTACGTTAGATAAGGGGTACATGGAGGAAGAATTAAAAATTATGTGTATCAAATTTGTGGATAGAAATAGTGGAGATAGAAAACACTTCAGAGGACTGTAGAGGTGGATCTTGACAAGTAGAACAATCGGCAAAAACCAACAAAATAATTTTTAATAGGATAATTGAGAACTATTACATTTATATAGGGGGAAAATCACAGACATGAATATAAGATATAGAGGGGGAGTCTATACATGAGAGAAGAATCTGGCTATCTTGTTGACTCATAAATCAGATTGCATTGAGAGGAGTATAATATTAAATTCAAGGTTCTCTATTCTGCATTTCAGATGGTTCTCTATTAACAAGTACTCATTCAGTGACCATCCAAGCTTACAATGACACTGAATAAAAAGTACTTACAATCAGTTCTCAAAGTTTTGGTTGTGCAGCATCCCCATGGCCATGGGAACATGATTTGTGACATTCCCTGCTGACTTGCCACAAGCTAAGTCAATGGAGAACCTGACAGGAAATTGAAAGCTGCAGTCATGCAATGTTATACTTTGCAACCACATTGCTTAGCCATGAAAATCCAACAAAAACACTTCCAGGAATGCAGTTGCCTGAAAAATATGGAGCCACCAGAATAGAATCAATACAGGTCATGCCAGAACAAAGGCAAAGCTCTTTAAATGGGAAATGACTAAGAGCTCTCAATACAACTGTGATGCACTGGAACAAAATATAGCATATATAGTTCAAGAATGTCTCCTCAGAAAATTTCAATGCATCTGGGATGATCTCACCGCAGCCACACCAGAAGCAGTTAAATGCTTCCTTAGATATAAAATTAAAACACCTATCCCTTTTCAATTCTATGGCTCTATAACATGGTGATTTTATTATGCTTTTATCTTAATTTAATATATTATCTCCTATTGTCCACATATCTTATACATACATACATACATATATGTTAACATTTTATTTAAACTGAATTTGTATATCAGTGATTGCATGACGCTTGTGGATGCCATATTATAAATACATATGTACATACATACATACATACATACATACATACATACGCAAGCAAGCAAACAAGCAAGTAAGCCATGGAAATTCTGGTCCCAATTATTATTGTTAAATAAGGATTATTTGTAGTTAAGTATATTCAGCTCTGAATACTGTATTTGATTTTAGGAAGGATGTTAACAAACTGGAGCATGCTCAGAAAAAATCAGCCAAGATAATAAGCAATATCCAAGTATCTTGGAGGACATACTTATACAGAACCACTGGGCATAGCAGAAGACTGGTGACACATGATAATTGCCTTTAGATACCTAAAGAATTTCATACAAAAGATACAGCAGAATCTCAATATTTTTCCAAAAGATAGAACAAGGGGAGGGCGAGGAGAGAGAACTTAAATGACAAGGAACTGAGTTTCAGATTGACATTTTAAGAAGTTATAAGAATAAGAGCTGTTCAACAATGAAACAGAGTGACTTTGGGGGTAATGGATTTTCCTTTGCTGAAGATGTATCAACTGAAGGTGGACAGCCAATTGTCAGAGAAGCAATAGTAGTGAAGCTACTACTGATATTCTTACTCTAGCTAGGAAATGAACTAGATTATCACAATGCTCCTTTCCAATTTTTATATTCTATTCTTTTTACTTGTTTAAAATCTATTTGCCATATAGCTTCTTAAAAAAGCATTTCTGTCTTTAATTTATGCCTTCCCTACTATTTTTCTATTTTCTAAAAGATTAGCATTAAGTGCATGCTTCTGTATCACATTTAAAACTGCATAAATAATAAGAAAATCAATATTTTACCATGTTTCCCTGAAATTAAGGCCCTATCTTACATTTTTTTTTTGAACCCTGAAATAAGCTCTTGGCCTTATTTTCGGGGAGGTCTTATTATTTTGGGGCACATGGAGCAAGATAGGGTTCTTCCTGCCGTCTTACCTGATTTCCAGCTCTGCCTTTAAATATTTTCGGGGAGGCCTTATTTTCAAGGAAACAGGGTACTTTATACATGCTATAGATAGATAGATAGATACCAAACCTACTTACAAATAAATACATTGGTTACCAGTTTGCTTCCAGATATGATTCAAGGTCCTGATGATTGCTAAGAAACCTCTACATGACACAGGAGGGACCACATGTGTCACTTAGTATCTGCCTGGCCAATTCAATCTTATAGGATTAATGATTTCCAGCTCCTAGAAACTTACCTTCTCTGTATGTCAGGCCCAAACTTAAGGATGACACAGTGAATTCCAATCAAGTCTAATCCTTTATTTGCTTACACCTAATGGGCAGAATCTTGCCAAACTAAAACTATAATCTTTTAATTTACTAGATGCTGAGAAATTCTAGCATGTGGCTTCCCTGAACCTTTCTTCCTCTCACATCTAGGTCAGGACTGTGTAGTTTTTTTAATCTGGGCCCCTCTCTCTAGGGAAGGCTTTGTGTTATCGAAAAAACTCCTATCCCCTAACCCACCATTGAAGTTTTTCCCAAGATTCAAATGGTCTCCACCTTACTGTTGTTGAAAAAGTAAAAGCTGGATCTTTACTTCAGCCTTTGGGAAGAAGAGAGAGGATCGTTTGTTTCATTCCTGTCTGATCTGTCATTCTTGCAATCTCCCCAATGCCTTAGTTATTACTGAGTTCCCTTTGAGTTGTTGTGAGTTAACAACTCTGGATGAGTGCTTGGGAAATGGATGTCATATGAATATAATAGGCGGGGGGAGACAGGGGGAGAGGGAGAGAGAGAGATTTTTCTGAAAGCATGTAAATTTGTATTGTAAATTGTTCTGAGATGCTTTTTCAAGGACACAACTATTTATATATATAAAAGTGGAAACCACTCACGCCGAAATTACAAAATCTCCAGAACCGTAACGCCTACAAACTTGAAATTTGCCATGCATGTTCCTCTTGGCTTCTAGGTGCTCAATAAGTAAGGATTTTTTGAAAATGACCATCAGAGCATTAGTATTTCCTATATTATTATTATTATTTTCCATTTTTTTTTAAACATAAAACATAAAATACATCTTTTTAGAGCAAGGGTTTGGTCCAGCATAAAAAGAGTTCAATTATTCACATTCCCTCAATCAATTTTGTTCCAAATTTTATCCATTTACATCTTTAAAAAAAAGAAAGAAAAAAATCTTATTCTAAACATTTATCATTCTACTGTTACACCCAAAATTCTAAACAATAAAACACCGTTCTAAATCTTTATCATTTTAACAATCAATATTTCATATATATTCCTCAATCCTAAAACCCATTGCCTCAAATCTATATTTTACTTCTCTTAAATGACATCTAATATCCATAATCTTGACAAAAAGTATTTTCCTCCTCTCTTAAAGTCATTTCATAAACAATCAACATTTTCTTCTATAGTTTGTTACTTCCACAATACTCTATTTTATTTACTTCAAGTTTATTCTCATATTTTATTGAATCTAATTTTTAAATATCTATTTAAATATCTATTTCCCAGCTGTATTTTCCAATACTCCTGTCTGTATTTATTTAAACTGGTTCACAGTTTAGCTACTATTCTCCAGTAAAATCTCTTCCACTTCCTCCTAAATTTGTTTTTTAGCTGGTTCGCGTCTTAATCAGCTGCTTTCCAGCAATGCTTTCCTCCACTCCTTACCTTAATTATTTTAGCTGGTTCACAGTATAATTTTAACTGCACACCAACCTTCTCCTTAACTCCTCCTAAATCTATTATAAAACTGGTTCACAACTCAAGTAGTTGCGTTCCAGCAATGCTTTCCTCCATTCCTACCCCTATTTTTAACTGGTTCACAATTTTATTTCAATTGATCCCAGATATAGTCTCCTCCACTCCTAACTTTTTATTTTTGGCTAGTTCACAGTTTTGCTTTAACTGTTACCCAGCGTATGCTTTCCTCCACTCCTAACTCAGTATTTTGGCTGGTTCACAGCTTTGCTTTAACTGTTTTACAGCACATGCTTTCCTCCACTCCTAACTCTTATTTTTATTTTTAACTGGTTCCCAATTTACTTTAACTGTTCTCCAGTATGATGCTTTCCTCCACTCCTACCTTATTTGTAAAACTGGGTCACAGCTTGCTTTCACTGATCTCCAGAATCATGCTTTCCTCCACTCCTAAATTCATTTATTTAACTAACTCATAACATTTATCTCTTATTCAGTTGTTTAGCTCCAAATTACTTCGGAATGTGTTAGCAATATTGTTTTCCAATCTATTCTTCTCCATATCTCTTACCAATTTAAGATAAAAGTATATTTCAATAAATATCTTATCTCCTATTCTCTCTTAAGTTTTCTCCCATTCCATGCTTATTTCTTATTTTCAATAGGAAACATTTTTAAACATTTGAGATCAATTTTTTTATGGTTCTTAATTCTATAAATAATTCTTTTTAACATCCAATGCCTTTAAAGGTAAACATTTTCTTTCAAATTATTAAATCTGTAGGTAGTGCTAATTAAAAATTCAAAGTTTAAAAAGGCATTAGAACATCCAAAAATCATGTTTTTCTTCAATCATTTATGCTCTTATTTCTTAATCAAATTGTTTATATATTTATATGAGAATAATAATAGAAAAAAAGGAGAGTAATAGCAATAATAATAATAATTACAATAAAAGAAATACAAAAAAAGAAAGCAACACTAAAAAAGAAAAAAAAGAAAGAGAGTAGAAGTATAACAAAAGAAGTCAAATGGATTAAGAAAGAAAATAGAGAGGGGAAAAGAAACAAAGAGAAAGATACTAAAAGAAAGAAATAGAAAGAGAAAGCATAGAGAAGAAAAAGAAAAAAAAGTATCTCCTAGCATTATTCAACCACCCAGAAACCGTTACATTCATTTAAATCAAAATATAATATTTTGTTGTCTTGTTACATAATATATTTCATTATTCCTTTCTCCAGTCTGTCCAAAAATGTATCATTCAATGTCATCAAAGTTATAAATTCTACAAAGTTAATTCTGAAGCTATTCATATATGGTATCATCATGTCCTTCTTCTATTGCCACATCCTTCTTTTGTTGCCACGTTTATTAATTCAGTTTTCATTGTTCCATTTAATTTCTTCTTTCTAATCTTCAATAAATCCTCCAGTGAACAGATTATGTATCCTAAATCAAGTTCTCTGAGTCTTTTCCTCAAAATAGTCAAGTTTAAATAACAAGCAACAAAGTTTCTCTTTTCAAGTAACAAGCAGCCTGGAACTTACACTTTCACTTCTCAGCTGGCAACCATTTTATCCGTCTACGTTTGTCTTTTTCCTTTGCTTTTAAAGGCATGATTATTTCCTCTTCTCCTTCCTCTCTCCCAAACATAGTCCAATCTCATTTATCCACCAAAAAGTATAGAAAAAATATATCCAAATCTGTAGTCAAACATTTCTAAATAGTCAGTAATTTATGTTATCCACCAACAGGTCTTTTGTCTTTGTGCCCCAATAGTTCTCAGCCGCTGTTAAGGCTGGGGCAAACTAATTGTAATTCAGCGTTTGTGGTCAGTTCCTGCCTGGGTTGATGTTCACTCACCCAGCATGCAAACTCCCGGCTCTGCTCTCCGCTTCTCCTCTACTCCTCCTGTGCATTCTTATATCCTGGTTGCCGCGGTCTCAGGGCAGCCGCCATGGCCGCCGTTCCACTGCTGCCGGTGCAGAGGGCAAGCCTCCGGCCCCGAGGAACCTGCCCGGTCCTCTCCGCCATCCGAGGGATCCTCTTGATCTGTCCCCGTACCCACACACACACACAAACAGCCAGCCGAGGATTAAGGAAACACTTTGGAACGCACCCAGTTTCTTTATCTCCCACTTGGCAGCAATAGACACACCGTCTGCCAAGTGCCTTTATTTTCACAGTAAAACAGAAAGATAAATACTCAAGAGTCCAAATGTCCGACAACAAGAAATCTTTCTCTCAGCAATTCCAGACGAGGCTTTAGTGACTATCCAAGGTTTGCTTTGTTCGTCACAAGGATCACTGACCACCACCCTCTATTATATAGTCTCTTGGGTGTGGTCCAGTGACTCAGTTCTAATCCCTAGCACGCCTCCTAAACTGCTGCAATCATTTATTACACCTTCGGAGGCGTGCGTCCAGGAATGATGTTTCTTCGTCACTCTGATCCGAGCCAGCTGTCTCCCTACTGATCTCCTCTCCCTCGGCCGGCACCTGAGACAATGCCAGAGGGGAGGGGCCTGGAGAGGGAGGCCTGGCTGACTCCTCTTCCTCATGCTCGGAGCTTTCTTCCTCCGATGGGACAGGCTCAGAGGCTGGGGCCACAACACCTCTCTATCCCCCTATCCCTACAGGACAGGGTAGGTCCAAAGACCTATCGGCGGGGGCTTGGCAGACGGGGTTTTCACGGGACTCCGAAGAGCCCGCTAATTCCCCGTCTGCATCCCCGCAGCGCTGGAAGTTCCAGTATTTCCTATATTATTATTAACACGCTCTAATGCTAAGGAGTTCTACTCTCCCTCCCCACCTGAAAAGAAATCTGTTCCATGCTCTGATGCTAAGGAGTTCTACTCCCCCTCCCCACCTCAAAAGAAATATGTTCCAAATGCAAAACACAAGCAATAGAGAAGAGTTTCAGTTTCAGTTTTACTTTCACAGCAGCAAGCAGGGGATAGATTAGGAAAGGCTTCTGTGGGGCAAGCCTGAGGGAAAGAAGGGATAGGATAGGGGAGGCTTCTGTGGGGCAAGCCTGAGGGCTAGAAGGGGAGAGGATAGGAGACTTTCTGTGGGGCAAGACTGAGGGACAGAAGGGGTGAGGAGAGGCCTATTGTAACTACTCATTAAGTTTCAAGCTGTAACTATCAATTTATCAAGCCCCATCACATAGTTTCATAGTGAAGCATGGGTATCCATCTAGTATTAAATAATCCTGAATTCAATCTCAAGATTGCAGTACCATACATATAAAGGTCTCTGAAATCTGTGCATGGATTTTGGAACTATTTCTCTATAAGAATTTCTTTGTTTTGAAAAATATCATTTCAGAGATATTTCCTTACCTAAACAGAGAAACAGAAATAGAAATAGAATTTGCCCACATAGTGGGCAAAAAAGCAGTGGGAGTGGGAACGGCTTCTGACTTCTTGCCAGTTTCTCTATTGAGGGGAGATTGGCAGGAACATGAGAAATCTTCCTTCCTTCCTCTCTCCCTGCTACTTTTCTTTCCTTTTTTTCTTCTGTCTATTTCTTTCTTCCACCTTCAGATAAAGGTAATCCCTAGTGAATTGAAATCCCTAGTGAAATATATATTTGAGGGGGGGAGTGTTCCCATAAAATAGATATCATTATGGAAGTAGTTAATTAAGAACAGGAAAAGCCAGTCACCCAAAATGATGGCATGTTTCCAATCCTTCACAACCCAACTCTTTTTGCAAGTTATGCCTGTTAAATTAAATTATTTGCTCCCCTAAGAACATAGGGACTATATTTCATAGATTAATAGAAATATAGTGTAAAGTAAAATAAATCCAGAACAAATTTTGAAGAGTTAAAAGTAAATGAACTTCACAAAAAGGAGATAGAAAATGTAGCTTGTTAATCATAAGCAGTTTTATAATTAAATCAGAAATTTAATTGAACAATTTAAAAAAGAATAGGAGAAGTCTGTAACTCTGGTAGGAACACATCTTACAGGTACATCTGAATATTAAACTAAAATGTTGGAGCAAATGACTGATGTGGCTAAAACAAAATCCATGGAATATTTTTTTAAAATTTAAAAATACATTATTGTACAGATGTTAGGACAAGTTTAACATTCTAAAGAACTGCAGCAGAATGAACAATCTTAGAATCATGGGTTTATAGAAAAAATAGAAAATACTGATAGGATTTTTTTATATACTTGCCAAGGGTATCAAATGTTCAAAATTATACATCACAAGAATGCAGAAGCTTAAAGTTACTATAATCAGATTTCTTAATGCTGCTACAACACACAAGATTCTTCAGAAAATTCCTAAGATAAATTAGGAAACAGATAAATCACTTTTTGAAAATGTTAAGGAATTCATTTTTCAAAGAGAAATACAAACAATTAAATCAGTAATAGAATATGTTACGATATTTTCAGGATCAGACTCAATAAGTAGATTAAGAATTAGATATTCAAATAAAGCACTGTTTATTTACAGAAGGCATTCTATATTCACTGAATATTCATAGATAGAAGCACAGAAGGAAAGCATACAGCTCCTTATATATACATGGGGTGGGGCTAGATATAGGAGTGGTTAAGTATGAATATATTAAATAGAGAAGAATAAGTTAACCCCTGATGCCCTGGTCATATATTATTTACATAAAGGAGAATAAGGCATTTACTTGTGACAGAATATAAGTGGGAATTTCCATTGACATTTATAATTTTTAAGTCACAAACACAGAAATAATGGCTACAATTGAAAGAATGAGCATAGTCAAAGTAGATCTCAAGAAAGCAACCTGTGAACCTGAATAAGTAAATGTGGGATATTGGAAGCTTCTTCACAGATAAAAGAATAATAAGATAAAAAGGGGAAAGCAAATATGAAGCTAGCGAATACAAAAATTGAATTACCTTTTTGTTGTGTTGCATTTTTCTTTGTTTATTAGTTGTTAATATTTCAGGTTAACTTTAAAACGGTATTATTATATTTGCAATATGCTGATGCAGTTGAATATAAGACAGTTAAAGGAAAGGGTAAAACAAAAATATTGTATATAGGAAAGGAGATGGAGGACAAGGACAATAAATATACATATATATTTCCTTTCATTTATATTTTTTTTTGTTAGTAGCACACTATATGCAAATCCTCTGTTTTAAAATACTTAGTATCATTAAGTAGATAGGGAATAGAGTAATAGAGTGTAGGAAATTCCTAATGAATGAGTGTTGTAAACTAGTTTTTCTGAACATAAGATGTTTAGGTGGTATGGTTAAGACATATAAACATCTAAGACTTTTAGATATACAGGAGAATAATTCTGAATAGATTATGAACTTTATTTTAGGCTAGTAGTTCTTAGATCTGTCATACATTAATTATTTGAAAAGTAGTTCAAGAAAATGTGGACACAAATTTCTTGGGCTGTGCAAATCCCAAAGCCTTCTCAATCTATTCTTTGAAGTCATCACAGTTGCTTCAAGTTTGGGCATGTTGCAGTAATTCGAGGATCGGACTCAATAAAGGATTCAGAAATGTAGTATTCAAACAAAGTATTGTTTATTTACAGTAGGCATTCTATATTCTCTGAATGATTGCAGATAGAAGCAAGGAGGAGGAGCGTGTATCCCCTTTTATATCAATAGGGCGGGATTAGAGGTAGGAGTGGTTACATATGAATACATTAGGAAAGGAAGAATAAATTAACCCTTGATATTCTATGAGTATACATTTTCTCCATTCAAGAATAAGGCATTTACCCATGACAGGGCATCTGTCTCAAATCCTTTCCAAAGTGTTCTCATGCATAAGTATAGACTACGACAGTTCCTCCAAGCTATCTAGTGAAATTAAATGGAATCAAGGAACCATTTGAAATGAGTCTGGCAAATGATTTGCACAACTTATGCGATTTATGTATTTACTGAATAGGCATTTGTAGCAATACTTAGTGTGTATACTGAAATTGATAGATTTGAGTAGCTCCCTCAAATATTATAGAATTATAGTAAATGATAATCCCAAACAACAACACAGTCAGGAACAGTTTCTTTAAACCAGATAATCCAGAAGAAAAATATAGGGCTTTAAAATTGCCAAAAATTTGGTCATTAAAAATAATGACTCTTCCATGAATTTCAAATTTCTCATTATTTTGAAGTGGATACAAAAATGACAATTATGCCAAAATGCAGGATGGTTTTGGATTGGATTTTGGAAGCAATCAGGCTGACTCTTGAAGCTAATTTGCCTGACCTTCAACTTTGATGATAAAAGCAGCAGGAGAGCCTCAGCGTGCAGATTCAGAAAGCTTTCCACAGTTCAAAAGGCTGCACCAGACTACAGAATGCATGCTTTGCATACATATCTAAGCTCAGCTGTTGGCCATTCCAAGGCAGAGCTGAGAAAACAGTTATCTGAAAACCTTGAAAATTATTACTGTTCAGCAATAGGGAGTAATATGAATTTGATATAAGGCAATTTTCTGAAGTTCCTGTTGGTGTCTGACAGGTATTAAGTTAATATTTTTGTTGTTAATTTGCAAGCTGGGTATTGTGGGAGCCATTATGAAAGATTCTGAATTCATTTCTTTCAAGAATGTACATTCTCTTTGCATCTGAATGACCACAGAAGACAGAAAATCTCTAGAAAACAGACCTATTTCTCTACTCTGACCTTCAAACAAGGAGTAATATTTGTAGATGGATATGTCTTCTCAAAAGGATGTTATTTGCAGTTTTATGGCTGTGATATTCTGTTTCTTGGATTATTGATTCCAATTGTTCTATTGCTCAGATTGTGAAAGGATTACTAGCCTAAACTGGTTCATACTTCTAGTATTTTCTGATTGCCTTTATAATGAGGATCTAATCATATCAAAATGACTGCCCACCTAGCAGTTTAAAAGCATATAAATAAGTACCACTTTGGTGGGAAGGTAACAGCTTTCCCTGTGCCTCAGCGTATAGTCATGCTGGCCACATGACCATGAAAATGTCTTCGGACAATGCTGACTCCTTTGGCTAAGAAAGGGAGATGAATACCATCACCTAGAGTCAGACACAACTGGAAAAGGGAAATCTTTACCTTTACTTTATTAGACCTCTTATCGATGTCAGTTCTCACTTTGTCCTATCTGGATCCCAAACTAAAATGTGTTCAGATTAAATTCTTGTATTATTATTATTTTACTCTGCTTTGTTTTGAGCACCATTGTACTGGATTACGTTCAAAAGCACTCCAGGAAATGTGCAAGATTTTAAAGGAACAATCAGGTAAATCCATAAATAAAAGATGAGGCTGCACACCAGAGAACAATCACAATATTTAAAAATACCTACAAATACTTCAAAAGCTTCAGCAGTTGGAAGGGACTACATCTAATACTGTTTTAAAAAATATATTCATTGTGCATAGTGAATTGTTTTCTAGGTATTTGAGAAAGTCCATAAAGTATACATAAGAAAATCTGCATTCATTTAAAAAAGAAAAATAGTACTTGAGCACAATAGCCATTTGGCAGCATAAAAAGTGTTTTAAATGAGGATCATGAGAAAAAAATACAATAGTCCACATTTCCAAGTTGAAGTTTAGTGGCCTTGATAAGTAAATCATGGTAGCACCAAAGGAAGATAAATATTTCAATAATTTTTTCTAGTTTTCACACATGCACTAAGTCATAAAACTGACTTATCGGTGAACACCTAAGTTCTAGAACAGCTACTCTAGCCACTAAATTTCTCCAACATTCTCTTCTCTTTTGACAGAATTTTTAGAACCAAATCTCTTTCTTCAAAGCAAATAGGAATAGATAGGAAAAATACAGAATATCTCTGCCCACTCAGGAGTGAAATCCAGCAGGTTCTGACAGGTTCTGGAGAACCGGTAGTGGAAATTTTGAGTAGTTCGGAGAACCTGTAACAGAAATTTTGAATAGTTTGGAGAACCAGTGAATACCACCTCTGGCTGGCCCCAGAGTGGGGAGAGAATGGGGATTTTGCAATATCCCTCCCCTGGAATGGGGTGGGAATGGAGATTTTGCAGTATCCTTCCCCTGCCATGCCCACCAAGCCACACCATGCCCACCAAGCCACGCCAGAACCGGTAGTAAATAAATTTGGATTTCACCACTGTGCCCACTGCTATATTTTTGTCTGACAATATGTTAAAGGAAACTAGCTATTAAATACTGAGATTGCAGTTTTCTGCCCAATATCTTTTTAGATGGCAATACACAATGTTAAAAATGCACATTAGCTATTTCAACTGTTTCATGTGGAAGACAGAGAGGGAGCTACTCAAATGTTGTGCACAGAAGGGTGTGTCATACATATACCCACACATATTAGAAGCAAAAAGATTGTGGAAAAATGAGTTGTGGTGTGTTTATTTGAATGGAAGCTGATATCACACAATGGTGCGTATTTTTAAAAATGAAGAGTGCTTTGAAACTTTAATTACAATTGGGGCATGCTTCCAAGCATTTGCATTCATGTACATCCACATATTCCATAGAAAATGACACGTTCATGGGTTGAAGTAATTTCATGAATCATCTTAGAAACTGCCATTAGTTGTAAAATAAAGCCGTGTTAAAATAAATTGTGCATATGAGTCAGAGCAGTAAACTATTTAACAATTTAATGTTATGATCACTGAGAATAAAAGGTCCAACTAACACATCCATAAGGCAACCGACTAAAAGGGGACCCTGAATGGCTGAGTTTATATGGCACTATTAATCCAAATTAATAAAACAAACATGTGGTGTTTGTATAATATGCTATACAAAAATAAGTAAACAAAAATATGGCTGAATGAAATAGAGGTAGTCTTCATTTAATGATATCTGGAACTAACAACTCAGTTGTTAAGTAAAGCAGTCGCTAAGTCAAAAATTACATGTTCTCAACTAGTCTTAAGATTTTAGTTCTACCTTCCATACTCAATTTCTTTTATCCTTTAATGAATTGAACAAGATTTGAAAAACTTCAAAACATTTTTAAATCTAACTTGATTATCAAATTAGTTGTGAACAAAATGGCTGATCCTGTTGTCTTCTGGCACTCAAAACTGCAAAAAAACTGCTGTCCTATGTTCTCCTCAAAAGGAGCAGGAACCCAGAGCACATATGGACCATCTTCCTTTCTCTTCTTATTCAGAGGGCTTCCCAAGAACCAGAATAATAACCAGTTCCTTGTTCTTGGCCATGGTCCTCACCTCCACTTTTGTGGAGTAGTTTTCAGTTTGGCATACCTCCCTTGGAGGTCCCAGGGAAAAAAAACAATTTGTATACCAATCTTCAAAGAGGACTTGTGTTATCCAAGCCTTCAATTGTGTTGGTTATAAATGGCCATTTGTGTGCGCTTGCTTATGTTTTTAGAAGTATGGGGATTCTCTGATTTGTGGATCAGAAATGGTTCCAGCTTTAATTTGACGACATTTCTACCTAATAGTAAGGTACTTAAATGCTTCATGTTCAGGTATTGCTTTAGTCTCTTTGTGTATATAGGTCCCCCCTCACATTATTTTTCAGGAATAACCTGGTTTTATCAACTTTGAATATCTGTTCAGGTAAATGTGCTTCTGCTACGATATCATCAAGTTCAACTTCTTTATCAGTGCTTGCAGCTTCACCTGATGTGTGCATGCTATGCTAATTAAATCTTTGCTGAAATTGCATAAATCAGCCACAGCTGGGAATGAATGTTTCTACTACTTCTCACCTCCTTGTTTCTTCAGTGTATTGAGAAATCTGTGAGTCTTAGTCTGAATGAGGATAGGCTAATTGGCTTGCTCTTTTGTATATGATCTTCCATCCAAAGTGTAAGGATTTTTTTTTCATTTCATGGATGAGCCCTTTTCTCTGTCTTCATATAGCTGTTTTCATTGATGGTGATCTTTTCATTGCCTCTTTAATCCTTTCTTTATCATTTACAGTAGTGGAGATGGTGGAATGGACCAGGCTTTCTTCTTATTCCACAATTTTCACTTTCTTCCCAGCATAATGATTTTCAATTGCAAATCAAAATCAAAGGTCCAACCAAACCCAACCAAATGTGAATTTGAACTGTAATATGTCTGTGGTTCACTGTAGGTTGTTGTCAGTACTATCTGCTACAAATTTGTGCTACCTCACAATTATCTGGTTCTGACACTGAATATACCATGTTTGTTTAAGTTGTTTTCCTTCTGGTCATTTCTGTCATGGCAACAGCCATTACTGAGGCATCATAGTCTCTACTAGTGACACCGAGCTGGCTAGATGATTACAGAAAATGCATTCAAGTAATAGGTGGGATATTGTTGACAAATCACCAAAACATATGTCAAATTAAACTTCATGATATATGAATCTAATTTATGTCTCATGTAATTTTTTTTTTTTGTAAACAAAACCTGAGACAAGCTAAAAAACAAGATTATCAAAATGAAGATTGAAGACTGGGGAAATTTTTCCATTCTGACAACATTATAAGACTTTTTTTTCCAAATGAAGATGACACTCAGAGAAGTAAGCAAGAAAGCCAATTAAAGGTCATTAATTTGGTTTTAGAACTGTCAGTACCTACAAATTATTCTTCATATTATCTTGATGTGACATTGCTTTAAAAATATTACTTTGACTTCTGGATGCTCTGGAGCCCAATGATTCAGACAAAAGGATTGTATCAGAAAGAGATGCCCTAAAGAGGTTCTTTTCACTGCTAATGTATTGTGAACTCTGATGCATTTAACTGGCTGGAATTCTGAGATATACATTGAAATCTGATCCTGCTTAACAATGAATTCACAGAGTGCACTAACCTATGGATTGTTAAACATGACTTTTAAAAAATCCCAACAGAATTGACTGAGTTCATACAGTTCACTAATTCATAAAACATGATTTATACAGTAGATTAATCCAACATTTTAAGCCAAAGTATACTGTAGCTAATTATGTCTTAGTTTGTTTTGAGAACAAGGCCACAGAGGCTGCCAAAAGAATTTCATTAGTAAAATACATTCTTGAAATTTGACAGTTTAGGTAGGTAGTTCACGAAATAAGTAAGAGTTCATGAAATTCTCTAAATATCAGAAACCCTCACTTTAATGCATATAATTAGACGCTCTACAAGCTGTCTTCAAAAATGACATTTTTAATTGTCAGTAGTTTTTTTTTAATTGTGAATCTAAAACAAGTGAAGCAGAGTTGATGTACTCTCCCTTGTTAGAAATATGATGGTGTTCTAATTTAAAAGTGTTGAGGACATCACTTCAATTAGATAAAATAAAAGATAATGTGCTACAGTAGTACGCTCACATCGCTAGCTGATAAATGAAGGTATAAAGGTAACAAAACAGGCAAATGAAAATGAATAGAAAAAAATATACATACATTAACTTAAACACATAATATATTTTTGAGCTTCAAGCTGCATTGGCTACTGATATGCTTCCAGGTTCTATTCAAGGTGCTGTTAATCACCTTTAAAGCCCTCATGGCTTGATGCTGGTTTACTTACTGTCCTATCTCTCCCCAGTGCTGCCTACCTGTCCTATTAAATCCAGCAGGAGAGTTATGCTCTCAGTTGCAAGAGAGTGCCTTCTCTCGAGACATAGGAAGAGATTATTTTTGCTATGGTGCCCACCCAAAACATCATTGCCACCCTCCCCTCAAGATCAGACATGCTCTGACCTTACTAGCCTTTCATAAGGCATTCAAATCTTAGTACTGCTGTCTAACCTAGGGCCTTGAGAGTGCGAATAAGCCTCTTTTCTAGCTATGTTAATTGTGGGACCCTATGGGCGTTCTCTGTTACTAACTTATGTAACTTATTTTCATGATTATTGGTTGTGTTTTTATTTTATTTAAACTTATTTTAACTGTCAACCACCCAGAATTGTTTTTGAGAGATGAATGACCATATAAATTTAATAAATACATTCAGCAGCCACTTTGTGTTTTAATTGATTATAAGATGCATTTTTAAATTGTACTTATTGGGTTTTTTTTATCAGCTGCAGTCATCTCTTCCAAGTAATAAGAGCAGGAATCCAATGTAGGTCGGTACTATTTTTATTTTAAAGCCATAAGAACAGAAATTTGCAAATCTGAATGTGTTTTCGTCTTTCCTCTATTTTTGCAAGAACTGCGGAAGAGAGTTTTCTTTCTTCCTTCTTTCTTTCTTTCTTTCTTTCTTTCTTTCTTTCTTTCTTTCTTTCTTTCTTTCTTTCTTTTAGCTATTTACTCATGTTACATTCCTGTAGGTCATGTTACATTCTTGTAAATCCTGTCCTACATTCCTGTAGGACAGGACTTAGTCCTGTCCCTCAAAGCTTCTCCCTCTTCCATCCAGGGTCTCATTAGTAAGATGAATCACTATACAAATCAATTTAAATGAATAATAATATTTTATCCAAGACTTTGAACAGCGACAGTGATTTTTTAAAAGAACTGCTAGCTGTTGCTATATACTTTTCCTATTCCAGATGGTTTTTGAAATGATCTATGGGTTGCATTTGCACAACACACTTGATCAGATCAATTAAAGACCTGATGGTTGCATTTGCATAATGTGCTAGCCTTGGTTAGTTTTAACTTAATTCATTTCTGCGGCTTAATGAATTGTACAGAACTTGCCCGTGTGGTTAGTTTTGTGTTTATCTAAGGTGCAAACTGCAAAAATGAGTTGTTAGTAACCAAGTTAATCATTCTGGATAAACTGAGCCTTAAAACTATGTTTGCATGGAAGAGGAGAGAGAAAAAGCTTGATGGACAAGAAATACAAATACTGTATCCCTGGGAGGAAAAAATTGATGCATACGTCTTTAGCTTTTATTTTATTTTATTTATTTATTTTATTTTATTTATTTATTTTATTTTATTTATTTATTTTATTTAACTTATATGCCGCCCTATCTCCAATGGACTCAGGGTGGCTCACAACCATAAAATCCACAATAACCACAGTACAAAGTTAAAATACCTAATTAAACCAGATAAAAGTTAAAAAAAAACCCATATAAAACTATATTTTAGACACAGCTCTGTTAATTGCTCTAGTAGGCAGCTAAATACACAATGGGAAATCATAATAAGCCATTCTGACAGTCTTGTCTTAATCGAGCCAGTACAATGTATGATACATCCAGTCAACCACAGCTCATCAGCTATGTGTGATTATTTTGGAGTAAATTAGCCATTTGAATTAGAAAGAACATCTGATTCTAGGTCCTATTAGGTAGAAATGGATAAATGCCTTTCTAGGCACTGCTAAGTTTAAGCTTTGTTTCCTCTGTGTGCAATTATGCTATGTCTCTTCACAACTGAAGGCATCTCACAGAGCATTCTTTTAATGAAGCTCATTCATTTCCCCACTACTACTGTCTATCTAATACTGATGCTAAATTATCTTCTTTTAGTTATGACAGAAGCATCATTAGGGCTGTAGTGAGTAGGATGGATAAGAGAGTTAGAAGTAGCAATATTAATCAAACTGGTGGGTAGCTTTTATCAAATTGTGTTATTTACTGTTAAAAAAACAATTTAATCTGTTTTAAGCAGATTGCAATTTATACACACAAACACACACACACATATACTGGTATATACATAAACACATACACAGATACAATATATATATGTATATATGCGTGTGTTATATATTTATATGTGTTATATATAAATAAATATATTATATATTTATTTGTATTTATATGTATTTATACCAAATGGTCATTCTATACACACACACACACACACACACACACACACAAATGACCATTTCCTATATATATATTTGGTCAACCAGATAATGTTGAGAGAAATTGCCCATAAAGACTTGAATAATTTGGCTTGGAAATCTCATCTGAACTCTGTAAAGTGTGGTTCCTTTAAAATCCCTGAACTGACAAAGTTCATTTATTCACACCTGATAATGTGATAAGTTTGCCATCTTTAATTAAATGGGCTATAAAACTGGGAAGATTAAACAGCACTATCTTCTCCATAGATTTGCAATAGGCTCATTTCCTAAAAAGATTAACCATGAGTTCAAGCCTCTTTTGTAGCAAACCATTTGGCATGAACACAAGAGCTGTCCTAACCAATTTAATCCAATTGTTTTAAATGCATCTTCTTGTATATGAATGTTTCAAATTTGTAAGACAGACTGCAAAGCTTAGAAAACATCCTGGAAGGAGACCAGAGCAAACCACTTCTGGATTGCTGGTAAGCATACTGGATACATCTATGATGTCTTCAGAAATTGGTAAGACTAGCAAGGGCATGAATAATTTAGGGACAGAGAGCTCCACCCGGGGTGAAATCCAGCAGGTTCTCGCAGGTTCTGGAGAACCAATAATGGAAATTTTGAGCAGTTCGGAGAACCAGCAACGGAAATTGTGAGTAGTTCAGAGAACTGGCTAATACCACCTCTGACTGGTCCCAGAGTGACGTGGGAATGGAGATTTTGTAATATCCTTCCCCGCCATGCCCACCAAGCCATGCCCACCAAGCCATGCCCACCAAGCCACACCCACAGAACCCATAGTAAAAAAAATTGGATTTAACCACTGGCCCCACCTAACCTTTTATCTTATAGCTATAATTTACTAATCAATAGGTGGGGACTGGACAAAATTAAATTTACCCTATTTATCTCTAAATTTAATTTTTTAGGTCATTGAATCACCTTTTCAGTGCAGGAATTGAAAAAAGATTGTCTAGCTTCTATTTAAACACATTAAATAAAGGCTGATAATCCACATCTCTGGGACATTAGTTTCACCACCAGACTTCTCTGATAGGAAATGTTTGCTTAAGCAGTCAGCAATAATTTGCTTCCTGTAGTTAGAAGATGTCATTTTCTATCCTGCACTTTGTAAAGATGAACAAATCTTGATCATCTTCTGGGTAACATTTTTCCACGTGTCGAAGAAATTGGCCATATGCAACCCATCCTGGACTTCTTTTGTCAAAGCTAAACTTTTCTAGTTCCATCTATCTCTCTTCATAGGACTAATTTGTATTACCTTAATTATGCTTGTTACTCTTTTCTGAGTAATAGGATTAGATAAAGTTACAACTTTTCTTGAACTATTTTTTTGTTTTTACTTCAAATGCATTGAGGAAAGGTGCAGTCATGCTTAGCATCTGTGTTTCTCAGCCTTTAGAGATGGCAACATTTCTGTTGAATAGAAAATTGGTTTCTCTTGAGCTTGAAACCTAAAGATGAAGGATGCCAATGTTTAGGTGCATTAAAATCTCCTTACAGCATCCACACAGCATTGCAGACATGTTTCACATGACATTAGGTGATCTAGCAACAGGACGGGATTTCTTCCTAAGCATTGGATTGAATATGCAAAGATAATATCTCAAGAAACTTAAGAGTTCAGTTTTGGGCAAGCCTATGTTTTTGTCTTTATAAAATGTGATGAACTATTACATCATCCTCAATCAGCACAGACAATGATACCTGAAGGGCCAAAACATACTATTATTGTACTATTAGGGCATGTCAATTTTTTCAACTTTCAATTTCCAAACATCAGAAAAGTTGTGCTCAAAATTTGTGATATGCCTTGGGAATTGTAAAGATATTTGTAAAGTAAACAGATTATTTCCAAGAAGATACACAATATATATGTATGCAACTGATTGTGAAACATACAATGAGCTGCTTAATAAATATAGTAAGGAGAATATTTTGTTTTTTAATTTCCGTATTGCATATTGCACTTCTTCTAGACTGGAACTCAAAGCAGTATTCTCAAGGGCTCTGCCAGCATTGAACAACGACAGACTTGTTTCAGTTCAACGGGGATGCTTCAGCGTAGACTTTCAGCTCAATTGGCAAAACGATCATTTTTGTTGTGTTTCTTGGCTTGTTCTAGTAAATGCAGATGACTAACTCTCCCCTCTGATATATCTGTTTAATTAGAAACTAAACTTATCTAGTATCAGAGGAGTGGACGTTACTGCTTTTTATTGTTTTTATACTAGCTTTTTACCTTTGTAAATCCCTGGGAGTCACTGACATTGATTTGGGCAGTGATATAAATTTTCTTAAATAAATAAATGAAGCTCCTTTTTTTTAAATTTCAGAAAAGCATTAATATTTACATAGGATACTTTCATTTTAGACAGAATGAAAACATATATTTAAAAAAAGGTTGATGTCAACTGGTTAGAAACTGAGATTGTGGAAACACAACCTTACTGGCTTGAAAATTTTTTAAAAAGTTGGATCACCGAAAACTTGATAAAGGCATAAATAACTCACCAGCACCATCTCCTGGTCAGCCACATATCTAGCTGTTAATATGGACAAAGATAAAGCCACTGGCCAAATATTCCCATTCATTAATCCATGATAGTGTACCAAAAGTTTATTGAATAAAGTACATTTGCTTATGCTCTCAAACATGTTGAAGCATAAATCTTGGCTTACAAACCACTTAATCAAAACATACCTCAGAATTTACAAATCCTGTGGAGGAAAAATGTGGTTTTAAATAAAGGAAGCAGAGCATAAATAAGAGGGGAAAGTTCAAGGGCAAAGCAATGTCCATTTCCAAGCCCAAAACAAGTCAAGGTTTACTAATAAGCTACAACACAATCCACAGTAGTTATATAAATAATCAAACGATCATACTTAAAAGTATTTATTTATTTGTTTGTTTGTTTATTTATTTATTTATGGGTGTGTGATGGCTCAGGTTTGAGATCCAGCACCATACAACAAGGTGAGCTCCCATTACTTGCCCCAGCTCCTGCCCACCTAGCAATTTGAAAGCGTGCAAATGCAAATAGATAAATAGGTATTACTTTGGTGGGAAGGTAAGTGTTCTGATTGCTTCAGTGTATAGTCATGTTGATCACATGACCACAGAATGTCTTTGGACAATGCTGACTCTCTTGGCTAAGAAACAGAGATGAGCACTGCCCTCTAGAATCAGAAATGACTGGTCAGGGAAACTTTTTCCTTTCCCTTTCCCTTCATTTATTTGATTTATATGGCCACCCACTCATTCTCAGTGACTCTGGATGGCTTACAAACAATAAAAAACCAATATAAAATAATAAAAAACAGTAATCTCCATCACCACCCCTGGTGAAAACACACAATCAAACGAACCACCTGATAGGTGCCATCCCGCTTTGGGTTCCCTAGCCTTATTGACAGAACCAGGTCTTCAGGTCTTTGTGAAAGTGGGGGCCAGTCTAATCTCTGCAGGGATGCTGTTCTAAAGGGATAGAGCCACCATGGAGAAGACCCTTCTTTTAGGTTTCGCCAGATGCACTGAGAAAGGCCCTGCAACATTCCCTGCCTCCCTACTCTACTGGATCTGCTGGATATAACTGAGAAGAAATGGTCTTTCAAATAACCCGATCCCAAACCATGAAAGCCCTTAAAGATGACAACTAGCACCTTGAATTGCATCTGGAAGCAAATCAGCAGCCAATGACGCTCCCACAGAAGAAATGACTTATGTGCATATCTAGGTCTGCACAAAACCATGCAGCCACTGCATTTTGAACCAATTGGAGTTTCTGAATGGTTTTCATGGGCAACCCCACATATTACACATTGCAATAGTCAAAATGGGAGGTGACTAGGGCATGACTGACTGTGAGCAGGGATTGTTGGTCCAGAAAGAACATAACTGGCACACAACCTAGTTGTGCAAATGCCCTCCTGGTCACGACTGCCACCTACTCTTTGACCAAGAATCATAAGCCCAGAGAACCCCCAAATTACCCACTGGGTCTGTTTGAGGAAGTTCCACCCCATCCAAGACAAAAGATGGCAATTCTCCATTGATCAAAGAATCCCATATCCAAAGCCAGGTTTTGTCAGGATTCAATTTCAGCCCATCACGCCCCATTCTAGCCCTATACTAGAAGAGAGAGGTCATTGCATCGCTTAGCTCACCATAGCCTGAGACAAACAGCTGAGTGCCATCAGCATATTGATATCTCGGTCCATGGTGGTGGATTATCTCAACCAGTGGCTCCCTGTAGATATTAAACAGAAGCAGAGAAAGTACCAAGCTCTGTGGAATCCCGCAAAGCAGTGGATACGGGATAGACCTTTCATTTCCTATCAATTCTGAGAGTGGCCGCAGATAAGTGAACCAGTACAACACAGAACCCTCCCACTCCCAAGCCCTCCAAGCCGCTCTATAAGGATACCATGGTCAATGGTATCAAAGGTTGCCGAGAGGTCAAGCAAAGCAAGGATGGTTACACTACCCCCATCCCATTCCTGGAGATCATTAAAAAACTTGACAAATGCCATTTCCATCCAGGCCTGATATGGTCTTAAGGCATTAAGAAGAAGCTTAAAATAATTCCAATTTCATTTTCTATGGTATAAGAAAGAGGGAAAGTAATACCAGACTTTCATGATTTCTGTGACTATAGACAACATAAAATAAAATACCAATATTTCTTGCAGAGTATGTTTCCTGGCTTGACCTACCTTGAAGGGCTAACATCAATATTAATAGTGAAAGCTTTCCCCACCCCTTCCCTCTGATACCAAAGAGAGTTAAAGCTGAATGTAGCTGAAAATTATTTCTAATTTTCTTTCAAATGGAAAATGAGCAGAGATAGAAAAAGGGTTGGATAGGTCTGAACAAGATAAGAGATTTGATTAAATGAAATAATGTTGATGGATGATGAGGAACAAAAAAAATAAACCATGAATCAGCATCTTTATGAAACTAGGTTGTATAAACTTTAAAGTATGCTTTTCAGCTTTTTGGGTTCTTAAATATCTTCATGTAACCAAGTGATTTACAATCACACTGTATCACTTCACATTTTTAGATGCAGAGTTGAGACCTTCAGCAGTTTGTTTGTTTGTTTGTTTGTTTGTTTATTATTTAGTTATTTATTAAATTTATATCTCGCCCTTCTCCTCGAAGGGACTCAGGGCGATGAACAGCCGAGAATTAAAATGGCATACAATATAAAAGTTAAAATAATTAAAAATAAATTAAACAGACGCCCTAATTTAAAACCCCTAGCAATACAATTAAAAAACTAACCCATAAAACCTATTCAGGCCAGGCTGGCTTGCTGAAATAAAAACATCTTCAGGGCCTTACAAAAAGTGCGGAGATCCGGAATCAGCCGTATTCCGGGAGGTAGCTCGTTCCAGAGGGTGGGTGCTCCCACAGAGAAGGCTCTCCCCCTGGGGGCCGCCAGCCGACATTGCTTGACCGACGGAACCCTGAGGAGGCCCTCTCTGTAAAAGCATATTGGCCGGTGGGAGGTTATCGGTAGCAGCAGGCGGTCTCGTAAATACCCTGGCCCTAAGCCATGGAGCGCTTTAAAGGTGAGAACCAACACCTTGAAGCGCACCCAGAAGACCACCGAGAGCCAGTGCAGCTCGCGCAGGAGAGGTGTTATATGGGAGCGCCATGTCGCTCCCGTGATCACCCGCGCGGCCGCATTCTGGACCAGTTGGAGCCTCCGGGTGCTCCTCAAGGGGAGCCCCCTGAAGAGAGCATTAGCACAGTCCAGGCGAGAAGTGACGAGAGCATGAGTGACTGTGCATAAGGAATCCCGACTCAGAAAGGGGCGCAACTGGTGTATCAGGCGAACCTGATAAAAAGGCCCCCTGGCCACGGCCGTCATATGCTCTTCTAAAGACAGCCGTCAGGAGGACGCCCAAGTTGCAAGCCCCCTCTGTGGGTGTCAATGACTCGCCCCCAATAACCAGTGATGGCGCCAGTTGGCTATATCAGGATGCCGGCATCCACAGCCACTCTGTCTTGGAAAGGTTGAGTCGAAGGCTCTTCCTCCCCACCCAGACCCGCACGGCCTCCAGACACTAGAACATCACTTCAAGGGCATCGTTGGGGTGGTTTGGGGTGGAGATGTACAACTGAGTGTCATCAGCGTACAGATGGCATCGCACCCCAAATCCACGGATGATCTCACCCAGTGGCTTCACATAAATGTTGAACAGGAGTGGCGAGAGGACCGACCCTTGTGGCACCCCACAAACAAGGCACCTTGAGGTCGACCTCTGCCCCCCTGCCAACACAGACTGCGACCGGTCGGATAGGAGAACCACCACAACACGGTGCCTCCCACCCCCAATCCCTCCAGCCGGTGCAGCATGATACCATGGTCGATGGTATCAAAAGCCGCTGAGAGATCTAATAGCACCAGAACAGAGGAGCAACCCCTGTCCCGAGCCCTCCAGAGATCATCAACCAACGTGACCAATGCCGTTTCCGTGCTGTACCCAGGCCTGAAGCCGGACTGGCACGGGTCTAGAAAGATGGTTTCATCCAGGTACTGCGGGAGCTGTTGCGCAACCACATTCTCAACAACTTTCACAATAAAGCGAAAGTTGGAGACAGGACGGTAGTTAGCCATAACAGCCGGATCCAGAGAAGGCTTCTTAAGAAGGGGCCTCACCACCACCTCTTTCAAAGCAGGCGGCAGGAAACCCTCCCCCAAAGAAGCATTTATAATCCTCTGGAGCCAGCCTCGCGTAACCTCCCGGGTAGCCAGTACCAGCCAGGAGGGACACGGGTCCAGTAAACATGTGGTTGCGTTTAACCTCCCCAGAATCCTGTCCACATCCTCAGGAGTCACAGGATCGAACTCGTCCCACATAACATTCTCAAGACCCGCCTCAGCCACCCCGCCAGAATCTACTCAGTCAGAATCCAAGCCTTCCCGAATCTGAGTGATTTTATCGTGCAGATACTGTGCAAAATCCTCAGCCTGCCCTTGCAAGGGGTCCTCTCGCACTCCCTGATGTAGGAGGGAGCGGGTCACTCTAAACAAGTCGGCTGGGCGGTTATCTGCCGATGCAATAAGAGCGGAGTTTCAAAGCAGGTCTGTTGAGAGGCAGGATGAAATTGTATTAGGCTTGTCCAAGAGTCTACATTGCTTTCTAGATCCCATAGTAGAGTGTTTCTCAATCTTGGTTATTTTAAGATGTCTGGACTTCAATTTCCAGAATTCCCCTGCCAGCAAGCCTATGTGATCAGGAAACAAAAATCCCTTTTTGTGTAGCATGGGTTAAACAAGAATGCCTGTTTAACCCCAGATAATGGCCTATTCCTGAGGCTTAATATTATTATATTAAGCAATAAATGTATCCAGCAATATCAGTATTTTCAGTAATCTGCATTGTGAAATTTACCTTTATTTGAAAGCTTTTTTTCCCTACCTTCAGATCATGGTTGGTAGTTTTAGCAATTTCTACCTCCCTCATCAGTTTTAATCATTACTTTTAAAAATGTAGGTGCATCCAGTAATGTTCTCACTGTAATAGTGTCATAAATATTGTTACCATTTGATGGTTCATTGAGTGTCAACACCTCTGGATAAAGTTATTTTGTAAAATATAATAACAGTTGTATAAATGCTCAACTTGGAAGTGTTTCAGACTACTCTGCATTTGTCTGAGAAGCCTGTCCCTATTCATTCTTTATTCTATTGCTCAAGAAAACTGCAGCTCCTCTTTTCCATTGTCCAGCAAAAGGTTAGGATAAAGAGTAAAATAAATCACTTAAGGATTATACACAAAATGAGATACTGCCACTCCTGCTTGAAGAAGTTAAAGATGTTCCCATTCTAAACTTCAAAGTTCATTTCTAATTGAAGTACAGAACAGTATTCTCACCGCACCCTTCAACATAATAGCATTAATATTGGCAATAGGACAGAAACTACGTACTATTAACTGTAATACTTTATCCTCACATAGCAGTAATTTTTTAGCTTTATGGCATTTGAACACGTTGGCGTACCAGTGCCCCTTCTCCTTTGCCTTTAAGAGATATTTTACACTGTTTATTAAAGCAGGAATATCAGTTAGATATTTATATTTACTAACTTAGACGTTTCCCTCAATATGTATGTTTGTGTTCTACACAATTTTCTTGAAATAATATACAAGGCATATTATTCAATATTGATACATTTTCAAAATGTTTCTTATCTTCAGGAGAATGTAAGCATACAAAAAACCTACACTGAAATTATAAAAGACCCAGAGATTGTGAATAAAGCTTTCTAGTGGTTAAAGATAGATCCAACAAGGTGGAAAACATTTTTTAAGTTTAAGTAAACCCGTTTATTCACAGGGCGCCTAGCTGTATTCCTTTTATTGGTCCTCAGGGTACCATATAGACAACTTAGCCATTTAGTAGATTATAAACATTTTTAATTGTACCAAAATCACATTACACGAGGACAGTTAATGCATAGCTCACTATTTTAAATCTATTAGCAGAGATGTTCTTTACAATGAGTAAAAAGTGCAAGATATATTGTGCAAGTTTATCTAAGAGGAAATTTGGTTTTGTTTCTTGGAATGTATTTTACTTCCACTTTTGCTGAAATGGAGGGATGTTCCTAGATAGCCAACTATGAATACTATATTCTCAAAAGGATAGGATATTATAGCTTTTCCTCTTCTGTGAAGAAAACAGTCAGAAACAGCAGTGGAAAACGCTGCGTAAATTCCTCCAGGAAAACAGTGTCATCTGGGCCCACTGTGAAACTTTAGTAAGCACTAATTGCATAATAAAAACTTTGCCTACAAGCACCCCCGATTTCAGGCTTTTGATTTCAAAAATAAAAACACATTTATTTAAAGGCACTTTTGTCAATTTTTTTTCAATAAGGAATGTACACATGAAATATTGGGTCCAAATTTGTTCCATTGATTTTAAATTTCAATTATGTAAAATAAATGCATGAAACAACATAACTTTCCTGGTAAGGAAAATAATCCTATGTAAGCAAGCAGTGCAAGAAGAAGCTTCATAATATGTGACTAACAACAGTACACTGCTTCTGGCATAAAAAGGCCGGCATGGATACAAACAAGACCGCAGATCTATGTAAATGCCGTATAACTGGGAAAAGGCACAAGGCATGATTTGAGATTCTGTCCTCTGCGTTATTGTAGACTTCACTAGTCTTCTCCTCCACACAGCAGCAGAAGCGCATTTCTGTAGTCACCAGATGTATCTTTCTATAAAGGATCAACCAACAATGAGTCCATATATTTTCAAAAAAGGACCGTTTTTCGAGTATTGCTATTTGTATGACTATTCTCTAATCATATGAGGTACACATTCTATTAAATAAAGTATTTTTGTTCATCAGAAATCTACAGCTGCAAAAACAAAACTATCTACAAATACTACTAGTAGTAAATGGTAAGTACTAACAAAAAAAAGTTTAAATATGCTGTTACCCTTGATATAATGCCTACACAAGAATGAGTATTTAGATAGGCTAAGGAGGAATGATCAGGTAAGTCAGATTCAAGGTCACTCTCAGCTATAGAAGCTAATTAGGTGATTTGGGAGTAATCATTATCTCAGCCCTAAATGCCAAAGAGTTGTGGGTATAAATCTTGAGCTCCTAGAAGAAGAGTGGGACATACATTTTACATATAAATAAATAAAATATATAATAAAACAAACTATGATTAAAATTCTTCTCTTTTTATTACTGTAATCTAACCAGAAATAACTCAAAGCTTGGCAGACTGTAATACATAGACTCTTAAGAAAATTATCACATGAAGCAGCAGTATTTTCTGTAACAAATAATGTGAATTAAGAATCATGGGTAAGATAAAATTTACCTGAATTACATGGTGCAAACTTTTTGCAAAATCCCTTCTGAATGCCTGCCTGATATCAAGTAGATCTTTTTCACTCCTTGAAACCATAATTCTGATCAATGTATCATCATCAGTGCCTGCTCCCTAGTAAAACAAAGTTAAGTAATCAGTTAAGGGCACTGGACAGTAATTCTACCCAATTCTTTCCACTGGAGCCACTGAGACAGAATGTCTTATTCAACAAACCACAGTTAAAAATAAACGATGACTTAGCATGATATATGACATTTTTGCAACTCAAGAAGAACAATTCATTTTGTAGCTTTTATTGCTTTAATAACAAAAGTTCTTAAACTGTTGGACCCAATGACCCTTTTTCCCAGCTTTGAATACTGTCATTACCCTCATAAAAAAAGCCAGACTCTGTCAGTGTTATAGTAAGGACAATCCTAAATTGGATTCTCAACTTGCTAAGAAAGCAATTACAAATTGGTCCATTAGCTTCACTCTATGCACAAGTCAGAGTCTCCTAAACCACAAGATGAATGGCAAATAAATTTGATAAATAAAAAATATATACATTAGTCCCCTGGAGAAAATTACCTATAGTTTTAGAACCCCTGCTGTAATGCAACTTCAATGCGGGTAAAATAAAAATTGACCAAACAAAAAGACCAACAAAACTAAAAAATGATTACTTCTACATAGAAATTGCTGCAAGTTTTTAAGCAACATATTGAAAATGGATTATATAATGAACAACTCACATCAGATCAACTAATAATTACCACTCAATACTCAAATGTACATTTCAAATACTATATTGTATATGTTACAAACAGCAAGAGAGCTGAAAAATCCATAAAATGAAATGTTTTCCTCATTTTGTTTTATCTTCTCCTTTTCAAGTATCTCCAAGAGTAAATTGAGGCTGAAATCCTACAGATGTGTTCTTAAAATATAAAATTCACTGAAGCCAATCAGCCTTATTTCTGAATAAATATACATGGAATAACAAGCAAAAATATTTGCGTGCAAGAAAGTAACATAGATATTGTCAGTGCGAGATTGTTTAAATAGTAGTGCTTGAAGATGTTGACTTTATTTAAAAATGATAAATACTTACTTTCATTGCATAAAAGAGACATTCAGCAAAATAGGCAGGAACACTTCGGACACACTTCACTAGAAGAAAAACAATCTATTTGAATCACAAAATATTTTAACATTACTTTATCAGAAGACAAACAGCTATATAAATGGCATTTATTCTCCTAAACACAGCAAAGTAGTTTTCAAGTATTTACAATAAATTATTTGATCCACAATTTCTATCACACATTATTACCTACTTAAACTGGGAATTTAACAGAAACAACCCTTGACAATTCTCTGATCAGAACTTTAATGCAATCTTTGACACTTGATTTGCCTAAAGAAGACACAGATTAGTTTTTCATTTAACTGAAGGGTTTATGAGTAACTTTAAACCAGTTGTTCTCTTAATCCAACCCTCCTTATAGTAGAGGAATTGTACCATCAATACTTTGTACTATTGGGAAGTTTAATATAAACGGATTTCCAACTCATAGCAGATACAAACCAGTTAAATGTGTTTTTGGGAGTTAAGAAATGCCAATTTAACAGAATGCTACATTCTGACTGACTTAGCATTCTTCATCTTCATTTTTGGCATGTTGCTATACTTTCAAATTACTTCTCTTCTCTTCCCTTCCCCTTGTCCCCGTCCTCTCTTGTTCAGCATCCCAAGTCTGAAAAGATTAAACTTAGACTAACTTTATTGTCATTTTAAATGTACACTAATTGGCATACATTAAAATGAAATTTTGTTGCATACCGCTCTCAAAGTGTCACCACCTCCAATATACACTACATAAACTTGAGGAAAAAATATGCATATACCCACATAGAAATCCAGAAATATGCCCAGAAATATTGGGACATCGACACAATTTTAGCATCTTTGGCTCTATACACCACCACAATGGAGTTGGAATGAAACAAACACAATGTGCGTTAACTGCAGACTGTCAGCTTTAATTTGAGGGTATGTACATCCAACTCAGGTGAACGGTGTAGGACTTACAGCAGTTTGTATATGTGCCTCCCACTTATTAAGGGGCCAAAAGTAATGGGACAATTGGCTTCTCAGCTGTTCCATGGCCAGGTGTGTGATATTCCCTCATTACCCCAATTACAATGTGCAGATAAAAGGCCCAGAGTTCATTTCAAGTGTGCTATTTGCATTTGGAATCTGTTGCTGTCAACGCTCAAGATGAGATCCAAAGAGCTGTCACTATCAGTGAAGCAAGCCATCATTAGGCTGAAGAAACAAAACAAACCCATCAGAGAGATAGCAAGAACATTAGGCGTGGCCAAACCAACTGTTTGGAACATTCTCAAAAAGAAGGAATGCACCGGTGAGCTCAGCAACACCAAAAGACCTGAGAGACCATGGAAAACAAGTGTGATGGATGACCAAAGAATTCTTTCCCTGGTGAAGAAAACACCCTTCACAACAGTTGGCCAGATCAAGAACATTCTCCAGGATGTAGGTGTAAGTGTGTCAAAGTCAACAATCAAGAGAAGACTTCACCAGAGTGAATACAGAGGGTTCACCACAAGATGTAAACCATTGGTGAGCCTCAAAAACAGGAAGGCCAGATTAGAGTTTGTCAAACAACATCTAACAAAGCCCTCACAGTTCTGGAACAAGATCCTATGGACAGATGAGACTAAGATCAACTTGTACCAGAGTGATGGGAAGAGAAGAGTATGGAGAAGGAAAGGAATTGCTCATGATCCTAAGCATACCACCTCATCAGTGAAGCATGGTGGTGGTAGTGTCATGGCGTGGGCATGTATGTCTGCCAATGGAACTGGTTCTCTTGTATTTATTGATGATGTGACTGCTGACAAAAGCAGCAGGATGAATTCTGAAGTGTTTCGGGCAATATTATCTGCTCACATTCAGCCAAATGCTGCAGAACTCATTGGACGGCACTTCACAGTGCAGATGGACAATGACCCAAAGCATACTGCAAAAACAACCAAAGAGTTTTTGAAGGGACAGAAGTGGAATGTTATGCAATGGCCAAGTCAATCACCTGACCTGAATCCCAGTGAGCATGCATTTCACTTGCTGAAGACAAAACTGAAGGGAAAATGCCCCAAGAACAAGCAGGAACTGAAGACAGTTGCAGTAGAGGCCTGGCAGAGCATCACCAGGGATGAAACCCAGTGTCTGGTGATGTCTATGTGTTCCAGACTTCAGGCTGTGATTGACTGCAAAGGATTTGCAACCAAGTATTAAGAAGGGAAAGTTTGATTTATGATTATTATTCTGTCCCATTACTTTTGGTCCCTTAACAAGTGGGAGGCATATATAAAAAACTGCTGTAAGTCCTACACCGTTCACCTGAGTTGGATGTACATACCCTCAAATTAAAGCTGACAGTCTGCAGTTAACGCACATTGTGTTTGTTTCATTCCAACTCCATTGTGGTGGTGTATAGAGCCAAAGATGTTAGAATTGTGTCGATGTCCCAATATTTCTGGACCTGACTGTATATTATATGACACAGAGAAACAACAGTCTAGTTCACATGTATACATGTACATGGCAAAAAAAAAAAGAGAGAGAGAGAGAGTAGACCCAGCAGAGCTACCTGCAACATGCATAGTAACATGGTTATCACCAACCCACAGCCTCTCAGGGAACTTGTCCTTTTACATGGGCCAGCCAGCTAAGAACTTCCAAAGTTCCTGGCTAATATGGCCATGCCACTACCCTCCTCCATTGACTGGCTAACTGGTGACCAAGCAGAAACTTCACAATTAAAGGGGCTTTATCTGAGCAGTCGCGAGGCAGAAATGGTGACACTGCTTAGGAGTCATCAACTACCTGGGGGGAATTAGCTGTGCTTTGGAGCATATTTGTCCCAAAACGTATTTGGAGCACACACAGCCATATGCCAATAATCATGCTACTACTGCTTAGGTGACTATGGGTGGTACCTGCTCCTTGTATGGTATTTATTTATTTATTTATTGGTTCGATTTATATGCCGCCTTTTTCTGGAGACTTAGGGCGGCTTACAATGCATTAAGCAATAGCCTTCATACTTTTGTATATACCTGCTTAGTGGGGCTTTCGCCCCCCCCCCCCAAGCAGGGTTCTTTTTTATACAAAGTCAGCTTATAACCATCAATTTCACAGCTGCTCAGCCCAGTGCCTCTTGGGCTTGCAATAAGGGGCTTTAAACCATATCTATAACTTACAGAGCAATAGAACTGATGTCTGCAGTGCAGATGCTTAGTCCAAAGACTCTATAACTTGTCTGAAGGTCTTCCAGATTGGGCAACTTTGGAGTATAATGTCAGCAATCCATAAACCACCCAGCCTGGAAGTTCTTTGGCCAGAGTTGCAGGAAAAAACTGACAGGAAACTTCTCCTACAACACTGTCCTCAAAGTGATTTGAGGCCGCCCACTTAGTTAATAGAATCTATGTTGTTAGATAACATAGCCCTAGTCTACAGTCATGGCCGTAAATGTTGGCACCCCTGAAATTTTTCCAGAAAATGAAGTATTTCTCAAGAAAAGTATTGCAGTAACACATGTTTTGCTATACACATGTTTATTCCCTTTGTGTGTATTGGAACAAAACCCCAAAAGGGAGGAAAAAAAGCAAACTGGACATAATGTCACACAAAACTCCAAAAATGGGCTAGACAAAATCATTGGCACCCTTTACTTAATATTTGGTTGCACACCCTTTGGAATAAATAACTGAAATCAGTTGCTTCCGATAACCATCAATAAGCTTCTTACACCTCTCACCCAGAATTTTGGATCACTCTTCCTTTGCAAACTGCTCCAGGTCTCTCTTATTAGAAGGGCGCCTCTTCCCAACAGCAATTTTAAAATCTCTCCACAGGTGTTCAATGGGATTGAGATCTGGACTCATTGCTGGCCACTTCAGAACTCTCCAGCGCTTTGTTGCCATCCATTTCTGGGTGCTTTTTGACGTATGTTTGGGGTCATTGTCCTGCTGGAAGACCCAAGATCTCTGATGCAAACCCAGCTTTCTGACACTGGGCTCTACAGTGCGACCCAAAATCTGTTGGTAATCCTCAGATTTCATGATGCCTTGCAAGGCACTCAGTGCCAGAGGCAGCAAAACAACCCCAAAACATCAGTGAACCTCCACCATATTTCACTGTAGGTACTGTGTTCTTTTCTTTGTAGGCCTCATTCCGTTTGCGGTAAACAGTAGAATGATGTGCTTTACCAAAAAGCTTTATCTTGGTCTCATCTGTCCACAAGACATTTGCCCAGAAGGATTTTGGCTTACTCAAGTACATGTTGGCAAACTGTAGTCTTGCTTTTTTATGTCTCTATGTCAGCAGTGGGGTCCTCCTGGGTCTCCTGCCATAGCGTTTCATTTCATTTAAATGTTGACGGATAGTTCACGCTGACACTGATGCTCCCTTAGCCTGCAGGACAGCTTAAATTGCTTTGGAACTTGTTTGGGGCTGCTTATCCATCATCCGGACTATCCTGCGTTGGCACCTTTCATCAATTTTTCTCTTCCGTCCACGCCCAGGGAGATTAGCTACAGTGCCATGGGTTGCAAACTTCTTGATAATGTTGCGCATTGTGGACAAAGACAAATCTAGATCTCTGGAGATGGACTTGTAACCTTGAGATATTTTTCCACAATTTTGGTTCTCAAGTCCTCAGACAGTTCTCTCCTCCTCTTTCTGTTGTCCATGCTTAGTGTGGCACACACAGACACACAATGCAAAGACTAAGTGAACTTCTCTCCTTTTTATCTGCTTTCAGGTATGAGTTTTATATTGCCCACACCTGTTACTTGCCCCAGGTGAGTTTAAAGGAGCATCACATGCTTGAAATAATCTTATTTATCCACAATTTTGAAAGGGTGCCAATGATTTTGTCCAGCCCATTTTTGGAGTTTGTGTGACATTATGTCCAATTTGTTTTTTTCCTTCCTTTTTTGGTTTTGTTCCAATACACACAAAGGGAATAAACATGTATATAGCAAAACATGTGTTACTGCAATACTTTTCTGTGAGAAATACTTAATTTTCTGGAAAAATTTCAGGGGTGGCAACATTTACGGCCATGACTGTATACAAGTTTAAGATTAATCAAGAATAGGACTATACATTACCAATTGCCAGAAGCAGTTTTTCAAGTGGACCAGATGTTTCACGATCAATTGTTTCTTCAATTTGAAAACCAGAAATAGTCATGTATTTGTCAAAAACTGAAAGAATAAAAGAGAAGTAAAAGTAGTATCTACATTTTAATTATTACATATTACTTACTTTTAGCTTCTTCAAACAAGCTTATAAAACACACATCTAAACTCATACACATTCTTCAACATATGAGCAGGACAATTAAAGTCAACTACAAAAGGGGAAAATTTAAATATACAAAAATAACATTCTAGCTTAGTGTGTATTTATCTATTTATTAAAGTCATTATTAAAAACACCCATCATTACTCTTCTTAGTACTACTCACCCTTCCTTAAATGAGATATACTCCGAGTTCCCAAAATGGTGATAAATTTTTCTTCATCTGTTCCCCATTTCAGTTCCCCAGCTCTAAACAGCTCCTGTTAGAATAAAAAGAAATTTCATTATTATTAATGAAAAGAAATAGTAAGATTTTTCTGTGTTCTACATAAAACCAAGGGTCATAAAGACAACACTCATCTTAGATAAGGGTCCAATATTAGATTACGAGTTTACCAGAGGACGTTTGCACCATCCTTAACACAACTAGTATTTTTGCATTCATTCTTTTGGCCACTTCAATATGATTCCCAATTAGTCTTCCCAATACTGCTACTCTCCAAATGTGAGGGCCTTCAACTCCAATCTTATTTAACCAATCTCAGTAAGAACCATTTTTGTCCTTTCTAATTTTTTCATGAGACAACAGCTTCACTTTGTGGAATGCAGATGATGCATCATGTGACGCTTCATGATAATAATTCAAATATTTTCTAAAATTATATATATATATATATGCAAGTTTTGGTGTATTCGGGTCTTTTCCCATGTATGATTGAGAACATCTTGGCGACGTTTCGATGAGCTCTCACTCTTCATCTTCAGGCTGGTGCCTTCGGCTTCATGAATGTGCGAGCAAAGCTAGCTGAAGGCACCAGCCTGAAGATGACAAGTATATATATTTGTTTATGTAAGTTTTCACGGGTATATATGTGTGTACAATTAATATCTCGGGTTTCTTCCCGTGTAATTGTAAACATATCCTTAAAAGGGTAATAGTGACGTTTCGACAAAATTGGTTCTTAATTAAGAATCAAACCGAGAACTTCAGCTAGATGATCATGAATGTGATTTCGTCGAAACGTCGCTACTACCCTTTTAAGGATATGTTTACAATTACACGGGAAGAAACCCGAGATATTAACTGTACACACACACACACACACACACACACAAACGTATACATATACATACATACATACATATGTATGTGTATGTATATATGTATATGTATATGTATATGTATATGTGTATGTATATGTATATGTATGTATGTATGTATGTACTTCTCTCTAGCCAAGTTCTTCCTACATAAACCAAGATTTTTATAGAGCCCTAGTTCAGTGAAATCCCAATCCACTAGTTTCTAGGCTTTTTTTCAGCAGCCAGCAAGCTCCATGCTACCCATTGGGAGACTAAGGAGATTAAGATAGATCTATTTCAGATTTATAAACCCTCATCAGTTAGCCACACCTTCATCCCATGTATCCTCCCTGTAAAAAAAAAAAAGCCTAGAAACTAGTGGATTGGGATTTCACTGAACTAGGGCTGCATAAAAATCTTGGTTTATGTAGGAAGAACCTGGCTAGAGAGAAATACACATAAAGATCTACGAAAAGAAAAGAAAAGAAAAGAGAAAAGAAAAGAAAAGAATATATATATTACACAAAGAAGATATTCATGTACAATTTTTTAGCTGGCACAATACTAAGATCTGTATCAAACAAGGCATCAAAAGTATAGAACAAACAATGTGTGAAGGCAAGAACAACATATAGGTGGCCAATTTTGTCTTCTTTTTTCTGTGGGAGCATACATTTCTCAACCATTTAAAACTTAAATATCTGTTGACAGAAAACTATCTATCTAACTATGAAGAAACAGTTAAATTACTATAATTAACTGTAAAGCTTATCTGATTTAAGAAGAAATATGAAATTCTATGAGCAACAAAATTATTGGTTGCTACCACTCCTTTTTCGCAATTGTAAACCAAATATTAACAGAACAATGAAACATTATTCACTGGAATCTTTGCTTCCCTAAGATTCCTGGAACACTTATATGCTCTGAATTAAAATTACTTTGAAATAATGTTAGGCAAGTAGTTTAGCACTCCTTCTTTTAAATCCTTCATACACTCTGAGTAATATTAATTATATGTCATACATCAAAATCAACCAGTACAATATAGTACCATCGTTTCCATCTGGTGGTTTCCCATATATATTTGACTTCCAACTCCTACAATCTAAAGCCCTTAATACTGACAATTATATAATACTGATATACCAAGTTATAAAAAAAAAAGTGAGACACCCGTATTTAGCAGAACCTCTCTGCAAATAAAGCAAGCTTGAACATTCCTTCTCCTTTTCCTATTTCATATAAAGATACCAACTGGAGTTACAGGTTAAAAAGTAACTAGTTTTGCTGAGTAGATGCCAGCCCCAGGTAGTTACTTAGACTTCAAGAAACTGGACCTCCAGGTCTATAACAATAGACTTATTGTATAGTTGGGTAAGTTGTAAGTTGTCTCCTGTTCAAGTCCTTTTAATTATGGCTGATTCAGCTTGCCTTTTTATGATCAATTAAGGTCAGTTAGATGCTGCCACTTACTTAGATAACAATTTATAGATTTCAGTAAAAAAATAATGTATCCTGTGCAGATCTCCAGGGCAGCATTTCAAACTGATGTCTTTTGGAGACATGAAAGTGCAAAACATATCCCTTATTTCCAATTTTTAAAAGGGGATATAAATTATAAACTATTTAAGCTCTTATTACCAACATTTTCATTTTTCCAGCATACCATGTTCCAGAGATATTTTGAGGAATGGAGTCAAGTGTCTCAATTTTTAATGTTTCTAAAACTAAATGTTTACTGTCTTAAAAACCTACTTGCAGACACACATAAACATTCAAACTAGAAATAATTTACCTCAGATAGTTTGAGAATGGAACCATACAATTCAAGGAGACATCTGGGATCTAGCACTGATTCCAAAAAGTGATTCATTTATTTACTTCTTTATTGTGTACATATACTTATTTAATATTCACTTATTTATAATGCAGTAATTATACAATTATTGCTCTTCATACAAGGGTAAAAAATAGCTAGAATTCCTGGCTTCTTTACAATAGACATTTAACTGAAAAAATTGCCTGTATTTTTTCCATACTAGCATCAAGCTTGTTCAATCACTTGAGATCTCTTACTTTCTAATGTCCTGATGGTGCCATTTTAGGTATGTTTTGGTGAAACAGAAAGAGGGAATCTTTACCTACCTGAGCATCTTGCTCAATTAGACTTTCTTTAATTTGGCCATCAGGGTCTCTGTTAGCCTAAATGGAGTACAAGAAAAAGATTTATGATTCTGTGAATCAAGAGTATAATTAGGTAGTATTTAAAAATCAGTGGTTATTATGTCATGGTCAAGTATATCTGGATTCTTTCTTTCTTTTTTCTTTCTCTTCCTTCCTTCCTTCCCTTCCCTTTCTTCTTTCTTTCTTAGCATATGCTTTGCACAGTGGTGGGAT
This sequence comes from Arizona elegans, assembly GCA_022577455.1. Classification (NCBI taxonomy): domain Eukaryota; kingdom Metazoa; phylum Chordata; class Lepidosauria; order Squamata; family Colubridae; genus Arizona; species Arizona elegans. The sequence continues at coordinate 33,519,383 of JAKOOJ010000009.1, read as the reverse complement.
TCAATTTTTTTAACAACCGGTTCTGTGGGCGTGGCTTAGTTGGGGGTATGGCTAGCTGGTCATGTGACTGGGTGGGTGTGGCTAGCTGGTCATGTGACCAGGTAGGCGTGACTATGTGCATAGGGACTACCCAGAGGGCTGAAAAAAGTGATTTCTGACAGGTCTTCGCACTTTTGATCAGTCCTCACCCTTATGACTGGTCATCATTTATGCCCATTGTAGCATTCTTAACAACCATGTCACTCATTTCACAACTGCTTCTCTTCACCATGGTGACAAGATAGGGCGAAAAATGTAAAATGTGAGGACAGTCATAAGTTCGAGGAGTGGTCAAAAGTGCGACGACCAGTCAAAAATAACTTTTTCAGCCCTCTGAGTAATCCATATGCACAAAAGGATATAGCAATAGAGAGGGATGAAGGAAGGAGAAGAGAGATGGAAGAAAGAAGGAGAGAGAGGGAAGGAAGAGAAGGGAGGAAGGAAGGGAAGGGAAATTAAAGTAGGAGTGAGGGTAAGAGAGGGAGGAAGAGAGGAGGAGAAGGAGAAAGGAAGAGGAAGTAGGGAGGAGGAGAAGCGGAGGGGAAAGAAAGTAAGAAGGAAAGAAAAGAGAGAGGTGGTAGGTTTGAGGAGAAAGATTGCTATACAGTAAAAAAGATGAAATGGAAGAAAGGCAACCCCAAACAAATATAAAGATATTAAGATAAAGAATGAATTGTTAAACTTTAAAGAATAAAAGAGAACAAATATGAATAAATAGCAATAATTAGAAACACACATACAAACATACAATGTATTTTCTTTGAACAGAGTATTTGGCCGGTTCACAAATTTAAACAGTGTTTAGTCATTTCAATTAAATTTACAATTTCTATATTTCCTTTTTGCCATATTTATTCCTTATCTATTTTTTAAAAAAACCAATATTACCCTTCATCCTCATCTCTAATCTTAATCAAATTCAATTTTTCCTTTTTATTCTATATTATATCCCTTCCCATTGTCATCTATTTTTATATCCATCCTCACATTGGTTAATTATGTAATATTACAGTTGTCTAATATAAATTCAACATTTTAATATAAATCAATTAATTATATAACTTTTTTGTATATTAATCAATATGAACATGAATATTCCAATTATTTCCATGCAATCCAATTTCTTACAAATCAATTAATTATATTTACCAATAATAATAAACCAAATAATTTCCCCCCTATATTCCTCCAAACCACAACTTAACCATTTCTGCTTTCAACACAATATACAATTAATAGTATCTCAATTATTACAATTCCCTAGTTAATAGAGCTTTTTTTCTTTTGTGTTTTAAAATCTTGAACTCTCCTCTTTTTCCCTAAATTTCCCATTGTTTGCACCTATCTTTTTTGGTGAGGAAAAAGAAAAGAAATCTGCCTGCCTAATTTTCCAACGTTGCAGCAAACAGCAAAGCCAACAGCCTGCTTTACTTTCAGTTTCATTTTTCAGCATAGCTAGGGGGGAAAAAAATCTGGTCCAGTACTCTTTGCAAGCAAGCAGCAGAGCCCAGAGCAAAACAGCTGACAGCAAATCAGCTGAGAGTCGGGAGGCCGATCTAATCAACGGGCTAATTAACCTATGCTGAAGCTCTGCGGGCCAATAAAATTTCAAAAAAAACCCGAAACGTTTGTTAAATTGCTGGCTCCCCCGCCCCTCGCCCACCACTATTTATTGGCAATAAACAGTGGTGTGGAGGGGCGGGGTAAGGGGTTGGGCGAGCCAGCAATTTAACAAATGGTTCGGTCGAACCGTCTAGAACTGGCAGAATCCCACCACTGGCTTTACACATAGCCCAAGTGATTCCTGTACAATAGTGGATACTAACTAACCTGAACCCTATGGCAAAGTGCCCTAAACTACTAGTGCTATTAAAAATGCAGCCACAACTAGAAGATGTGTATCCAAAAGGACAAAAAGATGGAAGTCAACTCAAGACTAGAGATAAAAAACAAAAATATCAACGCATCCATGGTACTACTTTTGTCATAATTTGGAAAAGAAAGATACATCAGGTTAGTTATCTTGCAGCTCCAGAGAGGCATGTGACTTCCAAACCATCTCTATCCATTCACCTACCCTTCCTTTCTTCTTCTTCAACAAAAACCCCTAGCCTGCAGTTATGTTTCCGAAGTCCAGTCCCAAATATCCAAGGAACACAAGTTAATATAAGAGCAGGTCAATTTCTGACCCATTTATCTGATTTCAATCTTAGGAGCTTACTTGTAGAAGAACTACCAACATTCGCTGATAGTAGCCAGAAGTATCTGATGTGATATGATCTTCTAAATCGGCTTCATATTCTGGAAAGAAAATAAAACACCATATGCATTATTAAACAAAATTTGAAGTTAAAAATAAAAACATTCCAGTTGTTAAGAGTTATACATGACTAAGTGTTTCCTTTATTCAAAAGCCATTCATTTTAAATTTCAGAATGGCATAAGTAGTTATCCCTGCATAGAACATATTGTATTGAGAAAACTGGCTAAAAGATCTAAGCCTCCACAAATTCTCCACCCCAGAAACATGCCACACTCCCATACCCAAAAGTTACCTTCCTGATAAACGTGCTTTATATTCCTGATTTCAGCAGGTGTCCGAGATGCAAGAATTTCAGTCAAGACTTGTTCATCAGTTCCTGCCCCCTGAAATCAATGCAATGTTCATGAAATCGTATCATTTTTCTTAGTACGGTATTAACAACCAAATTGATTTACAGTTCTTTCTACAATTCTGCTTTTATGCTGCCATACCAAATCAAAAAATTTACTTTATAACCAAAATGTAAAGAAATACTAGCATAACTCCAATATGTTTGAAATAAATCCATAACGTTCAAGAATGCTTATTTCTTAGTTCAAAAATGCCTAATCATATGATCCATAAGGGTGGGGGAACCGACATAAATAGATTCCAAATGATTCATACAGGAAATGTGGCAAGGCTTACTGCTGAAATTTGAATTCCTGTTAGTCCTTTCGTCCAACAGATTTTTCTGAGCAGTTTTTTTAGTTCAGAAAAGTTCAGATTGCTTTTCTTTCCTTTATATCTTGTTCTAAGGTATTCCAAGCGTCTAGGTATGCAGTGAGACAGCAAATATTTCACCTCAGATGCAAAGGTTACTATGTTCTTAAGCCCATTTTTCATTCACTTTCTATATGTACATCTCCTGCCAACTCTTGGAGTGAATAAGAGAAAAATTAAAAACTTTTGGCAGTAGTAGAATTTTGTTACTATTGTTTATTTGTTAAGTTATAAATTATAAATTAACAACTGCTTAATAAAAATGGACTTTTGTTGTTATAATTAACAAATCTGTCTGCCAGGATTGCTTTTTGAACATTTGAACATTAATTGTCATATTTTTTCAGCAAGTAGTAAAACCATCTTATGTTTAATGAAGGAAACTGTATTATGAAACTGTATGACTTGTGATACTTCCTGGTGGATTCCCCATTGACTTTTCCGTTCAGAAGTCATTTGGGAAGATCATAAAAGAAAATCCTATGACCGAGAGGATGGTATGACAGTTTAATATCATAAGTCACTTTTTTAGTGCCATCATTATTACTAATGGTCGCTAAACATTTCAATCTTGGTTTATTTGATAATATTAATGAGAAATGGCTGGTTTCAATAATAACATGCAGCATACAAAAACACCCAATACTTAAAAATTCATATTATACTAAGCGGGATTCATTTTAACTGTGGTTGATGAACAAGGGACACTGGCTGGGTTCACATATCACACTAAGGAGAAACAAAGGCGACATTATAGCATAGCACAATTTAGAAACTTGGAAAAAATGGCTAAACTTTCCAGTGTGATCTAAGGGTTCTGGGGTATCAACAGGGTTGCCAAGGGATTATATAAAACCCATTAGTTTGAAGTCACCCACTATAGCCTTGGAAATTACTTTCAGAGAATGGGATCCCAAACAAGATCTTTATCACAGCATGTAGATAGGTTGGTAAAGGAGAAAATGGCCCCTCTTCAGATATCCAGATAACTACCATTTCTCACCCTGTCAGGATCCCATAAATGCACCTACACTTACAAAGAGATGGATAATAGTCATGAGTTTTCCAGATGGAAACTTCCTGACAAATGTCTAGTTCTAGTTCCTGAAGTAGAAAAGAAAAAACTAGTGCAATTGAATGGTCCAGGACAAATAGTCAATGGCTGCTTGTTCTAAACTTCAAAAGCTAAAGAGATCTAGTCACTCAGCAATCAATATGAAATTAACAGTACATTTTTAATCATTAACACAGAGTGACTGCCATAAAATTCCTTTCCAAAGTTCCCAGCTGCTTCTGTGGGAGAGAAGAGGAAGACAAATCACCTGATTTCCCAACCTACTTCTCTTCTTTCTTGTGTCCAGCACCTTCTTGATGTTGTCACTTGAATAAAATCCTAAGTGTTAGGGTTTTTTTCCTCTGATTCAATAAGTTAAACTGTATCTATCTTCCTTCAAATATTAGCATTAAAAATCAATATTTGGCTGCAATACTACATACCACGAAATTACCTACTATCACAAGGTTCCATGGAATACTTTGGAATTGAATGACAGCATAAAACTATCAACAAAAATATTGTTATCCACGACTTGCATATTACAGAACTTGCACATTCAGTTGAATTAATCAAATAGAAGTTTCTTGCTATTATGAGCCTTTAATGATTGGGACTGCAGCAAAATGTTTCAGTATGAAACGATTTTGTTCAGGTGTGCTTATTCGCCATTTAATTCCACTTTTATCATCTTTTTTTGCACCAACCATCAAATAGCAACTATCTAATGAGCATCTACCCTCTTAAGAAATTGGGGACGGCAGTGTTTCTCCTATTTGTGAATTTATTCCTCTGAATGGGTAGCATCAATACTGCTGATTCATTCATTCTACATTTATACACTTACATGCTTAGTCAATTCCTTATCACACACTTTACTTTTGTTACTGGGATTATTCAAAATCCCAGGTCATTATGTTTTGTTTAACAAAATATAATTTACAGCAATATGTAAATATAGTCCATGTGTCTGATCCTCCCTTCCAAAGATACTTCTTTCCATTCAGTTTCTATTTACTGTTTTTTTCTTTTTTCTTTTCTTTTCTTTTTTTTTTTTGTCAATTCTGGGGGTACTGAGCAACTGTCATTCTTTTCCAAAATCTTTTTCTTTCCCTTTTCAATTTCATGGGTCCTAATCTCTCTCCCCCTCTCTCCCCCCCCCCCTCTCACACACACACACACTTGCCATTTTAATTCAGTAAGCAGAAACATTCAAAATATCCTTCAAAATATCAAATGATGGCAAAAAAAGAATAAAAGTTGGCTATTATCTTCAAATACAGTTTGCCTTTTTTTGTAAGCATTTAGCCGATTCCTATCCTGGACAGAGATTTCCTCTGCCCCTTCTTTACTTCTTTCTATACAGTATATTTAATTAAAACAAAACAGTTGTAAGCAGCTGCTTAAAAACCACCCAATAGATGCAAAGCATCATAAACTGAAATTCAATCATCAATGTAACTTAAAAGGTGCATTGTTACCTGAACATTATATTATGCATAGTTTTATAACAACACTCTTATTCAAACCCACAGGTAATGCTAAAATCTGTTGATTTGAAAATATATTTTATTACAATGAAAACTAACACTATAACCGAACAGATCAATTGTCATAACTATTAACATCAGAATTAAAAGGAAAGAATCCATTCTAAATAAACAAACTTTTTAATTTAAAGTTGTGCCGTTCATTTTACCTTAATGGCATGTTTTAGTGCATGTGCATCATAAATCCGTTCAGGTCTCATCAGGGAAACCATGAGCGTCTCCAGTTTGCCTGTAAGTTCCGATTTAAGGTCATCGATTAAATCCTAAATGACAGAATGAAGAATGAGTAATTAATGAGAAATGTGTAATAATACTATCTTTCAGTTCTAGTTATTGCATCTAGAACTTGCCTTATTAATATTCCATATAAATGTATGGAGATGTGTGTGTGTGTGTGCGCGCACACACACACACACAGTTTCTCCAAAAAGAACCTTGAAAACCTTGAGAACCTTGAAAAGGCCTATCACGTTTTCGAGCGCATGAGATCAAATTAAGCCCCACCCACAAAATTAGCCCTAATTAAGACCCCACCCACCCCGGGGTGCAGGGGGTGGGATGAGGCACACAGGTAAAAAATAAACTAGGGTGGGGATGGGGGGTGGAGCTACCCTAATTACCAGGCCTCACAGACTCCACCTGCCTTGTTTTTTTCTGCAGCTGCTTCTTCTTTGGATCCGGAGCTCTGTTATCGGCTGCAGATGCCTTCCACCAGGCATCTGAATGCAAAATGGAGATCAGGGCGATACGTGCGAGTGGTGGCAAACGGCCGCAGAAGAAGTGGACCAGCAGCGGGCTCCTGCTGGGCAGGACTGTTGGTGCCACTACCGCAATGCGAGTCAATGATTAGAACCCTCCAAAAAGAAGGCCTAGCCATTTTTTCAGTGGTCAAAAGAAAGTAAGACCCGGCCTTCTCTTTGGAGAAACAATCTTTCAGTTCTAGTTATTGCATCTAGAACTTGCCTTATATAAATGCCTTATATAAATGCATGGAGGTGTGTGTATGTGTACACAGAAATGAAAAGTAAGAGAAATAAACAAGTAATAACCAGCCAACCAAAAACAATAACCATCGTGAAATATCTATAATATGAAAAAGCACAAGTAGAATCCTTACCCGGCCAAAAAGAGTTTTAAATTGTACTGCAATTTCCTGGCGTTGAGCATTGGTTCTGCCCGTTAGAACCTTCAAGATTGGATCTTCATCAGTTCCTTAAATTATGCAAGTTAAATAAAATCATTCATTGAAAGAACAGCAATAGTTTATGAATGAATGTAAAGGAACACATTAGGTATGTTCACATAGTTCTATTCTTGAAATCATCTCTTACTTGGAAAACTCTATATTAATGTAAAGGTAGTCCTCACTTCTTAAGTGACCACAACTGGGATCGGCAACTCAGTCATTAAGGAAAGCACTCACTAAGTAAAACATTGTGATTTTACAGTTATTTCAGCTTTCCTTTGCTTTACATCCCCGTGAAGGCCATAAATGCAAGGATTGGTCTCAAAGCTACCTTTTTGTCACCACTGTACCTGTGAGTCAGTTACTGCTTTTCAAATTCACTGCCTGAGCATCTTTTAAAAGAAAAAAAAAGCAAAAACTAGCAGTAGAACTTAAAGTAATTCTGAGTGACACCACATAATTAGGTAGCCAATTGGATTTAATTATGTGACAACTTTCACAACAGAAGGCATGTGTATGTACCCTCATTCAAAAACAAAAAATAAAAAACAAAACTATGAACAAGATTGCACAGCTAACTGGATTTGAATAAGCAAGCACTACTGATTAGCAAAAACTTTCATAGAAGTGTTTCCTCCACATTTCAACACGCCGTTTGCCTCCATATTTTTTGGAGACTAAACCAATATACGTGGTGGAATCTCCAACTAGACTGAAGGAAGTGTTAAGAGGGGGCTGAGCTTGGAGTTCTTGCACTGCAGGAAGTGGCACAGGTCTGACCTCCCCTAGAGTCATCATTATTATTATTATTATTATTATTATTATTATTTATTATTTTATTTTATTTTATTTATTATTTTATTTTATTTTATTTTATTTTATTATTTTATTTTATTTTATTTTATTTTATTTTATTTTATTTATTTTATTTTATTTTATTTGTATACCATCTTTCTCCAACAGGACTCAGGGCAGTGAACAGCCATGGTAAAACACAACATATAAAATTTAAAAGCAGTTTGAAAGACATTAAATAATTTTGGCCATCAATTTAAAACAACCCAGTTAAAACCAATTACAAATTAAAACCGCAAGGATGGGATCAAGCCAGTCCGGCTAGATGAAATAGATGTATTTTCAGGGCCCGACGAAAAGTCCGGGCCTTATCTGACCATTCCCAAAGAAATGCAGTCAATCTGGCAAGATTTCTTGCAACATATGTGAATAGCGATAAAGCTTCTTTTGGAGACTATCCCCAAGTGATTCTGGATGCTTGAGCCTGACAGTATAAATCAACAAGTTTGAATAAACCATCTGTTTCGTATTCACTATCTGGCCTTCAGAATTTGTTTTGTATTAATAAAAGTTAAGATAAAGTTAAATCAATATTTCTTTTGTATAACTAAAAGTTAAGATAAAGATAATGAGACAGTCATTAACTTTTCAGGAACTTCAGTTTTTTAAAAAACCTAAACACTGAAACAACAATTCTATTGTCTTGAAAAAGATTCTACATAAGCTTTTTTCAAAAGGCAACTGTGTTTTCTTGGTTTTTTTCTTTGAAAACATTTCACTTCTCATCCAAGAAGCTTCTTCAGTTCTTTGGGGAAAAATCTTTTGGGACAGCCATGACCTGAATGATTAAGAATCTCCATAGACATTCTACATCGTACAATTGAAATAATGTTGAAATGTAGAGGTTAATAGTTACATATATGATTACAGATTAATATTAACATATACTATAGTTACATATACTATCCAACCTGGGTAGTATATCCAAGGAGCCCTGGTGACACAGGGGAATGCAGTATTGTAGGCTCTGCCCACAGCCTGACATTTGATCCTGACGCGGCTCAAAGTTGACTTAGCCTTCCATCCTTTTGAGGTCAGTAAAATGCAGAGCCAGATTGCTGAGGGCAATATGCTGTCATTGTAAATTGCCCAGAGAGTGCTGTAAAGCACTATGGGGTCTAATTACTATTTATATATGAAAACTTTTAGGCAGCACCATTTAATAATTCAGAAAAACTAGAACATGTTCAAAGAGTAACAGTGGCAACAAGACAGTGGTGAAATCTAAAAAAAATTACTACCAGTTCTGTGGTGTGGCTTGGTGGGTGTGCCTTGGTAGGCGTGGCAGGAGAAGGATACTGCAAAATCCCTCCCCACTCCAGGGGAAGGATATTGCAAAATCTCCATTTTATTCCCCACTCCAGGGGAAGGATATTGCAAAATCTCCATTTCCTCCCCATTCCAGGGGAAGGATATTGCAAAATCTCCATTCCCACCCCACTCTGGGGCCAGCAGGAGGTGGTATTTGCTGGTTCTCCGAACTGCTCAAAATTTCCGCTACCAGTTCTCCAGAACCTGTCATAACCTGCTGGATTTCACCCTACACAAGGGGACTATGAAGAGATACTGAAGAAACTGGCAATGATTTAATTTGGATTCTTATACTATATAAGGGATTTGTTTCAATGGCCTAAATGGTCCCTTCCCATTCTAATAACTGTTTTCTCAATGTGTCATCCTGGGCGGCTCAAGGTTGACTCAGGTCTCCATCCTTCGGAAGGTTGGTAAAATGAGGAGCCAGATTGTTGGGGACAATATGATGACCCTGTAAACCACTTAGAGATGGCTGTAAAGCACTATGAAGTGGTATATAAGTCTAACTGCTATTGCTATTAATGTCTGCTTACGCAAATACCAATGAAAATAATGCCAAGCCAAAGCAAAAAGAGAACTTGGTGACCATACTGATATATTTCTGATCCTGCCAGTAGACCATTTTAAGGTCTATTTTCAATTTTATCTCACATCCAATCAGAATCCTGTAAAGAGAAATAATCCAACATCCCTGAACATTATTTTACTCTGTCTGTCTGTCTAATGTTCACACTGCAGCAGGAAGCCAACTCTATTTCTGAACATTCCCTGAACTAATTAGTTCCTGAGCCTAGTTCATTAGGAAGCCTGCACAATGAAGAGTCTCTGCTACTGAAATTTGAGCCCAAATGCACGGTAGACAGGAAGGAGAGGGATGAGAGTTCACACTCCTTTTCACACAATAGTAACTGTATGTAGGGAAAAGTTTCAATGGGGCATTACTTTGCTTCTGCTTACCCAATCCTTTCATTGCCTTGCGAAGAGCTTCAGCATCAGCTCTGGCATCAAATCCAGGGAAGTCTTTTACAGTACCTCTTGTATACTAGAAAGAAAATAAAATTATGTTCATGCAGCATCCTTTTAGTGACCTGTATTACAAAACTGATAATCAAGAAACGTGAGTTGGAAAATCTAAATATTGATCCCTTAGAAAATAATCTGCTGTAAATCTAATAGTAATTAATCTATATGATCTGGCACAATTTGCAAATTTGTGCCAGGACTAAAACACTGAGAGCAAAGCTTTCTTAAATGGTAAAAGCTGGAACTCAAAAATTACAAATCAGATCTTGAGCAATATAGTAGAATTTGAAGGTTTAGGAATCTGATCGGTAACAATCCCTTAGGAAGGCGTTTGTGGTCTCTTCTGTGTAACAAAATGATGTGTTGTTATGTAGGTGTTTAGGCACTCTGTTACAGACAAGAAAGAAGAAAAGAACATTTCCAGAGTTTACTGATAAAACAGGTGTTGAAAATTAAAAATAATTTTCCCAGAAGGCTAATGATAAGAAACTAGTTTAACAATAGCTTCCTGGCAGCTCTTTCATAGCACAATTATATTAAAAATAATTGTGATTAGTTTATATAGGAGCTATATGGAAAACAATTGTAAAGAGCTTACCCTTTGAAAAAAAAAATGTTGATATGAATAAAATCAGCTAATACAATTCTGATATATAATTTATAATCTGTCTAACCTGTATGTGTAAAACACAATCCTCTATATGCAACCAGTCAGTTAATAATTCTGACAAATAGTTCCAACAATTCTAAAGAGTGTCAGGTTGGACAAACTATTTTGATATGTGGCATAATTAACGATTAACATACAGGGATCATGAAACAAGAACATATTCTTAGACCTCCATTTTCTCAGTTGTTCATCTGAATCAGTAATAAACAATCCACAATATTCCAAATGCTGAACTTAGATTCCCAGCAGCCCCATTAAGCATGCCCAATCATAAGTGTTGCTGGGACAACATGTTCCACAACATGTTTAAGTAGAACAGGATTCTCGCCTTAGACTTAATTATTCTAGATCCCACTTTATTACAAAAAAGTGGTAGCATAAAATTGCGATATTTCAGTTTAAGAAGGAACATTTTCAATATCAGTACATTTCACTGTATAGGACCAACTACTTCCTCATTCTTAACTTCTCAGAAACTAGCAACATTCTTTATTTCCGGAAAGCAAACTCTGCTATCGTTTGTTCAATTATTAAACATTCACATATTAAGTCCATAATATTGTTAAAAATTAGCAAAAGGGACTGGCATAGAAAGCCAGCAAAATTTAGTGAAAAGAAAATGTATAACTGCCATGTGAACATTAGTCATTTGTAATTTGGCAACAAATATGTCTTTTGAATCCTGAAATGAATCACCATCTCCTAATGGGATAGCTATCTTGACAAACTAAAATAACCATGCCGATAGTTCTTAGGCAAGTGGAATAAATGACTAACCCTCCTCCCTTTTAGGCTGAAGAGGTACAGTGTGAAGATTCATTCCAGCAGTTAGCCAGCAGTTCTTACTCTCTCTCCAGCCCTTAAATTGGGGGATTGCTGACAAGTGTTTGGTTGCAAAGATGGAAGCTCCCAAGAGACCTCCTTTGCTAATTAGTTAGCTGCCAGGCACTTCACAAGAAAGGCATGTATTATTTATTTGGCCAATCAGAAACCAGGTATGCTTTCCTCCCAATTCCCTATAATGTCCAACCCAGATAATCTCTGACTGGAAATCTTCTACTGGAAAAGCAGTCAGGGACCTACTTTTCTGGCGGTGGTAGGAAAACTATGCTTGTCCTAATTAACAAGGCCAACCAATAACCCAAGGAAACTAGCTATTTTGACCAATTTATTCAGTTATATTATGAATGAAAGCAAAAACTTATATAACTTGAGTGCATATTCTAGAGGTTCAAGATGGAAAACATGGAATCTTATCTCCTATTATTTTCATCCCTACACTTTATTGAAACACAAGGGCTAGCAAATTCCAACAAAGTATTTTAAAACAGGTCCATGCATACATGGAAATACAAATAATTCCATGCAAAGAACTATCTGAAACCCTAGTCTTGCAAGTCACTAAATGACTAGGATTTTGTTGTGTAAATACAAAAGGGAACCAGTTTGGTGTAATGGTTAAGGTGCGTAGGCATGAAAACCAGCAAGGGGACTTTGGCCAGTCGCTCTCTGTAAACCCAACTCACCTCACAGGGTTGTTGTTAATGGGAAACGAGGAAGAAGGAATATTATCTACGTTCACTGCCTTGAGATACAGTAAAATAATAAAGGCAAAATAAAAAAGTCTTTAAAATATACACTAAAGAAAAGAAACAATGGAATTAATTAACTTTTAGATCTTTGCGAGAATAACCAAGTTTTTCAGGGTTGAATACCGGTCACTGTATCTATGTTTCTATTAACCAGCCACTAATCCAATGAATACTCCTTGAAGCTGCCAAAAGAGATTTCAAATCAAACTATTTGTCTCTACTCAGGGAGTAGGGAGCAAGGGGAAATGCATGGAGGAAATGATAAGCCAAGACTCTCATCTCCAAACTAGAGCCCCTCTAACTGCATTCTACAATTTCTACCACCTATGGCTAGCATGACTGCCGATGCTTGCTGTAGATGATAGCTAACAAAATGAAAGCATTTGGAAGATAATGTTGGCCAAGAGTCAAAGAAAATAATGCTGGTCACTGGGTAATGCAAAGAAAACAAAAGATTAAATTAGGGCAGGACACTCTAGTGTAATTTACTAATGTTTGTTTTACTTTTAAATGAAAGTTCATTGTTGTAAACCAAAGTTAAAGCAGGTGAAATAACTTGTTTTCCTTCCTTTATTCCCATGTTATTTGGAACTCATGGGGGAAAATTATGTTTCAAAAAATATCTTCTCCATTGATGAAATAAGAAGAAGCTGGAAAATATTTAGAAGATAACATCAGGATGACCAAAGACCCATACACCCATTCCCACTCCCCTTTTCATTAATCAACCTTGTGGGATCGGATTTTGTCTTGATTAAAAACATAAGTCTTTCATGAAAGAGAGAGAGAAAGGATTAAATCACTGCCTAATTTCTCCTATCCTCTGCTTTGTGCTGACCTTGAGGGAGGAAGGCATCCATACGTACTATACTACCTAAGAAGCTTCTAAAATGAAAACCCCAGAAAGGAGGGTTTTTTTCTTTCAATCATATAGTCCCGTGATGGCGAACCTATGGCACGGGTGCCACAGGTGGCACACGGAGCCATATCTCTGGGTACACGAGCGTTGCCCTACCTCAGTCCAGCACGCATGTGCACGCTGGCCACTGATTTTCGGGCCTTCCGGGCCCACTGGAAGTCAGGAAATGGGCTGTTTCCAGGCCTCCGGAGAGCCTCCGGGGGAGTGGGGAAGGTTGTTTTCACCCTCCCCAGGCTCCTAGAAAAGCTCTAGGACAAAAAATAGTCCTACCGGGCCCACCGGGCTATCACGTGCCAAAAGTGGGGGGGAGAGCGGGGGGGGTCACGCACGCATGCGTGGGGGGACGGGGCACATTGAATTATGGGTGTAGGCACATGCGTGCGCAATCCCCCTCCACTACCCCCATGTTTGGCACACGACGGCAAAAAGGTTAGCCATCACTGATATAGTCTATCCATGATTAGAGATGCTATGTCTTATGTAAAATCTACTTTCACTCTATAAATCATAGAATCTGACATCCTTGACCAAATGGGGTCTCCAGATACTTGCAACTTTAGAGACTTTCAAATTCTAATGCTTAGTATTAAAAAAATGATTACATGCATGAGTTCAGAATAATTGTTACCTATATTTAACTGTATTTCATTGTAAATGAAAGCAATTCAAAACTCTATCATGTTCTGGACTTAATTCTTTGTCTCTTATCCTTTGCATGCTTCTTAAAAGCCATGTGCATCCCTCAGCCCAGGAAAAAGCTACATGCCTTAAGAAAACATTCTGAACACTTTTACTCATTTACTCATATCAGCCCCACAAGTAAGTTGCCATATTTAGTGTAATTTAGCAATTTTATTTGGGAATTGGATAATTGCCACAGATAAGTCTGTGAAAAGACAGTTTTCATTATATTCTCTTCTCCATTAGCATTCAGATTAGACTCTAAAATTATTATTTCCAATTTATTATGAACATTTAGCCTTGGTAGAACCTAATTCTACCGGCTTCAAACATTTATACTCAGGCATCCTACATTTTCTACAATTATGACCAATCTTTTAGTTATTTTCTATTTAACCATAAATAGCATTAGATCAATTTATTTAAATCAGGAGCCAGTTGAACAACCTTGTAGAGACCAAGTGTTACTGCTATTTAACTTTTGGGACAAGTGACAGAGGATCACAAAATAGATGGACTATATCACATATCTCGAGAGGCTAAGTTGGGTAGGTTACTTAGTTTTAATTACAGCACAGCTATTTTGGATCATATATTTTTCTTCACTCAGAACGTCAGGAAACTGTAGAGCAGAGATCTTCAAACTTGACAGCTTTAAGACTTGTGGACTTCAACTCCCAGAATTCTCCAGCCAGCTGAAGAATTCTGGGAGTTGAAGTCCACAAGTCTTAAAGCTGCCAAGTTTAAAGGCCTCTGCTACAAAGTGTCAATTTAGACATCAACAAGTTAGCAAGGGGCTGCTGAAGCTGCAGAGTTCTGAGGCCTTAGACTGACCACATCCAATTTAAGGGCCATGTCAAAAGCAGCATGTTCTTGCTTTTCTAGCCAATGTATTTTGATAATCACCTAAGATTATACATATATTGCTAAAACTAGATTATTTATATCTCCTTTGTTTTTTTTTTTTGAATGACATACACATGTTCCTATTTGCAGCTACTATGGAAACGGTATTGTTAGGAAAGGCAAGTGAAGGTTAAAAAGCTCCAGTTACAAATAAGCAGGTAAGTAATGTAGAGTGTAGAAGCGAAGTTATTCTAGACATCAGGAAGTGGCAATGTAACATAAGACTAACTAAGCATATATCTTAACTGCAATTAAGACTGACAGATGACATTACCGGCATACTCATTTCTCATACACTACATTTTATCTTTGATGGATTTCTTTGAATATTGGATCTCCAAAATAAACATAAGGTAGGAGATACATGTAGACCCTCCTCTTGATATTCTGTTCATTTCTTTGGGAAACTATTTTAGAACAGTTGGATGAGAAAAGAAGCTGAAGAAGCTTCTTGGATGAGAAGCAAAACGTCTTCAAAGAAAAACCAGAAAGCCCAGTTGCCTCTTGAAAAAGCACCTTTGGGAGAACCATGACCTGGATAACTGAGAATCTCCATTGATATTTGGATAAGAAAAAGAAGACTTTTCCATCTCTCTCTCTCAGAAATCTCACTCTATTTCCTGGACTGCAAAGCAAAATGGAAGGAATCCTTTATCCTTCTCCCTTCATGAAGAAAAAATGGGCAGGAAATTTAAAAATGGACAGAAACAGCTCTTTGGTGTGTTTAATGGAAAAGCAGACTTTGAGGAAGCAATTCTAAACAGCAGGGTGTGTTTTTTCAAAATTCTCCTAGTAACAACTAGAGTCAAAAGGCTACTTTCAAAAGTAGCCTTTTGTTTGTGGAACACCTCCATAATGTCCCATTTAATTTATGGCAGGCATTTTTAAATTTATGCACTATAAAAGGGAAGAAACATTTATAAATGTCAAAAGCTAGTTAAAAGAGTGCAATTTTATTTTTCATTTCCATTAACATTCATTTAAAAAGTATTGCTGGAGGCAGAAAATGAAAAGTATGCACATTTGAGTGTTTTAAAATATGAAATATTAAGATTCAGAACATAAATCTACAAAAATTAATGACTTATTGGACTTATCAAATTAAGTTCAAACATTTAAAAAATCATCAAAAGATATTATATATTTCTTAAGGACTTCCAAAGGCTTTAATAATTAAAGCCCCATTTCTAGTTACAGTAAAAGCAAAACAACATAATAGCAATCCGACCAAAGTTAAACGTATAAAATTAAGAAATTGAGTGTTTGCTAAGCAAAGTTATTTTGGCTGGCTGCCTAGAATAACGATACAAAATTATAAAATGCAAAGGATCAAAGATTAAAAACAATTAGTCACTAGATCAGGAAGAGGAGAAGAGGTTGTTTGACTTCTACTAAAATATACATTTAATTCAGAGCAACAGAAGAGTAGCTTTATCTCCTAACAATAACTATCACAACTATTTGTAGGTGATGTTTACACACAATGCTACTTTTAAAGAAATAAACTGATCTTAGATAATGCAAATAAAAATTAAACGGTATATAAATCCAGGTGCTATTGCTATCAGAGTGCCCCATACATTTAAATAAAAGGGGGCAATCAATTGTTGACAAATCTCCTTCAAGAATTAGCAATACGGAAGAACACGGACTGTGGTTTCTATGGCACCAGCATCCCAGGACCAGTGCTGAGCTTCATATGGGGTTCTGATGTATTTTCCTTCCAAAACAATATTACCTATCTAAACTTCCTACTTCAACTTATTAAATAACAGTCTTGAAACTATTATCAAGCTAGTTTCTATTTCTATTCCAATCCAACACTGAGTATTAGAAATCTAAGATCTGTATAAAGTGGATCAAGATTTCAGATAACTCTATTATAACTATTTGTTCCATTGTATCTACTGACAAGTTATCCCCTGTATGTTCTCACTGTCCAGCCTCTACTACAAGTAGTCCTCATTTAACAGTCGCTTAGCCACCATTCAAAGTTAAAGCGGATATGACTAGTTCTGGAGTTTGGACAGCCACAATTCCTCCACCACATGTGGTCACATGAGCGCATTTTGGGCAACGTGGCAATCAGCTTGCATTTATGGCCATTCAAAGCATTCTGATCACAACTTCTGGTGTTTAGGTCATAAAATCAGGCAAGATCACATGGTGACCCACTTAATGACCACCACAATTTACAACAGTAATTCTGAGCTCAATTAGAGTCATAAGTTAAGGACTCCCTGTAGGTCTACTCCTTCACGTTGTCAGACATATCTGAAGAAAAAAACCCCATGCATTTAGCTTAGCAAGATGGCATCTTAATTAACAATGATAAAGCAATCATTGTTAATTAATCAGAGCAGCACAGGTGGGTTCCCCTTTAGAATTTTTATGTGACATACCAAGATTAGAAGGTAGTACTAGTAAAGGTGGAGTTATGCAGAGTTATGCATTGATCCACTTCATATGCAGGCTTTATAATTTTAAATTATATTATGAATATTATTTATAATTATAATTTCTGAAAGTGTCTTCAGTGTATTTTGCAAATTCATAATCTAATTCCTACATTTTGCAAATACATAATTAATTCCCACATTCATACTCATAAGCATTTATTTCCAATAGCACTTTCTATTCCCTCAATACAGCGACTGAACTTTTTATCAAATATAATTGGCAGATATTCTATATTGCCTCTAAAGCATCTATCAAAGTAGATAGATTATATAATCTATTACAACTCATGATGAGACACAGAGAGGTATACTAATGCGTTCAAAATATTTCTTTGTTATGTCAGTTCAAATCAGTTTCTTTTCTAGCCATTCAACATAATCTTATTTGCACACAATAAGTGTACAGAGGAACCACTTATAAACCTGTCTTCAATCTGGAACTCTCCATTGTGTTGAGCTATAGCTGCTAATGTCTACCCAACACAGGCCAAGTTACTTGATATGAATTCTAACAACTCTAGACCAAAACATGGAGGCCATCAAGTTAAAGAAGATTCACATAGGGCCCAGGAAACATACAATCTGAAGTGAGCTATGACTGAATAATATCATCCCTGCCCTTAGAGAATTTACCATAACTCTTGTAAATTAAATGACATCTGGAACTTTGAGTCATACTATGAGTAATCTCAGTTCCTCACATATCATCATTTTTGCAAACTTCAAGAAAACTCTGCAAACTAACTTCAGATTTACTCTGATTCAAAAATATTCAAAAAGGCTATTTGTCTTGAAAAAAAAGGATATAGAATACAGACAGTCCAAAACCAAAATGCAAAACATACAAAAAGAATGAAAAGGAAATTCATTATTTACCTATTTATTGACCTTTTCATTGCTAAAAAGAAGACACACCAACTCACAGCAAAAAATTTGCAACGCAAGAAAATTTTGGCTAAAAGAATGGAAAATGGAAAAAGCATGACGTGGAATCATTTGAGCAGGATGAGCTCATCCTGTTCTCAACTTGACCTCTTTAAATATTTAGATGAATTTGCCCAGATCAAATCAGCATAGTGTTACAATAAAACAGAGAGGAAGAAACTGTCCTCCCACATCCCCAAAAGGGGGATTTCTTACTCCCAGTCGTTTATCTTCAGAGTATCGGGCAAATTATAAGAAAACTAACTGGTTGACTAGGAATTCTGGGAGTTGTAGTCCCAGCACAGCTGGAGAATATCACATTAGGAGAAACTAATATAAAAGTGCAGGGAGCAGAGTCACCAGAGTTGAGTCAGAATCTTAAGAATAACTTTTTTTACTCTTCACTTTTTTTTTTCCTTCATAAGGCCAAAACGTTCGTTTGGCATTACAAGCTAACTGGATTTTTTAAAAAAACAAAAAACTGTTTCACAGGAATTGCTTGGGAATCAAACGAACGACAGGCCGCCCTTCGGGACTTAGGGATCTCTATGGGGGAAAGTATCTCATTGTACAAATCCCCCCACCCCCCCACCCCCCAAAAAAGTGTGTTGCAAAATGGCGATAGCGTTACGATTTATTAATACTTTCATCAAATCGATTGGCTTCTTTCAAAATTTCTTCAGCCCTCTTGGTAAGTTAGTTTTCAAATTACACAGCGAGGAGAAAGCAAGGTAGGACTTACCTTTGCCATGGCTTCGGGGATCGTTTAGGTTTTTTAGGCGAAGAGCAAAAGCTGCGAAGAAAAAGAAGGGACAGAGGGTTACCCTTGCAGAGTTCAAAAGAAAGCGGCCAACAAGTACCGCTACCCAGGAAACGAACGAAGAAATCCGACCGCTTTCTTTGGTTTCCTCCGAGCAGCTATTGCTCCCCAATAGGCACTCCTCCAAATCGGGGAATCTCTTCTGAACCCCAACTTTCGGCCACAGGAAAACGCCCGAGCACTTTCTCCTGGGACGTTTCCAACGCCCTGTTGCTCCAAGCTGGGTTCAGCCGAGGCCTCCGAGATACAAAGACCGATACGCGGAGCAATTAAGAGCGCTCCGCAATGGCTTCCTCCGCTGGATCTTTCGCTACTTTCTCAGTCTCCGTTTTACCTCCCCACAACTTAGCTGCGCTCGGAAAGCAGCCGATACGCACCGTAGCCTTAGAATGAGGGGGCGAAGCTGCGAGATGCGGTCGCCTCTCGGGAAACAACGGAAATGGAGAGAGCCGGAGAAAGTGAGCGTCGCCCTCGAGGCCTGCCACACCCAGCGCTCAGATTCCCCCAGCGCTTCCCGGCTGGAGTCGATCGTGGTCTTCCTGCCTGGGGCCCCACCCCGGATTACTCTGCTACTCCTCGGCACGGCGGGCCCTGGGTGCGGTTGAGTGTCTCTTTCCTTTTCCTCCCGGCTTAAATTATTACGAAACTGTGGGACTGAATAATGCGTGAGAGGAAGCTCTTTATGGATCATTATTGATCCTATGCGGAACGGTTGCTTTACACCCACACGAACGCACCGCTTGCTGAACATAGGGCAGTTGTAGTAAGGTAGTTGTAACTGTCCTGTGATAAAAGTCTCTATTCAGGGACCTCAATCGCCCAAACAGGCATTCTTTGTCTTATCGTGGTAAAAAATCATATCCTGACTGATGCATACATCAGGCTACATCTATCTGACTGGATCCACACAATATTTTCAGATACAAATAATGAAACCTATTGGCAAAGCTGAGAATTCAAAGAGATGCACTTCCTAGAAAATGGGTATAAAAGAAGAAAGATCCGTGGACTATATCTGGTATAAATAAACCAAAGGACTTGCCTATGCAAATATGTCCAAACAGGGCAAGCTGTTTCTTTGAACAGAGTTAGGCAGTTGCATTGAATTTTGACTATTTTAGTTATTAATCATAAATAACTAAAAATTATACTTTCACCAGGTTTGTGCAGAGTTAAATTTTCAGTCTGGTGGATCACAATTATTTTATAATCTCCAAAAATATGCAAACTGTTCCAAGTGATGGCCTCCATTTGTTCCATCCTCTTGAAGTTACCCATTAAGACCAAAGGTATTTTGAATTGTGTACTTTTTCTGCACCATTTCAGAAATGAAATTCATAAATAAGAAAAACAGATTTTATGCGTGCAAAAAAAAAAACCCTATCACCAGAAATATTCCCAAGTTTTTTAAATTGCCATTTTAAAAGAAAAATGATTGTAAGCCATGTAATAAAATTTAAGACAACAAAGAACTAGCCTTAAGATTTTTAAAGATCATATAACCTTGGAATTCCTTTGTGAGCTTTCTGATAAGACAAAACAGAAAAATCCATGTGCTGCAGAAACTCAGATGAATTAATTTAAATACTCCTTAAATCTCTAAGATAGAACCAATGGAAATTCCATATGACAGCTGAAGTTCTGTGCTGTTCTCAGCTACACTGAGAAAAAAACTTTTAAAACATTCAGTCTAAATAAAGATATGTTGGCAAAGGGGCCATGCTGGTGCTCAGGGCAGAGTGGAGACATTGCAGACCCTGATTAGTCCTTCGCCGGATTCTTGACCCGTCCCATCCATCTTAAACTGGTGTGAGTGTGTCTATCAGTGTTCCTCTTCTCCTTTTGGGGACTCTTACTTTCTTGTTACTCCCCATTCTTTTCCTGGTTTTCCAGATGCTTACACATCGCCATGGTTTCATATGCTTTTCCCATCTTTTGTCCCTTAGCCCTTTCCTTTTTTCCTTATATATGTATGTAAATGTATGTATGTTTTTTTCTTACCATTTCACATTATTTAAAGCAAATGTAATATAAGGACATGGACTACATGATTTTGGAGGCAGAAGTTAACCTGATCTTACTGGCTGGGTATTGGAATTTAATGCATTTGACGAGTATTCGTTTGGGAAATGTTGTTATGAGTAAACAAGCGCACACTGTGGTATTCCTCAGCATCACCACCATCCCCATCCTGAGTGCAGGAACAGATAAGGTTCTCCCAGTTCCCTGTGTCCCCACCCCCACCCAGTCCTCCGCAAAGCTTTCCAACTTTCATTCAAAACTGTTGTTTTTCTATCCATTTTAATTTGAGTCCTTTACACTGGATGGCCTTCAAAACCTGATTCCAAACTGACAGATGCAATTCACTTGGCTGCAGTGACTGCCAGGCTCTTTTCTCTCAAGGGCTGGTCACTGTCCCATGCAACCCTTTCATCCTGGGCTGCCAGGCAGCTATGTTCTCTGCTGGTTGGCAGCTGTCATTTCCCCATAATCTTGTTGATTTAAAAATGGGCTGTTAAGTCAAGGACCTATGCTCACCACTTGAAAGCCATGCTTCATTCAGTCCTTGTATCTGCCAGTGGGACTACCCAAGCTGGATGAAGCATGCTCCTCTGCCCAGACTTTTCCTTTCTTCCCTTCTTTTTTCCTTTTTTTTTTCTTACATCTTCAAATGGCAACAGGGATGCTGCTATTTTGTTTCTATGATATTCCTCCTTGCTACAAAGTTTTCATGCACCTACAGAAGAGGGGCGGGGAGAAAGAATAACCTTATCTCCTGTTGCTTTCATCACTGAGCAAGAATCATACCACAGAGTGGGGAAGGATTACTGTTACTATCAAAAATAATTTGCAGAATAGTGTGTGATCCAATGCATTCAAATAAGGCAATGGCAAGAGCCTAGAATAAGTGCAGGAAGAACAATATTTCAGTGGCGGGCACTGGCAGGCTGGTTCGCACAAGAGCCAGCCAGCAAGATTTAGTTTATTTAAAGGATAATATTTGTAGCTCAGGGTTGAAATGAAGGGTCCTTGGTGCTCTCCCAGTTTTTTTTTTCTTGCAGACGTCTCATTACCCTAACTAGATATCATCTGTGCTAGTAAGGAGTCACTAGCACTGATAATGTTATCTAGTTAGAGTAATGAAACTCTGCAAGAAAACAAGCTCAGAGAGCATCAAAGATCCCTCATTTACTTTCTTTACATTGGTGAGAAGGGCAAATAACTGGAGAATGACCCATCAAGTCCTGTAGTGGCCTTAGTTCTGAGTGAGCACCACCATGGCCCTTTGCCAACCCACCACAGTCAAAAGTGGAACTTCTGAAGTTGCCTTCCAAAGCAGGTGGGAGCACAAGAGAGACTAGCAGCTCAGGATGCAGTATGGAATTGCCCAGAGCAGGGGTCTCCAACCTTGGCAACTTTAAGACTTGTGGACTTCAACTCCCAGAGTTCCTCAGCCAGCTTTTCTGGGAGTTGAAGTCCACAAGTCTTAAAGTTGTCAAGATTGGAGACCCCTGGCCCAGAGCATATTTTCTGCTCTTAGTTACCCATTACTGTATTAAGCTTAGCACAGTATATATTGGTGGCAATAACCATTAAAGCGAATCTGGTTACTTTTTGGAGATACTAGTACACCTATTCAAGAATAGAAAATAAAATGTTTGCTTTACAAGGCAGGGCAGTGAAAGGGTAATTATTAGTTCAAAATGCCAGATGGCATAAAAAGAATAGCACAATAATCACAGACAATTGTTTCAACAGTTTATCCATTCAGAAATATAAACAAAGATGAGATATTGCTATATCTTCCCTAAAATATTCCAAGTGACAACATGCTAGTCCAATTAGAATAAAAGCTTTTCTGTTGGAAAAGATGGTTGTTTTAAAAAGTCTTCAGGTATGAGGAAAAAATCAATAAAATGGACTCTACTGTGATGGTTCAAAGCCTTAAGATTTCAACGCATTCACATCAGAGTCTCTGACCCCACTAAGGGCTTTTTCAGATCCAGGCATTTTCAAGAATGGATCTGAGAGACTGCAATGATTAATTATTTGTTACATCTTTCTTCAAAGAGGCCTTAGATCTATCAGTAACGATGGGCTCAATCAAGGGCTACCCAAAAGACTAATTTCTTTCAGAATTTTAATTTGGAAAGTCTCATATGGTCTCCATGAAGGCAAAGATAACTTCAAACTGTGTTGCAGTGGTTCTCCTCCTTTCTCTCTGACTGGTCGCAGTCTGTGTTGATGGGGGCAGAGGTCGACCCCGAGGCCCCTCATATGCGGGGTGCCACAAGGGTCGGTCCTCTCGCCCCTCCTGTTCAACATTTATGTGAAGCCGCTGAGCGAGATCATCTGTGGTTTCGGGGTGAAGTACCATCAGTATGCTGATGACACCCAGCTGTACATCTCCACCCCAGACCACCCCAACAATGCCCTTGAAGTGATGTCCCGGTGCCTGGAGGCCGTACGGATCTGGATGGGGAGGAATAGGCTCAGGCTCAACCCATCCAAGACCGAGTGGCTGTGGTTTCCGACGTCCCGATATAGTCAGTTGGTGCCATCACTGACTATTGGGGGCAAATCACTGGCCCCCACGGAGAGGGTGCGTAACTTGGGCGTCCTCCTGGATTTACGGCTGTCTTTAGAAGAGCACTTGACGGCCGTGACCGGGAGGATTTTTCATCAGGTTCGCCTGATTCGCCAGTTGCGTCCCTTTCTGGATCGGGACTCCTTACGCATGGTCACTCATGCCCTCGTCACCTCCCGCCTGGACTATTGTAACGCTCTCCCAAATGGGGCTCCCCTTGAGGAGCACCTGGAGGCTCCAACTGGCGCAGAGTGCGGCTGCGCGGGTGGTAATAGGAGCGACATGGCGTTCCCATGTAACACCCTTCCTGCGTGAGCTGCACTGGCTCCCGGTGGTCTTCCAGGTGCGCTTCAAGGTTTTGGTTACCACCTTTAAAGCTCCATGGCTCAGGACCTGGGTACTTGCGGGACCGCCTACTACCACCAATAGCCTCCCACCGGCCAGTATGCTCTCATAGAGAGGGGCTCCTCCGGGTGCCGTTGGCCAAACAATGTCGATTGGTGGCCCCCAGGGGGAGAGCCTTCTCTGTGGGGGCACCTACTATCTGGAACGAGCTCCCCCCGGAGATACGGAGGATCCCGGATCTGCGCACCTTCCACCGCACTCTAAAGACCTTTTTATTTCACCAGGCAGGCCTGGCCTAACTTTCTCCCTCTTTTTAAACAATTTTTAATATTTTTTAGTATTTTTAATATTCAAAGTTTAAATTTGTTTTAAATTGATTGGGGTTTTAATCTGTCTGGGCCAAACTATTTAATTCGATTTTATTTCTGCTTTTTAAATTTTGTATGTATTTATTTTATTGTTGGCTGTTCACCGCCCTGAATCCTTCGGGAGTAGGGCGGTATATAAATCAAATAAAAGTAAAGTAAAGTAAACTCAGGAATGTATTGCCTACATATAAGGAAATGTGGATAAGATTTTTAGAAATTTGGACTATACAATTTCTGAAGCACTCCAGTCTTTGAGGCAGCAAAGACAAAATATGCAAAGTATGAGAGCCCAGCATTGTTGTAGCTGTTGGAACAAAATTATGAACAAAATTACTTAGAATAATAGGAACCTTCTAGGCATGGACTGAAATGTGGAATCGATACGATACACTAGATTTTAAATAACATCCCTTTTTTTTAAAAAAAAAAAAAAGCTTGATCTGTTTGATTTGAAAGCCATTAATTTGCCATTTATATAGCAAATAGAAAACCTTTATTTCTAGAATAATTAATTCCAAGTACTTTTTTATGATAAAATATTGCAAATCCTCTCAAGTGTCACCCAAGATCAAACCAGGTTTGTGAAACAATAACTGCACCATCATCATCATAAAGTAGATAAGATAGAATCATTACCTAAATTGAATTAGATTCTTTCTTGATAGAATATGTCATAGTTTGACACCTTACATGAAAGTAATTGCCATTGTGAGATCTCCAGTAGTAACCTACACCTAGATATTCGTGAGCAGCATCACAATCAACTACAATAGTTGTCAGCTGATGGAGAGGCTCCCAATTTTCTCCACAAGCTCACCCTGACGGTGGAATTAAAAGGCCTTCTGTGAGTCAATGAGAGTAGCATAGAGACCAAATGTATGCCACATTGAAGCTGTCTTGTTCCTTGTTTTAAACTTCCTCTTACATTAACTAATCAATAAGTATAATGCAAGTACTATATTGTGTGAAGCAACTTTCAGTGTAGTTTGCTGGTGATACTTAGTAGTAATGTTATTTTCTTGGAACAATAGAGAAGTCAAGTGTATTGCATTCTTCAGGGAAAATTTTTCTCCTTCCCAGTCTAGTCTTCAGTTTGGGGATTTTCTAGTAGTATATCATTACAAAACTAATCAGGTCCAACTGTCCTTAGCTTTTCTGAAATCAGCCATGATGAGCAAGGATTTATTATTGTTCCTTCTTCTCACCAAAAAATATAAAATTGCCTTTTTTAAAAAAGCATATGGAGTCCATATAAATATGATACTTAAATGGTAGATTGCATGTGAGAAGCATGATCGATAGGTTCCAGAACGCCCTGGGCGATCAGCTTATCTAGCTGCTCATCTACTTTTGGCCGCAAGGCAAACGGAACCCGGTGGGGCTTCAGCCTGATTGGGGTGATTCCCTTGTCCAAATTAAAGGAGATTGGCTTCCCCACAAATTTCCCCAGCTTACCATCGAAGACTTCTTTGAACTCTTCGATGAGGTTGTCGAGTTCATCCCTCTGGATTTGATGGATGCTTCCGATTGATAACCCTAGCGACTTGAACCACTCCACTCCTAGCAGGTTCGGTCGGCTGTGTTCCACGACTGTGATGGGAAGCTTGCCTTGGAAGTCCTTGAAGGTGATGTGGAGAGTGGTTCTGCCCAGGACTCCGATGGGGTTTCTGCTGAAATCCACGAGCCTCGACCTCAGGGGTTTTAGCTGGTTCTTTTCGCAGGATGGCTTCAGGTGCTTCAGATGTTGCCAGTCCATAATGAAGTAGATGGAGCCTGAATCTACTTCCATTGTGCATGGTGACCCCTCTGCCAGCAGTGTCACGTTGAATTTGGTGGCACCGTCGTCGTTTGTGTGGGCGATTGTGGTCTGGTGCACTGCTCTGCTGTGGGGATATTCATCATCCCCGCGCCTGGACTGGTTCGAGGACCGTTTGGATGTCCTCTGGGTTTCTCTGCGGTTTTCGCAGAATCATGGTCTGGGTGGTTCCGGGGCTGGATCTGCTGCTCTGCATGCTTCAGCTATGTGTCCCCTCTTCAGGCAGCGGCGGCAGGTCGCGTCCCTCCATCTGCAGTTTGCCCTGGGGTGGTCGCTTTTGCAACTGCCGCAACGTTCCCCCCGGTCGCCATGTTGGGGATTTTCCCGCCTGGGGGGGGGCAGGAAACCTTGTGAACGGCCATTTCCTCGTCGGATTCCAATGGCGTGGCGGAGTCATCTGAGGAGTTTGGGCCCGACTGGTGGGTCTTGTGGACCCCTCTGGCCTTCACCATCGCAGCGGCCACTTTCTCGGATGTCTCGGCGGCTGTGGCTTCTTCGAGGACTTCCTTGAGCGGAATTCTCTTGCAGCTCAGGAACTTCTTCTGGAGCCCCACATCTCGCATCCTGAAGATGATGCGGTCCCGGATGGCATTATCCACGTTGTCGAATTCGCAATTGGCAGCGATTTGGCGAAGTGCCGCCATGAATTCTTTAATGGATTCACCTTCCCATTGATTCCTCTGCTGGAAGGTGAATCTGTTGGCAATTGGGGTGCCTGTGGGTGCGTAGTGTTCCTGCAGGACTTCCTACAGGTCACTCCAGGACATCTCTTCAATATCTCTGGGCTCCATGAGGTCGATGGCCATCTCCAGGACGTCAGAACCACAGTGGGCCAGGAACAGGGCTCTCTTGCGTTCGTCGTTGAGGTTCTGGTAGCCGTTTCCTCGGAGGAATTGCCTGAATCTGACCATATACGACCTCCATTTCTCTCTCGCTGGGTCAAATGGGTTCAGCGAAGTGATCGGTGCTTGCGGGGTTGCCATTCTGTAAGATGCCACGGTTGAGTGACTTCAGCTCGGTTGGGCGATCGTGCCACGAGTCTTGCTCAGGTTCTCTTCTCTAGTCCTTCGTCGCCAGTGTTAGGTCAGGCGCAGGAAATGAAGACGTGACCAGCTCGATACATTTAGTAACTTTATTGCAACAGTAACAAGACTGGCTGTGCGCTGCCGGAGCTCTCCTTATATTCACTCCGGCAGACGCACCGCCCCTAGACAGCTATTCAAACTTACCGCCCGATGGCTGGCAGCCAATCCAGGTGGGTGTCCTTATAATGACATAACAGTAAGGATGCTTAAATTATTTATATCTCTCCTTAACATTATAGAAATGTTTTACTCTAATGAGAGAAGAATAATATCTATGTATACAAACTGTCTTTTATTTAAAATATTTTGTATCATTTTTTATAAAGACAAGAAACCCTGAAGTTTTAGTACCACTGAATTTGTGTTTCTTTAATTACTACAAATATATGTACAAGGAGAATTCATATACCTAAAATTTATTGAAGTTTCTTTCCAATATTTTATCTTATTGTTGCTATAGATCTATTTTTCAGTCATTCTTTGTATTCACATTTCATAAGTATTTTGTATTTGCAACTATGTGAAACATTTGAGCAATTCCTGTATTAAATGATGTGGTTTATCTTTCTTAATTGTAATCAGTTTATTTTTTCCAAAATCCTCTAATTTCTTTCCAAAATCATAAGACTGTATTGAAAATTCTTTCATCAGGGAATGCTCTTTTAAAAATAGACTTTATAAACCACTGATTGCAATCTATTCTATTGCTTTTAGATACTTTTTGTTTTTGTTTTTAAACAGTGAAGCATATTCATTCTAGATCAACACATTCACATAGAATAACTATTTCTCCATTGTTTTGCATGTTATATATGACATTTGCCAAAGCAAATGTCAGATATAATAATCTGTAAAATAAAATAAATTGTACACTATATCATTTCACAGGATTTTGTAAAACATTGCAATCATGAACCTTACAACAAGTAGTAAACCTAGGAAATATTCCCATTTCCATATTAGCATATTTCCATAGAAGTGGGAATTTTTCACTGACTTTAATACATTATCATAAAAGCTATTAAATAAAAGGGGTACATTTGATATATCAAATTTATATTCCATTCACAGATATTCCCTCCCATTCACAATTTTTAAATTCATTCTTGAGTGGCTCTCCCAAACATAATATGGGATATTATGGAAAGATATCCCATTCTCAACATAATATGGGATGAGATACCTTTCCATAACTTCCCAGCAGAAAAAGGCTATTCTTGAATTTGATAAAAAGTGACTTTTTCTCAAAGAGATTACCATTATTGTCACTAACAGTATAGCTATGTAACAGTGCAATTATGAAGTTCAAACTGAACAAGCACTGAAAGCTCTGCACAGTGTTTTTTAAAAGCTTAATGGATTTTTTTGGAATAATGTCTAAATAAAACATTATGTTCTCTTTATTATTAGTGATAAAGATCAGTGCTTTTTAATCTAGTTGTTCATATTTCAGGCTCAGAGTTTGCAGAAAGATAAGTACACAAATCACAAGTGAGTACAGATTTTATTTATAGAAGCAAAGGAAGGACATGAATGAATAAAGACCTTGCTATCTGAAATTTCATTCTCATTTAAATCACTCTAAAACAATATCTGCCATTCAGGCACTGTTACGGTTATATATACAGTTATATCCTGATCAGATTTGTAGGAGGAGGAAGAGAGTTTTATTTATATGTAAATTTTAATTGATATTGTTTATTACTTAGTCATATTCACAACCATTACTGATTATTCCATCACTTGCCTATTCTCCAAAGACAGCTATCTTTTTAATCAGGTTGTCTTTTTGGTTTTTTCCCCCAAAAAAGCAGTCTCATTATATTTTTGTTTGCTTGTTTCAAGGACAAAGTGGCCCAGCTTTCAGAGAAAATAATCTCACCTGAGCAAAAGCATTGACATATCTTGTGTAAATTAGTAGATAGATAAAACTAGACAAATTACATCAGCACAGGCATCATGCATACCATGCTCCAGTTGCTAAATAAAGACAAGCAGTGAAAATTGTTCTCTCTCCTCCAATACCTAAATTGCATTCATAGTTGATAACAACATCTGGCAGAGTTGATAATATTTGGCAGCCTTGAATTGGCGTAACCTTTTAATAGAGAAGGTGCTAGAAGAATTGAACCAAGTGTTTCTGTCCTCAGAAAATTATTTGATGGTTTGGAGAAGACTGGTATAATACATTATACTGAAGCCAGATTAAATTGCTTTCCATATAGAAAAGGCAACCAGATTAGTACTTGGATCTTACAGTGCACTACTTGGGAATAGCAAGCTAGTTTGGGGAACACCTGAACTCAAAATGTTCTGTCCCACAGAGAGAACAATGGCTGTTAACCTTTGTTAACAAGTTGTTAAACTTTCCAAAGTTGCCTTTGGAAGGATCCACCCCAGTGGTGGTTTCCTCCCAGTTCGGCCCGGTTCTTCCGAGCCGGTAGCGGTGATGATATGACATCACTGAACCGGTTCTGCCCACCCACCCACCGCGTTATTCTTACCTTTTAATTGGCCCCACCCCCAATCTATTGCTGCCTCCTGAGTCCCAGCTCATGGCTAGATGGAAAAAAACTGTTTAAATTCTTGCTGCGGTGCTTCTAAGGGCCGCCCTACAGCAGATCAGTGTTAAAAGAAAACAAATGAGTAGACCAGTGCCTGCAAAAATACATGAGTAGATCAGCGCCTGCAAAAATACATGAGTAGATCAGTGCCTGCAAAAATAAATGGGTAGATCGGTACAGCTCTGCAAGCAGTTAAAAGCCTGGTAGACCAGTACCTCTGCTAAATCCTAAATGATTGTCACATGACCATCAAGCCACACCCACAAAATAAGCCATGCCCACAGAACCGGTAGTAAAAAAATTTACAACCCACCCCGATCCACCCTATTCCTCATACCCCAAGTCCACTATTTGCCTTTTAAGATTGGTAGAGTGCAATTGGCTATTGGTTGTCCCTGTGGACTAGACTCCCAGGCTATTATCTAGGCCAATGCCTATGGCGGGACCCTTTTCATAGTCCCTGGGCCCTTAATATCCATACAAAACTTTTGAAGATCGGGATTTCCCCCATTGAAGCTTTCATTTTAGGCCCTGATGCTGCCAAATCGTTGATTTTTCAACAGCTGGACAACATTGATAGACAATTAAATCTAGCAAACGGATCGGGGACATGTTCACCGTTTTCTCTTGGTATTGTTCCCTTGCCTCACCCTCCGCCTTATCTCTCCACGTTACACTCTATCAAACATAGGCTCGCATTTATGAAGAAACGATTTAATGTGATCGCCTCAAATGTCCTCGACAGTAGGCTTTCGGGGGGAGTAAAATCTATCTATTGTACGTGTGATGGCCGATCCCCGGAATCTCTGTTCCACATTACATTCATATGTCCCCACTACCGAGACATAAGATCAAGATTCATTTCTCCTATTTCCCAGAGATTCCCTGGTTCACCTGATCTGTTCAGCCTTTATTTCCTACTCCAGGACAAAGACCCCAATATAACTCCAAAGGTGGCAAAATTTTTTGCTGCAGTTGTGGCTGAAAAAAAACGAGGGAAGAGACGGGTAGCCCCTACGGCAGAGGATCACTAGTATTGACAGTACGGATTGTATCTGAGGCAGTAGATAGTGTACTGTCACATGATCTATCTATATTTGTAAAATATACTCCCCTTCTATGTGTATTTTAATTTGGTCTCTGACCGCAATAAAAAGCTTACTATTTGCCTTTTAAGATTGGTAGAGACATTCCCTGAATCTGGGAGATATAAAGAGAGGATAAGCCCCAAATTTAGTCTAGGTCTCAAGTCATCAAATCTGAATTCTCTATTGAGACTGTCCAGGCAGCTCTCTTTCAAACTCTTGTGAGGCTAAGATGGTGCCAGAGTGGGGTGAAACCTCAATTTCAATCTTGCAGCTAACTCAGTATTTAATTGTAAACAATGGGCTCCCTCAGTAATCTTTAAACAAAGAATAATTCTCTTTTGTAAAATTCCTGTATTTGAAAGCATCAGGGCAAAGATGCGACCAATTAATTATACAAGTGAGCTATTCATGGAGTCCAAAGATTACATTTCCCAAAGACTAGTTTACAGCAGGAATACACAAAGATTTTTGAGCCATGTTTGCGTCTTGAGTATGGGGAACATGCCAGAACTGCACTTTAAATTGCAAGTGGGGGGAAAATTAGTGGAACCATGCTATAACCTAAATTTAATTTAGTTTAGTTGGCATTTACAGTATATGTAATGAGAATTGATACATTTGAATGAAATAGTTATTTTGCTTATTCCCTAATGAATTGGTGGTCATAACCTCTTGGAAGTCTTCTGGAGGTTAGGTGTTACAGAATGTCTCTCAACTTATATTGCCTTCATTCACTATAATATTGGAGAATTATGGAAGCAGAAGTCCAACCTATCTGAAAATCAGGTGCTTGGCGAAAGATAGTTAAAATGTCTAGTTGCTGTGTGGACCCTATTGGTCAAGGAATTTCTGCTACTGGAGTCCAGGAGAACTGGACTTCTCTGCCATGGCTCCTGCCCTTTGGAATATCATGCCCCATAATGAACCACACCCACCCTTTGGACCATCCATAAAGACTTGAAGACTTGGCTTTGCCAGTTAGTCTGGAGCCCCAACAGTCCATCAGTGCATCACCCTGGAAGCAGCTGATGGATTAAGGCAAGACCCCATCTCCCACTGTGTATTCTGCTCCTTCCTCCCCATCTTTTTAATTGTAAATTATTACTATTATTATGAGTATTTATTGCTTCAATGTTTTCTTGGCTTTTAAAGCTTGTAAGCCATGCATGATGGTGAGACGGGAAGCAAACAAGTCTAATCGAGTAAGTAACAAAGTAGTAAGCAAATAAATAAAAGATTACATGCTATATAGCAGGGGTGGGTTCTACTTACCTTTACTACTGGTTCGCAATGGGAGCAGAAGCTTCTGTGCAGATCGTTTATTATGACGTTCAACCGGACAGGCGGAGCCTCCTGTCGCTTTTACTACCAGTTCGCAAGAACCGGAAGCAACCCACCACTGCTATATAGTACTTTGAAAATACAGAGGGAATATTAATGGATGAATTCTTTTTTGTTTTGATTATTAATATTTCAATTTTATCGTGTAAACCAGCTTCAAGGTAATGTTAGCAATACAAGTCAAGATACAGGTTTTGAATAATTAATTAAATTCACTCCACTTCATCTTAACTTAATGTAAATAAAATTAACTAATCTCTTCTTTTTTTAAAAAAAGGCATCATTTTTGAGCTCCCTTTAATTATCAATTAATCAAGCAAGCCATCATTCTATCTATTATACCTTGTAATTTGTACCATTTTTATCATTTTCCTGCATTTGGTCAATATTTTTCTGGTCATTAGTTGCTGTTAATGATAAGTAGCAGCCCTTACTGTGAGGACATTAGAGCCAGACAACCTAGTAAACTTTTTTTTTTTGCTTTGAAATTTTTACTTAGAACTGAAATGCACCTATTATCTCATTTACCATAAACCAACACTGATTCTTTGTTATCATTGTTTGTTTGTCTAGTCATCTCCAGATTATTGATACATTCATTCACTTTGTGAAAAAGGTCTGTGGTTGCAAAACTATATTTGTTATTTCATGTAGCAGGCAAATCAGCTGCCCTAATCGTCCCAAAGAATATTCTTTCAAAACAATCATCAGATGTTCCTTTGGTCCCTTTATCAAATCAGAAGTTATTTCATCTGCCATATTATTCTATGTTCTACATTACTATGCAATTTATTAATTGCTGTTTTTGTTTTGTTCCTTTAATTCTATTGTATTGTATCCTTTAATTCTGTTGCTTTTAATTAGTATGCATAATCAAATAAATTTGCTTACAGAAATAAAGACTTAATTTACATAAATTATTATATTGCTGGTAAAAGCAATAAAATATGGTACAAATTTACAGACTGGAAGAAAGTCATATTTATTGTAAGTTATTATTGTAAGTTATTAACCACATTATGTATAAGTGATATGCAAACAGCTTTTTACTCCTGCTTCACAGGTATTTAAACAAATTAAATAGGG
This sequence comes from Arizona elegans, assembly GCA_022577455.1. Lineage (NCBI taxonomy): Eukaryota > Metazoa > Chordata > Lepidosauria > Squamata > Colubridae > Arizona > Arizona elegans. Next base: position 33,486,085 of record JAKOOJ010000009.1, on the reverse strand, counting down.
AAAGGATAGTGATAGGACAATAGTGTCTAATGTTTTAAACCTGGGATGTATGCTTAATAAATTAGGCAAGATGGAAACTGCAGCCCAAGCAAGTGGTACCAGGTGAATGTAACTTTTGAACCTGGGATTGTTCAGATAAATCATAAATCATCAGTTTCAAACTAGTGTTTTTTATACCTTCCAAGTCCTGCTTTGTTACAATCCTGAAATGAGAGATCATAATACGATAGCCCTACTGAATAAGATCCAAAATATAGTCCAAGACTTGTAAATATTTGGATCTCATGAGAATAGGGATTTGGAATTACCTTAGTCAGGTAGCATTAAACTCATATAATTCTAAGATTTTTTTAATGTCCATTATAACTTTTATTGCTTTATAGCAAGTACAATGAGTTTGACTTATGGTATAGAGCAGAGGTCTTCAAATTTGGCAGCTTTAAGACTCATGAACTTCAACTCCCAGAATTCTCCAGCCAGCATAGTATAGCTGGCTGGAAAATTCTGGGAGTTGAAGTTCACGAGTCTTAAAGCTGCCAAGTTTGAAGACCTCTGGTATACAGTAATAGAAAGGCAAATTGACTCACAACAGTGACTCACAACAGTGTAGGTTGGCAGAAGGAAGAGATGGTAAAATGGCAAAAATTGATAAAACGTGACAAGGAATGATAAAGTCAACAGAGGCTATAGCTTAGTTGGCCCAGACTATGCTAATTCTTGAAAAGTGCATTTCAATAAAGAAGAATTCCACAATATTCGGTACATGCTGAACAGGCTGACAACGTTTCTCAATCTTGGCAGCTTCCAGAGGTGTGAACTCCAAATCCCAGAATTTCCCAGCCAGTCATCTTCCTTACATTCTACTAGGCTAGGAAGAAATAGATTAGAAGGCCTGAGATAACATGCAAAAAAAGGCACTTATGGATGGAATTGCTGGGCTGTGTAAAAACTCAATGTCTTTGAGGTGAGATAAACAAGAATTCCTTGATAAATGTATCACTTATTCAAGCCAACTATTAAAACCAAATCTACTACATGTAGAGATAAGGTTGTTTTTACTGTTGGTAGCATTGCACCATCATATACATCTACGATTAAATGAAATTCTCACAATAAGAGGGATGATGCAATGTAGTCACATAGGAGACTTCTCATTAAACTAACTGAATCACATTTGGACCTGAGAAATTTAGGTGAAGGAGAGACAGATTTGTGTAGTGGTTGAGGCACCAGGCTAGAAACCAGGAGACTGTAGGTTTTAATTTCACTTTAGGTACAAAGCCAGCTGGGTGGACCTTGGGCCAGTCACTTCCTCTCTCCGGTCTAGGAAGCAGTCAAAGCCAAACCACTTCCACAAACTTTGTCAAAAAAACTAGTACAGGCAACAGCTAGGAATCCAAAACTGACCTAAAGACATTTCTCACCCACCCCCCAAAATTAGGTGGCTAATTGAGCATCTTAGGTACTCATATCAAATGATCTAAGTGCCAAAACCCACTGTAAACATCGCCAAAAAGGCATTAAGGGTTGTAAACCTAATCTTGAGTAGCTCCTTCTTCAGTAATATTACACTACTAACCAGAGCATATCAAACATTTGCTAGACCAATTCTCGAATACAGCTCATCTGTCTAGAACCTGCACTGCATATCAGACATTAATACAATTGAACGTATCCAGAAATATTTCACAAGAAGAGTCCTCCAGTCCTCCACTCACAACAAAATACTTTATGCCACCAAACTTGAAATTTTGGGCTTAGAACATTTAGAACTACACTGCATTCGGTATGACCTAAGCATAGCTCATAAACTCATCTGCTACAATGTCCTACCTGTCAATGACTATTTCAGGTTCAACCACAACAATACATGAGCACACAATAGATACAAACTTAAAGTGAACCGCTCCAAACTCGATTGCAGAAAATATGACTTCAGTAACAGAGTGGTCAATGCCTGGAATGCACTACCTAACTCTGTGGTTTCATCCCAATACCCCCAAAATTGTAACCTTAGACTGGCTACTGTTGACCTCACCCCATTCCTAAGAGGTCTGTAAGGGACATGCATAAGATCACCAGCATGCCTATCGTCCCTGTCCTAATGTTTCCTTTAATTGTATTCATTTTATGTATTCAATTCATGCTTATACGTATATATATTATCTAATACGTACTCGACAAATAAATAAATAAATAAATCTTATAGCCTGCACTGAGCCTTTTGAAAGAAATGAATTAACCTTCCTTCCTAGGAAACCTGTTGCTTCTCTGATGTGTTGCCCTGCCTGAAAATTACAACTCTCAGAACACAGCTACTGCAATTATTGCTAGGACCTGGTAAGAAGCCTCCCTACACATACACTCCATCACACACATACAAATAATGTAATCATTAACTTCTGTATTAAAAAATCAGGAGCTGTTTACAGTATACAAAATGAAACTATTTAACCATGTGGATAATTTCTCTATCAAATGCCAATTAACCTCCGCCAGTTAATCTCCAACCTATTCCAAATGGCTCATTGTCACAGGTATCCTTTGGGGGGATGATGATGATCCTGCTAGAAGACAAATTAAGCTGTCTAAATAAAGACACACATATATTTTAAAAATAACAATAAGTACAAAGGAACAACAATGCTATCCTCCCCAAGAAATCAAAAAGGTTAATTAAAGCCAAAAGATTTAATAGTCTAAAGGCAAACCAGGTATCATTAAAACATTAGTGCCAAAGCCAATGAAAAGAAAGCCTGTAGACATGTACAGATTTCTTCCCTTTACCATGAAACTTGATGGAGCATAAACCTTACAGATTATGTGAAATCATTTGGACCCCAAATTGCCCAACAACATTTCTAAAGTGTCTATTTCATAAAATTTCATTTGAATAAAGAGATCTACTGACAACTGGGTGGAATGCTAAGAGTCCATCAGACTGGAGTAAGATATTGGATGAGAATTAGAACAAGGCATTCATACTGGTAGTCCCACTGAAATCTTTGGGGCTGAGTCAGGATTGAAGTTTCTCATTCACTTCCATGGGATATAATGCCTTAGATTCATCCAGCATATTTTATAACTATGGGAATAGTTAAGAAGTAAACAAGACCATTGCTTACCAGGTTAAACTGGATAGCTAATATGATCTCCAATCTTAGCAGTTTGAAGAAAGGCAGTTTTATTTTTCAATGCTAAGAAAGTTCCTGTCATGATAGGATTCACACCTTGCTTATATATATTCTCCAGCAGCCCTGAGTCCTGCTGGAGAAGGGCGGTATAAAAATAAAATAAAATAAAATAAATAAATAAATAAATAAATATAGATCTAAGCCAAAACTAAACTGATAGTATTGTGTAATTAATTATCTCATGTGACTAGCAGTTTGTATTTACTCAAAAACATCTTAATTGTTCTTTTCACATTTTGTTGTATAAGCCATCACTGCAGGGTTTAAAGCTGAACTCTAAAGTCACATCTTGGTTCAATGGATTGTTCTTTTTATAGTATTCCAGAGGTCCTTAGCAACTTTAAGACTTGAGGACTTCAATTTCCAGAATTCCCCAGACATTCCCATAAGAATGCAGATTCCTTCATACTTATGGGAGAAAGCAGTGCAATGGAGTTACCAATAGCCAAAAGAATATCTTCCTATTTTTATGTCTCTATACAGATGCACAATTCCTGGCTAGTCAAAACTATAAACCAATATATTGATGAAAGTCCCAGATATTAATCTATTTAAGTTGAGAGCAGAGTAAATGAAATGATATATATGAATAATACTAAAGAGATTTGAGGGACCATTATGATTTTAAATTAGTAAACAAAATTAGAAAAAACAAGATCAAAAATTATTTGAGGCATTTTTAAAAATATATAACAGATGTTTGGAGTACTTATTCACTTCAGTATCTCTGTAAACCTGAAACTTCAAAGATTTGCTCATGAAATTTGAACCACTTAATACCATTTATATTGGGGCTGGTTATGCATATTATTTTGACCAAAAGATACCTTAGGTAGGTTGCAGTATAAGCATACTCTGCAATATATACAGAATTTAAAGACCCCCCCCCACCCAAAAAAAAAGAAGTTATCAAAGCCAACGTAACTGAAGAAATTAAAGAATGACTCTGGAGGTGATATAGTTTCTTTTTATTGTAAGTAGAATTGTTTCTATTTATGACTTATCAATCAATCCTTTTCAAATTTAAGAATTCCAATAATTAAGGAACCCTAAACCTTATCACATTTGCCAGACTGGAACGTAAACCTAAGAGGAACTTACTTTGTGATAATTTAGGGCAGCTTCCTCAAAGCAAAGTCTGGAAGTTAAAACCAGAAGATTTAGGAAGACCGTTCTGGCTCTTTTGAGCAAGGATCTCTCCAACTGAATTGAAGAGTGCAGGTTGAGGCTGTTGTAGCTGAAGGTGGCTTTGAAATTACTTAGTTCCCAGCCCACATCCCAACTCCAAGATCAACTTCAACCCCTCGAGACGCACCTGTGGCTGCTCCTTGGAAGTCGCGGCGTACTTCGCCTTTTAAACCAGGCGGGGGCGTCTCGTCTCGCCTCGTCTCGCCTCGCCTCGCCTCACAGGGTTTGCTCACGGCAGAAGCCCCAGGGCTCTCTCAAAGAGGGGCGGCCGGGTTGGAGGGGGCCGGTGCTGGCGACGGAATTCTTCAGCTGCTTAATGACCCCGAAGAGGAGCAGGACAAGCAGGAAGAGCAGAAGGAAGAAAAGCGCGAGGTAGAGGAGCAAGTTGAATTGCCACTCCATGGCGTCGCGGAGGCCATCCCTCACGAACTGCCCCGCCAGGCCTCCTGTTCCACCAGGGAGGGGGCGAAATCGGGGTGTTCAGGCGCCCCTGGCATCTCTTCTCCGAGGGTCCCTGTTTCCCCCCCCCCCCGCCCTCCTTTCTTCGCCTAGGCTGGGAGCCAAACGAAGGAGACGCGGGAAGGACCCGCCGGAAGGTTCTCACCGACTCCGGTTGGGAACAGACAACAACAGCAACAACAAATCAGTTCGTCGCCGTAAAGGGCTGGAAGCTCGTACGAGCTGTTTTGCCCTCACAGATCCCGCTAAAAGGAACACGCAGAGACACACACTCTCACACGCCGCACTTGAACGGATTGGCTCAGCACCGGCGGGATGCCCAGATAAATGTTCCGCGCCTTCAAGATCGGTTCTCCATGGGTTGATTGAAACAAGCACCGGGAGAGGGAGGGGGGAGCGTCGGGGGAGGCAGAAAATCCACATTAAAATAGCAGCATCCTGGCAAGAGTCCAGCAAGCGCGGCCGCTGCTTTTGATCAACCTATATTACCCGGGGGGGGGGGGGGAAGCGAGCAAGTGAGAAGAAGAGGGCGGGATTGAAGGGGCAACGGATCGAGTCCCGCCACGCTCTCCCGTCAGTCCCGTCCCAGTGGGCGGCCGATACATCTGGAGGGCATCAAATCGGGAGTCTGCTAAGCGAGTCGCAGAGGGAGAGCGGGCTTTTCTGACGTAAGACGAGGCTGCCTAGATCAACAAGGCAACTGCTGTCCTTTCAGAAAGCGGTGAAGTTTTTTTTGCTGTTCGGGCTACAAAGAAATTACATTTCTAGCAGACTCTAAGCAGCCCATCGTCTGTTGCACTGTTTTGTAGTACAGGTAGCTCTTGATTTACAACCACAATTGAGCCCAAAATTTCTGTTCTTAATAGAGGCATTAGTTAATTTTGCCCCATTTTACGACCTTGCTTGCCACAGTTGTTAAGTGAATCACTGCAGTTTTGATTAGTTGGTAACCTGGTTATTAAGTGAATCTGGCTTCCTGTTGACTTTGCTTGTCAGAAGGTTGCAAAAGGGAATCACATGACCTTGGAATACAGCAACGGTCATAAATTGAACCAGTTGCCAAGCATCTGGATTTTGATCACATGATCATGGGGATGTTGGAAAGGTGGTAACTGAAAAACAGTCATAAATTTTCAGTGCCATTGTAACATTGAATGGTCACTAAAAGAACTGTAAGTTGAGAACTACCTGTAGCCTTAAGTTATCTACAAAGTAATAAAGGTGGAATAAAAATCTAATAAATAAAATCCACTATCAGCTTCTTGTTTCAGCTGCCTTTATTCTTTTGGCTAGTGCCCACTAATAGAGAAATCCATTGAATGGTGTGTGTGGACTGCATAGCCATAGATGAGCAAAGCAACAAAGAGGAAGTCCTTAGATTTTCCTATCCATCCCACATGCTATGAAGGATAGAAGATAATGTCTCTGAAAAGGTATATATTTATTCATTATTTATTAATAGATTTATATCCTGGCTTCCTTTGCACAGCTCAAGGTATCCTTCCAGTGCTCCATCTCCTATTTTTCCTCAACAACAACCCTGTAAAATGGATTTGGCCGAAGGACAGTGAGCAGCCAAAAGTTTTTCAGCTGGTGTTCATGATGAGGGAGGACTAGTTCCTTTTCTGTTTTCTTGTCCATCACCTTAACCACTTTATGAGATTCAGAATTTGTGATTCATTTATCTTACAGTAATATTCCTCCTAAAGATGAAATTCTATGTATTGCTTTCATTGAATTGGTTCTGCTCCCCTGAATCTAAACCCATTTGCTTAATTATAAGCACTATTTTATCAGGAAAAGATACAAGATACAGTGCCAATAATAAAATGGATGTTTATATTTGGGTACATATCAACTGCACCTGATTATGCCATTTTTATAAAAGTAAAAAATTAAGTGCGCTGTGAAAAATAACAACAATCCAGACATGTTTAGTGTTCCATCATTTATCATTTGCTGCATTTTTTATTGTCACTTGGCTTCCAAGATCTGAAGTTCTTTGATACTACTGGTAAAACCATCTGGACAGATTTTAAAAGACCCATTTCTTCCAGTTCAGACTTCTGTTAACTTCTAATTCACTTTTTCTGCATATAAATTATCTTTCAGAGATTGAAGAAAGTAAAAACAGCTACCTGCTACTATTCCTCAAGGTGCTGCCATTATGTAATAGCAAGATCATTCCAATCATATAGTGCATGGACAATGAGGCCACCTGGCAGGAGTTTGTGGAATTATGAGTATAATGGTGTCTATTTACATAGCACTTTTTCCGAGAATGAGAGTACAGTGGTTAATTCAAAGAGCTTGTGAATTAAAGATTGTCAATAGGAAGATAAGCAAAGGAAATGAGGAAAACATATGCAACATTTCAGTTAACCAATAGGTTCCATGGTTACACAGGATATTCAGTTTAGCGATTAATCCATGATGCTTTAAACTGACAGTTTTGTACAAGCCTTAGTGGAAAGATTAATGGAAAGCTGCTTCTGGGAAATTTTAATCCTTAAAACTTTCCACAATGTTTATTTAGTTACAGAGGTAGATTAGGAAAGAGAGTAGATATCCACAATACTGGAATAGTAATGTTTATGCTTTTCAGTTTCACCTTTTCCTAAACCTCCAGGATAATCCAAGCTTTTAATTGATTGGTCAAGAAAACCTAATCACCACCACCACCACTAGGAAAAACAAAAGGGATTTTTGGGAGTGGGGGGGCAATGTAAAGACAATAGCATTTGTTATGACACAGCTTTCAGGTGTTCGACAAAATCTAGATCCATAATAAATTTGTTTGTCTTTAAGATACCACAATGACTTCCTTACAAGACTAGGAAACTGATTACAGAAGGATAGAACAACGTAGAGAGATTTTTGAGTCTGGCTATGTTATATTTATGTTCAAAATTCCAATGTTCAGCTGGAATAACTTGATGCTTATAACCTCTTAATCAGATGTTTTGATAACATACAGTATGTCTGTAAATTGGAAATGGTATTATAATCCTGATCTCACTTATTTTCAGTTGATCCTGCTATCAATTGTGCAGTTCATTCCAACTCAGTGATTCTTTCATAAGCAGATATTATCCTTGTTCTATTTAAACACAATTCATCATACTGCATAAATGGAAGTATCTGCCTATTTGCATTTTATGAAATGTAAATGAAAAAGTGACTGCATTCCCATTTTTAATCCATTCATACAAAAGTTATGATTGCATTCACATTTAAACAGTGAAATCTTGCACATTGCCACCAATAACAAACAGTTCTATGGATTTTATTTAGTAATCCTACAAACCAGGGGTGAAATCCAGCAGGTTCTGGAGAACCGGTAGCGGAAATTTTGAGTAGTTTGGAGAACTGGAAACTACCACCACTGGCTGGCCCCAGAGTGGGGAGGGAATGAGGATTTTGCAGTATCATTCCCCTGCCATGCCCACCAAGCCATGCCCACCAAGCCACACCACACCCACAGAACTGCTAGTAAAAAAATTTGGATTTCACCACTGCTACAAACTATCTTTTTTTGCACAGGAAACCATTCAGAAACTCGTTTTCCAGTGACAAAACAGAAAGCAATTTCTTTGGCTTTCTGTAAGAATAAGGTTCTTTCCAAGAGTATGGAGTAGAATTGCAACCTTTGCCCTGATAAGAGATGGTTTGCAAGCAACTGAGCCTTTGTAAAGCTGCTATCAATCTCTCCTCTGTGTTCAGGGACTCCCCCATTTTCCCATCGCTCATAATGGTCACAGGTTTGTTTTGTTGTGTTCTTTTTCTTTGCTAGGAAAAATACAGTATATGAGGTCATTGCAAATTTCAAATGTAAGAATATTGCAACATTATATTATGGGTTAAAATTTTAATTGGGTGAATTTTATGGGTAAGGGGTTTTAAAATTGGAGAAGCCAAAGATAATTTAATTTTGTTTTAATGTATTTTAATATTTGTATTGTGTGTTTTTAATTCTGGCTGTTCACCGCCCCGAGTCCTTCAGGAGAGGGGGCGGTATAAAAATTTAATAAATAAATAAATAAATAAATAAATATTAGTTGGTCTGCCACATTACTACAACTTAGATTGTAGTGTGTGCCTCATGGGAGTAGTGTGTGAGCTACTCAAAGATGAGACTATCAAACTTCAAAAGCTGCCTGTCTTTTGGGTTCCGTTGTCCATTAGATTATAGATATATGATCATCAAGAAATTGATTGCTGGATTGGACAGATGACCCATCTGGCTGGAATTTTGGTATCAGTTAAACAATCTAATTTATTTGCATGGGACTTGCACATAAAAACTGCCTTAACAAAAGCAGATGAAAATCTCTCTCTTTTTTTTTTTTAAGGTAGGTACTGAACAGAATAAGTTTGATTCTGTTGTCATCTTAACAAAGTTCATATTTTGTTGATTCTTTATTCATTGCACTGATTTTCATCTTCATGTCTACGTGGAAAGCCTAGAATTTGCCAATGTTTGCTTCTTTTTATGGAAAGAGTGAGTGTGGGAAAAGATGTCCTTTTGCCTCAGGCAGCAAACTATTTTGAGTCATACTGGCATAGGAGTAAATCTAAACAGTTTATTTCTAAGATTGCAGTCATCTGTATTCTTACAATAGTGTTAAAATTTATATAATCACTGCATGTTTTTTCAGTTGAATATTGACATTCCATTTGATTGAGGAGCCTGTTATTTAGAATGTTATGTGTCGCTCTCAATCTTGAGACAACCCAAGGAAATTTACTTCGTTTGCTAAAAACTGTTTCTCTTTCAACAGCATGAAGTGTGGCATCTTGATTACATCAAAACCAAAATGGAATTCTTTTATGTTAACTTGAAAAAAAATACTGCAGGCTATTCTTTCTAGGCAATCAAGCAAAAGTGCTTGCTGATGCTGAAACCATTTATTGTGGAGATATTTCTTGTCCTGTATCTGATGGAACAGAAGCCAACTATTTACATAAATGAGAACTAAATTAGTCCCAGGCTTTCAGCCTGTTATTGGAGAGCAAGGCAAGTGCCTCAGGAAGCAAATATCATAGCATTCCACATCTGTGGCCCTGAGTCCAGGTGGTCATCTTCTGGATTGGATAACAGAACTGTACATCTCCCTCAGTCCTGCACCTACTAACCTAATCTAACTAAACAGCTTACTAAAGTCTCTAGAACACATAACTGCTTCAATTGTCAGTCCAGATTGTTATTTTGAAAGTGACAGGCGCACCACTTCATCTTCTGCAGAAGGCAGCAAAACATTTGTCTGTTGCTAAGTCAACAAGTTGTTATTCCTCATATTGCCCTGAAAAGCCAGGTGTTCACTAGGTTGGTAGTGTAAATTAAATTAAAAAGATAAGAATAAATACCATTTTCAGTCCTGCATTTTGTTTTCCATAGCAATCACTCAATCTTCCTTAATTTATCCTTCAGTTCCACCTCCCATGCCCCCTGGCGTTAAAGTCATTCATCACTACATGTGCTATAAGGGAATTCCATAACAAGGTACTTTTTAATCTAGTTTCTAAATTTCTTTCTTATCAACTTAACTGGATGGATTCTTTCATTAGGCATTTTTAGAAAGGTAGAATAACCTTTCTACTTTCTCCATACCATGCATTATGTCATATACCTCAACTTTCCATCCCATTTTTTTTCCCTAACCCTTTTGGTTCTCCACTTATTTCCCTCTATTTATGAAACTGTTTAGTTTTATTTTAAAATTTGTATTTTATATTTAAAAATTGTAAACGTAAGGTAAGACTCTTTTTGTTTGTAGGGTTTTTGGATTCAGTTTTTTTTTTTTTTTTAAAAAAAAGTGGTTTTTAACGCAATAGGCTATGTGTATATATAACATGAACTAACTCACTGCACTGGGGATTCTATTAGAAACAAGCAATTATGGTTTAAAAGGTCCAGACCAGTAGTGGGTTTCAATATTGGCCGCTACCAGGTCGCACGTGTGCATGATGCTTCTGCGCATGCGAAAACAGCCTTCCCCCTCCCCAGACACCCTCCAGAGGCCAGAAATGGCCCATTTGCCAACTTCCGGTGGGGAAGGCCATTTTCACCCTCTCCAGGCTCCTAAAAAGGCTCTGGAGGCTAGGAAGAGCAAAAAACAGGCCTTCCAGTCCCACCAGAAGTTGGCAAACGGGCTGTTTCCTGCCTCCAGAGGACCTCCGGGGGGGGGGGGGGGGGGGAGCTGCTTTTGCCTTCCCCAAGCTGCTAGAAAGGCTCTGGAGCCTGGGGAGAGAGAAATCCATGCCATCGCGTGCCAGGAGTGGGGGGGGAAAGGTGTTGTGCGCACATGTGAGGGGGTGGGACGCATAGAATTATGGGTGTCAGCATGCATGCGCACGACACCCCTCGCCCGCTCCTGGCACGTGATGGCAAAAAGGTTAGCCATCACTGGGCTATAGTCTGCAGCACTTTCTCCCCCTGGATGGAGCTTCTCCAGATGCTTGGTATCCAATAAGTACTCCACTTTTGTGAATGAGATACAAAATATTTAACTTTTGCAAAAACCACTCCAGGCGGTTTTCCTAGTCAGTGAGGGAGTGCAGTTTGAATGTCTTGTTTTAGAAAGTCTTTTCTGTTTCTTAGGGTGTTTTTCCTTCTTGCCTGATTTTCGGGGAGGGGGAGCTCACTTCAGAGAAATACAATTGAGAGCAACAGAAGCACTTTTTAAATATCTAAAAGGATATAACACAAATGTTATTGAGTGTAATCAATAATAATACTGAATGTAATGTAATATTGTAAGCCGCCCAGATCACTGTATCAGTCAGATGGGCAGCATAGAAATCTAATAAAGATCAAAATCTATTTCTCCTGAGACAGAATAATGGGTTGAAATTACAGGAGAACAGATTCCAATGGAATTCGCAAAGGTCCTTTTTCAGAAAGCAACTGGACTTTCTTGTTTTTTCTCTGAAGATGTTTCGCTTCTATACAGAGGAACTATTGAGTCTGTCATCTGCACCTCTATAACTGTCTGGTTTGGTTCTGCAACCCAACAAGACAGACATGTACTTCAGAGGATAATTAGAATTGCAGAAAAAACAATTACTATCAACCTGCCTTCCATTGTGGACCTGTATACTGCACGAGTCAAAAAGAGGGCTGTGAAAATATTTACAGACCCCTGGCATCCTGGACATAAATTGTTTCAACTCCTACTCTCAAAACGACGCTATAGAGCACTGCACCAAGCCAACTAGATACAAGAACAAATAATTTCCTAAATACTGTCAAACTATTCACATTAGGCTGCATTACTATTGCTATTGTCTTCTCATTGTTTCTATCGCCCATCTCCTCCGACTTGTGACTGTATGACTGTAACTTTGTTGCTTGTATCCTTGCAATTTATATTGATATTGTTTCCTAATATGATTTGATTGCTTATTTGTTCCCTATGACTATCATTAAGTCTTGTACCTTACAATTCTTGACGAATGCATCTTTTCTTTTATGTACACTGAGAGCATATGCACTAAGTCAATTCCTTGTGTGTCCAATCACACTTGGCCAATAACAAATTCTATTCTATTCTATTCTATTCTACTCTACTCAGCTTCTTCAGCTCTTACAGGAGAGGAATGGAAGGATTTTTCATTTTTCTTCAAAAAACAAAAAACAAAAAACCAAGAAAGTCCAGTTGCATGCTGAAAAAGCACCCTTGGGACAACCATGACCTGAATGACTGAGAATCTCTGCAGAATTCCAATATAATGTTAGAAAAAGCAATTCTAAACAGTAACAACAGTATAACAAATGACTGTCTTCATTAGAAGTATCCAAATCAAGGCTAGGCAGGAGACACTTGGATCCAAGCTCTTCCACATCTGTCAGTCCTTTCATTTCCTTGAAATCCCACCATTCCACACCTGTGCTTCTTAGGCACATTACATTTCACCTGTAGACAATGACTGGCTGAAAAACTAATTTCTCTTAACATTAACAAAGCAATACTAGAATACGTCATAATGATCAGATGATCAAAATGCAACTGCACAAGATTTCCCAAACCCCTTCGAACTTGCAGAAAGTGACTGTAAAAAAAGTGCAGCTGAGTCCAATGAGTTTCAACAGGGCTTAGATGCTGCCTATCCGTCTTAATACTCGTCAAAAACTTTCGCGCTTGGATGCACAGTGTAAAAAAAAAAGGTGGTTTTATTATGCACAGACTCTATAGTGGGGAATCTCGACTCAAATACTCCACGTCAACCGCAGCTAACGAACCGCCAGAGCCCGACGACCTCTAAAAACCTACGGAGTCCCCATCGCTGCTCCAAGCAGATGCCGCCAGAAACCCAAGCATTTTCCCTGCCCTCCCAACGGCTTCAATTCAGTCACTCAGGGGTTACGCTTAATCCCGCGCATGCGCATCTAATAAACCTTTTTTTTTCTTTTACGTTGTTCCTTCTATTTTACGGCTGGTTGCCAAGCAGAAATCGGAAGGCGGCTCGGCAACGCTTTTCAAATTGCGGACTCTTGCTAAGCGGCGCCCGATTATGACGTCTGCAAAAAAACCACAGGCGGCTAAAGAAAAGAAGGCGACCATTTGAAGACGGGGCGAGCCGGTAGCTGCTATGAAGGAAACGCCACTGTCTAATTGTGAGAAACGGTTCCTGCTCCGGGCTATCGAGGAAAGGAAGGTAAGGCAGGATAATATCACGTGCGCTTCAAACTCGCGTGCGCTGAGGCGCCCGAGGGACGTATTGGTCTGCGCATGTGCATAGTGGGGGTGAGAAAGCGGCGTCTGGAAAATGAGACCAACTGCCCTTCTTTCCTCCCCACTTTTGTTTCTGTGTGTGTGTGTGTGTGTGTGTGTGTGTGTGTGTGGAGGTCTTTGCTTGAGAATGACGTCCTAGAAATTGGAAACGTTTTCTGTGGAAGGCTTTAGGCATGTAATCTTGTAAGATGGACTGACAAGAGATCCTGATATTCTTCAGTCACCTGGAGAGGCTTTCCTTGGACAGACATCCCAGAAGACCAGCTTTAGATACAAGTAGTCCTCGACTTACCACAGTTCTTTTAGTGACCATTCAAAGTTACAACGGCACTGAAAAAAGTGACTTGTGACCATTTTTCACAGTTAAAGCCTTTGTAGCATTCCCCATGATCAGGTGATCAAAATTCAGACACCTGGCAACTGGTTCATACTTGTGACTGTTGCTTTGTCACAAAGTCATGTGATCACCTTTTGGTAACCTTTTGACAAGCAAAGGCAATGGGGAAGCCATTCAACAACTGGGTTAGTAATTTATCAACTGCAGTGATTCACTTAGCAACCGTGGCAAGAAAAGTCGTAAAATGGGGCAAAACTCACTTAACAAATGTCTCAACAACAGAAATGTTGGACTCGATTGGGGTCATAAGTCGAGGATTACCTGTACTCTGGGCTCATCACAGTGTAACTTTTGGATTGTTTTAACTCTAATATGTAACACTTATATGTTCTTAAATTGCAGTCCTAAATTAGAAATGCCCAAAGTAAGCATCAACATACAAAGTATTTTTTAAAATGAGATACAAAGATGTCCTGTTGATTTCTGCTTGCCCTTTTCTCTGAAGTTTAAAACTCTTTAAAAGGTAGTGCTATAGTGTTAGAATTGAAGTATGCAAGATTCCTGCACAAAATTTTGACTCTACTCCCTCAGATTTGGGCAGTCTTTTCTCTATTTTTTGTTCTCTCTGTTAAATGACTTGTTTGATGTTTATAGCGTCTGGATGGGCGACAGTGCTATGATTACAGAAACCTCCGCATTTCTTTTGGTGTTGACTATGGCTGCTGTATTGTGGAGCTCGGAAAAACAAGGTATCCAGTGTTTTATAATTCTGTGTATTGTAATTAATAGACTTGCAGTCTGGTTTTTGGGGGGGGGGTGGATCTTTATAAAGCAAATTTTAATGTAATATAAATTACAAGAGATAATGAAGCCATGTAGGTTGTTCAATACATTACTTGGTAAAATAACAATAAAGATACAATAAAATAGCAATATTAAATGGTATCTTAGTTAAAAACATATTTTTTTAAAATAAACACAATGTTGACTTAAATGAAATAATTTTTAAACCTTTTACAATGATTATCAGAAAGGACCATATTTCCTTCCCAGGAGATGAAAGAAAAAGCTTATCGTTCATACATATTGTTCCCATAGTTCTCAATGATGCAACAGATATCAATATTATTCATACTAACAATCAAATCAGGTTCATGCAGAAGTTGGATATGTAACAAAAATCTAACTCTTAATATCTCTGGTGTGATCTGGAAAGAGTCCCCTGAAAGTTTGGAAGCAACATAAATATTGCTTATGAAGCAACATAAATGAAGAAAAGAAGCTTTTGCTTTGATCTGTATCAAACAGCTACTCCACACCTAACTTAGCTTCTACTTGATAGAACTTATAAAGGCATTATGCCATTTATTACTTTCAGCTAGGTATCTAGTGAATAGATTCCAGATATATTTCACTTCTATGTTAGTGTAGAATTTTAAAGTATTTTCTTGCCATTTTTTCTATTAACTAATAAGTGACTAAGATTTGATTCTAAAGGCTGTGTCTTCTTTTTGCAGAGTTCTTGGGCAAGTGTCATGTGAACTTGTCTCCCCAAAGCCAAATCGTGCAACAGAAGGCGTACTTTTCTTTAATCTAGAGCTGTCACCCATGGCATCACCAGCTTTTGAACCTGGAAGGTATGTGTTGCCCCCTCCCCCCACCTGCAGTAACCAAAGGAGGATTTACGTAAAACATTTCTCTCCATGCCCTGATAATTGCCAAATATTAAGTTTTCAACAGGGTAACTGGAAATTACATAAATTTCTCTTTCAAATGTTAAAGAGTTAATATTTTGGCAGTTATCCGGGCATAGAGAATCCATTCCTTAGTCCATCTGTCAATTTCCATGTAGTTCAAAAGAATGTATGTATCTGAAAATATTAAACTATACTCCAAAGTTTATGTCCCAAATTAATGTATGGAACTACTTCTTCCCAGAACATAGTACATTAGGAATATGCAAAGCATGCCTTTTAATGAAGTGTTATTCTGGTCACATTTCCAGGAGTATTTCTTTTCTGTATAAACAAATTTAGATATCTAAGAAGTTTGACTTATTAATGTAATCTAATAATGTAATCTCTGTTTCAAAGCCGAAGTGCCAGCGCTGCCTGAAGACATCTCCATGGTCATGTGGCCTGCATGACTAAACGCCACAGGCGCATGGAGTGCTATTGAGTTAGATGTGGGGATATCATCGAATTTGCAGATGATACCAAACTGGGGTGGGAGGAGAAATAGCCAATGATCCAGAAGATAGGTTCAAGTTCCAAAAGGATCTCGACAGGCTTGAACATTGGGCACTATCTAACAAAGAGCCTTGGTGGCGCAGCAGATTAAAGTGCTGTTAAGTAGCACCAGCTGCCTGCAATTACTGCAAGTTCAAATCTCACCAGGCTCAAGGTTGACTCAGCCTTCCATCCTTTCGAGGTAGGTAAATTGAGGACCCGGATTGTGGGGGCAATAAGCTGACTTTGTAAAAAAAAAAGACCACCACTTGGGGGCGCCGAAAGCCCTACTAAGCAGGTATATACAAAAGTATGAAGGCTATTGCTAAATGCATTGTAAGCCACCCTGAGTCTCCGGAGAAGGGCGGCATATAAATCGAACCAATAAATAAATAAATAAAATAAATAATCTGAGATCTAGTAAGGTTTTTGGTATTGAGGTCAAAATATTTTCTCATTGTTTCAATAAAATGAGTCTCCTTAGTTCCTTTCTCCATTTAATCATCTTTAACATTTGCATATTAAATTAATTTATTGACAACAAATATTAAAGGTTCACTGTGAGTTTTTTGTTTTATAAAATGAAGTGCTCCTTTCTAATAACCTAAATGTTTTTGAGACTGAAAATGAAGCTGATCCAAAATGATCCATCAAGAGACGCGGGAAGACCCCTTGGAGGGTAGAGCTGAGGATTTTGTACAATATCTGTATGACAAAATTGCTCAGATTCGTGAACAGCTAGACTCTGACTGGATTGATCCAGAGGAGATGACAGAGGCAGGTCCTGAGAATATTATTTGGGAAGAGTTTGATCCTGTGACTCCCGAAAGCGTGGACAGGATACTGAACAGACTAAATGCGACCACATGTTTATTGGACCCGTGTCCATCCTGGTTGGTACTGGCCTCCCGGGAGGTGACGCGAGGCTGGCTTCAGGAGATTATAAATGCTTCTTTGAGTGGGGGTGTCTTTCCCACCGTCTTGAAAGAGGCGGTGGTGAGGCCCCTCCTCAAGAAGCCCTCCCTGGATCCAGCTGTATTAGCAAATTATCGTCCTGTCTCCAACCTTCGCTTTGTTGCAAAGGTTGTTGAGAGTGTGGTTGCACGACAACTGCCTCAGTACCTGGATGAATTGAATTATCTAGATCCGTTCCAGTCGGGATTCAGGCCCGGGTACAGCACAGAGACAGCATTGATCGCATTGGTTGATGATCTCTGGAGGGCTCGGGACAGGGGTTGCTCCTCTGTCCTGGTCCTACTAGACCTCTCAGCGGCTTTTGATACCATCGATCATGATATCATGCTGCACCGGTTGGAAGGGTTGGGGGTGGGGGGCACTGTACTACAGTGGTTCTCCTCCTTTCTCTCTGACCGGTCGCAGTCTGTGTTGACAGGGGGGCAGAGGTCGACCTCGAGGCCCCTTATATGTGGGGTGCCACAAGGATCGGTCCTCTCGCCCCTTCTATTCAACATTTATGTGAAGCCGCTGGGTGAGATCATCCGTGGTTTTGGGGTGAAGTACCATCAGTACGGTGATGACACCCAGCTGTACATCTCTACCCCAGACCACCCCAATGATGCCCTCGAGGTGATGTCCCAGTGCCTGGAGGCCGTACGGATCTGGATGGGGAGGAACAAATTCAGACTCAACCCATCCAAGACCGAGTGGCTGTGGTTTCCGTCGTCCCGATATAGTCAGTTGGTGCCATCTCTGACTATTGGGGGCGAGTCGTTGGCCCCCACAGACGGGGTTCGCAACTTGGGCATCCTCCTGGACTCACGGCTGTCTTTTGAAGAGCATATGACGGCCGTGGCCAGGAAGACTTTTTATCAGGTTCGCCTGATTCGCCAGTTGCATCCCTTTCTGGATCGGGACTCGTTGCGCACGGTCACTCACGCCCTTGTCACCTCACGCCTGGATTATTGTAATGCTCTCTACATGGGGCTCCCCTTGAGAAGCACCCGAAGGCTCCAACTGGTCCAGAATGCCGCCGCGCGGGTGGTAATGGGAGCAATGTGGCGCTCTCATGTAACCCCCCTCCTGCGTGAGCTGCACTGGCTCCCAGTGGTCTTCCGGGTGCGCTTCAAGGTTTTGGTTACTATCTTTAGAGCGCTCCATGGCTCAGGACCAGGGTACTTACGAGACCGCCTCCTGCCACCAATAGCCTCTCACCGACCAGTTCGCTCCCATAGAGAGGGACTCCTCAGGGTGCCGTCGGCCAAACAATGTCGACTGACGGCCCCCAGGGGGAGAGCCTTTTCTGTGGGGGCACCTACCATCTGGAACGGGCTTCCCCCGGAGTTACGAAACATCCAAGACTTACGCATATTCCGCCGTGCCCTGAAAACGTTTCTATTCCAACAAGCTGGTCTGGCCTAACTCTCCCTTTTAAATTGGCTTTTAAATCAGGTTTTAGACCTCTTTTAGATAAATTTGGATGTTTTAATCTTTGAGCCAAATTACTTAATCTGTTTTTTAATAGTTTTTAACTTCTATATGTATTTGTAATTATTATGGCTGTTCACCGCCCTGAGTCCTTCGGGAGTAGGGCGGTATACAAATATGAAAAATAAATAAAATAAATAAATAAATATACCAATAAATGTTGAAATTGTAAATATTGCCAATGATGACAACTTACAAGTGGTTTTTTTTTAACATAGAAAATGATAAAAAAAAACCCTCATCTACTAGTTGATATAATGTAAAGATTCCAGTGTCCCTTCAGATCTTCCCCAAAACCATTTTAAACCAATTTTGAGAGCTGTTTTACTTCATAGTGTCAATTTAGTTTGAAAAAAAGTAACAATACATTTTTTTTCTGAAAATAATATTCCAGTTTTTGAATTTATATAATATTAATCATAGCAAATGTATTATGTTTTGAACCCAAAATAATCAACTGAAGATTTTTATTATAAATATCTCAAAAGAGTCCAGGAAGGGAAATTTACACTAAAATGTCTGATACTAGTGAAAAAGTATGCAAGATACAAAATCAAGATTTGGAAAACTTGATTTCCCATCTTAATCTGACAATGTATCCCTTTTCAAAGATATCTTTGGAACTCAATAAATTTCTAGAAATTTAGAAAACAATGTACTGAAAAATATTTTGAAAATATTTTCTGGACATATAAATTGTATGTTTTGTTTTGTTTTTTTTACTCTAGGCAATCTGAATTGCTTGTAAAACTGAATCGGCTGTTAGAAAGATGCCTAAGGAACTCCAAGTGTGTAGATACTGAATCTCTTTGTGTTGTTGCTGGTGAAAAGGTGTGTAATTATATGAATTCCAGACAACAAGCATTGAAAAATCTAATGACTTTTGTTTTAGAATTTATATATTTTAAAGTAAATTGCATTCTGTTGTATATATGAGATTTTCCAAACTAGAAAATCTGATTATAATCTGATATATAATTTTACATACAATAGCAAGTAATGTTTTAGATTTTCCAAATCCCTTCTTCATAAATTTTTACTTATGAATTTTCAATCTTTATAGCACTTTGCATATAAATACTATAATACGTCATATACTATTTTTATGGTTTTTAATGTTCTTAACGCTGAGTGTTTTAATTGTTCATTACACTATTTTAATTGTGAGCCCGAGGCATGTATATGGGATGGGTTGCCCCTAAATTTACTAAATTTCCCCCCCAAAATATTTCATACATCTTTGGGAAATCAGCAGGAGATATATATATATATATATATATATATATATATATATATATATATATATATATATATATATATAATATATGCATGGTATTACATGCCATCTGACAGTTTTATTGTGTCATATGTTTCTAGATTTCTTTTTTCATTAAGATACCTGCTAATGTATGGACAATGAATTAAAATAGAGAATTAAAATGAATTGTTTATTTTTTCCCCTTGAGGTGTGGCAAATTCGTGTGGACCTGCATTTGCTGAATCATAATGGAAACATTATTGATGCTGCAAGTATAGCAGCAATAGTGGCACTATGCCACTTTCGGAGGCCTGACGTGTCAGTACAGGGAGAAGAAGTAACATTGGTAATTTTCTTTGAAAGTGGAAATTTAAAATTATCTCACTCTTGCATGCTTTGGTTTTTCTAAAATTGGAATGGGAATAGTCTGTAAATGTGTATTAACTTATAAATAATATAGTATTTTCAGATTTTATAAATCTATTACATTATTTCCCTTTGGAACCAAAAAATTATGTCAATAAAATCAAGGGAATCAAAGCAAGATGCCTATATATAAATTTAGATAGTAAGCATTTTTTAATTACACAAAAGACTTCTTCCAGAAAATCGTACATAACTACTTAACTATTTAATCAAAATTACTTAATATATTATAGGTGATATTCTTTTCATTTCCTGAAAGGTTCAAAGTGCTGTTACAATAATAAATCAGTATAGTCCCTTGCTTTGTTTTAGAAAGCAAGGATGTCTTTAACATTTAGGCACTGGTTATTCAAATAGTTTATGTATGTATATTTGCTTATGCAATTGGCTAAGCATAATACTGTTGTGTTTGGCTCTTTAGTATACACCTGAAGAAAGGGATCCTGTCCCTCTGAGTATCCACCATATGCCTATTTGTGTAAGCTTTGCTTTTTTCCAGCAAGGGTAAGTTAACATTATTTTCAGTTTTCTACTATCATTGTGCATCGATGGGAGTATTCTGATATGTACACCAAAGTAATTAAAGAAACTTCTTTAAAATGTGATAGTACACAAAGTTGATTGTGTCTCATTACTGACATGAGTGGTCTTTTTTTAAAAAGTCAGAAAATATACAATGAAAAATACTAAAAGACCAACATTTCACAGTTAAAGTGAATGGATTTGACTATTATTACTGTTGTTATTGTATTAAATTTTTAAATCACCTGAGCTGAGTGATTAATGGTGCTTCACAGAAAAAACACAGAGAACAATAAAATAGTAATAGATAAAAACACAGAAAACAATAAAATAACAGATAATAAGACAGAGAACTGCAAAACCATAACAGATAAAAACACAGAACAAAAAGTAATATGTAATGGGCAGAAGGAATAATCTTATGAAGCTAAGGGGAGAAAAGGGGGAAGTGTATTCAAACTTGCATAATTTTGTTACAGTAACTGTAATAGTATTAGCCTAGATTGCTTTAGTTTTCTAGACTTGATTCCTTGAAGAGCTGACATGAAACAAAGAACCAAAGCTGGCACAAACTGAACAACAAAACAAACCCACATTATTCAAAAGATTCTCCAGATAGTTGGGGACCATCTGAATCTAAGGGGAATCGCATTCTAGAGAGCAGTCACTGCAACAGAGAAGACATGCTTTCTGGTTCCCAATAGATGGCATTGTTTAGTTGAAGGAATCCAGAGTGCATTAACTCTTTGAAATGTATAGAATTAAAGCCACTTTTGAGAATATAGCTAAGTACTTCTAGTATGGCTAAGACTACTGTTTCATCTATTAGGTTCTTTCATTTACTAATTTATTTTCCATTTTGATATAAAATCTTACGGCTTGTTCTAAAATGGAACAGGACTTATTTACTAGTAGATCCCAGTGAACAAGAGGAACGTGTAATGGATGGCCTCCTTGTAATAGCCATGAACAAACACCGTGAAATCTGCACTATTCAATCCAGTGGTGGAATTATGCTACTAAAAGAACAGGTAACATGGAAGCTTTTAAAACTCGAGTATTACCTATGGTATTTTTCTTTTAAAAGGACAGTTTCTGGACCTCAATTGATTAATTTCTTCTTTTCCTATGATAAATGTTGGGCTTCAAAACCATTTTGAATTCAGCAATTTAAAATTAATCAGTTGGATTCAAATTGCTCTTAATAGAATTTTTGGTATGAAGGAAGGATACTAGGAATTTTTCATTTAATTTCATCTATGTACCATTCCCTGTAGGAAATTATTCCTACAGCTCTGATTTGAGATTATAATATGTAGTCATTCAGAAATTGCAAACCAGAAATAATTTGTAGGAGTGATCCTTTGTATCTAAGGTACGGATGTGTTAGCTAACAAACTATAATTAGATTTTTTGCATACTTTAATATGCATTTTGTATGACAACTTAATTGTTTCTGGTAACTTTTGTATCTGAAGTTTATTATATTTTATAAAGCAGTGTCCAATGTGAGCAGTGCCCGATGTGGATCTATGGTTATTCCCTGTCAGTAGCTTTTTATGGCAGAATTCATTTGGATGCATGTTTCTCTGTATTCTAATATACTGGAGGAAGGGTATTGGGTACCCTTACAGTTGGGTATTAGGGGAAAAAAATCTTGTACAGTAAAATCAGTTTGACAGCAGACCAATAATCCAGAGAGGTAGTGGGCTCTATATTCACTGGATTTGTTCAAGATTCACTCATTGTTTCAGAGATGGTTTCATTTGGATTCTTGCCCTGAGCCAAGGAGCTTAATCTGAATATCTATATGGCCCCTTCCAACTGTTTAATTCTGTGATTCTGTATAGAGAATAAATTAATCCAGTTTAATTAAATATAAATTTTTATTTCAGAGTTCTGACTTTCACAAACTTGTCAGTTTATCTTTAATTAAAATTCATGTCAAATATAGAAGTCTAAATTTTTGGTACTTGAAAAGGAAAGTAAATCCTAAAAATTAATAATGAGGGGTCTTCTACCATAGTCTGAATTCTTATTACCTTCATTCTCTCCTGATTTGTGAATTGTTTTTCAGTATGTATTCCAAAACTTTTAGATGACTTACTTGCAAATACTCATGGGGAAAATACATTCTGTGATGAAATAATTTAAACTTGCATTATGATTTTTCACAGGTTTTGAGATGCAGCAAAATAACAGGAGTCAAAGTAGCAGAAATCACTGAACTAATTCAAAAAGCTTTGGAAAATGATCAAAAAGCTAGGTGAGTTTTTTAATGCTGCAGACTAATGCCTATTAATGTGGTCTATTATAAATTGATACATCCATATTTGTATAGTGCCAGTCTGGTAGGTTATAAAACAGAATTTGAATTGAGTCAATGGTGCTTTCTGAGCTTGATTGTTTGCTTCCAAACATTTCATTATCTATCTAGGAACTGATGATATTGCCTAGTCAGATAATGAAACATCTGCAAGCAAGGCTCATGAAGAAAACATTAATAAGAAAACAAAGAAAGGTTCATAAAATTCTCTTTTCTGGAGCTGGGAAGAAAAAAAAGGGTGTTCTGTATCACTCTAGCTATTGTAAGAAGTCTTTTAGTCCTATCTGTTGGAATATCTCCCAATTTTCAAGATACCCTCTTCCCTGTTTTTTGAAAAAAAAGTTTTGAATAAATATGCCCTATTCCCATGAATTCTAGAAAATTACATATTTTTTTAAAAATGTAAATAAAAATAAATAAATAACCTAAATGTGAAGGCCACTGCAAAGTATTAGGCTTAAAAATTAATTATTTCTCACAATACTTCCGGAACCCACATTCCAGAGGAATTCTTAAGAGAAAAAAGTAATAACACATAGTTTATCTTCTAATAGTTTGCCTTGTATGTGGCTGCATCCATAATGGCAACAATTTTGTGAGAGCAATTGTAATATGCTACCAAAATTTCAAATTATATACAATGACAAAAAGTTTGGGGATCCTTGATTGAGAGATATGGAGCAAAGTCTTGCTTTTATATATAATTTCATGGTTACGTTAGTCTCAGTGGCATTACCACTTCAAAGTAATTGCTTATTCCTGCCAGATCATTGGCTATCACATATTTCTAGATAAATGTTTATTATATTGATTTTTTTTAAAAAAAATGAAAAGGTTCGGCATGCTAATTAAAACAGTTCTGATGATTATTTTTCTGTGAATTTATTATCTTGCTTGGTGATGATGTGAGATATTTGGAATATACTTAAGTAAAACTGTATTTTATAATAGCTTTTTAAATGACGTCTAGGCAGAAATCTTGATCTTTCAAAGCAAAATTTTGATTCTTTTCACCATCTCATCCCTATCCTAAACATATATATCAGAAATAAGAGGTAATAGCACAATTTCTGTTGTGAATATGCTGAGAACACATTCATTTAGTTTTTTGAATTGAATTAAGGCATTTTAAACTTACTCTGACTTTAATGTTCTACTGAGACCTTTAGAGGAAAATTAAAATAGAGAATGATTACACTAAGTATGGTTAAGTATTCATAAAGAAATAGTATCTTTTGGTTCTTAGTCTATGTTTCAATGCAAATGTGAACTTCTAAAAGAATTCTTTTCTTTTAATAGGAAAGAAGGTGGAAAATATGGATTTGCAGAATCTATTCCTAATGAAAGAATAACTTCCTTTAAAATAGAGCAAGCCCCAGTCAATACTAATGATGTACAAGAGCAAGCTGAAGAAATAATTGCCAAAGCATTTCCTCCTCCAGAAGTGTATCTTTTGTTGCATCATAACAAAATCAGATGGTTGGGCTTCTATGCTCAGGATCATCTTAATTTCTTTTTTAAAACATATTGTTTCAGTATTCAGAAAAGAGGAAATAAATTAAATTAAGAAAGGAAACAAAAACATTGCATATAAAATCATTCAGACTGATTTTTAAATTCATCATTACACCTGGATTACATAGGCTAATATTGATCAGCTTTCTGTTGTTTTGATAGAAAGCCAGTTCATAAATAGAAAACCACATATTGATGATCCACAATTGTATATCTTGCACTGTCTCGCCAATATTTAAGAGTAATACTTTTGCTGCTAACTGTCAATAATTCCATAACACTTCATCAGAGAGCTAACCCAATTTTTTGGTATATAATTCAAGAGTACGCTCACATTTTTAAACTGTATTGATCTTTGCAACACTGTATTTAAGTTGCTTCTGATAAGATAGGTATATACATTTGATAAATAAAAGTTAAGAATATTAAACTAATCTTAGGAAATAGTTGAATGAGCCAATACTGTAGATTTAAATGTCCCATCACCCAGTTTATACTTCAAGCATAATGAAGTTGGAAGACTTCATTAAACACCCTTTGAGGTATCCAGTAAATATGGAGGAAAACCATTAATGTTAAGTTAGCCACATATTCAGGCAAAGGAAAACGTTATATTTCAGTTAGCCATTGATTTGTTCATATGGGATAGTCCAAATATTTAGTCTTGAGTACAGACATACAATTAGAATCATCCCACATTCTGTGTGACATTTAACTTTGTAGAGAAGTCCCAATATACAGCAGACCTTCAGGTCTGTTGTCTGGTAACAGTTATCAACAATAAAACTACTTTTTTTGTTTGTTAATCACTTTAGTTAATATTTTTCTGTGGAATATTTGCGAAAAAAAGACTATTCAAATGCATGTGGTCAGCTGTTCAGTAAGTTCACTATATTCTTTTGTTACCATATTTAAGTAAATAACATCTTTCTCTCTCTCTTTTTCTCGTATCCTTCCTTTCCCAAAAAGAATTATAAGGCAAATTTGCAAGATTATTTCTCCAAAATATGAGAATCATTCTTTATCAAGTTACAATACATTTTAGATAAGAACTTGTTTTTCCTTAATGAAATTAGCTTGTCCAAGCCTGTATTATGGGCATCAGGCACAGCTCAGATTGGAGAAGGACTTCAGAAGTCATGGGCAGATTTTGAGGAATCTGAAATGGAAGAGGAAGATGGCCAGGATGAATCTCTAACAGCAGAAGACCAAAATATAGAAATGGGAGATGTTCATATTGGAGCCAAAAATCAAAAAGGTTAGAATACTTCTTTTAAAAAAAATATGTGAAGTAGGAAATTGCATTCAAGTTGAAATGCTTTCAGTTTAAAATCCTTTCTGGCCTTCTATATAGATAGCAGTGAACATTTTCAAAGTTATTCTCAACACTCCAGGTTATTTCTGCAAAGGCATCACATTAGGGGGTCTAAATAAGAGAGGAGGCTTCCTTGGATGTGTGTCCATACTTTCAACATAGAAATTAAACTTTAAGAATGGAGTAGAATAATTTTGTCACTACATGTAATTCTAAATTTACAGCAGTTCATTTAATGACCAATTGTTACAATGGTACTGAAAAAAGTGACTTA
Organism: Arizona elegans; assembly: GCA_022577455.1. Classification (NCBI taxonomy): domain Eukaryota; kingdom Metazoa; phylum Chordata; class Lepidosauria; order Squamata; family Colubridae; genus Arizona; species Arizona elegans. The sequence continues at coordinate 33,459,863 of JAKOOJ010000009.1, read as the reverse complement.
TGACGATTGCAGCATCTCCATAGTCACGTGATCAGAATTCAACTTGGCAACTGGCTCATATTTACGAGAGTTAGTGTCCTTGGGTCATGCAATCACCTTTGACAACCTTCTGACAGTCAATGGAGAAGCCAGATTCACTTATCAACTTGTTACTAACTTAACTGCAGTGTTTCACTTAATAACTGTGGCAAGAAAAGCTGTAAAATGGAGCAAAGCTCACTTAACTGTCTCACTTAGCAACGGAAATTTTGGGCTCAATTGTGGTTATAATTACTACCTGTAATGTGTTGTTGTTAAAAGGATAGCAAATTGGTGCATATGCAGTTTCTTTTCTGGTGAGAAACGTGTAGCATTTATTTTATTAATATAGTGAAACCTTAACTGATTAATGGAGATTATCTGTCCTTCAGAAACATCTTTTGAATCAGAGATATCTTTGACAATTCGTATACCATGTGTAATAACATTAATTGGTGTGCAAAATTAGTCCATTCCATGTAAACCTGTTGTATTAATCTGGTAAAGTGAAAGTGCTATAACACAATTATAAACTTTGCTGCCAATATAAAAATGAGCAGTTGCTGTGGCTTAAAATCTTGTTTCATAGTTTCCTTCTTCCAGTTCCTATACATTTTCAATCTGGCCAGTAATTCTTGGAAATGTATGCTGTAAACATTTCATATGCTGTAGCATATGAAAATGTGTTTCAGAATCTGCTGAGATGATGTTGCTGTTAGGTTTGGTCTGATTCAGATTATGTATCATCAAATTGGTGTCAGTCCGTAGAAACCATATAATAGTTATTCATGACAGATTTAGATGCTGTGTAGGTTTTAAAAATAACATACCAATAATTTTCTTTTGTCTTGAAGAAGAGGCAATCGTATTATCGGACAGTGAAGAAGAGGATGTTGTTATTCTAGAACCTGAAGTAACACCAAAGAACAGGTAGGGGCACTTTCTGTTTTACAAAAGGTGGGAGGGAATTTAACTCAGGACTTTGAAAATGGAATATTCTAGAATCTCCCAAATGTTGAATTTTTTCCTAGAACATGTTGATCGAGCCATCCTCAGATTGGCTTGTTTACTTGAAATAACTATTCTAATATATAATAGTTCAGTATTCAACATGTGGCCTGGAACCAAAATGGCCTTTTTGTTATTTTCTGAAGAGAACTACTATAAAACTATGGTTATGATTCATAAATCTCTTTTGCTGGCCAGATCTCTTGGAGGCTTTTTTTGTTTTGTTTTGTACCAAAAAACAAAAGACAGGTGTCTCTTTCAAAGAGCGGAAGAAACTAATACTGTTTCTTACCTCAATAGAATTCAATATAAAAAAATGTTTCTGAAAAGATGCTTTTTTCTTGAAAATTAAGAAAAAGTGATAGTGCAATAATTTGTAATATTTTGTATTAAATTATAAAATGGCTATACATAAATAGGTTGGTTTGAAGATACTTATCATAAACCAAAGAATGCAGGTCATCATCTCTGTCAAATTTAAGGGCAAATCTTCATGTAGTTATTTTTTAAAAGGTCAAAAATGGAAGTGCTAGAGAATAGTATTTTAGTTTCAAAAAAAGCTTAATTAGAACATTTTGTGACAAAATATTTTATTAATCAAATTTGCTGTATAGGTGAAACTCAAAAAATTAGAATATTGTGCAAAAGTTCATTTATTTCAGTAATGCAACTTAAAAGGTGAAACTAATATGTGAAACTAATATATGAGATAGACTCATTACATACAAAGCGAGATAATTCAAGCCTTGATTTGTCATACTTTTGATGATTATGGCTTACAGCTCATGAAAACCCCAAATTCATAATCTCAGAAAATTAGAAGATTGTGAAAAGGTTCAATATTCTAGGCTCAAAGTGTCCCACTCTAATCAGCTAATTAAGCCGTAACACCTGCAAAGGGTTCCTGAGCCTTTAAATGGTCTCTCAGTTTGGTTCAGTAGGAATCACAATCATGGGAAAGACTGCTGACCTGACAGTTGTGCAGAAAACCATCATTGACACCCTCCATAAGGAGGGAAAGCCTTAAATGGTAATTGCAAAAGAAGTTGGATGTTCCCAAAGTGCTGTATCAAAGCACATTAATAGAAAGTTATGTGGAAGGGAAAAGTGTGGAAGAAAAAGGTGCACAAGCAGCAGGGAGGACCGCAGCCTGGAAAGGATTATCAGGAAAAGGCCATTCAAAAGTGTTGGGGACTTTCACAAAGAGTGGACTGAGGCTGGAGTCAGTGCATCACACACAGACGGATCCTGGACATGGGCTTCAAATGTTGTATTCCTCTTGTCAAGCCACTCCTGAACAACAAACGTCAGAAGCGTCTTACCTGGGCTAAAGAAAAAAAGAACTGGTCTGTTGCTCAGTGGTCCAAAGTCCTCTTTTCTGATGAGAGCAACTTTTGCATCTCATTTGGAAACCAAGGACCCAGAGTCTGGACGAAGAATGGAGAGGCACACACTGCAAGATGCTTGAAGTCCAGTGTGAAGTTTCCACAGTCTGTGTTGATTAGGGGAGCCATGTCATCTGCTGGTGTTGGTCCACTGTGCTTCATTAAGTCCAGGGTCAACGTAGCTGTCTACCAGGAAATTTTGGAGCATTTTATGCTTCCTTCCGCAGACCAGCTTTATGGGGATCTGACTTCATTTTCCAGCAGGACTTGGCACCTGCCCACACTGCCAAACGTACCAAAACCTGGTTCAATGACTATGGGATTACTGTGCTTGATTGGCCAGCAAACTCGCCTGACTTGAACCCCATAGAGAATCTATGGGGCATTGCCAAGAGAAAGATGAGAGACATGAGACCAAACAATGCAGAAGAGCTGAAGGCCACTATTGAAGCATCCTGGTCTTCCATAACACCTTAGCAGTGCCACAGGCTGATAGCATCCATGCCACGCCGCATGAGTAATTGATGCAAAAGGGGCCCAAACCTAGTACTGAGTACATATGCATGCTTATACTTTTCAGAGGTCCGATATTGTTCTATGTACAATCCTTATTTTATTGATTTCATGTAATATTCTAATTTTCTGAGATTGTGAATTTGGGGTTTTCATGAGCTGTAAGCCATAATCATCAAAATTATGACAAATCAAGGCTTGAACTATCTTGCTTTGCATGTAATGAGTCTATCTCATATATTAGTTTCACCTTTTAAGTTGCATTACTGAAATAAATGAACTTTTGCACGATATTCTAATTTTTCGAGTTTCACCTGTATATAGCTGCTCATCTCACCAAAGGTGATTCTGGGCAGAGAATCAATAAGAACAAAAACTGTACAATAAAAATGTTTTGTTAATATATTCAGCCAGTCGATCAGATGACCCAGTTCCAAACCATGAAAGGCTTTGAAGGTTAAAAACAGTACTTTGAATTGAATTTGACTCTGAAGCAAAACTAATACAACTTGTGGAGTAAAGGTGTAATATGTATTGCTCTAGGAATGCACACAATTGCTCACATCACTGCTTTCTGTGCCAGCTGACGCTTCTGAATACTCTTCAAGTAGCCCATGTAGAGTACATTATTCCAATCTGGAGGCAATTAGAGCATGAGTTACTAAGCAGGAGCTGCCAATCCAATAACATATACTTGGTACACCAGACAAGGCTGTTCAAAGGCCCACCTATGCCATAACTCCCATCTGCTTCTCGATCAGTTGTGAGTCTAGGAAGATTAGACTGTATGCAGAAACCTTTATATGAAAAGCAAGTAGAAAATGGATATACTGTATATCCATGGGTTCAAGATTGTCCAAAATTTCTATAAATAAAGTATAGAATGAGCAAAGATAAAGTATAGAATAAGCAAAGGCTGACAAGTAGGTCAAACCAGTTTCTGAACCTATCTGTAGTCCAGAAAGCCGTAGCCAATTCATGTTGAGGTGATCAGTCAAAATTTAAGGCAGTAATCACATACATTCCCATGTTATTTGTTTTGAACTCTGTGCAGTGTTAGCTTGGAAGAGATTGGGATCTGTAGATTTGCAGACTTGCTGGTTTAGGATTACTGAACTGCCTCCAATAAATAATTTTTCAAAATTGTATTAAATGAACTGTGAACCTAAATTCATATTTTAAAACAAACTGTAAAATCTTTCAGATGAAAAACAAGTAAATATTCCTAATTAATGATTTATCATTAATAGATTTAATACTGGAATTAGGGCTGATATATTCATGACTATTCAATTGTTGAAAGATGTTTTTACATGAAATTCCATGCTGAATGGAAAAATGCATACAATAATCATATCTACATGTATATATACACACCCTTTCATTTAGCAATTGCAAATCCCAACTAAATGGTAATTAAGCCATCTTCAGATAAAAATTATTTTGTACAGTGATCTGTGCCTGACTTATTTCCTTTTTATCCCCCAAAGTAGAAATATTGGGTAAACAAGCTGTGTCTTTCTACATAGCAGTTTCCCAAAAAGTACTAACTACCATACAAGTTTAAAAAGTCAGTTCTGTGACCTCATTATAACCTTCCAGGGGCTAGCAATGCTACTGTACCTGAAATTGACTAGACCTTTATTATAATTTGTATTTGCAGATTGTCACTAATTGAGGAATGGCTGTGTGAGAGATTTTGATGGCATTTGAGACAAATCAACAATCATTTTGAACTCAAAGTTTCAGGATACTTATCCAAATGTAATTTTTGGGACTAAGATTCTAGCATAATCTTGTTCCTGTTGTTAAATTGTAAGCAAAGCTGTAATTGTTTGCCATTAATAGAATATGTACTTTGTATTATGCATAAAATGGCTCGGTAGGACAAAAAAAAAATCACAAAAATATACATAGCATTGTTTATTGTCCACGTTACTGGAGTCAACTTTATAGCTAAGTGTGCCTAGAGTGCACACACAAAATTGCAGTCTTGTATGACTCTGAGTTCAAATGTACCAGTGGAAATAATTCTTTTACTTAATTTCCACAGAACAAAGCAGAAATCAGAAACCACAAAGAAAAAACCAGCTGGCAAAAATAAGAAAAAACGAACAGTTCGTTAAAAGTAATGAATCTTATTTTTTGTGTATTCTGTTAAACTTCCTGCTTAAAAGAAACATTTGTATTATGCAATTCACAGGAATACTGTGTCATTGTATATATTAATACTTTTCTAATAAACTTTATAATGCTGAGATAAAGATTTTGCAAATTGTCTGTGATTGCTGCTCTATAAACAAAACCAAGGGTAGCGAGTCCCTTGGACTGCAAGGCGAACAAACCGGTCAGTCCTAGAGGAGTTCAACCCTGATTCCTCTTTAGAAGGCCAGATCCTGAAGATGAAACTCAAATACTTTGGCCACCTAATGAGAAGGAAGGACTCACTGGAGAAGAGCCTAATGCTGGAAAGATTGAGGGCAAAAGAAGGGGATGGCAGAGAATGAGGTGGCTGGCTGGAGTCACTGAAGCAGTAGGCATGAGCTTAAATGGACCCCAAGGGATGGTAGAGGACAGAAAGGCCTGGAGGAACGTTGTCCATGGGGTCAGGATGGGTCAGACATGACTTCGCAACTAACAACAAAACTAAATCTTAAGTTTAGATTATTCAAAACATTTTGCTGCAAGAGGTGGAATATTTTATCTTCCTTCCCTCTTCAGTTTCTCAAACAGATAACATCTATGACTTCTGATTATCACTGATGAAAAAATAATTTGGAAAAGATTAATTAAGATTGATGGTTAATGAAACACTAAGAGGAAACATACATGTTATTCATTTTTCAGAATGTGAGAAAACAGGAAAATGAGTATTAGCTGATTGGCCATTCCTTCTACAATAAGAAGCTGAACTGGGGAGTATCTTCTTTAAATCAGTTCTTTGACATTAAAATTTACTTATTGAAACTTCTCAATGAAGTAGGTTAACCATATATATACCCTTTTGGTTGTTTGACCATCAATTACCTGCCCTTAAAGCTAAGAATTTTGCTTGTTGTATTTGACTCCTTCCCTTTGCTGCTGTTTGATCATGTATAGGACAGATGTTTCACAGTACACAGGTAACATTTCAATATGCAAAATACATTTTATAAGTCAAGTTACAGCCGAGATCCTTTTAGAGGATTTTATTTGCCAGCTTCTAGATGGTTACATTTAGGTCTTTCCATGTGTTTATTTACCGGGAGCGCATCTCAAGCATTAGTTGCATATAGGAATTTAATTTTTCTCAAATATGAGTATAAAAGTCTCTTCCATCCATAAAATTTAACCCTTGTAACATAGAAAATCTGGTATTTGCCCAACACACACACTGCTTCAATCCTGTATTAGAATGTCAAGATTATACCATGAGTAGAAAAGATACTCAACCTAAGGATCCTAACTACCTGAAGCCAGGATGCAGAGCAGTGTGCTCCTCTAGCAACTTAGCTGAAATTGCCATGTAGCAGTAGGAACTCTGCACCACCCCACTGATTGCATGGCCGTTTGAGGGTCAGGAAATTGGCTTCCTCAGTTGCAAACACATTTAAGTTAATCTGATTCATGAACTACGGTAGCAGAAGGCAGATTTTTAATTTAATTGGATTTTTTTTAAATGGTAAGAACTACTTTCACCTTCCTTGTTATTGGAGGCTCTTCTTTACATTCCAGACTCACTGGTTTGAATAAAAGCTATTAATTCGGTGTTTATAAAGCTACTTAAGTGGCGTATTTAAAAAGAAAACAAAAATCACTATCCTTAATAGCTGATACAGCCTTCAAGTAGAGTGGGGGGTCTTGTTAGCAAAAAGTGTCACAGCAGTTCTCTCAAGGTCAGCTACTGAGCACTTGTTGACTATTTGAAATATCCTGTTGTAACTTTATTATATGCAGATATTCTATTGAACTATCTTGATTTGCAATTTTTAGAGTGAAAATCGTCACACTGGTCATATTATTTTAAAAAGGTTGAACAGTGCCACTCAGCATTTATACCTGCATGGTTTTAAGTCTTTTTCTGCACAGCTTTAAAGGGGCGCCATCTAAGCACATTGAACAAGATTGCATGTACAGAAGTTTACATTAAAACATTATAAAAGTATAAAACCTCATAATTAGCTATGGTAATATACCAGATTGATTGAAATCTAAATACACATTTAAAACTGTACATTTACAATGGACAATATATAGGTTTGAAATCTCACTTATATTGTTATAATAAATCTAGTGTCTCTGGTGGGTCAATGAGCGACACCGCATGGTATCTGAAAAAGATAAAAGTGACATGAATATTATTTTTTTTATCTGACAAAGTATTTGTTTGGCTCTTTCTGTATACAAATTAGTCTAACATACTCCTGTTTCAGTTACAGAATTTGCATTCAAGGGTTAGACTTACTTTATGGTCTTGTATTTCTCTCTGATAGACTGTTGTGTATGCTGTGCTGCTCTGCAGTAGGTCTTGTGGAGGTCTAGGAGACAAGGCTTAATACTTTCAATTGTATATCCTGTCATTGCAGCAAGAGAATCTGTCTGTAAAGGAAAGTCAAATATTTAAAACCTAAGTAATTCTGTCCTTGATGTTCAATTGTCATTTCAATTGCCCAGGTAGAAGAGGCCATGCAGCCTGGATCTAATGAAAATAAAGTCTGTGGGCTTCTGGTCTGGCGTTGTGGCAGTACGGTTGATGGATAGCAGAGCTCCGCAAATCACAGCCGCTTCATTGTTGGGGGCCCTAAGGGGCTAGTCACCCTGGAGGAGTGATGAAGAAAGGAGGGGTCCCTTGCTTATCGCGGGAGAGCGGCAGCTCTTCCGTTTGATCCGAGGTGCCTTTCCGACCAACAAAGAAGAATGACCAACTAAAACTGGGGCAACCAAAGAAAGAAATTAGCTGGAGCAGTTTGAGAACAATGGATTGGAACTAGGTGAGACGTTTTTTCATTTTTTTACTAGAGACCACTTTAAATAAAAGAACTTTTGAAAGACCTCGAAGCACTCAGAAAGCGACAAATTAACACATGGAGAAAAAGTAGAGACCCAAAAGAGAAATGAAATGTTAACGGAAGAATTTGAAGTTTTAAAATATTGAAAGTCTGAACTAGAACTTGTGGTGTTATGATAAGTAACCCTAATCTGCTGGAAATACTGTCTGACTGTTGGAAGAAACTGTATAATGAAAAAGGGTTATTTTGCCCTTATTATCGAACTTTGACAATCAGCTGAATTTGTTTTAGTACTGAGAACTAGAGTTGGTGCCATCTACTGGCCAAAGATATTATATTTTTTACAGGGCTGAAAGACCTTGAAAGTTATAAGAGATAAGAAGAGAAACAAAGTAAAAGGTAAACAACATCTGGAAGGCTGTCTTCTTGTTTTCTTTCTACTGTCTTTATCTGGTGGCCTAGGATTAACTGGCAAGCCTTTTAAAATTCTCTCCAAAGCAATTTGGATTACAAATGACAGAAATTGCCCTTGAAATTGAACACCTTATTTGGTGAATTAATGAGCCCCACGCAGGGGATAAAAAACCAGCAAACTAATGTGCTGAAGCTGACCAGACTAAGGAAGCTAGCCAGATGAATACCTGGTAGGCAGATTTTTTCCCCCTATTTTCCTCCCCAAAAACTAAGCTGCGTCTTATACTCCAAAAAATACAGTAAATAATAGTTGCATATTTTAATACAGTGATACGCAGAACATTTTGTCTCCTGCAGTGTAAATTATAAACAAGCATTACCATTTATTAGTTATTCCTGGACTGTTCACAGCAAATAACATGCAACCACTATACAGCAAGATATAACCCAGCATACAAGGCCCATTCAATCAAAATCACTGAAAAAAAAGATGTCTTCAGCTGAGGCCCAAAAGGGACTATTAATGTAAATGCAAGGCAACTCTCTGGAAGAATGTTGTCAAAGAGGCCAACATATGTAAAGAGACTGTCTCCAGCTATCCCTTGCTTCTAATCAATAGCTCTTAAATGATACCTGGTGGTGCAGTGCTTAGAATGCATTGTTGCAGGCTAACTCTGCCCACAGCAGGTTCGATCTCAACCAGCTCAAGCCTTCCATTTTTTTGAGGTTGATAAAATGGGGATCCAGATTGTTGGGGGCATCTCAAGAGAATGCTGTAAAGCACTGTGGAGCAGTATATAAGTCTAAGTGCTATTGCTATCTACACTATAGGCAGATTGATGGAGTAGACAGTCCTGTGTTAATGCAAATTTCTGACAGATAAGTTGGAAGGGGGGGGTATTGCTTTTATACGTACCCATATTTTTCCAGAAATTGCATAGTTTGCTATATGAAATGCTGCAGCAGCTATTACTGATGGCAAGTATTTCAGATACGTGTCTGCATCGATTAAACTTAGTTCACCCAAGTACTGTAAAAAAAATAGAAAGCATAATCTTTATTTCTAATGTTCTTGTAAATTTTATAGCAAGTAATACAAGGTTAAAATGTAAAAAATGTTATAAAGCTATTTTTAAGTGAAAGAGTCCATTGTGAAGTTTTATATTGATCAAAATATTAGTTGAAAGCCTGCCCCAGTTTTGTTACTGATGAAAGCTACAGTGTAAAGGTAGGAAAATATCCAGTCCTTGATTACAACCATTTGTTTAGCAACCATTCAAAGTTACAATGGTGTTGAAAAAAATGCACTTATGACGAGTGCCTGAACTTATGGCTGTTGCAATTCTCCCACGGTCATGTGATCAAAATTTGGGTGCCCACCCATACTTACTATAACGAGTGTTTCAACGTCTCTCACTCACCTATCTCCCATGTATCCCCTTTTGGCTGCTTTGCAGGCAGCAAGCAATCCCAGAACTATGTTGGGAGTGCCAGGATTGCTATTGTAAGTCAGTGTGGTCACATGATGTCTCGTTTTATGACTGCACTGACTTACAATGTCAATCCCAGTTCCAATTGTGATCATAAGTGAAAGACTACCTATATTCTGCATATAGGAACATGAAGAATTTGACAACATGCTGAGCCTTCATTTCAGGGATTAATTTTTTTTAGCCAAACAGCCAGAGCACAGTCTAAAATGAAGTCCTTTCTTTCTTTAGAACTATTTTTAAAAGCAGTATATTCTCAAAAGATACTAATTGCAATAGATGAACTATCTTTTTAAAAACTACTTCTGCGATATTCAGATTTTGCTTTTTTTTAAAAAAAAAAAATCCCAACACTTACCATTGCCAAGTTTTCCACTAGGGAGCAGGCTGGCTGATGTAAGAAGTATTGAGAAAGGAATTGATTTATTGTAGGAGCTGCCAGATCAAATGACAAAACTTTCAGGACTAAGTGCTCCATTCTGAGAACTTGCTTCTTTGTGTAAGTATCATCTGTGATATAAACAAATTCTGCTACTTCTGGAGGGTAGATTTCTTCGAACTTTCTACAGTAGGATGAAAAGCACTGTTATATAATCAACTAATAGTCACCAAATGTTTCTTATTCCACAACTATATAGGTTCATACAGATATTATTTGGCAGGGGTGAAATCTAACATTTTTTACTACCGGTTCTGTGGGCGTGGCTTGCGGGATAATGTGACTGGGTGGGTGTGGCCAACTTTTTTTTTTTTTTTTACTTTTACTTTTAAAAGCATTTTTTTCTATAACCTCTTCGACGATCAGGCACTTCAGCTGGGATCACCAGAGGCTTTTAAAAGCATTTTTTTTCCTACAATCTTTTTGGCCAAAGAGGTTGCAGAAAAAAATGCATTTAAAAGCCTCTGGCGATCCCAGCTGAGCCCACAATCATCAGAGGCTGTTTTTTTTTACTTTCAAAATTTTTTGAAATTTTGAAACCAGCATTTTTTTTGGCTGGTTGTAGAAAAAATGCTTTTAAAAGTAAAAAAATTCAGCCTCTGATGATCGCGCGGCTCAGCTGGGCATGGGGGGCAGGGATTTTTGCTTACCGATTATCCGAACCACCCGCCGCCATTGCTACCGGATCAGGCGATCCGGTCTGAACCCGGAGCATTTCACCCGTTATTTGGTCATAGTAGCTAATTTTAGCCTTTATCCTACACTGTAGGTTCTTACTGCGAAATGCTTATGTGCACATTTTAGCTGGGAAAAATATTAGAAGTAAAAATCATCAGTCTGTGGTGGATGTTTAAGTTTATTTAACTATTAACCAAAGATTTTTAAATATCTATAGTTCATATGTTGCTCTCTGAGATATATTCTGGATTTGTATTAAGCATCTCTATAATTGTATCTAAGAAAATGTCAGATAGAGCAGAATTTGCATATATATTTAATATAAACATCACATTGAAGACATGATAGTAAATGTAATACTCCAAACTTCTCATCTACATACGATGCAAGCAGCATAGCTGCAGTTCCCACAAGCTGAAGTTTTCCTCGTAGCACTGACATTGAAGAGAGAAACCTATCAATGTAATTTACAGCCAAATGCAAGGTTTCATTTTGTAGTTTGTATTCTTCACCAACTTCCACTAGCCAATCCACAAGAATAGCACGCATATTATTTGTAATATCAGGCTGTTTCTTCATATAACCCACTTTGGGTTTGCATTTCACCTGTAAAAAGATTAGCATTTGCCTTGTTACTTTCAAAGTCTTATATGTAATAAAATTGATTTACAATTAACTTACTGCCCAATTACAAAAGTGCTATCAAGCTTTTAAAGTTTTATCCTAATTGGTACTTCCTGCTCTATTAGCATATTAAACTTTTTAAAATGAAATTCAGTCCACTTGCTCTGCGTTAGTGGCAGCCAACCATGTAAATACATTTAAAGCTGAAAAAGAAGACATTAACATATTTAAAATATTCATGATCAAAACTGCTTGTTGATATAGGAAGAAAAAATATTGGCTTACCCACTAGCCATATAAGAACTACATTTTATAGACAAAAAAGTCAAAACAAGCTTCTTTTTGATCAGCTGAAAGTAGTAGGCTCCCACTCTCTTCACTGCCATTACTTGGAGCAGGAGTCCTTGGGAGATGGTCAGTAAATCTAGACTATGGCAATGTGATTTATAAATGGCTACCTTTGAGGCCTCCTGACAAATTCAACTGGTGCAATATATACAGCAGCTCAACTGAGCTCTATTGTAGTCATACACAACCAGTTTTGGGAACTCTATGTCTACTTCTGATGGGTGTCCCAGGTACAATTCCAATGCTTACGAAACTCCAGATAGATTGATTTCTAAATATCTCCAGGACTATCTCCTTGCACACTCTTCTCAGGAGGGAAGCTTAAACCCACCTTGGATATTCAGATGTTACCAAAATGAAACCAAAGATAGTGTATGTTATTACCTCTTCCCTTTGGAATAGCCTCTCTCCAGTACATTGCAGATACCCTGATGGCCTTAAGAAAGGTCTAGGAAATTGTATTGAACTTTCATTAAATTTATTTGCCACCCATCTTGCTTCAAAATGAGATTTGGTAATTACTACCAAATTTCAAAATGGATGTTAGGAAATGTTTTGTTTCATTGTCCAACAACCATAAGTCATATTGGAATACAGCAATATACAGAAACTATTAATTAGACTAGAATCTTGTCCAATCTAAACCAACCCTCAATCTAGCCATTCTTGGACTAAAACTAACAAGAGAATTGAGTCCTCATTTAATGGTAGCCATTTATTTTGTCCCATTTCATTGTATAAATGCACCAAGACAAATTCCTTGTGTGTCCAATCACACTTGGCCAATAAAAAATCATATTCTATTCTATAGGGTGCAAGTGAGCGCTTACATACTCTTTTTCAAACTTTGCTCAACCAGTTGCTTAACCCAGATAAAGAAAGATACAAGGCAATTTAAAAGAAATAAGAATTGAGTGAACCTGTAGAGAATTGAACTGCATAGGCAAGCTTTCCAGCTGACATTGATTTAACCTGGTATACAGTAATTTAATGCATTCTACAAGGGAGCCCATCACATACTGTATACAAAGCAAGTAATCTGGTCTTCTAAAGAATCATTTTCTTCAGTTTATCTGGACCTTTAATATATTGTACTGAACACATTATTACTCTTATTAGTCCTACAAAGTTGATTGAACATCTTCTCTAGAAGATAGACTTTTCCTTGTTACATGCAAATAGCTCTGCAAGGTCCAATATGCTACAGGTAGGAGTTAGAAATAGTTACATTATAACAGAGGTCTTCAAACTTGAACAATTCCAGCATAGCTGGCTGGAGAATTCTGGGAGTTGAAGTACACAAGTCTTAAAGCTGCCAAGTTTGGGGACCCCTGCATTATAATATCACTTCTACTGACCAAGCAAAAAAGGCAAAAATCTCAGGTATCCTTGCTCAACATTTCTTAAATTTGGAATAGACTAGACATAGTCATATATTTAAAGTCCAACTAGATAATTCCCTCCTCACAATTATGTTAGCATACTCAGTTCTTACCTCCATTTCTCTAAGATACTTATAGATATCCTCAATATAGTCTGGGACATGGTTAACGTTAATTTTCTGTTCTGCTTCTATTGACATATCCATAATAGTCAGTGACCCTAAAATGAAAACCACAGGTAAAATGTTTAGGGGCTTATGAAGCCTCAAATATAAGACAAGCAATGAATACTATAAAAAAAAACATAAGTTCTTTCAAATCCAAAATTGCTCTTGATTGCAGTGTATGCCATGATCTTAATATTTTAAATAGCAATATAAACCCATAATAGACTATTGTCTGGGAAGCATTTCCCATTGTAACTAGTCTTAAGACTTTCAGTGGTCAAAAGCCTTGTGAGTGACATCAACAGATAAACAGCTAAAGAAGCTAGTTAAATATCATTTATTTTGAATAAGTGCTTAAAACTTTACCTTGTTTCATACACAGACTCAGATCTTGATCTGTTTTATCATGGTTTTTAAAATTATTATAACTGGTGCTTGCACCAAAATCCAGAATTATCTCCTAATATCAAGGTCTTGTTCATGCAACATCTATAGCCAAAATCAAGTAACCTACATTATAGCTAAGCATTACATGCCAACCTAGCTTATATCTGTCCATTTATCAGCTTTTTCAAAATCCAGGTCTACAGTGCCTGATCCCATCCATCAGACATTCTAATCAAGTTAATGGCAGTTTCCACAATGACATCAACACTCACCATTTTCTTCATTGTAAAATAGAGTGAATATTCACCACCAATCTTGATGTAAATTTTAATGAGTTTTCTGCAGGATCAAACTATGGTTCATTAAATTTAAGATCCTGTGTTCACCTTCTTGATTTGAATTCAGGAAATAGCAGGAGAATAGGATGGCTCCTACTTGAAGGCCCATGAGCGTCAACTAAGCTTCCTGTCCTTTTGGACAACAATATTCCAGGAAGTAGGTTGAAATTTAAAATGGCCCTCAGTAATGAAAATATTAGCTTTATGGAAATAAGGATTAGACTCATGAAGGAATAGATGGCATTAGAGCAACAAAGTACAGGAGACGCTTATTTTATTTCATAAGTCCATTTAGTAACAGACTCTATAGAAGAAACCTCCTCACATGCATGTTCACTGTGACAAAAATGGTACTACCGTATTAAAAGTATTTTTGAAACACTTTTCCATCCCTCTAAGATCTACTAATAAAGTCTGCAATATCAATAGAATACAGATTGCTTTAAGGTTTACACTGCAGGTAGAATGCAATCGACAGACTCAATCTTAAAAATCAGTGACAAAAAAAGCCATTCAGGTTCAAAGCAAAACTTGAAATCAAAACATATTCTATTTTGAAGCTGCCTTCTATGTATAATACACAACTATTATATCGCACAAGTAATAGAAGTCAGGAAGTTGGTTTTTCAGTGAGATGATCTTGTGAAAAATAGATTTTCACTGAAAGGAATATGTATAGTTGCCATAGTTGAAATTGATTAAATCTGAATAAGCTTTTATAATAATCATAGGCAAAAAGAAGCTGCATAAGACAATATATTTATCAGAGTCTTTAAGTATAATCAGAATCAATTACTACATTTACATCTATTTTTAAAGATAGGATGTTACCTTCACCAGAACTAAAATCCATTGGATTATCTATAGGAGTAAGAGGTTTTCTGGTTCCCATTGAAGCAACAACTGTCTTCAAGCCTATAGCCTCTTCACCGGGTGAGGTCTTTTTGCTGGGCATATGTTTCTTTTGTCTCCTGTTATCAGGTTCATCCAAGTGGATAGTAAAAGCTGGCTGTTTGTTTCCCATTTTACCATTGGGGACACCAAGACAATTCTCATCATTTGTACTCCAAGGTATTTGACTATGGGGAGCCTGTAAGGAGAAAAAAACCACAGCAATCAAGTCACCTACTTCGCTCTCCCAAATGATGTTTTCGCCCATACATTGGGAGGTAATCTATTTAAGCAAAGACAGTGCATTGCAATATAATATGGTCCACATTACAAAATATAACTGAAACCACCCATTCTAAATGAAGATAATGAGAATAGACAACACCAGGTGAGGAAAAGATGTCATAAGAATTAATGGTTGGAATCACATGCCACAACAAACCAAACTGGGTTCACAAGCAACATGCAACAAACCTTGCTTTGCAAGCCACAGTGACTGGGTGAGCACAGAACACCGAGGCAAAACCAAGTTATGGCCTGGCGTGTTGCATGAAATGGATCAAATTTCTCTGCAGCTCTTTAGAAGGCCCGTCAGCGTTCTGATGATTACTATTAACACCTTGCTCAACATTCCCCGTGTTGAATAATCCATAATCCTCCAGCTATGGAATTCATAAAAGCGGGTGGCATCAAAGCTATCTCAAGCTTCAGAAGAAATAATAAATGTATGATATGGCTTGTCACCAAGGTGCTTTTTCAAGAGACAAGCTTCTTGGATGAGAAGCAAAATGTCTTTAAAAGAAAAACAAGGAAGTCCAATTGTCTCTTGAAAAAGCACCTTGGTGACAAACCATGACCTGGATGACTCCATAGACACTTATGATAATGGCTTGTTTGGCTGTGGCCTGAATATTCAGAGTTTTTGTGAGGGACAAGGATGAGAACATCCATCTTTACAATTCTAGATTTTCAACCAAGATATTCTCATCCAACCTCAATCCGAAGGCGGCCTTTTCTATGGCCTTTCAGGATGGCTATCCGCATGCTGGAGACTTTCTTTGCTAAGGGAAAAGCGCTTTGGTCCAGCAGCAAGCAGCAGCCCAAGCGTTTGCCCACCTGGATCAAATATAACCGGGAAGGCCTTCTGAGGTCCAGCGAGCAGCCTAACTCGGTCTCTACCTGCCTGCGGAAGGCGACTCGGTAGCCAAGCCAACACGCAGAAAACTCCTTCCCTCCGCTTTCGAAAAGGCCACGAAGCCTAAGAGGACCATGCTGGCTACTCGTGGCCTTTGCCTTCGCCGAGTGCAAGAAAGCAACAGCAGCTCAGGAAGAGGAGAGTAAGAGAGCTCCAAAATGGCGGGTACCGGGGTGGATTTGGGGGGGGGGGGAAGGTGTCTGGACTTCAGCTAGGGAGACGGGCATCCCGTCCAAGCTGGGCGAGAAGGGCAAAGCAGCGCCTTACCTGTGGCTGGGTGCAGCGGCGTTGATTAGCTTGCAGAAGCCCCAGCGCCAGTCGGTGTCCAGCGGCACCCGCCACCTTGGGAACCTCTTTTGCCCCCGGAGGCACATTTTCCTGGTTCTCCAGGTCCAGTGAGCTGTCCGTCAGCATGATGGCTGTGCTGACAGTGGGACCCACAAAGTGAGCTGGAGGGAAGGGAGGAAGGGGGTGGGGGTGGAAATAAAACACCCGCTCGCTGGCGCTGCGGCCCGCTCCGCTCTCGCCGTTCAAGTAGCCCGCGACTATTGAATCCACCAATGGGAAGGCGGCTCTTGTACGTCACTGGGAACGTCACTGTTGAGCTTGAGAATCAAAAAAAAAAAAAAGAAGAAGAAGAGGCGGGGCGGGGCGGAGCGGGAAAGAAGGGGCGGTGGAAGAGATCGCGTGACTCTTGGGTTTTGTGGTGGTCTGTCCTTGTTATTCTTGGGCAAAAAAAAAAAAAAGTCCCGTCTCAAGAAATCTCGACTATGCGTAAGACTTGCGCATAATAAGTTAGGCGGGAGAGTTCAAACGTCCCTTTTCCTATTCGACGCGGGTGGACTAGATCAGGGGTCTCCAACCTTGGCAACTTTTAAGACTTGTGGACTTCAACTCCCAGAGTTCCTCAGCCAGCAAAGCAGGCTGACAAGTCTTAAAAGTTGCCAAGGTTGGAGACCCCTGGACTAGACCATGCGGAACTAGGGAGGGGGGTCAGGTGTCCAGTACAGGACTCGACTCATTTTCCCACGATAGAAACGTTTTAGGGTAACGATATTTAAGTGACTTGGCGTTACTTTCTTAGTGTGTTGTCCAATTTTCGAATGTAGTCTGTGGCCATACTGACGTTGTTTAGCTTTGCTGGATCAACCACGTGTAGGCAAAGGGTGGTTTATTCAATCCTTTTGGGTTGGCACAACGGAGAGAAAAATCAGTCAAATCCATTTTACCTTATGCGGTTGACTTAATGGCTCACTCTGTCCTTGGTATATAATATAGTTTATATTGAATATGTTATCATATTTTTGTCGAGTTCCTTAGGCTACTGGGAGTCCATTTGTGTTGGATAAGAAGACTATAAATGAATGTTAATCATGTTATATGTTTAACATTAACGATGTTAATCTCTTTGTCCAGTATTATTAAATGGAGAAGCAGCCGGTACAGTTAGAATCACTATGTTACTCTGATTTCCTACATAAATATTGAAAACCAGATATTTAACAAGCTGAGCAATTTATTCCTTCTCCAATCACGTAAAACTTACAGTATATTTTTAACCATGTGTGTAGTGGCTGGGGCTTTGTGGAATTTCTACCATGCACAAGAACATAATTTATTACCTGCTGATAGGACTCAGACATCATTGGAAAAAGATTTAAATTTTTATCACATTGTAGTACGGGTATGGAAAATTCTGGACTTGTATTTTTGGGACATGTTACTCACTTTACATTTATCCAACTTTCATGTGTACCTAAGTGAATCCTTAGCAGCTTCAGCAAAAATGCTTTTACCTGTTATAATTTGAGAAAGTATAAAAGAATTTTTCCCAATGGCTACAGTATAGTCTGCGGGGCTCTGCCTCTTTAAGTCTAAGGGCCTGTCAATAGTGATCACACATGCTTATTTTATAATCTCTTACCAAAATCCCTTCCAAGAAGTTTGGTATTTAACAGTAAATTGCAACCATGGAAAATAATTCAAAGGTAATCCATTTTATAAGGCATGGGAGCAGAACAACCACTTTATGTGTTACTTTATGCACTAAAAGTAAAGAATCTTGATATTAATAAATATGCCATTATCTCTTCAAGCCTCATGATGGCAACTGGCAGTTTAAAATGATCTCTCCCTCCCTCCCTCCCTCCTACATGGTAGGAGGGAGGGAGGGAGACAGTTTCTGCAATTCCTGGAGGAAACATCCTATCTGGATCCGTTCCAGTCTGGTTTCAGGCCTGGGCACAGCACGGAAACGGCATTGGTTGCATTGGTTGATGATCTCTGGAGGGCTCAGGACAGGAGTTGCTCCTCTGTTCTGGTCCTGTTAGACCTCTCAGCGGCTTTTGATACCATCGACCATGGTATCATGCTGCACCGGTTGGAAGAGTTGGGGATGGGGGGCACCGTGTTACGGTGGTTCTCCTCCTTTCTCTCCGACCGGTCGCAGTTCGTGTTGGCAGGGGGGCAGAGGTCGACCTCAAGGCCTCTTATATGTGGAGTGCCTCAGGGGTCGGTCCTCTCGCCCCTCCTGTTCAACATTTATGTGAAGCCGCTGGGTGAGATCATCCGTGGCTTTGGGGTAAGATACCATCAGTACGCTGATGACACTCAGCTGTACATCTCCACCCCAGGCCACCCCAATGATGCCCTTGAAGTGATGTCCCAGTGCCTGGAGGCTGTACGGATCTGGATGGGGAGGAACAGGCTCAAGCTCAACCCTTCCAAGACTGAGTGGCTGTGGTTCCCGGCATCCCGATATAGTCAGTTGACTCCATCACTGACTGTTGGGGGCGAGTCTTTGGCCCCCACAGAGAGGGTTCGCAATCTGGGAGTCCTCCTGGATACGTAGCTGTCCTTGGAGGAACATCCGACGGCTGTAACCAGGGGGACCTTTTATCAGGTTGGCCTGATCCGCCAGTTGCGGCCCTTTCTTGATTGGGATTCCCTGTGCACAGTCACTCATGCCCTCGTGACCTCTCGCCTTGATTACTGTAACGCTCTCTACATGGGGCTCCCCTTGAAGAGCACCCGGAGGCTCCAACTGGTCCAGAACGCAGCAGCGCGGGTAGTGACGGGAGCAGCATGGCGCTCCCATGTAACACCACTCCTGCGCGAGCTGCACTGGCTCCCAGTGGTCTTCCGGGTGCGCTTCAAGGTGTTGGTTATCACCTTTAAAGCGCTCCATGGCAGAGGGCCTAGCTATCTTCGAGACCGCCTGCTGCCACTGACGACCTCCCATCGACCCGTGCGCTCCCACAGAGAGGGCCTCCTCGGGGTGCCATCAGCCAAACAATGCAGGCTGGTGACCCCCAGGGGGAGGGCCTTCTCTGTGGGGGCACCTACCCTCTGGAATGAGTTGCCCCCAGAGATAAGGAGAATCCATGACCTCAGTGCCTTCCGCCGTGCCCTTAAAACCTTCTTTTTCCAACAAGCCGGGCTGGCCTAATTCTTTTTAAGTGTTTTTAATTGTTTTGTTTATTGTTTTAATTAATGGGGCCAAATTTATATATATTTTTATCTGTATTTTAATATTTGTATTTGATGTTTTTATTTGGCTGTTCACCGCCCTGAGTCCTCAGGGAGAAGGGCGGTATACAAATTCAAAATAAAAAAAAAAAAAAAAAATAAATGGTATCACAGAACACAATACAAAAATTCAATAGAAATAAAAGCACTGTAATATACATATAAACTATATAAATGAAACACAAGTTTTCTTCATTTGTATCTTGATATCTTTTCCTTAAAGAAATTTCATTGCTTTTTCAGTTCTTGTAGTTCAGGTAGCACTATCAAAAAATGCAAGTAATGTATTTTGATCATAGCTTCCTAAAATTTCCAGGAGCAGAGGAACTTTGGTTTTCACATTTGTACCTTTGAACTTAAATTTGTCTATGAACAAATCAGTAATCATACCTGAAAAATAAAATATACAAAACAATTGATCAAAATTAGAAAAGAACAATTTCAAGTACTACTGCAAATGTTTAATAAAGGACAGAATCCATGGGAGGTATTAATTTTATGAGTGAAATATAGCTGTAGATCAGAAATCTTAACAAACGGCAGTGGTAGGTTTTTCATTTTCTTCAACATATTGTGCATTCTACCCAATATTTTCACATTTCTGTGTTTTACTGTGTAGTCAGTTTTCATGTATATTTATATTAAATAGATACCTAGCTCATTACATATGTATCATCTACTTGCAGTATTGAATATGTCCAAAGACACTAGGAAGATCTGTTCGAAGCATAGAAACAAACAGTGATCCCTAGAATCTGTAATATTTCAAACAAGTATTTGTTAATTTTTAATGCATTAAATTGCATATAATTTTTCTATTAAATATAAAGCACTTCTATATATAATATCCACCACTTAACTATTTCCATCATTGCCTTTAACATAAAACATTTGCATTGTGTATTTTTCATTTTTAAAGACTAAAACATCTTTCATCAAAGGGGAACAAATATTCAACAAGAATGACACATTTGTTTTCCCAAAAGTCATCACTGCTAGAACAAGAATTAATAGTAGAAAAAGTTAATGAACCAACCATAAAGTCTTTCAAGAGATGTTGGCTGTTTCTTGTGTTCTATGAGCAGCTGATCGGACTCTTCCAAAATATTGCGGTATTCTGGAATCAGGAAATCCATGTTACCTTCATGAGCCTGCAATTCCTTAATCACATAATAATAAAATGTTAAAACAATTAAAGAAGTTAAATTAAAATATGCAATAGTTGGAAGGTTATACACATATGGATGCAATTAAGAATCCAGATAAATGCATTATAGATAATAAATACTATAATATATAGATTATAGATAACTGCCAACAGTTCAGCAGTTCAAGTCTCACTGGCTCAAGGCTGACTCAGCCTTCCATCCTTCTGAGGTCGGTAAAATGAGGATCCGGATTGTTGGGGGCAATATGCTGACTCTGTAAACTGCTTAGAGAGGGCTGTAGAACACTGTAAAGCGATATGTAAATCTAAGAGCTATTGCTATTGCTGTTGTTTAATCAATTCACAATTTTCTAAGACTATAACTTGAAGGTTCCCCAATTTTTTAAAAGTTAAACTCAAAAGAGAGATGTAAGCTGTTATTTAATTATGCTACTGTTGTGCAGTATTTCAGAGCATGTAGATGTGCTACACAACATAACACCTGTTAGCAATTCCTTATAACAGCTGCAATCAGTATCTGTAATCTGCTCTTTATAGGGGCAGCCATAATCCCAGGAAAACACATTTGAAAAAAGTTGTTTTTTTAGCTATATAAATTAATAAAATGCCTTATTGTTAACTGTGTCTTCGATTCACATATAAATTTATTTCATATAAACTTTTAAACTATGTTTATATAGTTTGCAAGGCTTGCATTAGAAACACGGTATTCTGGGATATTTATGTTTTAAGATACTTCTGATCTTCCCAATAGCCAAAATATTCTCAGAAGATTACAAATAAACAAATAGAAGAGCCGTAAAATATATTTAATAGCACAAGAAGGAGATGAATGGATTAAAATATTACAATGTATTTATAATCAAACAATTGCAAATATGGGGAGGAGGCTCCTCGGTACACTCTGAGTTTGCTTGTTTTCTTGCAGACATTTCATTATCCTAGCTAGGTAACATCATCATTGCTAGTAAGGAGGGCTGTTTGCTCTTTGCAGTTTGTTGTTGGTCTGAAGTTAACCTTGGAGTTAATCTATGCTAATCTGAGTCTTGATTACTGGTGGAGAGGTGCTGGAGTCTTTTTCAATTACAAATACTTTTCTACTTGCAATTCAATATTATTATTTGCTAATAATTATCTTTTGCTAGTTACTAATCAGAACATAACTACGGTAGTAATATTTAAAACTGGAATATACAGTATTAATTCTGAATGTTTGCCCACTGACCACAATATTGTCTGTTCTGATTTGAAGCAGTTCTCCAGGTAAAAATAGCTCCTCCTATAAGGATAATTTTAATTGCAGGGACAACTTGGAATTTTCTATATATAAAAGCACTTATTCTATTATTTATTGTCACTGCATTACTGAATTCTAATTTTTTTAATTGTCAGATATCATGGCTAGTTGCATATTAATGGTTTTTCCCCAGGAAAACACCTATTCTGAAACAAACTGATGCTGGAACTGAACAGACCCATTTTGTATTCCAGTTTAACGAATGATCAAATTATACCTTATCAACAATAGTGTTTAGTCTATTATCTGATTATAATTTTTATAAATTGTCCAAAGCTATTGGATGGCATATAAATCTATTAAATAGATAATTCCTATAGTTTTGAAAACAATTAATGAACATGTAATACAACAAAAAAGATTACACAACAAGCAAGCAAAACTATCAACTAATCTATTAAAGACTTACTTTTAAAGCATCTATTAGTTCAACTTTTTTAGCCAACATCAACTGGTACTCTAATTTTGGATGGATAAGGTTTAATGTATGATTCACTGATGCTTCATCCATATCTAAAAGAAGACCCAGCAAGAAAAAAACTCAATAGCTACTGGTATATATTTTATGTACAGAATGAAATCATAAAATGTAAAAAAGAATCCTTACCACATGATATATTGAGGTTAATTTTCCTTTTAGTGGCTTCTTTAGAGAGTACATCCTTGAGAATGGATATTGTGGATATATTGTCAGATTTGAAATAACCCTCACCTTTCCTAAACAAACAATATAACACCCATTTAAAATAAAGATTATTGGAGAATTATTGTAATTCTAAACAACACAACTAATATTTTAAAATATTTTTATCAGTTGACTAACGTTAATTAAGTAGTTTGGTACTTAATTGAAATATTTCCCAATTGAGAAGTTTTAGATAAATTTCAAAATGTTATAACTCTTCAAAGAAGTTTGATTAAACATCAGTTTTAATTCATCTGTTTAGGACTGAAGCATACTTCCTTTTAAAAAGACAGTGTGTTTCAATAGTTGTTCCATTTTACCTGTAAGTACATTCAAGCTGAGTATCCAAAAAAGTGTTCTGAAAGTAGAAGCTGACACTCTCCCCCATTGGTGTCTTTTCAGGAACTTCAGGCAAACAAAATACAATCCAGGAATGAACTTCAGCAAAACTGAACTGTCCTTTGAGAGTCAATGTATTCATAGGTCTGGATCACAAGAAAATAAAACAAATACAGATTAAGTTCTTTAAAATCATTAAAAGAAAGCCTGCTTCATTCACAAGGACATAGATGTAATAAGTCATTCAAGTCACTGCCACAGAAAATTGCTTTCAGTGCCAGAATGAGATAAGGATAGTGCCTGTAATTTTCACATTTGGAGGCTACGCACATTTATGCAAAATAACTTAAATTAAAATCAATACAGGGGTTTTTTTTAGTAAAGATTTGAAATTATAACATCTTTCAAAAGTCTTCACTTCATTCACTTGCAGTTTAAATTCAATGTGCAAGAACTCTAAAACAATACCTATCGTGGTCAAGGCAATGTGTCCTCTGATGAAGTGACAGAGGCTTAATCTGATACTGCCGAACTTGACAAGTTTTGGGTTGAACTCTTGGAATGACATATGCTTGCAGAGTTCCATAGCGACCTTCAATTGATAGAATCTGTTCAAAGAACACAGTATAAATGTATCTGAATTTAGATTAATATACAAAACTTTTAGTTCTATATTAAAAAAAATTAAACTAAAACAGTTTAGAATTTTCATATAAGAAGCGTTGGTCTTACAGTGAACGCTGTTTCTCCGGGGGCTGCGGAGTGGGTCAGGAGTGAGATGATACAGCTGATCTGCCCGGATACTGAGTCAAGATGTTTTTAGCCACGCTTCCTCATGTGACACTCGTCTCCAGTTTGTTTGACGAAGATAGGTCTGAAAGACAAGCTCTGCCAGATAGTTAGTAAGGACCCGTGTCAGGATCGCAGTTGGGAGGGGCTGATCTACTCTGCAGCCCCCAGAGAAACGGTGTTCACAGTAAGACTAACGCCTCTTCTCCCAGTAGGCTGCGGAGTGGGTCAGAAGTGGGACATACCCAAGCTCGTCCGACCTAAGGGTGGGAAGCCTGCGAGCTAGGAGCCCCCGAGGCAAGGTGCACCTGTTGTAGGACTCTCCTGCCGAAGGAAGCCTCCGCTGATGCAAAGACATCCAATTGATAGCGTTTAATAAAAGACAAAGGAGTGGTCCAGGTAGCTGCCCTGAAAATGTCCTCGAGGGAGGCTTGTGTGGCCCAAGCAGCAGTGGTAGCTGCACTGCGCATCAAGCACACAGTAATGTGTCTGGGCATCGGGAGAGCCTGCGCCTCATACGCCGGGGCAATACATGCCTGGATCCAACGGCCAATAGTGGCCGAGGAAACTTTAGAACCTAACGAGGTAGGTTGAAATGATAGGAAGAGAGCCTCAGATCGCCTGGAGGGTGCAGTCTGCAAGATGTAAATTTTAATAGTTCTGTGGAAGTCCAGGGTGTGCCACTTGCGTTCCAAGGGATGAGCTGACCCTGGGCAGAAATTAGGTAGGATAATTTCCTGTGCCTGATGGAAGGGGGAGTTTACCTTGGGGACAAACGACGGATCTTATCTAAGGATCACCCTGTCCGAATGGATGACATAGAGGTCGGGCCTGATGGAAAGGGCCACGAGCTCCGATATGGCCGGACCGATGTAATGGTCACCAGGAATGCCACTTTAAGAGTGAGGTATCTGAGGCTCGAGGTACGTAAAGGTTCGAAGGGCGATTCAGTTAGGGCCCGTAGGACATGCGGCAAATCCCAGGTGGGATAGCGGTGAACCACGGGGGGATGGAGATTGCGAATGCCGCACAAAAACCTGTGGATGGACGGGTGATGAGAGAGCAGCGCTCCGTCCCTGGGTAACAATACCGTGGAAAGGGCGGCAACATGGCGTTTGAGCATGTGCACCAGTCCTTTGCGGAATCCAGCCTGTAGGAAGTCCAGGACCTGTGGGACAGAAGTTGAGACAGGATTAATCCCACGCGCAGAACACCAAGAGATAAATACCTTCCAGGTGATGTTGTAAAGCCTAATGGTGGAAGGCTTTCTGTCCGCCTGCATGGTCTGGATGATGTCCTTGGAGTAGAGCGCCTGCCTCAGGAGGAGCCCCTCACGGGCCAGGCGATCAGATGGAGCCACTGGAGCTCCGGGTGGTTGACGGTGTGCTCCCCAGGCTGGCATCTGTCGTGTTCACGACCCTTTGGGTGTCTGCAAAGACGCACTCTTTGTCCAGGGCCGGAGAGATCCACCAGTGCAACAACCGGCCAACTGACAGAGGAACCCGGATCTTGGTTAGAGAAGTTGAGGTTTTGGCCCGCTAGTGCGGCAGCAAAAACCATTGGAGACTACGCACATGAAGGCGAGCCCAGGGAACAATGTTTATACAGGATGCTAGCTTCCCTGGCAGTTTTGACAAGGTGAGTACAGTTACCGTCAGCTCCTGGAGGATTTGACGGGTAAGCAACCTGAGGTTATCCCTCCTTTCGTGAGATAAGAACACATGTCCTAATTGAGTGTCGATTATTGCCCCGAGATGCGTCAATCGGGTTCGGGGTTCCAGCTGACCTTTGGGCAAGTTGACCAAGAACCCGTGGTCCTGTAAGACCTGTGGGGTTAACTGTAAGTCAGCCTGAGCTCTTGAGAGGGTGGGGGCCTGGACCAGAATATCGTCCAGGTAGGCTTGGAGCCGTACTGGGATAGACCGCAGATGGGCCACCAGGGCTGCTAGGACCTCGGTGAAGCTGCGCGGGGCCGATGCCAGCCCAAACGGTAAGGGACGATATTGCAGGTGGCACCCCGCGTAGCTGAACCTGAGATAACGCCGATGGGCAGGCAATATGGGTATGTGGAGGTAGGCCTCGGAGAGGTCTATGGAGGCTAGAAAGTCCCCGGGCCGGATCTTTTCCAAGATGGTCTTTAGAGTGTTCATTTTGAACCTGCTGTAGACAAGGTGGGCATTGAGGGATTTCAAGTCTAGTATCACTCTCCAGCCCCCAGAGCGTTTCGGTACCACGAATAGGATTGAGTAAAATCCCTGTCTCCATTGGTCGGGAGGAACCTCCTCCATCGCCTTGATATCTAATAGATGTTGTATGGCCAGTTCCATGAGGCCGCGCTTGCGGTGGGAGCTAGAGAAAGGGCATGGTACGAAGTGGGTCAGGGGACTGGAGAGGAACTCCAGAGGAAGTCCGAATTCGATGGTATGGAGGACCCATTGGTCGGTTGTAATGAGGGCCCACCTGTCTATGAAGAGGCTCAACCTGCCTCCTATGGGAGCATTGAGGTGCGAGTCATTTTTGGCGATGGAACTGACGACTGCCAGTTCCTTGAAGGGACCGCTTTTGTGGGCCATAAAACTTTGGTTTGTCCCAAAAGGAGCCCCTATCCTGTTGACGAAAGGAACCCAGAGATTAAGGCCGCTGGCTAATAACTTCCTGAGGCGAAAAACGGGAAGGCTGCCTACGGTAGTATGGGGTGGCCCGGCGATCCACCCATCTAGTGGCGGAAGGCAGGACTTTTCTCCTGTCTTTATCCTCGACCAGTAATGGTTCGAGGCAGTCACCAAATAATTTTGATCCCGGGGCTGCGGCAAGACGCCATTTGGCTTTGATATCGGCTGGCCATTGGCACAGCCATAAAAATGCGCCACGAGGTGACCGAAGACACCATGGCTCGAGAGGCGTAATTGGCTGCATTGAGCGTGGCATCGGTGGCAAATTGGGTTGCTGCAATAATTTTGTTCAGGTCCTGATGGACCCGAACCTCTTGGGAGGGTAAACGGGACTGAAGCAGTTGAAGCCACAGGAGGGAGGAGTGGGTGAAAAATGAGGCCGCAGTGGCGGCCTGAATTGCCGAGGACGAAGCCTGGTGCGCTTTCTTGAAGGACAGATCAAACTTCCTGTTCTCAGGCTTAAGGCCTTGGGAGGTGTCCCCCGTAAGATAGGGAGAAGGGGACGAAAGTGCAGCTACCGGACCATCAACCGGAGGTACCTGTAGGATGTTGGCTAACGTAGGTTCCATGTTGTAGTTGTGACAGTCAGTTCCACTGGACGTGGGTAGAGAAGCTGGGTTGGACCATTGTTTCCGAATAACGTCAGTGAATAATTTGGGAACAGGGATGAAGAGTTGTTCCGTGACTGGTTCAGAAAATAGATCATGGCCGGCGCCCGACGTAGAGGCCAATGCAGGATCAGTGGAGGCAGGATCCAAGAGGCCGGATGTGACTTGGCCTTGTGTAACAGCGATTTGAAGAGCCCCTGTGGGAACAGACCCATGAAGGCCGGAACATCTGGAGGTCGCCTTAATCATCGGATAGATCGGTGTCTCTCCGTGGTTCCTCTTCCAGGAACAGGTTAGTGTTGCCCCGTGATCTGGTTGGGGACTGTTGAGGGGACCCAGTAAGGCTGGCAGAAGGAGAGACATGGGTGCGCCTTGAATGAAGGCTTTTGGAGATCAAGATTGCTGAGTGGTGCTCTCGAATCCCCACACCGATGCCATGAGAAATGGCTCTGGCAATCAAATGTTGGACCGCCTCAGGTAAGTCCTCCAACTCCAAGAAGGCGGATCCCTGCTCTGCTGGTGGTGGAGGGGGGGATCTTGAGGGGCTACTAGGCAAGCAAAGGGGTCCCCCTTTGAGTGACCTTTGGAAGGTGGAGAGCAGGTGTCAGAGAGTTGGTCAGCTCTCTCTGGAAACAGTGCCCTGGAGAGGTCCAGGTCTTCATTAGCCTTCTGGTTGTGAGATCCCGATCTGGCACTGACCAAGGTTGATCCTCAAGGTCAGCTCACACCTTTTCCGCCTGCAAATACTGATGCTCAAAGGCCCTTTGACGCCTTTGGAGGTCCTTCAGCTCAGCTTGGGATGGTTGCTGAGCTTTCCAGCCTGAGGCAGATTTAGAAGTGGCCTTGCGGCCAGGCTCAGCCTGAGGAGCCTTGCTGGTGGATGGCTGATCTGCCATAATGGGTGCTGAGGTTGCGCTGGTGGTGGCTGTAGCCTGTGCGCTGGGGTAGCAGATGGGCAGCTTACCCAGAATCCTGGGAGATGCCAGCACCAGAAACCACTTGCCGAAATAAGCAGCGCTGAGGAGCTGTTAAAGACTATGCTGCAATAATGGCCACTGCCGATCTCTGTTGGAAACAAAATGGCCGCCCCACGAGGTGACGAGCAGCCGCAAAAGAAAATGGCTGCCAGCAACCATTGGGATGGCTACTTGCTCAGTAGAGTGGCGCGCCAATGGTACGATCCCAGTCCGAGTGATGTACTTTCGGGACTGATCTGTAGCTGGTAGGCGGCAGGAGGACCAGTGTTTTAGGGTCTGATGTGCCGCGGCTCGAGAAAGAACAGCGCGCACGCTGCGTGGGCGTGCTAGCGCCTCTCAGCTGGCAAGCGGTGATCACGGCGGCGTTTTCAGCCTCAAACTGAATTGGCCAGCTCACATAGTTCTGAATGAGCTGAGAAGGAAACCCAGCTATAGGAGAAAACCCCTGAACTTTGGTCAGGAGTGGATGAACTTGATAAGCACTCAGAAATATGTCCGGTCAGATCTACTGAGTCAAATAAAACTGGAGACGAGGGTCACATGAGGAGGCGTGGCCAAAAACATCTTGACTCAGTATCCAGGCAGATCAACTGTATCATCCAACTCCTGACCTGCTCCGCAGCCTACTGGGAGAATGTCTTGTTATTTGGTGATATTCATTATATTTTAAAGCTTGCAACCAAGGATAGCAATTCAGTGGAAACACCAGCTACAATGCTATTCTGTCTATTTAGAAATTAAAAGTCTCAATGAATAATTGGAAATTACATTAATTCTAATTTAGGATTACACTAAACATTGCTTAAACACTACCATGTCATGTTTAGAGAGTGTTTCAACTGCTATATTAAATTGGTATGTGAAAAATACCTTGCATATTCTTTATATAGTGCTAAATTGTGCCTATTTGATAAAAAAATGCCTGAAACTATACTAATACATAGATATACTATGGTTACACTACATATTAGATTGACAAAGTGCATGCGTATCATGATATACTATTTGCAAAGAGATTTTTATAATTTATATTTTTACTTAAAAGGTGAAAAAATTATATGATCTTTAGATACAATTGTAACACATTATTTCATGAATTTTTAAATGTATGTTCTATTCCAATAGTTTTAAACTTTGCCTATTATTTAAACATTTTGTCTTTAAATGAAATAATTATGTCATTCTACTTTAATTAGTTTTCATCTAATGCATTATTGACTATATATTGAAACTGATATCAACACAACTGCCTTCTTGAAAAATATTTCACGTAGATATACAAAAAGAAGATCTAAGAACTACTGAATTCAAGCAGCCTGTATTAAGCCAATAAGCCTCCACAAAAGAATTAGTCATTTGAAAATTGAAAGATGACAATTAATTCCATCTGAATAAAATAAGGAGGGTTAATTAACTTTCAAAGGTCAACACAGATCATTTTTATATATAGTATCTACTTATGCCACATTAATGTTGCATAGTTGAAAATTAGAACGTAAGTTCAGGAATTAGTACATAAATTCTAAAACAAAAATATAACTTCTCATCTTTAATTTTCAGGATAACTGTTGCTCTGTTCTAAATATGTTTTGAAATTTGCATTTTCTAATAAAGTCAGTTATCTTGTTTAAATCATTACCTTAAGTTCTATTCGGGTGGTATGTACTTGACACCGATAAGTAGCAAGGAGGAAGTTACCATTTGGCTGTGAAAAAAATATAGTTGGAACAATAAATTTATAAACTAGTATAGAGACTCAAATTTGATCTAGTATGAAAATAAACAGTTAGTATAAGCATTAAAAAAGTCAATTTAAAATTTGTTAACTATCACAGAACTTGAGAACATTTAGCAACACCAATTTTCTTTTTAAAAGAAGAAATTTAATAAGTCAATAATAACTCAAATGTTATGTGCCTTAAAAGCATTATTAAAAATAAATTTTATTCAAATTGATTAACAACTTTACTTTCAAATAGATTTGAAAGTCAAAATCAAGTTAACTCCATTGAATTAAATTGAATTACAACAATTGCACGTACCTCAGATTCACAGTTGGTAAAACTGACCACAGCTGAATTTTTATCCACATCCTTTAGGTCTATAGGAACATCACACTATGGTAATAAACAGTATCAAATTAAAGGACAGTTGAATATATAGGTAGTTCAATTGTCTCCTTATATAGTAATTAAGATTCTTGTAAAACCTTACAGTAAAAAGATAGTCTAAAAAAGAAGCTGCTCCTAAACTTGTTTCACAGTTTGCTTTCTTTTTAATTATTTCAGTTATGTCAAATATTTCAATAAATTAAAACATTATTAATAGATATTGATCCCATGAAGTAATTATCATATACATTGCAATATATACACTTTTTTAATACAAGAGCATGACAAATTGTCAGAAATAAATGAAATAAAATAAAATAAATAAATAAACAAAAAGAAAGAAATTACAAGAAGACCATGTCCTATGTGATTGACTAATCCTTAGTGCAAGTATTATTTATAATCTGGCACTCACTTCATTCTTCTCTTAAAATAATATCTGTTTTTTCTGTTTGTCCCTTAAAATAAAATATGGATTCATGAGAATATGTTAGTTAAGCAGGGCTGAAACTGAAGAGAAAAATTCAAAGTTAAGTGTATCAGTTAAGTGAGATAGGATTTAATAACACAGTAATTTAGTTTAAATCTGTCCATTTCAGGATGTCCAGTGAAGATGGCCAACTGACTTATTTGCAAAATTATTAGCCAACAGATTTGCCAGTTATCCAAGAGTTGATTCATGATTAAACAGGATTTATAGAAGGCAGATATATGAAAGATAATGTGAGGCAAATTATAGACTTATTGGACTATCTTGAGAAAAATAAACAGATCTCTGCAGTGCTGGTGTTTTAGGATGTGGAGAAGGCCTGTAATCAAGTGAATTGGAACTTTCTATTATAGACTTTAAGAAAGATGGATTATATGTACGTTGAAGGGAATAGCTATGAGGCAAGAGGATTATGGAACAAGGACATTTGCAGTTGATCTGGTTGTTACCCTAACATGGTCGATGGAATTAATAATATAGATGAAAGACTTTATAGAAGATATTATACGGAATATAAATATAAAGTCACTTGGGGGGGGGGTTATATATAGAAGTACTCATCAATGATGGGGGCAGATGGCAACTAAAGACATTAAATACACTGTTGGAAGAAGGATTTGATGTGATTGTTTAGATGCTATAAACTATTATATATGGTGGACCTGCAGGAAAGTGGGTGAATCAAAATTGATATGGTATATGGTGATAGGCTAGGTTACTGATTGTTTAATATTGGAAAATGGATGTTATGTTTATTATTGAAGAATGGACTCTGGTGGCCAGTTTCGCAGAAATGGTGAAGATATCAGCATATATAAAAGACCGGATCCAAGAGATCTATGTATGGGAGTGGAGGAAATGGATAGATTATGTGCAGAATAAATATAAACTAGGAAGTACCAGATAGCTTTTAGTTGAATGTTGTGTAGAAATGTAGAGCATACAGGGGATAGAATACTAGAATGTCAGGAAGAAATGTATAGTACACGGGGTAGAGTAGATGGGCGGTAAGGTATTATATAATGTGATTTGGATTTGGATTTCATCCTGGGGAAGCCATGGGGGGAAGGGGAGGGTAAGGGAGGGTTAGGGAGGGAAAGGATGGGGAAGGGGGAAAATTTGTATTTGTAAAACTTTTTCAATTAAAAAAAAAAAAGATAGCCAACTGACAATATATCCAGGGAGAACTCCCTGAAAGGGCTTTCTCTAGACCGTCACTTTTTCAACTTACTAATAAAAGGAACACCGGCATTCCTTTAATTCAGGTTAGGGAGAGTTCTAGAATCGCTCCACAAGATCCTCTATACAGCAATAGTCTGCAAGTAGCTTTGGAGTGAGCTGTTGAGTTGTTCAGCTGGCAGGCAGACTGCAATCACTTTGTTGTTGAAAAAGCCGTTTTGGAATTTATTTTTCAAATGGACAAGTAATTGTGCCTTTCATTTAATTGCTTTTAGGGATTATTATCTTTATTAAATTAAAAGAGGCTCTCTTCAGCCATAGCCTGTTACTCCTTTTTGAAGATCTCAGTCATTGTGAGGACTTTTTATTGTTAAACAAGAAAGAATTGCTGAAGAGAAGCTAAAATAAGGAAGCATTTTTTAATTTTGATGGAGAAACATAAGGGTAGAAAGTTGTGGTTTTATTTTCCTATGTTTAAGTAATTTGTAACTTGGTTTGCTTTGCTGTGGGTGGTTAAAACGTTCTAATTTTTATGAACTCTGATTGGCCAGCAATTCTTAAATGACATACTAAAAAATTACTTTTTGGTCACAAGAGGAAGTTAAGAAGATGGAGCAGGGATTTGAGCAAATTATTAGAGATGTGCTTGAAAAGTTATTAAATAAAACTCTTCACTTTATAGTTCAATTATATTCTAAGGATATTATAAAAACTACTCAAACTACTTATCAAATCACTGAGACAATTTCACAAGTAGCTAATAATGCAAAAGACACAATTGCAACTTTGAAATACAAATCTGACACCAATCTTTATTATGATGATGGTTTTAAGTGTCCCAGCACAATTAAAAGAAGAGTACCAAGAAAACCTGCAATTTTCAAGAAGACCAGTTTGGGACTTTTTCTTTGTGGATACTAACAAGGTTGAGAATTGCTTGAGAAAAGAGAAGTCTGTAATTCAGGGTTTCCTGGGGTGCGAGTCGATAATCCAGGGAATGTGAAAACTTGGCTTTAGAAGTTTCAAAATTATAGTGTATATGCATAATCATATGCATATAATTATTCATTTATGTAAGGGGTGCGAGAATATATCAGAAGCGTTTTGTAAGGGGTGCGAAGTATAGAAAAGATTGGGAACCCCTGCTATAATTACTTGATAGACATTCCAGAGAAGAAAAAAGATTTTATTTTATGAAGAAAAATTGGAAGGCGGGACTTAAATTTAATATTAAAGTTAATTGGAGTTAGGATGGATTTTTACCAATCTGATATATGTAATAGAAAGAAATGTAATATGTAATAGAAAGAAATAGAAAGAAATAGAAAGAAATCTATGTTAAGAGGATGTTAAAAAAAAGATGTATTAGAATTAATTTTACAAATACTTTTAAATAAGTTTTAAAATGGATGTATAAAGGTTTTTTTCCCTTTAAGGTTAGAGAATCTGAAAAAGTACAGTAAATTTTGCTAATATAAATTATAATAGTCTATAAAGATTAATAAGTGCAAATAGAAATATATATATATTTGCAGCAAAGAAAAAAGGTAAGGATGTTTAGACTGATTACTTTATTCAAAGAAAACAATATATCTACGATATATTTGTTTGTATTAGGAAACTACATCTGGATTTTGTGCTTGTGATGAAAAAATGAAACTGACTTTTGCTGATGAGGTGTTTGTTGTTATAGAAATGGCTAGTATATATTATTGTATAAAAGTAAAAAATTTAGTAAAGTAAAGTAAAATCAGAATTTTAGTAAGTAAAATCAGAAATCAATATCTTTTTTTTTCCTATCTACACCACACTTTCCCTTTTTCCCTTTTCCTATTCCCTAGTTCCCATTATTTTTATTTTCTTTTGTATTTTATACTCTGATAAACTAATACAATTTTTGAACTTGGAAAAAAACCTATCCATTTCAATCTGATTTTCTATGCTTCAGTTTTTTTCAGAATACATATCTGTCCTAATTCCACCCAAGTATAACCAGAGAAAAACTGGATAATCTTAGGAATTCATCTATTTTAAAGATAAACAAGTATCCAGTTACCAAGACTTACTAAGTTTCTATAAATAGAGTCTCACCTGTAACAAGACAATATCAATTGCTGCCTGGACTTCTAAAACAAGGCTGTAGCTGGCATCATCTTTGTTTAATGCAAATTTATCATTTATACTGAATGTTGGGACTGCTGAAATAGCAGTGCTAGACTGAGAAGACTGCTGGTATTTTTCACGTTCTTGAAGTACTTTCATCTGTAACTGTTCCAATTCATTCCTATAACAACACAATAATTAGCAAACAAAATTACTGTATGTGTACGTGTGCACGTTTATGTGCATGAGAAAGGAGAAAGAAAGAGAAGAGAGACAGAGACAAGGTAAAATGGCGTCACTTAAAATAAAGCTGCCTAGAATAGCTCCATGAAGAGATAAGTGACAACTAAATTTAACAAATAATAACATCATCAAGCATCCACATCCCAGGTTCTTGGAATTATCACAAACATTTGGCTGGCCATTTACAAGGCAACTAAGTAGCAAGTATATAATTAGGGTGTACTGATATAAAACAACTCAAAATGTGGGCCACATTAGGGCAAAATCATTACCTCAGTATCATTTTTGCAGTTTCACAAAATTGCTACATTACCTTAAGGACAAAACTTTATTCTGCATTTCATGAGTCATTTTTAATTCATCTAATCCACATTCTCCATGAATAGGTTCTGTAGTTAATCCAGACACCCATCCTAAAAGATGAATATATTTTTAGATTTCAGATTCCTATTGTTATGCAAAATTTTAGGTATTGCTACTAGATAGAAAATAGGTAAACTCTATGAATCCGTAAGTTTAAAAAACTGTCTACATTTTGCCAGCTAGCAATGTTTTATTTTATTTATTTATTAAATTATTTGCTGCCCGCATTGCCACAAGTCATATGCCGGATAAGAAGCATTGTTAAGAATTGGAAGCTACATGAAGCTGTAGAAATTCAAGACTGGAAGATGAAGAAGTCTACTAGAACTGCTCCCAAAATGCTCTACAAACAGAACTCTCACATTACTGAAAACAGCCTTCAGAAAAGGTCCATCATATAGTATTGCTTATACAGTATAACAAAGATCTGCATGGCAGAGTTGCCAGAATAAACTGTTTCTATGATTTCTATGAAAGCCATCTAAAGTATGCAAAAGAAAACCTTTGTAAGCCTGAAACTATGGGAACAAAGTGTTCTGGACCAATGAAATATGTAAAAATTGAACTTTTTAGCCACAAACTACATAAACACATTTGAAGTTGGCAAACATATTTTGGAAAGTCAGCATGCCCTAAAAGTTAATGTTCCAAGTCACTGAAGAAATTGAAGCTGAAAAGAGATTAGACATTTAAGCAAAATAGCGACCTAATATACTGGCAAAACAATGGAGAAAAGAAAAACAAGATTTTGAAATGGCCTTCACAGTAGTCAGACTGAAATATTTTTGAGGACCTGTGAGGATATCTAACATCTGTAATAAATGCAGGGAGACCAAAAAATATTTCTCAACTATAGGAGTTATAGAGTGAAAGAAAAATTCCCAAAGAATCTAGTCTAAACACAGCCAAAATGAATTTACAATGAACTGACTAAATAGGTGTCCAAAAAAGAGGCAATATATGTAACAACTGTTTTTTAAAAAATACTATTTTATTCTTGTTAAATTGAAATTAAACTGAAAATCTCTGAAAGTAAAAGTAAAATTAACCTGAAAAAGTTGACGTTACAATCTCATCATAGCCCTCTTTTCCAACACAGCCACCTTGGATGGATGTGACACTCTCTGACAAGGCCTAAAACAACAAACAATAACTTTTAACATATATTTACTTTTCCATGTTGTTTAAAATCTTACAAAATAATTCTGAAAAACTCAGATTTCAAAAAAGTTGAAAAAGCAGATAGCAAGAAAGTTACCTAATTCAAAACACTTGTAATTACTTATAAAATACTTATAAAAATGAAAGGAGGATAATTGAATAAAATTGAAAACATGATTTTAATCACTAACTCTTACATTTAAAAAGGATTGCATAAAATAGGTATTATTTGCTTTTTGTTATTGTATATTCTTTCTCTACATTTCTCTTATATTAAGTCTATGGCACTTCTGCCTCTAGACCAGTGGTGTGTCATGTGCTGGCCATGCCCACCCAGGTTTAGCAAATGGGGGGAAAGTTGTGATATGTCATGTGACAATGTGAGTTTGCTCTAGACAGTACAATTTTAGTTATCACATTTAAAAAAGGATATACAGGTAGTCATTGACTTATGACCACAATTGAGCCCCAAATTTCTGCTGCTAAGCGAGGCATTTGTTAAGTGAGTTGTGCCCCATTTTACAACTTTGCTTGCCACTGTTCAATGCAGGTGTTAAGTTAGTAACACAGTTTTAAGTGAATCTGACTTCCCCATTGACTTTGCTTATCAGAAGATCAGAAAAGGTAATCACAGGATCCCAGGACATGCAACCGTCATAAGTATGAGTCAGTTGCCCAGGATCTGAATTTTGATCATATGACCACAGAGATGCTGCAATGGTTTTAAGTATGAAAAATGGTCATAAGTTACTTTTTTCAGTGCTGTTGTATCTTTGAACAGTCACTAAATGAACTGTTGTAAGTGGAGAACTACATGTAATAGAATCTGAAAAGGTGAAAAAGTAGGCAGTCAAAAGAACTGGGGTTTTTAAACATCTAGGATTTTTGAGAAAAGGAAAAAAAAAACGCAGTTGAAGGAGAACATGACCAACACAATTTGTAAACACCCTCGAGAGGGTGCTAGTTGATTATTATGGGAAACAAA
Organism: Arizona elegans; assembly: GCA_022577455.1. NCBI lineage: Eukaryota > Metazoa > Chordata > Lepidosauria > Squamata > Colubridae > Arizona > Arizona elegans. Next base: position 33,422,900 of record JAKOOJ010000009.1, on the reverse strand, counting down.
ATGCAGAATTAAGATGAACTTTACCTTGATCCAACAGTGGTATATTTTTATTCAGATAAAGCAGCCACCTTGCTAAAACTAAATAGGTCATTTTTTTCTTATTTATTTATTGAAGGAAGAGGGAGAAAGAGAGAACAAACTATTTAGGAAAATAAACATAATAAATTTACTATAATTGGAAACAATAGATTTACACAATATACTTACATATTCATATTTAAAAACAGGGCTCTTTTCAGTTTCAAATTTATAGATCTCTAATATTCCATCATCTCTACCAATGAGCAATTCTTTAACCCCATCTCCCAAAATGTCAAAACTATCCATACATAAGATGCCTGACAAAAAGAATAAACAGATATCTATATCAAACATTTAATTTCATAGAAAATAGTTATTTATACTTGTTGTCATAATAAGTTATATTATATTAGATACTAGATAACGCCTAAATTTCAAACCAATTTGATTGAAATTTTTACAAAAATAGTAATGAAAAACATTACTAAGATAGAATCTTATGTACAGAATTTACTGTTTTTTTTCCCTATTTTTAAATAATATATTTTTTACCAAATTGTACTAAAAACTGTTCCAAGACACTTAGGAAAACAACACAAAACACTTACCACCTCTTTTTTTCTCATTTCCAATTTTCCACTTTTCTATTGGAGAAACACCAGTAATCTGTACCAAGCCAATTTTGCCATCAGATGTCCCAAACAGAACATCTTCACCAGAATCGCCTAGAAATATAAATGAAAACTATTATTAGAATAATTACTGAGTAGAATTCTACTTTCTATTCAGTGGATTCCAAAATATTTAATTTCAATTTTAGGAAATAAAAAAAAACACTTTGCTTCATTTCCATCACTTTATATAAAATGGATCAGAATAATTCTGTTATAGAAAATACCCATGATAGCATGTGGAATTATTAAAACAATAATTTATGAAAATCAGATTCATAATTTTAATAACATTTAAAAGACTTCTAAACCTTCTACTTACCACCATTTCCATTGTTCAAGGCCAGAACAGCAGGTGGACCTGGGACTTCCATTTCATACAGTAAATCTGAACCCTCAAAAAAATGAAATGGAGATACTGTTACTTGTAATCCCTAACATTTAATTTTAATTTAGAAGAGGTATAAAGAATTTTTTTAAATTTCAAAACTGCATTCCTGCTTTTAGAATGGAATGAAAACTGCAGCCGATTGTCAACTGCATGCCCCTTTTAAACTTAGATATTTAAAATCCCTACTTGAAAGAACAGTACACTAGGACCTGAATTGCAGACTGTCCTATTTCCTCCTGGGCTCTGACGTATACATTACTAGCAGAATTGTTAAATTGATAAGGCAGTTCATCAAAGAATCCATTATTCTGAATAGATCAGAATATTATGGAAAGGCAATACATTTATTTGAATGTTGGTTCTTTGTATTTAGCAAATATGTATTTTACTACTGTATTTTTTGCCTATTACTTTTCTGGAAACAGACTTTGTATTATAGCTTTTTTTTAATATGATTGTAAGACTAATCAATCAATGAACGATCTAAACTATCAAATTATCAAAAATGGAGCCTAATTCATCACAACCAGGGATGGGTTCTACTTACCTTTACTACTGGTTTCCAACGAGAGCACACACACATGCGCAGATCATCAATTATGACATCCGGGCGGGTGGGTGGAGCCCCCCGCCGCTTTTACTACCGGTTCTAAAGAACCGAAGAGAACCGGGAGCAACCCACCACTGATCCCAACACATACATTTATTCCAAACTAGACTGCAGACCCATCAAAGAACAAATGATTTCTCAGCTACTCCAGAATATAAAATTAAGTGCCTGCAGCTCAGTTAAGCTTTTTTGAAGTTTCACTCCTTAAATCACTGCCTAAAACAGAATTTCCATAATCAGGAAATCTTTCTTCTTCTCAAAACTAATTTAGTACTTTCTACCAATTCCTGCAGACAAAGAATTAGAGTAGCATTAAACTTGCTGTCCCTAAGGCTGATCCCTAACCTTCCAATTTACAGAGAGCTGTACAATTACCCCAAACTGAATAATAATCTTTCATGAAAAAGGAATTTTCCAAATATACATTAGCTTTTATTCAATTGACCAGAATTGCTGCAAGCAGATAAAATTTCCTTGCAAATGATTGTATACAATTATTAGTATGAACAGATGAACAATCTTCTGTTTCATTGTACTAACTTATCTTTTCACTAATAAATAATGGTTACTACTAATAAATCAGGCTTCAATAATGGCAACAAACAAAAAAGGTTTACCTGCAAAACTCTAAGAACTCTATCTTGACATGCTAATACTGGTATAATGCAAGACAGTTTATCTGGTGGAAGACAGAGAACATCGTTGATTTTATCCCCCGATAGATAATAGTGCTGATCTTTACAGTCACAGTAATGGTTATAAATGTAGCTTGCACCAAGAAAGAGATCTGATCCAGATATATACCTAAAATAATAACAGCATTGTAATTAAAACTTTCAAAAAAAGTAAAGCACTAATTTGGGAACATTATAATTTGTTAAGTATTCATACACTTGGAATCAACATAACATAACATCACCATCATGTGACGTATCACGACTTTCCCCTTCGCTAAACTGGGGATGTGGGTGGCCAGTGCATGACACATCTTGGCCACTGACCGTGAGTTTGATACCCATGCTATAACATATCAATAAAGCATGGTTCCAGTCAAACCTGTGCAGTCTGTTTCCTGATTTGACCTAACCTGAAAGTCAGAATGGAGTTTTACTTTCCCCCTTAGACATGGTCTGTAATTTTGAGAGTTCTCCTAGATATTCAGCAGGTGACATCTATGGCTAGGAAGGCTTTTTCACAGGTATATGTAGCCATTTGCAACTAGTCAGGAATCAGAAGATCCTGCTCATGGTCAATCCCTCCCACAGTTTAGAAAACTTTTAAAAATGTTCCTCTTACGGGTGACAAAGAAAGAGGTTCTTTATAATATGCAAGTGAAATTTGCAGCATGATGGTTTAATTAGATGCATTTTCTTTTTGTCTATATGTTTCAGTCAGTTTTAAGTTAAATATAGTAAGTAACTAAGCACCATTAAGTCAATGTTTAATATACACACATAGCTTTGATGTTTTCAGTGAGGTTGGTGTTAAACGAAAGAAATTGTTTCCCTTTTTTTGTGAAACCTCGAACCTCAGAACCAGCAGCCACGAAAATTTTCTCCTGAAGAGTATTAAGAGCACCTCCCAGTTCTAGTCTTGCAATCTTTTCTCCTGGCAAAGTCTTGAATACTGGCTAAAATACAAAAAATAAAGTATATTCTGTATCATTACAAAATAAAGATAAATAGGATTTGAATCATGGAAAATATAGGTTTTTCTTTCTACTGTCATAGTGCATTTGAAAATGTGATCCTTCAAAATAGTTATCTTTATAATTACTTGACATTTTACAATAGTAAGTTATTTTGTTAATTTAAATGTTCATCTATAGAAATCAATAAATAAACTTACAATAGCTTCTCCTTTTTTTATTCCAAAGCAGGTAATAACACCATCATGGTCCCCAGTAACAACCTGTAAAGTAAAATAAAAGGATATGTATATACTATTATTTTAAGAGTACAAAGGAAAGCCAATCCTTTTTGTCGGGTGTATAATTATACATTTGGATCTAGATTTTTTTCCTCTTCTATTTAATTCTTCCTCTTAAAATGCTGTGTGATACTTCAAAATGGTTTGCTTGTGAAAAAAGAAGTTTTGTGAAACCATTTGAATGGAATGGGTGCAAATATAAAATATCACAGGCAAATATTCAAGGAAGAAATTTCAGTAAATAGCCAATTTAATATACTAAACCTGGAAGAATTAAACTCATGGGCAGAAGAGATATAATTGTACTTAAAAGGATAAAAAAGAAAAAATACTAAGGCTATGGAGACTGGGAAAAAAGGACAAGTAATTTATGTAAAAACTAGAGAAATAGTGTATAGTCAGGATGGATATTATAGAAGAAACCTCAGGAAAATAATGGAATGAAATTAAATAATTGATTCAAATTGTAGAGACTTCTGTCAAATGATATATGAGAAAAAGTAAATATTTATTATGTTGTAAAAGTAGCATGACTTGCTGCCAAATTATATATAAAAATAGGAAAATTAAGAGGTAAATTTAAGCGTTTGAAACATAAACATGAGATTAAATCACAAGATCATTATTTGTAATTTAGGATAGTACACACATAAAGTAGACACATTTTTTCTATACTATTTTTCCTTTTTAGAAAAAGGTACAATTTTTAAGTGTGATCTTTATGACATACAATTATTTTAATAAATACATTTCTATATAGCCTTAAGCTCCTGAACAAAGTATAGAATATGAAACCAAATAAATAAATACCTTCTGTGTAGCTTTGCGTCTTGATGCAGGGAGCAATTTCATGGTTTTCTGAGATGTCACACCCACCTAGTTGCAAATAAAAAATGTTAGTATTTATATTTGACTCATCCATTTTAAAACCAATTTTCATTTATCAAAATGTCAGTATACTATAATTATAGAGAAAACAAATATTTAATTATTAAAATGCATGCTTTCCAACATGATATTGGCTTTCCAACATATCATTGGGTACGCATACATATGCTTTCACTTTCTTTTTATATGTATACAGGCAGTCTTCAACTTAAAACCATTCATTTAGTCACAGTTTGGGTTATAATGGCACTGAAAAGAAAATGATTTATGACCATCTTTCACACTTACGACTTTGCACAATCCTTGTGGTCACATGATCAAAATTTGGATGCTTGCCACTGGCATATATTTATGGCAGTTGCAGTGTCCCAAGGTCATGTGATTACCTTTGCGAACTTCTGTCAAGCAATGGGAAAGCCAAATTCACTTAACTGTGATACTAACTTAACAACTCCAGTGATATAAATAACAACTAAGGCAAGAAACAACTAAGGCAAGAAACTCACTTAGCAAGTGCCTTATTTAGCAACAGAAATTCTGTTCCCAATTGTGGTCATAAATTGAGGGCTACCTGTTTATGATACTAGGTTGAAGAGTAAGAGATTATGATTAAATTGTAAACAGGCTGAGATTTTTCCCCCCCTCAGTTGTGTCTGATTTTCATCAGCTAACTGGACACGTCCCTGCAGTTTTCTTGGCAGGTTTTCAAAAGTGGTTTGCCACTGCCTCCTTCCCAAGTTCGAGAGAAAGTGAGTGGCCCAAAGTCATCTGATTTCGTGCATAACGTAGGATTAGAACTCAAATTATCCCAGTTTTTAGTTTGATGCCTTAACCACTACATCAAACTGGCTTTCTCTCTTTATCCATTTTAATTTCAAAATATTTTACCTTGCAAATATTGCAAACTCAAAACTCTTCTAAATCTTTAAAGCAGTGAGTTCAAAATGATTTGAACACACTCATTAAGCGTAAGCCTCCCTGAAAACAGTGGAACTTAATGACAATTAGGCACAAATCTTTGGATCCGCTTGCTCAAAGAGCAAGCAGCAACCATTGCTAGCCTTCTTTAGTGCACCAACTCCAGGTGGTATACTGTACAACCATAAAAGCAAATTACAACACCCTAACAAAAAAGTAATAACAAGAACAAAAAAGCCAGCCAAATTTTGAGGGAGATCATGCCCCAAATCAGGCACCACATCAGTGATGGGTTCCTACCGGTTTCCCCGGTTTGGGAGAGCTGGTAGTGGAAATGTTGATGTTAGAGTCAACCGGTTTGCTCCGACCGTCAGCTGGGCCCTCCTGCCCGCCCCTGCGCTATACCTACCTTTATTCCTTCGATTTTAGTCCATCTAAAATCTAAAAAGGTGGGGCAGAGCGGATTGCCATGCCTCAGCTGTTATGGACTTCAATGCGCTTGCACAAAGCATGTGAGCGAAGCGAACCGGTGGCAACACCGGTTAGAACCCACCACTACATCACATCCAAAAAAATATGCTTTCTAAGTCTTGACAGACAGCATTGTTTCAAGGAAGAGAACTAAACAGTGCCTCTTCTACTGGAACACGTGGAATACAACAAATAAACCACTTCTATGTGCTAAAGAGCTTTACAAACACATTGAATGGAATCCCACTGTAAGCATGTTCACTCAGATAACAGTGTTAAATGGACATACTGAGGTTTCCTGATAACTACTCTTTCTGTTACATTTTGCACCAATTGCAACCTTTAGGTCAGGGGTGTCAAACTGGCAGCCCATGAGGCGGATGTGTCACGTGCAGGCCACGCCCACCCCACCTCCGCAAAGGGGAAAAAACTAGAGAAAGTGACATGATGGCAACGTGACACCGCAAGTTTGACACCTGTGCTCTAGGTGGTCTTTAAAGGCAACCCCACATAATATGCACTTGCAGTACTCCAACTGTGTGGTGACTAAGGCATGAGTCACCACAAGTAGAGCCTATTTCAGCAATGGTCACCATTAGCACACTAGAGTTAGCCACAGCTATCACTTGTTCCTTGAGCAGAAGTTGCAGGTCCAAGAGAACCCTACCCTCAATTGTGAACTGGGTTTAAGTGAGGAATGCTGCTCAAGGAACAGGAAACGGGCCAAAAACAGAACCTAAGAATAAAGTATAGAAATATTGAAATATGAAGTAGGATTGAATCTCTTACATAAGGTCCATTTTAAGAAGTCTGTTAATAGTTTTATGATGATACTAGGGTTACCACATCTGAGTTGCAGAAATATGGACACCCAGGAGATGGTAAAAAAGAGGTCTGATCTTATTAGTGGTCATCAACTTCTGCAGCCCAGATTTTTTTATTCCCAGTGATAAACAGGGATACAAAACCCCATATTTTTCTGTATTCCTGGTATTCCTTTGTGGACCCAGATTCTGAAAATAAGAAATTAAATGTACTTGTTTAATTCATGGATTTATGTCAAGACATCTATATTCCAAGCAAGTAAAGTACTGGACTGAAGCCAGAGTATCCCTGGGATCAAAGCAGTCGGGAGGGTGGGCAATCCAAGTTTCAACTTCTCTGTGTGTGTGCGCGCCCGGGGGCAACTGATACATGATAAATGGGGCAGGGATTTGATTACAAGCCACTAACTTGATTTTTTGATCCACCCACCCCTTTTTCTCAGATATGTTTGACTGCAGCTGCACATTATTTCATTTTATAATAATGCCTCTAGTAGGGCCTATATTTGATTAGATGCATTCTTTGATGTATAAGCTATGCCTTCTTTGCTTTGCAATATACTAAATTCTCTTTGTCTTAATTAGAAGTTAGAAACAATTAAAATTAGATAATCATTTATCTCTCGAATTAGCACTCTCGGAAATTTTCCTCAAAGCTTCCTTACTAATAAAAAAAACCTCCAATGATGGAAGTTTAACTAACAAAAAAGATAAAGGGTAACTCTGCAGGTTATAAGTTATTTTTATACCCAAAAGACTGGTCTCATTCTTTTTTCTCACTGGATTTATTAAACTATTCAAAAAAAAGAATATAGACTTCTCTTCCTGCAAATCATTGGTAAAATTGCTCATTCCCAAGCAGGAATTGTCAAAATGGTGCCATCCAGATGGGTTGGGCTGCAACTCCACCTCCCGGCCAATACTGTCAATAGGTCAATCTTTTTGCGGGAAGGCTGCCATAGAAGTACGAGTAGGGGTGGTCTGCAGTAACAACTGCATAGAGAAGGAAGACTCAAAAAACGATGCTTCCGAGGGAGAGGGGCGCAAAAAAGCCGACATTCGCTATCACACGCATCGCGTCAGGCCGCTGTACCTGCAGGTAATCCATCCGGTTCAGACTCAGTTCCATGGCAATGGGCAACGGGCAAGTTACCAAGGCTGGCTTTGGCTTCCTCTTTCCAGTACTCCGCGGGCATCAGTATCGCGAAAGCTTAGGGCCTAAAAACTATCTCCGGACCTCTCGTTACTATGGCGACGAGGCAGGTTTGCGTAACCCGACAATGCCCTGATTTTTTATTGGAGGCGGTGCGCTCGTGGGCGGTACGCTTCGCTTTAAACGCCCTTCGTGATTGAAGAAGGAGCTGTCACTCAAGCAGAATAAATAAATAAATCCCCTGCTCGGGATAAAAACTCAAGAGCATCTGAAATTTGGAGGCGAGCCCAAGAAGGAGGCGAAGTTTCCCAAGCGGAGTCTTGGATTTAGAAGGGGAACAAGGTTGGCTGGGCGATTCTGGGGATCTGAAAAATCTACACATTTCAGAGTTGTCAAGTTTGCCAAACACCGGGTTTGGCGAAGGCATTTTATTATCACATAATAATTCGAGGTGTGTGTTCAGGCGGGCTCTACCTATAATTAACTGACAGGTGTTCTATGTAGTTAGCCAAGAACCGTGGTTTACTCAATTAATTCACGGACTTATTATTTATTTACCAGAGCCTGGTGGTGCAGTGGACTAAACTACTGTTAAAGTAGTATTTAGCTGCCAGCTGCCTGCAATTACTGCGAGTTCAATTCTCACCAGGCTCAAGGTTGACTCAGCCTTCCATCCTTCCGAGGTAGGTAAAATGAGGATCCGGATTGTGGGGGCAATAAGCTGACTTTGTATAAAATAGGACACCGCTTAGGGGGGGACAAAAGCCCTACTAAGCAGGTATATACAAAAGTATGAAGGCTATTGCTTAAAAAGCATTGTAAGCCGCCCTGAGTCTCTGGAGAAGGGCGGCATATAAATCAAACTAATAAATAAATAATATTATTAGAATTCTTTATTGGCCAAGTGTGATTGGACACACAAGGAATTTGTCTTTGGTGCATATGCTCTCAGTGTAGATAAAAGGACAAGATACATTCCTCAAGAATCATAAGGTACAACACTTAATGATAGTCAGAATACAAGTAATGTAATCAAATCATACTAGGAAACAGTCAATATAAATCGTAAGATACAGCCGCAAGTTACAGTCATACAGTCATAAATGGGATGGATGATGGGAAGATTAATAGTAATGCAGACTTAGTGAATTGTTGAAGGAATTATTTCTTTTTTATATTATTATTATTTATAATAATAATTATTATTATTATACAATTCACTACAATACCACTAAAAATTGGTATAACATGTCTGTTAGTGGTCATCTAGTTTGTGGTTCATCGTGCTGGGCAAAATAATAATCGGTGTATGCAGTATTTTAATTGAAGGTACATAGAGAAAAATGTGAACAAATTTGAAACAGTAACATGCAAAAATATTGTGACAATTAAGTTGAATTTTGAGTAGAAGAAGCAGAATTATCACGAATGCTTGTCTCAAAGGTGCTTTTTCAAGAGGCAATTGGACTTTGTTTTTTCTTTGAAGACGTTTCGCTTCTCATCCAAGAAGCTTCTTCAGTTCTGAATAGCAGCTTCTTCAGCTTCATAAATGCTACGATTAGTGAATACATATAGTGCAATTTGTATCGGTTAAACTTGTGGTTCCACGTGGCTTGGCCTTAAACCAGTGAATACAGGTAGTCCTTGACTTATGAGGTATGACCATTCATTCAGCAGTCCAGGATCATCACCACCATCACCTTGAAGCAATCCATGTTCTGCCTAACACTGAAACGTGGAGAGCCTGGATTGCATGGCTGCCTTGGTTAATGACAGCAATAACTTAAGGATCGTAATTCTGGACTTAATTTGTGGTCGTAAGTCAAAGACTACCTTACTGGACTATATAAATTACAATATTGTAATCACCTCTTACCAGGTTGCAGTAGAGATATGGGAAGCCATTTAGCCCTTCCTTCTCTCAACTATTCCTCAGCAGCAAGAATGTTTAAGGTAGTTTGCTTCCAAAGATCTCACATAGTTAGCTTGTGTGACCTGCACCCAAACAACTGCATTGAATAAATCATTGGAAGTTGACCACTAGAAGTAAGTCATGCAAACACAGCTAATTAAACATTCAATGATGTTTGAAGTTATTGCTTTCTTCTTTTCTAATCCTTTTTTCCTTGGGTGATGCACATTAATCTTTATATAGTAAACCTTTTGGGTAGAGGTGATTTGAATATTATTTATTTTATATTAGCCACTAAGAACTTTTTCAGCTAAATTCAGAACAAAAAATAAATAAGGACAGATAAACTGAAATATAGAACCACTTCTTTTTAAATAATACTTAATCAGTTCAGATCAAGCTATTTTATACTCATTTGAATCTTACATAGTACTGAAAAAGTATTCTAGAAATGAAAGTTGAAATCTGAATTAGGGCAAATGCCATAGATAACTTGGAGGTTTGGATGTAAATAAAATAAACTCCAAAAGTACTTGTCTGCATTCCATATATTTTAGGGTTGTTTTTTTTTCAGATAACAGGAGTGCAGCAGCCTTCCTATCTCCTCATTCCTTTAGATCAAACTCGGACATAAACTTTCTTTAGCCTGTTGTCTTCATAGCACTTCGCTTCATCCTTCTTTTTAAAGTTCATACTTCTCCAGATCTTTTGCCTATTTTAGTCTTACATACTTTTTATAATCTCTTTCAGAGAGAGAATGTAGACTAAAGTTGCAGTTGTACAATTGCATGCCATTTCTAGCTTTAAAGCAAATCATTCCCACCATAAAATCCTACAGTATGTCACTGTATAACTTTCCACTGGCTTAACTAGATAATTTTGGCTTACCCTTCTTCCTATAATCTTCCCAGTCTTCAATAACAGATTTTTTTAAAAAAAACATTATTCATGAACAATGAGCTCTTCTGAGGAATTATAGCTGGACAAATACAGGTAGTCCTTGACTTATAATAGTTAATTTAGTGACCATTCAAAGTTACAAAGGCACTGAAAAAGTGACTTATGACCCAATTTTTCATACTTATGACCATTGCAGCATTCCTATAGTCATGTGATCAACATTTGAATACTTGGCAACTAATTCATATTTAAGATGGTTGCAATGTCCCAGGATCATGTGATCACCTTTTGTAACTTCTCACAAGCAGTCAATGGGAAAGCCAGATTCATTTAGCAACCCTGCTACTAAATTAACTTTAGTGATTCACTTAATGACTGTGGCAAGAAAGGTTGTAAAATGGGGCAAAATTCAGTTGACAAATGTTTCACTTGGCAACATCAATTTTGGGCTCAGTTGTGGTTGTAAGTCAAGGATTATCTCTATAAAGACATTTATCAAAATCTAGATAGTGTCCTTTTAACAGTATTCAGGAAAAATCTCCAAAACAATTTCTTAAAATTCCTTGAAAGTCCTTTACATCTTAGTAGTGATTTATTAATAAAATGTTTGCCTGCTTAGTAAAGATTAAATATTTCTTGGCTTTGCAAAGGATAAATATAATGGTATATAAAATAAAATCCTGGGTATCAAATTTGTATAACAGTTTTAGAATATGGAACTGTAGCCTGTTGCTTATTTGAATGAAAGGATTTCTCTTCTATCACCTACCCCAAATCCACAGATAAAAGTACAAGAACAATATAAGTCCATAAAGTATGAATATTTTATTTAACAAGTAAGCATCAGAGGCATTATTTAGAACAATGTAACAAAACTTCAGCCCTGCATAGGATTTGGGATTTAAAAAAAAAAAGTACATGAAAAGTGTGTTTTGACAGTTTGCATTAACTAGAAGTAAAAAACAGCAACCTTATTTCGAATTCTGAAAGCAAATATGATACAAAATATATGAGATAAATGTAAAAGCATTAATAATATTGTAATTACAGTTTTATCTTCACTGTCAGACATTCAGTTCCCATGGCATAGCTTTGAGCTTTCTCAAAAAAAGAAAGTAAATAAGTGGACATGATTCAGTGAAATTAAACTAGAGGTACCAGATCTGGACTGTAAGCACTTAAGATTTTCAGTATCTTTTTCTTGCCATCTTGTAATCATTCAGATTTTTGCAACCCAGATTTCCCCCCCCCCCCCCGCCCTTCCTTCCTTGAAGTGTGTTTGATTCTCAGAGAAATGGCCTGCACAAATCCCTGCAGTTTTCTTGGCATGTTTTTTTTCCCCAGAAGTTGTTTGCCATTACCTCCTTCCTAAGTCTCAGAGAAAATGACAGGCCCAAGATTGCTCACCCGGCTTTGTGCCTAAAGTGGGACTAAACCTTACAGTTTCCCAGTTTCTAGACTGTCCTAACCACTACATCAAATTAGCTTTCATAGTAGCCCTGGATAAGTAGTTAAAACATTTTCAGTTCTGTACATAGTAGTACAAACTATTAAACTTAATGGCCAACTTCTAAGTAAGCATGCATAAGATCAGACATTACAATGGACTCACTGAAATCAGTGAAATTCAAAGCAGTTCTAGCAAATTTCAGTGGATCTATTCTAGGCATGACTACTTCCTGAAATAATCCATTAATTTTAGAAAGCTTATATCTTTAAAATGATCATGCTTAACTCTTGATAATTCATTTCAAGTAATCCCTCCTGAGCTGGCTGAACTTTTGGTATTGTATCTCATAAAAATTGTTCACAGCAATAAGATGAGAACAGACATGCAGTATAATCCTAAAGTTTTAATCTACAGTATTAATTTTTTTCATTTGCTACAAATATTATTCATTTTACTAATAGAACTATTAGCAATGAAAAATTATTTAGATACAATAGTACAGTATTAAATAAATGCAAAATATGTTTTATACCTTAAATAAACTTAAATTGTTTGTGTGTAAATTCATAAAATTTTCTAAGACTGTATTTCAAATGAAGCTATACATAAAGTCATTTAGTACTAAAAATCTACATATTTTTCAAGTATGAATCACTCAGAAATATTATTGCCAATATTTGTGCTATAGTCAAAATCCAGGTAATAATCTTGAAAATGTCATTTGGGATCATTCACATCTTGATATATTTGGATTGAGTTTTTCACTTAATTTATGTATGAGAATTGCCAATTCCTCTGTTGCTTGAGATTTGTCTTCCAAAAGTTCATAGCGAAGACTAGAAATATCTTGTTTAATTTCCTTTAATTCACCTGTGTAAAAACAAAAAGACTTTTAACATATCTTGATAAAGTATCATCAGCTACATTGTTCATAGTAGTTCATAAAACTAAGCAGTTGAAGTTCTTCCATTTATACTGAACAACTGAAAGCTTTGAAAAAATATGAAATGACTGAAAGCTGTACTGTAACCTTCACTTTTTTCAATTTGTCTTCCAAACAAAAAGTTTCACAGTCAAGCAATGATGATACATCTCTGACGGAATGGGACAACTCTCCACAGCCAACTTGCTACGGGCAACTCTCCGTGGTCTACTTGCCACAGCCAACATGCTATGGCCAACGTGCCGCTGGCAAATTCAGCAATTCAATTTAATTATTTTGAATAATTTAAAAAATATTCTAATTTTTGTCATTCACATTTTATTTTGTCCCTCCTTTGGCATCCTCTCTTTAATGATTCTATTTGACTATTTCTTTGATATTAGTGTAACTCTTGTACTGTGGAGAATTGTCCTCAGGTGACTTGGGCAATTGGCCATGGAGAGTTGACCATGGCAAGTTGGCTTTCCAGAATTTTTAACAACCTGCAGACATGGAAGTCTCTTCTTGAGGTAAACTTGTAGAAACTAATCAAATGTACTCATTTGTCTTTTCATATGGGCATCTAAATGAACCTATATAAATGGAAGCTATATAGCTATTTGAACTCTACATATTTTGAATATATTCTTAATTTAATAAATGTTTATTAAATTGTAATATATTATAATGTTTTATAAATCATATTTATAAATATGATTTATTCAAGACAATCAAAATCTCAGCAACATCAATCTCTCTAATATAATTTTTCAGATTTGGAATTCATATGAAGTTGTCAATTCAGTATGTTGCACAGTCCTATGAATTATTTGACAAAAAATCTGAGTTGAAAGAACATTTACCAAGTAAGAATTCATAATATTATTTACTTAAAAAGTAAACAGCAGGCAGCTTGGCTTGATTTTAACTTTCAGTGTAATGTGTACTCAATATGCGTTATAAAACTATACTAAAAATCCTGACTTTCATTTTAAGAGCATGCAATTTGAATAAAAGATCAGTAATCTTAAAACTGCACAGAAGAATTAGTTCCAAAATTTGAGTTTTTTTCTAATCTGTTCTGAATACAAAATAAATTAAGATATTTTAAAATGAATTTAAAGAAAACCTGGGATCTTATTTTTTTAATGGGGAAGGGATTCAGGTTTATATAGGAAGAGTAACAAAAAACCTAAAAAGAACCCACACACCTCCAAATATAAAATGTATATTGTGTGTATGTTTATATGTTTTACCAAAATATCAAGTAACTGTTTTTTTAATTATTTTCTGTTGTACAAACTTCTCATATCTTAAAGCACATCAGTACCCTAGAGAGATTTAGGTCATGTGTTGTATCAGCTAATTTTAGAAGTGAATCCAACTCATGGATATTTCTAAAGGTTAAGACTACTGCATTTTGAAGATTTAATATTTTTAGTCATTTTCAAGTATTTTTATAATTTGGCCCATACAGTAGTTAAAACTTTATTTTTATAAAACTAATTTTTCCAAATGCAAATCATTTTTAAATTTAATTAGTTTAGTTTACTAAGAAAAACACTACATCTAATATTAGATACACTATTTCCCCCACTTCATTATTTTTATCCGTATTTACAGTGTTAAATATCTGATTTGAAGCCCAAAGAAGACAGAATATTTCCTCCCATAATTGAAACCTCTGGTTTCTCAGACAGCAACACTTTTATTTTTCTTTTGCATTTATAACACTGTATGAATAACTCTATAGGCTCTTACCTTCATTGACTTCATCATTTTCCTTGTCTACCTGGGCTTTCAAAACGTAACGTTTTATAAGTCTCTTCATGATTTGCTATTGGAGGGAAAAACTTAATCAATTTTTTATTTATTTATTTGCCATCTTAATTTTAAATACATGCTCCTCAAAGTCCTGAAAAAAAAATCTGAATCTTCATCTGTAATAAGGACGAGCTATAGGATACACGTTACAGGATTTAGTTTCTCTGAAGTAACTTCCATTTTAGTGTAATCAAACATTCATTTTCAAGTTTTTACACCATAAGTAGAGCTAGACATTCAACTGTATGATCTTAAATTCCTTTTTAAACTATGATTTTTATAAAATTTTTGTATAAAAACCAATTAGCACAATAAAGAACAGAAGTCATGGGCAATTTTGTATATTCGTTTTAAAATTAAGGGCATTATATGAAACAAATTAGAACAATATATTGGGAAAGAAGCAAAACAAGAAAAAACAGCTTAGTTTGAATGAATTACCTGCCCTGATGCAATTTGTGTACTCTGCTAACTATTCTTACTGTTTAACAAACACTTATCTAAGCAGTTTTTGTGGACAGGACTCCATGGATAGATGAATACCTCAACTCTCCCCCAAATTTCATTCAAAAGGAGATATGGATTTGCACACATGCACATGCCCTAACACCACTAATTTTTTATATGCTCCAACAATATTATATTTATCTTATTCATAATTCACAAGTCAACAGTCTTAAATTGGTACTATTGGTACTGATATAAAAGTAATATTTTCTTATTTAACATAATTGCAATTTCAAGTTTGCAGAATTTCCTCTGGTTTTCTACTCAATATTTGGAGGCAAAGTCAGGTGACTATATTATGTCTCGCTAGTAGTGTTCTTTGGGAATTTTTGGGATGCTTACTTGTTCTAACCATGCCTGTTCCACTGACTTACAGTTTGTTTTTGACACCAATTTCCCTCTGCCAACAAGACAAAAAAATACGATAGAAGACCTGTATTTCCTTTAGACAGAAAAAGGCACATTTGTGCTAACCAGCAGCTTAAAATGCAACACAATATTTTTTTCATTGCTTTAGTTTGTCATTGTAAGATGATTGTAGAAGATATTTAATTGCAAAGTCATGGCAGTATTAGTCTCTCTTCTCATAGGCTATTTCTGTTCTTTTATCTTCCTGTGTATTATTTTATTTTGTATTATTTTAACTTTGGAGAGGGACTGGAACAAGACCATCTTAGAGAAGTACAGAGAAACTTCTGAAGTCATCATACCCATTTCAAACATTTTTTCCACTTCTGCAGACTTCTAGAGCAGTTGCAGTTTAATAAAAGCAAGAGAGCTTTTAACCTTAGGCTATACTTTAAAATATATGATACTGAAGTATGTTAAATAAAATGCATAAAGTACGGTACTCTGAATTATCTGCTTTCATCCTGGTACCATTTACATCAGAATCTGCAGGATAGAAGATAGGTTGGTTTTTAGAGAATTCAGCATCTGAGTTATAACTCCCATAGCAGCCAACACAGATACAGGTGCATGCCCACAGTCTCCCTCCAGCAGACAGTTGTAGTGAATTGTCTACAGGAAGCGGTCATCATTTAAGTGATGCCAACAAGGAAGAGGGATTGTCTGGAGTGTTCCCAAGTTATGCTCTGCTTTAGTAATTATATAGTGAGGGAAACAAGTACCAGTTTTTGAACAAGCAGCAATATAATGGACAACTGGAATTTTATCTCCCAAAAGGATGTAAGAAAACCTCTTACAGTTAAACATACAAAGCTCTAGGTATGTAATATGCCTGATTTCTACCATAAATGGAAACAATCTTAATGCATTTCATAAGAGTTTATAATGAATGCACATTATCCAAGTAACTGCTTACCTGATAGCGTGAAGGTTGATTGAGAATGCTGTTAAAACTGTGTGATTCAAAAACTCTTGAGTTGGACTGAGAAAAGAGATTTAGCTAGAAAACAATATAGCTGAATTAAAATATATTCCATAATATTTGCAGCTACTATATAAGATGCTAATACTTAATGACTGATAATTCTGAAAGAAATATATTTCAATTTGTCATATTACTAAAATACATATCTATTCCTAGATTAAACAATGCACTTAAATAGAAATATATTATTTTAACCGTTTCCTAAACCAAGCACATAAAAAAGAATGCATATTCCTGAAAAACAATTGTTACTGTACACATCTTACACACCTAACAACTCCCACATGTATAGCTTGTGGAAACTCCCACATGTATAGCTTGTGCTGAACAGGAAATTAGAACTGAACAATATTTATAATAGTAAAATAAATAGTAATGCAATGAATCTGAGAAAAAATGTGATTAGATTGTCAGAAGTAGAGCTTATTATTTTTTGTTATTTTTCATGCATCTGATAGCATAATAAAAGAAAACTTAACATTATTAATAGTGAGGTTCAGTTACTGCAGCATAGCAGGAGCCTGCTAGGATAGGAGCCATTGACTCAATCAAGACAAAGAAGAGGCAGCATAAAGGATGAAGGCAGGAATAATTCAAACTGATTGATGACACAGTCTCCAGACATCCAGTAAGCCAAGGTGTTGCATAAAAAAACTAAAATAAAACCCCTTTTCCTTGAAAAAGGATATTAGATACCAACATATGCATGAAATAAGGAACAATGTATGTAGTCTTTGTCCTTGATACTGGTTATGTCTTAATATATCCTTCATACAAGCACAATTTTTTGCTGTTGAAGTGACATAAGACTTGCACACTTAAAAGCATTTCTATGCTAAAAGGAAATTATATAGACGGGGACCTGAGATAATGGAAAATGGTAGCATTCCTAATGTCTGAGCACTTAAATTTATTTAGCTGAATTTAAAAAAGCTCTTGCACACTTTGAAGTAAACATGGAGGTTCATGGGTTTTACTCCCCTTGCTGGTACATAGAAAATTCCAAAGATGTCTGTCAATGAAATGTTCATTCAAAGTTTTCTAATCCATCCATATTTCGGGTGAACACTTTTGATAGTGCGGCATGCATTAATCAGCATTTCATATTGTTTTAGCTACTTATAAAAGGACACAACTATTCTAGAAATCTCCTTTGAAAACAGGAATAGTAAAAGATCATTATTGTCATCAAGTTTCATTTGTCTTCTGCTTAAAAATAATCCATTGAAGAAATATAGTGCTCAAAAAAATAAAGGGAACACAAGCAGAAGACATCTGAGATCTGAACGAATGAAATAGCCTTATTAAATACTTTGTTCTTTACATACAGTGGTTTATACACTGCTCAAACAACTAAAGGGAACACAAAACTACTGTATGTAACAAACAAAGTATTTAATAAGGCTATTTCATTCATTCAGATCTCAGATGTCTTCTGCTTGTGTTCCCTTTATTTTTTTGAGCAGTGTACTATTCCACATACCGAATGTACTGTATCATTTACACTGCAATATATTTACATATAGTCCTATCTATATTTCCTAATGCACTAAAGCTTCATCTCTGGAAGAGATATGGAAGCAGGATATCAAATCTATCCCATTATGTCATAACAAAGGCATCTCTTTCTCTGGAATGTTCCCAAGAGCAGGAACCTAAGCACTTAATTAGTGAATCATATTTTATAAATATAACATAAATAATAAATGCATTTAAATGAAAACATGATAGGGGTATGCAAAAATTAGCATCTACCTAATTACAAGAAACAGAATTAGAGAATAAGTGCTTTTTACTGAAAGTAAAAATAGAAGTACAGGTAATCCTTGATTTACAACAGTTCATTTAGTGACCAAAGTTACAACAGCACTGAAAAAGTGATTTATAACCATTTTTCACAGTTACAAACTTTGCAGCAGCCCCATGATCATGTATCACATTCAGATGCTTGGCAACTGGTTTATATTCGTAACCATTGCTGTATCACAAGGTCATGCAATCACCTTTTACGACCTGACAAGCAAAGTCAACGGGGAAACCAGATTCATTAACACCTGGGTTACTAACTTATCAACTGCAGTGATTCACTTAACAACTGAGGCAAGAAAGGTGGTAAAACATGGCAAAACTTGTTAACAAATGTATCACTTAACAACAGAAATGTTAGGTTCAATTGTGGTAATTAAAGGACTACCTATACCATAAATAACACTGACATTAGACAAAGAGCAGGACAGTGATAGACACTTAAAGCTTAACTCCCTATACTTCACTGCCCCTTGTGGTCAATACTGGAGGTGATGAAGAGTCCTAGCCACTGAAGTCCCACTACATATAGTCTTCACTTACCAATTGTTTGAAGTTACAACAGTTACAACCTATCCTTGAAGTTACGACTGCTGCACACACACACACTTGCGGTCACAGAATAGCATTTACAATTCACAATAGCATTTACAATAGCATTTACAAAATTATAGAACACTAGTTGCAGTGTTCCATAATCACATGACCATGATTTAAAACATTTTTGCTAGTTTTCCAGCAGAAAATACTCATTCAGAAGAATAATTTGGTTAACAATCATGTAACCATGTGGTTAACAAACATGCTTAACAAACATGTGATTCACTTGATGATGATGATTTGCTTTTCTACCATTGTACAAACAATCATAAAATCAAGTCAAGTTATGTGGTGAGCCATTTAACGACCTCAATGATTTATGACCAAAATTCCAGGCCCTGATGTCATTAGGTGAGGACTCCCTGTAGTCCCTTTTTGCACTCATTTAGGTGGGTAAATGGGTAAATGGATATGACTTCAGATACTGACATTGCAAATATGTAGAATTTAAACCAGGAAAGCATGTCTTTTACGTGAAAACCATAATTTAGGATTCAGCAAATTAGTCAAAAATAAAAAACACTCTTTTATATATAAAAAACGGGTGAACCTACCCTGGATTTTGAGTTACCTATTCCCATTTCCATGTCTTTTTGTAATCTTTTCCTTCTGCACCTCAATAATTTAATGATCTTCATGAAGAGATAAAAGAACGATTTTGGACTTGGTACAAGACTGAATGGTGGTGGTAGGGTTTTTCCATCATCAAAGTATGATAACCAGAGTTTGGAACGAGCAAATTTCCACTCCACATCACTGTCGTCCTTTGTCAGAAACAAAAAAAAAAAAAAAAATCCACTCACAAGTAATTTCCTTTTTATTATGAAGTAAATGCTGCTACTTTCTCGTCTTTTCAGAATTTTGTCAGTGTAAATATATAGATCTACTGTTTTACCTGAAAAATCTACTTATACCATATTTCCCCAAAAATAACTCCCCGGATAAGCCCCCTGAAAATAAGCCCTCCCCCAAAAATAAGCTCTCCCCAAAAATATTTATACGCATGCACAGCCAGTCCCCGCCATTTCCTCTGGTTAGGGTTAGGGAGGCAGAGTTGGAAAACAGGTAAGACGGCAAGAAGATCCCTGTCTTGTTCCACGTGCCCCAAAATAATAAGACCTCCCCGAAAAGAAGGCCAAGCGTTTATTTTGGGGTTCAAAAAATATAAGACAGGGTCTTATTTTTGGAAAAACATGGTAGAAAAATATATTCTAAGCACTTCCAAAAGCTTAGGTAAAACAAGTTAGTTTTTTATTATCTTCCATTAAACAACTGACTCCTTTTGATAAAACAAGAGAAATAGAATTTTACTAATATTAATCCACATTTTAATTTGATTGGTAGGTAGTACATATTAAAAATTGTACATCTAAACAAAAAACAAGAAAAATTAGATATAGGGAAATCATTTGGTTATATCAGTGGTTCTTAACCTTTTCTTCAGGATGGATCCCCTTTAAATACTTTTTGCGGCCACGGACCACCAAGACTTAACTCAAGATTTAAATCATAATATTTCTTCAAGCCTTTGTGGAAGCCCTCTGACAACATCGTGACCCTCCCAGAGGTCCGCAGACCTCAGGTTGAGAACCACTGGACTATATCCATTTTCACAACTGAGCAGAGGAAACTATCAAAATCAACATGATTTCTTAGTTCTAGATATATGAACACTATTGAGACATACCTCTATTTCTTGGTATGAACTGTTAATCATCGCAATCAGCATGTTGAGTAAAACTACAACCATTGTTACATTATATATTCCATACAACACATAACCAATATTTTCTATGAATTTATGATCATATTTGAGGACAACTGATGTAACTTCTGATAAGCCAAATATTGACCAGAATAAAGTCTTAAAGCTTTCTTCAACACTGCATGAAAAGAAAAGAAAAGGCATTAGCTGATTATTACAAGTTTTATAGTTTAATTACCTTAATAAACAAAGTGATAGAGGGCCTAATGTGCAGAACATAAAATATTTTCTGATCAGTCCTGAAACTGATTATGCTATGCCCTATTGTATATGGCCAATTAAATTTGTGGATGTGGAGCTACATTGTTTAACATAGTAAGTCACTATTTCTGATAACTTAAATATTAGATATTTATATTATAGCCTTACAACTTGAATTGATCATTGTCAAACAGAAAATAATTCTTAAATTCTAAAAAATTACCAACCAGCACCACAAGAATTAATAGAGACAGAAATCTGGCTTGACATACAAAACCAGAATTGAATGATGCTTTACTAAATATCATTTAGTTGGATTTCTGCAATATATACAGTCATAAACCAAAGTTTCAAGCCACAATAGCTGGGTTTACATATGAGCATATAGACTTGAGTTTACACATGAGCATATACAGACATAGTGCAATAACCAATAACTACAAAGGTAGACTTCTCTCAAATGATTTGGAAACTAAAAAGAAGTTCTTAACTGACAAACTGCTATAGAAGTACTGTCATTTTATAATTATTATTATTATAATATTTATAATAATAAAATAAATATATGCCAATAGAAGACTTCCATCTAAACACAACATTAATGTCAGCCCATGAACCCAATGAACTCTAATGTTATAGTAGTACTATACTGTACTATATGTTGAAATTCAGAAACAATTACAGCAAATAAACATAACAGAAAATATTAGGTAATTGCAAATATCAATTTAGAAGTAGTCTTAGTTTTTCTGTCATTCTTTCTATTACTTTACAGTTCAAGGTGAACAAACTAGTGCCCTTTTATATTTTAACAAGTTGTACAATTCCTTACTATTAATTATTCGAGCTGTATCTAATGTGTATGGAAGTCCAAAACATTTCAAGGACCCCAGGTGTAATTAGTCTTGCAATGACTGATTCAACTGATGAAAGTGACAAGTGTTAATTGTTTTCTGGATTCCAGTTGTATAGATAAACACCTTTCATTCAGCTACAGATACGATATTATGTCTTTGAAACAACCATGGTGTGGCTCCTAGTCAGTCTCTTTCTCAAGTGTTTCTAAAGCTTTTTACTCATGTCTGTGTTTTTACATATCCCACTCCTTTAACCTAGAATTACCTTTGCTTAATTTTATCATTGTCAAATATAGTTTTAATTTCCTTTCATTTTTCTTACATATCTTTGTAAAAAAAAAAAAAAAACACCTCCCTTCAAACTGTTTCTGTATAATTGCCAAGCAAACTCCATAAATGTACCTTCCTGTGTATGTAGTCATCAAATCTTTCAGCAAATTTGATCAGAAATGATACAGTAATAATTGTTTCTGCACTTGTTACTTACGTAGTAAATGCTGCATTTACTTTGGCACCAAGATAGTAAGAGTATAGTATGAACATCCCAATCATAAAAGCAAGAAATACCATAATAAAAAGAACCATAAATTTGAAAATGTCTTTAACAGTTCTTCCAAGTGAAATCTGCAGTGGTCCAAAACTCTCATTTGCAGGTAAAATATAAGCAATTCGAGAAAAACTAAGCACAACAGCAATTGCATAAAGACCTTCCGATATGATTTGTGGATCAGATGGAAGCCATTTATCTCTAGCTAGGGAAAAAAATGACATAAACAAGAAGCTTGTTAGTTTTATCTATTTGTTCATTGTGTTGTCAAAACAATAACACAATTAGCAGTTTTTTGAATCTATTTCTTTCTGTATGCTGCATGTGCCTGTGACTATGTATATATGGTTTAAAGATCGATGTAAATATTTTCAAATAATTAGTGGTCAATAAATATTCTGAGCAGTATTTTCTCTGGACCAATTAAACAACGAGTATTCTCTTTAGCAAGTCAAACTATGTAACATTTTTGCTTTAATATCTTTTTTCAAATCAAACTAGTTTGTTTTTTATAAATTAAAAAGCAATCAGTGGAGCAAACTTGCCTCCAGAAGTTGTGGGTGCTCTAACACTGGAAATTAAGAAGAGATTGGACAACCATTTGTCTGAAATTGTATAGGGTTTCCTGCGTGAGCAGAGGGTTGAACTAGAAGTCTCTTCCAACTCTGTTATTCTGTTACTAGTCAGAAAAACTAATTAACAACATCCTAACAGCAAAAAATATATAGCTAATTTTTATAATAAATCACATTCAATAGCAGGAGTATACAGTCTATGGCTAATATTCAGCCGCAGAAAGCCTTTCATAAAGTATTGCTAAATCTGCCATGTGAGATAAACATGAAATGTGTTCAGATCCTGGCCAATTGTGAGTTAGCTACCTGTGCTTTAAAGAATATTAGCCATTTTAATATGCCAAAGACAGCAACGTGTTTGAACTTACCAAAAGTAAAATACTCTATATCTGGTGGAAGTGTGACTACAGAGAGATCTGTCTCCTGGATATATTTGTCCACATAGTTTTGTGCTTTTGTAGCTTGTAAAAAGGCCAACAATCTAGCTGTGAAAGCAGCAATAAAAATAGATAACATTCCAAAATCAAGAACATTCCAAAGCTGCAGAATATATTCACGGGGTCCTTCTAGCCAGAGCTCTTTACACTCAGACCACATCATACCTGAAAAAGAAATGCAATGAAATCCAGGTAAATGTAATTAAGGATGCAACCCAAACAAAACCAATCTGAGATTAAGTCACATGACTAATTTGACTTTTTTTTAAAATACACCCGTATATGACTATACTTTCAGATCAGAAACAGAAAGCATACGTCAGAATGATGCAGGTGTTTTTAGGCCTACTCACATTGAATAACATGCCAGTGCATACTATTACAAATACAATAAAAGGTCCTTAAATATTAGGCTAAATCCACTGTAATATCAGTTACCTAAAAACTTAATGATTGATATGTGGGGTGCACTGTACTGTTCGACAGTGTTCCTCAACATACTATTGCTGTCACTGTTCCCAACATAGTCTTGAGTTTAGAGTTTCTATTTTGCATTGAGTATTACAAGCTATTTAGATGAGCATTCTGGGTAACTCACCCCTCAAAAAGATAAGGTCAGACAACTTCTAAAACTCAAAAACATCCAGAATCAAGATTGAGAAGTTCTTTGGTTTGAACATATGTAATCTGAATCATGATTTCTTTTGTTGTATGCTTTCTATATTAACAATTCCATATGTTCTAGAGTCGCGGTCCCCAATCTTTGCTGCTTGGGGATCCAGGAGGGGGGCGAGAGGAGAATAGGGTCATGTGAGCAGTGGGCCAGTGTGCATGTGTGTGCATGCAGTTTGACTCACGCAAGCGGTGGGCTGGCACGCACATGCGCAACTCGACTTCAGGTGGAGATGTGTGTGCATGCACAGCAGCCCATTGCTCACATGAATCAAGCTACATTCACATGTGTGCCAGCCCACCATTCATGCGGGTCAAACTATGCATGTACGCATCTGCATCAGCCCATGGCTCGGTTGCGAACAGGCCATGACTCGGTAGTGGGCCGCAGCTTGGGGGTTGGGGACCACTATTCTAAAAATATGCTGTGATTTATTTATCATTATAGCATCATGCAGAGATGTCTAAAAAAATATACACTGCAATAAGGAAATAAGGAAATATATACATACCAAGCACCCATATCATGATCAGCATTTCTGTCCAAGTGAACTGAGTTGTCTTAACTCGAAAGATCTGTTTTGGGTAATCAATAACTGTTTCGTTTGGTAACACTGAGATGCCTTCAAATCTATCTGAAGCATTAAATACTAGTAGTCCCAAGAAAATAATGAAGGAGGCCGCATGTGCCACAAATTTCATAAATGGACTCCGGAGAATTTTCCCAAGCTAAGAAAGCAAATAAAAGTATGGTTGTTAGCTTTTTTTTCATCTATACATGCTTTCATTTTCAGCAAATAGCAATAGCAACAGCACTTATATACCGTTTCACAGTACTTTAAGGCTGTCTCTAAGCAATTTACAGAGTCAGCATATCACCCCCAATAATCTGGATCCTCATTTTACTGACCTCAGAAGGATGGAAGCCTGAGTAAACCTTTAGCTGGTGAGAATCAAACTGCAGTAGTCTGCACTACTGCATTCTAACCACTGCCACCATAGCTCTTTGTGTCTAAAGGTATAAGATACATTGGGATTTTCAAACTTTTTTATTTTGTCCATATATATAATTAAACCATAGTTTTTTTCCCAATGCATGAGCTCACTTATTATGTCTTAAGTTGGTACCAGATGAGACAGCTTTTTCAAAAAAAAATAATCAAAAATCAAAAATAATGGGTTATTTGTATTAATGAAAGCCACTTTATTTTCATCATTACGGCCAACAAAAAGTACACAAAGTTTGAAGAAACATTTCATAAATTTTGCAAACAAAGTAGACCCAGTTTGTCCATCTTATTATACAGTAGGTATGTGTGCATTTAAATAAGCAAACTCAAAATGAAATGGAAACAGCTGTTTCCAGTTTGAAATGGCATTTTCTCACTTAACCAGGAGTGTTCCAAGCTGAAAACAGCCATTTTTGTCAGCTTGGGGTTCATCTGGGTAAGGAATTAAAAATTGGAATACTTCTAGTGAAATCAAAAGAACCCATTTTGATTTCAAACATTTAAAGAGGTTTTTGACCACTTCATTTTAGTTTTCTAAAACAATACATCTTAGATTAGCCCTTTAGTTAAGTCCAATGACAGATACACTGCATAAAAACCTTTTATAAGAGGAAGTGCATAAAAAGTAAATCACGTTTTACTTGTTAAACGTGTTAAAACATATTACTGTTACTCAGCAGGGGTGGTGGGATACAGAACTAGTATAGATGGAATACAAGGCAAGGTTGTGCTCCCTAATTCATGGAATGTCAACTATGTGCTCCCTAGCCATACTATAGCCTTTCTAGTGGCATACTGCAGAAACTGTCATTGGAATATATCTATGATTCTCTCTTTATCTGCTTAGCTTTCTTTAAGCATACTGTTGGTCTGGTGGGATCTAGTGGGATTTTGCAAGCACTGCCCAAGAATTTGAGATGAAGGCATTCCCTGGTAAACCAGCAACCCATTCATACTGGGTGAATTAAGGAAATTAATATATCCTACTGGATAGGGAAAATAAAGCATTAGCAAGCATCATTTATAGGGCTTTGATATGTCTATGATCAGTTATCTTTTCCAAATTTAAAGATACTGTAGCATCTCCGGATTGTACCAACAATGGGTCTTCCCCATGTCCCATTATTAAAGGAGCTTTCTTCCCCCCCTTTTCCAGTGAAAAAAATAGGCGTGGTTATTTGTCTGGCAAACATGAATGGACAAAGTCCCAGAATATCTTAGAACCAGCCAAGTTTCAACTCAAGTTTGCTCAGAAGTAAAATTCTATTAATAAGTCTAAGTTCAAACAGAACAAGTTTGTGTGTACATGGTGTGCCACCTTTTTATTATTACTAAAAATAATGCCAGGTTGCTTTCATCCTTTATGAACAAATGTGCTGCTAAGGTAAATACAGTGTGACTCATTGCCTTTAGCTCTGTGGAAGATGGAAGAGATTTCTATCCATGTGCAGAAGCATAAATATAAATAAGCCTATATATATTCCAGAATCATTGTGAACAGAATAATGATAAGGTAAGGAAAGAAACTTATTCTGTTCACTATATTAAGTGAAAGAAATCAATAATAAATATCATGATGGTTTCTACTGTACAAAACAGTAATTTGGTAATCAGAATAGTTACATTCTTTTTAAAGAGAAGCGTTCATACAAAAGCATTTTCCCTAGAGTTAGTTAATTTAAATGTAAGGAAAAAATATAAGGGGGAAAAAACTCTGTACCCTGCTACATGGTGCAATCCAGTATCCTGTGGCAAGAAATGGAAGGCCCAGTGCAACAACCAGCACAACTAGACACTTGATAGCTATGGTCTGTTCCCGTAATCCTGAAAGGTTTTCATACCAGATGGTCAACAGCTGTTGCTGACAGTTAGGATGGGCTACAAACTGTGGGAAAACAGAAGAAAAATCAAGTTACACAGCACTATAATTAGTGTTTTGCATCACTGCAAATTTCTTTAAAATACAAGTAGTTCTTGACTTATGATCACAACTAAGCCAAAATTTCTGCTGCTAAGCGAGACAGTTAAGTGAATTTTATCCTATTTTACAACCTTTCTTGGCACAGTTAAGACAATCACTGCAGTTGTTAAGTTAGTAACACGGTTGTTAAGTGAATCTAAGTTGCCCATTGACTTTGTCAGAAGGTCACAAAGGGTAATCACATGACCCCAGCAATGGTGGGTTTCAAAAATTTTTACTACCGGTTCTGGGGGTGTGGCTTGGTGGGTGTGGCATGGCTTGGTGGGCATGGCAGGGGAAGGATACTATAAAATCTCCATTCCCACCTCAATCCAGGGGAACGTTACTGCAAAATCCCCATTTCCTCCCGATCAGCTGGGACTTGGGAGGCAGAGAATAGATGAGGGTGGGGCTGGACAGAATTTTTACTACCGGTTCTCCGAACTATTCAAAATTTCCACTACCGGTTCTCCTGAACTGGTCAGAACCTGCTGAAACCCACCTGTGGACCCCAGGACACCACAACTATCATAAATATGAGTCAGTTGACAAGTGTCTGAATGTTGATCACATGACCATGGATGCTGCAATGATCATAAATGGTCATAAGTCACTTTTTAGTAACTTTGAACTGTTGTCAATCGAGAACTACCTGGTACAGATAATCCCCACACTTTTTACGGAGGTTTGGCTTTGTTTTATGATTGTATTTATTGCTTTATCAACTGTAAGCTGCTGAAAGATGGTTTTAAGGAGAGGGAGGGAGGGAGATAGGGAGGGAGGGAGAGGGAAAGGGAGAGAGATTTTATCTTTGACCAAACAAAGTAGCTGATCAAATCAATGGCAGCAGATTTTTAAATTTTCATACTGCATCCAAATCAGAAGCAGCCAAGGGGTGAAATGCTACCGGTTCGCTCTGGTTCAGGCGAACCAGTAGTGATATAAACTACTGGTCAAGTGAACTGGTAGTAAAAAAGAGCTACTGGTTTGGTCAAACCGGTAGTTAGCTATCATTTCGGTGGAACCGGTAGTTTAAAAAAGCTATGATCCGAGAATCACCTGTGCTGCACGGTTTAGCTTTGCTAGAAAGCAGGATTTCCTGCTTTCTAGCAAAGCTAAACTGCGCACCACAACTGATTCCCCCGCCCCTCGCTGTTCTACTTACCTTCCCAAGCCTCCTTTTGGGACGTACTGCGTGCACATGCACACAGTACGGGGCCTAGACACTTGATTAACACAAAAACAAAGGAACACATTGTTACTAAACAAGTAAAAGTATTCTAAGTTCTAAAGTTCTACTTTCATAAATCAAAGGTCTAGTGCAAGATATAAAGTGTTGTACTAATGAAAGGGTTTGTTTCAAATTCTGTAGCTGGGTGAGAGAATACATATTTTGAATGTAGAAAATCCTAGCACAGCTGTCCACAGTATGGTGCTATCTAGGCAGATTTCTGTGCTGGCTGGAGCATACAATCTCAGTTCAGCAAAGATAGCACTTACAGTGTAGCACAGGAGCTATTTAGGTCCATTTTAAATTAACAGTCTAAAAGATACTTTGTTCTTGCTTTCAGAATACTATACAAATTAAATGAGTCTGTTTTTAGCAAAAACATCAGAACAGAAGCAGCCTAACGAGAAACCCATTAGCTATTATAATTTTGACAGATTCATAATCCAAGTTTGATTATAACTAAAACAAAGTCCAGTAAATACAATACCTTCCATCAAACCAATAATGAAATGGCTAACAAGTTTCAGGTATTATTTTTAATTTCCATCATAGTTATAACTCAGGGCATCTATAAAAATTAGAAAGATTTCAAGGTCTGTGCTCTGCATATTAAGTAATGTTGACAGTGTCACTGGGAATTATGCATGACAGAAAAGGTGTGTCTTTTGATTATGTTGCCAGTACAAGTTGGTGGTTTTATAAGCTTATCAGCTTCCAAAACTATATATTAATAAATCTGCATGTTGCCACTTAAATCTAACACTGTTAGATTTAACATCTAACACTGTTCTTTGAGGAAAAACGCATTAAATTATAAGGTTCTCCAAACGGGATATTTGAAGTTATTAAAGACTTCCTACTGTATTAATTCTTATTGTTGTACCATTCTATCCTATTATTAGATATTTTATTTAGCATGTTTCAAAGTTGCCAACATCACAGTAACACTTTCTAAAAGCTCAAATGAGATTGGAGATAAAGCACTAAAATATAAACAGTTGTTCTTTCTTTGGGTGCAAATGGATTTGTTATTTTGGTCATCAGTCATTATGTCACTTTTTTTCTCATATAAGGGGCAGTAATTGCCTATAAATATATTAATAAAATTGGTTGATGTGCAATAAGGAGATATATCTCAAAACAGCAGGTGAGACCTCAAACAAAATGTTGCAATACAGAGTACATCTATTTAGCATTCTAGACAGCTGTGCCCTATTCCTGGCTTCATCTCCTATCCATGATACTTCATTTTATGGCTGTTCTGTAAAGAATCTTCTTACAGACAGGTAAGTGTGTGTATGTGTGCGTGTGTGTTTCTTTTTGCAAATGTTCAGTAGATGAGTTTCCCCGATGTCAGAGAAGAAGCACTGGTTATAGATATCTAGTCTGGTAATGAAACATCTGCAGGTAAACAACCAAGCTTAGAGAGAACCAAGGACTCCACAGACAGATGTGTGTGTTTGTGTAGATGAACATGATACGGTAAATAGATGATAGATAGATAGATAGATAGATAGATAGATAGATAGATAGGTAGATAGACAGAGCTTTCCATTTAATTTAGCTAACTCATGATTTTAGTTTAACTATTATGACAACTTTGATTAACAGCAACATAATACTTATAAATCAAGAACTGATTTTATAATGAAGTCAGAGATCACACCATTCCTTTTCTCAGTCTGGTGTTTTCCAGTTGTTCCAGACTACAATCCCTGATATCCACACCCAATTTACTCTACATACATTTTTTAAAATGTTCAAGTAAGCAGTAAAACTCTTTGTTACCCTTATCAAGAACAGCACACACTGAAAGAAGACAATTGAATGTATTAATCTTCCACTCTCTTTCTATGGCAAAATCAATTCTGTTTCATATATAGCAGTTTTAAAATAAAGATAAAATTCCTTTGGCATCACTTGATTTTTTTTTCTTTTTAATCCCTTGTACATCAGGGAGTCAACTTTTCTGAGCAGGTGGCATACATAGGTTTTAGAGTTCCACTGACTTGTCCCAATCCCAATAATTAGGTTTAAACTAGCATAAACAAAAGAAAAACATCTCCCTGACCTGTATTAACATGCCATGTAATATAAGCTTCAGTAGAGGATATTAACAGAAAAGACAGAAAGAAGAATCATCAATGGATTCAACCTGTCTTCTCAGAGCAATTCAAACTGAATCTAAAACAAATCAGGACACTTTCTCATTTCTGACAGTGGAACTTCCTTCTTTCCTCTTGCATACCTTGTTAGTATTTTCAAGCAGCAATTATTATATTTTTTTTTTGCCATCTACCACCTATTCTAGGGACACCATTAGGGTTTCTGCTGTGGGTCTTTTCACAAATATGCCATTAACTACTATCATTCAAAACCATTGTCACACATAAAGTCACAAGTACACACTTGTATTTCCTGCTAAAACAGCCCCAGGGTGGAAAAGAAAAGGAAGGGAGCTAGATAGCTATGAAGCAAGGGAAAGAGATAACTAGACAGGAAAGGAAGGAAAACAGTGAAACTTGGTTCAGCTACAGGTAGTCCTTAACTTACAACCACAATTGAGCCCAACATTTCCATTGCTAAGCACAAATGTTTTTATAACACATTTTGCCATGATTGTTAAGCAAATCACTGCAGCATCATGAGGTTGTTATCTGGCTCCCCCCCCCCCCCCCCGGCTGATTTTGCTTGTCGGAAACCAGCAGAAATGGTGATCATGTGACCCCGGAACAATGCAATTGTCATAAATACGTACATGCCAGTTGCTAAGTGATCAAATTTTGATCACGTGATCATAGGGACACCACAATGGTTGCTACTGTGAAAAACAGTCACGTTATTTTTTTCAATGCCATTGTAACTTTGAACAGTCACTAAAATGAATGGTTGTTAAGTTGAAGACTTCTTCAAATTTACTAAGATTCACTGGTAGTCTATCTTAATGAGCCTAGTTCATTAATCCATCCTTATAGTCCTATCTACAGCTATTCTCACCTCCATCAATGAGATCCTGAAGTCATTGAAAGAAAGTAACTGAACCACCACAAACGTTTTCATTGAATTCCAGAAAATTGACTCATTCATTCTTATCAATTCAGATATTATTGGGAGTAAAGCTCTTTTTTTCTACTGAGAAATATTGAACAGTATTACTCAAACTTGAGAGACTCACAAGCTCATAGCATTAACTGCTCTGAGGGCATTTTTTTTCTTAAGGGTAATATTAAAGCATCACATTTAACAGCATACTTTCTATATAGTGACTTCACTGGATTATGAATGTGCACATAATGCAGTTTAAAAGATTCTCAAGTATTACAAAAACAGGACTTTAGTAATAAAATATGAGGACCAAAAAAGGCCGCCTGCTAATTTGTGCCTGAAGAACATATATTCATTTTTTATGGGAAAGACAATGCACATTTATACTGTATCTTTCAATGTTTATGTTATAGACCATCTCATTGTCAGCTTTGGAAGCCATATTAACGCCGGAAGCTTCCACGCTGCCACCTTCTTGCGCTTGGGAAAGTAGGAGGAGGATTTAGTAGAAGGATAGTAGTTAGATATAATAGCATTCTTTTCGGTCAAGATCAGTGGTGGGATTCAAATAATTTAACAACTGGTTCTCTGCCCTAATGATTTCTTCCAACAACCAGTTCACCAAACTGCTCAGAAAGTTAACAACCAGTTCTCCCGAAGTGGTGCGAACTGGCTGAATCCCACCACTGGTCAAGATCATGGTGTTCCTGAATCTGGAAGAGGAGTGGTTGAAGTGGTGGCTCAAGTTGGGATGGATGGTGATTGGACCATCTGATGGACTGAGGGATGCAGGGGATGGATTTGGGATTTTGATTTTCTGAGGGAAAACTAAGAACTGTCAGATTCGGGTTTTCCCAGATGTGCCAGTATACCTATTCTAATAAATGGGAACTTTGAGAAGATGCCTGTTTCAGAGTTTTTAATTGGAATTGGGGTTTTCCAGAATGCTGACACTCAAATTATCTTACTGCTGCCTAAACTCTTAATTTCACCCTATTTTGCCAAATGCAAATCATTAAGAAATGATCAGCATTTTTCCAGGGAGTTCCAAGCCAGCAATAGGAAGTCATTGAGTACACCATTAAACTTAGCTTCTTATAGATCATTTGTACTCTACTAAACATGTGAGCAGGAAAGAAACAGTATAGGATGAGGTGAAAAAAATATGCTTAGTCAAAGAATCAGAGGTGTTCCATTAGCACACTTCCTCTCAAAATAGAAAGTCCTTGAACATCACATATATAATCAAGAATTTAAAAATGCATCAAATGTAGTTTTAACAATGGTTGAGACTAAGGATATTATCCACATCATTTAATCAGAGTTGGGCATCTCAGAAAGCTCTCTTTAACAAGTGATTGGCTTTAACGCATTGAGATTTATATCAGAAGCCATGAAAAAGCATGCAGTCTCGGAGAATATACTGTAATGGTGAATGCAGACCCATTCAAGTAAAAATAAATCTATAAATAAACAAATAAATAAATAAATAAATAGATGTCGTTGGAATTTCATCCTGTAATCATCTGCCAGTAGAGTATCAGGAGTGATGACCCAAGGTAATCTTCCATCAATAATGTGATCCAGAAAGCATTGGCACTTAATTTTTTTTAAATAGTTGTTCTTTTTTTAAAAATAGAAACCTATCCTTAGCAAGGATTTGTTTCTCAATTTTCGTCTAGAAATATTCCATACATCTCATTATAACAGATACAAATACAAGATGATC
This sequence comes from Arizona elegans, assembly GCA_022577455.1. Taxonomy (NCBI): domain Eukaryota; kingdom Metazoa; phylum Chordata; class Lepidosauria; order Squamata; family Colubridae; genus Arizona; species Arizona elegans. The sequence continues at coordinate 33,389,681 of JAKOOJ010000009.1, read as the reverse complement.
TACACCATCATTTCACTCCTGAATTTTTTTCTGGAAGTAAATTGGAAATAATAAAGCTACATTTTGGTATGGGCATGATGCAGCATTCCAATCTGAAAACAGTGGCACAATACTTGCTACAACAGTATTGGGCATTTTTCAAGACAAGTACCATTTTGGATATAACAATAGTATTATTATTATATGATATATAGTTAAATTTAAGCATAGTTTACACAGACAAAATGTCAGTTCAATATAAGCAAATGCATACGTGTGCATATATGTATGGGTGTATTTGTATATTATTATTTGGGATTATATTTTATCTATATTTTATTATGTGTTTTTATTGACTGAGTATTGATGATGAATGTGTCCTGATCATTTGTTCCTGTGTGATGAATAAATAGATACAGATATGAAAAATAAATAATGAATAAAACTGTAAGATCCTTGTAGTTTTATGAGTGAAAAGATTTAAAGAAAGTTCCTCATTGCTAAGAATTTATATTAATGATTCCTCAGTTAATAATCCTAGAAAGGAAGCAGGAGGAGGAAAAAAAAGAAGGGTGGTGAGGATAAAAAGCTACAAGCTTGGTCTTCTCCAATTTCAGTTTAAGGCAGCAAGAATATTCCAATCTGGATATCCCAATAAAATATTTGAAAAGCAAAAAATAAATTAGACAACCCAGAGACATATTACGCAAAGTGAACCACAGTGTAAAACCAAACCCAGAGAAATATGAGGTATATAGGGAAAAATTGAGGGTGAATAGCCATTTACCCATCTTATCTGTTGCATTTGGCACTTGTATTATTCTGACATCTAAGCCCTGTGCATTTAAATGGAATATAAATACACAGTATGTACAAATCATTGCCTGTATCACATGCAAATATTTACATCTGAATTAAATGGCAATGGAATTAAAAGCAAAATAAGAATACAGCATCCTCCTATTTATTAAAAAAATACAAATCCTGTTATTTATCCTAAAAGTAGAAACACAACATGGTTGTTTCTTATCTTTAAAGGTTTTAATAGCCAAAAACAGACATACAGAGCAGTATTAATTGGATTATGTATGAAAGTGCTATCATCTTTTAAAAGGCCAATGTCACTCCTATCTTTGACATCAGTTTAGCAGCATATTATTCCAACAGAGGACAAAGATAAAATTGACACTAAAATGTTTAAGGTTATTAATGCATGCAGGTTTATGACAGAGTCCACTAGATACATTGTTTGAAAGATAATTCTTTACCTTTTTGACTTCGTATTTAATTGCCAGTTTGACACGACTCAGTGAAGCTCTGTGCCTCTGAATTTCAACTGGCTCTGCTTCCAAATCTCCATTTAGAATGGCTTCTACCTCTTCAGAATCCCGACAGAGATCAAGGACACCAACAACAAAGTCCTTGCATTGCATAGACAACTTACGGTAATCATTCTAGAAGACAGAAATATAACAGCGTCTGAGCCCTTAAGTCACATACAAGCATTACCCTAAATAATTTAATGATTATCTAGCTTCCTAACTTGGACATATTTTCATAAATTAGATTACATGTTTATAAATGATACCATGCCTGCCTTTTTCGTGTTATTTAAATGATATTTTACAGTGCAGAGAATGGGCGTTGTACTTACCTGATACGCCCCTTCTCTGCACGCTGTCACGGCAGTCAGACATGGGTAATAGACAGGGAACTGGCCAATCGGACCGAGTCTACTGGAAGCTCAAGCTCCGCCTCTCCCTGCTTGACTCCAGTTTTGAGGCGAAGGGCTCCAGCAGACTGACGTGTCTATAGAAAAAAAGCAGAAGAGAAGTGAGATAAACCCCCTCCCCCATATCGACCCCGGATAGAGACCAGGGTGGGGCTGACTGCCGTGACAGCGTGCAGAGAGGGGGCGTATCAGGTAAGTACAACGCCCATTCTCCTGCCTGGCTGTCACGGCAGTCAGACATGGGACATACCAAAGCTTCATGTCCTATAGGGAGGGATCTGGTCGGACCCGTTGCAAGACTCGTCTCCCAAAGGCGGCATCAGCAGAAGTGAAGGTGTCCAGGCGGTAATGCCGGATAAACAGAGTCACCGAGGACCAAGTTGCCGCCTTGCAGATTTCTTCCCACGGAGCTTGAGTAGCCCAAGCTGCAGAAGTGGCCGCGCTTCTGGTCGAATGAGCTGTGATTCGGCGTGGAACCGGTAAGGAACGGGCTTCGTAGGCTGTAGAAATAGTGGCTCGAAGCCACCGGCCAACCGTGGTGGAAGAGACCTTTGATCCCATGGACGACGGTTGGAACGAAATGAAGAGTGCTTCTGACCTCCGAAAAGGTAAGGTACAAGAGAGGTAGATCTTTAAAGCCCTGCGGACATCGAAGGTGTGCCAGCGGCATTCCAGTTGGTGTTGTGGGAGAGGGCAAAAATTTGGAAGCACAAGTTCTTGCGACCTATGAAAGGTGGAATTGATTTTAGGTATGAAGGCTGGGTCCAAACGAAGCACAACTGTCCTTGTGGAAAATGCAGAGATCAGATCGAACTGAAAGGGAAGCGAGTTCAGATATGCGACGAGCTGAAGTAATTGCCACTAAAAAGGACACTTTGAAAGACAGGAATTTCAAGTTGACATCACGGAGGGGTTCAAAGGGAGGTGAGGTAAGACCAGTGAGAAACTTGTTGAGGTCCCACGTGGGGAACCTGTGAACCACTGGCGGACGCAAATTGGTGGCACCCCTCAAAAAACTCCGGATAAGGGGATCTTTGGAAAGTGGCGTAGAGGATCCGAATTGAAGGACCGAAGATAAGGCTGCGACCTGGCGTCGCAAGGTATTGGGGGTGAGGCCCGAGGCGAAGCCCTATTGAAGGAACCCCACGAGGTGGACCACTGAGGCCGACGAAGGATCCAGGTGGTTCCTGGAACACCAGGGGAGGAAGGCCTTCCAAGTAGAATCGTATATACGGACCGTCGAAGGGCGACGAGCTGCCATGATGATGGGGATGGCTGCAGGTGGAATCTGGGCTGCCGTCAGACGGAGCCGCTCAACCTCCAGGCGGTCAAGTGGAAGGATTGCGGGTCGGGGTGGAAGAGGTTGCCCTGTTGCAGCGTGATGAGATTGTCCGGGATCCTCCAGGGGGGAGCTACGGACAGCTCCACCAAGTCCGCAAACCAAGGCCTGCGGGGCCAATAGGGCGCCAGGAGAAGAAGTTCCGCTCTGTCTAGTAGGAGTTTGCGAATTACTCTGGCAATGAGGGGAAGAGGAGGGAAGGCATACGGGAGGATCCCTTGAGGCCAGGGGAAGCGGAAGACGTCCACCGCCTCCGCTCCCGGAGTCAGGAACCGAGAAACAAAGCAGGGCAGCTGGTGATTGTCGCTGGAGGCGAATAAGTCCACCTGAGGTAGGCCGAAGCGCTCTGTCAGCAATTGGAAGAGATTGGGCGGCAGGCTCCATTCCGTGGGATCCAGAGGAGCGCGACTGAGGGCATCTGCTCGAACATTGTCCTTCCCCGCTATGTAATCGGCCTGGAGAGAGAGGAGGTGGGACTCGGCCCAGAGACCCAGACGACGAGTTTCTTCCATGAGAAGTTTGGAGTGCGTTCCCCCCATGCGGTTGATATGAGCCTTGGTCGAGATGTTGTCCGTTAAGACCAGGACGTCCCGACCGGTGATGAGGGGCTCGAAGTGGACGAGGGCTAGATAGACCGCCCGAGCTCTAGGATGTTGATGCTGAGGAATTGTTCCTGTAGGGACCAGCGTCCTTGGGCTGAGACGGAGTTGAAGTGGGCACCCCAACCTTGGAGGCTCGCGTCGGTTGTGATGATGGCCCGCTGCAGTTCCAGGAACTTGGTCCCCCGAGACACGGCCGGGGAAGACCACCATCAAAGGGACTTGAGTACCACTGAGGGAAGTCGAATTTTCCTGGAGGAGGTGGAAGAAGCCGACTTTTGAAAGGGAAGAAGGAGCCATTGGAGGTCTCTGCTATGGAGCCGAGACCACGGGACTATCCCGTAAGTTGATACCATTTTGCCGAGCAAGGTGGAAAGGTCAGAGAGAGACGCAAAGTGTCCATGCCGAAGATGGTGGGCCAGGGAAGAGAGACTCTTCACTCGGTCTTGAGATAAGAAAACCTCCATTGTGGTGGTATCAAGAACAGCTCCAAGGTGGAGGATCCGAGTTGTAGGGACTAAATGGCTCTTAGCCCAATTTACAGAGAACCCGTGCTCTTGTAAGGAATGGAGCGTGTGGTTCAAGTCCCTCAGGGCCTGGTCAGATGACCCGAAAGGATGAGGATATCATCCAAATAGAACATGGCTCTAATCGGGGTGGAGCAGATATGGTCCATAAGGGCAGCCATTATCTTAGAAAAGACCCTGGGGGCCGATGACAAACCAAAGGGTAGGGCACTATATTGAAAGTGACGCCCATTGTAACAAAAGCGAAGAAATTTGCGGTGACCAGGCCGAATTGGAACGTGGAGGTAAGCCACAGTTAAGTCAATTGATGTCATATAGTCTCCCTGGCGAATGCCCAGGAGGATCGTTTGCAGGGAGTGCATCTTAAACCGGCGATAGACGATGTGCCGGTTTAAGGATTTTAGATCGAGGATAGCCCTCCATCCGCCCGAAGACTTGGGGACAAGGAAGAGACGGGAGTAGAAGCCCTGCCCCTCCTGGGAGGAGGGGACGGGCTGGATCGCTCCAATGTCCAAGAGATGCTGGATGGCAGAATCCATTCGAGCATTCTTGACAGGATCCCAGGAAGGAGGACAGGGGAGGAAGAGCTTCAGAGGGAAGGAGAGGAACTCAAGAGAGAGGCCAAAACGAATGGTGGACGTGACCCAGGTGTCTGACACAGAGGAATCCCATTGGGAAACAAAAAGGGATAAACGTCCCCCTATAGATTGAGGGGAGTGAGCCTTAGCGGGACCTCCTAAAGGGATGGCCCCTTCCCCCTCGAAAGGGCCGCCTGAACCCCACCTGGGGATTGGACTTGACCTGTTGATCCAGTGAGGCTGGGCCTCTGGAAGAGAAGGACCGCTGAGGACATTGAGGCAGATAAGGTTCCGTGCTCCGGTATGGTGTTGGACGAAAGGAAGGAGGAGAACGGTAATCAGGCCGGCGATTGAGAGCGGGCAATATTTTGCGGTGATCCTTTGTTTCCACCAGGAGTGGGTCAAGCTGAGCACCGAACAATTTGTCCCCGGAGAAGGGGGAAGAAGCCAATCGCCACTTATTTCTGATGTCAGCTTGCCAGTTGCAGAGCCCTAGGAGGCGACGGGAGGTGATGGAGGTACCAATCGCCTTGGCAGAGAAGCGAGCCGCATTCAGGGTTGCATCCGCGGAGAACTCCACTGCTGCCATAATCTTGTTCAAGTCCTGATGGGAACGGTGATCAGAAGGTGGCAAACGGGCCTGCAACTGTCGCAACCAGAGGATGGTTGCTTGATTAAAAAACGAAGCAGCCGACGATGCTTGCACAGACCAGGCAGATGCCTGATGCCCTTTGATCAAGGTACGTTCTGCCTTCTTTTCCTCAGGGCGCAGACACTCCTCCGGAGGACCTGCGATGGGGGATGGAGAAGAGAGAGCCAGCACTGGAGAATCCATGGAAGGGACCTGGAGAAGCTGAGAGAAATCAGAGGCCATATTATAAAACTTCTTGTCAAATTGTTGGGAAGAGGGCCCGAACTAGGGAGAGACCATTGGCGAAGAACGACATCAGAAAATAATTTCGGGGCAGGCACCACTTCCTTAGGAACAGAAGGTTCCTGAAAAAGAGCTGAGCTGGGGTCTGCGGATGCTGACGGATTATCAGGCAAGGAAGAGGAACCCCCCAGGCGTGTGATATTCTGGGCCTTGAAGAGCAGGGATCGAAACATGTGAGGGTGGAAAAGGCCTATGAAGGCCGGTTGGTCCAGTTCTAGGCCCTCATCATCAGATAAGTCATGGTCCATAATAAGTTCTCCTTCAGAAAGAGAATCATGGCTAGCAGAATCCACTATTTCACCTGACTCAGTCACTGCCTCCTCTACTTCCTGATGAGCATGGTCTCTGAAGGAAGGATTATTATCAGTAGTAGGAAGAACCTCAGAAGGGGTTCTCTGTTGTAGGCCCTGAGCAATGCCCTGGTGAATGGCTTCAGATATCAATCCGGCTAAGGCAGGAGGAATATTGGAAAAAGCCTGGAAGGCTGGATCAGGCTGAGGAATGGATGGGCCAGGATTGTTTGGTTGGTCTGTAGGTGAAGGAGGAGAGGCCTCAATGGCCACAGAGAAGACAGATTCAACCTCAGCACTAAGGGGAAATCCCTCGTGGATCGATCTATCCGGAGATAAGGCCGGGGTAGGCCGAAGTGGAGCTTCCCCAGAAGAGGCGGGCCTGTTGGTCATAGAATCTGGAGGGTGAGGATCTGGGCCTACAGTGGAAGAAGCCTGGGCCCTTTGAAAGGCCTTTTCTATGGCCTTTTGTCTTCTTTCCTCCTCCCTGGAAGGCTTGCTAGGGGGAGGAGGAACTGCAGAGAGGGCAGATCCTTTTCTTGTTTTAGCGGATCTGCCCCTAGAAGGACCCTCTTCGGGATCATCCCCATGGGCCCATTTCCCTCTGGAATGGGAACTATGAGAATGGCGTGAGCTCATTGCGTCCACCATTTTGATTGGGGCGCGAACGACTCTAGGCAAGGAAATGGCTGCCTGAGGAATAAGGGCAGTACTTGCATGGAAGGAGGCTGTTCACACCGCCGATCGTAGTCAGGGCGCCAATAGAGCTGCTAAGCACTCGGCTTTGGAGCGCAGTGTTCACCGCCAAAATGAAGGCGAGATGGCCCGGGAGCAGCCGCGATCTTAGAATTAGAAGGCTTCTTGCAATCGTCCGCCGGTAAGGGCGGGAAAGCCGGGGGACGTGGCTGGGCGAACCCGTGCGCGCACCAGCGAGACCGCCCGATGGCGGCTAGAAAGGCAAATGGCGGCCGCAGTTGGTAAAGGAAAAGGTGAAATCTGTAGTCTAAGACGTTCCGAAGTCAAATACCATATAAATGCAAAGAAAGGCTGGAGAAAACTATAGACACGGCTGTCCAAGGCAGACCGAGTCGAAAAACTGGAGTCAAGCATGAAGAGGCGGAGCTTGAGCTTCCAGTAGACTCGGTCCGATTGGCCAGCTCCCTGTCTATTACCCATGTCTGACTGCCGTGACAGCCAGGCAGGAGAAATGCATATACATATGAGATATAATTAAGAAAAACATCTACAGGTAAAATAAATTATTTGTTAGTGGAAAAACTTCAATAATTGCAAAAGAATGATGTTTCAGTAGGTGTGAGAGCTTATGGCACATACCGTGATGGAAGATTTTTTGGAAAGATAAACATGGCTTCAGCCCTGCAAGGATTTTTAGCTTAGAAGTTTATACTGTAGACCAAATATTAAGGAAAGCAAGAGAGACATGACAGGCTCAACACGTCCATTGTAAAGCATTTGCATTAAATGATGAATCACTATATTTGATAACCAGGTGAAGGTTCTTAATAGTAGCTTACAGCATATTGTAGAAATACACTTTAATAAATTCAACTGTACCACAGTCATATGTTAAAAGATTATTATGGGACTGGAGGATAAAACATATGAAGAATAGTTGCAGGAACTGGGTATGCCTAGTGAAAAGAAGTAAAGGCTATATGATAGCAGTATTCCAATATCTAAGAGGCTGCCACAAAGAAGAGGGGATCAACCTGTTCTCCAAAGCACCGGATGGCAGGACAAGAAGCAATGAATGAAACTATCAAGGAGAGAATCAACCTAGAACTAAGGAAAAATTTCCTCACAGTTAAAACAATCAGTGGAACAGTTTGCCTCCAGAGGTTTTGGGTGTTCCAATACTGAAGGTTTTTAAGAAGAGATTGGACAACCATCTGTCTGAAATGGTATAGGGCTTCCTGCTTGAGCAGGGAGTTGGACCTGAATACTTCCAAGGGCCCTTCCAATCCTGTTATTCTGTTAATTAGGAAAACCATGACTTTGACAATGTATATCTTTGTGTAGTGTTTCTGCACTTTAAAACTTTAAGCTGGTTAAAGGTAAAGTTTCCCTTTCCAGTTGTGTCTGACTCTAGGAAGTAGTGCTCATCTCCATTTCTTAACAGAGAGTGCCAGCATTATGGAAAGACATTTCCATGGTCATGTGGCCAGCATTACTATAAACTGAGGCACATGAAATGCCGTTACCTTTCTACCAAAGTGGTATCTATTTATCTACTTGCATTTTCATGCTTTCAAAATGCTAGGTGGGCAGGAGATGGGGCAAGTAACAGGAGCTCACCCCATCGACAGCACTCAGGTCTCAAACCCAGGCTGTCAGTTTTCCAGCGGACAAGCTCAGTGTGTTTAACTGCTGAGCCATCACATCACTATAAACTTGGTTACAGAATAGCGAGTGGTACTGTCCATAGAAGGTTGAAGATTAAGAAATTAGTACCACCCCTCCTAAAAGATTAAAATGTGTGCAGATTATATCCAGATCAGTTCAAAATGTCCAGTACAACTTTATGTTCAACAATTGTTTCACTTTAAGCACTCTGTTGTGCTTTAGTTATATTTCCTAATATTACCTCATACACTTGGCAAGAGGAAAAACCTGGCAATGAATCAGCTTGTAAACTCATCTCAGACTAAAGTGCTGTGGTCAGCTCCACGTAGCCTTATTTGTCATAAGTTATAAAGCTCTAAATGATGGATTGCAGGAACTGAATCTTTAAGGAAAACTCACGGCTGTCAGGTCTGGTGTAATTTTTGGATCCCATCCCCCATTTGTTCCTTATCTGCAGCATTCTATAATATTTGACCCGATGAAGGGTTTGGTAAAACTCAAGAGTTTACACTTTTGTTTCATTTTGGGTGATGTTAAAGATATTGCCCAAATGTACATTTTAAATCTTTTTATAACTTACAGTCACTCTGGCTTATTATGAGAAGTTAAGGCTAAAGGAAAGTTCATTTTTCACAAACGTTGCATGAAGTTACAGAAATAAAATGGATAAATATCAATAGCGCTTAGACTTATATACTGCTTCATAGTGCTTTACAGCCCTCTCTAAGTGGTTTACAGAGTCAGCATATTGCTCCCAACAATCTTGGTACTCATTTTACCGAGCTTGGAAGGATGGAAGGCTGAGTCAACCTTGAGCTGGTCAGGATCAAAGGAATCAAACTCCTGGCAATGTGAGCAGAGTTAGTCTGCAACACTGCATTTTAACCACTGCGCCACCACGGTTTTTCATTATCTAAATGAAGTAAATGAAAGCTCCCAAAGCAGTGTTGGATAGAGAGAACATCCACTTGATGGCTACTTCAAAGATACAGCTGGTTCAGAATCCAGTAAGGCAAGTACTTGTAGGCATGCCTCAGTATGCCAATGTGACACCTTTACTTAGCTAGTTGACTGGTTACCAATTGTCTTCCAGGTGTGATTCAAGGTGCTGATTCTCAGTTATAAAGGCTTTCATTGATTACAACAATGGATATTCATAGGACCATTTTTCTCCAATCATTTCTTCCCATTCTGTAAAATAGGTTGACATGATTCAGTCCCATCAATAAAAATCTTATGGGACCCCAAAGGCATGTCTTCTCTGTTGTCATTCTTGCACTCTGGATAGCATTCTTGGAAATCCCTATAGTTCCAGCCATGTTCTTTATGATAGTTTAAAAACCTGGTTTTTATAGCAGGTCTAGGCCAGGTCACTTATAAATTTTAATTTTTTAAAAATGTGTCTGAAATATTGATTTTATGCTTAGGGTCTCCTTGAATTACTTGCTGTCAGGCAGCCTTATAAAATGGAAAAAATAATGAATGATTATGTGCTAGGCTTAGCAACAGCAGTACATTTTATTTCCAACAAAACAAATGATTTTTCTTTAACATTTATCCTTAATATTTCTTAATTCCTCAATTCTTTAAAAATATTTAAAGCATAAAGGCCTGTTCTCAATGACACTTATATTATTTAACAAATATAGCCTGCAGCTTTCCTTTTAATGTATAATCATAAAATTACCTGTAGCTTTTTTAGATTAAAGAATTTAATCTGTCTGTCTTCAAATGAGTTTTAATCTTTTAAAAATATTTTCATCTTAGTAACCTAATTTAAGGTGCTATATTAAATCTTGCATTTCTTAATATTTTTCACTTCTCACTCTGAATCCAAGCTTTTAAATGGCAGAAAAAATACTGCAATTCCATGTACTGTTTCTAAAAAATTAATAGCACCAAAATAATTTGGACTTGTTTCCAAAAAAGTAGAATTTGAAAAAATAAAATAAAATGAAGTCGTAAATATTAGCTTCTTCATTTTATTTTAATCACATCCAGAATCTTTCGAACATCTCTGAATCCTGCAGCATTTCATTCTGAACATGCCCTAAAAGCCTAAACACTGCTTAAATTATTTTTAAAATATATCTGCAAAATCCAGATCGCATTCAAATCAGGAGTGAATTTCATTATAGCTGCTACTGGACTGTAATCCCCCTACATATTGCTCTGATTGGCAGGGGGAGAGAAACAGAACAATACAGCAGTCACTTTTGTACTTAATGTTTAATGATGCTTTTTATTGAAATTTCAACTAATAATCTTAGAATTTTAATGCTATATTGCCATTCGTGTTTTAACTGTGATTTATCTGTACATTGCAGTGGGTATTTACAAACTATAACCTAGTTAGAGGTTTATAAGCCACTATAGTTGGGTTTATATATTGCATTAAGACATACAATAATGTAATTGCTTATTTTTGATATAGGATGCTGTCTAAGCCCACCCACTGAATAAGGAAAACATTTTCACAATGTTGAAACAAAAAGGAATTTCCACCCCAGCACTGAAATTATGAGGATGTCTCTTTCAGTCCAGCCCACAGATGAATGCCAAACAGATTGAGATAATAAAAATACATGGAAAAGGAATGGTGTTCTTGTACATGCTGAAAAGCTGAGCTGAACCTGGCTCTCCAGTACATATGGGAAAGTTCTAATAATAGCCACAGCAGTAAATAAGAATGTAGGAGATCTGAAGCAGTTGAAATGACAATTAAGTATGATCTTACAGTTCTGCCTACTTACATACATGTCATTATATCTAAAGTGGTACAAAGGTTTCCTTACACCATAGCTGCTAAATCAAAGCCACATGATTTAAACTGCCCAGAAATTACTATGCTACAATAAAGATGCCAGAATGTATAACGTATTACCATAAATTCTATACATACCTTGCTATGTTCCACAACAGGAGCCTAGTATCAACTCTCAATCAAGCAATTACATAAAGCAAGGATCTTTGTAAAATGGCTAATACATTTTAAAATTACTTTCCAAATAATATACTGAGAAGGCTCACCTACAAGGCCTATAGAAATTTAGAGTTGGTTGGTTAAATTGCTATCAACAGTGACAATTTATTTCTAACTGTTATGTTATCATGTTCCTATAGCAATGGATCTAGAAACTGAGACCAACAACTTCTCCTTCACTTAGAAAATGGTTTGAAGGCGGCTTCAAAGGGCCTGCCACTGAGTTGGATCTGCTTTAACTAAAATGTATAACAGGTCAACAAAAAGCCATTGCATCAGACTTAGACATTTATGGCACACAGGAAAGCTGTATTCACCCTACCAAGAGAAAGAGAACACAGGAAGAAATTGTAATGCTCTGCCACTGACATGCCTGTTTTTTTTTTATTTTCTCCAGCAAAAGGCTTCAACTCAGCCAAGAGCTTTATTTTATTTATTTAGTTTGTATAATTTATACAGCCATTTCATACAGCTTACTTGGGCTCTGGGCAGCTTACAAGATTGAAAATAAACTTTCTATGTCAGTTAGCATCCGCAGTATATGAAACTGCTGTTGCTTTAAAGTCATTGTAGTTTTAAAAAATAGCCTTGCTAAGCACAATATATAGGGTGAGAAAGGAATGATAAAAGCCAATTAAAATGTACAGTTAATTAGTACAAGAGTATGAAGCAAATTAAATTCTCCCCATCCCTAATTGATTCTGCTTCTTAATCAGAGTTCTGTCAGTAATTGCTCTTTTCTATAGCTCTCGTAAATTTAAGATCTAATAATACAAGAAATACCCTAGTGGACAGTTACTGCTGTCCACTAGGGTATTTCTTGTGATTAGTACTCAAGCATAGTACTGCTATGCTTGAGTTTTGTACAGTAAGAACAAGTTGAAGGTTAGTATATCAACAGAAGATGAAAACTTACTAAGGCTTTGTAAATATAATTAGCTGCGCTCGGCTGAACATTTCCTGGATTCAAATATGACATTTCTATATCACAGTCTGTGAGTAAATAATTACTGCATTCATATATCAATCTAAGCATTACTTTAAACTATGGCTTGTTCATTCAGCTAAAATAGTTGGATTCACTATCCATTCATGTCAAACCAGAATGGCCAGGTTCACATACTACAAACAAACGATATTATGCCTGTTTGAATCCATTTTTTAAATTTATTTTAAAAGAAATAGCATATTTCTTCTAAAAAATTTTTTTTTGTTTAATTTCATAATTTATCCATTTTTATTTCTTCAACTTAGGAAAACCTGCTTTATTTGAACTGCAGTACCAGATCATGGGTTTGTCAAAAATAGATCATGACAAACAATTCTTATCTCTTGACAAAATTAATGACCAGCTAAATGCTGTGGACATACTGGTAGTATACTTGTATTTCAATAAGGCATTTGACAAAGTAAACCACAGCCTATTTCTAGATATGAGGGATATGCAGCATCACCACCAGCTGGATTTGTAACTGGCTGACAAACGACACTCAACATGTAACCCCTAATGGAGCTACATCTACATGGAGGGAAGTGTGCATTGGGGGTACCCCAAGATTCTCTCTTAGGCCCAGTACTCTTCAAAATCTTCATTAATGAATTAGAAGAGGGAATAGAGGGAAACTCATCAAATTTGCAGACAACACCAAGCTGGCAGGAATAGCCAACACTCTAGAAGATAGGCTCAAGATCCAGAAGGATCGCAACAGAGTTGAACATTGAGCCTAACAAAATGAAATGCAATGCTGAGAAAAATAAGATATTAAACTGAGGCAAGAAAAACCAAATGTGTAGGTATAGAATAGGTAGCTTTTTGGGTGACTTTAGCACACTGCTGACTCAATAGCAGTAACTGCAAGAGGGATCTAGGAGTATTACTGGACAATCACTTAAACATAATGTGCTACAATGCCAAAAAAATGAATTAATAGAGGGATATAATCAAGATCACATGAAGTGTTAGTACCAGTTCATAATGCCTTGGGAAGACTACACTTGGAATACTGCATCCAATTATGGTTGCCACAATATTAAAAAAGATGTTGAGACTCTAGAAAGAATGCAGAGAAGAGCAACGAAGATATTAGGGATTTGGAAGCTGAAACATATGAAGAACAGTTGCAGGAATTGGGTATGTCTAATCTAGTGAAAAGAAGGTCTAGAGGTGACATGATAGCAATGTTCCAATATTTGAGGGGCTGCCACAAAAAAGCCCCTGAAGGCAGGACAAAAAGCAATGGATGGGAAACTATCAAGGAGAGAAGCGAACAAGAACTAAGAAATTTCCTGACAGTGAGTACAATCATAGCTATGTCTCTTTTTCACATGCAGCACAATGAATATTCAAAAGGGCAAGGTCTTCGTCTTTGAGCCCTTGACTCCCTTTCTCAACTAAGTTTTAGGTTTTTAGGTTTCAGGTTTTTAGCATTTCCTTGCAAAACTATTCTTGTAATTCTAACTATTGTCAGATTATACAGTATCTAGACACATAAATTATCTAACAGGGAAGGCAGTTCCACATTACATACACACAATAATGGATCACCTTAGCACTATATATATAATAAGAAAAACTGCAAAGCTGCTATAAACTGACAACGCTCACCATATTGCAGAAAGGTCATCCATATATACCTATTGTTCTATGAGAGTATAATATAAATCATATACAATCATACAAATCATACAAATTTTTAATCATTTCATACATAACGAAATGATTAAACATCAAACTATTTAATCTGAATATAACAGTAGTCATAGAAAACATCAGATTTGCAATAGGTCAAGTTTTAATTTCACAGCATTTGCTCCACATAATGTCTTTGAAACTGAACTGAACTGCATAATATGGCTGGACTCTGATTTATTAATTTCTATGTTTTAAGGCAGTCCAGTAAACACATGCCATGACCACCAATTTTTGCTCCTGCATCATCCCACAAATACATACTCATACACAAATCAACATGTATTTTCTTCACAGTTCTCTAGGCTTGGAACAGTTTCACACATTAATGTGTCTTATATTAATAATTTAAGGGAAAGTTAATTTAAAAAGTGTAATCCAACACTGACCCTGAAAGACCCCAGTGAAATGTTTGTTACAGTTGGAAAGATGTGTCATTTGTTATAACTAATTTTGTTCACAATCTGTCTCTTCTGACCCATTTTTTTGTTTTTCAGTAAATAAAGATTTTCAGGGGATAGAATTCTTATTTTATATACTAGTAGATAGGGAATCTGAACAAAAACTTACAAAAATACTAACAAAAACTCCTTAAAAAAGGAGCCAAATAAACAATGAAGGAAAACAAATCCAGAAAAATAGTATAGTTAGCATTTTGTGATATTAAAATATATAAACATGGGGAGGGGATGAAAAGTAGAACAATGATACAAATTTTAATAGAATCATAGAATTGTAATATATTTCTATCATACCAGTGACCATAATATTATTGAGATGGGAAAATGATAAAGGCATTCAGAATTCTTATTATATAAACCACAATGTTCAAAAGCTTGGAATGGGCATAAGAAAACTCATTTATTTGCTGGATTTGCATAATAGAGCTCAACACAATTAACAAAGCATCTCCTCTTATTTCCCTTACAACAACTAACTTGCAATGTAGATTGGACTGGACTAAAGTCACCCAGGAGCTTTTATGTTTATGGGTGGATTTGAACCTGGGTCTCTTAGGTACCCAAGTCCAACACTTTAATCATTAGTCATTTAGGACTTAAAATTTGGATACTCATTTGATTTTCAGAGAGCTCATTTTTCATTACTTTATTTCATACCTACCAAGCATTATTTTCATTTCAAGCAAAGCTATTTTTCAAAGGAATCTTACATCATTATAGCAGGACAAGTAGGATTAGATAAGACTTGAGTCTTGGATATACGGCAGCTGCCAGGGTCTGTACTCTTCTTCGCTTTACTAAAAAAAAAAAAAAAATCTGCAACTAGCATGCTAAAAAGCAAAATACCAAACTCATCTATCCAGGTTAAAAATAATGTTTTTTTCCCTGCATGTACCTCAAGGGCATTCTTAGAAAATTAGAATGTTTGGGGCTTCAGTCCATTGTCCGATTTAGAAACCTAACCACTTGCTAGGAGAAAAAAAAGTTTGGTGGAAGCACCCTAGAGTAGAATTTAACAATCAGTACGAAGCAATCATACCAGCTTAAAATTTGGTAAATGGGGAGCTGTTTTGATTCAGAAAGCCCAGCATAGCCCTCATTTTATACGAGTTTCTCAAAATTCCAAATGTACTTATTGACCCAAAAGAGAGTAAGGGCCTTCACTTAAAGTGCAGAAAAATAATGTAAAGTCAGAATAGTGTAAAGCCAAGAAAAGAGAAAGGATGAAAAGAGACTTACCTTGAATTCTTTTTCAATATTAGCCAGTTTGGCAAGCTCATTGCTAAGTTCTAGAGCAGTGAGGACTGGATCTTCACTAGACAAGGACAGATAGGCTGGACTGGCCAACCCTTTGTATGCATTTATTCTTGATCTAGAATGACTAAAAGAATCAATCTTCTGTTTCTCAGTGCAATCATTGCACTTACAGAAATAATCATGGGGCCTCTCTATCCTTGCCCCTTTCATTAGCAGCATGTGTACCACCTCATACTTCTGACAATGAGCAGCTAAAATGATGGGTGTGATGTCTGGGGAGAAGCGGGTGCCATCTTCATCATAAGAATAAAAGTCATCGTCTTGTAGTTCCTGCTCACAGGGGCTCAGAGTCAGCCGCTTACTAACTGCAAACCCAGGATGATTCAAGATTGCTTCCACAATCCGGATATATCCTTTGCTGATTGCAAGTAACAGAGCATCTCCAATTCGTGCCAGATTCTCCTTTTTTAACAAAAGTTCTGTCACTTCAAGATGTTCATTCCCTACAGCAAGCTGCAAGGCATTTTGGCCCATATAGTCAACACAATTCACGTTTAATGTTTTTGACTCTTCCAACATTTTGCGCACCACAGGAATGTTCCCATATTCTGCAGCATCCAGAAAACGCTCTTCTTCCGCTGTGAGGCTCGTGCCTCTGTCGTTAAACATAAAAGCTGGACCTCTGATGGCTTGCCGTCTTCCCTTTTCTCTCATCATAGTCGTTCGTCTCAAAGAAGGGCTTCCATCAATGAACCTACAGAGCAAAAACAGTCATTATGGAAATTTTTCATGGCAGCATCTCTACAAAATCTAAATCAGCTTCCCAAAACCAGTTCCTTTACCCAATTATCTACTGTTCACACTTTATTTTGACAGTTGGTCACCTCTAAATAATATTTCATTGTAATGGTAATTACTTTAAGATCCTATGTAAATAAAAGATCTACCAGAAATAATTGTCCAAAAGATCTATTTACAAAGACAAACGTATTCACATGTAGGATATTCATAAATGTAATCTTATATATATATATATATATCGCTCTCTCCCATTAGCATATTATATTTTCTCAAACAAGATTAAATTAGATATTTCAGGAAATCGGTGGAATTATATCCACTATGGTGGTCATAATTAGTTTATCTGTCCAGAAACATCACAGTTTTATAATTCTGTCAATTAGTTTTAACATTTATATTCTGTAGTATTTTTATCTGTGTTTATAGAATTAATAGTGAATTATTTCATTTGCTTCTATTGGTTTCAGAAAATGTCTAGGCTTTTTGAATTTGCACTTTGTAACATACTATATTAGTTGCATAAAATGTTGGTTAGTGACTGAATTACAGTTTAAAAGATTTTTTTTTACCAAATGGTGTATCGTTGTTATTTGACTCCAGATAGAAAATATTTAAGACACAAATATTAATGAAGCCTAGGTTTTCTTTTAGGTATTATGGATAAACAAATAAAAAAACAGTTTGGAACACTATTTCTTTGATGACTGTGGCATGGATTGTATATGCTAAACATTGGGGGGTAGGGGAAGGGATGTTGACTGTTGTAGAATGGATTTTAAAATTGACTAAATTAGCAGAGATGGCAAAACTAACTGCTTTATATTAGAGACAACAGATTAAACAACTTTATAAGAGACTGGAAGCTGTTTGTGGATTTTCTATATGTTAATTACAATGACAGATGGTGAAGAGAGAGATTTGAAGATTAGTGTAATGTTTGGGATAACTTGTTGACTGTTTTATTTTCTTTTACCCGTGTTTTCCCAAAAAGAAGACCCAAGCTTATTTTCTATGGGGGCCCTGAGTTAAGCTGGTGCATGGGGCAGACCCCCCCCCCAATACCTCGTGTCGGCAGCACCGCAAGCAACCAGATGGAATGGACAGGCATCCGACTGTGCAGGCATTCAAGTAGGGCTTATTTTGGGGGTATGGTTTATATTAGATGCATGCATTAAAAACATGCTAGGGCTTATTTTTGGAATAGGTCTTATTTTCGGGAAAACGGTACATATATATTGTGATTAGATGTTGGGTCAATTTGATTATTAGGCAGATTTCCACATCTGGGGTATTTGTATATTTAATATAGAATTTTGCAAAATATAAATGGGAAAGCTTATAACTATTTAAAGACCTGTTACATAAGGAGAGAAAAACATATTAGATTTTTTTAAAATTTATTTTTCAGCATCCAGACGGGGTAACTTTCCAACTGAAATTTTTTTAAAAAGCTACAAAATTGCATCTATCTATGGCATTTCTCTCCTTTTGCAGTTAAAACATGAAAATACAATTCTCAAACTGTAATACATTATCAAACAAAACTAACGGATTACAAAGCAGGACATTCAGTTTTCATACTGCTACAGTCAAAAGATTCTTAACAGTATATAAGATAAGACATCCTGGAGTTTGAGAAGTTCTCTGAGGATGGACTCCAAGATGAATTCAAAAGCTTGGGATAACAAATCTCTGATCTTGGTGACCGACTCAGATTGGATTTTGCAGTATATAAGATACTTTAAAGGACCCATGACAAATAATATTTAAAATGTCTAGGTTAAAAATAAATAATAAGAACAAAGAACATCTTTACACATTAAATTCCAATCAGTCACAAAATGGCCTCCTCTTTATTCAATTAATTACAGGACTTCTGGAGTGAATCCAGCTTCACTATCTTCCAGAAGGTCAGGAAAGTTCCACCTCATCGAGTAAGATGATACATAGCAGAATATGACTGACTAGCCTTAGTTCTCGTCACATCACAGAAGTGATAGCCCACCACCAATTTTTCTTAGCATGGCCATACATAAAATCTTAAAATATTTTGCAATGGACAGAATGTTTTACAATAAAAGTATTTCTATTTACCCCAATTTAAAATGTAGTGGAATCATCACAAAGGGCACAAAAAGATGTAATAGCACTCAGGCTGTTTCAAGTATGGAAAAGCTTTTCATCAAAGGAAAATATTTAATTTGCTCTCTGACAGATAATACTGCATGATGCTTGCTGCCTGAGTAATAAATCTGTTAGGTATTCCTTCTGTTCTTATGGATTGTTTTTTATTATTGTTGTTGTTGTTATTGTTGTTATCATTGTTATTATTATTATTATTATTATTATTATTATTATTATTATTATTCAGACTCAATTCTAAACTGGCCAAAGTCTTCTTTTTAATGACTTCCAGTAGAAAGAAACTTACATTTAAATCGCACATATATAACCTTTACTGAAAGTTTAATAAAATTAACTTATGAAAACAGGAACTGTAACTCTGTTGGAAATAAATGGCAATTATCCACTATCATTACTTTTTTATGATGGTGTGAAATTTTATGTATCAAGCCAGGAGCACTTCCACTTTGTACTCCTGTATCTTTCTGCATGGTTCCTTAAACAAGCATTACTGCACATCAAAGGTGGAAAACATCTTCCACCTTGGGAAACCCTGAAAAATACAAAGGGTCTGTGACAGACTAGAAAGGGCTGGAATTTTAGTCCCCTCTGATGTAATGTTTCTGCTTGAGTTTTCATCTATTCTGACACATTGTGGTATATTCACCTACTGTACATTTACTTCCTTGAAAACTGACCAAAAAAACTTTCTAATTTGGCAATTTGCCACTACGTTTTGGCAGCATAATATCCAAGCAATCCGGGGCCAAAAAATCAAAGAAAGAACTACAGCAGCTATGTACAGACTATGGGCTACTTATTCCAGATGCACTTCTTTATATACCCTCAAGTTTGTTTCACTGCTTCCTTCATTGTAACAAATGTTGGCTGTCTAAAGAAATATACTTTTTAAAAATTAAGTAATATGATCATAATATTTTATTTTTGATAAACGAACCAAACACATACCAATCTATCATATGGTACAAAATTAGATAGCATAAAAAAAAAGATTGTACTAAATTTGTAAATATTTTCATATATGGACTTTTTTAAAAAGTACATTAGTATTTGAAATGATAAATATATAAACTATGTTCTATTTTAAAGACTAACTAATACAATTTTATTATTCTACCATATGACTGCAATCCTGAAATCATTTATTACTGATAAATAACTGCCAAATATATTTAATAACCCAATAATTCTACAATAATTAAATTGCTCTCAATTGTTGCCAATAAAACATTAAAGTAGGTTGATGCAACATGGTACCCTCCAGATATGTTGGATTATAATCTCTACCATGAGGAATTATTAATTCTGATTGGATATTGAAATCCCACATTTCTTGTGGGTACCACTCTTTTAAAAATCCACTTTGAATAATAATCTTATCTTATTGAATATAACTATGAGATATTACTTTTAAATTAAATTAAATAGCCCTTAAACTGACAATAAAACTAAGTCATTATATATAATTTGCCTCTGATTAACCATCAATAATAAAGAAACTATTGCCCTCAAAGTCTTCTTGTCATTCACTATGGGACATGATGTTGGATAAAACAGCTTTGATATGAGTCAGGTTTATTCCTTTTTTATTGTTAAACCAACTATCACATCCAATAAAGGTGTATCAGTTCGCTATCTGGTTCCTTCTCAAAGAAAACCTGATAATTTTCAATAAGAGCAAATGCTAAAAAGTGCAGCAGATCCTGCGAAGGCATTTAAATACATGGTTTGATAGTAAAGGAATATAATTCTGGAAATGAGTTAAAGGTCTCATCATTTTAGGATGTTTATAAGAAACCTTCAACTTTGAGCTTAGTTTAGCTAAAAAGTAGATTATGAGCTTTTAAATAAATTAGCAATATTAGTCTAATGTTAGCAATGGAAATCTTTTTTGGGATTTGAGCCAGCTTTAGAATTTCCTACAGTGGAGAGGATACAAGATGGATTGTACAATTCTTTTTACCGGGAACTTTCTATGCAATACCAAATCATTAGAACCCAACATTGCTATGATTGCTCTTTTATATTTGGATGAGTATCATCATAAACACAATCACCAGTAATTTAATCACCATTTAATTGGTACTGCTTTTAGTATTACATTTTGCCATACCAGCTTCATTAGCATGTAGTACATGCTTCTAAGCACGAGCTGCAATCTAAGAAACTTCCAAACTCCAGCCATCAATTTCTCAAGACTTTAGAACGCAAGACTAAATTAATTTGGAATAGTTCCCAGTTCTTGTTACGTTTTGTGTTTTGAAATTAAGAGCATCGTAATTATGGACATTTTTATATATTTGAAAATTTAAAATTGTCAGAAAAAGCCCCTCAATTTACCAACAACTCCAATTGCTGAGCTCACCTGTGGAACTACTGTACTGTCAATTAATATTGATAGAAAAATGAAATCAAAGAAAGTTGCTACTGTCACCTGTCTTCTCCAACCCTTGATTGCCATTTCTATACATTTGCCTGGTAACCTGTTAAACAAAAATCCCTCTAAGACAGCGGTTCTCAACCTGGGGGTCGCGACCCCTTTGGGGGTCGAACGGCCATTTCCCAGGGGTCGCCAAAGCCCTCTCTCGCCCCCCACGCCTTCACTCCCCCTCCCCCTCTGCCTCTGTTGGATCGCCCGGTCGCCGTTCGCTTACCCCGCCCACTCCCAATCTATTGCTGTCTCCGGAGTCCCAGCTGGTGGCTTGAGGGAAAAAAAACTTTAAATTCTTGCCGCGGGGCTTCAAAGAGCTAGCTGCAAAGAGGTAAATTCCTGGAGCAAATTTTTTTCTCCCTAGCTATGCTGAGAAGGGAAATTGAAACTAACGTGACAAAATGAGGCAGAGAGATTTCTTTTTCTTTTTCCTCACCAAAAAAGGTAGGTGCAAAACTGCAAACAATGGGAAATTTAGGGCAAGATTTTAGGGCAAGATTTTAAAACACAAAAGAAAAAAAGCTCTATTTAGGGAATTGTAATAATTGAGATACTATTAATTGGATATTATGTTGAAAGCAGAAATGGTTGTGGTTTGGAGGGATATATGGGGGAAATTATTTGGTTTATTAGTATTGGTAAATATAATTAATTGATTTGTAAGAAATTGGATTGCATGGAAATAATTGGAATATTCATGTTCATATTGATTAATATACAAAAAAGATAGTTATATAACTAATTGATTTATATTAAAATGTTGAATTTGTATTAAACAACTGTATTACATAATTAACCAATGTGAGGATGGATATAAAAATAGATGACAATGGGAAGGGGTATAATATAGAATAGAAGGGAAAAATTGAATTTGATTAAGATTAGAGATGAGGATGAACGGTAATATTGGTTTTTAAAAAAATAGATGAGGAATAAATATGGTAAAAAGGAAATATAGAAATTGTAAATTTAATTGAAATGACTAAATACTGTGTTGGAAGAAATATCCTTCTGGGTTCTGCTCCAAGTGGGGAAAAAGACACTGGAAACATGGAGACTGCTTGGAAAGATGGTTTAATGGTGGACAGGATCACATGGCTTGATGGGGCCCATTGTGTTAGTTTCTGTTGCTATTGTGTTGCAAATGTCCTTTGACAAAGGATTGACTTTCTGCCTCTGGCCCATTAACAAAGGGTGGGGGGCAGGAAGGTGGGAGCTGCTTTGTCTGTAAAATATGCTTCTCCATTTATCATCCAGGGAAATATAATATTCTGCCTTTTTAATACTTCCCAAAATATTTCATTCTTCTAGGAAAGGGGTGGGTGCTAACCTCCTACAACTGTTTAAATTTGTGAACCAGCCAAATACTCTGTTCAAAGAAAATAGTTGTATGTTTGTATGTGTGTTTCTAATTATTGCTATTTATTCCTATTTGTTCTCTTTTATTCTTTAAAGTTTAACAATTCATTCTTTATCTTAATATCTTAATATTTGTTTGGGGTTGGCTTTCTTCCCTTTCATCTTTTTTATTGTACAGCAATCTTTCTCCTCAAACCTACCACCTCTGTCTTTTCTTACTTTCTCTTTCCCCCCTCTTCTTCTTCTCCCTACTTCCTCTTTCTTTCTCCTTCTCCTCCTCTCTTCCTCCCTCTCTTACCTTCACTCCTCCTCTAATTTCCCTTCCCTTCCTTCATCCCTCTCTATTGCTGTATCCTTTTATGCATATGGACTACTCAGAGGGCTGAAAAAGTTATTTTTGACTGGTCCTCGCACTTTTGACCAGTCCTCGAACTTACGACTGTCCTCACAATTTATGTTTTTGCCCTATCTTGTCACCATGGTGAAGAGAAGCAGTTGTGAAATGAGTGACACAGTTGTTAAGAATGGTACAATGGGCATAAATGATGACCAGTCATAACTGCGAAGACCAGTCAAAAGTGCGAGGACCTGTCAGAAATTACTTTTTTCAGCCCTCTGGGTAGTCCTTTTGTGCACAGGGACTACTCAGAGGGCTGAAAAAGTTATTTTTGACTGGTCCTCGCACTTTTGACCAGTCCTCGAATTTACGACTGTCCTCACATTTTACGTTTTTTGCCCTATCTTATACCATGTTGAAGAGAAGCAGTTGTGAAATGAGTGACATGGTTGTTAAGAATGCTGCACAGGCATAAATGTGAGGATGGTCATAAGTGTAAGGACCAGTCAAAAGTGCGAGGACCTGTCAGAAATGACTTTTTACAGCCCTCTGAGTAGTCCCTATACACATAGCCATGGCCATCCGGTCACATGACCAGCTAGCCACGCCCACCCAGTCATATGACCTCCAAGCCACGCTCACAAAATAAGCCACGCCCACAGAACCGGTAGTAAAAAAAATTTAGAACCCACCCCTGGTTGGGGGTCACCACAACATGAGGAACTGTATTAAAGGGTCGCAGCATTAGGAAGGTTGAGAACCACTGCTCTAAGAGAACAAGAGGAGATGTTGAGAGAAGATGAATGGTAAAAAATTCAAATGAAAAACCTGGATATAATAGCTCCATTATAACAGAGCAGCAAATGCACATTCAAAATCTTTTTACTGTACAACTGAGGCAGGAAGAAAGAAAGAGAAGAATAAAAAAATATAGCAGTTATAAACAACTCATGGCAAACAGCAAGATAGAGGAATTTCCATGAACAAATCTAAACTTTTATGAAAAGGGGGAGTCAAAATTTATTGTAAATGCTGTTTAATTCAAAGATAAAAATTTAAAGCTATGTACAGGTACAGAGAGGCAGGAAATGCTTTGGGGAGGGTGGGCATACAAATATGATAGATAAATAAAAGAAAAAGAAATCTTTTCTTTAAAAAGCCTATTATCCAATGGGCTGCAAAGGTGTAGCAGAATTTTAATTCCAAAAATAATGACATCTCAAATGAAAAGAAAGCAATGATCATGAAAAGATTTTAAGTTGTGCAAACTGCCAGTAAGGAGGCGCATATTGCTTTGTATGGAAAGAGAATAATAGAATGCCTCTAAAATGCAGTTCTGGAAGAAAACATTTGTAAGAAACAGAGCTGATTCTTTAAGGGACTATTCATACAGTAATGCAAAATAGTAAAGATAACATAAAAATCTACTAAATATTTGACTCTAATTTATTCCTGAGGACATACAGGAATATTCTTGAGGTTTGGGGTACATCATTTTTACAACAGTACACATCAATTATGAAACAAACTTCTAACTGGTATTCATCCAGAATCCCAATATCTCTGACATAGTTCAGTACATCCTATTACATAGATTGAGAAGCAAGGATACTATCACATCTGTTGTTGTAGCAGAATTTATCAGAAGAGACAGATTTCAGAAAATGCATTTCGGTAAACAGCCTTCAAGAAACTGAAATACAAAATACAAGCCCGAAATTAGTATTTGGATGGGAATTCACCAGGATTCCTCAGGATTAAAGACCAGACTTTTAACACTGGGAGAGGAGGATGAAGAGAAGAAAAAAGGATGACAATGTTCAATTATTTTTATATTGTCAGCAAGAAAATTATATGGACATGTCACTAGGACTTGACTATACTTGAAACAAATTTCACTATTAGTCCTCCTTCACATATAAATCATATCAGACAATCAAATAATTTCACTATGATTTTATGATTTTATTGATTAGCTGGGATTTCTGAAGCACACATGCATACACATTACAGTACTTAAACCATAATCATTAGTTTTCCTAATTACTTTAAAAAACTAATAATGAATGATAGTACCTGTCATTGTTCAGTACCTATCATGGTTCAGAACATTTAACGCAATTCACATGCCAGCTGCACTAAGTTTTAAACAATTGCTTTTCTCTTAGAATATAATTACTGTATATGGAGTTAGATTAGAATAGCTTGTCTATGATCCCACAGCCAATCAAGATTTTAATCTGCAACTTCCATTTGACAGTTGTATTTTGGAGTGCTACGCTATCCCAGATCACTGCAATAATGCCTAATTCTTAAACGGGCTATGCATATTCCTTTTCTAATACTGTCATAGAAGAAATAGTTATAACATAGCACCTCTTAACATCAAAAACACAGTGTTATAGAAAAGCTGAACATCAATATATGGGTGCAAGATCTCAGAAGAGCAACTGACCTAGTTGATCTGATTTATTAGGTTCCCATAGCTGGGAATAGTGCTTCAGAGGCTAGAATCCAGCACACAACGTCACTATATCTTAGAAGTAATTGCTTTACATAACTGCAATAACTTTGGCAAATGACAAAGAGTGTCTGTCAGCTCACACTGTGACCCATAAAGCATGAAACCTCTGTATAGTGACAAATTACAGGTATTCCCTGATTTACAACAGTTCATTTAGTAACCAAAGTTACAACAGCACTGAAAAAAGTGACTTATGATTGTTTTTCACATTTACGACTGTTGCAGCATCTCAAGTTCATGTGATCAAAATTTGGACTCTTGAAAACTGGATCATATGTTGCTGGCTGCAGTGCCCTGGGTCATGTGATCCTTTTGTGACCTTCTGACAAGCAAAGTCAATGAGTAATCCAGATTCACTTAACAACCGTGTTACTAACTTAACAACTGCAATGATTCACTGTGGCAAGGTCGTAAAATGGAGCAAAAGTCACTTAACAAATGTCTCACTTAGCAACAGAAATTTTGGGCTCAATTGTGATTGTAAGTTAAGGACTCTCTGTATAATATATAGTCTATTTTACACTAAAGTAAACCATTATCTCTAGAGGTAAGTGTTGCAAATATGAATAGCAACAAAAATCTGACTGTCTTGCCACACAAGACTTCTTTAAACTAAAACACTATACATCATACATATAAAACACCTACTCATATTAGAATGAAGCTTCAGAAATCCCA
Organism: Arizona elegans; assembly: GCA_022577455.1. Lineage (NCBI taxonomy): Eukaryota > Metazoa > Chordata > Lepidosauria > Squamata > Colubridae > Arizona > Arizona elegans. The sequence continues at coordinate 33,363,674 of JAKOOJ010000009.1, read as the reverse complement.
GCTAATCATTAGTTATGCTGGCTAGGAACTGTAGCTTTTGTCATTTGTCAAAGATACATTATTTCTATTTGAACTGCTATCATGTTCTGGAAAAATGACTCCTTAAATGCTCTTTAAAATGACAATATAAGATATAATTATTATATGTGATCTAATATAAGATTAGATCACAAGTCAACTTTTTAAAATCTCGGGCCCAACTGTGAAATAATCTAGAAACTATCTCCTTCCTATCCAAGTATCACCTTAAATATTACAACTTCTCATGTATAAATGCCAGAATCTCATATAAGATTTTATCTATTCTTTCTACACATTCGTGTTTTTTTTTAAATCAATTTCATTTTGGAAATTTGTGGCTATCACTTGAGGCTGGTGCTTCAACTGCAGCTGTCCCCAGCCCCTGCTCATTGGTGTCATCCTGATTTGTGAGCACAGTAGGCTTTTAAGGCAAAGTCCCTGCTTTTTCTCATGTAGCTTTGCTGCTGTTCTGTTTAACCAACAAGGAAAGCATCTACTAATGAAGTCAGGGAAGAAGAAGTGGGATGGATCTGATTTCAGGGCATTACCGGAATTCTCAAGACTGTTCTGTCTGCATCTCCTCCCACATTTGGGCAACTCCCAGTTTAAAATAATATGAAGGAAACAAAGATAACAGATAGGGAATATAAGAGAAGTAACCCCAGAAAGGACAGAGATACACACTGCTGGGATTGGGGATAATTAGCTGGGGTCAGTAGAATTAGCCAAAAATGACTAACTCCTGGGCAGTCATTCTCCTGCTTCAGGGAAAAGAAGTAACTGAAACTGACAAACACAGGGAAAGGGGCAAATAAGCTACAAAAGTTTGAGAAAAGCGGGGATGCTAAAACTTACATTTCAGAGCAGTGTAAAATAGAACAACCCCCCTCCCTAATTTTTCCCCAAACAGAAATAGCAAAACTTTGGGGAAACTGAACAAGAGTTGGTATCAAAAGTGGCAAGGTGAATATGAAAGGAAGACAAAAACTGACGTGCTAATAAATAGGTCAAACCCTGTGAGAAATAATTGTGATGGGGGACGATAATGCCCTCACTTTCAAGCACTCTCAAAATAGGCCTCCAATCTCACCTTCAACATGTCTTATCTTCATAATGAATGACAAAGTATTACATATTTTCCAAATCTTGCACCTTTCGTGGGATTGTGTTAGCTTCACAAAAAAGGTAATATTTCCAAAATGGTACACTATGACAACCAAAGGATGTTTCACTTATAGGATGTGGCTGAGATGAATACGGTATGTCCCAAAAGGAAATTGGTGTCCTTTATATACAACAGTAAGACTTAAATAGTGGCAAGATTCTTTACTATTCCTTAATTTGACAATATCAATTCAAAAATTAAATGGATGGATGGATGGATGGAAGATAAGAGTTACTGTATGTACACATATTCATCATACACATATACATAAACACATACATATATGTAATATATATGTAATCCTCAACTTACAACCATAATTGAGTCCAAAATTTCTATTGTTAAGTAAGACATTTCTTAAAGTGAGTTTAGCTCCATTTTATGACCATTCTTGCTACAGTTGTTAATTGAATCCTTGCAGTTGTTAAGTTAATTGCATGGTTCTTAACATGTTTGCATTATCCCAGGACACTGCAAAAGGTGATTACATGATCTTGGGACACTGTAATCATTATAAATATGAACCAGTTGCCAAGCATTTGAATTTTGATCACATTATCATAGGGATGTTGCAATGGTTATAAGTGTGAAAAATGGTCATAGGTCACTTTTTTTAGTGCTATTGTAACTTGAACGGTTACTAAATGAACTGTTGTTATGTTATGTTTGTTATGTTTATTATATTTGTATACCGTCCTTCTCCCGAAGGACTCAGGGTGGTGAACAGCCAGCAGATAAAATACAAAAAATACAAAATTTAAAACAATATTAAAATTCAATTAAATTAATTTGGCCCACAGTTAAAACACCCCTATATTAAAACCCATAATTTAATAATTTTAAATTAAAACAATTTAAAAAAATTAGGTCAGGTCAGCCTGGCTTGATGAAACAGAAACGTCTTTAGGGCACGGCGGAAAGTGAGCAGATCCGGGATCCGCCGTATCTCCAGGGGCAAGTTGTAAGTTTAGGAACACACATACACACCCGTGCGCATTATAATTATATAATTATAAGTTACAATCATGGCTACAGCATCTTACTGTAATTCATTTCATCACTGCTGATTAATTTTTCTTGCCATATAGTAATACAGGCAAATTGAAGGAAAGGTAATTTATTTTGTAACCAGAAGCATAGCAAAATGATTACATCAATTCAAAAGCCTGAACTGACACAGTAACTGGAGCTTCTTTCTTGGCAGCTATTCTAGGGGCTTGAGAAAAACACCTTTGACTCATCTGTTCCTATTAAATAAATGTTCTCATTGTCAATTAAATGTATTCAGCAGAATATTAGAACTGAATTAATGTCTCACAATTCCATAAATTACAGAAAATTTGGAGAAAAGTTTTATGAATCCTTCTCACTTGGACACTTCATATATATTTTTTACAATTATTTTATATGGAGAGCCAGTGTGGCGTAATGGTTAAGGTGCTGGCCTAGAAACCAGGAGTCTGAATTCTAGTCCCACCTTAGGCAGAAAAACCTGCTGGATAACTTTGGACCAGTCATACTCTCTCAGCCCAACTCACCTCACAGAGTTGTTGTTGTGGGGAAAATAGGAGAGAGGAGTATTAGGAATGTTTGCCACCTTGAGTTACTCTTAAATAAAGGTTGAATAAAAATAAATAATCAATTTAAATTTTCAAACCTCAATATATATATTTAGCTTCCCTTTAAATTTTGTTAGAATAGAAAATCATTTTCCATCCCATTGTAAGTCCTCTTGCTAATCTTCCATTTCAAATCCTGAAGAATTTTCAGAAAATATCTTAACAGTTTAGGCATCATTTCACTCATACAGCTCTTTAGGTTATTATTCTTCACTGTTCTATTCTTGAAATCTTAATGCTATTGGGGCGCCTAGATTTTTAATGTGCAATGACCTTCTCTTACAATATTTGTAGATTTTTACAATGAACCCAAGTAAAACTGTGTTCCATTAAGTTTCCTGTGATCCCTCCAACTTCTTTTTGCCCTAAACCCAGAAAATTGACATTAAATTTCCCAATGTCATTTGACTGGCATAATCAAGAAATACTCTGACTGGGTATATCTAAGCCAGTAACATTGTAATTGTTATTACAATGTAATATTCTTTTGCAATTGTAATTGCAAAAGAAGATCCATAGCCAAATGGCCCCATCCAACTTCATGATTTTATTCCAAGATCTGTATCTTCCATGCTTGATTTCTCAGCTGCCTTTTCTATTGTTTTCGTAAAGATGTATATTTGGATATATCCTGATACAATGATGGAGTTCATTGGGTTGGGCTTAGTGGCTTATATAAAGCCCATTATGGTAGTTTCATGGCTTAATTTGATACCAACCAATTATGATCCAAGATTTAAAAAAACATGGCTATATATGTCATATGAAAAGAAGTGTTTGAGTGATCTCACTAATGAATCATACTACCTTTTACCCAGAAACTGTAAAGGGACAGTACTGATCCTTGTAGAGATACCTGCTTATTCCAGCCTGACATTCAAAATCAGTAGACTGGAACTTAGAGTGTGTGTGCTAAATTACAACTCCTTAGCCAACTCCCATCTCTTTCAATTTTAAACATTTATATTCTGGAGTTTATATTTTCAAAACTTATATTTCACCATTTCTTGTTGACTACTTTGTTAGTCACCGCATGACTGAAACCATTGCAGTCAGATATTTTGAGATTTGTTGGTAACAGACCTACCTGTTATTTCCATTGTTATTGATTCTCCCCCCCCCTTCCTTGCAAGATATGGGATCCCAGCATCAATACATTGAGAATTTAGAACCTAAACTTTGAAAGTTCTCTCAAAGTTTCTCAGCCACACATATTTGAGGGAGGGGGGATAAATTATATTGTGCATAGTTTTTGTTTGTTAGGACGGCATCTTTAAAAAAAAAACAGCCATTCTATGGGAGAAAAAAAATCTACAACTGTAAAAAATTATGCAAGGTTCCTTCATCTAAAGGGGCAACCTGAGCATTGTTAAAATAGGCAAGTCCAGTCCGTCTGTTCAGGAAAGACAAGAGTCAAACTTCGGGGCGCCAGAATTAAATAAGGAGACTACAAAAAAGGGATGGACAATCCCACAATAAAAAGCGTTATCAATTCCCAATTACTGAATTTCCTAAAGAAACAACAAATCGTGATTTAGGAATTTCCGCGCCCCGTAACACACACACATACCGCCCCAACTCCTAAACATTTCTTCTCCCATCAACCGCACCAGGCGCTTTCTCCCCTTGAAAGAGCTAATATTTATTCTTCCCCTGACTTTAAAACCTGCTCTCGACCGACTAACAACGGCATCCTCCTTTAGCCAAAGTCGTCCTACAGCTGCCCCCCAACTCCCGGTAGCTGCCACGGCTGCTTTTTGCGGACAGAGGGCGACCGCTGTCCGATGCGACAAAGGGGGAACCCATAGCCCGCTACGGGATCTCCCTCCCTCCGAGAAGAGACGCTCTCCCAGCCCTTCGCCCAGGCAGGCTTTAAAAGCTTACACATTGCCCACCACTGGCAAGGGCGGGTGGCAGCCGTAGGTTTCTCCCTGGGTTTTCACCGCCTGGTGCTGGGGAGGCTCCAGCCCGCCATTGACCCCCCTCCACCCTCGACGTGCTCGGGGTTGCTGTGAGGGCGGTGACAACGGGGGCTCTTCTTCAGAGGTGCCTTCTTCCTCTTCCTCCTCCTCCCCCTCCTCGTCGTCGTCGTCCTGCTGCTGCTGCTGCTGGGTGAAGGTCACGCTTCCCCGCTCCTTAATTCTTTTGCCCGTGCCGGACATGCCGCGGCGGCGCTTTGGCTCCCTCTCGGTAGGCACCGGCCGCCTCTCCGCTCAGTTGCTGGTAGCCGCTGAGGGGTAAAAGAGGAGCAGAAGGCGCTGCCGGCGAGCGAGCAGCCAGCCAGCCGCGGGAGAAGCTGCAAAAAAGGTTTTCCTCCCGGCCGCTTTCCGACCCCTGTAGCGCAGCGAATCCGAGAGGGAAGCCGAACAAGAGTCCGACCGGGGACCGAGAAGAAAGCCAAAGCAACTCGAGAGGCAGAAACGAGGCTCCGCTGTTACCGCCGCGCCTTTTCACCGCCTCGTGCTCGAGCTGAGCTGAGAGGCGTAAGACGCAGGAGGGCGTCCGCCATCTGAAGATAACGGCCCGTCAGCGGTCGGAAGGCGAGGAGCAGGACTTCTTCGTCCCCTCCCGATCAACGCATCCGCACTGAGGCGAGGAAACGCGGCGCCGGGCAGTTAAGAGAAGCGGCGGCAGGCGCGGCTAGAAAAAGAAATTCCGGCCGCGGTGCAACTTGGCTGCTGCTTGCAAATGCTCTCCGAGCAGCCCGTTTCCAGCGCTTTAGCCTCCGAGGCGTGCGTTTGCTAATGGAATCGGCTCACCCACGTGTACTACTTTTAAAGAGGCGAGCATCCCTTCCAGCGTGAGACGTGATATCACCTGCCTGTCAGCGGTGCCCTTCCGCCTTTTCCCTCAGGCGAACAGGCACCCTGTGCAAATCAACAAATGCAGCTTCGATCCATCACGAGAAAGAGCCCGTTCGGCATCTGCCCGGCTCCGCGGCCGTTTTTTGAGTAAAAGTCCTTGAACGAAGGAGGAACTTTATGCGTGTAACAACCCATGGAGAATTTCAGTTCTGTCTCCTTTATTTTTTGTACTGTAGGCGGTGCAGGAAGCAGTTGTAAGATGCTGGAGGACAAAACGAACCCTGCTCTGCATTTTGTCCTTGGGTTTTGCTACCTTGCTGTCCTCCCGCGGTTGAGGAGCACCAGCTCACGTCAGTGGGACTCCTTTATCTCACCCATCGTTTTCTGGATGTGCAATGGGGAAAGCACAAGTGTATCCTTCACTATGAGCTGCCAAATGCCCTGGGCCAGACTTCTGTGCCATGAATTTTAAAAATAATAATTAAAAACAAACCCTCTAATGAACTCCATATAGCAATATGCTGAACCTTAAGCTGTCTAACCAACCTTTAGTCTAGCAGGCTGTGAAAAGAAACTCAGTTCATATAGTTTTTACGGTTCAGTGCATCATAAGAACTCAGACATTTGGGTTCATTGAATCAACCATCATTCAGTTAACTGAGGATAACCATATCATAGGAATACAGTCTATATACACTGCTCAAAAAAATAAAGGGAACACAAGCAGAAGACATCCGAGATTTGAATGAATGAAATAGCCTTATTAAATACTTTGTTCTTTACATACAGTAGTTTATACCCTGCTCAAACAACTAAAGAGAACACAAAACTACTGTATGTAATGAACAAAGTATTTAATGGCTATTTCATTCATTCAGATCTCGGATGTCTTCTGCTTCTGTTCCCTTTATTTTTTTGAGCAGTATATATTAAATAACCTTCCAATACTTGTTACCTTAATGAATGGTCTCTACAATGATGCATATTAAGCTTTACCATACCACTACATTGTATTGCTGTATGATGTTACTGTTATTTCCCAAGTTTATTTAAAAACACTTATCAAGTGAAAGCTCCCAATTCATGCATTTGATGAAGTCTTCTCAGGTCCATTAAGTCTGTACTGTAATGGTGTGTTAGCCTTTAATGGGACATTAGTTTAATTATATCAAGTACAATTATTATAGTAATAAATAATTATTATAAAGGTTTCAAGGATCAATTTAAACATGGTTCAGTTGGTCATTCTCAAATCTAGGGATTTAAAGCCTTCTTATAGCTCTTATATGCAGGCAATGTGAGATAGAAAGTACATTCTAAACTGAAAATTATAAATCAAAGATGAATAGTCTTCAGTTTTATTTACAGTATTTACATATATGTATAATTTATATGTATGGAATTAAAATAAATTATCAGACATAAATATTTTATTTAATCAATTTTATATTTTTACATATATACTGTAGTATTTTCCTAACATAGTGTATAAATTTGGTTTTTGCTATAAACTTATTTCCTGGTTAATAAAATTACATTTTTAATTGCATTATAATTAATACTTAAGAAGGAAAACATTCTTGCTATAATACTGATAATTTTTATTTGAAAATATGCTGCATCACAAAGTTATGAATAAAAATCTTTATAAATGTGAAATTAGCATAAAGCTATCATGCTTTAACTCCCTTTACTGTAATATTAAAATATGTTTGATTTTTATTAATTTTGATTTTTGATTAAATGTGAATCATGGGCTTGTTGAAATCTCTTATTGATTGGTGTGTGTATGTGTGTGTATATGAATGAACACAGGACCTCTAATTAATATACTTGAAATGTATTCCTTCTTTCCTTGCAACAGATAAGATCTTTGCCAGGTTGCCATCTGCAGCAGGTATCATACAATGTAATCAAGAGGGGACTTTGAGGCAGAGATCCAGTTCTCTTTGAGCAAAATGAAAAGGGCTGCCTTACATAATTTTTAATGAGTGAAGTACTTTAAAAAGGACTCTCCTAAGACTAGAAAACAATACAGAGTCTTAAATTAACTAGTTTCACTGCAGGGAGAACTACTAACAACAGCACTCCAAGAAAACAGTGGATTTGACTACTGCGACTATATTTTAGCTTCACTTAGGTTGCAGAACTTTTTGCAACATGCAACACAATGCTCAGACTGAATTGTCATAGCCTTTATTCCTTTGCTTTTCAGCTCCAGTCCTAAAGGGCCCTCCCATTTAAACTCAGGCTTATTAAAACCTCTGAAGTAAGGGTCACATTCATCTGAAGGAGACAGCTCTGTCATGAAACATTATGCCCTAAGAACCTGTTTTTGCTGCAACAGGCTAACATGCCAGTCCCTCTGGAAATCATTTTCCCATAGGCAATTTTTTTTCTCATTGACAACAGTTATTTTTAGTAAGTAATTACTCAAGGAATCTTTGGGCATCAAGATTTAATTTCCTTCTTGCACTGAGTTCAGAGTATTATACTTATTTCCAGGATACAGCAATTCTTTTTTCTTTTCTCAAACAAGTCCCAGAAGAGACTTTTGGTTTTTACTTGGAAAAGCCAAGGATCCACTTCCTGCAATGGAGATAAGTATGTTTTCTAAGGGAAAAAAACTGTGCATACAGTTACATAAATATATGTAATATAAAGGTGAATGAATGCAAATCAATAGGCTATTTGTTGACATTGATGACCAGCTTCAAAAATAATGTCAAAATATTTTCCTGGAAAGCCTGCATGGAATATTTTAAGAATTAGTTTTTACAACTCTCCAGAATTTCAAAATTCAGAATATCCAATTGAAAGTGAGTCATATAATTTATTCATAAATAGTATAATTATTGATGTAATCAAATGTTAAATGTAACAATTATTTGATCCACCTTCAGCTGTTCTACAACATATCCTTGACTATAGAATCTTCCTACTACTAGAAACCTCTGTTACTCAATCTGTCATAGAATCATCATTTCACTGGGAAAATAGTTTTAGAGTAGTTTGTAGATCTTAAAACTAGGACTTGGTGCTTAGTTATTTTAAACTCTGACGGCATGTTATATGCATTGGCCTTACTCAGCCACCCAGTAAATGGCCTAAGAATAAATCAAGAAAAGTATTATGTAAGTCTCTGTAAAAGTTAGAAAAGAGAAATATGTTACTCAATGACTCAACAGCATCCACACTGGGAGGGGTAGAAGGCAGAAGAAAGGGCTTTCAGGCACAGGAGGAAGAGCTGCTGCCAGTGTAATAGATAACAGAAACTTGACTTTGGGGCAGAAATGTAACATGTAAGGGTCTCAGACAAGTGTCTTCCTAGAAGTCTGGATGGGAAACAACAGGTTTTGACTCAACCCTGGTAAAACTGAGTGGCTTTCAATTTGAGGACCACCTGGTTCTAGGAATTTACTATCTTTGGTTGCACTTAACAGCGCGCATTCGGGGGGGTCCTTCTGGATTTATGACTTCTGCTCAAAGAGGAGGTGATATTTGTGCCTAGAAGGGCATTTGTACAGCTTTGAGTTGTGCACCACAAATTGTGGATCAAGAAGCTCTACACTCACTCATTGCTCTAGATGTGGCTGCTTTTGAATTGTATTCAGAAGCTTCAGTTGGTGTAAATACAGCAGTGTAGACAGTAATGGTCATACTTAGTTCTGTGCATACTACACCTCTGCTCTGTGAGCTGCATTGATTATAGGTCCAATTCAAGGCATTGGTAATAACCTATGAAGCCCTGCGTGGCATGCAGACAGCTTATTTGAGAACCATCTCTCCTTAGTGACATCTACTCATCTCATTAAGTCCAGCAGAAGAAGGCTTCTTGCAAGTTCTGTCCACTAAGTGGAATCATCTGGTGAGGACCAGGAGGAGCACCCTTTTTGTTTGCTGCACTTGCCCTGTGGTACATCATTTTCCTTGAGATCAGGCTGGCCCTAAAATTATGGCTTCTGGAAAGACTGAGCTTTCCTTGTGGTTGTACTATATGACTTAATTGTTTATTAGAATTAGAGGAGCATAATCTGAGGTTCGGCTAACCTCAGGTTTTTTCTGAGGTTCTAATCTCAGGTTTTTGCTAGTACAATAAAGTTAAAGGAATTACAGGTTCATAAAAAGGGAGTTAAAAATTAAAAACGTGGATTTTAAAAACTTTCATGTTACAGATACCATATTAAGGATATGGAAGCAATATAAACCAGGCTCTGTATGGAAATATCTTTATTGATTTTAACAAAAGAAACATTTTATAGAAAAGAAACAGTGGGTAAAACGCTTGGTGCATGTGCAAAAAAGCTAGAAGATTTTAGCTACATTTGCATGCATTGATTCAAAGGATTGTTTGGAATAGATAGGATATTATACAAAAAAGAGAGTCAACTTTAGAGAAAGAAGTAAATCTACAACAGTATAACTGCTGTAAAGAAGATCAGAATCCACTTCTTTTAAAAACATTCTTTTCTATATTCTTGTATTTTTCTTTCCTTTTATTCTTTTTTTAATTTCAGCCTTTTCTTTTAACCTTTCCTCTTTTTTCCTTTTTATTCCATTTAATTGAATTAATTTTTTACACTTGTTTTTAAAACTTTCAGTAAAATTATATCAAAAAAAGATTGTGAGATGTAAAATTGTGTTAGAAAGTTCAATATTTGTGATGCTTAAATTACTAAAGGTACCTTGCTGGTTTAAATAGTTCATAGCTTTATCAGTTCAACCCTTACAAAACTTCTTTTAAGTCCAGCTTGACGCTTTCAAGAATCTGTTGCTTAAGATTTGCTATTAAGATCTCTTAATACTTGAGGACTAATTTTTGAAAAGAATGTCCAGAATGTTGCCTTGTTCCCAGGAAGGTCAATGCAGAGTTACAATTTGGACTTCATGGCACAAAATTTATTTTAAGCCAATGAATGAAAAGTGCTTGCCCAAAGCGCTTCTGATCTGTGGTTAATTCAGCACCAAGTCTGTGTGGAATACCACATTAGAAATGCACTATGCAACTGCAAATAAAAATATGGTGATGGTTAGCAAAAGCAAATATCCCCTCCTTTAATTATCTACCTATAGAAAATAAAATAGTTAGCTCATCCATAAAACATGGAAACACAAAACTTTGGTAAAACTATAAAAAATATGGTAGGGAATGAAAACAGCTTTTGGAAGCTCTTTTCCTGTTTACCTAGTACCCTTGCTAGGAGATAACATTTAAACAACACATTTAAAAATAATCAATTCAAACAGCTCAGCCTTTGTTTATTGTCTTTGTAGTTCGTCCCATGTTGCATACTCTGCTGCAATACTCCATCAAATAACTGCTGCTATATCCAATCATTCTAATTTGCAAATTTTACATAGAGGGGTCTACAATGCTTTTTAAACAGAGGGTAGTTCTGGAAGCCTAAGATTGCTAGTTCTTTTGTTCACGCATGCGCGGCACGCTATCCAGTGCACCCAGACTATATATGCCATACATTTTAAAAAAAGAGAGGGATTATATTCCTACCCACTTTTACATTAGCTTCTGCTGTCTCCAGTAATTGTAATAAACAATTTATGCTTTACTGGAATTGTGTGCTCTCCAAGAAAGAAACTCCTTGGAGAAATTTGTGAAAGAGGATTCTCCTACACAACTTGGTTCAGTTTGGATTGAACTATTTTACATTTAGCAAAATTGAAACACTTGCTTAGCTGTGCTTTATAAAAGAGTTATGTCAGAGCCTTGACCTCAATTTTAGAGCTCCCCGAAGTTATTTTGCATCTCTGAGTAGGAGAAGTGATAGCCAGAGATATCATCTGAGCCTTTAGTGAAAAGTGGGCGTTTCGTGTCCATGTAAATAGAAATACAGGACTCAAATCTTTGAAGCATGCAGGTTATGTACTCATTGGTGCTGGTGTTTCTTCTTTTCAGTTTACTGAAGCCTAAGGGAAACAGGAAGATATATTAAATACTATTGATAATTATTGTACAAATTTGCCAATTTTTAGCCATGAGCAGTTACTTTATATTAAGAAAAACAGGTATGTTTTCTAATATTTTTCCCATTTTTCAGCCAAAGTACAATCCAAAGAATTGCAATCAATAAATAAAAATCTAACACAAAAGTTTAAAGGAAGGGAAGGAGTTTTACTGATTTTATTTTTGCTGAATATTATTGTTCCTGATATTGATATTTTTATCTCTGTTTTCTGTCACTCATGCAGTAATATTTTAATGTTTTAAATAAATAAATTAAATTAGGAGAGGGGAAATAACAATTAAATAATCTGAACCAACAATGGGTTCAGCTTATTTATGAAATCCATCAGTTATTAACTGACCAAGTTATTAAATTAGATTATTTAATAAATCTGACCAAGCTATTAAATTATAAGATCAAGCCTTCTTTTTGTTCTCTTTCTGATTGCATTAGCAATGATAGTTTTATCTTTAGGCAGAATAGCTAATTTCATATTTATTGAAATTTACAATCTGGTCAGAAATATCTTCATTTCTGCATTCTTATATGGAAAAATATAAGTCCAAATAAATAATAAATCAGTGGGTCTCAAATCTGAGTTCATATATACATGATTATATGCATATATAATATATTAATAAACAATACCTTAATGTGAATTTTTGAAAAAAAATTGTAAGAATCATTTCTCCATGGGTGTTACACCAATGGACACAATTCTGGCCAAACAACATTATTTTAGTCTTTGCACACAAAATCAACTTGATCAAAAAAGAATCCATGCAGCAGTCCTTCCAGGGAGAGTTGAGGTGGTATAACAATTATATGAGGAAAAAAGGAAACAAAGCCATAGAATGAATAGGTATATTCCCAACCTCTACATTATGTTTGACTCAAGTACTAGAAAAATGCATGGTTAGCTAATAAGTATGCCTCCCTCCTGTTTTGACCATTTGTAATCTTCTAATGCAGCTTCTAAAAAACACTTCTTCTGACTGATGAAAGTAATTTGAACCCCTTGAGAATATTCCATAAATCTGGTATGAAATGATTGTGTTTATAAAGCCACTCTGAGAAACTTCTAATGTAAAAAATGGCCAAGGGCTTCAGTGCAGTGGATAATAAGGTGCTAAATGAGACATTTGTTAAGTGAATTTTTCCTCATTTTTACGACCTTTATTGCCACAATTGTTAAGTGAATCACTGCAGTTGATAAATTAGTAACTTGGCTGCTAAGTGAAGCTGACACATACACCCCCAAATGACTTTGCTTTTCAGAAGGTCGCAAAAGGTGATCATATGATCTTGGGACACAGCAGCCATAAATCATAAATATGAACCAGTTGTCAAGCATCTGAATTTTGATCACATGATCATGGGGATGCTGCAAAGATCATAACTGAAAAATGGTCATAAATTACATTTTCAGTGCCATTGTAACTTTGAACAGTTACTAAATGAACTATTGTAAGTTGAGGACTACTTGTAGTCCTGTTGTTATTACGGATGATGTTACTATTATTTCTTCTAGGTCCTCAGTGCTACGCAGGAGGAATGAACAAAGAACACTGGGAAAGATAGTTTGGTCTAGTGGTGAAGGCATCTAGTTACAAGCCAGGAAATTGTGAGTTCTAGTCCCACTTTAGGCATGAAAGATGGCTAGGTAACTTTGAGCCAGTCACCCTCTCTCAGCCCAATTCACCTCTCAGGTTTCTTATGGGAAAAATAGGGGAAGGAAAGAGTAATAAACATCTTTGCCACCTTGAACTGTTTGCAAAAAATAACAAAAATGGGATAAACAAACAAATAAATAAGGCAATGATGTTTGTTTATTTATTTGCTAAATTTATTTGCTACCTATCTTGCCATGGGGCTACTCTAGACAGCTTACAATAATAAACAAGGAAGAAAATGAAAGGAGAGTATAAACAGAACAGAAGTAAAATAATAGAACAATAAAATAAACAATGAAAAATAACACATTGAGAATACATCAGTTTGATGACCAAAAAGATGGACAGGTGAAGAGCAGAGCACAAAGTGGAGGAGATGGGATCTACCATCAATCCAGCAGCCACCTGTAGCACGAAATTCCCCCATTTAGTCCCAAGGCCAATCAGCAAAGCCAGGGTTTTAAGTTTTTGTGCAGAAATAGGCAGGTAGGGCTATATCTTACCGTAGAATGTAACATGTTCCAAAGGGTGGGTGCTGCCGCAGAGAAAGCTCCTCTTCTGGATGTCAATAGTTAGACCTCTTTGACTGATGTGATCTGAAGTAGGACTTCTCTGCTGGCACAAATTGTATGGGCTTGTGCTAACAGTGCTAACCAGTTCATCAGGTATCCTGGACCTATGCCATTAAGGGCTTTAAAGGCCATAGTCAACACATTGAACTGTACTTGAAAACAGACCAGTAACCAGTGAAGTTTGCAGAGCATGTGATATGGGCCATCCTAGGGACCCCAAACACTGCTCTGGATAGTAAAATAGCTGCACTTTGCACCAGTTGAAGCTTTCAAATGGATTTTAAAGGTAGTCCTATTGCAGTCCCACTGCTGCATATAGCATTAGGCCAGACAAGAGATGATCAGGGCTTGAGTAACAGCATGCAGGGAGTCATGATCCAGGAAATGTCACAACTGGTACACAAACCAATATATATATTGGCCAGGAAGTAAAAGTTATCCTAACTAAAGCAAGTAGACACCTATATTGGGTAGCAACAAAATAAGCTAATGCAGATGGTCACTTTAGTGATAACAGGAAATCGTTTTATACTGCATGGAGAAGGCAATGTTTAACCACTCTTGTGTTTTATCAAGATAACAACATGGATATACAAGATAAAATAATTGACTATATAGTGTAGGATTATGAACAGTCAACATGCTGCTGATAATCTTCCTTTATATTAATGGTGTTTGAATTAAAGGAGCCTCTAGATGCTGATGTTGCTGCTGCATAGAAAAAGTCTGTGGAGATTCTCAGTCATCCAGGTCATAGTTGTCTCAAAGGTGTTTTTCCAAAAGGCAACTGGACTGTTTTTTTCTTTGAGGAAGAACAACAAAATGTTTTGTTTCTCATCCAAGAAACTTCATCAGTTGTAATGGCTGGGAGGATGGAAGGATAGGATTGTCAGTACCTATCCTTCCATTCCCCTCCCCCCATCACAACTGATGAAGTTTCTTGGATGAGAAACAAAATATTTTGTTGTTCTTCCTCAAAGAAAAAAACAGTCCAGTTGCCTTTTGAAAAAGTATCTTTCAGATATGAAGAAAAAGAAAATCTGAAACTTCAAAGACAAAATAATAGCATGAAATTGTTATTTAATAAGCCTGAACCTGAAAAAGTTTGACAGAACATAATCAATCATCATCATCATTATTATTACTGCAATCATTTACAAGAATGGGTAATTTGAAAAATCAGCATGTTCAATAAACAATGAAACACCACCTCTTTCATCTCTTTCCCAACATTGCAGTTAGACTTTGCCCAGATTTCTGTGAAGTTAATTTACATAGTGGTTATCTGGATTTTGAAAGTGTCCTTTTTATCAAAATAAGGACTAGCCATAAACTTTCTCATATTTGACTAAATATTCCATGCCCTGAAATAAAATAGCAAATAACTAGGCTGTTTAGAGTCCATTCTGTGTTACTGAACTGACAAACATTATGCACAAAGAAAATTTAGGAAATATCAGTTGATATGTGTTCACCTGAACTGATTTATTTGTTGTTCAGAGAGACTGCTACAAAGAATTTCCTGAATATGACAAATTGGAGTTGGAATAAATAATAGAGCCTGGAGGATTCAATTGCTCAATTTCTATGCAGCAATTTTTCACATGCATCTATATAATTTTTGTTGAGATTTATATCTCGGTGGGAATCCTATTCTCTAAATCAAGACATGTGATAGCTAGATAAAACTGGATTCGAAAATGAGATTCTATAGAAAACAAACTGTTTTTCATGAAGTCTCTTCTCCCCTTCTAAATTAAGACAGTTGCACTCATATTCATTGCCAGTATTTTCTGCTGAAATAATTTACCAGGCAAATGATAGATCTCAGGCAGCCCAAATGGGTATAAGAAGGAACAGTAGCATTTTTTTTTCAAATCCCTGGTAAAACATGTATAGAGCTTCCCCACTTTTAATATTAATTTGAAATTCATTAACTGAAATAACTACACAGCCTTCCATCTAGAATATTAATTTTACTTATGATATCCTATAAATCCTTCTAAAAACCAGGTTTAAAGTGACAAATGAAATTCAGAGTCATGATGGGCAAATGTGGAACTAGTACAGTACATAATTAGTAATGATTTTCCTCACTGCAAACAGCTAAGCCCAAATAAACTTTCAAAAAGCTTAATCATAGCGTAATTAGAAAGTCAGACATTAAGTTAATGAGAGATTCAGATTAGCAGAGATACGCCGATGATAAATTAACAAAGGTAATTACAAATGGATATTATGCAGTTGATTTTAATGCACAAGGTTTCTTCTCAGGGTGAATAATATTTAATATTTCTATCTACAGACTGTTAGCAGAATGCTGGCTATCATAAAACAAATTAATAAATCAAGCAATATCTGGCCATAATTAAGATAAATAATGCATTGTGTATCACTTGTTTTGGTCTATTGAGTGAAGCACAGGCAGCTAAAATCAAGCATTGAATACAAAGATAGACTTCATTTCAAAGGTCAAATCTTAAAATTTAAATGTATCCTAACATACAATTATTGGATATAAATAGACAAATGCTTAAGGGCCAGATAGAAAATGCATATAGATGATTACGGTATTGCAATGGTATGTGGGGAAGACCTTGGGAGACAGGGCAAAGAGATGCTAACTAGGGAATAGTCACAGCAGTGACTAGTCACAGCAAGGGATACCACAGCAGTGTGCCTTAATGGTAAATCTTAAACAGAGCAGGATAAAATTCTGCTAAACGGAATTTGGCAGCATAATACTGACCCAGAGTCATCCATGTGAGCAAATGGGATTTGTCACAATGACTAAGACAGCTTCTTTCTCTAAAAAAATATGCACCTGCAGTTAATTGCAGTTTGAGAGACTTATTATGGATGTAGGCTTTCCGATGTGACATGTTCTCTCATGAACTAAATGCCATCCTATCTTCTTGTACACATGGTGATTGGGGAGAAACAGGAAACATAGTATGGATGGGCACTGACTTCAGGAACAGTTGAAGAACTGTAAGTAGCATTCTTTTCCTCATGCTCACAACATCTGAGCAAGAGAGAAAATATAAATATAAATCAAGTGGATTGAAATATAAGCAAACAAACAAAAAGTACTCAAAGAAGGCGAAAGATTGCTATTAATGCTGCATGTTTTTTTTTCATTCAGACAAGGCCCTTCTGCAATTTGGCCATACATAAGAAGCAGATGAACAAATGCAATATGAAAATGATTTTAATTTAAAGATAATGTCTCTGGCTAAGGGCACCGGGGATAGAAAAACACCGCTGGATACATCATTTGACTCTAATCCAATGTTTTCAAAAAATACCACTGTCAGCACACTTAATAGACAATTTGCACAAATTAAACAATTTATTTCTTTAAATGTTTTTTTGTAAGGATACAGGTTCTGGCCTAAACTAATAACTGATTCTTATTTTTTTCTGTCTCGTTCTCTGATGTTATGGAAAGGATGCATGTGGTTGCTTGGGATTGAGCAAAGAGTGCTGTGCAGATCTGGGATGGTCTGGGGAGGGGGCATGGGATGGAAAGGATGTGTGCAGGTGTCACATGGGTCAGAGAAGGTGCACAATGGGGTGGCACAGATCAGATAGGGTACGTGTGGGTGTACCAAAAGTGCTGTGGGCCAGGGAAGGCATGTGGAGCAGCAGCACGAGTTGGAGAAGGCACAGATCTGGAGAGCACATGGTGTGTGGCATGGGCTGCGAAGGCTGCATGGGGGTTCATTCATCCCTGTTCTTCCTTTCCGTCTCTTCCTTTCCCTTTCCAGTAGGCAGGTAAGTGGCTGTTGCTGGATAGGGCAGGGAGCAAGGGAATAGTAGACTGGCTGGGAAATTCTCATCGAACCTTGAAAATGGATCATGTGTCCGCAGCAGCAGCACAGCAACAAATAGTAGCACTGAAGCAGTCATGACATCCCCAAATTTCATTTCTTGGAAGTTATGGGTCCTGATTTTGGACATTCCATAAGTTTTGCCAATCGAGACACCTTAGTTCAAAAATTGTTGCCCTGTGATGTACCATTTCATCCAGTTAAATGTCATGACAATGAGAGTTTTAGTAGGATATAGATTGTGTTGTTTATAAAATGTGCGCAGCCAATGGTGCAGACTAGAAAATTCATATAAATAATAAATAATCCATTAGAGCAACAAACATTTCACAATTCCACTGTTAGAAAAAACAAGAAAAAGGGATATATACTCCTCAGAAACGTGCTCAATTTAAAACAAAATCCTTTTTGAGATTTTATGTCAGGGAATAGTACATGCAAGGCAGGGGTGGGTTCTACTTACCTTTACTACCGGTTCGCATCATGCCTGCACGATGCGCAGATCACTTCTGATGACATCCGGGTCAGTGGGCGGAGCCTCCTGCCGATTTTACTACCGGTTCTTGCAAACCAGTCCAAACCGGGGGCAACCCACCACTGATATAAGGAGAGATTGAGATGTCTATACTATATACACTCCACCAGTGGCAAGCATTTTGAGGTCTGAAAAAAAGATACAAATGCAATCCAGCAAAAGAAAACAATTCAAAAAAGAAAGAAAACAAGACACAATTTCTCCTGTTAAATGGACCTATTAGGCTTCTTCATTATTTTTGTGATGGAGATCCTTCTGGGGAGAAATTATGCCATGTCAAAAACAAGCTCATTTATGAAACACACATGCAAACAGAACTGGCTGTGTGTTGGCATGTAAATAGGAAAATTCAATCTTGCAAGTTGCCGTAGGAGGAAACATGGAAATGTATATCAAAAGCAGTCTACGATGACTCAATCAGATTTCCCCTTGCAAATTCACAGAGCAAAGTGCAAGAGTTAAATTGTTCAGGAAGAAGAGAAGTCCTATCAATGTTCTTCTGAGAGGCTGAACTTCAAAGAGTCAGACTGGGGATTTCTTTTTCTTTTTTTCGCTTGAGAAACTTTCACCTTACAAAAGCCACTATATACCGGTAAGTCTTTTACCAAATCTATTTTCAGCCTCCCGTGGTACTGAACATATTTCTTTTATATCAAGCCTTTTTGCAAGAGAAAAGGTGTTGTGTCATTGGTTCCGGTGCATGGAGATTGAAAATATTAATTGCAAATGACGATGCCTCCAGGGGACTCTTGTCAAATAAGAGCGCTATCTCTGTCATGTTTTTAATGACAGGAGTGCTCACCTTGGTTTCCCTTTCTCTTTTCTAGCTCTCATATAATTACAGCACTCCCAGGGAGAAAAAGACACCCACAAACAGGCACCTTTTTATTATTGTTACAAAGAAGGGTTGATGAAAATAGCTTGCTAAGTAGATATGGTTTGCTAAATGCATAAAGGGAGAGGAAGTAAAAACTAGCTCCTAAAAGCTAAGGTCCATTCAAGCGCCAGTAAAATGGCATACTGTTTTCTTAGTCATGCACTTCTGAAAAACCTTTAAAGCTAATTACTATGATGTAGTTTATATGAGGCAACGCCAGAGGAAATTTTTAAAAAGAGGCTTGTAATGTGGCAGCTCTGATTCTCTTGCTAAATAATTGAAAGCAAAAAGGGTCATTAATAAGAAATTGTGCCAAGAAACCACAACAAGGTAAATTCCAAGGTTGCTTAAAACAAAGCACCATTTGAAAGCTTTGCTTAGAATCGGATCCTGCCATATGACGTATTCAGCCACATAAAAGGACTTCAGCATCATGGGGCACCTGGCTACCCAATAGATTTCCGTAATCTAGTGCCCTCAGAACATTGGATTTCACTCACTAAAATTCAAGATAGACTTTTGGAATAAATCATAAATAGAGCTCAATAAAAATAGCAACAAGGCTTCCATATAGCTTAACAGTGTTTAATAATATAAACAAATGTGCGAGTCAAGGCCATTGGCACTTTTTTTTTTTTTTTTGTAAACAAGTTTTATTACAATTTTTCTTAGGCCATTGGCTTTTCTGTTAAGACTTACTGATCACAGTCCTTCAGTACTTTGGGCTGCATTTACCAGGTCTTGCCTGGAAATGCTCTGGATTGAACCTGACATTCTCCATCAAATAGCATTAATGTAGTTGATTTACAATATGTATAGTATACAATTTGTTTAGAGATTTTTGTCTGCATTTCCTAGTAAATATCTTACTGTCCAGCTAACTCTCACTTATACTTTTGGGATTACCATATAAGGAGCTGGATCATCTTTCCTCTCTTTGCTATTTAAGACCACATTTTTGTATCCTTTGAGTCATAAAACATATATATTCCATGAATACTCAAGCAACACTATTATTTCTTGTTCACAAATTCTGAGGTGATGAACAAAGTATAAATCAGTTCTAATAAGATCTAGATTATTGTGCCGAACATTGAAGACTGAAGAATAAATTGACTTATTGAAATTCATTTGATTAAATGGACATAGTGTTAATTTAGCACTTAGCCACAGCCTCACTGATGTTTCCTGTGCTTGGTTTCCCCCTCCTCTCCCCCTCCTCTTTGGAAGAAATATTAGGGCAAAAAACAAAATGGTAAATTCTGGGAGATCATAACTTACAATACTCCCTATAACCGTGATGGTGAACCTATGGCATGTGTTCAAGAGGTGGCACGCAGAGCCTTCTCTGTGGGCACGCATGCCGTTGCCAGCTGCTCTTCCGGGTTCCATTGTGTGCATGCACACCGGCCAGTTAGTTTGGTGTGCATGTGCACCGGCCAGCTAATTTGGTGCACATGTGCTCACCAACCAGCTGCTCTCTTCCGGGTTCCAGCGCATGCATGCACTCTGGCTAGCTGGTCTTTAGGGGTTTCTCAAAGATGGCACCTCTGTGTAGAAAAACATGATCTCCAATGCCTGATGAGCTTCTTCCAAGGGGTGTATCCCTGATTCTAGGGAATGGCATTTGGGGGAAGTAAATTTAGTCTGCTTCTGTTGGTTTACATTATTGTGGTTTATATTTTTCTCCTTTTCCTATTATTTTAAATATCTGTTTCTGCTGAATGCTGCACAGTGCCTTTTAGAGTAGAACAGTATAGAAATATCATAAATGAACAAATAAGCAAACTGTACTTGAGGAAGCAATTACAGAAAAGAACTGGTATTTTAAGAGAACAGAAAAATAAAATACTTCTGTATCTTTTCCTAAACCAAACAGGATGAATGG
This sequence comes from Arizona elegans, assembly GCA_022577455.1. Classification (NCBI taxonomy): domain Eukaryota; kingdom Metazoa; phylum Chordata; class Lepidosauria; order Squamata; family Colubridae; genus Arizona; species Arizona elegans. The sequence continues at coordinate 33,342,724 of JAKOOJ010000009.1, read as the reverse complement.
TCACAGCAAATTTTTAGGCTGAGCAATCTTATTACTTGCTGTAGAAATCCCAGAAGCCAATGGCTGTTATTCAAATTAAATGTCTGTCAGAAGAACAATCCCCACCAATACCCACGCACGCATAAGGTCAGGCCAGAATTATTTACAAATCCTAGTAAATGTCTATGGGAATGTCCAGTGATCAAAGAATGCAATTTATGTATAAACACTGGGGATGAGTTTATGTTGTTGATTTTGGGATATTTAGGAATGTAAAAAATAAAGACATGAGAAATAAAGCTTTCATATTATGCTCTAGAACAAAGATTAATTGATATTAATTGCCAGCATTCTATATTTTTTGCAGATACTAGTGGAGTTAGTATATAATGATAAACTTTGGATAAAAGTTGATACCATAGGATAAAATGAAATGTTATGCATTTTTTTAAAGGAAGCAAACCAACCACAAATCCATTACATCTAAATAATCTCCTTTAAACTCCCAGGGTTTAGAGCATTCATATGGAAGCTTTCTAACTTTGGAACACTGCTGTTTTCCATACCAGCCATCATGTTACTGTGTCCATCCTTGTAGCCAAAAGAACATTGTGTATGTAAAAGAGGCATATATCAGTACAAACTAGAGAAATACCATTTGAATAAATATATTGTAGAACAAAACTTTGTAGAACAAAACTGTAAAACCCCCAAAAGCTTAATGAATGCTTACCCATAGTTGCTCTATTAGCCCATTTGGTCTAATGGTTAAAGCACCAGGCTAGAAAGTTGGAAACTGTGAATTCAATTCCTGCCTTAGCTATGAAACCCAGCTGGGTGTCTTTGGGCCAGTCACTATCTCTTAGCTCAATCCACCTTACAGGGTTGTTCTGGGGAAAAAAGAAGGCGGAACTGTGTTGGACATATTCACTGCCTTTAGTTATTTGTAAAAATAATAAAGGTGGGATAAAAATTAAAAAAAAATTGAAATGAAATAAACTTAAAAAGCAGAGTCAAACCCAATTAGAGCAGGAGTATCAAACTCAATTTCATTGAGGGCGGCTTCAGGGTTGTGTTTGAACTCAGGGGAGTGGGTGTGGCCAGCTCAATGTCACTCATGTTGAGGTCGCCTGTGGCAGCCCAAGCGCTCTGCCAGAGAAAACGGCTCCTGACCTCCGTTTTCACTGGCAGAGGCACCGTGGGCCAGTCCCTCGCTGTTTCCAGTGTGGCCGCATGGGCCAGATCTAAGCACTCTGCAGGCTGGATCTGGCCCCCAGGCCTTAAGTTTGACACCCCTGAATTAGAGTATTCCAAACATTTTGTTGCAAGTCCCACTTGTCTGTCAGAAAACAGGCCTTAAAGTGATTTCCAGGATATGTCCTACTGACCAGTGCATGTGAGGTACTGGCTAGTGTTTCTGCAATTAATTCCTGCTCCAGTTGAAAAATACTTACATTTAAAAACTACCAAAATATTATTTCCATTGTTTTCATATATTCTCATTCAATTTCATGGGAAATAAATTTAATTTTCATTATTTTGTTTTAAAGGAAAAAAATAGAAGGAGAAAAGAGTATTGGGTATGTTTGCCAGCTTCAGTTACTTATAAAAATAATAAAGGAGATAGATAGATACATAGGTAGGTAGGCAGACAAACAAAATACATTCTGATTAAAATCTAAAATAGGAGTAGAGTGGAGTTGTGTACTTATCTTGGTTGTAAGATGATCAAGGATGATCTATGATGGTTCATGAACTGGACCGCGCAAGTGGTGGGCGAGCAGGGAAAACTCCATTTGCTCAAGTGATGGGTGCGCACACTCATTAATTTACCCACTACTTGCGTGGAGCCATCCCCTCTTCCCGCCGCCACCACTGCCGCCACTGCCGCCGCTGCCACTGATCCACAGAGCCAGAAAGGTTGGGTACCACTGATCTATGACATTGTACAATCTTGTGATTCATACTATTATCTTTTTTCCATCTGTCTGCAACTTACCTGATTAAACAATTTTCAATTTAGCCACAAAGGAAAACATCATTAAGAAATTCCTCCGTTTAGCTTTTTCAGATTGTGTTGTATGCTTTCCCAGTAGTAGTATAAAGAGGTGGAGAGTCATGTAACAACAACAAAAATCTACCTTCAGCATAGCCTAACACCAAGCAATTAATTAAATTCAAAGATACAGAAAAGGAAGGGAAAGGAAGGAAAAGTATTAAACTGAGGATGAAGGATTACAACACCATTTCATAGGGAATAGAAATGTTCAGGAAAAGCACTTTTACTTAAAAATCATATAATGTTCTCTAATATTTATAAATTATAGGAGAAATTTGATAATAAATAGAGCACAACAAACTTTCATTTTGGATAAAAATTCTCCAGCGTTTCTGATGCCTACATTATAATAAAACCTAAGGTACATTGGGACTCCAGAATTTTTACAGGAACCTTTTAGGACTTGCTATTTCAGAGCTGTGCAACATTTCAACTGGGTGATTGGATTCAAAACTGATTTAATGGAAATATTGTACTACAATGATCCTACAAAGAATGTTCTTTGTGAGTGCATCAGAACACTCAGATTGCTTCTCTGCTCCTCACTTTGCACAAAAAGCTGACTGAGGCAGATTGGCCTTGACTCAAGGTCTCTTAAGTTCTGAGTATGTAGGCATTGGGCAGTAAAATCTGAAGCACATTTCCTCCTGTATTTCTAGAGCTGGGTTGAACACAGACATCCTGGTTATAAACACCAGGAACCTCTCAACCCATGTCTTGTTGGGTCATTGCTTCAAAGATATTTTCTTATCTAAATGGGGAAACAGAATGGCAATAGACCAAAGCAGTGGGAGCAGGAGCAAGTTCTGACTCCCTGTTGGTTGTGGAGGGAAGTGGCAGGGAGTATTGTAAATCATGATAATGTAACTATGGCTGATCTTGATGGTATGGTGGTGTCAGTACAACTGATCTGAAAATCTTTGAAAATTTCACTCCCACTAATTTTGAAATAAGTCTAATGGGTCCTGGATTTTGAATGCATTCTTTAAGTTAGCTCATTTGAAGAACCTTGATTCAGAATTGTTTCCCTGTCATGCACCATTTTGCCCAATTAAAGGTTACAAAGAGACAAGCAGACAGAAGAGTTCTGGTAGTATATAGAGTGGGCAACTCTTGAAAAAGGAATCTGCCAAAGGAGTTTGAATTGTTTTTGTCCTGTTTGAATATTCCTCTTTCTTTGCACAACTAGATTTAACCTAGATTTCATATAGAACTAGATTTCATATAGAAGCATATGCACAATCATTGAAGCTAAGTTACTTAAACTGTTCAGACTTTGGCTTGACCATATAATTCATAGATGAGCTTAGTTTATTATTACAAGCCTTCTTCTGTCCCAGATTTACCCTTTTACATGATCTTTTTGCTTTATAATAATACAAAAGACTTGTTTTTGACAAAGTTCATGGGAAAACATCTGGCTTCAGAACAGGATCATAGATACACTTGTACTAAACTGTATAACAGTAGTTGTTGCCAGATAAAGAAAGCAACCTACAATGTAGCTTTATAGAATTTGTTCCAGTGTATGTTTATTCATAATCTTGTTTACATTCCAAGAAATTGCATTAGAGGTTTGCCATTTTTTGCACTTCAAAAATACTAAACAAGAAATTGTAAATAAAACAAAGTGGATGATTATATTGACATGTGAAAGTCTGTATAATCAGAAGTCCCATATTTCAATAGATTTATATAAATTCATTATCAGGAGGCATATGTCCAATTTTAGAAGAAAAGTATATTTTAAGACCAGAAAAAGTATGAGTTAGGTAGCTAGAATCAGAGATATGACCAGAAGCCTAGGGCCAGGACATCTTCAGTGGAATTTAGCAGTGTCAAAATGGCAGGCTGATCAAATCCCCTCTTTTTTATGTGAGTATGATGCATGTGATGACCATTAAAAGGGTGCAGGGCATTAATCAGCAAGTTCCACCTGCCACTTTGAAATGGTAGACTCCTGAAAGACGGTCCTACCTAGAGCACAAAACATCTTTCAGCTTGATAATCACACTTACCAACTGAGAAACATGTCTGTTGTGAGTGCAAACTAAAAATATAGGAGCCTAGACAAAATTAAATTGTAAATGTATATTTCATTTAAATTAACAGTTAATATGCTTATTTTTTTCCAGTAGTTAATAATTTATCCCTTCTGTCACATTAAAAAGTACAATTCAGCAACCACTTTTAGAGGAACCAGGGTGTCAGAACTTCTACATAGTGCTTACACATTGTGAAATTCAGCTTTACAAGTTATTCTTGAGATTCAAAATACACCACAGAGCAGGGAATAACATAATAGTTAGGGGAAATTGTTTCATAGCATAAAAACATTTGGTAGGCAAATTTTGATCTTTAAGATTTGCTTAAGGACTTCTAGATTGAGGACACAACATTAATTAAATATTACCCAGCCTCTTCTCCAAATCCTAGAAAATTGTTACATAAAATATTAGTGGTGTCTCCACCCTAGCACAGTCTCTTTTTATGTGTTCATACACCATCTTGCTTTTTACTGATCTGCAGACTTTTTACACGTTGCAGACGTGTGAATTACTATCCAATGCTCCAATAGTGGAAATGGGAAGAGAATTTTCAGAAAATTTACCAGAATTTTCTTTTTTGCATAAAAACAAAATGATTGAGGTTCACATCACATGCTTGGTTAATTTTGATTAGTGGTTAGGTTATGATTCAATTGAGTTAATTCAGTAAACCATGGTTTAGTTATAGCAAGCCCTAGGATGTTGTGCAAATAAACAAATGTGATGTCCTTGGTGCTCTTTGAGCTTTGTTGTTTTCTTGGATACATTTCATTTTATATACTAATGGCTTGCCCTTTCAGTGTTGGAGAGCAGTTGCTTCTAGATTAGGCTGTCATTTATTGTTAGCTTGTTGGTCTGAGTTGGTAGTTCCTCGATTGTTTGTCTAGAATTAATCTTGGTGTTACTCTCTACTCATTTGGGTGTTGATTTCTGGTGAGGAAGTATTTTGATCTTTTTGTTTCCTTTTTGGCTTTTTTGATTGTCTCTTTTGGATGGTATATGGCTGTTACTAATGAAGGAAAATATATGTGTCCCAAGATAATGATGTGAGATCGAATTTGGATCAGTCACCAGGACCAGAGATTTCTGAGCTTTCGGACTAATGCTGGAGTCTATCTTCAGGGAATTTCTCTCTGCTGAAATATGTGCTTTGGGTTATTCTGTGAGTCGTGTTTATGTGGTGCCTGTGTAGATGTTGTTTATTTCTATGTGCCTGTTGATGATACAGTATATCTGAGTGCCAGGCTTCCAGGAACTCTCTAGTGTTTTTTGACTTGGTTGTTTAGGACGCTCACAGTTTCCAGGTTGAAACTATGTTAAGTCTGTCCATGTGTTGTGAAATTAAAGAGTTTCATCATGTCTTCTGACTGCTAATTGGTGTTCATGAATGCATTCTGCTAGTTTTCTGCCTACATAATGGCTGTTACAATCCTTACATTGTATGTTGTAGATGACTCCTTTTTTTTTTTCTCTTCTAGGGCTGCTAATCCATTACTGGAGCCTAATATTAAATTTCATGAGATACATAATATAGCTCCAGAAGAATCTAAAAATACCCAAATGAATCAAAATATGCAACCTGAATATGGAATACACCCAGATGAAAATACTGATTTAAAATGCTGCATCTCTGCATGAACTTTTATCTATAATCCCAGTTTTGAAACAGGCATGTTATGATTATAAGCAGCAACCTCCCACCCAAATTCTTTTTCTGGTTTTGTTTTTTTTAATGATAATGATGATGATAGTAATGATGATGATTAACATTATCATCATTAATATTTCTTGACTGGCATCTGTGGGGGGACAATTTTGTATTCTATTTCATAAATAGAACATTGACTAGCTGATTCCAGCCTTAGTTCACATATTTAGTTTAGTTTAGTTTAGTTAGTTTAGTTTATTTGATTTGTATACCGCCCTACTCCCGAAGGACTCAGGGCGGTGAACAGCCAAGCAATAAAATACATAAATATACAAAATTTACAACCAAATAAAATCAAATTAAATCATTTTGGCCCAGACAGATTAAAACACCCCAATAATTTAAAAACAGATTAAAATTTACATATTAAAAGAGGGAGGAGATTAGGCCAAGCCCGCTTGATGGAATAAAAAGGTCTTCACAGCGCGGCGGAAGGTGCGCAGATCCGGAATCCTCCGTATCTCTGGGGGGAGCTCATTCCAGATGGTAGGTGCCCCCACAGAGAAGGCTCTCCCCTTAGGGGTCGCCAGCCGACACTGTTTGGCTGACGGCACCCGGAGGAGTCCCTCTCTATGAGAGCATACTGGCCGGTGGGAGGCTATTGGTGGTAGTAGGCGGTCCCGTAGATAACCAGGTCCTAAGCCATGGAGTGCTTTGAAGGTGGTAACCAAAACCTTGAAGCGCACCCGGAAGACCACCAGGAGCCAGTGCAGCTCGCGCAGGAGAGGTGTCACATGGGAGCGCCATGACGCTCCCATTACCACCCGCGTGGCCGCACTCTGCGCCAGTTGGAGCCTCCGGGTGCTCCTCAAGGGGAGCCCCATGTAGAGAGCATTACAATAGTCCAGGCGGGAGGTGACGAGGGCATGAGTGACCGTGCGTAATGAGTCCCAATCCAGAAAGGGACGCAACTGGCGAATCAGGCGAACTTGATAAAAAATCCTCCCAGTCACGGCCATCAGGTGCTCTTCTAGAGACAGCCGTGAATCCAGGAGGACGCCCAAGTTGCGAACCCTCTCCGTGGGGGCCAATGATTCGCCCCCAATAGTCAGTGATGGCGTCAACTGACTATATCGGGACGTCGGAAACCACAGCCACTCGGTCTTTGATGGGTTGAGCCTGAGCCTGTTCCTCCCCATCCAGATCCGTACGGCCTCTAGGCACCGGGACATCACTTCAAGGGCATCGTTGGGGTGATCCGGGGTGGAGATGTCCATCTGGGTGTCGTCAGCATACTGATGGTACTCCACCCCGAAACCACGGATGATCTCGCCCAGCGGCTTCACATAAATGTTGAACAGGAGAGGCGAGAGGACCGACCCCTGTGGCACCCCACATATGAGGGGCCTCGGGGTCGACCTCTGTCCCCCTGTCAACACAGACTGCGACCGGTCAGAGAGAAAGGAGGAGAACCACCGCAACACAGTGCCTCCCACCCCTAACTCTTCTAACCGGTGCAGCATGATACCATGGTCGATGGTATCAAAAGCTGCTGAGAGATCTAACAGGACCAGGACAGAGGAGCACCCCCTGTCCCGAGCCCTCCAGAGATCATCAACCAACGCGACCAATGCTGTTTCTGTGCTGTACCCGGGCCTGAAGCCTGACTGGAACGGATCCAGATACGTCGTTTCATCCAGGTGCTGGGGGAGCTGTTACGCGACCACACTCTCAACAACCTTCACCACAAAACGAACGTTGGAGACTGGACGATAATTTACCAACATTGCCGGGTCCAGGGAAGGCTTCTTGAGGAGAGGCCTCACCACCGCCTCTTTCAAGGCGGTAGGAAAGACACCCTCACCCAATGAAGCATTTATAATCCCCTGGAACCAGCCTCATGTCACCTCCCGAGAAGCCAGCACTAACCAGGAGGGACACGGGTCCAATAAACAAGTGGTCGTGTTCAGTCTACCCAGAATCCTGTCCACGTCCTCAGGGGTCACAGGATCAAACTCATCCCAGATAACATTCTCAAGACTTGCCCCAGTCCCTCCCCCGAGACTACCCAGTCAGAGTCCAGATCTTCCCGAATCTGAGTGATTTTGTCATACAGATATTGAACAAAATCCTCGGCTCTACCCTCCAAGGGGTCCTCCCACGCTTCCTGGTGGAGCAGGGAGCGGGTCACCCTAAACAGGGCGGCCGGGCGATTATCTGATGACGCAATAAGAGCAGCAAAATAACTACATTTCGTTGCTTTTATCGCCACTAGGTAATTCCTAATATGAGATCTTACCAGTGTCCAGTCAGATTCAGAAAGACTGGCCCTCCAACTGCTCTCTAGGCGTTTTTTCCGGCGCTTCAACTCCCTCAGCTCCTCAGTAAACCAAGGAGCTAAATGAGATCGGCGCCGGGTCAGAGGCCGCAAAGGCACGACCCTGTCCAGAGCTCCAGCGGCTGCCCTATCCCAGGCGGCCACTAGGTCTCCAGTCGAGGCGTGTGCCAGAGCCTCAGGGAGTGGCCCAAGCTCCATCTGGAACCTATCAGGTTCCATCAGGTGCCTGGGGCGGAACCATCTTACCGGCTCCGCCTCCCTGCGGCAGGGTGTAGCGGTTCGAAGGTCGAGACGAAGGAGAGAGTGATCAGACCATGACAAGGGCTCGGTGACTATATCCCCTATCTCGAGATCACTCAACCACTGTCCAGAAACAAAAACCAGATCCAGCGTGTTTCCCCCTGTGTGGGTAGGGCCATGAATTAACTGGGTCAGGTCCATAGCTGTCATGGAAGCCATGAACTCCCGAGCCACCTCAGACGCCTCGCCCACGGACAGTAGGTTGAAATCCCCCATGACCATAAGCTTGGGGATATCAACCACCACCGCGGCAATGACGTTGAGTAGCTCGGGCAGGGCTGCTGCCACGTGGCAGGGAGCCAGGTACGTGATCAGCAAACCCATCTGAACCCCGTGGCCCCATTTCACAAGGAGGGATTCACAGCCGGTCATCTGAGGGACAGTGGCCTCCCTCAGTTTCAGACCTTCCTTAATGATAACCGCTACCCCCCCTCCCCTCCCCTGTGACCTCGGCTGATGGAAAGCAAGGAAACTTGGAGACCTATTTATTTAACTGTTCATGTGGATTTATACCTATTTAAAAATTATCAATCTTTTTAATAGATTCAGAGTAAGGTTTTAAAAATTTATATATTTTAATCAGGGATAGGTTCTACTTACCTTTACTATTGGTTCACAATGGGAGTGCACACATGCGCAGATCGTCAATTATGATGTCCAGGCTGGTGGGTGGAGCCTCCTGCCACTTTTACTACCAGTTCGCAAGAACCGGACAGAACCGGGAGCAACCCACCACTGATTTTAATGGTGGTTTTTGTTAATCTTCTCTCAGATGGGCTCAATTCCTATACTTTCATGGATATATTCATATATTTGTTTTGCAAAAATATGGAAGTGGTTTGTCATTGCCTTCTTCTTTTGGTATGCTTTTTCTCCCCTATTTTATCTGAGAGTCATGTTAGAATCTGAATTGTAACTAAAATAAACAAAATTAGCATTATTTAGTTAGATTTTAAGCCTACTCTTACACCAGGAATCATTGTGGTTTATAGCCAGATTGCCTTTCATTATCTCTGTAGCAACAATGCTATGAAGTTGATTGAACTGAGAGAAAGAAACTGACCCTGAGTCATGAATGCTTCCATGGCTTTGGGATTCTTTCAATTGTAACTCTAATCTTAATATAACATTTTAAGAATAATATATTATCTTTCTGAAGTATAAAAGTCTTATACTAATAGTTCATAAAAGATATTGATAAAATATTGTTCTTTCATCTGTGATCCTTATGATTTAATTTGTTGAGTGAAGATTGAGATCGACCTTGGTCAATTTATGGTGGATGAATTATAATATAGAACTTGGTTCAGATGGCCTAAATTCATCAACCTTTGATTCACCATTAGGGTGGCACATAACATTCCATGGGTGGTCCTTGAAAGAAAAACATTGCTGAGAACTGACTTAACACCAATACTGTATGCAACCTCTCACTATTGAGAGATTGTTGTCTGCAAGAAACTAAGCAAGCTCAGAGAGCACCAAGGACCCCACATTTCAACCCTGAGCTACAAATATTCTCCTTCATTGGACCATCTTGTTTCTCAGATTAAAAAGTCATTTTCATTTTATAAGGAATCTTGAAGGATTTCGTAACATATAAATTCATTAAATAACAAAATATTTTTCTGGAACTCATGCAAATTCAATGGTTTTCTATTTAAGAGTCAGTAAAAATACTTATATGCCTCATAGAGCAGCCATTAGTTCTTTATTACAAATTGTAGGCCCTTTGATTAGAAATTCCATTTGTAAAAAGTAAATGATTTATTAAGTCAGAAAGTGACAAAATGGACTTAATTAAATATGTAAAATGATAAAAAAATCCCTTTCATAGCTTCTTCTGAATAAATAACAGTCATGAAACTTATATTGCTGAAGAATAATTGATTTTCAAGTAGCTTACACAAAATACATGAATAGAAACCAATGTAGTGAACATAATTAATTTTGGATAGTCAAAAAGCTATCACTTGATAGTATTAACATTTAGTAGGACTTAAATTTTAAGATGATTTTGTACATTTAGTGGTCCAACTTCTGCTGTCTTTAGTTCTGTGTCATATGCTACACATTGACATATGAATCCAGCCAGTTATGGCTAATTCAACAAACAATAGGTAAACATATCCAAGTTATTGTGATGCATAAATTCAGGCAATAACAATTAATAGATGCCAGTTCTAATATAGATTATAAAAACCAATATTTGTGAATATGTATAAATATCCAGCTTCAAACTGTATTCACTTATGTTTCCTTTGAGGAACATCTGCTTATAGAATAGACAGATTGATTTTGATATTTTGATATTGATAATATTTTGTGCTGCAGGGTTTGTTTAACTATGGTTTCCTTAATAAACCACAGTAATTATATATGGTTTTTAAAACACAAACAAGTGATGGGCTGTCTGCTAAAATAAAGAATAGAATAGAATTCTTTTTTGGCCAAGTGTGATTGGACACACAAGAAATTTGTCTTGGTGCATATGCTCTCAGTGTACATAAAAGAAAAGATACATCCGTCAAGAATCATAAGATATAACACTTAATGATAGGGTACAAATAAGCAATCAAATCATATTAGGAAACCGTCAATATAAATCGTAAGGATACAAGCAACAAGGGTTACAGTCATACAGTCATAAGTGGGAGGAGATGGGTGATAGGAATTATAAGAAGATTAATAGTAGTCCAGACTTAGTGAATAGTTGACAGTGTTGAGGGAATTATTTGTTTAGCAGAGTGATGGCGTTCAGGAAAAAAATGTTCTTGTGTGCAGTGCTCTATAGCGTCGTTTTGAAAGTAAATCAGGAAGCCTGTAATTGTGGAGTGTGTCTGGCAAGAACAAAGGATGCTTGTCAACAGGAAATATGCATGTGTAAATCTTGTAACAATTCTGGGTAGTTAGAAAGCTGATAAAAGTAACAAGAGTTAGACAACTTGCAGACTTCAGCTAAAGGTTAGGAATAGAGATGGCCTGCAGCCAATAAAATGTGTATTAGATAAGTTCTAGGGCATTCATTAGCCAAGACTTAGGAATAGGGACAGCTAGACACCAATAGAACAAATTGTAGAATTATTACTAAAATGTTTATTAGATGATATTTTTTATTATCTCGCCTTGTCCCGGCTTCTCCTTTAGTGAAAATGTATAAAGCTTACTTAATTCTTTGTTCTTGGTTCTTGGTATTTTGGCCAGGAGCCCTTTTCCTTGTAGTACCCCAATAAAAACAATCAGAAAACCTGCACCTCATGTCTGGCGTCCATCATTGGTTTTGGCACCAGGCTCAGACCCAATTGGGGACAACACAAGTGTGTTCTAAAAACCAACAAGTGCCCTAGTATGGTAAAAATCATATTATGGCACTTGATATAAATATACTCTATGGTCAGAAAGAATAATTAAATCCAAGTAACAATGTTAAATGAACCCTATTAATTTTTTTAATTCCAGTATTAAAATTCCAGTGCCAAGGTAAATGTTTCTGTCACTGAACAAGTAGCTTATTAAATAAAAGAGTCTGTTCTGGGTAGGTTTTATCTGAGATAGGGGAAATAGATTCCATAAAGGATCCTTACTTTAAACTGTAAAACATTTTTAAAAGCATTCTTCCTATTTCCTATTGAAAATTTGTGCTAATAGAGCTATTATATCAGTGCTGCAAAACTAAAATGTCCATTAGGTGGAGATAGTTTACTGTCCCTCTTTGCATATATCTACTAGAATGATTAGTTATTTTAAACCAGAACTGCTAGCTTTAGTGTGGGAGCAGGGCTTGGCTTTATTTTGTCTGCAATTACACACTGCTCTTATTTAAGATATTGTTATGACCAAGTGATGGTAATTCCCTGGATATCCACACAGAGTCTTTAGGGTACAATGTATACTGAAGAACATCATCCTAAGATCTGTTATTTTGTATTGATTTCTTCCCCCTGCAGCTTTCTTCTCAAGAGAGAAAAATGTTATATATAGAAATAGATTTCCTTTTTTAGTTATTTTATCAGAGAGCTTTTATTACACTACATATTTCAAGCTTGGAACAGTAATTTCTAAGAGATTTCTCTATGATTAATTAGCCTCCTGTGATTTAAAATACACTGCTCAAGATATATCACAGAATTCTTTGCAGGAAGAAATTGATTAGATTTCTAGACTATAGCCATTTTCCCACTGGTGACTTATAGCAATTTCTAGTGATGCTCAACAACTATTAAGGTCATGTAAAACCTGTTCTCATAATAGTTATACCAACCATCTACTATTCAATGACATTGGAAGATGCTGCAAGTCTCTCCCAGAAAAATGTCCTATGATAGCACTACATTATAGACATTGTAGTGAATGGAACTTTTTATCATTCAGCTTATGCTTTTTATACATCAAACTTTTCATTGAACAAACCTCGCTGTTTGCAGTCTAATTTTTCTACAAATCAGAATATTCCAATGAAATAGAATTGTAACTATAGAAAAGAGAAGGTGAAAAGCATTTTAACACCAGGCTTTATTGCCACGATCTGGATTCTTGCAGATTCTGGATTCTCTTCAACTATTTTGGCAGAAAGAGCAGACAGTTAAAATATTCTGGGATTCCTTGGACCTGTAGTTATCACATCTCCTTCATAAATGCACAAATATCAAAAAGGAAAAAAAATGAGAAGGTGGAGAAGGTAGGGAATGGTCAAAAGCCCACTCAACTAATATGAGATATTTCATTTATTACTGAGCTAGCTTTGGTTTTGCTCAAAATAATTTATTAATAATTATTTTTCTGGACTTCCGGTTTGCTGCTTGTCCCCGCCGGACGCTCCTTCGGGATCGTCGAACCCACTGCCTGTAAGAGCCGCCTTTATAGCGGAATGGCGGCTCGAAAAAACTCCGTTTCCATTAGGAAACAGAGATAGAGCCGGCTGGGGTAGGTAGAGTCCTCTGCCTAATCCCAAAAGTTTTTTATTTACTTTTGGGACGGAGCAGAAGAGACTCCCCGTATCCCCAGCCGATGCTCCGGGCTCTGGGAGATCTCTGCTGTATGCAGAGCTAGGTGGCAAAAGCAAGCCTAATTTAATAAATCTGTTAAATTAATTAAAGAAGACGTGAGCTGGACCTCTGATCCTGAAGTGCAAGTATTTTTCTTATTTTAGAAAAGTTACTGAAGTTGTTTAAGAAGTGAAAGGAAAAAAGATTTTTAAAATGGCGACAGCTGCAGCTTGAAGAGAGGCTGAAAGGGAAAGTCCTTCCGTTTTCTATTACAAAGTAGCAGAATGAATACTTCTGGTTGTAATTGAAGGCAAAACCTCACTCTCACTCTTGTTTTTTTTCTTTTCTTTTTCCTGGGGATCTGATATTGATCTTGGTTGGAAACAAGCTTTTTTTTCCTCTTTTCCAGTAAATCTTGTCTGTGTGGAAAATGGCACTGAGACTTATACAGTTAGACAAACAGGCAGTGGGGGGGGGATTCCCCCATTAACAAATTACATGAACAAGTTCTAACTCTTCAGTCTCAGAAACCTGACTTTAATATAATAGAATTTCTCCTTGAAGAGATTGTAAGAAGGGATGAGATTGTGAACCAGCAACTTGAAAAATTTAAGCAGGAAATTAAAGAAATTGGTGAATTGGTGAAATCAAAGTTTGATTTTTTGGATCAAAAGATTTTAAAAACAGCTAACGGTTTATCAGACTTTCTGATTCAGTTGGATGCAAATACTAAACTATTAGAGTCTAAAATGAAAGAAACTGAGGAGAATTTGGATGACAAGATCCAAAAAATTAAAAAGGATTTGGTAAACACTCAGGATAATAGTTCAGAAGACAAACCTAAAATGGAGGTTGATCAAAAGACTGGTAATGAAGAAAATGTACAACAGAGGATTGAAAGAGAAGTTTTAATGATCCAATATAATTTTACAGAATATGCAATTAGACTGAGAGGTCTGCAGGAAAATAACAGAGATGATTTAAGGAAAGTATCTTCTGAAATTCTGGCTGGGATTTTAAAGGTTCAACCTGATGAAGTGTTTTGCAGGATTGACAGAATTTATAGAATAAACTCCTGGTTGGCAAAGCAAAGGCAATTGCCTAGAGATGTGGTGATTTATTTTACAGATAAAGAAATTAGGAATAATATTGTGCAGAACTCTTTTAATTCTACCTTGCAATTTCATGGAAGAAAGATTTGGATTTTTAAGGAGCTCCCGCCTAAGATGTTAATGGAGAGGAAGAAATTTGGTTTTCTAGTGACTGAGTTAAAAAAAAGAAATATCCTATTTAGGTGGGATGTCCCAGTTGGTTTAATATTGAGATACCAAGGAGTAAGATACCAACTGAACACTGTTGAAAAAGCAGAAGAATTTTATCAAAAAATTTTAAAAATGAATTTAACATCTTTAGGCACAATACAGGACAAGCAAAAGGAGTTGGAAACAAAGGGAAAATATCAAATTACAGAGGCTGTGGTAGATAAATTGTCTTCGGACTCCCTGGATACCCCAGCTGGACTGTCTATAAATATGAGAGCAGTGTCATCCGACCCCAATGTGATGAATCATCAAGTTACAGACAAGTGCGTAAACCAACCAGTTGATATACAAGTGATGGAAAAGAAATACGAGATAACAAAACAAAACCAACAAGATCAACTTATAAAGCAGAATGAAAATCGATCAGCTGATACACAATTTGTAGGAAGGAAACCAGGATGGAAATTCAACCCGCAAAAGAAAAGGAAAAGAAATAGATCTCATAGAAATAGTAGTTTCTAAACCAAGCAACAGTGAAGCCAGGGACTTTAAAAAATGAATGAATATGTGAAAAGATAGTGGAGGCAAACTATTGTTTAATATTATCTTGAGGATAGTGGCAGATCTCTGCAATGCCGTGATTTTGGGATGTGAAAAGAGCCTTACATTGTTGGATTTTAATTATCTACTTTGGATTTCTTTTACTGGTAAATATATTATAACTATTTCGAGTTACAAGGCAAGAGAGTCACGCTGGGGCATGCAGAAGATCTGGATGTTACCCATTAGGATGATGGGAATTAATAATCCTGATGAAAACCACAATTACAACTATATGGATATAATTATAATGTCACTCGGGTGGTTGTTTTTACTTTTATATATATATGAGGATATCTACTACTGATGGGGGCAGAAGATGATTGAAGATCTTGAACAAACTGTTGCACCAGCATGTTATTTTACCCTATTATGGATGATGGATTTAACAATCCAGTGGAAAGACATCAAAGAAGATATTATATGGATTATAAATTTAAAGTTATTGTCTTTTTTCTTTTTTTAAAATGGAATGCATATATAGACATATGTATATTTTAGTAGAGTGGGCAGTGGATTATATTTAGAATTGTATTGTATGGTAATTTTGCAGGAAATTGGGTTGAAATAGGTTAGTTTACTGATTGATTAGTTTAAGAAAAAGGATTTTTAAGTCATATATTTAGGGGAGTGGAGGAATTGGATAGAACTGAATAAATGTTAAATTTGGATGTAGGGAGAAGGCTGCTTTGAAATGTTATATTAATATATATAAAAGATTAAATGTTATGTTGTTGTAATAATATACTATAAGTTTGGGGGAGGAGAAAAAGGGCAGATTATTGCGAAAATGGGAGTTATAAGAATATTATGCTAAGGGTCAGTATTTTGAGGAGGGAGTAAGGGTATGGTAAAATATTATGTAATTAGTTATGAATTAGCTTATTGTTGTGAAGAAGTCACAGGGAGGGATGGGTGGTGAGGGGGGGTTAGGGAAGAGGGGGGGGAAAGGGGGAAAAACTTGTATTTGAAAACTTTTTCAATAAAAAAAATAATAATTATTATTATTTTTCTGCCAGGCAATGGCAGAACTCAATTAAGAATGGCAAAATATGGTACTTTTTGTAGTATTTCCATATTTGAAGCTTACCTGGTTGGTCATGAAAAAGTTATGATTTTCAGATTCAATTATGGACTGACTATTGAAAGGATGACTTTCTAAATCTCCTATTGTCAAGTTACTTTTCAATCAAATCCAGAAAATCTGCTAGCTAACACATTGAAATCACAAAACATAAACTGAAACTATATATAAACTATATATTTATTTGAACCTGTAGTGCACGGGTGTCAAACTTTATTTCATTGAGGGCCGCATTAGGGTTGTCTTTGACCTTGGGCTGCTGGGGTGGGTGTGGCCAGGGTGGGCATGGCCAGCTCGACATCACTTGTGTTGGGGGTGCCTGTAGAGGCCCAAGCACTCTGCCAGTGAAAACGGGCTCCCATGCTGTTTTTGGCTCCAGTGGCATCCTCCAACCTTCTGCCAGCGAAAACGGAGCTCAGGAGGGCCGCACGCAGTTCTCCAGAACTCCGTTTTCTCTGGCAGAGGCACCACGGGCTGGTACTTTTTTGTTTCCAAGGTGACCCCATGGGCCATATCTAAGCACCCCGCGGACTGGATCTGGCCCCCAGGCTTTGACACCTCTGCTGTAGTGGATAGTGAAAAAAATCATGCCAAAATGTTCAGATATGCAAGAATAAAGGAAAATGTGAATCTGAATTGCCAATCAAATCTAAACTTGTACACACAGAAAATGGATGGGACCATCAGAGCCTTGAAAGTTAGAAGCACCTATTTCAGGTGAAACAGCCTTGTTATTAAGGCTCACCAGTTTCAGGTAGGCCTTAATAACAAGACATAAACATTCCATTTTGCCTTTGTTCCTCTTCATTGAACTGGTTCATAACCAATTCCCAGGGATCTGGAAAGCAGAGATCTTAGAACTATATAGCAATCTAATGAGCAGTTCAGCTTCATGTTGTTTAAGATTTTTGATCATCTGCAATTTGGGGAAATGTTCTTTGTTTTACTTTCTTCTTCTGAGTTTTATTTTCTTCTACTCTTGTTGAGTTTGAGCATGTCTAACTGGAGAGCAGGTGGCTGAGAGAAATATCTTCAATTAATTTTTCTATTCTCCATTTTGTTTTTCTTTCTCCTATTGTCTTCCAGTCTCGAAGCAGTTCCTTAATGTAGACATACATAATACTATAAAAGACTTTCATTAACTCAGCACTCTCATTCTGATGAAAACTTTGCCAATTACCTCCACTCAAAAAAAAAAAAAAAAAAAAAAAAAGGAAAGGTAGCAAGTTAGCACCTATCCCTCCTGGAAGAATTTAATATTTTAGGAAATATTAAAAAGGCAGAATATTATATTCTCCTAAAAGAGAAATAAAAATCTTAAGGGAGACGGAAACTCAGAACTTCAGCTCCCTGTCCCCAGCAGATATTTGGTGCTCATTGAGAAAGACTGGGCCAGCCTATCTACAAAACAAAAGACCTTCAGCTACAGGGTGATGGGATTAAGACATGACCGTCCAGGACATAATAGGATTATCTAGCAGCAGGGCTCATTGCATTGTGAATGGGGGACATTGCATCACCCTCCAGGCTTCAACCAAACTTGATTCTGACAAACTGACCCCACTTGGCCCCATGGGAGTCTGACTACAGCCAACAGAATACATTTCTTGCACAGGAACAGGAAGCTCAAGGGCAAGGCCTAAGTGGGGGTATAAATAACCCTTACTCTCCTTTCCATGTGGTCAGCTGCCCGGACCTCAAACCCATGTGGTCCTGTTCATCAATAAACCATTTTTCCAATCAGTCTCCATGTTTCCAGTGTCTTTCTCCCTGCTTGGAATTGAACCAGATGGATTTTTCTTCCAACAGAAGGAAGGAAGGAAGGAAGGAAGGAAGGAAGGAAGGAAGGAAGGAAGGAAGGAAGGACGGCAGGCAGGCAGACAGGCAAGCAAGGCTGGAAGTTTTGACTAATGTGAATGATGGCACCATATTGAATAAGCTTGACGAGGGAGGGAAAGGTGTGGGTGGAGGATCTAGAGCAGGGGTTCCCAACGTGGGGCCCACGCTCCACAGGGGGGCAATTTGATTTTTAATGGGGACAATTTGAACCTTGTTTAAACCATGTTAATGGCCTTTTAGGCTTCCTCCGCATGAGTAGAGTTCACTTTTTGAGTAAAGTAAGAATTATATGTCACCATGGGGAAGGGGAGCATCAGGATTTTAGAGCTGCTTAGGCAGGGCATGGCAAAAAAAAGGTTGGGAACCACTGATCTAAAGGCCTTTTGGGAGAATCAGGACGCCCAATCTGCCATTTCTCCAACTGTGTGTGTATGTGTGCAAAGTTGATATCAAATCGTATGAATGATTAATATCCCAATTGGATGGATAGATAGATCAGTAATTTTATTAAAATAATAAATTGAAGAAGTGAAAGAAATGTCAGAGAAAAAAGGGTGATAAATCATTTTAACAGTAAACTGTTACAATTCTATATGTATTTAGCTAATGCAAACAATGTACAATGTATTTATGTATATACTTTTAATACACATAACTATTGTTTTGTAAAAAGCATAAACTATTGTTTATAAACTATTGTTTATAAAAAAGCAACATAAACAAACATTTCTAACACATGAATGCCAATGACAGCGAATATGCATTAATGTTAAAGATTTATCTGATAATTTTCAGTAAAAAAATCAGTGCAACTGAATAAGCCATGGATTGCAATGTACAATTAATCATAAACCTAGCTACTTTTTCCATTTGCATGTAAATGGTTCTTAAATGTACTGATTCCTTAATCTAGTGGTTAGTGTACAGTAATAGTTTTCTAATTGCAGAAGAATTAGCAGTTGTCAAGTTTTCTTTCAAGAGGGTGATGGGAGAAGCAAGATTCCAGCAGCTTCTTCCCAACATAATGAATGGGCCATTTCCCTTGTCATTAATTTCTTTCCTGGAAGGCTGTAGATGCAATTTTTCACAGGTCCTTTGTTTCCTGGCCAGTGGCAGAGGCCAGAATGTGCTTCCCTTCAATTCAGTTCTGCCAGAACAATGTTTCTTAGCAATTTCCCTATTGCCCACTTATGACCATTATAAACTGACAGACTCATATCCGGAAGATGTGTTTACTTAGCCAAAGCCAAAGATCATTTCTATAAATACATTACATAGGGCTGTCAAATGTATTGTGGTCAGCCTCTCTCTAACTTTAGAGGAAATCCATGAGCCTAGATTGCTATGAAAAGACAACAAAAACTGTTAGGGAAAGCACTGAAAAGTATTAGGAAATCAATGGATAAAATATAGACATTGCACTAGTGATGAGAAAGAATTTGGAACAGAGAGGGAAAACAGCATTAAAAACAAAAGCTGTAGTGTTGCAGAACAATAGAACAAAAGTGAGCTTATTTATTTTATTTCATCAACTTAGATAGCTGCCCATCTCACATTCATGTCTCTGGGCAGTCTAAAATTAAAACCAAAAAAATGAAACAGCCATACAAATACCACAAATATTAAAAACAACCAATTAAAGGCATGTAATGTAATCAGAAGGAGAGCATAGCTGTTCAAGAGGTGTACAGTAGTCCTCGACTTATAACCACAATTGAACCCAAAATTTCTTGTGCTGAGTTTTGTTAATTGAGTTTTGCCTCATTTCATGACCTTTTTTTGCCAAAGTTGTTAAATAAATCATTGTAGTTGTTAAATTAATAATACAGTTGTTAAATGAATCTGGCTTCCCCACTGACTTTGCTAATCAGAAAGTTGCAAAAAAGTGATCACATGTCCCCAGGACACTACAACCGTCATAAATATGAGACAGTTGCCAACTGTCTGAATTTTGATCACATGACCTTGGGGATGCTGCAGCAGTCTTAAGTGTGAAAAACAATAAGTCACTTTTTTCAGTGCCGTTCTAACTTTGAATGGTCACTAAATGAACTGTTGTAAGTCAAAGACTACCTGTTCAGCCATTTAATGGGCTCCATACCATTGTGGGCTTATTCAAGTCCACATTTTTAACCAGGTATGAGCTAACCTAAATTGCAGTTATGGATTCCCCACTGGGTGGATCTAAATCAATGTCTCAACTGCTGCAACCATCACTCTCTTTGCCAAATCCTTCTGTATCCCAGATGTTGCTACCGGAGGATATCCAGCAAGGGGAATCACTGGCACATAAGTTTCCACAAGACCAGCATACTCTTAGTAGCCTCTTACAGAGCAAACTGAAGAGCTGATTGGGAAGAAATTTAAATGGGGAAGAAGTCGCAGGAGAAAGACATTACCATTTACAATTCTTTCCTTTATACATTGCACACCTCCTCCTCCTCCTTCCAAATCTCAGGATGGAAGGAAGGGATATTTAAATCTTTACTGTTGTTCCCTAAGATAACCAATATCAGTGTCATGTCCGTCTGTGTAACTGTGCATTTATCTACATGTGTATGAGATGAGTAAATGAATGTGAAGGCTAGAGTATGGGTGACCAACTCAGCTCTTGGCTTTTTTCCCCCTTCACCTTGTCCCATTAACTATAAGTAATGAGTTTCAATCCACAGGAAAACAGGCAATCACAAAATAAAATCCTTGGGCTTCTCTCCAGGACTTCTATTCAGCATGGGGTACAGTCAGGCCAAAGCTCTTATTAAACAGTATGTAAGCAGACACAGAGTGCTAATTGGATTTAGCTAGGATCCCAATCTCTATCACTAGAAAATCCAACAGGTACTTTGCCTTCCCTATGGCATACTTAATTAAATTTGAAGTTCCCAAATGCTGGAGGGCCTTTATCTCATATCATGCCCTCCCCTCAGCTGGCCTTGAAGTTTAATACAGGAAGATTGCTTACCCAGAGAGAAAATAAGCTTGTGATTCTGTACAAACAGAAACAACAGAGCACATGCTTCTCCAGTTCCTGTATTATAGATGTACTAGCTTTATCTTACCATTTGTTGTTGTTAGTCAGGAAGTCGTGTCTGACCCATCGCGACCCCATGCACAATGTTCCTCCAGGCCTTCCTGTCCTCTACCATCCTCTGGAGTCCATTTAAGCTCACGCCTACTGCTTCAGTGACTCCATCCAGCCACCTCATTTTCTGTCGGCCCCTTCTTCTTTTGCCCTCAATCTTTCCCAGCATTAGGCTCTTCTCCAGTGAGTCCTTTCTTCACATTAGGTGGCCAAAGTATTTGAGTTTCATTGTACCATTACTGCATAAAAATGAGGGATCACAGAAGATCCATTTCCCTATTGCTTTCAGACACCAATCCTGCTACAACATATAATGTTGCCTTGTTCTAGGCAGCAGCTCTTAAAATTCCTTGGATGATGACCTGTGCTATAAACTAGACTTAATTAGTATCCAGTTAGCCATTCTAGTGTGCTCTGTAATTTTCCACATGCTAACCTTTGTATTCTCGTACACCTGACTAATGCTCCTTCCTTCTTCTTTTAGATTATTTTAGACTCTGATGTGTCTTCCATACTTTTACTCACTGTGCCCCACACTCCTTAAGTTGATCTATGACTGTGATTTGATTTTAGTAAGTGAATTACCGTACAATAGATCAAGGGAGTAGTTCATATTTATTTCATATGTCTGCGTGCATATTTCAGAGTTGTGGGCCATTATTCATCACTGCAACAGAGTTGCAGAGTTGATTTAATATTAGCAAAAAAAAAAAAAAAGATTAAATATTTATAGCTATGCCTATATGGGATAGCTTACCCACACTTATATTTACAGTTCTTTAGGCATAGCTTTGAACACAGAGGGAGTTTATGGCTCAGCATCTCAAGAGCTAACAGCCTTTGCGTGCAAAATATAGATGGAAGCGAGATTCTTGTGGACCATCTAGCAGTCGCCCGAATTTTTGCAGCTCAGATCCGGCAGCCCTACATGAAAGTAGAAGATTGATCAGAATGAGCGTGGGTAACCATTATCATGTTATCGCGAGCCGAGAGAGTTGTATTGAATATCATATACTGAATATGATAAATTTCCAAAGTATTTATATAGTTATCTCCTTTGGGCTTGTGTGTGATTGTAAAAGCCTCTTTGTACAACATCCAATCTCTTTCTCCCACTTTTGTTTCATTTCTACATTTTCAGTATGGGAAAAAGAGAGAGATTTCATGACCGCATTGCTGAATGTCAGTGGTGGGATTCAAATAATTTAACAACCGGTTCTCTGCCCTAATGATTTCTTCCAATAACCAGTTCACCAACCTGCTCAGAAAGTTAACAACCGGTTCTCCCGAAGTGGTGCGAACTGGTTGAATCCCACCACTGCTGAATGTTGCACAGAACCTTATCTACACTTATCTATACTTAAGTCAGGGGTCTCTAACCCTGGTAACTTTAAGACTTGTGGATGTCTACTCCCAGAATTCTTCAGCCAAAGCAAAGCTTTGCTTTGGCTGAAGAATTCTGGGAGTTGAAGTCCACAAGTCTTAAAGTTGCCACGGTTGGAGACCCCTGACTTAGGTTGTTACAGTGATGGCAGACAGGGATTGCATTTCCCTCAACTCTCCTCTCCTCCTTAAAAAGGTAAAGGTTCTCCTCGCACATAGGTGCTAGTCGTTCCCGACTCTAGAGGGCAGTGATCATCTCCGTTTCAAAGCCGTGCTGTCCGAAGACGTCTCCGTGGTCATGTGACTGGCATGACTAAACCCCAAAGGCTCTGTTACCTTCCAAAGGTGGTCCCTATTTTTCTACTTGCAATTTTAACATGCTTTAGAACTGCTAGGTTGGCAGAAGCTGGGACAAGTAACGGGAAGACTAGGGATTCGAACCGTCGACCTTTCGATCGACAAGCT